>OV656812.1:21381417-22807667 GCA_927399485.1 Calamotropha paludella
GATTTTACGCTGTAGGCCAGCGTTGTTTCATCAATGAGAGGAACATCCTCTCGTATTCGAAAGAAACATTTTTACAAATGTTTGGTCAATCGATTAAGATGAAACAGCCATGTTAGATTTATAATTTTTATATATTTTATGCATTTTCAATGCGATCTTATAAGATAAATTATTATAATAGAAATAGTAAAAATGTTTCTTTCGAATACGAGAGGATGTTCCTCTCATTGATGAAACAACGCTGGCCTACAGCGTAAAATCAGGAATGTACTAGAAAATTTCGACAAGTGTTCGCAAGGCTCGGTAGCTCAATTGGGAGAGCATTGGACCGGATTTCCAAAGGTTGCGGGTTCGATTCCCGCCTGAGATTCACTTGTGTCCCGAGTCGATTTTTTCTAGTATTTTTCTATTATAATAATTTATCTTATAAGATCGCATTGAAAATGCATAAAATATATAAAAATTATAAAACCAATATATATTTTTTAGGTTTTAGTATTTTAGATTTATCAAAAATTTTAATATATAACTTTCACCTAACTATATGAAAGCTAAATTTAGAGAAAATATAAAATTATTGTATACAGATACCGACAGCCTCGTGTATCAAATTTTTACTAATGATTTTTATGTTGATATAAAACAAGATTTATATTCATACTTCGATACTTCCGATTATTCAGCTGATAATCCACATGGTTTCCCTCAGATAAATAAAAAAATCGGTTATTTTAAAGATGAAAATAATGGAAAAAAAAACTTAGGGAATTTTTTGGTTTAAGATCAAAAATGTATGTAATGAATGTAGAAAACAAAGTTATGGTTAAGGCTAAAGTTGTCAATAAATGTACAACAAAAAAATATACTATGGACGATTATAAGAATTGTTTACTGAAAAAAAAAATGTTTTGATTTCCAATATGCATCGTTTTTGATCAATCAAACATGTGATATTCACACAAAAATATCCAAAGTTGGTTTATCTTATAATGGATACAAAACGATGCCTTTTACCTAACTCAACAGACACTTTAGCTTGGGGTCAATATAGTTTAAGAAAATGTTAATTTTTTTGTGTTTAAGTAAATAGCATGATTTAATTAGCAATGTGTTTTTTTTATTTATAGTATTCTTTTTATTGTAAGTAGTTTTAATATCTGTAATAAAAATATGTAAGATTTGTGTTTTATGCATGTTTTTAATGTTGTGTTATTTTAGTTTTATAGTGTTTCACATATAATTATGAACAATCTTTTTGACTTCTATCTACATCTACACTAATATTATAAAGAGGAAAGATTTGTTTTTTTTGTATTTTGTATGGTTGCAATGAATAAAATGAAAAACTACTAAGCGGATTTCAAAAATTCTTTCACCGTTGGAAAGCTACATTCTCCCTAAGTAACATAGGCTATATTTAATGCTAGAAAAAATTTTAAGAATTTTGTCCACCCGTGCGAAGTCTCGACTTCGCACGAGGAGTAATATATATATATTTTTTAATGTATAAAGAAATCGTGTATCAGAAATGATCTTATTACCAATGTAATTTTGTATGTATTTGCCTACTAATGATATCTTTTTTATTATAATTGTAATTGTAAATTGTAGTCAGCTTTCCTTTCTTATGCACTGCCCAATTAATCGTTCTTATAGTAAGACGTAACTATGATTCATTTTAACAATCTATTAACTTGTATAGAGGCTGGGCCTAGTGGCAGTGGAAAAACAGGATTTGTGTCAAATTTTTGAAAAATGTTCAAGTTTGTATTCAAAATTTCTAACTTTACAATTTGAACAATGTCAATTATATGTAGTCCTTTATATTGATTTGATAATATATGATGTACTTACTTGTGACCTGTTTTAAGTTTGTGTAATAAATATGTTTAAATTTATTTTGATCTTTATTTTAAAAACCTTGAAATTAATAAAAACAAGTAAATGTTAACAAAGGTCATAAATTAGACCAGTTATTTATTAATAGTCAATACAATGATATATTATTTTTTATAATCCATTTTCTAATACATATAAGATTTCTTAATGCACAATATTTCGTATGGTTAAAACAATTATATGTAGATATGTCTTTACAATAGAGTTCACTTAAAGTTTCTAAATTAGGTTAGGTTAGGTTAGGTTAGGTTGATTTCTAATATGCATCGTTTTTGATCAATCAAACATGTGATATTCACACAAAAATATCCTAATTTGTTACATATCATCTTGGGGTCATTATAGTTTAAGAAAATGTTAATTTTTTTGTGTTTAAGTAAGTAGCATGATTTAATTAGCAATGTGTTTTTTTATTTATTGTATTCTTTTTATTGTAAGTAGTTTTAATATCTGTAATAAAAATATGTAAGATTTGTGATATGTCTTTACAATAGAGTTCACTTAAAGTTTCTAAATTAGGTTAGGTTAGGTTAGGTTAGGTTGATTTCTAATATGCATCGTTTTTGATCAATCAAACATGTGATATTCACACAAAAATATCCTAATTTGTTACATATCATCTTGGGGTCATTATAGTTTAAGAAAATGTTAATTTTTTTGTGTTTAAGTAAGTAGCATGATTTAATTAGCAATGTGTTTTTTTATTTATTGTATTCTTTTTATTGTAAGTAGTTTTAATATCTGTAATAAAAATATGTAAGATTTGTGATATGTCTTTACAATAGAGTTCACTTAAAGTTTCTAAATTAGGTTAGGTTAGGTTAGGTTAGGTTGATTTCTAATATGCATCGTTTTTGATCAATCAAACATGTGATATTCACACAAAAATATCCTAATTTGTTACATGTCATCTTGGGGTCATTATAGTTTAAGAAAATGTTAATTTTTTTGTGTTTAAGTAAGTAGCATGATTTAATTAGCAATGTTTTTTTTTTATTTATTGTATTCTTTTTATTGTAAGTAGTTTTAATATCTGTAATAAAAATATGTAAGATTTGTGATATGTCTTTACAATAGAGTTCACTTAAAGTTTCTAAATTAGGTTAGGTTAGGTTAGGTTAGGTTAGTTTAAAAACCCTTGAAATTATTAAAGACAAATAAATTTTAACAAAGGTAATAAATTAGAACAGTTATTTATTAATAGTCAATACAATGATATATTATTTTTTATAATCCATTTTCTAATACATATAACATTTCTTAATGCACAATATTTCGTATGGTTAAAACAATTATATGTAGATATGTCTTTACAATAGAGTTCACTTAAAGTTTCTAAATTAGGTATACCTTTATCACTTATATCAAAAACGTTTTCGTGTCCACATAATTCTCGCACCCAATCAACTTTTTCTCTACCTTTCACTATGATGCTCCGCTTATCACAGTAGGGCTTAATGAGTCTTCTAAATTCTATGTAATCAATGTGCCCCTCACTCCAAAGGTATCCTCTATTTCTTTCTATCCACTTGACACGTTTCTTTTCTTCCAGAGTCAGAGTAGAGAATGGGTATGGTGGTTTTATTAGAAATATTTGATTGTGCTCTTTTGTGCCGATAACTAATTCTTTTAATATAAATTCATTTTTTTCATTTTTAAAGCCTTGCACATCCACTATGATAGTATCGTTAGTCATAATACTTTTTAACGATGTTACTCATTGGCTTATATTCAAATATGCAATCGTTCAAAATAAGGTACCTCTTGATCTGTCCGGCTCTGATCATGAGATGTGTTTGTCAATCATTGATAAGCACTAACGCACTTATTTTCAGACATTGTTATTAGGATTAACACTCACTCAAGCAATACATAGGTTCAGGTCGAAGTTTACAACTAAGAGTATTGATATCTAATAAATTTAAACATTTTAAATGTCTTTTTTTATATGAAGAAATAACTTGATTAAGAATAATTAAGCTAATGATAAGTTTGTAACATCGTGCACTACTTCATAAAAGTTTTGTTGTTAATGAGGTTGTTTTTGTCATCGAAGACTGCTCAAGACGACCAAGTACCAACCAATATGAATTATCATTTTGATTCAATCTTTATGTTTAAATGTATATTTCTTGCAGTCAGATGATGATGAAATTACTTTTGTTATATTATAAATTAACTGTCGAGTTCGTTGGTGATGGTTAGTCTTTGCTTTGTTGTAGTACTTCACTCTTACTTCCGCATGTTTCCAATGATCTGATGGTGGGACGTTTCCCAATTTTTTCAGGCCATAGATATCAATATGTATGACATCCCGTCATTTATTGCTCGCCCCACAGTAGACGATTGTAGTGTAGCTTTTTTTTCTTATTCGAAGGTTCTGTCTGATCTGTTTCTCTTCTGGATAGGGTATGGAGTTGCAGATGCGCCCTCGTCATCATCAGATGTCGGATAGTAATAATGTTTGTATGTGTTTTCCTAGCAGTCAACGGTGGTGTTGTCACCAAAGCAAGATGTAAGCTATAACAATGAATACAAAGAATAGTAAGTACAACAATGAATACACATCAACATTATGGAATACACTGAAGGTTGATAGTTTAGACAAACAAGTCACAAAATCAGAAACAAGCATAATGAAAGTATGTAGATAATAAATAATACTCACATCCATATCGGTTGTCTTGACTTGACTTGAGCAGTAGTCTACGTTTTCGATGGCAGTGGATAGCACTTTGTTAGCAAATGCTACGATGCGATTGTTCTTATACTAGTTCAGATCATTAGATGTGTTTGTCAATAATTGATAAAATGTAGTTATACAAGAAAACAAAACTTGTCATGATACTGGAAGCAAATAATTGATAAAATAATGAACAAGGTTATTAAGATTCTGAAAACAAAATTAGTGAAATAGTTGACAAAGTTAATGGCGAGTCATTACGATTGCGGAATCAAATAGTTCAAATTGTTGATAAAGCGTTTCGATATTGAATGAGTAAACGTTTAAGACAAAGAAATATGGTGTTCGCATGGTAACGAGTATCTACTTGTAATAATAAAACATAAGTTAAAAAGTTTCATGTTGTTTAACTTGGTTGAAATACAGCAAAGAGAAATGTCATACGTAGTTGATAAGTTTAGGTGCATGAAATAATAGTATGCATCGCCAAGATTTTATTGTTGCAATTGTGTAGACAAGGTCCCGTATTTTCAAAGTGATGACCAAATATGTAGCCTGTAGATAAGATGAGTAAAAGAGAAAAAATGCTTTAATTAATTTACAATTCTTTAATATATGTTACAAACATCGTATTTATTAAAACAAAGTTGGAGAAGTGGTTGTTGGAGAATACGATATTCCCTATTCCACATGTCGGTATCGGTATTGGCGACAATTTCGTTGATTTCTTCATCTTCCTCTGCTGTCCAATCCCGCAAGAGGGGGTTGACTGGTGCGGCTTCCATCGGAATCGGCGATGATGGGCGTGAGTAACCAGCAACCAAACGTCCACTATTTCTTTCCTCCACGCATAAGGTGCAATTAACCATCATTCTCAAACCATCGATCTCGAATTCATTATCTGTACTGCTTTGATGTTGAATGCATGGGGTGAAAAATGGTACAAATTCATTGTCCTCGACCATGGACTGCGGTAACAGGTAGTTGATAAAGCATTTCAATATTGAATGAGTATACGTTTAAGACAAAGAAATATGGTGTTTTTACTTGTAATAATAAAACATAATTTGAAACATATTTTTCATACGTAGTTGATAAGTTTAGGAGCATGAAATAATAGTAAATGTACCACGAGAATGACCGATGAAGAGCAGATTCCAAATTTGGAAATAATTTCCATGATAAATTATTTTTATTATTTAGGTACAGAGTACATAGCATTGCTAAAAAACAATTAGCCATGAACGATATGTTAATGAGAAGCATCGGGGAAGGTGATTAGAATCATGTCATTAAGGCCTTAAGTCGAGTGTGTCATTAGCGTCGAGGTGTCATTAACAGGGGTTCATTAGTTAATCAAGTAGGAATGAGTTCAGCAAAAACGTATCTCGGAAACGGTAAGAGATACGAAGCTGGGACCCAGCGCAATCGCTCCAAATGGGGGTGCTTACCTTTTTTTTTTTTTTTTTTTTTTTAGGCGGTGACGCTGGTCGGATCGAGTTTGGAGAATACCAAAGGGAAGGGAGGAGAGGGGTCTGGGTTGGGGGGAAGTGCGCCAGAACCCACGAATCCCTACTACTCTTATGGATGGATACTATAATAGGGTAAAGGATAGACATACATAAATGATACTTAGATATTTAAATGTATATAAATAGGACTCCAGTACAAATGTACAGATTTACTCTATACGTATGGTTACCCTAGTTATCCGTGGTATCGGTGGGTCGACCCGTTCCCGGATCCATGGGTAATTTTAATTACCCGTGGTTCCACAGAATTAAGGATTGTTCCCTAGACCGTTTATGGGTCTACGTTTTTATCTATTAATATGAAGTCCAGAAAAATATCCCTAATGCCAAGGAACCACGCGTAATCAAAATTACCAATGGACCCTGTAATCGGTAGACCCACCGAGAAGAGGAACAAGGGTGAAATACTCTTGCCAGCTTTGCTAGCTTGCAAGTCGATCAGTACAGCTTTGAAACCGTTGCATTGCCATAATGATTACTTCTAGTTCAGGCTACATCGTCATAACTATTTCTGATTTTGACCTCATTACATGCATTCGTAACCCGTGGTCCCAGTGGGCCGACCCAATACCGAGTCTGGGTAATTTTAATTATCCGCGGTTGATGCGCATTTTTTACTATATCCATAGAAAATGAAAACCAAACTTTATCCAATAATAAAAATACTCATTTTATTTATTTATTTTAAGGACAACCAACAAAATATACATCGTTACAATATTCATAAACATCCATCAGTACTAATTAGGTGCTATTTTAATTATTGGTTGCCACTGCATGCATTTCTTAAATAGGCATGCAAAATATAATTATATTAAATATTAAAATAAACTTAGAATAATATATACAATAATAAAAGTAGACAATTGAATTACATAAACAAAAACAATTACATTTTAATTAGAGTGGCATAAACAATATAAACCTATTACAATTAATTCATTTAATTTATATTCTTCCAAACATACTTCCATACACATTTCCTAAGTAGTAAATACTATAATTCCATCCATGGGAACAATAACATACTCATACTAGAACCAATATTTGCTTTTATTTAAGTTTTATTTGCACTTTTACTTTTTCACTTTTGTGTGCAAAATTATAATGTTTATACCTAGATAAAAAATATTAGACAACATCACATTGTGTTCTAAGCCTGGACAAAAAGTGTTAAGTTAGACCGATAGTTGCCATTTGTTCTTTGGAACACGAGGCCCTGGGACACGATACAATCTTTTCCCTATTTATTCCGTAGAATACATAAGTACTAGCTTTCTACCTGAACCTTCTGCCATAAAAAAAAATGGAAATCATATTTCTCAACATATTATTAATTAGGTTAGTTAATGAATTGATCGTTTTGTCACATCAATGTTTATAGATCCTATATTCCTCACCTATGTCACCCCCAAGGCAGACATTAGCAGTGCTGATGTCCCTGTAGTCTTAGAGATAGGAATATACCTAACAGAACCCATTTCAAAATAATTTTTTGAGTGTCCGCCAACGATGTCGCGATAGTAAAATTCGCAGTAACTTCAATGAACTTCGCAACTATAATTTACACTTGTCGAAAGGGGATATTACGCCCTTATTGTGTTTTCGTGAATTTTTCAGAGTTATACATTCGAAAACACTTCTTTTTACCCGACTGCGCCAGAAGGAAGGTTATGTTTTTGAGAGTATGTATGTATATTTGTTTAGTAACGCTTTGCAGCACAGAACAGAGAAAAATAGAAGTCGCAAGTGGGCAGTACCCCTATATTTGAAGTATTAAAGTGCAGATTTTAATGTGCAGTTTTGCTTCAAGTTTCTAAAACACCTACAAATTACTGATAACATGCTTCTGCCATAACTTACCCTTTACTCAATTAGTAATGCACCTTATACCTTAGCGAAATTTATAGATATTGCTAAGTAGTATATTAGTTGCAACTAATTTTATAGAATTTTATATGTACACTACCGGCCCGCCCGCCCCGGCTTCGCACGGGGAATAACAATTACTTCAAAAATTATAAATATTAACATACACACACATACTCCTTTCTTTTTGCATCCAGGGTAACTAAAAAGAGTACTATATAAATAAATTTTGATATTATTATTATTATTATTTTTTAATTTATTTTAATTTCTAATGTTTCTTTAAAACATAAGCCCTTTTATTGGGTCAAAGCTTCCCTATATTTTTGATGTTGTTTTATTTTGTGGCGGCAAAATAAATTGTTTTTCAGGAGCTCGCAATAGGCCAACGTACAATTGGCCATTAGTAAAACATTATTTTCGTAGGTCGATCCCTACTAATTTAATAGTTTAGCCCTGGGAGTTGTTAATAGTTAACACCAAAGATGTTTTTATTGAAAATTGAAGTCGTTAAGATGAAATTGGCAGATCAGTCGGGATCATAGGTATCCTCGGCATATGAGCTTGTTAACCAGCCGCTGGGCCGGTGATTATGGTGGTTACAATTTCATTGTCCTTCAATTCCTTAATGGGACAAGGCTGCTTAAGCATTGTCCCATTGCACATGCTCGGGGGGCTTAAATTTGGTGGTGGTAGTTCAGAAAGGTTTAGTGAATTTAAAAATTCCTGTCGATAATGGACTGCGCCTTCGATATTAGTCACGGTGTCGATCGATTTATAATTTATTAGGCTGGATACTTTTACTGGCTACTTTTTGATTAATCAAATTGTTTATTTCGTTGACAGTATCATTTCTAGGTGACACTATTGCCCTAGAACACAACAAATCAGTCCTTTTCGTAGAATTTCTCGATGTCACGGTATACTGCATCTATAAAAAATTCTAATTGTAATATTTGGCCTAGAGACTCATCCAGAAGGATGTCACAATTTCTGCTTAAATTTGAAGTGGGAAAAATTCTTTCCCCAAGTTTTAGCAGTTGTCGTGGGAAATCTCTATCTGTAATTCCATAAAGATGAGCTCTTATATACATCCGTACTTTTAAATTTTAATCGAAGTCCATAAGGGAGATGATTTCAAGTATGCTTTGATGACATCTGCTCGCGTACCTCTGTCAATGTCAGAAATTTCCACCAAATACAAAAGGTGTCGTTAGATTCGTATTTACTGTGAGAATGACACTGCGTAAAATAAAAATAAAAAACTTAAAAAAAGGTAACATAAAAAATTAAAAAACCAAAAAACAAGAAAGTCGTCATACCCGATTGCACATAAGAATCACCAAAGATGTAGCAGTCGGGACCCATTCGAGGACTGTAAGAGAACCTAGGTAAGTTCTAAGAAATGAACAAAAAATTAAACAATGCTGTATACAGACACTTTATATTAAATGTTCAACATAAACAGTACACAATTCAGAAAAGTATCCGAACACAGCCACGGCGGCCAACACTGCGAATACGGCAAACGACACAATAATGTAGATGTTTTCTTCTGTTATTGCGCCAGGTCGTGGTGTCACCTGCAAGCAAACAAAATTGACAAAATCGAAACAGGAGGAACTACTATTACTAGAGAAAATGCACACGCAGGTTTTTTTATCTGCTTCGTATGAATTTTGCCACACGCAAATCACATAGCACCGTCAACTTAAACAAACACACTCAACAAACACCTCCCTGTTTTGTGTCAGTTGTATGTGTTTAATGTGCGAAAGGATTTGCAATGTTGTTTGAACAGATGAACACAATTTGAAAAATATCGCAAACTGCCTCGAAAATTACTGCAGTTTTACCAAGTTTTAATTGGACAACGAATTCATAGAATTGGGTTTTCCAACAAGATCTAAATAAGATAGTTTTCATTTCTACTTTGTTCCAAAGAACTGAATGTTTTAAGATATAGATACATTATGACTCAGACCAATTAAGCATTATGATTGATTCCCCGATTATTGCCTTAAAAATCCTTTTTCTAAATACCTTGTAACCAACAAAATATATGGGATACATAACTCTGACGGCAAACGAGCATTGTCAGGACTAACCTGAAAGCATTCAACATGAGAGTGGACAGCAAGGTCCTGGTGGGGGGCAACACGGTCCACATCCGCCCGTGGTGGGTTGGCAGCAGTTGAATGAGTAAAGGCAGTAACCTCCCGCGTGGGGCCCTCCCACAAACCCTCCGTAGTACACCGGCATGCTTCAATTCTGTGACAAAGCGGAATTTTGATAACTGAAAATTTCTCACTGATGGGACTATTTGGCTGAACGATTGTAAAATGACTGTGTCGGAGTCCTTCCAATTTTGAAATCTTAAACTTCTTTTAAAGGATGAACAATACACCTACCATGGAACATTCCAATTCTGAAACAACATCTTTTTTTTTCTAAATATAAAGAGATTGTTTTCAAACTCTATGAAAGCTTTTTAGAATAGTTCCAATATTAAATCACAATCATTTTGGATTAGTTTCTATTTTTAAGTGGTTTTCTTTCTTTCGCAGACAAAAGATGTCATACCATGTCTGTTTTCAAAATTTCTTCTTCTCATTTTGAATTTGATTTTATTTTTTTATCTTTTTAATTCTTGATAGGTCATTTAAAAAAGGAATACTTATGCACATATACCACGTTAACCAGGTTTGATTTAAGAGCATTCTATTTTCGAAACCACGTTTTTAATTATGACATTTACAATAAATAATTTGTCTATGATTGTAACAAAAGAAAAGTAAAAAGAATATTTTAAAAAAAGAATACAAGAAGATCAAAGAACATGCTGTCATGTAAATAGGAAAATGACATAGTATCGTCATAAAAGAAAGATTAAGAAAATTGTAAAAAATATATACAAAAAAAATCATAAAATCTATTAAAATAACCTACTAAACAATGCCCTACCAATATGGATGTTACCGTGACTTCAACATCGGCACGTTCGCGCGTTGTCCTGGTGGATGTGACAGGCCCATGTGCCGATGCTGCCTGCCTTGCGTTCAGGGATGCTGCTGCTCTCCCGTGGGACCTTGCTATAACTGTCACTGACATCACTCCTGCATATTATCGTCGTGATTACCTAACGAGCTGTCTGCCAGGGATGCCTTTGTCCGATGTCTTTATTTAGTGGTTTGGTTTCTTAAATAAATAATTTATGCTGATTTAATTATTTTATTTTGATAACATTTAAAACTAAACCTGTTGATACGTTTTCTATTTTAAAAACGAGTCCAGCGCCGCCATCACTAACAAAAGTCAGTTACAAAGCTAGTAAGTTAACCGACGATTAGCCAAACTGTATTACCTTTCAAATAAATTTCGTTTGCGTATAGACCACCTGCTTGAGTTGTCTTTACATAACCATTTGTTATTTCAATTGGATTTGGTTATGAACTACTAAATTTTCTATCAGATTCGGTTTCGGCACGTTTGTAATTTAACAATGTAATGTTTTAATCTGACACCCTTAAAGTACTTTTACATGCAGTTGGCTTTATTAAAACTATTATTTTACTTTTTATTGTGATTTTTAACATACAACTTTGTTTACAACTGTATAATATTGTTAGATTATAAAGTTAGGTACCTACTTAGGTCTAACTAGTTTTAATAATAATATAAATAATACTGGGAACTCTAGTTATTTTTTTTATATAATACGTTACTCAATTGGTCGTTATGTTACTTTAGCCACGAGATTGCAGGTACGAGAATACCCCGATGGAAGCTTTATATATCTACAAAAGCACTTAAGGTTATATAGCAGACGAGAAGGCGCTACTCAATCAACGTTGCAACTACTTAACCTCAAAGACTTATCCAACTGCTATCCTCAATTCTATATCAATTGAGGATAACAGTTGGTGGCAATGTGATGTGCTGCTATTAGATTCACAACTCCAGTTTGTTTTTTAGTCTAACACAGGTTTAATTAGTGTTTTCATATTTATTTGATCTATTTGACAACCCTTTGCGGCCCTGGGTTCGAGTCACGGTAGGGGCAGATATTTGTGTGATGAATACAAACATTTGTACCTGAGTCATGGGTTTTTATTTAAATTGCAATAATCCATATATATTTGTCATATATGTATGCCTTACTGTTACCCTAGCATCCATAACACAAGTTTTACAGTGCTTATTTTGGGCTAGGCTAATAATAAGAAATATTATTATTACTATCCGTTAAGTCAGATTCCCGAATTCAGTCCAGACCCCCAATTACTTTTATGTCTGTTGAAACCCTTCTAACCGCCTTAGCAAAGTTTTGCAACCAGGTGCTAAAGATACATCATCATCATCATCCTCGCTCTATCCCATTATTTGGGGTCGGCTCTCCTGATATGTTGCCGCCATTCAGGGCGTTGTCTTGTCATGTCGGGCGTAAGGCCCGTCGTCTGAAGGTCGTTGTAAATGGTCTTCATCCAGGTCATAGGTGGGCGTCCTCGGCCTCTCTTGCCCTCATCAATGCGCATTACCGTCCGCGTTAAGTGGTCTTCTTCTCGGCGCATTACGTGCCCATACCAGCGCAGGCGGCTCTCCTGTAACTTGGTGGTGACATCGGCAACCTTGAATGTACCCCTTATATGGTCGTTCCTCACTTTATCCATCCGGGTGACACCGCCGGACCAGCGCAGCATCTTCATCTCCGCTACGTGAAGCTTTTGTGCGTCTGCTTTTCTCATTGCCCAGCACTCCGACCCATAGAGTAAGGCTGGTCTTACTGCCCGTTTGTACACTGTGCCCTTTGTTCTGATTGGGATTTTCTGGTCACACAGAACGCCAGTGAGTGCACGCCACTTCATCCACCCAGCTCTCACTCTGTTTTCCATGTCCTTCACAATGTCACCATTTGAGTCCAGCACTGAGCCAAGATATTTAAATTCGGGGACTTGATTAAGTTTCATGCCGTCAATTGTTGGTGCCCAGTTTAGATTGCGGCCTGAGAAATTGCACCTCATATATTCGGTCTTCGTCCGGCTTACCCTGAGCCCTCGTCGTTCAAGAGCATCCTTCCATGCGTCCAGATCTTTTTGGATCTCTGATGGCTCTTCCGCGATCAGAACTACATCATCGGTGTACAATAAGCACCAGGGAGGACTCTTCTGTAGATATTTTTTGACGTAGTTCATGCACAGGTTGAATAGGAAAGGACTCAGGGCTGAACCTTGATGGACCCCGACATTTACATTGAAACTAGCACTGGTACCTGCAGGCGTTACCACCCGTGTTGTTATATTGTGGTACATATCTTGTATCAGATGGATGTATAACTCTGGAATTTGTTGGTCTCTAAGTGCCTGCCATATTAGTCGCCGCGGGGCCCGGTCGAACGCCTTTTCTAGGTCTATAAAGATGAAGTGCAGGTCTTTTTTACGAAGTTTGTACTTTTCTGTTAATATGCGTACTGTATGAATCGCGTCCGTTGTCCCCACGCCACTTGTAAATCCACATTGATTTGGGGTTATGGTGGTTAGTTTTGTGAGCCTCTTAGTGAGCACTCTTTCCCATATTTTAAGGCAGTGCGACATAAGCTTGATGGCCCTATAATTGCCACACTCCGCAACATCCCCTTTGTTTTTGTAAAAAGGGATAAGATTACTTTGCCGCCACATATCTGGAATTCTTCCCTCTGTTAAGATGCAATTAAAAAGATGCGTGAGCCATGCTATTCCGGCGTCTCCAGTGTTCTTCCAGATCTCTGCTGGGATTTCATCTGGTCCAGTGGCTTTTCGATTTTTCATACCAGACAAGGCATCTTTTACTTCCTTTGGTTTAATTACATCTATGGGCCCGTATATCAGTGGTAGTGGCATCAACGGACTTTGATCGAATTCTTCGTTAAGCAGAGTTTTAAAGTATGTTTGCCACCTTTCCAAGATTTTTACATCGTCTGTGAGTAGTTGACCAGCATCATCATTTATATATCTATTTTGCTTGAAATCCATCGTACTTCTATGTCGCTGCTTGGCGATCTTGAAAATTTCTGTATCGGATTCACATTGCTCTAGTCGTTCAATGAACGCTCTTTGAGCTTCTGCCTTCGATATCGCTACAGATATTCTTGCAGTGTTTTTGCAGTTTTGTATTTTTCCTTATTTTCAAACTTTTCCGTTTCGTCCTGGGTGTTCTGCCAGACTTTAAAGGCCTCCTTCTTTTCATGAAGTTTGCCTTTTACATCAGGATTCCACCAAGCAGCATCTTTGCCTATGTTGAGCATGCCCTTTAATATCCCAAGGTTTTGTTTAGCCGAAGTGGTAACAGTTTTGTGGAAGTCATTCCATATAGAGTTTATATCCTCTTTTCGGTAACATGATTTATTTATATGTTCCGCCACTTCATCTGTAACTGTTGTACCCTCAGGCTTGTGCATATTATACCACTTAATCCGCGGAGTTTCCTTGACCTTTCTTTTCTTTTTCCATGTTGGAATGCTGAGACAGGTTACTAGAAGGCGGTGCTGTGCTGTAAGTGGCTCGCCTGGAATCACTTTGCAATCTTTGCAGAGTTTGCGGGTATTGTAGTCGCACAGGAAATAATCCAACTGTGTAGCGGACTTTCCGCTTTTATAGGTAATGAGGTGCTCATTTTTCTTCTGGAAAAAGGTATTAATAATAGGCATGTGGAAGTTCGTCGCCAGATCTATAATTTGTTTTCCTTGGTCATTAAGTGTGCCATATCCGAAACCACCGTGCACTTTTGAATTTTGTGGGGCTACTCTACCTACATGGCCATTGAGATCGCCCGCAACTATTCTACTTTCTGCGTTTGGTATACTTTGCACGACTTCTTCAAGTTCTTCCCAGAATTGCATTTTTTCCTCGCTGTTACATCCTGTTTGTGGAGCATAGACTGACAATACATTTAGACATGGTTGGTTGTCTAACGCTAGTTTTACATTGATGATGCGATCGTTCACTCTATCCACTTTTATCAAACGTTGCTTCATATACTCGTTTAGGACGATGCCTACGCCGTTTCTGGTATTGGATATTCCATGGTACACAAGCTGGTAATTGTGTCCTACGTCTCTGGATTTAGACCCCTTCCAGCGAAGTTCTTGGATACAACAAATGTCTATATTTCTTCTATACAACGTTTCGGCTAGTTCGTTACTTCGCCCTGTCAGGGAACCTAGGTTCCAAGTTCCTATGCGCAGATTGACTGCGCTGCGTCGGTTACCGTCGCTTCCAGGGGACGCCTTAGCTTTTGGTATCGTTTTCGAGTTCATTTGTAGTATCTTCGGACCGTCGCTTGCGGGGGACGCCCTAGCTGTATTCGTTTTCTGTACTGGCTGTGCTTTCATATCATATCAGGAGTAAGATTTGGCTTTGTGTTTTTACGGCCGGTTGCCACCTGACGCCAAGGTGTGACCCTCCTGGAGGGCTCGGGGGCCGCCGTTGACCCAAGGTTCTTCCGCCGCCTCCCCTTCTGGATGTTCCAACCCAACACCCAGCACGCCTGCAGCCTCACCTTCGCCTATATTTCGAAGAAGCCTACAGACGGGGTTTGATAACGAAGTTTCCATCTCCGGCCTTGTGGTCCGCGGGAGGTATTTTATTTCCCTCCTACCCTCTGGTGGTTACTAATCCTCCAGCGAGTATTCCACTATCCGCCACCTGTGGACGCGGTCTCTAGGGAATGAGGCTACCCCGATACTGCTGAGATATATAGCTTGGTAACGGTAGAGGTGCTAAAGATACAATCGCATTCAAAATTTGGTTTCTTAGTAGAAATCTGTATCATGATTATGATAGGTACAATCCACTATCCCCATTAATACGATCCATAGAGATACTGGAAACACTATTTTAATTAATGTACCAGCCTTATACAACCTCGGGGATACTTTAATACTTTACTTAAGTTAATAGTGATAGAAGATAATAGATTGTAGTAATTAATTATTATCTTTATTCATGGTAAAAAAATATTATTTTATTAGTCATGTCTTTTTATTTAACTAATATCTGGTACCTGAAGAGAAAACAGATATCTATACATATAAATAAAATTGGAGTGTCTGTTTGTAATATTGAAATAACCGCTTTTTACTACATGCAAATGAATATATATACGGTACATAGACCAAAATAACATTTTTTACAATTTTTGTCTGTCTGTCTGTCTGTCTGTTTGTTCCGGCTAATCTCTGAAATAGCTGGACCGATTTTGACGGGACTTTTATTGACAGGTAGCTGATGTAATAAGGAGTAACTTAGGCTACTTTTATTTTAGAAAAAATCTTTTATTTTAGAAAAATAAATGTAATGTCCAAGTACTACCGCGCGCAGCTCACGCGCATGCCACCACTGTGCCGTCACGTCGGGCGCCTCCCACCACTTCTCCACAGTAAAGAACAGTAAAACATCTTCATACAAACGTGCCGCTCTCGGTTTGAATGTGTGCGTGCGCGCCGCGCGCCGTGTCGGCACGCGATTTCACGCACACGCTAGCATAATATATGGGGGAATAAGGTGGCGGCAGTACGGGCCAAAGAGTATGTAATCACTACGTACGGGCTGTGCCGCGCGACTGTGAGCATGCGCGTACGTCACATGACCGCTCGCGATCGTCAACTCTCGCCGGCCACTTACCATAATATTAATTATTACGAGTATCATGACTTCAAAAAGGGGAAAAAATATTGTAGTGTTTTCGGGTGCCTCAATAACGATTTCGCAAACAAATATTCAATCATAATATGCTTTTTATTACATAAATTTAGATCAAGTGCTGCTTGTTCGAAAATATTAACTAAAAGTAAAAGCGACGACCCTGGGGATCAACGCAAGAGTAGGCTAATAACTCGGCGGGCGGCCTTAGATAACCTACTGTTCTGTATTTACTGTGACTTCTCCCACCAACGAATCAATATCACAAAGGCTGCCTATCGCGCAAGCTCAGAACGCGCGAGCGGGCTATTGCTGATTTTTAATAAAAAAAATTATAATAACTGAGCCATGGCAACGTGTGGCCGGGTCAGCTAGTAAAATATAAGTATGTATGTATATATAGCTTGGTAACGCCTAGAAGTGAAAAAAAAATGGAATAAAACTGGCTTTCATTATGTATCCTTATAAAGATTTCTCTTTCTTCTCTCGCATTCTTAGTAAATTCACATTGAATAGAAACCAATTTAAAAGTTATTTCAGATGCATTCTGTTTTTTTTTTTAAATCCGAAATAATTAATATCAATAATATCCAGCAGCAACAAAAATACCAATTTACCATTTTATTTAAACTGTTTTTCTTGGACTTAAAAATTTTTACTCGCTGTAGTAAGGTGAAAAACTTTGTGTTTCGCTCAACAGCAAAGTTTTAAGCGTCTCGTGCCTTTGAAACCCTCGCTACGCTTAGGACTCTATCTTTAAACCACTTGTTACGCTCTTCCTAGAATCCTTCGCTTGCTCAACTTTCCAGCCTTGCCTAACTAATAACTATTGTGTAAATTGAATAGTTAAAAACTGATTGAGATATTGAAAGTAACCCATATTGACGACCATTATCTTAGTCCAATCCGGTAAAAACTGTTTTTTTAAGTAGGTAATAGAACTAAAAAAATCATGATACTTATATGATGATTTTGTTTGGTTCCCTTACCAATAAACCCGTGAAGGATATTCGTCATTTCAATCATACTCGTTTCTCGGAAGGCGGTCACGGCAGCTGACGGCTGTCACTCGTGACTCGGGTCACATTGAGACCCTCATCAAGTTCTTATAAAACCAGCTCAACCAAAAAATTGCGTTTCTAGCTACCGTACCATTTACCTGCTTATATTTTTTTCTTTTCTTAAAATTGTGATGTGCTTAATTTACATTAGGTTTCGAGATGCTTTAATAATTCCAAAACACCATCTATAATGTTTTTGTAAAAGTTTTCCATACAAGTTTTTCTTTAAGAAATACGGGACAGCTCATTCCAATTATTTAGTTCCGCTTTGTACAGCATAAGCGCGTTCGTTACATAAATATTACCGCTTGTGGGATTTGAATCTGCGACATCTTTTGCACGGTCATATTTAAGTTTTATATTCGATAATAAAGTAGAAAAATTGTGTGAGTAATATAATTTAAACGCTACTTCTGTGTAAGATGACAAACATTGTTTTTGATATGAATAATATTGTTTGTTTTTGTGGACAATGTATGATGACGATGTTATGATATCGTAAATGTCGTTACTTCTGTTAAAGCTGACGAGTTTCTTGCGTCCGTTGTTGTCAGTGAAAAGACGTCCTGTATGGGTAAAATAGTGTTATGTACGCACCCATTTCGATCCTCATCTTGTCCCAAATCTATATCGAATTCCAAGAATAATCATATCATTAAGT
Organism: Calamotropha paludella; assembly: GCA_927399485.1. Taxonomy (NCBI): domain Eukaryota; kingdom Metazoa; phylum Arthropoda; class Insecta; order Lepidoptera; family Crambidae; genus Calamotropha; species Calamotropha paludella. The sequence continues at coordinate 21,399,798 of OV656812.1, forward strand.
ACATGAACAAACAAACCCATTATTCAGTCAAATTAATAAAACTTTAACCCTAAAGGGCACATCTAAGATAACATAATTTTTCAGGAAATATTTGTTAACGTGACTGCGGCATCTTATGTTATGCCTTATCACGATCATAAATTATATTAATTACTCTATTTTTCTAATGGTAAACAAATTAATTTTGGGAATAATTGCGGTCGTGATGTCGGCATCCAAGAAATGCCTTATCACGAGACCTAAAGGTTATTGATAAGTAAACCATGATTTGTATATAAACCCCATAATGTTTTACTTAAAAAGCATTCCATTCTCATCTCTTCGTTTGTAAAGTACATTAACTTCATCAACCAGTCACTGTGCCAAGTTATTGTCAATTATAAGTAGTTATAAGTTCATCTTTAATTACTTGTAAAAAGGAGGAAAATAAAACAAAGTTGAAGATTCAACGTATATTTTCTTTACGTCGAAACACCACCACGAGCGCTACAAAAGGGAACATAACAAAAATTGGTGTCAGAAGCGTGGGATTGCTTCAAGTGCACTTCACTTCTGCATCCCAGAATCCAGAAAGTAGAAGGTAGTCTCCAGACTTTCAGCAAGAAGAAGAATCCAAATTACCCAAGATAGCCAAAGAAAGTGGTTGGTACCTCTTCGTCAGAAGAACTCTTCGTCAGAAGAAACTTTTATCCTGATCTTCGAGCTGCATACCAAATCTTCGAGATTATATTGGGCAGAATCAAGCGGGAAATTTCAGCAAAAAGGATACGAGTTCAGAACCGGCATCCAGCTGAAGATTCGACGACCCTGCGACAACAACTCAGCCAGTGTACTTCCATTCCCCATGTACTCCATCTTATTGTAAGTCATTTAATTTTTAAGTATCATCATTATCGTTTAAATTTTTTTTTTCTCTCTCACTTTATCTACTTATTGTATTGTATATATATATATATATATATATATATATTACCTTTCTATTAGAATTTAAATTTAATAATTATGGCTACTCCTAGTTCAACATCAGCTTCGAGAAATTTTCTCTCAATTGATACATTGTTGAAATTCGTAGAACCATACGATGGAAATCGTGATGACCTAAGCGCATGGCTCACCAACTGTGACCGAGCATTCCAAATGGCATCTGAAAACCAAATACCTATTTTGTTCGCGTTTATACAAAATAAACTCACTGACAAAGCTCAATCGGTTTGTTCAAACACTATATTCGAAAATTGGGACGATCTAAAAGAATTTTTAAAGAGTCGATTCGGTAATCGGAAACATTATAACCATTTATTGCTAGAACTACAGAACTATAAACAGTCTAACCAAGAAAACATAGCTCAGTATATTTCCAAACTAGAAAGTTGTCTTAAAAGAGTATTGAGTTCTATCAAACAAAACTGTACAAACGACCAAAATTTACCAGGTCAAATAGAGAGCACTTATCAATTAGCGTTAAACACCTTTCTATTGGGAGTAGACGATAGGATTTCAAACATGTTAAGATCACGCGACCCGAAGGACTTGAACGAGGCCTTTAACATGGCTCTCCAAGAGGAAAAATTTATTATGCTAAAAACAACTTCATCCAAGTATTGTACTAAGTGCAACAAATCGGGACATTTGTCTATAAATTGTAAAAGCGGTCTTTTTTGTAATAAATGTCGTAAGAGTGGACATACTAGTACAAATTGCCGTAACGTGAATAACTTTAACATGAATCGTAACATGAATAATTTTAACATGAATCGTAACGTGAATTTAAACCGGGAATTTAATTTTCAACCTAGGTATAATAACAAACCTATCTTTCACATGAACGACATACCTTTTTGCAAGTGATGTAATAAGCAAATTCATAACCCTAGCTTTGGAATCCATAATCCAAATACTCGTCCGATGCAATTTTTACAAAACGGCGGTATTAACTATAACAATCAACCGCTTGTAGAAAGGAATTTCCAACAATATCCTGCTCCATTTAGACGACGAAGTGTAGAGCAAAATAACACGAATACTAATAATCAACAACAACCTAATAGAGAACCGTACCAAACACGTAGCTTCACTCGTAGAAACAATGTAAATGTTAATTCTTTAAACTGCATAGGGCTCGTGGAAAGTGCCGAACCAACGAGCATGGAAGACATCCAGGCACAAACGAATTAAATCCATTTATATTTTCGACACACGATACATCGATTAACTTGATCAACGTTGATTTACATATAAACGAAGCCAATACTCCAAACACCCTTAAGTTTTTAGTAGATACAGGAGCAAGCATATCTTTAATAAAAGGAGAATGTCTCCATCCTAAATTAATAATTCAACGAAATAAAAACTTAAATATTTTCGGTATCACGCAATCTAATTCACCGTGTAGAACGATAGGTCACACCAATTTAAATATAAATTTCGATAATTTTAATATAAGTCATCTCTTTTATGTAGTTAAGCATGAACAAATACCTCAAATGAGATACGACGGAATTTTAGGGCACGATATATTGTCCAAATTACAAGCAAATATTGATTATAAAAATAATCTAATAAAATTGGGTGAAATTGAAATAAAATTTAATTATAGTACCAATAAAAGAGTACTTTATACTTTGCAACCAAGAACGGAAACAATGGTAAAAGCAAATATAATAAATCCTGAAGTTAAAGAGGGATTAATTGAAAATAAAAAGATTTTAGAGGGAGTTTATTTATCCAGTTGCATCACCAGGGTGGATAACGACAATAAAGCATTCGTTTCCATATTGAATTGTTTAGATAAACAAGTTAAAATAAATAGTTTATCTTTAAAGTTGGAACCAGTCGATAGAGATGATAAATCCTCAAAAGATAATTCTCCAAGGTGTCAAGTGAACACTATTGGAACTAATACAAATTATAATCATAAAATTGATTCGAATAAAACCCATGATAATAATAATTATAATAAGTTAACAAGAATTCAAAAATTAAAGAATGAATTAAGAACATCTCATCTTAATCAAGAGGAGCAACAATCATTGTTCAAAGTATGTGAACGATTTCAAAATATATTTTATTTAGAAGGAGATGAATTAACGGTTACAAATACTATTTTACATGAAATTAATACGGAGCCGCAACAGGGACCAATTCATACTAAAACTTATAGGTATCCAGAGATACATAAAGAAGAAGTTAACAGGCAAATAACTAAAATGCTGAAAGAAGGCATTATTCGTCCATCAATAAGTCCATGGTCTTCACCATTATGGGTAGTACCAAAGAAGAAGGACGCTTCTGGTAAAATAAAATGGCGAGTAGTGATTGATTACAGGAAGCTCAACAATGTAACTATTGGCGATGCTTACCCTTTACCCAACATAAACGATATACTGGATCAATTAGGACATGCAATATATTTTACTACATTAGACTTAGCAAGTGGGTTTCACCAAATTAAAATGCACCCAAAGGATATAGCAAAAACAGCTTTTTCTACACCTTCAGGCTTATACGAATATACACGTATGCCATTCGGTTTGAAAAATGCTCCAGCAACTTTTCAAAGACTAATGAATAATGTTTTAAGCGGACTTCAAGGCTTATACTGTTTTGTATATTTAGATGACATAGTAATTTATGCAACTTCAATTCAAGATCATGCAACAAAGCTAGAAGCAGTGTTTCAAAAATTAAAGCAACATAACTTAAAATTACAACCAGATAAATGCGAATTTATGCGACACGAAGTAGCTTACTTAGGACATGTAATTTCCAGCAAAGGAGTATCACCAGATCCTGAGAAAATAAAAGTTATAACGAATTTCCCTATTCCAAAGAATCCCAAGGAAGTAAAATCATTTTTAGGATTAGTAGGTTACTATAGACGTTTTATTGAAAATTTTTCTAAAATCTCTAAACCCTTAACAAAACTACTCAAAAAAGATACCTCGTACAAATGGGAAGAAGAGCAACAAATTGCCTTTGATGAAATGCGAAAAATACTAACATCACCTAAAATATTGCAATACCCAGACTTCACTAAAGAATTTATATTGACTACAGACGCAAGCAATTATGCCATAGGCGCGGTCCTCAGTCAAGGAAAAATAGGACAGGACTTACCAATAGCGTACGCGTCCAGAACTCTCAACCATACCGAAGGTAATTACAACACAACAGAAAAGGAACTCTTAGCCATTAAGTGGGCAATACAACATTTCAGACCATATCTATATGGAAGACATTTCAAGATCGTGACAGATCACAAACCTTTAACTTGGTTATTTAATGTAAAGGATCCAGGAAGTAAACTCATTAGATGGCGATTACAATTGGAAGAATTCGATTATGAGATCATACATAAACCAGGTAGAATCAACTCAAATGTAGATTGTTTATCCAGGATTAATATAAATACTATCACCGCAACTTCAGATTTAGAGACCTACAGTGATTTTAAAGATTTCTTTGAAATGCAGAATGAATTTACGATTGAAGACTTTCAAGAAACGGATGATTTACTTTTTAACAAAAAACACACTAATATTGCCTATTTAACGAATATATCTCTAGAAGAAGAAAACCCTTTCGCAATAGAAGCATTCAGTTGTAGTAACAACATAGACGAGCTCATGACAAAAGAAAAAGAATTATACCAAATTCTTGAATCTCAATCCACTAATAACCAAAATATTTACCACTGCATAGCTAAACAAAATCATTATGACAAACTTACTTCAAAAGATTTATTTTATACACTAAGGAATTTACGAAATATATTAATGAAAAATAATATCGATATAATATACTTACCAAACTTCAAAGACCCTTATAGCTCTTTACATCCAGATAGTATAAAACAAATAATTTTCTATGTATTCCGAAATATGAAAATAAAAATTCGTATGTGTCATAATAAAATTATAAAACCAGATAAGTCTTTTATACCCACTATATTAAAAGAAAATCACAATACCACTACATCAGGTCATAACGGTATAATAAAAATGTATCATCGTATTAAATCAAAATATGATTGGCCAAACATGAAGAAAGATGTCATAGACTATGTTAGCAATTGTAAATCCTGTCAATTGAATAAAACAATAAGAAAGAAAAACAAATCACCAATGGTTATAACCACAACATCTACTACGGCATTCGAGAAAATAGCCATCGACATTGTAGGACCCTTACCTACAACTGAAAATGGAAATCGATTTATTTTAACCATACAAGATGATTTAACTAAATTCTCTCAAGCATTCCCCATACCTACACATGAGTCACAGATAGTAGCTGAAAAATTAATTCTCTTTATATCGTACTATGGAATCCCAAAATCGATACTTAGCGATCAAGGAACGGAATTTATGTCAAGCCTCATTAAAGATCTCACAAAACTTTTCAAGATTAAGAAGTTAACATCAACAGCGTATCATCCTCAAACGAATGGCGCTCTAGAGAGAAGTCATTCTACTCTAAAGGATTATTTAAAACAATATATATCAGAAGATCAAGATGATTGGGACAATTATGTTCCTCTTGCAATGTTCTGTTATAACAGTAGCGTACATTCAAGTAGTAACTTTACCCCTTATGAGTTAGTATTTGGACAAAAACCATTACTTCCATCATCTATTAACGAGAATGTTGACGAACCTAATTACGATAATTACGTAAGAAATTTAAAATACAAACTTAATAAGATACAATCAATTGCACGCAAAAATTTAATTAAAAGCAAAGAACTTTCAAAAATTAGATATGACACAAAACTTAAAATACCAAATTATAAAATCGGAAGCTATGTCCTCTTACAATCGAAACCGACTAATAAACTTAAACCTTCTTGGAAGGGTCCATACGAAATTATTTCCATTGATAATGTTAATATGACTTTGAGAACCCAAAACGGTAAACATGAAAAGGTTCATATCAATAGAGTTAAGCCAGTTTCTAACAATTTCGTGAAGAAAACTAAAACAAAACCCAACTTTTCAGGTTATGCATTACGATCCAAATATCGGGAGCTGTAGAAATTACGCCTATTACAAATGGCTCAGGACTTTACTTTGATAGAACAGGAACACTGAAGATACATATTGATGATTGGAAATTAATAACTTTTAAAGACATTGGTAACATCCCTAAAGCTATAAGACTTCTTGAATCTAGATGTAAATATACTATAACACATTGTCATGAATTAGAAGAAATAAGTTCGAGTTTAAAATGTAACAAACGTCTAAATACTGTTCAAACTAACTTAAATAAAATAATATCCTTATATGAATCATTAGCTCATCTAACCAGTACAGGACGATCGAAGCGAGGTTGGTTCGATGGCCTCGGATCCCTTCTCAAAACTGTATTTGGCACATTAGACAATGACGACGCTATATACTATGATAATGCAATCAATAAAGTTCTAGAAGATGAAAAAGAAATATATACCATTATGAAAAATCAAGTTCAGGTTACTCAGTCTGCTATACAAAACTTTAATTATACCATAAGGAAACTAAACCAAAATGAGGAAAACTTAGATAAGAATTTCTTAGCATTAAAAGACTTCATAAATAATTTGGAATCAAATGTTTCAATAGTAGACGTTCGTTCTACTCTAAACACTCATTTCAGTATACTAAACTCTTTATCTGATATGATCACAGAAGAAATTAATCTTATAGTAAATTCTATATTATTCGCAAAGCAAAATGTGCTACATCCACATATTATCTCTCCAAAAGAAATTTATCATGAATTAACCAGCAATATAAAGATTCTTAAACATAAAGAATTTCCAGTCCCATTGACCTTAGAAGATATTCACATTCTCATTGATGTTTCAACACTCAATGTTTTCTACATGAATTTTAAATTAATTTTTGTATTGAATATTCCCCTAGTTACTTCTGAGGAATACAAATTATACCACGTATTTCCACTTCCGATACCCCATTCTTTTAAAGATATGACTTATGCCCTTGTGCAACCTACCAAACGATATTTCGGTATTACTACCAACCGTCATTCTTACGTACAATTTAACAATCTCGACCAATGTAAAAAACTTTCTAAAGAACATTATATTTGTCAAGACTTAAATGAATATTCTGCAATGTCAAACCCGTCATGTGAATCTTTACTTATAACCAAAGTATTAAAACAATTACCCAAAGAATATGTAACTAAGTTTTTATATGGTAATGTCGAAATATGGCAAAAGCTGACTAATAATCGATGGATATTTATTTATTCCAAACCCACCAGAATAACTATTGACTATACAGGAAAAGAATTAAATGAATATGAATTATTATCTACAGGTATTATAACACTAAACAAAGGTTGTAAAGGCTACGCTAATTTAATACAAATTACAGCAACTAGTGATATTATTACAAATTATACTTCCCCTAATTTTGACATTGATCTCACTCAAGACGATTGTTGTAACAAAGAAGTACTAAATAAAACGGAACATCTATTTACTCCATTTCATATTAATAATATACAGTTAGACGATCTCAACTTAGCTTCAGTTAAGCTACATTCAATTGAAGAACAAATAACTACTAGAGAAAAAATGAGATACGATCTCCATGAGAATGTACATATACCTTACCTTTTATATTCAATTTGTGGTTTTATTACGCTTTATTTCTTATTTAAACTCTGTAGAATGTATAGAAGAAGATCGAGAATCCGACCCTCGGATGATGATGATGATCAAAATGATCATAAACGATGCGCAAGTAAATGTTGCATAAGTATATTTAATCATTGTTACAATAAAAATAATGATGAAACTGTGGTTAGGCCAAGGCTTGAATTACAAGATATGAGATATATAACTACTAGAAATGAAAACGAAATGGAAGAATCCTCTGTAAGGACTCCATTACGAACGAAAAGAACATCAAGTTCATCCGATGTTAGGTACTCTTATAACCTGAATAATTAAGGTATAATAATATTCATTTGTAATAAGAATATATATATATGTATACTATTATTATTATTTTTTTGTATACATTAAATATTATAAAAATTATGAAACTATATACATAACACAAAATGTATAGTTATGAATCATTATTATTAAGCAAATTGCTAAGAATCATTATTGATAAGCAAATTTATATTGAAATTATTCATTTGAAAATGATATTGAAATTGTTATTTGAAATTAAATTAAAATTGGAATTATTTTAAAATTTGAAACTGTTATTTGAAAATGAATTTGAAATTGTAATAAATTTTTATTATTATTGACCACTGAAATTAAGGTGTCATATATTGAAATTGACATGAAATTCACATGATATATTGAAAATTGGTTTAATAAAAATATATAAGAAAGGAAATGTATACTTTTAAATGTATACACAATTTTGAATTTATATGATCATTGTTTAGATTTTAAGTAGATTTTAAGAATAAGATCATTATATAAAAAATCATCATTGGGAATCATTGTTAGATCTTAAGAAACAATAGAAAATTATTATTTAGACATATTATTAGATATATTATTGTATAAAAATCATTTTAATTTAATACTTTTATATTTTAGAATTTAATCATTTTACTTTTTATAGGAACTAAAAATCATTTCACTTTTTACTAATGTATCATTCTTATAGAAAATAATGTATATATAATTGTTTAAATTTTAATGATCATAACAACTTGGCACTTGAAATTGTAACTCTAACTTGAAAATTTTAGCTTACTAAACAAAAGCTTATGTTCATAACCCCTTGTTTAGTTTTAAGGAGGGAGGTGTTATGTACGCACCCATTTCGATCCTCATCTTGTCCCAAATCTATATCGAATTCCAAGAATAATCATATCATTAAGTACATGAACAAACAAACCCATTATTCAGTCAAATTAATAAAACTTTAACCCTAAAGGGCACATCTAAGATAACTTAATTTTTCAGGAAATATTTGTTAACGTGACTGCGGCATCTTATGTTATGCCTTATCACGATCATAAATTATATTAATTACTCTATTTTTCTAATGGTAAACAAATTAATTTTGGGAATAATTGCGGTCGTGATGTCGGCATCCAAGAAATGCCTTATCACGAGACCTAAAGGTTATTGATAAGTAAACCATGATTTGTATATAAACCCCATAATGTTTTACTTAAAAAGCATTCCATTCTCATCTCTTCGTTTGTAAAGTACATTAACTTCATCAACCAGTCACTGTGCCAAGTTATTGTCAATTATAAGTAGTTATAAGTTCATCTTTAATTACTTGTAAAAAGGAGGAAAATAAAACAAAGTTGAAGATTCAACGTATATTTTCTTTACGTCGAAACACCACCACGAGCGCTACAAAAGGGAACATAACAATAGGAAGGTGAATTTAGGACAATTTAAAACAATTTATATTTAGCGCATTTAAAAGAAATTTATTTTAATTTTTATTTACCGTGATGGTTATTCCATATATTCAAAAACCAAACGTATTTATTTAATCTGTGCTGCTTGTAGCATTCTGTTAAGGTACAGTTAAGAACAGAAGTAGATTAACACTTAAGTACCTGTCACATCAACTCATGCATCATCGTCAGTCGAAAACGTTACCATTACAGGAGCATAGACCTTGACTATGGCTGAAACACCATATGGAGAACGGACTCACCATGTCTTGTTAGAGACTGCACATGCAAACTAACTGCAGACTGCAAAGAGGACCTCGTAATGGGCTACTTCTCCGTTTTACGGATTCGCTAACTACATCCCCACCAAATTTCTACTCATATCAACACACACGTCAAAATTTAATCAGCTATTGTATTTATTAACAATATATATTAATTAATTCACTACTTAATTGTAGCCCATTTGGTGCAACGGTAGGTAGCGTTCCTGTCTTTCACACCGACAACGATCCTGGGTTTGAGTCCCAGAAGGGGCTGGATGTTTGTATGATGAATACGAGAATTTGTCCTTGAACTGACCCGGCCACGCGTTGCTGTGCCGACTGCAGCGCCATCTGCCGGGCTGATTTGTGGATCTAAACCATCCAGGGCGCCCAAACGCATACAAAAAAAATCATTCAAATCGGTCCAGCCGTTAAGGAGGAGTTCAGTGACATATACACCTACAGTAGAATTATATATATAAAGATATCTATGTAAAATATTTGTATAACTATCCGTTACCCTAGTAACCATAACTGCTTTGTTTGGGCTAGGCTAATTGTAGTGAATTTAGCAGATAGGTATTATTATTGTTATTATATAATTATACTAAATCTAAGTAGGTGGTACTCAATAATTGCACACTAGAGCAAACCTGAGTACTAAAATACGTCCAAATCGTTCTTTGTCTAAGGCAATCGTACAATCGTAAAAAATAACATGTTATTATAACTAGTATGAGTTAACCGACTAAAAGGAAATACATCAAATCCCAATAGCGATATAGGTAGGGAAAATATATTGTTTTTAAACTAATTTTAGTATTCGTAGAAGGTAGAGGAAGATCTACATTTCTGAGATTATTTTTGTGGTTTCTACGAATTGGCCGCTAGACTTCAGACAAACAACCAAATGAATCGATATTAATCATCGTAAAACTATGTAAAGTGTAATTATTACAGAAATGTTGGCGGATATTCAAATGGGTTGATATGTCAAAATACATATTTGACAACTTTTTTTTAATATTGGAACATACTCCCATGTAACAATGTGAAAAAAAATGAACGCGGATTTTTTTTAAAGTGAAAACTTCTTTAGCATCGTTGTGATTTGAAAGTCGATGAAACGAAAAAGCGACAGTAAAAGAGACAGACATATAAACTCATAAGATTTAACGTAGGAGAAAATAAGATAGGAAGCATTATGTACGTGTGTTAATACGTGTTTGTGTGCGCATGCGTAGTGCAAAGCTTGAGAGAAGGCATCACAACAACCGTGGTATTTTGTATACGTGTGCGTATTATTTTTGAAGGTTTCACTTCTACCACGTGTAAATTGCACACATGCTTTTTTTTTTTTTTTTTCATCATAAAGACAATGTTTTTAATTGATTAAAATAGGTATTCAAGTAATAAATAAATCAATAACTAGACATCATATACTTTCAGAATCCAAGTTAAGTAGGTACTTAGTGTGTTATGCTTATTAAAACGACGATATCACAACAGCCAGACACGAGGAAATATACAAAGTTCGTTATCTACACAGACCGTGCCGGAAATAGAACTTGGAACTGCATAGTGACGACGGTGGCACCTTGAAAGAAAACCAATATTGCAAGCCACTTGACCACGGAAGACGTCAAATAACAGCGCCTCTGTGTCTATTCTGCCCAGCTGTGAATGACACAGAGGTGAAATGCTGAGACGGGGTATTTATCCCTCACATGTGTGTGTGTCAACGAAATGTTTTTTCTTTCTTTCTTTAAATATCCACATGATTTGTTTGAATTTTGAGACGAATTTTGAGCCCCTGTATTTTCACAAAATCGGTCATAAATAAATTAATAAATAGTTAAAATAAATAATAAAACTATTAATACTAATAAGTTATATATATATATATATATATGTATATATATATATATATATATATATATATATATATATATATATATATATATATATACAAGGTTATTTTATAAACACCATCCAAATTTTTTCTAGGCATTAGATATCATTCAAACACTTCATTTATGAAAAAAAATTGGTAGGTAAAATTTCCGCAAAAAAAAATTTTGTCCGAGCGAATTATTACAACAGTTGGTTACTGGCAAAATAGGTACTTACAGTTGAACGACCGACCGCCCGAAGCGCCTCACCGAGCTGCGCGCGCAAGTTGTAACTACATCGGCGCAATGAAATCAGTCAGCCGCGGGCTTTCCGCGATGTACAATGTTGCGTTCACGCATTTACGTCGCATAATTATCTACCTAACGAAATGTGTTCACACTTGCAATTGAAATCGAGGGCGAAATTGAACGACGGGTTTATGTGAAGAAGGCCCAAAGCCTCGAGAACTTAATATAAATATAATCCGTGCATTTAACGAAGTGACAAAGTGAAAAAACAAGTAATACAATAAAAGACAATGTTCATAAACGTGCAAGACTGTTTAGAGAGAAATTACCTACACTTTAAGGTAAAGTGATTGTTTTCAAACTTCATGTAAGTGTATTTTTTTTTGATTTTTAATTAATTATTTTGTTGGAGTAAAGCAAAATGTGTGCAGGGCGGCTAAGACTTGTGAAATTTTTCACAAAAATATAGAACTATTAATTATACATTTCTTTATCCTATCGTGTAAAATAGACAAAAATATAATATATATAATAATATTCATTTGTAATAAGAATATATATATATGTATACTATTATTATTATTTTTTTGTATACATTAAATATTATAAAAATTATGAAACTATATACATAACACAAAATGTATAGTTATGAATCATTATTATTAAGCAAATTGCTAAGAATCATTATTGATAAGCAAATTTATATTGAAATTATTCATTTGAAAATGATATTGAAATTGTTATTTGAAATTAAATTAAAATTGGAATTATTTTAAAATTTGAAACTGTTATTTGAAAATGAATTTGAAATTGTAATAAATTTTTATTATTATTGACCACTGAAATTAAGGTGTCATATATTGAAATTGACATGAAATTCACATGATATATTGAAAATTGGTTTAATAAAAATATATAAGAAAGGAAATGTATACTTTTAAATGTATACACAATTTTGAATTTATATGATCATTGTTTAGATTTTAAGTAGATTTTAAGAATAAGATCATTATATAAAAAATCATCATTGGGAATCATTGTTAGATCTTAAGAAACAATAGAAAATTATTATTTAGACATATTATTAGATATATTATTGTATAAAAATCATTTTAATTTAATACTTTTATATTTTAGAATTTAATCATTTTACTTTTTATAGGAACTAAAAATCATTTCACTTTTTACTAATGTATCATTCTTATAGAAAATAATGTATATATAATTGTTTAAATTTTAATGATCATAACAACTTGGCACTTGAAATTGTAACTCTAACTTGAAAATTTTAGCTTACTAAACAAAAGCTTATGTTCATAACCCCTTGTTTAGTTTTAAGGAGGGAGGTGTTATGTACGCACCCATTTCGATCCTCATCTTGTCCCAAATCTATATCGAATTCCAAGAATAATCATATCATTAAGTACATGAACAAACAAACCCATTATTCAGTCAAATTAATAAAACTTTAACCCTAAAGGGCACATCTAAGATAACTTAATTTTTCAGGAAATATTTGTTAACGTGACTGCGGCATCTTATGTTATGCCTTATCACGATCATAAATTATATTAATTACTCTATTTTTCTAATGGTAAACAAATTAATTTTGGGAATAATTGCGGTCGTGATGTCGGCATCCAAGAAATGCCTTATCACGAGACCTAAAGGTTATTGATAAGTAAACCATGATTTGTATATAAACCCCATAATGTTTTACTTAAAAAGCATTCCATTCTCATCTCTTCGTTTGTAAAGTACATTAACTTCATCAACCAGTCACTGTGCCAAGTTATTGTCAATTATAAGTAGTTATAAGTTCATCTTTAATTACTTGTAAAAAGGAGGAAAATAAAACAAAGTTGAAGATTCAACGTATATTTTCTTTACGTCGAAACACCACCACGAGCGCTACAAAAGGGAACATAACAATAGGAAGGTGAATTTAGGACAATTTAAAACAATTTATATTTAGCGCATTTAAAAGAAATTTATTTTAATTTTTATTTACCGTGATGGTTATTCCATATATTCAAAAACCAAACGTATTTATTTAATCTGTGCTGCTTGTAGCATTCTGTTAAGGTACAGTTAAGAACAGAAGTAGATTAACACTTAAGTACCTGTCACATCAACTCATGCATCATCGTCAGTCGAAAACGTTACCATTACAGGAGCATAGACCTTGACTATGGCTGAAACACCATATGGAGAACGGACTCACCATGTCTTGTTAGAGACTGCACATGCAAACTAACTGCAGACTGCAAAGAGGACCTCGTAATGGGCTACTTCTCCGTTTTACGGATTCGCTAACTACATCCCCACCAAATTTCTACTCATATCAACACACACGTCAAAATTTAATCAGCTATTGTATTTATTAACAATATATATTAATTAATTCACTACTTAATTGTAGCCCATTTGGTGCAACGGTAGGTAGCGTTCCTGTCTTTCACACCGACAACGATCCTGGGTTTGAGTCCCAGAAGGGGCTGGATGTTTGTATGATGAATACGAGAATTTGTCCTTGAACTGACCCGGCCACGCGTTGCTGTGCCGACTGCAGCGCCATCTGCCGGGCTGATTTGTGGATCTAAACCATCCAGGGCGCCCAAACGCATACAAAAAAAATCATTCAAATCGGTCCAGCCGTTAAGGAGGAGTTCAGTGACATATACACCTACAGTAGAATTATATATATAAAGATATCTATGTAAAATATTTGTATAACTATCCGTTACCCTAGTAACCATAACTGCTTTGTTTGGGCTAGGCTAATTGTAGTGAATTTAGCAGATAGGTATTATTATTGTTATTATATAATTATACTAAATCTAAGTAGGTGGTACTCAATAATTGCACACTAGAGCAAACCTGAGTACTAAAATACGTCCAAATCGTTCTTTGTCTAAGGCAATCGTACAATCGTAAAAAATAACATGTTATTATAACTAGTATGAGTTAACCGACTAAAAGGAAATACATCAAATCCCAATAGCGATATAGGTAGGGAAAATATATTGTTTTTAAACTAATTTTAGTATTCGTAGAAGGTAGAGGAAGATCTACATTTCTGAGATTATTTTTGTGGTTTCTACGAATTGGCCGCTAGACTTCAGACAAACAACCAAATGAATCGATATTAATCATCGTAAAACTATGTAAAGTGTAATTATTACAGAAATGTTGGCGGATATTCAAATGGGTTGATATGTCAAAATACATATTTGACAACTTTTTTTTAATATTGGAACATACTCCCATGTAACAATGTGAAAAAAAATGAACGCGGATTTTTTTTAAAGTGAAAACTTCTTTAGCATCGTTGTGATTTGAAAGTCGATGAAACGAAAAAGCGACAGTAAAAGAGACAGACATATAAACTCATAAGATTTAACGTAGGAGAAAATAAGATAGGAAGCATTATGTACGTGTGTTAATACGTGTTTGTGTGCGCATGCGTAGTGCAAAGCTTGAGAGAAGGCATCACAACAACCGTGGTATTTTGTATACGTGTGCGTATTATTTTTGAAGGTTTCACTTCTACCACGTGTAAATTGCACACATGCTTTTTTATTTTTTTTTTTCATCATAAAGACAATGTTTTTAATTGATTAAAATAGGTATTCAAGTAATAAATAAATCAATAACTAGACATCATATACTTTCAGAATCCAAGTTAAGTAGGTACTTAGTGTGTTATGCTTATTAAAACGACGATATCACAACAGCCAGACACGAGGAAATATACAAAGTTCGTTATCTACACAGACCGTGCCGGAAATAGAACTTGGAACTGCATAGTGACGACGGTGGCACCTTGAAAGAAAACCAATATTGCAAGCCACTTGACCACGGAAGACGTCAAATAACAGCGCCTCTGTGTCTATTCTGCCCAGCTGTGAATGACACAGAGGTGAAATGCTGAGACGGGGTATTTATCCCTCACATGTGTGTGTGTCAACGAAATGTTTTTTCTTTCTTTCTTTAAATATCCACATGATTTGTTTGAATTTTGAGACGAATTTTGAGCCCCTGTATTTTCACAAAATCGGTCATAAATAAATTAATAAATAGTTAAAATAAATAATAAAACTATTAATACTAATAAGTTATATATATATATATATGTGTATATATATATATATATATATATATATATATATATATATATATATATATATACAAGGTTATTTTATAAACACCATCCAAATTTTTTCTAGGCATTAGATATCATTCAAACACTTCATTTATGAAAAAAAATTGGTAGGTAAAATTTCCGCAAAAAAAAATTTTGTCCGAGCGAATTATTACAACAGTTGGTTACTGGCAAAATAGGTACTTACAGTTGAACGACCGACCGCCCGAAGCGCCTCACCGAGCTGCGCGCGCAAGTTGTAACTACATCGGCGCAATGAAATCAGTCAGCCGCGGGCTTTCCGCGATGTACAATGTTGCGTTCACGCATTTACGTCGCATAATTATCTACCTAACGAAATGTGTTCACACTTGCAATTGAAATCGAGGGCGAAATTGAACGACGGGTTTATGTGAAGAAGGCCCAAAGCCTCGAGAACTTAATATAAATATAATCCGTGCATTTAACGAAGTGACAAAGTGAAAAAACAAGTAATACAATAAAAGACAATGTTCATAAACGTGCAAGACTGTTTAGAGAGAAATTACCTACACTTTAAGGTAAAGTGATTGTTTTCAAACTTCATGTAAGTGTATTTTTTTTTGATTTTTAATTAATTATTTTGTTGGAGTAAAGCAAAATGTGTGCAGGGCGGCTAAGACTTGTGAAATTTTTCACAAAAATATAGAACTATTAATTATACATTTCTTTATCCTATCGTGTAAAATAGACAAAAATATAATATATATAATAATATTCATTTGTAATAAGAATATATATATATGTATACTATTATTATTATTTTTTTGTATACATTAAATATTATAAAAATTATGAAACTATATACATAACACAAAATGTATAGTTATGAATCATTATTATTAAGCAAATTGCTAAGAATCATTATTGATAAGCAAATTTATATTGAAATTATTCATTTGAAAATGATATTGAAATTGTTATTTGAAATTAAATTAAAATTGGAATTATTTTAAAATTTGAAACTGTTATTTGAAAATGAATTTGAAATTGTAATAAATTTTTATTATTATTGACCACTGAAATTAAGGTGTCATATATTGAAATTGACATGAAATTCACATGATATATTGAAAATTGGTTTAATAAAAATATATAAGAAAGGAAATGTATACTTTTAAATGTATACACAATTTTGAATTTATATGATCATTGTTTAGATTTTAAGTAGATTTTAAGAATAAGATCATTATATAAAAAATCATCATTGGGAATCATTGTTAGATCTTAAGAAACAATAGAAAATTATTATTTAGACATATTATTAGATATATTATTGTATAAAAATCATTTTAATTTAATACTTTTATATTTTAGAATTTAATCATTTTACTTTTTATAGGAACTAAAAATCATTTCACTTTTTACTAATGTATCATTCTTATAGAAAATAATGTATATATAATTGTTTAAATTTTAATGATCATAACAACTTGGCACTTGAAATTGTAACTCTAACTTGAAAATTTTAGCTTACTAAACAAAAGCTTATGTTCATAACCCCTTGTTTAGTTTTAAGGAGGGAGGTGTTATGTACGCACCCATTTCGATCCTCATCTTGTCCCAAATCTATATCGAATTCCAAGAATAATCATATCATTAAGTACATGAACAAACAAACCCATTATTCAGTCAAATTAATAAAACTTTAACCCTAAAGGGCACATCTAAGATAACTTAATTTTTCAGGAAATATTTGTTAACGTGACTGCGGCATCTTATGTTATGCCTTATCTATCACGATCATAAATTATATTAATTACTCTATTTTTCTAATGGTAAACAAATTAATTTTGGGAATAATTGCGGTCGTGATGTCGGCATCCAAGAAATGCCTTATCACGAGACCTAAAGGTTATTGATAAGTAAACCATGATTTGTATATAAACCCCATAATGTTTTACTTAAAAAGCATTCCATTCTCATCTCTTCGTTTGTAAAGTACATTAACTTCATCAACCAGTCACTGTGCCAAGTTATTGTCAATTATAAGTAGTTATAAGTTCATCTTTAATTACTTGTAAAAAGGAGGAAAATAAAACAAAGTTGAAGATTCAACGTATATTTTCTTTACGTCGAAACACCACCACGAGCGCTACAAAAGGGAACATAACAATAGGAAGGTGAATTTAGGACAATTTAAAACAATTTATATTTAGCGCATTTAAAAGAAATTTATTTTAATTTTTATTTACCGTGATGGTTATTCCATATATTCAAAAACCAAACGTATTTATTTAATCTGTGCTGCTTGTAGCATTCTGTTAAGGTACAGTTAAGAACAGAAGTAGATTAACACTTAAGTACCTGTCACATCAACTCATGCATCATCGTCAGTCGAAAACGTTACCATTACAGGAGCATAGACCTTGACTATGGCTGAAACACCATATGGAGAACGGACTCACCATGTCTTGTTAGAGACTGCACATGCAAACTAACTGCAGACTGCAAAGAGGACCTCGTAATGGGCTACTTCTCCGTTTTACGGATTCGCTAACTACATCCCCACCAAATTTCTACTCATATCAACACACACGTCAAAATTTAATCAGCTATTGTATTTATTAACAATATATATTAATTAATTCACTACTTAATTGTAGCCCATTTGGTGCAACGGTAGGTAGCGTTCCTGTCTTTCACACCGACAACGATCCTGGGTTTGAGTCCCAGAAGGGGCTGGATGTTTGTATGATGAATACGAGAATTTGTCCTTGAACTGACCCGGCCACGCGTTGCTGTGCCGACTGCAGCGCCATCTGCCGGGCTGATTTGTGGATCTAAACCATCCAGGGCGCCCAAACGCATACAAAAAAAATCATTCAAATCGGTCCAGCCGTTAAGGAGGAGTTCAGTGACATATACACCTACAGTAGAATTATATATATAAAGATATCTATGTAAAATATTTGTATAACTATCCGTTACCCTAGTAACCATAACTGCTTTGTTTGGGCTAGGCTAATTGTAGTGAATTTAGCAGATAGGTATTATTATTGTTATTATATAATTATACTAAATCTAAGTAGGTGGTACTCAATAATTGCACACTAGAGCAAACCTGAGTACTAAAATACGTCCAAATCGTTCTTTGTCTAAGGCAATCGTACAATCGTAAAAAATAACATGTTATTATAACTAGTATGAGTTAACCGACTAAAAGGAAATACATCAAATCCCAATAGCGATATAGGTAGGGAAAATATATTGTTTTTAAACTAATTTTAGTATTCGTAGAAGGTAGAGGAAGATCTACATTTCTGAGATTATTTTTGTGGTTTCTACGAATTGGCCGCTAGACTTCAGACAAACAACCAAATGAATCGATATTAATCATCGTAAAACTATGTAAAGTGTAATTATTACAGAAATGTTGGCGGATATTCAAATGGGTTGATATGTCAAAATACATATTTGACAACTTTTTTTTAATATTGGAACATACTCCCATGTAACAATGTGAAAAAAAATGAACGCGGATTTTTTTTAAAGTGAAAACTTCTTTAGCATCGTTGTGATTTGAAAGTCGATGAAACGAAAAAGCGACAGTAAAAGAGACAGACATATAAACTCATAAGATTTAACGTAGGAGAAAATAAGATAGGAAGCATTATGTACGTGTGTTAATACGTGTTTGTGTGCGCATGCGTAGTGCAAAGCTTGAGAGAAGGCATCACAACAACCGTGGTATTTTGTATACGTGTGCGTATTATTTTTGAAGGTTTCACTTCTACCACGTGTAAATTGCACACATGCTTTTTTATTTTTTTTTTTCATCATAAAGACAATGTTTTTAATTGATTAAAATAGGTATTCAAGTAATAAATAAATCAATAACTAGACATCATATACTTTCAGAATCCAAGTTAAGTAGGTACTTAGTGTGTTATGCTTATTAAAACGACGATATCACAACAGCCAGACACGAGGAAATATACAAAGTTCGTTATCTACACAGACCGTGCCGGAAATAGAACTTGGAACTGCATAGTGACGACGGTGGCACCTTGAAAGAAAACCAATATTGCAAGCCACTTGACCACGGAAGACGTCAAATAACAGCGCCTCTGTGTCTATTCTGCCCAGCTGTGAATGACACAGAGGTGAAATGCTGAGACGGGGTATTTATCCCTCACATGTGTGTGTGTCAACGAAATGTTTTTTCTTTCTTTCTTTAAATATCCACATGATTTGTTTGAATTTTGAGACGAATTTTGAGCCCCTGTATTTTCACAAAATCGGTCATAAATAAATTAATAAATAGTTAAAATAAATAATAAAACTATTAATACTAATAAGTTATATATATATATATATGTGTATATATATATATATATATATATATATATATATATATATATATATACAAGGTTATTTTATAAACACCATCCAAATTTTTTCTAGGCATTAGATATCATTCAAACACTTCATTTATGAAAAAAAATTGGTAGGTAAAATTTCCGCAAAAAAAAATTTTGTCCGAGCGAATTATTACAACAGTTGGTTACTGGCAAAATAGGTACTTACAGTTGAACGACCGACCGCCCGAAGCGCCTCACCGAGCTGCGCGCGCAAGTTGTAACTACATCGGCGCAATGAAATCAGTCAGCCGCGGGCTTTCCGCGATGTACAATGTTGCGTTCACGCATTTACGTCGCATAATTATCTACCTAACGAAATGTGTTCACACTTGCAATTGAAATCGAGGGCGAAATTGAACGACGGGTTTATGTGAAGAAGGCCCAAAGCCTCGAGAACTTAATATAAATATAATCCGTGCATTTAACGAAGTGACAAAGTGAAAAAACAAGTAATACAATAAAAGACAATGTTCATAAACGTGCAAGACTGTTTAGAGAGAAATTACCTACACTTTAAGGTAAAGTGATTGTTTTCAAACTTCATGTAAGTGTATTTTTTTTGGATTTTTAATTAATTATTTTGTTGGAGTAAAGCAAAATGTGTGCAGGGCGGCTAAGACTTGTGAAATTTTTCACAAAAATATAGAACTATTAATTATACATTTCTTTATCCTATCGTGTAAAATAGACAAAAATAACTTAGGTAGGTAGGTACTAAGGTTTTGGCACTGCATTTGTTTTTGCGATTTTCGAATTGCCTTTGCGATCCCTGTGTTTTTTTAGATTCTGTGGTTAATAAACACCCTTTGCTTTACTCCAACCAATTATTCTACATAAGTTGATTAAATTTAAAAAAATGCGACGTAAGTGCCTAAGGTGTGGTTTACTTTTATGTTCATTTTTTATTTATTAAAAGTGTTATCGATTAATATTGTTATAATCAAAGAACAAATCAACTTATCTCTTCTTCAATTTGACGTTCCTATTTTTTTTCGTTTAAATTTGCAACTTATGAAAATCATTGTAATGTATCAATGAAATACGGGAGGGCGGGGCGGGGGTCGTGTAATCATCTGCTACAACACCGTGCGTAGCGTGACTGTGACAGCAATCGGTAGTTTTCCTCGGATAACTTTGTGTAGGCTTAACTTAATATTTTAGTACTGAGTGATATTAAAAGAAAAAAATCTTGTTTCGTTATTTTCTTCAAAGAATATAATATATAAATTTGGATGGTGTTTATAAAATGACCTTGTATATATATATATATATATATATATATATGTGTATATATAATAATAAAGGTATTTTAATATTAACGTTCCGCTTAAACTAACAAATTTTATATGGCCATGTCAGTAGATCTGTGGTATTTCAATTTGCCATGACTTGGGATGAATTTCTCAACCGATGTGCTGCGGTATGGACCTTGCTTGTTACATAAACGCGTTAGTTATACAATAAAAAAATGTTATTGTCCTGAAGTTACGTATAGCCGCGTTAATTCTTAAAACACATGCACACTGAGTTTCTGAAACGCGCTGCCAACGCGCGCTTTAGAAACGCGCTTCGGCAGCATATTTTATTTTATTCCACAGAACAATGTTTTACATGTCTAATGCGTTTGTATCGATACTAACGTGCGTTACCATCACACGCATTATAATACAGCTATTTAAAGATAGAACTTTAAACATCTACATTAATTTAGAGCCTTTGCAAATCACGCTTTTTAAACGCGCCGTCGTCGCGCGCTTATATTGATACAAACAGTGATGTATAAGATACCCTATACAAAGTATCTGAAATACTAGATGCAAGATACTTTTAAAAAAAGTATTTCAGATACCAGATACAAATAATTTTCTAAAAAGGTATCTGAAATACTAGATACAAAATACCTATCTTTCAAATACTTTTTAAAGATAAAATACTTTTGCAAGAAAGCAACATTTAGTTGAATTTAAGTTTATTTGTTCGAGAAAACAATTGTCGAATAGATCGCGTTGATAACAAGGATCAGGCAAATGTGACAAGACACAATATGAAGGTATTAAAATTGAGAATTTTTATGTTTGAGTTGAGATTTGAGTAAAAGTAATTCCTCAAACATATTGTCGCTCATCTTCCTTCGATGAGGCCTCATTATCATGCCCCGAAAGGAGAAGAGTCGCTCCGAAGGGACAGAGCTGGGCAATCAGGTTTTATATTTTAGAAATATTTTTTTAGTTGTAGGATAAGCATTTAAGCTCTTAAAGTTTGCATATTTAGTGTTGAGGTACTGGAGTGTCTCTAAATCACTGGTTCTGCTTCTGTTTTCGCCACTAGCAATAGAGGAATTGAAGTCCTCTAGAAAAATATAATAAGAGTAATTTTTAAAATTGTATCACCTTCAATGTTTTTTAAAGCCTCCGATTTTAGTTGATACAATACACAATACAAAACACTTTATTGATAACACCACATTGAAATAATAAGATAACAAGAGAAAACTTAAAATAGTGTTACAATGGGCGGTCTTATCGCTCAGAGCGATCTCTTCCAGACAACCTTTGGATGGATAGGACTGGAAGGAAGCGTAAGAGGCGGCGGTGTAAACGATAAATATATATTCACATATACATACATACGTATACATACATACATATACACACATACACATAAATACATAGCATACAAACACAATTACCTAAATTAAAAATACATACATACGTATATAATACACATACATAACGTCTAGTTAGTAGGATACATCATCCATACGTTGCTCGCCTAAATTGACAGAAAATATTCCCTTACGAGATTCTTAAAGACGCCAATGGATTGTGCACGCCTTATAGAAACCGGGAGGGAGTTCCAAAGACGAGCTGCTTGAACAGTAAAGGAAGAGTCATAGAACGTGGAACTATGTGCGGGAATATAAAGGCCAAGATTATCTGATGACCTCAAGGAAAACGTGTTTGATGTATGAAGAAACTTAAAACGTTCTTTAAGATAGTGAGGGGCTGAAGGATTAAATAGTATGTTGTAGAGCAGAGTAAGTATGTGAGTATTCCGGCGAAGACGAATGGGAAGCCATTTGAGCTGAGAACGAAACTGAGATATGTGATCATATTTGCGTAGGCCAAATATGAATCGAACACAAAAATTTTGAAGACGCTCAAGCTTATTAAGCTGTTCCTCCGTGATGTCAAGATAGCAGACGTCGGCATAGTCTAGAATAGGGAGCAACAGAGATTGCGTTAGTGCAATTTTGGTGGAAGTGGGTAAAAAATTACGCAGTCTTCTCAGCGCAGCTGCTGAAGCATATAATTTACGACTGACGGCCTCTAACTGAGGTCGCCAACTCAAATTATTATGTTATTATTGATGTTTTTTCAAGATCTCCGAATGCATGTGAACATGTTCATTTTCAACTACCTCTGAATCAGACTTTCCAAATACTTTTCCTCAAAAGCCTTAACCATATTTGAGCCGTTGTCTGTAACCGTTTTAACAATTTTTCAAAGTTTCAGATTATAGTCTGTATGTATATCAGCTATCATTTTTTTTATTTAGGATGGGTTAGCTCTTGATCCCAATCAAGCCCGGGGGCCAAAACAGAATGCACGATGGAACGAGCTAACCCAGAAGGTGCGTATTCACCCTGGCTTTGAAAATGGACGGGTTATACGTTCTCGGAAATACAGACGCAGGGAGGGAGTTCCACTCCTTTGCTGTGCGCATTATGAAGGATGTTGAAAAGCGCTTGGTACGACAAGTAGGAATAGCAACCAAGAAAGGGTGATAGCCTGCAGTGCATCTGGATGTCCGATGGAAAAAAAGAAATGGCGGTATGAACAAATGCAGCTATTGAGCACACTTTCCAAAGTAGAGTCTGTAGAAGACCAACAGACAGGCAACTTTGCGGCGATGACCTAAGGTGTGAAGCTTGCTCTTCACCAATTTGCTGTCACCGATAAGCCTCTCAACTCTGCGCTGAATCGTGTCCAGTGCAGTAAGTTGGTATTTTGCAGAGCCATCCTAAAGGTGGATGCAATATTCCATGCAAGATCGGACTTGAGCTTTATAGAGAGTTAAAAGCTGTCCCGGCGTAAAATATCGCTTGACCTTATTTAGGACGCCCAGCTTTTTGGCTGCAATTTGAGCTTTGGATTCGATTTTGGCGCCGAATTTGAGGTCTGAAGACAACTCTATGCCAAGAAGTTCGAGGCTGTAGGTCACAGGTACAGATGTACCTCGGAAAGAGGGGTGAGGTGGAAGGGACTCCTTTTTGACGTGAAAAGACACGATTGTGTTTTGGAGGCGTTGAAATTAACGAGGTTACTGTCGCCCCACTGGGTAACATAGTTTAGCCTCTGCTTTATTCGCTCAACCATGGCCTCTCTCATGAATATCACGTCATCACCGCTGGCTTTTGTGCTAGACAGGTATCTCTCTACAACAGTACTGTCGTCTGCATACCCAACAATTCCTGGTATTGCTGGTAACAGTTCATTGATGTGTAGAGGGAAAAGCGTCGCAGAAAGAATAGACAGACCCCTGAGGAACTCAGGCATCAATAGCCACTATGTCAGAGGAGCAGCCATCGACAACTACTCTGATCGATCGTTCAGTCATGAAATCGACTATCCAACTGCAAAAGTCAGCGAGGATACCGTACGCAGGAAGCTTGCGCAGCAGACTTGCGTGTCAGACCCTGTCAAAAGCCTTCGAGATGTCAAGTGAAACGGGAAGTGCTTCGCTGTGCATCTCGAGGGGCTCGCCCCAG
Organism: Calamotropha paludella; assembly: GCA_927399485.1. Taxonomy (NCBI): domain Eukaryota; kingdom Metazoa; phylum Arthropoda; class Insecta; order Lepidoptera; family Crambidae; genus Calamotropha; species Calamotropha paludella. Next base: position 21,424,922 of record OV656812.1, read on the forward strand.
AAATGCGACTCATAAACTAGAAGATCCCCAGTTGAGCGTCATCGGCGAAAGTCATATGGACGGTCACTGAGGAGATCGTTGTCTTCTAGTTATGAGAGCAACTTGCTGTTCAGCACTCTTACAGAGTATGGAAGTGATGGCGATCGGTCGGCACGACTACCCTTTTTGGGTGCTGGTTGCACATTGACAAGCTTCCAGGATTTTGGGACGTCCGTCAAGAAAAATTGGTGCGGCTTCTCGGTCTCCAGATGGTGATGGACCATATAGTCATTTCAGTGCAGTTCTCTAATGTTCGCAAGGTGCACTTTAAATGGGAGGAAGTGCAGCCGTTGTTTAAAATTCTTTCTGTTTCTTCTTATCATGATGGTGAATGTTGGGGGGTAGGATTTTTAGTCGAGACGCTACTTAGTCGACCAATTTAAGTTTTCTTGGGCTAAGTTGACCAAAAAAGGGAACATACCAGAGACTGCGGGGATGCCCGAACCCCCCGGAAATGGCCACCGGGTCCTCCCGTCCAGTCGCCAACTGGCATGGTGGAGCATTTCGGGATTTTTTGCGAGTTGGCGGGGCAGCCGTTCACGTGTGGCTAGCGTGCCAGTTGGGCCCCTTACTAACTACGGTCGGCCAGCGGCTAAAACTGTGTTACGGATCTCGCTACCCTCCAGGATGAGTTACCAGGTACAGCATAGCCAAGATACCAAGACCGAGGACAGACAGTTGTAGAAAGATAGTGTCGCCATCTGCCATTTAGTTCCCGACAATATCGGCTATTTGCTTTATTTATGGCTTGCACAATTTGTACATTTAGCCAGTGTCAAGTAAGTATAATCTTTCTTCTATGTTCTTGAGTATTTTCCTAGGTTTCAGTAAAGAAGTGGGGTTTTACTGAAACCTCCTTCGTGGCATTCTTGACAGAGCGCGAAAAGACACCTTCCAACTGTTTTGTTTCACTTGCCAACACTCATGCATATTCAAAAACACTCAGTGGTTAATAACACGCCATTATTACACACTAATATCAAACACAACACAAAATTTAACAAGAACACCAAAACCATTAAAGTGACGCTTCGCGCTCCCGCCAAAAAGTCCAATATCGACTAAATATACGACGCGCTGCGTTCAGTTGAGTTCGGAAAGAAAAAACTGCGAAGTTCATTTTATTAAAAGTATCTTAGGGAACAAAGTATCTTCAAAATACTAAGATACCAGGAAAATGTATCTAAATACAAGATAAAAAATACAAAATTTGAAAAGTATTTCAAATACAAGATGTAAATACGTATTTTGTATCTTGTATCTGTATTTCAGATACTTTTATCTAAGATAAGTCACATCACTGGATACAAACGCGATACTCTCGGCAGTCAAACGCAGCTTCACTCTCAATTTACGTACAAAGGCTGTGCAAAGGACCTTATAGTCAAGCTCCGTTTGGCTCTCGTTTCCATCGACAATGCGCGCGTCGACGGAGCGTTTAAAAAATGTGGGTGTGTACACTACTTTAGATATGAATAAAAGGAAATAAGTTTTGAATTAAAAACTTAATGCAAACGCGACATTTACGTTAGCACATTTGAAATTCATACTCAGACGTCAAAATTTCAAATCCAAACTCAAACGAGATAGTAGCATTTGCAGGTTCAAAAACATACACTCAGACCTCTGAGGATAGACGAACATAGTCACTCACGTGGTCACGTGAAAGCCAATTCTTCATGACACCATTCGTTACAAATATTACAACTTGGAACTTTCAATGATAAGTGTTTTTGAGGTATAATTACTTAACATCAGATTAGATTTTAGCTAAATGCTCAAATATGCATAAAAAATCCGACACATCCACAGAACAGAATACAAAGGTGGAACATAGAGTACCTACTTTATGTAGAAAGTACACACCCTAAGAAATTAATAATATAAGTATTTATATAAATCTTTTTATCCCGGATCTGAATCATATTCACACTGTACTCTGGTTCCCGGAATAAGGGGTTCGATGTAAATTGTAGACACTCATTTGCCGCGCACTTCTTGGTACCTTGTTGCCTGACTCCGACATGTTTGTAATAAAGTCCATTGTTATTTTGTATTACGAGTATGTTCGCAAACTATAAAAGACGTTTCTAGAATATGTCTTACAATATTATTGTTTTGGAATGTAATTGTTGATAATATGATAGTTTAATTCCGATAAACATAAACAAACATGAATCTTATTGCACTGCCGATGCCGTCCCAACATGATTTTTACCGTTTGATGCATATGGGGTGTACGAAATACGTAACGCTCACATAAACTCTATGTTATCAAAGAACAATGGTGAAATATTCTTTGAGAAATTTTTGAGCGTCTTGAAATATTCTTTCTACAGAAAGAGATGAAATAATTTTCTACATTTTTACATCAAAAGCTTATAACTAGTAAGAGTCAGAATAAAAAATACTGCTGTTTCGGACATATCATTGATTGTTAAATGAAACATCGAAATTCCGCTAGGTACCATTTTCTTTCGTGTTGCCATTTTATTATAATTGTTCGAGTTATGTAAAAATCGGTTTCAAGATATCCTGATAAGTTCATTTTATTGTTTACTAATTTAATATATCCATACTATACTTTGTGTTATTTAAAAATAAATCAAGTACTGATATTAAGAAATATGTAGTGTTTTCTTCTTTTATTGCAACATTGTTATAGCAATACTGCTATTTTTTTCTCCCGTGAAACAGGTGCAACATACTTACCTACTTAATGAGTATATTATAATTGTACTTATTATTTAAGTAGCTACCAACAGGCAGAAATAAGATGGGCATACACTCGATTTTAAGTGACCTATTAGTAACGATAGCATTGCTAATAATGTGGTTAAATATGTTGATATTCTAACAGACGTTGATTGAATTTCAAAGAAAAAGGTTATAATTGTCTGGATATATCGAATACGGCGATAAAATCGAATTTAAGCGATAGTAGGTAACACTTCAGCAGCGACTTAAACGATAGGTACCTATTAATTTCAACAACATTGCATACCTAATTACCTAAATATATAGCAGATTATAATAGATACATTTTCAAACACGTTTGTCTTGATAATATCTATTTGTTTATTAATCAGAGTGAATGTTATTGATTGATATAATCGATTTTGTGACAACACTACCGTAACTAAATCTTAAAAACTTCGAAGCTAAATATCTATTTTTCCTTGCCTCTTAAATAAAAAATTCTAAGACACGCAGTTTCAGGAATTAATGGTTGATCATTTTAGTATTTTTTAATCTAAAGACGCTTCAATTTTAAGTGAAAGAAAATGATGTATGGGATTTCGCCATTGTTCTTTGCATCGGTGAGCTGACCCAGCCAAATTTTTTCCTACGAATGAAGAAAATATGTGCATTCTGTTTTGAAGTAGAACTTTTTCAGGCGCGACTTTTGGGAAATATGACGGAAGTAGCGCTCTGTTATCTATTCTGTTTAGACAGTTTCCGCTATTTAAAATCTTTACGCGCGATTGAAGTAAAAAGTCAAAGTAGTTTTGCTTCCATGGCACGTAAATATTACACGCATACATTTTTTTTATCTATATATTATTATATTATACATACTAGCTGACTCGGTCACGCGTTGCTGTGGTAGTACCCATATTAAAATGAAACCTATTGGGTGTACTAAATGGAAACAAATCCATCAAAATGAAATAAAAAATCATCAAAATCGGTTGAGTAGTTTCGAAGTTCATCGCGGTCATACACTATAACAGACAGTTTTTATATATATATATGCTCCAATTCGATTGCTGTTAACAAAATACTTGTATTAAGGGAGCCGGAAAAAATGTGTCAAGATCACTCTGGCCCGAGATAATATATTTCGTGCTATTTCGCACATATACCCTGAATCGAACACGGGACTTCAGAAATTAGGGGTTCTAAATATTCTAAAATCGGTATTAAAATTGAGTTTAGGTACTAATAAAAATAAGTTACAACATAATATATATGCTAAGTTAAAACTTGAAAAAACCCCATTTAATTTCAGTAATACTACGACTGATTTAATAGACTATATTTATTTAAAAATTAAACATAAAATTATACTCTAAACACTTACAATTAAATCGTTAAAGTCCATTTCCGCAATAAATGATAACAATTTATAATTATAACCAAACGGTGCCGATGTTTCTAGTGAAGTCGCCTGCACCCAGCGGGTGTATTCCGTGAAACGCGCATGTTTGTATAACAATAAGAAGGAATTTATAAAAAAAGCACGCATACACACACACGTGTGTAACTGATTAACTGTAATTATTGGAAATTCAACCGCAGACCGCCATATGGGGGCACAGCGATAATTTTATGAAAGGCTAGTGTGGTTTCTAAACTAAGCCGACATGTGTCTTAGAGCAACAGATGATATAGGTTCTACACAATGATATAATAAACTCGTAGTCGTTTTATATAATATCATTGGTTCTACAGCAAACGAAAAAATATTTTGTAACCTATAAGTGTTTAGTAAGAACTGACCATCAGATAAACCTTACCCATTTCTTTTTTATTTTATTTGTTAAAGTTTGAGGTTACTGATTCACTTTAGTTAAATTTATTAAATTCGACGGGTCATTATAATGTTATTACGTCTCAGGGTCGGAGCCAGAGATACTCTCGCCCTAGAGTAATAGCATAGCAAGAAAAAGAATAATAGATAGGTGGAGAGATAGAACAACAGGAAAGAAAGAAAAACGAGATAAGAAAAGGAGAGGAAAGCCCTTAGCCAGTGTTGTAGGTTGTATGTATCTGATAGTATACTAAAATCTTATATAGTGCGAAATTTCAATTGAGAACCATGTCACACTAAAGCGGCCTAAAGTAAAGAGACAATTGTTTAGAAATAACATTGATTTAATGTGACATGGTTCAACGGTGTATATATCTGATTGCTCGTGACTGTACCTATGATCCAAGTCATGTTATAATATGCCATATTATGGCTTGTAATGTTTGATAATAATAGTGTTTAATTATACCCATATGTTTAGATAATGAAATCGTAAAAAAAGGTAACGCAATGCCAGTATTATAAACTTAATTGATTTGAATTAAAATATAAACATAATATACTAAAGTACCCACTCTATGGTCTCATATAATCAACGCCGCAATTTTGCTCTAGTTGAACCGATATTCTACATACAGGATTCAGTTTATTTAATTAAATTAATTGCCCAGCCCAGCTTTGAAAAACAAGAGTAAAAAAGTGGCATAGTATTACACAGCATTTCTTTTTTTCCTTCCTAGTATGGCATTTACCTAACTTTAGGGCGGCTTTAACAAAGTATTCAATAATATAATAATTATATTAAAATGTTAATTGATAATATTTAGAAAGTATAATTATACATGCTCTGTATTTAAAGTATTCAACTTTAAGAGTTGTACTGGTAAAACAAAAGATTTCAACTTTATTATTATACTAGCTGTTGCCCGCGACTTATGCGATTATGATTTTTCACTGATGCTTCGCTCCTATTGGTCGCAGCATGTTGTTATATAGCCTAAAGCCTTCCTCGATAAATTGACTATCCAACACAAAAAGATTTTTTCAATTCGAACCAGTAGTTCCTGAGATTAGCGCGTTCAAACAAACAAACAAACAAACTCTTCAGCTTTATAATATTATAGTATAGATAATAATAATTTCCCACATTTTTTCTGTTATCCATTTTTAAAATAACCTTTACTTTTTTAATTCTACACTTTTATCCTGCATCAATTCCGACCGGTTTCAAAAAACCCCTCTTGATTATTTTTGATTGTGCAAAGAAAGTTTTGTCACTATCAGTTTCATTTTTACAATTATTTATATAATATGACAAGCTATTAAAATTACATATAGGCAAAAAACAAAACAGGAATATAATTAACGAGAAACGTGATTTTTTTGCCAGTACAACTAGGTACTTTACCATCCAATATCACATACATTATCTATAACGAAATGCTGATACAACGGTAGAGATCCTGTCTTCTGCACCAACGGTACTAGGTTCGAATGCTGCTGTTAGTGTAATGACCATATGACTTGGAAACAAATACTTGTTATTTACCTATTAATGTATAATAATAACTAATATTATAAAGAGAAAAGACTTGTATTTTTGTATGTTTGCAATAAATAAACTCAAAAATTACTTAGCCGATTTCAAAAATTCTTTCACCATTGGAAAGCTACATTCACGCTGAGAAAAATAGGCTATATTTAATGCTAGAAAAGAATTTAAAGATTTTGTCCACCCATGCGAAGCCGGGACGGGCTGCTAGTGTGTAATAATAATCGTTATTAATTATCCACAGTACGAGCTCTGCTTAGCTTGAGGGATCAGAAATTTCATTTATATATGACTATACCTATCAGCACAACACAGTTTGTTAAATTACGTATCTACTTGAGGAGTTTGCTCACGGAGAACAAATGTTTCGCGTGAGCAAAGAGTACTCAATTCGCCTAAGTATTACCTATCCTTTTTAGGTACCTATATTCATTCCGAGAAAAAAAAAACAATTTAAACGTGAAAAAGTCATTATTTAATTATTTGTAGATAATCATTAAGGAATGTGTCACAAATGACTATTTAAACATCAGTTCCCCCGTTGCGCGGGTAAGTTTTCCCTAGAATTGAGTTAGTAATAGGTGCATGAGAAATTGTAGTAATTTGCGGACAGGCCTAGAACTAAGCGGAAATACAATGGTATCCTCGGCATCATTTCATATTCATCGTTGTAAATTCCGACTAACGGGGGCACGAAACTTCCTTGAAACAATGATAGTTCATCGATAATAACTCTACTGTAATGTATTAAAAATTGGCGCGTATTGGCGTATTTATGTACGAGCGTTAGGAATTATATTACTTTGGCGAAGCTAAGAGAAATTTTAAAGTAGCAAAAATTATAAATCAAACGAGGAAAAATATATAAAAAATATACAAATAATATAAGTTTGATTGAAGAACATACATACTTATACCTATTAAAATAATATTTAGTTTTATACAGTAAAATAAAATATAACAATAACGTGTTTTTTTGGATACTTTGGGTCTGTATGTGTTAACTTAGTCAAAATAATAAATATACACTTTTTATTATATTTGATTCAAATTCAAATATTTTATTTCGGTAACTTAGTCTATTACAAATATTAGATGTGGGAACTCCCCTTTAAGCAAAACATCGCCTGTGGTAGGAAGAACCGCTCTTTTAAATTTATCTTTTCTTACTGCTAATATATGTGTGCAATGTGTATGTGTTGTGTGTGTGAGTGTGCGTGTGTGTCTGACTGTGAGAGAGAGTGTGTGCGTGTGTTGTATTGTTCTTGTGTTATGCATTACTATACTAATATTATAAAGCTGCAGAGTTTGTAGGTTTGTTTATTTGAACGCGCTAATCTCTGGAACTACTGGTCCGATTTGAATGATTCTTTCAGTGTTGGGTAGTCCATTTATCGAGGAAGGCTATAGGCTATTTTTTTTTTTGAAAATTAGGGATCCGTAAATAAATTGCTAATTTGTAACACAAGGTGTAAAATCGAAAACCTATTTTTGCGTGCGCTGCAAAAACTATTGAAAATGGAACAAAATGATGTACTACGGGTTTGTAGACCCATTAAGACCTACAAAAAAGTCCGCGAGAACATATATCTAGCTATCATGGTTTAATCACAATAACCGATTTTGTGTTCAAAATAATTATTAAATCATCTGAAGAAAAAAAAACTACGTTAAATATGTATCGTAATAGTAATCTTTATCGAAATTAAGCATTATTTTATCAAGAGTAGGTATTTATGTAGAAGTATTTCATCTCAATCGGATATTTCGTTTAAAAGTTATCACGTGTGTAAGATGTTAAGAGTTGGTACCTATTAATGAGTTATGGGCCATAGAGTTTTTTAAAAACATAAAATCCTGTAATAATCTTTTTCGAAATATATTTGTTGATGATTGTAAGTATAAGATCTTTGAAGAGTATAATAAATACATTTCTAAAATAACTCTGCTAAGGAAATCCACGCGCGCTTGATGCAAGCAAGACAAGACGCATGCAAAAGCGTCGGGATCTCATTGTTATCTACCTACATTAATATTATAAGTAGGAAAGATTTGTATTTTGTATGTTTGAAATAAACTAAAAAACTACTAAGCCGATTTTAAAAATTCTTTCACCATTGGAAAGCTACATTCACGCTGAGTAACATAGGCTATATTTAATGCTAGAAAATTTAAAGAATTTTGTCCACCCGTGCGAAGCCGGGACGGGCCGCTAGTAATACATTAATTTAAGTGAAGACCTATGCATACCCTATACGTAATAAATAATGATATGTTAGTTTTTAAGCAACAATTCTGTCTCCGTGTTACTTAATGATTTTAACCATTCCAAGACCGTTTACTTACATTTGTGTTTATTAAGGGGGTAAATGTTAACGTACTTATTTATTTTATTATAGATTGAGGCAGACTGCGTAGAGTACTGCCGTCTTGCAAAGCCTGATTTTACTGTGGGAACCAAGGCAACTTAATTTTTTCGTCTCCTGTTCAGTAATTTAGCATCAAAGGGAAGAGATTTGTGCATTCTAAGAACAATATCTAATATGTATAGTTTCCTAACTGACAGAAGATTAGCTGCGTGATAAAGATTTTCAGTGTGGTATTTATATGGTTTTGCAGTGCAACATATGTTTGAGTAAGTAATTCTTTACTCGCAATGTGACGTAAGTTTTAAAAGTCCACATCAGCTTTCGCAGTCTTTTCATGGTCAATTCAATATGTAGGTGCCAAGAAAGACGCTGATCAACGAGAACCCCTAAGTATTTTGCATGAGCGACTTTATCTATTCCAGTACATGAGCAATCAATGTTAGAAGGGTAACCACACTTATGGATTTTTATGTTGTAGCTACGCGAGGGTACAAGCTAATTGTTGCTAAATACATCTTTGAAATAAAATAACTCGATAGTATAAAAAAATATTTATTTACAATAAAAATCTAATTAACAGATCACGAGACTCGTCTGCGCTTTCGTTTAGATTTTCCATCGTCATCCGCAGTAGGATCGTCCTCATCATCAGAGCCCGGTGGCGACAAAATTTCAGTCTCAGCATCATTTATATTTACGTCATCTGTAAAGAAAAACGCAATAACTTAATAGTTGCTGCTGTCGCTTTAGTTGATGACGTCACAGCGGAATTTCGCCGCCTATAAAATATATAAAGCTTTTGACGTCATACATTGCGTCACAGATAAGACCAAATGACGAAATATTATTTATTAACACTCTATTTTTATCGAATCATTTAATAATCGTGTAGTAAAAAAATTTAATTAAATTGTTCTCCCTACGGTGTTTTTATGCATAATGAAGTTCAATATCCCAGTGTTTATTTATTTATTTTATTTTTGGCACATCAACATTATATACACAGTACATTAAAATATATATATCATTCCATATTACATATCTAGTGCATATAACTATCATAGATATGCACAGCATTACAACTAAAGGTTAATTTACAATAGTTTTACAACTTATTCTTACATTATAAAAATACAAAAAAAAATATGAATAAACAAAAAGAAAACAGAAAGGACAAATTATATGACATTATGTATTAATACGATGGACAATTACAATTATAATAATTAATAGCTATTTCATTACAATTGGGACAGATCATTAAGTCTGTCCCCAACAATTGATGATCTGATGAATTAATACCGATAACATGATAAACGTTACCGGTAAATACTCATTACAAATAAACCCTAGAATTTAGGAACAATACTTATAAGGAACTGAGGCGCATAAATTAAATATGTATTTTTCTTATTTTCACTTGATTTGTGCTTTGATTCCATGTAGGTACCCGATTCTATGAAAATATGGAGGCTTGTAGGTATTCCGGAGTATAATGACTGTGCGTCACCGACTAATATACATAAAAGGTATCTTAAAATTGATTTTTTCTATGAGAATTCTCATATTTATTTATTTTTTCTAATTGTTCCTAAGATCTAAGGGACTGAGGCGCATAAATTAAATAATTTTTCTTATTTTCACTTGATTTGTGCTTTGATTCCGTGTAGGTACCCGATTGTATGAAAATATAGAGGCTTGTATTCCGGAGTGTAATGACTGTGCGTCACCGACTAATATACATAAAAGGTATCTTAAAATTGATTTTTTCTATGAGAATTCTCATATTTATTTATTTTTTCTAATTGTTCCTAAGATCTAAGGGACTGAGGCGCATAAATTAAATAATTTTTCTTATTTTCACTTGATTTGTGCTTTGATTCCGTGTAGGTACCCGATTGTATGAAAATATAGAGGCTTGTATTCCGGAGTGTAATGACTGTGCGTCACCGACTAATATACATAAAAGGTATCTTAAAATTGATTTTTTCTATGAGAATTCTCATATTTATTTATTTTTTCTAATTGTTCCTAAGATCTAAGGGACTGAGGCGCATAAATTAAATAATTTTTCTTATTTTCACTTGATTTGTGCTTTGATTCCGTGTAGGTACCCGATTGTATGAAAATATAGAGGCTTGTATTCCGGAGTGTAATGACTGTGCGTCACCGACTAATATACATATTATGTATCTTAAAATTGATTTTTTTCTATAAATATTCTCATACTTTTTTTTTTTCCAATTGTTCCTAAGATCTTAATTCCACTAAGTTCATCGTTAACTTGATTTTACCGTGAAAACATATAAAAACATTTTCAACAATATTTTCAATTACACGTTTAAAAAAAAACTTTTTCGTGGCTTGCAGATTATTTAACATTATTAGTAATAAACAAAGTAATTGAAGATATGTTTATGTTTTATAATTTAGAAAATCTATACTTTTTTATAAATTAAAATATACTAATAATTTTATTAGATTAAAAGGAATTTGACTTAAAAACGTAATCTGTGACCTGGTTCACTAATTATGAAAGTTGATTTCAAGTTTGTACGTGCGGGTTAAAGAAGCAGCAAGCATGTAATCTTTACCTTCTTCTTTGTTCCCATCAGAATCTTCTTGAGGCTGATCCCTCGCCTGCAGGGCTTCCTGGAGCAATGGCGCTCTTATCCTGAAATCTCTCGCAGTGCCCAGCGACAGGTAATGTTGGAAGTTCAACTGGGAACAAACAACTTAGTGAATATTTTAATACATCACGATCTCGGCTCCTTTTAACTATTAAACTTTTCACTAAAACTAAAAAAACTTTTTAGCTGAAACTATAACTATGTCAGACAATAACTGTATATATTGTATATTAGATACACATAATTAGTGAAAGGTAAGAAAATAAAGTAAAAAAAAAAATTAGACAAAAATTAGAATTTACATTTTTCTTTTATTGAAGCCACACCAACAACATCATTTTAAGGAAACTCTAAACCTTCCAGGAACTTTATAACTGTGTATTTAAAAATTATATTCAACAATCTCTTTTTTATATACAGTTACGAAAACGTACGTACAGGTAAAAAGAAAAAAGTTTCCATTTTGTCAATATGAACATTTACAATTTATTTATTTAGTCAACAACTACGAGTATGACATGGCTACGTTGGGAGATAATGTACTGAGAAGAAGCCGCATGAAAATTGTAAGGCCTGTTTTTATCCCCTTTTATATATGTAAAAAGAAAAAATAAAACAACAAGATGGCTATAACCAACAAAACAAGCCCTATTACAATTAGTTAGTGAATCTATCGAACTTTCGGGGATCTATATTGTTAAGACTTTTTCAAATAAAAATTATTGTGGAATGAACCTTAGCTTTGTTGGCAAGCAATATAACATTCTTGCTGAAATTTTCCGCCTCCAAGACGAGTCGCGGAATTAACTTAGTATCGCGTAACACACGCCGCGCTTGACGTGGCTGTTGCGACGCTTCGAGGTATGTCACTAATGTATCCATGACTGATGACAATTTCTTGCCGCTCAGTTTTAGCAGGCGTTCCAATCTGTAGGTACAATTTTGTTTTTTTAATCAGTATTGCGAACTGCCACCTAAAGTTAATTACCCAATTTTTCACCTTATTGCTAAAGTAACTCGTAATTACTTGGTAGATAAATTATTTAATTGCAATCATAGTTAAGTAGTCAATACATTTGATATATATAAAATGATGTATTTTGAATTAATAGTTTTTATCTAGACAAGTATAGCACAAGCAAAATCAAGAGAAGCATTGTATATTTCAGAAGTCAAAAAGAAGCCATACAAATATCTCAACATTAATCAATTATAAAAAACTGGATTTATTTTTAGAAATACTTTTAAATTGCTGGATTCTATCGATGTAACAATAAATCATATTCATCGTAGGTAAGAACCTAATACTTAAAAGTAGCATACTTCGTATTCCTCAAAGGTCGGTATAAGTTCCTTTTGCACTAAGGCTCAATGAAGTGACAATGGCTGGCAAGGAAAATTAGCAAAGGTAAGGTACAACTTCTCGTGTAACAAAAGAAGTTCCAAAAGATCTTCTTTTTTATGGATCTCCTTATTTTACAGGATCTACGATAAAGCGAGCTGCTCTATCGTAAGATCCTGTCTTGAACTCCGGGGTTGGTTGGAATCGCTTATCTTCATTTAAAATAAAATATAAAAAAATAAGAATAACATTGTTTTTAGTACCTGAGCGGCCCCGCTATTGGGGCGGGTACCTGTCTGAAGCACGCCCCCAAAAGGGAGTACAACCGTACACCAGCTGCCAACACTCGGTCGCTGCCATTGCCCACGCAACAACGCAACTTGCAAGCTTTACACGTCCACGTAGTAAGTTGACATAGTTGAATCACTAATGACTTGTATAATTCATTCAATTCTGAAACAATTTATACTTATTTTCGCTAATAGTAAATTAATTTAGTTTTAAATATACTATTATTTATTAATTGAAGTGAAACTTCTTAAGCACCGTTGTGATTTGAAAATATCGATTAAACGTATAAGCGACAGCAAAAAGAGACAAACTGAAGTGAAATTCTCGTAAGCTACTTTTCTGAAGTTTAACTTCTTCCGTGAGTGAATTGCTCACACGTACTTTTTTCAGAGTTGACAATATGCCATATTCCTATTAGATTAAATACCCTTATAAAAAACACCCACAGCCCACACCGATACATTATATTGCATAAATATTACTTTCGATGTTAACCTTCAACATAAATGGAACGATACTAGCTCATAGCAGAAGTTATGATATGCTTGTAAATTTTCAAGCCGTTTACCAGCGTTTCAGAGCAGTCGCCCGGATAATGAACCCTCAGGTGAGTTTTGTATCCTACCTGAGGGTTTGGAGATGTGGTCGTTTTTTATACGCGCGAGTTAAATCTTATAAAGAAGATAGTGTTGTCGAATTTTACCAAAGTGGCTTGACCCTAAGTTACGGTGTCAGATCAGGTTTCGCAGAAGGACACGATCCTATCTGAGACGCTTTGTTCGACATATTTTATCTATATTTTACGTTTTTACTACAAAAAAATATTTTTGCAGACAGTTGCTAAATATTTTTAATCTCTCACTGATTTAACTTCTGTCACATTTTTTTTTCAACTAAATCACTATAATGAATTCAGTATGAGTTCTAACTCAACATTTAGGACTCAATACTGACTGTTAAGAAAAATAAATCATCAATCAGAGAAGTATAATTTATAACTAATTTATCCAAGTTCAATTTCTTTCTAGATCTTAAAATTCAAATACAACACCTCTATCGATCCTCTGTTGGTTTCCATGCACTGCATAATTTTGAGCAACTGCCAAATCTCTAGCTCGGGCGAGTAGGTGTTCAGTATGCTTAAACCGGCTATTCAAATGTAGGCACACATGGTTCAGCACCGGATGACCGGTACGAGCATCTATTGCAGGCAAGTTGGCAGTCTCTTCAGCTGCTGAGGTGTCTTCTTCCTAGTTAATAATAATACTTCATACATTCACACCGATTAGCGTAGCCTAAAGTAAGCACTGTAAGGCTTGCTTATGGATACTAGGGTAACGATAGACATACATATATGATATAAAGATAAGTAATATTCATAGATATATGTAAATAACCATGTCTCAAATACTAATGCTCGTACATATTAAATAATCTGCCCCTTTCGGGACTCGAACCTAGCCCGTAGGTGCGCAAAGCTAGCAAGTCACTACGTGCCTCGTGCTTTAGGCGAGAAGCAAAACGCGTTCGTGTACAAGATAGATTAACTGACTATACTAGGGGGCGCTTGAATAAATAAATCTCGCATAAATCATATATTAAGAGTAAAGAAGAAATAAGGACCGTATTTGGGGTGAATTTATATCCTACAGTTGCGGGCAGCACCTCTGCTAGAGATACTGCTAACTGCTGTGTACAGTCACGAGCAAGAAGATGTATACACCGTAGAATCATGTCGCACTGAATCAGACTAAATAAAGAGACAACAGTATAGAAATAAATAGTTGATGTAATGTGACATGGTTTAACAGTGTGGAAGAAAAGTGGCTAAAGAGTGGAACTCTGTCTGAGTCTGTCTGTTTGTCATTCAATTTCTGTGTGGAAAAATTGCGTTTTATCCGCTAGCGTGGGAAAGTGTTTTAAAATTAAAACTTTTCCGAACCGTCATTATAGTCTTTATAAGTTACAGTTAATTCTTATTTAAATTAATACTATAATACTCCGTTTTGGTTTTTAATAAATATATTTTAGTTTCTTAAATCATAAAAAAACAAGAATAAGTAATATTTTGAATATACTATTTGTTAAGTATAAGAATTTTAAATATATATTCATGAAATTATGGTTGGATTTCGGACCGCACCCGAAAAAAAAAACTGTCGAAGTGTGCAAACTAACAAAAAATGTACTTATTCTTAGCCAATAAAAAAAAACTATTAGGGGTCTTAGAAAACTCTTTATCTAGATCTCCAAAATTATTATTTTTATAAACTATTTTACATGATCAAATTTTTTTTTATCTTTAATAATTATAATAACTTCTATTATAAGTCGCGAGTGAAAAGGTATATTCTATGCAAGCGCGTCACATCCTAGATCGCATCATCGCTTACCATCAGGCGAGATAGCGGTCAAGCGCTTACCTCTTTACAATAAAATAAATAAATCCTATTGCTCGTACAGTTAATGTAAATCTTAGTCTCACTTACGTCTATGTGTCCTAATGCTATGGCCAACTTAGCTAGCACGTCCGTTAGAAACACAGCTTCCTGTTGGACTCGGCTAGACGCCGTCAATACGGCCGGTATTAACGCCAGGCTGTCCAACTTGCTTGTGCGTAGATAATCTTCGAACTTTATTATTACCTGTCATAAAAAAAATTGGGCATAAACTGGTGTCTATTTGACATTTAAAAAGCACATGCCGCGCCTCTAGATGTGATAATGGTCTAACTCCTTAAAACCCAAGAGCAATTTATCATGCGCGCGACGATACCTAAAATCCGCGAGTATTATATAATGCTCTATAGCGCGCAGTCTGATTTAATCGTTATTACGGCTTTAGTAATGGTTGATTTTGATTGAATGATATTTTTTTCCCCGATAGAGAGAAATGGGCTTCAAGGGGTTAATCCAAAGTCTTTTCTATTCTAATCCAAAAAAAAGTTTTCTCACATAAAACTATCCTATAAAAGCAACTTTTTCAAATGAGCGGTTGAGTAGCTCTCTTACCGATTTTCATGGTAAACCCACTCCGAGATTCCAGGTTCGATCCCCGGCCGGGTCAATGTCAGAGGTCGTATATTGACTCGATTGTGGGTGTTGTGGTACCGACGTTGTTTCTGAGTTCCATAACACAAAAGCTTTAGCTTTACCCTAACTTGGATTAATTACAATGTATGTTGTCTTATATATTTATTCTAGCTTTTACCCGCGGCTTCGCACGCAATTTTTTTTTAATAAAAAGTATTGTATATTATTCTAATACCTCCAAGAATATATGTACGAAGTTTCATTATGATCGGTTTAGTAGTTTTTGCGTGAAAGCATAACAAACAAACTTACATTCACATTTATAATATTAGTAGGCACTTACCTATGTATCACATTTATTACAAAAAAAAACATTCTGAGCCTATATCAAAAATTATTCTACTATATGTATAAGAAAGCTGAAATAACTACATTTAATACTAAAACACTAGAATTAATTATCCTTCTGCAAAAGGAATTTTTTGGAAGGTCACTTTAATTCTAACGGTAATTAAAAGGTAAAATACTCAACCCCGCTCATCTTCGGACATGCAATTACGGGCGTATCGAGCACTAAGGCTGCGGTCTGTATAAGAACGGCCAATAGTTTCTTTAACATAGCGTCGCTCTCTTCCACTGCGCTGTCAGCTTCTACTTGAATCAACGCCATATGCAGCTGTTCCAATATGTCGGATAAACTTGATGAAGCGGTGGTGTCTTCAACACCGACTGTTAGGAAAATATAACATTTTATTAAATGTTTTCAAAAAAGTAGATTCAGAAATATATATATACTCTACGTTTATGTTACCGGTTGCATCAAGTAAGACTTAGTATTATATTTCTCCTTTATTCTATCTAATACGGTTTTAGGCCTTACTGATTTGTCATATTATTTTTCTTCAAAATGATAGACTTAAGTTTGAATAAATAAGCAATTGACTTTTCATTCCTACTACATACTTATATGATTTTTGTGAATAATTTGTTGAGATAACTTAAGACCATTATTGGATTTTTATTGAAAACTTACTTATAATTGGCAAGAAACTCTCCATTTTAAGAGAATAGGTCGGTGATAACAACAATGTTAAGCAGGCTTTGAATACTTCTACACAGTTCAGCGTTGTCTGGTCATCAAAGTCGCACATATCTTGAAATCTAAATGTTTATTTATAAATTAATAAAGTGTATATTTTTTTTAATTACCTCTTATGAATTAACACGGATATAAACACATATAAAGTCGAATTACTAATGTAGTAGCAAAAAAGTGAGCAAAGAAATGTCACTATTTAAGTGTTAATACTCTTTAAAGGTGCAATAATGATTGCACAAAATACATCTTCAAAAGTCTGTCTATTTTTGTCTCTTTTAATGTCGTCAAAACAACGACGCGATAGTGAAAAAGTCCTACAACAACACCAAACTTTTTTTTTGTAAGAATACAGTGCTATAATACAATGATCGTGGTATAAGGTTAGTTTATAATTCCACTATGCATTCTACTATAAACATGGTGTACAAAAGTGTCACGTGTACGACAAGCCGCCAATCAATAATATAAACAATCAAAACAAATTAATAATACTTATATCAAGAAAAAAAAAAAAAAAAACTTATTTTAATGTCAATTTAAACAATATTCATTAAATTCTTTTACTTGAAGGAGACTCGATCGAAAGTGAATCGGGCTCGCACGTTAACAACATCTCGACTGCGAAGCACGGGAAATCGTAGTTTCTCATGTTCGCTAGGTAGAGGGCACGCTTGCGTTTCGTTTAGTGTCCGTACTCATGACCGGATGCGACATATATATTAATACGACTAATTGATGTGAGTGTATATATATTAACTTATGATTTCCTTTCAAAGTTCATGCTTAAGCAGTAAGGCCTTTAAAAGACTGGATAAATAATATAAACTAACCTGCATAAACATCTCTTGTAAAGTATAGATGCTAATTTCGGTAAATAAGTGGCGATCAAGCGTTTCTCCAAATGTTCATTCGATAATACAGATAGAACGGAGCGCAACGCCCACTGGTGAAAATCTCTTCGTGCTCTCAACTCATTGTGCTCTGCTAAGGAAGACCACGGCACATCTTCACTGAAATAATATAAACCAAACATTTATTTAACATCACAACAGCGTGGAGGTTATGGCAAAATTCCTCATAATTAGCATATTATTTTACAAAAAAAATAACACTCACAAAAAGCAAGACGTACCGACGGTCCTGGGTAGGGGCAGATGTTTGTACGGTGAATACGAGTATTTGTACCTTAGTCATGGGTATTTATATATATTTATACAAATATTTATCTATCATATACACTACTGGAAAAAATTAAGGGATCAAAATAATTCCAAATTTTTAGGCAATTTTCAACAGGCCGTAACTTCCGAAAGAAATGGTCGTACAGGAAATCAAAAAAAAGGAAATTGTAGCTCCAAGCTCAAAGTCCAAAATTTTTTCCACGCCCGTAGACTAAAAAATAACACTAAAAAAACTTCGAACATTTTTTTTATTGCTGGTTTTTCTAAATTACTCAAAAACAGCGGAGGCTACAAAATTTTAACGTTCTAATCCAAAAACAAGACACTTGGAGCTACAATTTCCTTTTTTTTTATTTCTTGTACGACCATTTCTCTCAAAGTTACGGCTTGTTGAAAATTGCCTAATTTTTTATCCCTTAATTTTTTCCAGTAGTGTATATGTCTATCCTTTAAGCTAGTATCCATAATACAAGCCTTACATCGCTTAATTTGAACTACGCTAGTTGAAATGAAAACTAAAAGTATAAAATAAATTAAAATACCTGTACAACAGTTCAACTGTTCTAACACATATCCTCAAATCCCACAGACAAGGCAAAGGTTTAAATGGTCCGGCTCTGTCCTTAGTCAAGTTCGACAGCTTCGTGGGAGCCTTCCCTTTATCCTTTTGTGATTTTTGACTCTTTTGGGATTTCAATGTATCTCTCGTTTCATTCAATGTCTTGTTACCTTTTTTCCCTGTCTTTGGAAGTACCTACAAAATGTATATAGTTTTGTAGACTTCTTGAATTAGTTAAATGATTTTTATTTGTATGTATTAACAACAATAATATAAATGATAAATTGTAATACACAGAAAAAACAAATTTATTCTGGGAATATTAAGGAAATGAAAATTCCGCTAGGCGTAAATATGTTGATTATGTACTTAAACCTATTTGAATGGTTCCTGTATTATCAGAACAACGGCTAGTACAGAAAAGGTAGCAGAGAAATACAACCAACGCACATATTTTTTCAACGTTCTTGTAGTATGGCACTTTAAATCTAAAAAAATATTTTATTTTTACCTTAGTCCGTTCGATTATTTGATTGCATTTTTTATAGAGTTCATAGACAGTGTTAGCAATCCCACTGCTGTCTACGCGCCACTGCATTATGCGGTGAGCGATCAATGCCTCGTAACATTGCAGCACTTGCTGTACTTTCAGGCACTTTGCTTTGGAATCTGGTGTCAAATCTGCAAGACCCGGTTCTTCCTAGAAGAATAGTTTCTATGATAATCTAGTATTTTCCACGGTTTTTATGTCACAATCATCACAATTTACTTTATTAAAACGGAAAAGCTATTTACTGACATTTTTAAGTCCATTTAAGATGTTTAGTTAGTAAATGTATGTAGTAGAATATAGTAGTTCGCTTTAGACTGAACATTTGTTGTTCCGTTCGGTGCAACGGTAGCGATCTTGCCTTTCGCACCGACGGTCCTGGGTTCGAATCCCGGAAGGGGCAGATGTTTTTATGATGAATTCGAGCATTTGTACCTGAGTCATGGGTGTTTATATAAATTTCTATGAATATTACATATCTATGTATCATATATGTATGTCTAGCCGTTACCCCAGTATCCATAACACAAGCTTTACAGTGCTTACTTTAGGCTAGCTAGGCTAATTGGTGTGAATGTAAGAAATATTTATTTTATTTATTTGTCATTTAAAAGCACTGCGGACTATTACGCATCTTTACGGACTTACACGCAGAGAACTGATAGCCGCATAATTCCATTCCCAATAAAAAATATCGAACAGGTTTACGAATTTTCACATCAAATACGTTACAATACTAAGTAAAAATGGAAGTCTAAGTACAAATCAAGAAGATGTACCTAGGGATAGAAACTGAAGGCCTTGGGTCTTCTATATTCTAGAATACTAGAATCATTGTATGGAGATATAAATAAATAGGTTTATATATTACTCCAGTATACAGGGCGTCCCAAACTTATGGGACATGAAGGGGAAGTACCTTAAATATCGTAGATAGTGAAATTTGCTCAAAGAAGACTTTATGTTACTTTTAAAAGTTAGTAATTCTGAATTTATAGATTTTCTAAAAATTACTTGCTTCGTCTGGGAATCGAACCGACTTAAATGTCAAAAAAAATCACCCTACTTTTATGATGCCAATCGAAAGAATAGCTAAAAAATAATAACTATGCTTAAGTTACATGGTTTTTTAAAAGAAAGGAACAACGTGAAATTAATATTTTAATCAAATTAAAAACATACATGAAACTGCCGTAGTCAATTAAGTAGGTATTTTTTTGTAAATTAATTAATTAAATGCTCAAAATGTGATCCCTCTTGTCTTACGCAAATCTCCAATCTTTTAATGAGTCCGCTGCCTGTTGATTTTCTTATCATTTTATGGTGGCACAATTCTGTTTGCAACTCGCCCACGTTCTCGTATCGCTTTTTGTATAGCATATCTTTCACGTATCCCCAAAAGAAGAAATCTAATGGTGTAAGGTCCGGGGATCTGGCCGGCCATCTAATCGGTCCATTTGTACCAATCCATGTAGGAAAACATTCATTTAGAAAATCTGCTGCTCTCCGACTATTATGAGCCGGAGCTCCATCTTGTTGGAAAATTAAGTTTTCTTGCTCCGCCGCGGAAAGATTTCTTATCTTATCCCTTAAAATTTGAAGTATTCCTAAATACTTTTCCGTGTTCAAGGTTCCTTGGTAAAAATGGATTAAGAAAACCCGGTTTTTTAAAAGTCCGCACCAACAGTTGAGTGCAAAACGCACTTGGTTATTCGTTTCAGTGACTCGTAGGGGATTTTCTTTAGACCAAATACGATTATTGTTGCGGTTATACATACCGTTATTGCTAAAGTTAGATTCGTCTGTCCAAATAATATTATCCAAAAAATTTGCATTTTCGAGCAAGCGTGCCTGGATATCAAGACAGAAATTTCTTCTCCTTTCTGTATCGCCCGGAAGTAATTTTTGAACCAATCGTCCTTCAACATAACTCTTAAAACCGTGTTTTTTTAATACACGGTGTATTTTGCTTTTCGAAACTCCAATTTCATGTTCTCCTTCTCTCACCGATGCTTTCGGAAAAGCCGAAAAGTAAATTAAAATACCAAGTTCTTCGTCGTTGATCGTACGGTTTTCTTGCTGTGGTTCTCTTGGGCGTTTATCGAAACGTCCCAGAGTTTTCAAATTGTTCACAAGCCTTTTCAAAACTTTACGAGACGGTAATTGTCTATCAGGATATTTTACGCTATACCACCGCAAACTTCTAGAGATATCTTTATCATTCAAAAAATATGCTTCCATTAGATCAAAACTTACTTGATATGCCATGTTCGCAATAAATTAACACAATAACACTTGTGTAAGTGAATTAAGACTAAACAGATCAATATCCGAAAAATAAACGCTCGCACAGACTGTTCCATTTTCAAATTTAAGAACAACATTATTTTCGTTTTAAATTTGCCTTCAACGCTCGCACAGACTGTTCCATTTTCAAATTTTAGAACTACATTAATTTATTATTTTTAGCTATTCTTTCGATTGGCATCATAAAAGTAGGGTGATTTTTTTTTTGACATTTAAGTTGGTTCGATTCCCAGACGAAGCAAGTAATTTTTAGAAAATCTATGAATGCAGAATTACTAACTTTTAAAAATAACATAAAGTCTTCTTTGAGCAAAATTCACTATCTACGATATTTAAGGTACTTCCCCTTCATGTCCCATAAGTTTGGGACGCCCTGTATATCTAAATCTTGTCTTAAAAAAGCACTGGTCTAGAAGTTATTTATAAGCATTAAACAACCATGGCAGTCAGGAGCATAGCCGTCAGTTGAGAAATAGCTATGGCACGAAGTCGGTGTCCACAATTCGAAGCAGGGATGTTGCGGATGCCGATTTTTTCACATCCGCGGATGTGAATGCGGATGCGGATTTTAAAAGTCTCACATCCGCGGATGCGGATGCGGATGTTTAAGATGTTATAAAAAGTATATGATTTAAGAATTAAAATAATGAAAGTGTAATTGTTAACATTTTTATTAATTACAATTAATACATGAAGTTAAAAATAGGTGCATTATACTTAATAAAAAGTAATATTGCCGCCTTCTCTGATTCAAGCCGGTTACGCAGAGGCTCATAAATTAAACCCGCGCTACTGAATAATTGTTCGCTAGGAACGCTGCCTGGTGGAGTGGATAAAAATCTTCGTGCTATTGGTGATAATACCTTAAATTCTTCTCGATGAACACTCCACCATTTAAGGGGATTTTCATCCACATTGACTCTTTTTTTAGTGCGGTACGAAAGTAATTCCTTTTTGAGTACAGCTTCAATGCTACCATTTTCTGAAATTTCTTGACTCTCATCTTCACTTGACGAATCTAGCATCATAGCAAGGTCGTTCTTTAAGCTTGGCTTTCTGACAAAACTTGATGTCCCTGGTCCTAATTGTTCCATATACTTTTCCGTGGAATCCGTCCTTCTCATTCTTGTAGCCCCTTCGGAATTGGCATTAAGAGAGCCAGAACCATCATTCTCAATTTTTGTCATCATTAAAATGTCTTCTTTAATTTTTTCCTCGGTCACCGGTGTAAAAAATTTGTGCTTATAACGAGGATCTAAGTAGGTGGCGATAATGTATAAATTGTTTTCTCCCAAGCTGGAAAATTTTGTTGAAAGTTCACTTTTCAGAGACGTGACGGCCTGTCGAATCAGATCAAACTCGTGTGATCTTGTTAAATAGTCGTCAACTTTTTTTTCAAGCATTTGAATTATTGGAATTACAGATGAAATAATAGCGTGAGAGCTGCTCAGTTCTCGTGTGGCTTCCTCAAAAGGTCTTAATAATTCAATAAAACTTTCAATGATTTTCCATTTGTCTGGCAAAATAGGGTTAATCTCATTATCATTGATGTAAATACTTAGGGCATCCTTTACCTTTAAAAAACGTTCAAACATGTAAAACGTACTGTTCCATCGCGTTACACATTCTTGGAAAACTTTGAGATGAGGTTGATTTAGTCTGTCTTGAATTGTTTGCAGTTGTTTCTGAGCGATGGTAGAATGATTGAAATGAGTCGAAATTCTTTTACACTTTTGTTTGAGTATTTTTATGTTTTCTTGCGAACTTAAGCTACTGCGGATAGCCAGTTGTATCTTATGAATGGTACAGTCTATGTCATTCAATGCTGCTAATCGCACGGCTCGTTTCATATTAGATCCTTCATCTCTTATTAGGCAATGCACTTGTTCTTTTTTAATATTAAATTCAGAAAGCATTATGTTAAATTTTTCGGAAATTACGTCGCCGGTGTGACGGCCATCGAAGGTCTCACATTTCAATATAATCGATGATCTATCAAAGTTTTCTGCAATTCCATGGCAAGTCAGGCTAAGCAGAGAAGCGTTTGAGCTTGGATCCGACCAAATGTCAGACGTAAACGACATGTAATCAAATTTTTCTATTAATTCTTTAACTTTTTGGGCAACTCTGCCATATAATTCTTTGCATACAAAATCGGTAAAAAAATTGCGTCCCCTAAAATTATATCTTGGTGCTAATTCTTGTATTAACCTTCGAAAACCCAGTAAACGTAAATTTTGAAGAGCAAGCATTTCGCCAATCAGTTTATCAATTTTTTTTTAATTTAAATGATTGGTGTCCCACTTCTTTTCTTTTAAAATTACTTCTTCTAACGAGAGTTGTTTTTTTGCTGCTTGAAGAGGAGTGACAACTTTATCTGAAAAAAATAAACACAAATTAATAACACACATAATTAGAGAAGCTCGGTGGCGCAGAAGTTAGTGCGTTCCAGCGCCGATAGTGAAAGTAAAGCAACTTTCGATGCGACCGGTCATCGGATGGGTGACCAAAAAATTATTATCTCGAGCTCGGCCGCGCTTCGGAAGGCACGTTGAGCCGTAGGTCCCGGCTGCTTCGGCAATCGTTAGAACCGACCAATCGGCATTGGGCCCGCGTGGTGGATTACAGCCCGTTCTTCCCATATACTGTGTGCAAATCCATCTATGGGGAAGGCCTGTGCCCAGCAGTGGGATGTTATAGGCTTATGATGATGAAATTAAAATTATTGTTAATAAAAAACCACCTATACAAAAGAAACGAATAAGCAAAGGACGTGTTTCATTTTTTAAATCAAAAAGTACACGTTAAGTACGTGTACTTTTATATTTTTGATACGTGTACTTGATATATTTTATAAATTATTATAATAGAAAAATACTAGAAAAAATCGACTCGGATCACAAGTGAATTCTCAGGCGGGAAACGAACCCGCAACCTTTGGAAATCCACTTTGGAAATTCACTTGTGATCCGAGTCGATTTTTCTAGTATTTTTCTATTATAATAATTTAAATTATAAGATCGCATTGAAAATGCATAAAATATATAAAAATTATAAAACGATATATTATTTTAAATAACTCAAAATCTAGATTGTAAAAGAAACAATTTTTCCAACCTACATTATATTGCAAAAAATACAAATTAGATATAACAGAATAACGCCAAAGGGACCGGGTTTTTTAATTATTATTGATCAAGAAATGTGAAATGAAACAAAAAAACAATTGACATAAGAACTGTTTTTTTTTTTAATTTTGCATTCACAATGCAATATTTCTATTAGATATAAAATACGTGTGTAAAAAACAACAACGCCTCCGTTGATAGCGAAAGGTCGTGGGTTCGAATCCCTCCTGAGGTCTTGGAGGCGTAGTTGCTTTTTACACACGTATTTTATATCTTATAGAAATATTGCATTATGAATGCAAAATTAAATAAAAAACATAATTATAGCTGGTTCCATCTTAATCGATTGTTTAATATTTGTAAAAATATTACTTTCTATGTTGAAAGCAGTTAGCGTTCAACATTGGTGGAACGATACTAGCTCATAGTAGAAGTTGAAATACGTTTGTAAAATTCGACACGTTTGAACCGATTTTAATAAAATTTCTATAACACTATCAAATAGACAATTAATTTTCTAATCACTTCACAAGTGACGTAGTTATGTGGCAAAAATAATAATTATAATGAGCGGAAACATCACCTAAACAACCTAACTAAACTATGAAAGTAAACAATGCCACAAGAAAAACGAATTAATTAACATTTTATATGATAAAACTTACCTGTCTCAGATTTGATCTTCTGCAGCTGTTTTTCTTTACTTATGCTCTCCAACATGGTTAATTCTTTTGGGTGCATCGACTTTAAATGACTTTTTAAAGACGAGGTGGTACGGCCCTTGCGAGAGTAGCTTTTTTGGCAAATTTTACAATCAGCCTTTTCGGTGTCTTTTACGTTCGGTTCAAAATAATTCCAAATATTGCTTTGTGTTGGTGGTGACATTGTTAATTAACTATAAAATCTATTAATAACGGGAACCTCGCTGGAAAAATGAAGAATTTTGTTATAAAACGATAAACGTTACATAAAATAAAAAATATTACAGGTGTAAAATAATTAAATTTACCTGGTAATATAACAATTATTTACACACAATTTAATCACAACAACAATATACTCTACTCAACACTTTACCCTAAGTACCTATTCCACAGCGCATGCAAACACGTAATGATTTGTTTACATAAACAAATGAAGCACAACAAGAAACACGTCGGATCTTGTAACCAAGATTTTCGCTCCCATTGGTTGAGGTCAAGTGCCAACGGCACGCGCCATTCGCCGGCTCCACCCAATTTCTTTCTTGTCGCAGCTTGTCTTACATCCGCATCCGCATGATTATACGCAATAATTATTGCGGATGCGGATGCGGATGCAGATGTCCAAAACCATGCGGAACCTCCGCATTTGCGGATGCGGATGCGAATATCCGCAACATCCCTGATTCGAAGTACCAAGAGTTTCCAATGATTATGGCAACACATGACAACTGTTAGTATAATTTTGCAGTGCATTGAACTATCATTGCTCTGTTTAATAATTTAAATAAATTAAAAAAAATATCACAACTCACCATATCAACCTGTCCCAAGTGATCGCAAAGCTGCAGCATAATATTGGAGAGCTTGCTCTTCAGATGGGCGCTACCCGTGTCCGCATCCTGGCTTGACAGGATGTCTTCCAGGTCCTCCTCTTCACATTGGAGAAACTGCGCTACAGCGTATAAAAGGTGCGCTATCGGTTCCTGAAGTTCCAAAAACACAATCGACTTTTAATAGCCGAAACTAGACTAGGTTTAGAACACTAACTATAATATCATATGCAAAACAAAGATATAAAAAAATAATTACTATTATTTGTGTATTGTTAAGCCTCAGTACAAAATATTAATTTTGTAAATATGATAGTTTCGATAACTTGAGAGTTATACCAAATATGTATTGTCATTCCATCAGCTTTGATTTTTATTTAATTTTTTATTAAAATTTTAAGTATTTATCCTGTTATTCCACTGCTTATTTTTCTTATAATCAATGAAAATATGCAGCTCCAAATGACAACTTTTAAAAATAAACTATACCTACTATTTGAGAGTCAACAAAGTATTTGAAGGTTTTTATCTGATAAATTTCAGCGGATATAAAACTATGTAAGCATGCTAAGCATTCATAAAACTATGTAATCCTGCTAAAATTATAGGTTTCTTGCATGTAATTTTAAAAAAAACTAATTTTTTAAATATTCTTCTAATATGTTATAAACTGACGCCATTAGTTAAAATCGATAATATCTATTATTTTATAAGAAATATATTATTTTTTCAGTTAAAAAATTTGCATAAGTGATACTAAATTTCAAAACAAACTGAGCGCCTTCCCATTAGTTGTGACATCACATGACATGACCCATGCGTTTGCCGGCAACATATATCATTACAATGTATGTAGATTCACCCATAGTAACGTGGCGAGTCATGTCATGTGACGTTATTCAAAGTGCATGAAAATGGCGGCTGTTTAAATTACGATTAATAGACTGACTCAAGAAAATATTTTTTTAACAAAATTTATTTCTACAAAAAAAAATCAACTATTTTTCTATTAAAAATGACTTGATTTAACGATTTATACAAAAAAAAATGCATGAAAAACCTATTTTAAAATAATTGTATTGTAAATTGAATATTGACACATATCACTAATATTAATTCTGTTATAGTAAAGTATATATTTCACTAATACCTATTTGTAGGCTTTGTAAAAAGGATTTAACACCTTTTTATACTACTATTGTGTTCTTGCTATGGCAGTTTTGTTATAAATTATTATGTAAAAAAATTACAATCCAGGCATTACAATACTCACCACTAAAATGGCAGAGGTAGTATTGATCTGTACGCATTTGTCAAATAAAATAGAAACTGTGGCCTCGTCTGGCAAATATTTCGCCAGGTGCTCATACAAGAGTTCCAGTATAGACTCGTGTAACACCACTTTATCTCTGGCACAATCGTACAATTCTGAAACAATATTGTGTATCTTACAAAGTTAGAAAAATAAGAAAATATAAACAAAATAATAAAGAATTGGAAAACTGAATTCAAAAAAATACTGAAGCGTTTTGTTTTTTCTTGTAATTATAACTAGTGACGATACTAGTAACTAGAACTCATTTAAGGCAATAGCCTTATAATAGAATTTATAATGCCTATATTAATTAAGTTGTCAAACACATTTCTACAACTATTACAAGAGAATTAAGGTCTCAAAAATCATTTATACTAATTACCTTTTCAAATATTGAAGACTCGATCCTCACTAGATGTTAGTCAAATCAAGAAAGTCATATTTCCGATATTGAGTCTAGGTTTTTTATTTTCACATTTTGTTCACACTATACTTTTACTAAAAAATATTGTCCCTTTTTTTAATAAAAGAAAACATTCTGGAGTTAATCGATTTAAATCTAAACGGACCTTTGGTCCACCCTATACTTTAGTTATACTAAAGATTGCTAAACGCTTACTGGTAAAGAGCAGTTGCTTGACAACGGCGTCTTGTACGAGGCAGCGACGCAATATTGATACTACTTCCATGCACATCGCTTCGTTCCGCACTCGAGAAGTAACCCTGAAAATAAATGTGTTAGTATGAGCAGTGATTAAATATAAACAGGCCTCTATATTAGGGATGTTGCGGATGCATTTTTTTTCACATCCGCGGATGCGGATGCGGATTTTAAGAGGCTCACATCCGCGGAAGTGGTTGCGGATGCGGATCTGTACAAAAAACTTAAGTGTTGGTTTGGTAGGTTAAAAAGCACTTATATTTATCCTTTCGTTATCTATACATATAAATAAAATTGGAGTGTCGGTTTGTAATATTGAACAATTTTTGTCTGTCTGTCCGTCTATTTGTTCGGGCTAAACTCTAAAATGGCTGGACCGGTTTTGACGGGACTTTTATTGGCAGGTAGCTGATGTAATAAGAAGTATTTTAGGCTACTTTTATTTAAAAAAAAATATTTTAGAAAAATAATGTTGCCATGTCCAAGTACTGTCCAGTACCGCGCGCAACTCACGCGCATGCCACCACTGTGCCGTCACGTCGGGCGCATCCCACCACTTCTTCCACCAATGAAACAATATCATAAAGGCTGCCTATCGCGCGAGCTCAGAACGCGCGAGCGGGCTATTGCTGATTTTTAATTAAAAAATATATTGCAAATTATAATAACTGAGCCACGGCAACGTGTGGCCGGGTCAGCTAGTTTAATAATAAAGTAATGAGTGAATTACTATTATTGATTAATTGTTTTAGTAATGAAATTTAAATATTGGAGCATTATATTTAATGAAAAGTAGAATGGCCGCATTTTCGGACTCCAGTCTGTTTCGCAAGGGTCCGTGTATAAATGCCTGTCCTGCGCTACTAAATTACTGTTCACTTGGAACACTGGCTGGTGGCGCTTATAAGAATTTGCGTCCTTTTTTAGGTAACAGTTTGAACTCACTTTAATTAACACTCCACCATTTAAGAGGACTCTTATTGAAATTAATTCTTTTTGTATTACGGAAAGTAAGTAACTCCTTCTTGTGAATTGTGTCAGGGCTAAAATTTCTGGTGTTTCCTGACTCTCCTCAACATCACTTGATGAATCGAGCATCATGGTAAGATCACTAATTAAACAGGACTGACGTCCTGTAACCTGAGGTCTCTAGTCGTTCCGTTCGTTGGAGATATTGTTCGAAAAGCCAAGATGTCTTCCGTGTTTCTGTTAATCTTCAATATACCTAGGTAACACTGAAAATCTTTAGAAAATGAAAAACGGCTTAATGTAGAAAGTTGCCTATACTTTTATTGTTTTTCGAAGTTATCTCCGTTCCTCTCTACACATCGTCGCATTCGATGGAACCACTGAGAAAAGCAGTGGGCCCATTCTTACTTAGGGGTCTCTTCTGTGGCATTTTCGTACGCTTTCACCGCATCTTCAGGGCTCGTAAAGCGAATACCTCGAATTTTATCTTTAGTTCTTGGGAATAAATAAAAGTCGCAGGGCGCCAGGTCAGGACTGTATGGCGGATGACTCATTATCTCGACACCTGTCATAGTCAAATATTGAACAGTCCGTTCTGTGGAGTGCACTGAAGCATTTTCATGGTGAAGGAGGATCCTGCTTCGAGGGCGCTGCTGTCGATTTTTTTCTAAGACAACAGGCAAACAGCGATTGACATACTAGTCTGCAGTAACTGTCCTTCCATTTTCTAGCACAACTGTCGCGAAATGACCTTTGCGACCAAAGAATGAGGCAATCATCTTTTTTCCTTGACTTCTTCGTTTCTTTACCTTAGTTGGCCAATCGTCGAAAAGAAACACTGAGCTGATTCTTTTCGTTTTGGGTTCGTAGCAATATATCCAGCTTTCATCACCTGTGACGATGTCCAATACAGCATTTGAGTCACCGCCGTTGAATTTATCTAACATTTGCCGACACCAGTCCATGCGAAGGTGTTTCTAGTCGTCGGTTAAAGTATGGGGAATCTATCTGGTACAAAGCTTCCTGACGCCTAAATGTTCTTGTAATATTTTTTGAACTTGACTTATACCAATGCCTAGGCTTGCCCGTATCTGCTGATAGGTCACTCTCTTATCATCCTCTATCATGCGTCGCACAGCACTGATGTTATTCTTCAGTAGTCGCTGTTAAAGGACGTCCCTCACGCGGATCATCATTAAGATTGCTACGTCCACGCTTAAACTCGTTAAACCAATTGTAAATAGTGACACGAAATGGGGCTTCATTAAAAAATGCTAATCGCAGCCTATCATAGCTTTGTTATTGGATAAGCCCATAACGAAAGTCATAATAAATCATTGACCGAAAGTTTTCTCGCGTTAGGTTAATTTTCACTTGTAACAAGAGTTTTAGATTTGCCGCCAATTCACAAAAACAAATGACAAATGAATGCAATATGTAGTATATTGCAATTAGGTTACCAAAGAGTTCCAAAATTGAAATTCAAAAAAGTTTTCATTAGCAATGTTTCTAACTGGTCAGGTCTAAACATTTTCAGTGGTACCCACGTATCATCTTTAATCTTTTACTCGGTCGACACGCGCCACTCGCCGGCCCTTCCTTTCTTTCTTGTCGCATCCGCATCAGCTCCGCATCGATTTATGCGGATGCGGATGCAGATGCGGATGTCTAAATCGATGCGGAAGTTCCGCATATGCGGATGCGGATGCGAATATTCGCAACATCCCTGCTCTATATTCGTTCCCAAATGTGTATGGTGCCTGCTGCCCCCTTTTCTTTTAGTTACTCACTTTTCCACATATTTTCACAAATAAATCATTTACAACAGATAATTTACTACATTTTCCATGAATATATAAACAAAAAACAAAGAATGTGCTTCAGACCATACGATTGATGATATATATATACAAGGTTATTTTATAAACACCATCCAAATTTTTTCTAGGCATTAGATATCATTCAAACACTTCATTTATGAAAAAAAATTGGTAGGTAAAATTTCCGCAAAAAAAAATTTTGTCCGAGCGAATTATTACAACAGTTGGTTACTGGCAAAATAGGTACTTACAGTTGAACGACCGACCGCCCGAAGCGCCTCACCGAGCTGCGCGCGCAAGTTGTAACTACATCGGCGCAATGAAATCAGTCAGCCGCGGGCTTTCCGCGATGTACAATGTTGCGTTCACGCATTTACGTCGCATAATTATCTACCTAACGAAATGTGTTCACACTTGCAATTGAAATCGAGGGCGAAATTGAACGACGGGTTTATGTGAAGAAGGCCCAAAGCCTCGAGAACTTAATATAAATATAATCCGTGCATTTAACGAAGTGACAAAGTGAAAAAACAAGTAATACAATAAAAGACAATGTTCATAAACGTGCAAGACTGTTTAGAGAGAAATTACCTACACTTTAAGGTAAAGTGATTGTTTTCAAACTTCATGTAAGTGTATTTTTTTTGGATTTTTAATTAATTATTTTGTTGGAGTAAAGCAAAATGTGTGCAGGGCGGCTAAGACTTGTGAAATTTTTCACAAAAATATAGAACTATTAATTATACATTTCTTTATCCTATCGTGTAAAATAGACAAAAATAACTTAGGTAGGTAGGTACTAAGGTTTTGGCACTGCATTTGTTTTTGCGATTTTCGAATTGCCTTTGCGATCCCTGTGTTTTTTTAGATTCTGTGGTTAATAAACACCCTTTGCTTTACTCCAACCAATTATTCTACATAAGTTGATTAAATTTAAAAAAATGCGACGTAAGTGCCTAAGGTGTGGTTTACTTTTATGTTCATTTTTTATTTATTAAAAGTGTTATCGATTAATATTGTTATAATCAAAGAACAAATCAACTTATCTCTTCTTCAATTTGACGTTCCTATTTTTTTTCGTTTAAATTTGCAACTTATGAAAATCATTGTAATGTATCAATGAAATACGGGAGGGCGGGGCGGGGGTCGTGTAATCATCTGCTACAACACCGTGCGTAGCGTGACTGTGACAGCAATCGGTAGTTTTCCTCGGATAACTTTGTGTAGGCTTAACTTAATATTTTAGTACTGAGTGATATTAAAAGAAAAAAATCTTGTTTCGTTATTTTCTTCAAAGAATATAATATATAAATTTGGATGGTGTTTATAAAATGACCTTGTATATATATATTAGATATACCAAACGTAAATGGCTATAAGAGAAAGAGAGAAAGAAAATGTGTGCTTGCACCCCTCTCTTGCCCCTACAGTAATATACGAAACGTAACTCTCTCTTTCTATTTTCACTAACTTATATATCCCTCTCAACTTCCGTTCGCCCGCCCGATCACACTTTTACGTAACGCTCTTATCACGCATTCAACAGCTTACTCCCCAAGCAAGTCATGCGAGCGTAAGGAAGTTTTACTTCCAAAAGAGCATAATAGCGTGTACTCACGAGGACCCCTGTTGAGTGGCGTGTAGTTCCACAGCCATCTGAGTCAGATACGAGTGGGCGCTGAACTGCTCGCTGCAGACACTCTGACTGCTCGCCAACGCGTTGCGAGAAAGCTTCACGTGACGTAACACCGTTAGGAAACCGGAAAGAGCAAGGCAACGGTGTAAAGAGTCCCTGGAACCGAAGCTTTGCATGAACTAAAGCTTATAGATATAGAAAACGGTTAGGACGCGCATTCGAGCACTCGCTCTACATTCTCAATTCACAGCGGATCGCACTTTTTATATCAAGTCCAAAATACTAATAGAATCTCATACAAGTTTTTAGTCAAGTGTTAAAAAATCTTAATGAACTGAATACAATATAGTGTAGGAAAAACTTTAGTTTAAGGTAGAAAATTTTTTACTGCTTTATTTAAATACAGTTTTGAAACCATCTTTGTAATGTAACACATTGTTAAAAAGTTAAAAGAGAACAATATTATATATTTGTAAGAGAACAATAAAAAATATTTAAAGGAACCAACGTGGTTACACAGGCCCTACAAATTTATAAGGCATAAACTTGTGTACTTTTCAGTGTTTTGTTATATTTTTTTTAAGAAAGCTATTTGAAGATTATATTCAATTTATTTCTAAAATAATTAATAGACGAATTATTTAAATATTCTATTTATGTGCAGAAAATATATATTAACTGTGAACATTTCCAACAGTGTACATTAATATATTTCTGGCAAGAGCCCTATAAATTATACTTTTAACCTAGGTTATATCATCATCAACTACTAACACCTTCAGGGCGAAATTAAATAAATAATAAAATACCCTCTCTTATACTTTCTTAACTACAATAACTCTCATCAGTTGTTTCAACAGCCTAACAGTAAATTAATACTACTAAAGATGGCAGATCCAATATAACAACAATTGCATTGAAAAGATAATAATAATCTACTAAACGTGAACTAAAGTCCAAACTGAACTAAAAACGATGCTGTCACTTTTATTTTCTAAAAAAACAGAGATAACATCTGTTTGTTAGTTTAGAGTTAGCTATTGTTTTGTAATAAGGGGGAGGAGTTTAAAAGAACTAAGTAAGAAACCACAAACTTACCGTGAATATAATCCCTTCCTGCAGACCATGACCAGTGTGTCCCTTGTTCTAGTACTGAAGTTAATGAGCGGGTAAACCGCGTCTAGCACTGCGGCCGCCGTGCGGTAATCGGACGGGGATGGTTGACAGTTCTCCAAGATCGTAGACAATTGGGTGCAACGCTCCAGAGACACGGGAGTGAGTTTGCATAACACAAATAGACAATCTGTGGGAATGATGAGCACCAATCAATTATAATGTAATTTATAGTACATTATAGTGTATTGTATACTTGTCCGTGCTTTTCAATGCTCTTTTTTGAGGACCATACAAAACGTTATCTGGTGTGTGGTATATTGTCACAATCGAATGCCTTGTTTTCGAGTTTTTGGAAGACTAACGCAAGGTACCGATATTATCTACAACTCGCTTGCTATTCGGAATTCACGCTAAGCCGTTGGTTTGGTTGGTTCGTTAGCTGCATCTGTAATTTTATCAGGACTCAGTTGGTTAGTGATTAAACGTTATATTATTATGGTGAGTTCTACTTTCAAAGGAAAAGTTAACAAAGGACAAAGAGGTTGGTATCTTGGTAACCGTCTTAATTATTATCCTAAGAATTTTACAAATTTCACAATTGCAGTCAAAATCAGAGCGTTTTTTTCGTAAACACATAAAATCACAATGTTATTTAACAGATTTTTTATAGAAAACAAGTGAATTCGAATGGCTAGAGCGTATGCTGTCTCTTATTCATTTATTTATATTATTTGTTAGAACTGGTATGTAGTATTAATTACGCAATAATAACACGCATGGTGTAAGCAAATTAACCTCCAGTTTTATAATCCATACAATCACAAATACCATAAAACTAATAAAAATAGTTGAATTAAGTAAAATAAAAAAAAAATGTTTCCGTCACACAATTCACTTATTCATTTATTTATACTATTAAGCCACCACATTTACGTATTACATAAGTGAGAAAATAAAAGGAAAAACCAAAGTTACACAGAAACAAAACATTTTTATTTTTAATTTAATGAGTCAATAAATATGTCCGCATCGCAGACTTTATTCAAAAAAGGATGCTACCGTGTCAAATGAAATGCGTTAGAAGATTCCGTTACTAACAAATATAATAAAAAAACAAAAATACAGGTAAAGTAAATAAAACGTGTTAAAAAAAGGAGAGATAATTTTGTACTAACCCGCGTATTGCCTCTGTGAAGAATCCCCCGCCAGCCTATCAGCGAGTTGCCCGAGCACATGCCCCGCGGTTTCTGGTTGAGACTTACACAGTCTCACCAATATCAGTTTGCCATGAGACCAAGAGGCGTGTGCGCCAGGTTTCGTGGATGGCACTGACAGCAAGGAGAATGCCAAGTTTATGAGCCCCATAACTGTCAACTCCCGGTGATTAGCACTGGAGATACAAATATAAATAATGAAAAAATTTAAATTTTTTCTGATCGTATCTGTTAAACATTATATAATAACCATCAATGGTTTTGCCACCACCCATTTTTATTTCTTACATTAATAGTAGTTTATGATACTGTTGCATAATAAGGGTTCTTATAACATGAGTGTGTTTTAAAAAAACGAGCCGTAGGCGAGTTTTTTTATAGTATCACACGAGTGTTATAAGACCAAGTTATGTACAGTGTCATACACTACTTTATCTACTCTCATACTATATTACGTAAAACAATGTTGCAAACAAAACCAAACTTTGTTTAAATATTGAAAAGATTTTTTAAATGTCAAATGTTGGCGCCAAGGTGCAAACATCGATTGTGAATGCGTGTTGCGTCGTCGCGGACTCGTTCATTGAAACCTTTTTAAAGTAGAGGTTCAACCTCCTTGGTCCAGCTGGAGGTTGTATAGGTGTATCGTTATGATTAAAAAGTTATATTATGATACAGGTGTCCATACAAGACCTGTATCGTAATTAAACTTTTTTTTTTATTATTTTTGGCCTGTACGTAATGTTTGTCATAAGCATTTTGTTTTCAGTTTTAGAATCTTTGTATTATAGTATCAGAGTAGATAAAATATTTTAAGAAATATATATATCACAGCTTTTCATTTTTGATCTGTTTTTATATTCAAATGATTCCCTTATTGTTAATAGCTCACATGCCACTTATTGACAGAGTTTACTACGTATTCACAGAGTAGACGAGTTACTTTTTTAATTGGCAACATACTAAGATACTGTGTGATATTTATTATATTACCAAATAACAAAAATATGAACAATCTTTTTATAATTTTGAATTCTTTTAAAAGTCTATAAAATGTTTTCGGATCTTTGATTCTCCTAGTCAACAGTCGGTTATCTAGCCAAAATAGTATTATCTCTTAACCCTTTATGCTTCGAATGGAACGTTAAGCTATTATTGTCGCTTGAATTAGTGGACATTAATATTATTATTAGAGTTGAACAGCTCTCAGGAAAAAATAAATAACCTTTCTCACAGTCAAGTTAAAGATATTTAAATAATAATAAACGTTGTGATTGAATTACTTTAAAACTTTAAATAAAATTTATAACCTACCTTTCCGTGGTAAGTACTTTGAGCACGCTCGCCACGTCAATGTCAGGTGGCAGCACTGATCGTACCCATGCTGACTCCTTGTTTCGAACTTCATCTAGCAAGCGTTGTTCGATTGCCGACTTTATTACCTATAACATAGGGTGTGAGATTGGAACTGAATCTTAGTATCGAGCTTCGATAGTTGGAATATTTGACAAAAATGAATGATCGAAGCTCGACAGTGAGTTTATATGTTACAAAATAATCATAATCTGATGTTAATGTCTAATCAGCTGTGATGATCGTTCATGTTAAGATGAGCAGTATACTTGTAGGTCACCAACTTTGAATATATAGATACTCATTTGATCATTATTTTCATAGATTCTCTTATAAAATGTAAATTCGCGCTGACAAAGCATGTAACTTTTATTTGTTTCTGGGTGACTTACATCTAAGCATATTGATTTGAAGTCCGATCCTTTATTAGACAATGCAAGAGCTAAGTCTAACAAGAACGGTGCTCTCATGAGTTGAGTCTTTGGCCACGCCTTCAGATGTTTACGGATCACTTCTGGCTCCGCTGCGCCTTCCGTGATGTGATAGATGCAGGTGGACAGGCAACGGGATAGCTCTGCTGGACTATGGGGTGCTGGAAAATCATCATAGTTGAGCATGAAACGCAAAACGACTCATGAACTGCGTATCTCAGTCTTTTTGTTTAGAGTTACCTCGCTCATTTAATTCATAGTCACATAACTTGAGTAGTATGATATGAGATTATCGAACAAAAGCCAAAAATAAGTAGGAAGCAGTAGTCTGGTCATCCAAAGGTCGCGGGTTCGAAGCCTGCCTGAGAATAACTTGTAAAGCGAATCTATTTTTTCTTTAAGTTTCTTTAATACATACAAGTGAAATAGTTCATTGTTCCGTAAAGACTGTATCTCTAGTTCATTTTTATTCGCAACTCATGTACAGTATCGTCTCCCTTCATTGTTACCGAACTATATGAAGCTCTCTCAGCTTTCTGTAACAAGTAACGAATGTAAACTTGTAGATTTTTGTCACTGTATAAATAAATGTTTATTTTTAATATGCTAATCTCGATATTAATAAAAAAATATAATGTTTAAAGTAAAATTTCTCTTTGAACTGAGTTTTGACATTTGCTAAGCACATAATAAGACTTAAGTAATTATCGAACTAGACTAAAATAAGCATTAAATTGAGAGAGAAATGGACGGGACAGCCAAAGGGTGCAGGTGCTGCCTGAGTAAAACTTAAGAGCCGTGTCGACTTTTTCTAATATTTTTTCTATTAAAAATTTATGATACAAGAAAACATCGAAAGAGCAAAATATAAAACATAATAATGAAATAGTTTTCGTACAGTTCCGTACTTCTATAATTCTAGTTCATTTTAGTTCGCAGCTCATCTAGTGTTGTTTGTATCATTCATTCGTTACCAAACTAAATTGACTGAAGATACAGACTGTATCCCTTTAGTTCAATTTAGACCGCAACTTATCTACAGTATCGTATCGCTTGATCGTTACCTAATTATATGAAGCGCTTTTGACTTCATGCAACAAGTGATTTTTTTTTAAATACGTCAACCTTATAATTAATTACTTAAAATAAATACATAATACATCATTTATTATACGCACGGCAAAGGAGTGGAACCCTCCCTGCGTCTGTATTTCCGAGTAGGTACCTACTTATAACCCGTCCGTTTTTAAAGCCAGGGTAAAAAGGCATCTTCTGGGTTAGCTCGTTCTATCGTGGATCCCGTATCAGCCCCCGGGCTTGATTGGGACAGAGTGAACCCATTCAGAAAAAAATGAATTGTTTGAAGTTGTCAGCGACCACGACTTGAGTTTTGATATTTGCTATGCTATTATTAAATATACCATGTTAATACTGACCAATATCATCTATATCCATAGTTGTGGACTCGGAATCTTGTGGAGGAGGCTCCAGCTTACTGTACAGTCTCGCACTGAAGTAGTGGCTCAAGTGGGCTAATACTATATCCACATTGTACAACTTGCAGAGCCTTTGAAAAAATATTATCAATGATAAAAATATAGTTTAATAAACAGAAAAAACACGTTTTGTCAATACCTATTTAACTGTACTAAAAAGAAAAAAATATTCCACCAGCCTTCTTCCAGTTCCATCATCAGATCCTCGTCGTCAAAGAGCCCAAACTTGATGGGTATTCTAGGTAAACATACTAGGACTATTTTATTATATAGGTCTAAACTACATATACATGACAAGTTTCCAGATGATATAAAAAACTAGAAGGGAAAGTGTGACATCTCAACTAAATAAAAACGAGTTATAAAAGGATTGAAGGCTAAAACAAGCTCTCGCTCAGTTTATTTCTTGTTTTCGACTATTTTGTTAACTGATAGGTTTTGTCTGGCAACTCCGAATAATCAAGAGCAGCTATTTTTAAGAGTTGCCAAACAATACACCCCAATGTCTTTATGCGCTTATTGTGACTCATTCATTAGAAAACTGCATTTGCTTTGTAGCTTTAATAATTCTTTACATTCATACCAATTAAACCTAGTCTTTTTTTTTTTTTTTTAACGTGGTGAATCCTTCTATGGCCAAGCCACAGGATGTTGTGTCAAGCTAGACTGACTAAACACCACACCCTACCTAAGTAGGTAGCAAGTACCTTTAGCCGAAGAGGCTGTAAAAGGTTTAATCTAAGCGACCGCCTCGGAGAGCCCTCGGCGGCGCAGCGCCGCACTAGTTACAAACTAGCGCATGCGCGAGAGAGCGTCCCCCACCCCAAGTGGGTGGAGACCGTGTAACGTGGGATCGAGCTGCATAAGGCCGCTCCTTGTTGTAGTCTAGACTAGCTAAGACCTAAGTACTAGCGTTCGTGTGAGCCATAGAGAGGCTTTCCACAGCGAGCGATAGTGAGTCAGGGGCGTCTGTCAGTACGTGTTTGGGTCTGCGATAATAATGAGTGGATGGGCGGGGTGGCTCGTAAGCCGCGGCCCCGGAGATAAGTGGATTAGAATGCCCCTCCGCGGCTTTGAAAAACCGCTCGGAGCATTGCTTTAAATGTGATTGAACCGTGGGAAGGGTCAGGTCCCTGTGTAGGTCCGCGTTGCGGACGTACCAGGGTGCGTCTGTTGCCCTACGACAGAAGATGTTTTGAGTCGTCTGGATCAATTTAATTAAATTAGGGTTGGTGTGCACGAAAACCGGCGCCGCGTACGTCATGACGGGTCGTATGCAAACCTTATAAAGAGTTAGTTTATTTCTAACGGACATTTTGCTCTTCCGACCTAACATACAGTTAAGACGGCTTAAGTAAAAGCGAGCACGTTTAGTTACTCTGCGGACATGCGGGCCGAACGTGAGGCCTTTGTCGAGAGTAACTCCTAAGTATTTGGTGGAGCGGTGCCACGGTATCGGGGCACCTTGTAACCTTAAGGGTCGGGTTCCATCTGGGACCACGCGGGACCTACGTTTTACGTCAAAGCCGACAGCCACGCTTTTGTCGGGATTGACGTCTATTCTCCACTTGCGAAACCAGTCGCCAAGTTGTGAGATAGAGCATTGAAGTCTCCCTAGTATTGCCTTATGTGACGACCCTTTAAGATAAAGGGCGGTGTCATCGGCGAATAACGCTAACTCTGTGCCGTTAGTTGGCGCTGGTATGTCATTAGTATAGACATTGTAGAGCAGCGGCGAGAGGGCCGACCCCTGCGGCACGCCCGCTCGGAGCGGTCGCGGGGACGAGAGGGTGCCTTCATAGCGGAAGCGGAAAGCGCGATCGCGAATGAAGGAGTTTAAGAGTTTTACTAACCGGTCAGGCGTATCTAACTCGTATAGTTTGTAAATGAGACCGTCGTGCCAAACTTTTTCGAAAGCTTTGGCGACGTCAAAGAACACAGCTACGGTTTTTTGTTTGCGTGGGATAAAACCGCTGAGTATATACTCAACAATTCGGTGAACTTGCTGCGGGCAGCTGTGTTTAGCGCGAAAGCCGAATTGGTGGGGAATTATTAGATTATTTTCGAAAAGATGTGCTTTCATGCGTGAAAGTATTATCTTTTCGAAAATTTTACCCATAGCCTTTAGGAGGCTTATGGGGCGATGATTTGCCGGTTGGTCTAGAGCCTTGCCGGGCTTGGGTATGCCTATAACGATTGCCTCTTTCCAGGCGGCTGGAAAGTAGCACAGATCGAAACAAGCGTTGATAATAATTGAGAGTAAAAGGAGAGCCTTTTCGGGGAAGTGTTTGAGCGCCTTATTTAAAATACCGTCGGCGCCCGGTGCTTTGCGGGGCTTAAGGCCCCTTATAAAGGATTGGACCTCGTCCACCGAAGTGGTGATCGGAGGGTCGTCTGTGGGAAGCGGGAGGGAGATCCTGCTTCGGACCTCTTCCTCTACCGCCCGGATGTGATCCGGGTCGGTCGCTTGGGTGCTGGGCGAGCATTGAGAAGCAATGCTGTCCGCGAAGCATTCGGCTTTTTCGTCGTCCTCGAAGGCTCGAGTGCCATCGGGGCGGGCTAGCGGTGGGGTGTGGGTGATAGCATCACTACGAAGTGCTCTGGCCACTTGGTAGTAAGCTACGTGCGAAGGGGAGAAGTCCGCCATGAGATCATTCCATCGGGAGTGTCTCAGCTCGGATACTGCGTCCCTAACTTGGCGCTGCAAGCGGTTTGCAGCAGCCCTATTTGAAGGGGTGGGGTAGTACTTAGATACTCTAAGTGCTTTATTTTTGGTTCTAATCAGGTCACGAACCTCTGGCGGAAGTGGCCTATTAGGTAGTACGACTTCACGCGACTGTTCAGTGACTGATGATTGAACCAGACTGGTGAAGGAATCGATGGCGGCATCGATCTTACCCGGGTCATCTAGTTGACCGGGAAAGAGGTCTAGATTGGAGGATGGCTCCTCTAACGCGGACGCGAGCGAGGTTTGATAGCCTTTCCAGTTAGTACAAATTTTCTTTTGATTATTCGGAGGTTCGAAAGGGCCTAAAACGAGCGATACGGGCCGGTGGTCTGACCCTAAATCGTCTAGCGATTCTATCGCGTCGAGCTTAAGAAATATATTCTTAAACAAGGCAAAATCGAGTACGTCCGGAAGGGAATTTACGTTCCGAGGGAAATAGGTCGGACGTAATAGACATATAACATCTAGACCTAGGTCTTGTGTTATTTTTAGAAGGTGGGGACCACTTGGGTTAGTTTCCCTACAAGTCCAGTCGGTGTGTTTGGCATTAAAGTCGCCAAACAGAATAACCGAATCTCCCAGGGACAGTAGTGCGTCTACGTCACTACGGAGAGGGAGAGAACCTGAGGGTAAGTAAACTGAGACAATGACTATGGACGGGTGTCCTGTCATTGCTAGTTTGCAAATTGAAGCCTCCATATTGATAAGTGGAGGGGTAGGAAGGGGGCAACAGTGGAAATCGCTCCTGTAGTAAATGGCAGTGTCGGGTCTGTCATTTCTAATTAATTTGTATTTTGGGATATTTAATCCCCTCAGTACGCTTGGTTTCAGCCAAGTTTCCTGAAGTAGAAGTAGGTCTACCTGTCTATTCTTGACGAATAGTTTTATTTCAGGTAGATGTTGCCTAACACTACAAGTATTAAATGAAAGGAGCGATATCCCTCTGGGTTTGATACGACCCACGATACGCGAAGTTAAGTTCATATTATTGACAGGAGTGGCCATCGACGTAGCTTACTCTATCAATAACAGATAGTAAACCGATTTAATTTACTTAGAGCCCCGGGGCTCTCTTTATGGTATTGCCTCGGCGGCATACCCTTTTAATAAATAGAGCCGCGCGCTCTCTACGATATTGCCTCGGTTCGCCTCGGAGGCGTGACCGGGCCCTGTGCGAAAGGGATGGCAATAGTAGTCTCAGAGGGAGACTGCTTATTGTGGGAATGCGAGACTTGGGAATGGGTCGGGCTCTGTTATAGATACCTATTGTATCTATACTTATAACGCGCTTAATAGAGAAGAGTGTTCGCAAAGCGCTAGGAGCTTTGCTTGCGGGGAATTTGCTAGTCGCAGTTTCCCTGCGAGGACAGAAATCTCTCGAATATTGATGCCCTCTATGGCCGTACGGACGGTCAGGAGGTCATCCGCGATAGTTGGAGCGGCGATGCTCGCTGGGGATGCCCTTGGGCGGGGTGTAGGTTGAGCTGCGGGGGCCCTGAAGGGGCCCCACGCGGAATTCGGGACTGGTGCCGGGGCCCTCGCGGGGGCCTTGGTTGGTTTTGGGGCAGCGGTGGGGGCCTGAGGGGCTGTCACCGCTGTGCTATGGACTGCCGGGGCCCTTGGGGGCCCTAGGCCGGGGCCACGGTGTGAGGTTTCCTTGCCGGAAGGGCGGGGAAGTTCTCAGCCGTGGGGGCTGGAGGGGGCGCTTGTTTGCGCTTGGGTTTTAGCTTATAGCTATTAAAGCTATTGTATTTATTTTTCCGCG
This sequence comes from Calamotropha paludella, assembly GCA_927399485.1. NCBI lineage: Eukaryota > Metazoa > Arthropoda > Insecta > Lepidoptera > Crambidae > Calamotropha > Calamotropha paludella. The sequence continues at coordinate 21,467,573 of OV656812.1, forward strand.
CTTTACGCTGTTTAAGCGCGCGGCTGTTGGGTTGGGGGGCCATCGGGCATCCCGCGTAATTAGCTGTGTGTCCTTGCTGCTTGCAGAGGACACACGCTGGTGGTGTTAGGGAGTCGCGAGTGAGTGTACACTCGCGAGTAGGATGTGGGAGGAGGCACTTTACGCACCTCCATTCCGCGTTGCAGTTGGCGGCCGCATGGCCGTAGAGTTGGCTAAACCTAGTCCAAAGTAAGCATTGTATGGCGTGCATTATTCTGTAATAATAAAAATAGCTGACCCGGTATCGCATTGCTATGGTAACGCGTTTCTATGGTAACGCGTATACAATGGAAAAAGAGCGGACAGACAAACACACAAACTACAAATTTGTGTTCTTAGATTATAGACTAGCTGACCCGGTAACGCGTTGCTATGGTAAAGCGTATACAATGGAAAAAGAGCGGACAGACAAACACACAAACAACAAATTTGTGTCCTTAGATTATAAATTATAGAAATATTATAAATTATAGAAATATTAGACAGACATCACATACATTGTTCTGAAGTTGTTGAACTAATGCACTTGTTTTGGGTTCAGCCATGCCAATTTCTATATTGGCTCGCGCTGATTGTTGTGGTAAGTAAGAGTTCGTTTACTACATTGACCCGGCCGGGAATAGAACCCTAGACCTCATAGTGGCGTTACCATGAAAACCGATACGCGAGACATTCGACCACAGAGGTCGTCGAGGTGTTATGCATACTCGAATAGGGATATACACACATTTAACAAACATCTGTCCCTTCTGGTACTCGAACCTGAGACCTTTTGTCTTTGTAAGTAGCACCACTACCCCGCTCGACCAGACCAGTCAGTCATTAATACGGAAGTAATCTTAAAAACTGAAGTTAATATTTTGAAACAGCTACCTTCTACAGCACACACAACAATGATACTCATATTTCACAAAACTTTGATAGTTAAAATTAACTTACTTTAATAATTGATGCACTAGTGGAGGTAACAAATCAGGTGGAATATCTATAATATAGGAACAAATTTTGTTAACCACTTGTTTGTGTTCATTGCGTGACAGCTGCATGTCCCTATAAAAACAAAAATCATTGCTATTTTAGAAAGTATGTATCAAAATAAAAGGGACATTAAAAAGAAATTAATAAATATATAAATAGCACATTTATCAATTTAAAGTACATTTAAAACACAAAAACTAGCGAAAAGATATATGTATGTAAGTAGGTATGTAGTTGGGTATTGAGCCGGATCTCATATTATAAATTCTTATAAAATGTGTTTGGTCTTGATTTTTATATAAACTTTACTATTAATACATTTATAATATTCATATTATATATAATAATTGGTTTTTAGTTTTATTTAATATTTTTTACTTTTTACCAATTCGTTTTTATTTTGTTTTTATTTTTTAGGAAATAAAATTATTTATTTGTTTTATATTTAAATTTTCAGAATTTTTGGAGCTCGGGTAGATCACAATATTTGTATAGACATAAATCAACAATTTTTTTCTTGTAGTAAAGGTGATATTTCTATTATAAATAAAATTATTTATCATATGGTTAAATATTGGATTGATAAAATGGTTAAATTTTTTTTCCTTTAAAAAGAAAAAAAATTTTTTAATCAGGAAAATATTCTTACTTGAACATAGCTACTAATTGTACTAGTTGCTTCTCAGTCCAACGGCACTGGCAGAGAGTGTGCACGCACTGCTCTTTGTATTCCTCTGTGGTCATTGTGGTCTCACAGTGTTTAACTTCACTGTAAGATGACAGAGCATTTAAGCTCTCTGGGAGTACATCACGCCATCTACAACATTCCAAACCAATTGTTTTTAATATGGAATGGCTTGCATAAATGTAGTTTACACCAAATACAAATGTTGGTAGTTCATTTTAATACATTTTATAATTTTTAAAGTTAGTTTGAAAACAGTTACTTAATAAATAATCTTGTTAGTCAAATAAAAAAACTATATATGGTAAAAAGTAACTGCAAACTTCAACCCGCCTGCCAAGTGTTGAGATTATGGCAAAATCCACCCTTTGGAAGAAGCTGTAAGCAATCCAGCAGCAGACGTCTCACAGATGAGATCATGAAGATAATGTGGTAAAAAGACAAAATATTGTGTTACTTTTGAACATGTTTAATTCAAGTGGACTGTTATTTAGTTTAAGACTTTCACCTTGTGCATCTATGAATAGGGCTTATATAATAGATTCTGTTAACTCGTTATATTTCAAATAAAACAAAATATTTAAAATTTTTATAAATATCATACCTGTATATTATATTCAATATCAATATTTTAAAAATTATTTTGTAATATAATAGACAACTGTTTGGTGCTAATGTAGCATTCCTACCTTTTACACTGACAGTTCTGGGTTCGAGTCCCAGTAGGGCCAGATGTCTATGACAAATACAAAGTTGGTAAATATTGGTTATTGTCATCTTACCATTGACAAGCAGTTATAATTTGAACATTTTAAGTATTTTGTCATCAACCAAATTCTTTTTTATGACATTTTTATACCAAAACCATTGATAAAATTCTCATGAATTTCAGTACAGTTATAACTGAATGGACCTTGGGAAAGAATAAGGCTAATGTTATTTTGTATTTGTAGTAGTACCATAGGTAACCACGAATCAAAAGGCTGATTAATAGATCAAAGGATTGTTTTTATTCCTAAAAATTAAGTGTTCCATGGGAAAGAGCGATAAACTTTTTGTGACCAACTGAACACTACAAGGATGAAACTAAAGATGGAAAAAAATTTACTTACACAATATGTGGTCTATATCCCGGAAATGGATACTGATTTCTTAACATGTTATGCTTATTAAATATTACCGTAATTATTTTTGACATGAAAACAAACTGACTTACATCATATTCACATCAGTGTCTTGAATGATTGACTGTATACTGTCATTACACCATCTCACCAAATAATCAGCTGATTGCCGTGAAAGCTCCAGGCATAGTCTACTAATGACATCTCCGCAGTGTGTCAGAGAAGTCGATTCCCTCCTCATAGATTGAAGAACAACATCTATCAACTTAATACAAATATATACTTTAGAAAACTACTAAAGACGTAAAAATCCTTCGTATTAAAACAAATTACAATATCTTGGACTAACCTTCGCTGCTTGTTTACATGACGAAGAAGGGTTGTCAGGTAGACCGTTTAATATGCAATCCAATATATCTCCACCGTCACTGTCCAAAATACGCCGTGGTAACGATCTCAGGATCTACTAACATTGAAAATCACAACAATACCACGCTAAAGTAAATATCAAAAAAATTAAGACAAGTACCTAACCTGTTCAAATTTCAGTCGACATATTTCCTGTAGCTCATCCCTCTTGCTATTGACATGGCCAAGCTCTTTTATCTTGGAAAATAGTTTCACAGCATCCATTTCTATCGATTCAAACAAAAACTACGTATTTCTGTTAATGAAATAAAAGTAAACAAAATAAATAATAATAAGGAAACTTCGTGCTGACCCGCCAATTTTCTCCACAGATGACATTAGACAATTGGCATCACAGAGTCTATAACAAATTCAAAAAGAAAACTTTTCGAGCAGCTTTTTCGAAACAAAGGTATCCTCTTGCGTATTTTTTGTGATAACCATATGATACGGCTACGATTGAAGATTATGGAATATGGACACTGAGTTTGTTGTTGGACTTATTGCACACTCCGTTTTTTAAACGCACTGCCGAGGCGTGTTTTTTTATTCCACTGGGAATTTTTTTGTATGTCTAATGCCTTCGTATTGATACAAACGCGTGTTATCATCACGATTTAAGAGCGAGACTGAATTAATGCAGGTATTCTCAAGTAGAATTTTGAACACCTTCATAAATTCTTAGTCAAACTGCGTTTGATACGCGTGAGTATTTCGTTTTTATTGATACAAGCGCGGCATGCGTTTAAAAAACGTGTTGTGCAAAGGCTCTAACTAATTGATAAGCGTATAAATATTCTGTTGCGATAACTAGCTTTGAAATAACATCTGCATTATTTCTCTGAAAACGTTTAAAATGCATTATATAAAATTGTATAAATATATATACGAGTTAAAATTTAAAAAAATCTTCTAATCTGGTATAATGTGTTAAAAAGCCCTTTTTTCCTTTTTTTTTTGTCTTGTTAATCATAACAAAGTAGACATGTCTGCTATGTAGATTTATTACCTCATCACATGTACTGTACTCATCACTAATTACATCTAGTGGTTGGCAAAAAAACTACCGCTAGGTATATTTTATTTACATAAGGTCTTGTGTTCGCATTTTATTTAAGGACCTTTAATTTATTTATTTTGTTGTTGTCCGTAATTGCTCACTACCAAGTGAAACGTACAGGTAATATACAGCCCAATAAAATTATTCTACAAGTTGTAAGGATGTAACATTGGTTACATCCTTACAACTTGTAGAATAATTTACAACTTGGAATGGAATTGTCCATTCCAAATAAATAATTCATATTTTTTTGAAATATTAAGCTAAATTTTATTTTAAATGTGAATTTCTTTTATTAATTTTTTATTGGAGTGGAACGAGTGAAGCGAGCGAAACTCCCATGGATCAGTTTCAATGGCGCTATGTCCGCCATAACTTCCCGAGTTCTTTACCGATTTTAATATTTTTGTGTGAAATCGAATCAACAGCTTTAGGACCAGATTGTGACGGAGCCCGAATGTCGAAATTCGCAAAAGTTCGCATCGAAACAAAAAAAAATATTTTTTTTAGGTATAACGCTCCCCTCCAATATATGGTGCTAGCGTAGCTTTATGCTTAGCGGCTGCATTGTCCAGTATGTTTTATTTGATAACCCCAAGCTCAATTAATAAAAATACTTTGAACTGAGTTGTGTGAATTATGGATTTTATTAGATTTATATTCTTAAGACATTTTGTACTGAAAATATTTGGTAACCATGGTATGAGAAAAAATATCCGACGTGTGGCAACTTTGTAGTCACATTGCACAATAACTTTACGCATAACAAATTTATTTGGACCGCGGTCCCCGAACACAGTGCAAAGCTATGGAGCAATTCTCATCCTTAGCAGTTTTGCCAAAGTCTCACAGATGTAATTGATCAGACGGATTTAAGTTTTATTTTTGTAAGACACTTAGATTTGTTTAAATATCCCTTTATTTTAATATACATGAAATATTTATGAAACTATGGTTATGTTTAATAACGGTGAATAAATTTTATTTAATTTGTAAAGGTCGAATGAGAATAACCAATTTAACACAACCTGAAACTGAAACTAGCACAACCTTAAAATTCCCTTCAAATCGTACTTACTGGCAAGTAAGAATTTTATTAATAATGTTATATATTTCATATAAAAAATATCAATAATTTGGTAATCTTATTAAAAAGAGACAAAGGCTCGTGTGTTACTCGCCAGGTTCATTTTACGACTATTATGTATAATGTTTGTATTTAGATAACGTGACACGGAGATGGCAACACTTCTTTCGAGTGAACTTCCGAAAGGAAAATTGTACGCCTCAAATCAGTTATCCCACTGCAAAAACCACAAAAGTAAAATTAGATCTGAATCAAAGAAAATCATCACGTCTATAAACAGAGAGAGGTTTGATCATAGCAGAACACCAGCTTGGTTCAATTCAATAAAAAATTCACATAATAAATAGTGCATACTGCAAATTCTGGTCAAATAATGGAATGGGAGATCTTGAACACATATTTACGAAATGGTAATGGTTTAACGCGTCCTGTTTACTCTGAGTTTAACGCCCAATGTATATAATGTAATGTAAGGTTGTAATAAGTCAGGCATAAAGACTTGTATCCAATTACCTATGAATTAAAAAAAAAGAAAAATGACGTCACCAGTTTATGTTTAGCGAGCGACGAGTTACGAAATTAACGTATTTCATGGTTACGCTCTCGTATAATGTACAAAATAGTGTACAACCGTTTGTTATTGTTTAATGTGGTCACAGTGATCGTACTTGTGTACTTTGTGTATTAACTGTTAAGTATATTTATTTCCAAAAATACTTTTGGACAGGATATTTCGTTACTTTTGGCGGCAGCGCATGAAGCCACAGAAATAGATTTCCTTGTGCAATCTTTGAACAGAAGTTTGAGTCCTACTTTTGGACCGATCAGTTATAGGTCACGGCCTGTGGAAATGTGTTATCAAAAACTGTGACTGTAATGGCTTTAGAAGCAACAGAAGATTAAAGAACTCTTGGATGAAGCTATGGAGAATCCAACGGTTTCTGGATTGAGGTCAAGGTCGCGTTCTAAAACACCATTCCTGAGATCGAGCTGTGATCGGGAAACCTGCGCTGAAGGAGAAGACCACACACATCACAAATCTGGAAGAAAAACGCCTGTTAGACGAAGCACTCCCATCAAGTAAGTATTTACAAGTAAAAATTCTTTTAACATAATCCGATTATAAGCGAAACAAATACGTTTTTCAGATTCTCTTCATTGTAAAGGTTTTATATGAGTTAATATCTAATAGTACCCTAACAACTACTCTATTGATATTTACTTAATAAATATATGATGAACTTTGTCTTTTACAATTATCCTTTAACAAAAAATAGGCAGAATGTAATTTGTGATGATTACTTGGCTTATAGGTCTGAAGTCAATTTAGATCTGAGTTTTGTGATCACTGTTAATACATTTGCTCAAAAAAGGTAACCTGCAAATCAGAAAGCCATGGAGTATAGAAATAATTGTTTAAAGCTTGCAACATGAAAAATCATAGTTCTTAACAGGTTTCATCCATTCCAAGCTTCTAATGCTTTGTTAGAAATGTTTTCCTTGTGTGGACAGATAGTTGAAAAAGTCTTGATATTCATATTGTCAATGCCAAGGCGAAATATTACAAGCAGAAGGTAATTTTATGTTAACACTTGAAGATTTTGATACATTAGCTTCACAAAATTAAGAAAGTTGTATAGTTTAACTATACATAATATATACATGTATGAATGAAAGGCTTTGTTATAATATCTGTTTTTTCTAAAACCCATATTTGTAACATTTAAGTGAAGAGGCAGGTGGCTATACTACTAATAACAATCTTGATATTGTTATTTCAAAATGGAAACAAAGAATAAAAAAATATGCTAATATAGGTACTTGATTTTACTTCTTATTCAAGTTATTGCTTGCTTTCTTAGCCCTAGAACACCTTTGCTAGACTCAAACTACCTATATCTATAAGTGTACTTCAAAAACATATAGCTGAGTGCTTATATCAAAACTTATTGGAAAATAAATTTGATTCAACACTGTTATGAGATCAAACTCATTTTCACTATTATAGAACTTTACCTTTAATGAAATATTTATTTATGATTTATTTTATATTAATCTTTATTACCAAGTTCTCTAATCAAATTCTATTCCATTTAATAGTTGAAACACCATATATAAGTAAACATTTGACTTTGTTCTTGTTCATGCAGCAATAATATAATCTCATTTATTAAGAGATATATAAGTTTCAGACGATTTCTCAAATGAAGTATGCACCAAGTAAACAATCAATTGCCCCATTAGATTATTTTTAAAATCTCATACTAAGTCTATTTTTTTTGACTAAACATGTTTGGCAACTGTTCAAATGTTTTTCATATGTTGTTTATATTTGCAAACAAAATTAGTATAACTATTATGATCTAAGATTATATGTATTATCAGAACTGATATCACACTTTCTAGGTCACCGGTCTTCTTACTATGAACAATAGCACATCAACCTACCACTAATTGGCTTTTTTCAATTGATAATGAAATCTATGTGTTGTAAATTTAAACTAAAAATCCAATGGAGGAATTAAACAGTTTTGTAGAATTTAATGTGTTTTTGAAACTCTACATATATACAACAGCCTCTTTACTGCAGAATCTTAAATATGCCAAGATAAGGAAATTACGTTCATTCACACACTGATAACAAAAGTAGGCTACAAGTATATTAAGAGATACAAATAAATGATCATTTGGTCAAATCTGTCAATATATTTCAAGGTGGTTTATTCGAACACTAAAGGATAAGTTTATGTGTTTGGTGACGTCATATGCTATTGCATCACTGTCATTGTGGTGCTCATGGTCATGAAGCTTTATGGTGACCTCACAAGTGTAAGAGTCACCATGAATTGATTTCATTTTTTCCTGTAAAATACTAGTTTTGCTATTTATATACTTCTTATATTCAAAGCAATTGTAAGATATCTAAATATTATTTTTAATAAATTAATGTTGAATTATAATCAGTAATTTGAATATAAATTGTGCTTTATGTTTCCATTAATTAATAAATAAGACTAATGTTTTATTAGGATTCTAGAATATTATATAATTTAAATACATAGTTTTCTAGCTTACCTTTTGGAACACCTTGAATTAAATGGTCTTAAATATTCCAATCAGGGTCAGTTAAGCTACATAAATTTTCGTAATGTAGTTTTATTTGCAGAGCAGTTGATTGTAATAAAAGTATCATCATAGTGATTGCAAACAAATATCTATAAATAAACATGTATAATGTTATATTTATATATAGCTATAGTGTGTTGCAATGCTTTTCTGGGCCACCAGAGAACAAAAGAAACTTATGGTCTATGCATCAATACATATTAGCCACTATTACAAATTAATTATGTGCACTTTATTCCAAGATAGGTCGGTAAAGCACCTGTTATAAAAACTACCGCACCACCTAAACAAACACAAAATAGAGAGCAAGTTCACATTGACCTTATTGAGAATAGAACCCTAAAACTCGAACCAGAATAACCATGGAGGATGTACGAGAAGCGCGTCGATATTACAACTCCCTGGTGCTGGTTATGCACAGATATGCCATACCTATACACTATTGGTTGAAAACCACATAATATTTAACTAATTAATTTAACACTATGTGGGGCATTTTATATTATCGTCATTATCATGCAGTTCCCGTAAAATCAAAATCGCTTGCTGAATCCGTTTGTAATCGCCTGGAAATAGCTATGAAATCTTAAGAAAAGAATAAATATTTATTTTAGGCACGTGCGTGTGATTAACTCTCACATACCCAATAATCTCTAATTACCATTATCTCTTTTCATTTACACGAAACTTTCAGCAACAATCACTAAATACGATTAGCGCTAAGCGTATTTAAAACGTTCTGTCCCTTTCATCTTCAGGTAATGTAACAAAGATGCATTTATATATTTTTTAAGTGTTAATCGTTTTAAGTGACTGTTGGTGAAAACCGCTTAAGTCTATAAAGTTCAATATTAAATATTGAAAACATTTTACTGTTTGTTGTACAGGTACTTGTTGACCGTACTTTTATATTATATGAGACAGAACTTAAATGGCTGCACAAAGAGTGACAAACAAGATCATTATACAAAAATATAACTTTATTTTTCCTGTTCTTAGACAACTGCAGCAGCCTACGAGTAAGCTATCTACAGAGATAATAACGGAAGAGGAAGCAGATGGCCCTGCGCACCGTACGCGACGATCTATGCGCGTCGTTGAAAATACCAGCGACTACTCCTCCGGCGAGAGTCAAGACAGATTAAAAAGTCACCGAAAGGAGGTTGTTCAGGTAAAATTACTCAAACTGGCGTGATCGACATGATGTCGTAATACAACTCTTTTGTGTGTACTCGTCCGTTACGTCGGCGTCAGCGCGCGTGCCAATTCACAGAATTTTTTATTGTAGCTATTACGAGTTGCGATGTTAAGAGCTACATTTTAACGTACAAATTTTGATTAAAATAAGAGATAAAAATAATATAAATTTGTAAAAATCTATTTTATTAGTCATCTTTATAAAATTTGTAATCCCTCGCGTTTTATGCTTATAATTTTAACCAATTTTAAAAAATTAATTAGCTAAGATATTTTAAATAACTCATAAAAAATATTTATGTAAAGATCTGGTAGGTTTGTAGACATATCTTATAAGTTGGAATGACTTTCTATTTTTATCATTGTGCCTTTTAAAATAATTTTATGTGGTCAATGGCTTGTGACTTCGTGTATAATTTTATGCTGTGTAAATCTATTTTGTTATTAATAGGTACTCCACACTAATTCCAAACACTCAACAGATTCGTATTATGTACATTAATTTAAATGGAAAGAAATATATATTCAATTGTCGGTTGCGATATCTTTCTCTCTCAAGCTAGACACTTATGTCGAATTGATTAAACTGTTAATAACATTTAGTAATCTGAGTAACACAATCTATTAAAGTTTGAACCAGTTCTATTTTTTATTTAATTACCAGCCAGAGTTATTGGCACGTAGCAAACAAATTACAAAAATATGCTATATGCAGTGTTTCATCTAGAGCCGCATTCAGGGGAGGGCAGGCGGGGCTACCGCTCTAGGCTACCACAAGAGAGAAGCCCCCACAATAGAGATACATACATAAATATAAGAATTCAAATTTCTACGGTTCAGCAACTGTTACATTTTTTAGCAAACGATTTTTTATATTGTTATTAAAACAATATTATGACCCATATTTGCAATAATCTATTTTGTCTTTTTATTCGGCCTCCAAACCTCCCAATCTGACCCTGGTTTCATCTCCATAAGGTGTGAAGTAGAGCATTTAAGTACTCAAATTTTGGCATTACGTTCGAACGCTTATTGTAACCACGAGTCGAAGGTGATGACTTAAATAAAAAGGGCTGTGTGTAATGAGTTTACATAAATTATCGGTATTGATAAACTTGCATTGTTAAAATTTTATGTCAACTAATTATATTGCCACAAATGTATAATATGTTGAAATGACTTTATTTCATAATAACAACGGTTTATTTTTGTCGCTTAGTTGAGTATTAGAACCTTTTGCTGATATAAAAAAAATATAAGCTACATTGTGAATCTAGAGCCACATGAGGAAGTGTGAGAGACTGCGCGCATGGATGACTTTTATCACCGTGACTCGTCACTTGATGGGAATGTATGTGAAGTCGCCTAATTGTCACGTTCACTACGAGTGCCTTAAATCTTCAAAGACTTAGAGAAATGACAAAATAGGGTGACAAAACATACCCGTTCGCGTAGGATACTCTTCTTTTATCGTTCACTGTTTTATCTTTCCCTACTTTTCTACGCATCATTTCCGTTACTTTCGATCTGCATCGCCCCTCTTATTCGTCCGCCTTAATTGAATTACAATTATAAAGCGGGCATAAATAACAATCAGGTGCCTAATTGAATTTAACAGACGCCCACTGTGGCTGCACGGAAGCATGTGGCCATTCATAATATCATATCAACATCATTGTGTTTATTTCAAATGTTAAGGCCAAAAGGTATTTTCTTTACAATATGTCTATAGACTTTTTTGTAATATAGTACGGTTTAAGAAAACAATGCTTTTGTTTAATGATTAATCGGTCTTCACGATATTAATTGACTAATAAATTTTACTAGTCATACTAAAATGAAATATTCAGATTTGTGGTATGAAACACCTGAAATATTCATAGATGAATTTCTGTAGATAAGATAGGAATACAATGTAGTGTGTGGTCAAGGAAGATAAAAAAGTATTTCATAGGTATTAACACATGACGAATAATTCACGTCCCTAAATTATTAGATACCACCGTTAAAATAGTTATAGACTGGTTATAGACGTCCAAACACGCTGATTCATCTCATGGTATGATAATGATAATGTAACACAACATTGAGTGTGACGCAGTGAGGTATTTTCTCTATTAATTATAAATGTATATATTTCTTTTCTTTTATTTTTTCTAATTGAATTTTCCTTGATTCGGAGACACATTCTGTTGAAGCTTACTATTTTAATCATTAAAGCGACTTAATCAGTAACCGGAAAACATTGATGTGTCCAAATATAACTGAAATTAAACTTCCCCCGCTTAGGTTTATTTTCGTTACTCATGGTACATACGGGTATTATTATTTTAAGCCATCTGTGGCCTTTCAGTTGCGTGGAGGATAGCGCCGAGTTGCGTTGCGAGTGCATAGTTTAAGTGTGTTTGGTTATAATTGCTCATTTATGGCGTTGATTCTTGACCTAGTTATCTTGAGTTTTATTTAGACCAAGGAGATACCACCGGAAGGTACGTACGTTGCTATGACAATAACCGAAAACTTGCTACGTGCAAGTCAATCAATAGAACAGTAGCCGTCTGTACGTCGAAGATGTGTTCTCGTGCGTTCAAGGTCGGTTTAGTAACTGTAGACAGACTTGAATTGTAATACATAACGCGTATTTCTTTAATATGTCTCGTCTAGTTTATAAGTTAGCAAATTCGCTACATGTAACATATGGCTAACTATATCTGTAGTTTTGGAGGGAATTATTTTTTATCATACTTTTTTACGTGTTAACATGCCACAGCAATTCCGCCAATGCCCGATTGCACTACGGGAGACATGAAGTATGACTTTGTTTATGAAATCTTGCCTAAATTGCAGCAAACATGTACTGTAGTAAAATTAATTGCAACATTAGTTGCAGTTATATATTATGTTACCGAGTAAAGTATAAACAAATTATCGGAAAGAGTCTGTCTTTCGGCTTTTTTCTTAGTGTGGCATTGTATTTAAATATCAGTTTTGATTTAATTTTTATTTTACAGTTTACAACATAATACTTGTCTGACCCTCTGTTTTTAATGATTTATTTATTGATAGTAGTAAAAGTCTCTTTTTTGTTTTTATTCTATTTTTTTTAAACCATATGTTTAGACAGAATAGTTTTTGCTTTTATCTCTTGACAGACTTAAACATAGGTTGTTCAAAATTCTCATTTTCATATTAAAGTAAATTCTATCTCTCTAACTAAGATAAAGGAAAACATGCGAATCTGCCTTACGCTCGAAAAATACATAAAAACAGGGATAACTTAATATTTAGTATATTCGTCAACAAGCCAATAAAATTGAATGTTGTCAATTATCTCTTTATTAAATAAGATTTAATAGGACCAGTGTGATGTATGATGGTGTTGTCACTAAGAGTAATACGTTAAATCTCAAGAATGCGTAAAGCAAGTTCTATTTTGGCATTCCTAGTGGTACGACGTACAAAGTCAATCACCGCAGTCGGTGAATCATAGATGCAGCTTGTGTTAGACGAAAGATACCTTCACGGTTCGATTAGCGCTCCCAAAGAAATTCATCATTTGAGCTTTTTGCTGTCATAGCTGTTACCGATGACATCATTGCGATGGCCGTTGATGCTGGCCTGTTATCAGTGCTATAATTGAACAATATACAGATATTCAGCTTCCGATTATCGTCTTAATAAAATTATAATAATCAAATATTAAAACAGGCCTTTGTACATATTTATTACGTATCCCTTCTTTCTAAATTATTTTACCATTTAGAACATTACCTTGTTTTTTTCTTAATAACATTTATTAATACAAATATATACATAATATTTATATTTTATTTAGATACCATTGCTACTACTTAGTTTATTCTGGTTTCCGTAATGGAATTGTTACGCATTACGGAAACCAAAGATTACTCAACTATTCATATAGCTAAGAAAACTGTTTTGTCATATTATCATAGTAACGATAAAACTGAGTGTCACTGACACCAGAATCTGTACTCTTGATGTGATACTGAAATCCAGCGTCGTCGTTCAGTTATTATAACAACTTGTTAGTACCTATTGTGTACTTACCAACGTTTCTTTTTTGCCAACAGAACGAGATCAACAGTCGGTATGAGTTGGTGTCGACCAGCTCCCGTGGGTTCAGCACGCTTGCTGACGTTACACTCAGCCCCATCTCGGCACAGAATGTGACCAGGGATCGGTGAGTATTCAGCATAGTATAGGACATAATTATGAAATATCAAGTTGAATTTCCTCACAAAAATTCAACATATCGGCAGTCTTACGACTTACGAGACATATATTTGTTGAACATTTTCGAATTGTGTGTTAATGATAGTACACGTAAATTTGAAGTGTTATTAAATTGCTTTTTTATGTTGCTTTCAATTTTGCGGTAACACTTTTCTCACAAATTCCATATTTGCAGCAAGTTCCGACATTATTTTGGTTCTGCAGTTCTTATTATGCTATATGTACATAGATATCCGATGAAGCTTCAAATAGCCACAAATCATGTTTACACTTCTCACTGGTACGTACTTCTGGTAACAGGTATAAGTAAAGTCGCTGCAACGAGAGGTTAATTTAGGAGTCGTACATTTTATAAACAAGTATAAAAAGACGATAACTGCAAGTCACCGAATACTATACGTACGCAGAGTAAATAAACACATGTACTGCACAATAACAAGACAAACTTTCCAATATTTAATTTTGCCACTATCTAAAAGAGGTACAGGCATACTCCTACTTGATCCCTTGGAAAATTAGGGTATAGTTTTCGCAATAAAAAAATCACGGAAAGGTAATACGTCAATCAGTGTCCATTGGCAACTATCAGTCTGGCACTCGTCCAGTTCATTAATTGAAAATTACGCTAGACAAGCAGTATTACAGCCTCATTTTCTCTTACTAATTGGTTAGCTTTTTTCTGTATAAAATTAAACTTTTCCATCAATTAATAGTATGCTTTACCTAAGACACAATAACTGACTTTGAAGCAGATAATATCTCTATTTTGAGTGTAATGTCTAATAATATTTAAAAGAAATTAAATTTTTTTTTTTTACAAATTAAAATCTAGAGATTCTTTTCGAGAATTGTTTGAAGCAATATTCTGTTTCAAATAAATATATATGTGAAAATATTTTTTCTGTAATACAATATTTAGGCACTTTTTAAAAAGTTAAATAATATCCATTCGATTAACATCAGAAGCAAAAGTAAGCTTGATGGTTTGATGTTACAAAATGTATAGATGTATCACATAAAAATTCATCTTCTCCATCCACAAAATGACACTGAAGAACCTGTGGACAAATCTAAAAACGTCATGTCTTCCTTAAGTTATGTATGATCAAGGGCTATTACAGAAATAAAGATTATTTAAGAAGAAAATTTTTCTGGGAAGGTTATTAGGAACAATGTTGTTTAATCCAAATATTGTTAAATGAATTCTTTTCTTCCTATTTTCAGTGTTACAAGAAAGTTTATTAAATTATTGTTTACCACATACATAATTAAAGAAAGAAAAAAAAGGCTCAACACACATAAGTCATTTTATCTCATATTACTAAGGGAGCTTTGATAATTTACCATTCCGTATTGAAAAACTATGATAATTTGTCACACTGTTTACCTAGTGTTTTTCTCTAATATTGCTGATTATTATCGATTTTATCATAGTTTACGTGTTTACATAGTAAGTCGTCAATCGGAAATGACTGGAAAGTATTAACTTGCACTGAAATTAACCAGGCTTCATTATTTTAATTCAACATCGAGTGATTTTTAAGGTCCCTTCCATTAATTAACTAAACTATTATAATGTAATATAATTCAAAATTGCATGCATTCATAAACATAGTGATACAGTTGGAATTCTTCCAGTATTACGACGAAATATTTGCGAGGCGTCCGCTGACGTAAATGGTTTTTTATGAAGTATTCATCGAGGAATGCTTCCTGACGATGAATACACCTGTGGCCTTGATCCTTACCAGACAAGTCGACCTTGATGTGACCGACAAGAAAAGAAATGGCTTTGCACCGTACAATGCATGACTAATTAAAACACTAATTTGCTCATTGTTTCAATATCAGTAAGAGACAGATGGGTCAGTTTTATAAGTTTCATGAAAGTAGTTGTACGCAAATTTAGTTGAGTTTTTTGGTACTTTATGGAGACAATATTACACGTGCCCCTTCGCTTTACTGGAGTTTATCTGTAGGTCAGTGTTCGGAGATAAAAATATATGTTAATTGATTCCGACTACAATGGTCTTTGAATTGCAAATGCTCAATGGAATAAGAGTTTTATTTTATTGTTAATATCATTTTATTTAAAAATGGAAGTGTTTATTTTAACTGCCTAAGGAGGATAACGTTCTCGTGTAAATATTTTTATTATTTTTCGCCATGTTTTCTGCTTGCTTTAACGGTTTTAGCATGTTATAAGTTGTCATGAGGCACGTGGGGTGACTAGAGTAGATATATGATCCAATTAAACCTAATATAAGCTAATGAAAGCTGACATAACCAGTTCCGAAAATTGCTGAAAAGTAGATACTATTGTGTGTGTGTGTGTGTGCTTATACAATGCTTAGATAAAATATATGCATGCAAATATAATTAATTAACTGACACTGAAACTCAACCAGACGTGGTTAATTAAATTTTTAAAATTTTCCTGGTGTAGTTTTTAATGTTGCTACCATGAAATAATTTACTATATCATCTCATGTCACGATATGAATTTATTAAATCATCTTATGTCACGAATAATGTAACAATGAAATTATTATATAATTCAAAACTTATATTTATGCAAAAATAATATTTATGCGGCACGAACACGTAAAAAAAACACTTGTAAAAAAAAATCTAACCTGGAACATTTGAGTGGAGCTATAAGCAGGATTAACATCGCTCACAACGTTGAACCGGATATATGTTTTCATTTCCGATACCGGGCTAACCGAGCTCCGGGTGGGCCGGGTTCAGTGTACCCCGTTGCTAGTTACGTCAGTGTTTCCAATAACATAAAGGCATCTGTTACGAATTTTGCTAATACACTTAGCCTAGCCCAAAGTAAGCACTGTCAAAATACTAGTGTAATGGGTAAACATACATATTATACGATACATACATATATAAAAAATACTCACAGACATGTATAGAACTGCCTATAATTCAAGTACTTTCCCTTTCGAGCAACGAACCCGGTACCATTTGATTTGAAGGTACGATGTTTCCCATTCAGCTAAACTAGTCAGTCGTCAGATTAAGTCAGAAAAAAGCACGCTAGCAATTTTGTTCTCCATCTCTAAAAGTCGAAAAGCTAAACGAGTAGATACTTCGTAAGTTTTTCTTATTATTTGTTATTGTTACAGATCCTTCCGCCTGAGCAGCCCATCGCACAGCGCATGCTCAACGGACAGCTCGTTCGCTGAGCAAGCGCTCGCAGACACCAGTGTACTACTCGACCGGGATCCCGCCATAGATCACCTACCCTATCGCCTTTATAAGATGGCCGGCGAGTACTGGAAGTGAGTAATGATAACATCCTAAGAAATGTTCCTATTTAACATCTCAACGCGTTAACCATGATTTGCGATAGCTTCTTTGCTGTGATAAAGGGGACTGCTTGTTGTTATATACTAGCCTGCCCTTGACAAGATATCCGGCCAGTACTGGAAGTGTACTCGTTACTACGAGTCCTCATTAGGTATACTAGTACGTAGATCTTGCTGTAACAAAAAGAATGTTTAATTCTAACACTTTCATATCCACCCATTAAATGAACCGGAAAATTCCATTCGTTAATTCTATATGTTAAGTAATTCTGATTCTGAAAAGTCAGGATTAAATAAAAATACGAAAAACGCGTTTGCGGTATTCGTAAAAAGTATCTTATTCTAAGAATCTATTCTATATTAAATGCAATGGTAGCTATACAGGTGAAAAAAGGGGTTCAAGCGGAAGTCCAGAGAGAGCATAACTAGGGCTACCCGTATGATCAGCTATTTTTTCGTGCTTTTAGAGTTATTCATATTTTCTTGACAAGTCTCGATTTAGCGTGATCGCATACGCATTTAGTCAAACAAATCATAGGACAGAAACTCAATTCGACAAACGAGCAACTCGATAAATACTTATCTCGTCAGATATTTGTCAATAACAACGTAAGTCATAATTGTGTGTAAATTTTCGGCGCGGAACTTTTTACCATTCTTTCGCATTTTTTTTTAATTTTTCAATATTAGGTATTGACAGATTTCGCTTTAGTAGAATTTTCTAGGTTTTTGTATTTTATTAAATAGGGTTAGGTTAGGTTAGGTTACCGTATACATATAACGTACAAACATTAAGGACATTGAGGTAAATAAAATAATGATACGGAAGGAGAATTTTTAAAGTTCGAAATTTTTCCTAGAAAATAATTTACTTGTCTCAATTGTCAGACAGGACTCAAACTCATAGCCTCTCGCTATCCAGGCGAGCGCTCGTCCAAGCTACCGAGACCTTAACAGATTTTTTTCTAGTTAAAAAGTCTGGATATAATAATACTGCTAGATAGCAGTCGAATGCTTAAATGACAAAAAAAGTAATAAGAATGTATAGTTCATTTAAGTTTAGTTTAGCTTTTACTCGCGGCTTCGCTCGCGTTAATGCAGACTACCGATTAATGGTTATATGTCTATCGTTCGGGAACAGTATTTTTTTCTGGATAAAAGGTACCCTATGACCACTGTACCTCTGATGTAGTGTATGCAAAATTTCATGATGATTATTATATAGTAATATAAGTTATTTACGGGATTGCTACCATGTACCTTGTTTTTGAGCTTCCGATATTTCGGCACTGTTGCAAGTGCCATGATCATGGAGCGAGTGATCATGGCACTTGCCGGATGAGTCGCTCCGTGATCATGGCACTTGCAACAGTGCCGAAATATCGGAAACTCAAAAACAAGGTACATATTAGCAATCCCGTAAATATCTTATATTACTATAATGTTAGTGACCATGAAAGTTTGAAACAATATATGCATGATGATTGTTTGAGTACTTAAGGCGTCAAAGTGAAACAAACAAACAAACTCACTTTCTTATTTATAATTTTAATTAGATTAATAAATAAGTTTCATATTAAAGTAGAATATTATACGACTATATTTGACTAACTGCCGAGGGCTAGAGTGCAAATCCTATTGTAGATGTCTCTCTAGTTATCTAGTATGCATCTGTCGGAATATGCATCTTTCGAAATTCATGTGTTGAGCTGCGTCTTCGACAGGTTGCGAAGCGAATTGGATATTTGATCTTAATTTAATCTGAAGGTATAATGAAGAAAATCCAAATGTAAAATAACAATGCCCCGGGAATAGATCAAAAGCTTATTTCATTAAAACATGATTTCTCAATCAACTCGAAATCTTTGAATTAGTAATTATTAATAAAATCATTACCATTGCACAAAGGACCGCCGACTTAAAAATTGAATTAAAATTGAAATTATATTACGAATATTAGAAACCCGCAGTTCGTAGTGAATAATAAAGTATGTTACTAACACTTCACGGTAAGCCCTACAAACCTTTGACTAATCTTTATATTTGTAATACAAGTTTATGACTACATCTTACCTTGAATGGTTATTTAGGAGTTACTAGATAACGGCATGTTTGCGAAGCATTTTTTAATAGTGCATTTTTTAACTATTATTATCGTAGTCTTCTTTATTGGGCGATATTGTTTGTTAAATGCTTACAACATACTTAGCTTACAAGAAAACAAGTAAAGCCCAATCCTTCGACTCATATTACTATGTTACCAAAATATAAATTCATTGAGGGTAGTCCGATAAGTGTAACAAATACGTTTTAAAATTGATTCAGTTGCCAGCTGGCTGGACAAGCACTGACATAGTTTTAAAGTGATTGTTATACTAATAAGCTTTCTTGTTATATTGTGATTAATAAACACGACAAAATGTCGAATTTACTAACTGTTACGGACGTGGAAACGATCGAAGAAGTTATCACAGTAAGGTTGGTTGGTACTCATTAATTTGTAGATTGCTTATTAGAACATAGTTCGTAATAAGGTCTTATCTTTATCAAAATAACGAGAAAAAAAGACATTTCCTTCATGATATAATATTATTATTCTTGTTTCAAATTGTACTAAAACATTTGTTAGATTTTCTAAGAATCGCATAAGATTCAAAGGCAGATTAGAAATGCAGAAGCAGCTACGAACAAAGGCTAGACTTGCCTTTTAAAACACGGCAGAGGTTGACATAATAACCTTTTTTTGGTCACCCATTCGATAATTAGCCCTTCAGAAAGACCGTTGAACCTCAACAATCATGTACCGAAGCCGCTTATTTTCGCGTCATCATGCTCATATCTCTATTCGGAAATTCCAATTATATTAAATATACATATAAATGACCAGAAATTTTATTCAAGTGAATGACGACATTAATTTTTTTTTTTATACTTCTAATCGAATTCGAACCACAACCACTCGCAATCCTGATTCAAACTTTAACAAGGGCTGTTGTCATACTCCAATAGATTACTACGGTGAGTCAAATGGACGCAAATATTACGAACAAGTCGCATTTTCCAAAACGATAAACACGACACGAACAGTGCCGGAGCACAAGAATTATAACGTGCTATATTTGAAACGTTAAGTGCACGCAAATGTCAAACCCGTAGCCGACTCATACGCCGCGACTGTGACTAGGTTGCATTATTCTCTATAATAAAGATTATGCATATTTTAGAGAAAACATAATCGTTTAATGTTATTGTTGTGCATTTGTGGTGTTTGTGAGTCGTAATAGTTGTTTTAAGAAGGTCTTTTTAAGTGTTGATATTGTGCCTATGGAATGTGAATAATTATGTATGGGCTTAGATACATGGAATTCACCAGGTAATAATGTAAGCATAACACAGAATAACAATAAACTTAATGTTTTCATTTGGAAAGAAAAAGAAATAGTAGTAAATAGTGTTTCTTACATGTACTGCACTAAATTATCTATTTTTGACAATCGTTTGGTGCAACGTTAGCGATCCTACCTTTGCACCGACGGTCCTGGGTTCGAATCTCGGAAGGGGCAAATGTTTGTATGATGAATAAGAGCATTTGTACCTGAGTCATGGGTGTTTATATATATTTCTATGAATATTACATATCTATGTTTCATATACCAGCTGACCCAACCACGCGTTGCTGTGTTATAAATTAAAATAAAACCTATCCTATCTTTTAAGTACGATCAAATTACACATAAATACCAACTTTCATCAATATCGGTTGAGTTGGTGCAGAGTTCACTGGGAACATACATTATGACACTGGATTTTTATATATTAAGATGTATGTCTATCCGTTACCCTAGCATCTATAACACAAGCCTTACAGTGCTTACTTTGGGCTTGGCTAATTGGTGTGAATGTAAGAAATATTTATTTATTATTTTTGATAAAGTTTCTTTAAAGTTACAAGCCAATGGCATTAAATCTTATTTTTTTTTGTAGTCTCAAACTAAGTATAGCTTGTACTATAGGTACTAAATAACGTATAGAATACTTCAATGTGTTAATTAATGACCTTAACTCGGGAAAAAATGCTATGGTTCATCACTCAAACGTGTACCGGAATTGGAACCCTTTGGCATAGAAATTAAGATCACTAGCGTTGCACCATACCGCTGTCACCAAGTTATTATATTAGTTATTCCTCTAAAGAAATAAAATTTCCGTAGAAACGTTTATTTTAAAAATTATAATTTATATATGAATGTGGATTTATATCCTATAAAATATATCAAAGAAGTCTAGAGTGTATAGCTATTTACAAGAATATAGTAGCGTGTAGCTATATTCACAAACAGTTAAAAAAAATATAATAATTTATTCTGGAATTATTTACACAACTAAGTGAAATCAGTATTATAAATATTTTGTTTAAATAAATTTCTCTATGAAACCAAGCAATATATTATTATAAAAAAATACAATTATATATTTTTTCTAGATAAACAATGTATTTATTGAATTTTTTCAGCAAATACCCCAAAACAGATTACACGTATTCCCCGCTGTCCAAGGACCGGGTGGAGCTAGCACCGGGGCAAGTGGCGGTGCCAAACATGTCTCGGAGATCCTTGTCGCAGTTCCGGATACAGGGGCCCAATACTTCAGCCGACGAGGTGGACCTCCGTGCTACTACCACCTGGAAAACAAGTACCACTAGGAAGAGGTTCACCGTAAGTATTTTTTTCTACAATAGTAACCACTTTAATCTTCATACAAAGAACAGGAGAAGAGAAGGAGGTTAATAGGTTGCTGATGATGAGGAAATATCACAACAATAATATTCTAACTATCATAAATTAGTATCAGTATATTATATAATAATAATACTTTGTGTTTTATCGAAACGAATGTAGTGGTTTGGCCCCTCAAAAACATGCTCACACATGCTCACACATGCTCATACTTTGTGTGTTTGTTACCATATATAGTTACCATAAGCCTAAGAATAATAGTTTTTATAATCAAATAACGTCACCATAGCAACGCGTGGCCGGGTCATCAATTAACGATACCATTGCAACGCGTGGCCGGGTCAGCTAGTATATATAATGAAAGGCAACATCACATACATTGTTTTGAACCCATGTCAAGAAGTTGAAGCACTTGTGTTATGTAATTCAGAGACAACGACTGTACCACAACACTCAGACCTTTTTTTATTAAACTTAGGAAAATGCGTTAAGCATACTGCGCCGCCGGGCCGGTCCGCAGTTATGTGGGACTCTCCTCCATTCCCCCATCCGGCCTAGTGCCCGATGGAGGATTGGACGCCTACCCACTAAAAACCTAAGTATGAACCCCCGCACTGCCGTTAATCTCGTGGGGTCGTTGGTGGCTTTCACCACGGGGTGCCTGACAGACTGGCCCGAAGGCCCCACCACAAGGAGGATGCCCGGGTACATGTGGGCATCCCCCCAGACGACAACACTCAGACATTAGTCAATTTAGTAAATTTCGTATTTTACATTGACTCGGCTAGAAATCAAACCCGTGACGATCGATCGCGGAGGTCGTAATTGATCGATAATTTAACTCACCCACACAGACCGTGGAGAGTTCAGATGATGAAGGCGTATACATGCAAGGCAACGGCGGGTATCGTCAGAAGCAGCAACGATGGTGGTTAACGCAGATGCTGATCGCCCTCGTCACTTCAGTCACCACTACTGTCAGCGACACCTACAGGAAGCTCGTCGGACCATCTCACCGGTACCCTTACACCGATAGAAGACCCGCCAAAGGTAGGTTGGAAATTAGTTTAGGCAAAATTAATACCTTTGCTTGAAATTTATGTGAAATCACAGGTAATAAAAAAATGTTACAATGTTCCAATCGAAATTTTGAATAACATAATTTATATAAATGATTAGTGTTTAAGCAGTGTGGGATATCTGGACTGCAACTAATGACACCATTTGTAACCAATAGTTACATGCACAAAATTAATTATTCTGAACGAAACTACCAGTCTTTTGTATAACTTGTGGTAAATATTCCAGAAATTATTAACTTATTTATTAAAGAAATAGAGATATCCAGTAATAACCAAAAGTGTTTTTTTGGTAAAATTTTAACATTTACACCTCGTATTGCATTTATTCCATACAAAAAGGATTGATTTATAAGGGTCGTATTTTGCATCAGTTTTCACACGAAAAATTATTTTAAGTAAACATTTGAATATGTTGTCGAGATCTCAATTTGACTTGGAAACATGTCCAAAATATGACTAGTCTAAATAATAATACCAGCGACCAATATAGTTGAGCTGTCATATTTCAGCTGGGATCATGTCACAAGCAGCGTCAGCTTCAGTGGCGCCGTTCTATTGGATCTACACCATCATAAAAAAAATGGTCACCACAACCGTCACCACCGTCACAGAAACGGTAACATTATTTTTTAATTTTTATTATTATTTTTTGTTACATCATTAAATAAATAAGAACTGACAGAGACAAATACACAATTAATACAAAATGGGTCACTCTATTCATACCATATTAACAAATTAATCAATAAAAACGGGGTTACAACAAAGAAAATCCCTACTATAATATTATAAATGTGAATAGTTTGTTATGCTTTCACGCAAAAACTACTAAACCGATCATCATGAAACTTCGTACATATATTCTTGGAGGTATTAGAAGTAACATAGGATACTTTTAAATGAAAAAAAAATTGCGGGTAAGGTCGCGGATAAAAGCTAGTATTATATAATACAGAAATAAATACTTAAACAACTATGATAGGATTAAATTCTTATGCACATAACGCTTTGATGCATAGGCAAGATCTTTTGCGTTGCATCAACTGACTGTCAATAATCGATTTATATTTGGAATCGATTAATTGCCAGTAATATTTCTTACATTGACACCAATTTGCTTAACTGAAAGTAGACACAATTATATAAATAAGTAATATTCATAAAAATATATATAAATACAAAGTACAAATACTCATATTCATCACACAAACATCTATGCCTTCCAAGACCCAAACCTAGGACTGTTTTTTTCAATTGGGGTACTTCCGCTCGGATAAACCAATCGTCAAGGCATTTAATGGGCAACGGGATATAATTGTTTCTTCAATGTTTCAGATAACGCCAAACCACGTTGGTCAAACTGAAACATACATAGTGCAAAGCAAGGAGCAATCTTCAGGAAGACGTTGGCCCTGGTTACTGTTACTACTGATACCTGCTTTAGCCTATGGATGTGAGTAATAATATTTTATTATTTCAAATAATATAGAAATTACAGTTTGCAGAAGCACATCTTGTTAATTTTGTTCTTTTACTTTGCTCAATTTTATATTACTACTAAAGCTTTAAGTAGTTGCAAACTAGTAAAATTTTCTCGTACACAGATTTACATGTCTCATAAAATAAACACTCGGGAAATATTTGAACATTTACTATCAAATAATAAGATCGTTAATCCTACATTAAATATAGACAATTATGTAGCTCTATTTATTTTTTGTAATTTTAATCATTGTTACTTTCATACAATTGAGAATTATAAAGTGTGTAAGTTATATGAAGATACATAAAAGTACTATAGTTTGGCATATGTTGGCCATATATTGAAAATATCGTAAAAAGAACAATTCCTTTCAGCGCACTATACATACGAAAACTGGGAGCATCTTGTCTTTCCGAACTTTACTGATTTCCGACTAGATCTCCCGGAATTCTCGGCTATACAACTGCCCAACATATCTTTCCCGAGCCTGCCCAATTTTACACTACCAACTTTAAACCTGACAATGCCGGAGATCAACATAACCCTACCAGATATTCGGGACAACCTGCCAGATCTTCCAGAAGTTACGAAAACTTACACAGAATATAAAGACATCGTGCAGAATAGAGTCGCAGACGCCTCTGATTACTTGAAAGTGGTGGGAGACAGTTGCTTTGAAGAGATGCGTCGTTTTTGGCGTGGAATTATAGGATGATCGTGGGCGAAAACTTATCATTTATATGTAGCTATGTTTGCATTAAGAGATTTAAACAAAACCAAGGGTGATTTGCGTATGATTTGAGTAAGGCCGTGTTTAAAGAATTAAAAAAATCATAATCTTTTTAATATATTGGCCAAATACCAAATTATATATAACAACCGCTTAAATCGAACGTTTTTTACCCTTAGAAGTAGATTCAGTGCGCAATTTCTCTGTGATAAATCAATAAATATTACTAATGTACCCTTTATTCATTCTATTTAATAAATGTCATAGATATCTTATTTATTTATACTTACATTTGTTTAATTTTCTCAATGCGAACATATTAAAATTATGACCAGTACTTAAGTATATTTATACTAATTAAGTAAAACCATAAAGAGTTGCTATGTTGCATTCATTTCAATGAGAGACTTGAAGTAAATAATCTTGATATGATTTTTTATTAAATATGTATTCGAAATGTGAAAATTTTATTTTTAATATGGATATTTTAATTTGACATAAAGAGTAGCAGTTTATTTTATTTTAAATGTTTTTATCTATAAAAAGACATGTTAAGATAGTTCAGTCTCTCGTTATTGCGTAAAAGTGTGCTATTTAAATATTTACGTAATAAATTGGTGTCAACGAGAAATGCACCAGTAAAGCAATAAACAATATTTGAATAAAACCTTAACTAAAATAATAATTATGATAACATTGTACTCAAGTGTACTTTATTTTTGTTTTTTTTATTATTATAATAAATTTTATTGCAAAATTTTATTTGATATAATTCAATATTGTTTTACACAATGTCATAATTATGTTAAGATTGAATTTATTTGCCATGTTCATTTCATTTTATTTTTTATTTAAATTATTTCATTCCATAATTCTAATATAATATCGAAATATTTTATAACAAATATGTATATAATTATAACATAACGTATGTTAACTATAACATAACGTGAATGGTTGTTACTTTTTAAAACTACATAGAATTTAAAGTCTATCCTTTAAAAAATTGTTGATTGTGTACCTTACATATGTCGTGGCCATAAATCAATACTAAATTATAAATTAAGTTGACCATTTACCACTGTGGTACAAATTATCGAATCGATACTAGTTTAAAATCACAAGACTAACCCCTAGTCATTAATTTGATGTTATAATGTAACACTAATGTACCTGTTACGTACAGTCAAATCGTCACCAAATTTCCGTGTAGGCTTGAATAGATTTTGTTTAAAATGAAGACTGATAAAGATTTGATATGAAGAAGTTTGATTGCGAATTCGAGTTTAGTAATATTACTTACTGATTATAATATACCGAACATTTACGAATAACGAAAACAATTAGATTTCATGTCGTTATGTTTTAAAAAGTGTTCCATACAAACTTATAAGTCCGAATGCTTAACACTAAAGAAACAGATTCTTATGTTTATACACTTAAGGCAGATATATAAGTCTAAAAAGTTAGTAGAAACTAAAAAGTAAACTTTTCAATAGAGCAATTTTAAGATTTCCATAGTAACAGATTTTTTTATTTTTATATTTGTCCTAAACATTTAATTAAGTAAGTGTGTAAAATTTTATAAGAATCAGTTTCCTTGTATTAAAGTATTTGCAATTGCGTTCTTAAGCCTGTAATAGATTTTTTTTTATAGTCGTAATATTACTAAACGCTTCGACATTGGGATTCAAAAGTGTAGCAAAAAGTCATCCGCCTTTAGGACAATAAATTATTTTGATATCACACAATTCTGCTTTAATCTATCATTATTATCATTGTCAAATTAATATTTAATTCTTGTTTATTTGTCTGTCAATTTTATTTGCATAAATATAGTCACAATAACATATTTTGATGCTTTATTCATAATTATATTTAATTTATTTTATAATTATGTCGGGTTCCGGTTTGAGTTTCACTTTCCAGAAGTGAATTAATTGTAAGAGTTTAGTGTGTATTTTTTGTGAAGATGATTTCTATTTATTTGTGCTTATTTTCTGGGCTATATTAATTATATTTTGTAATACAAATATGAGTTTCTTTTATTAGTACAGTCTGGATTAAACAAGTTCCACAGTATTTTTTTTAGTTATATAAATTATCCCTTAAAGAATTTATATAAAATTGTATTTTACTAATTTACCAGACATGGAACTTGTTTCATCAATTAAAATGTATATATTCCCACATAATTCTTCCCTGTAGCGAAGACATTAAATTGTTGTATTTGAAATTCGGGGAAGGATAGAGGTCATAACATCACCTATAAGAAAGTGGACGTACTCAGTGGCACGCTACACTTTTAGGTGAGTCTCAGTTTGCATATTCTTTAACTATAACACTCTGTCCTTCCCTGTAATGTCATCGAGCTTACATTTTCTACATTATTGAAGTAACATGTGGGAAGGACAGAGTAATTGGTAAATGTTGACTTAAAGAAACTTTTACTTTTCCAGGTTACAAATACGCTGATCGAACGCTACCTCAACCGCAACCAGTTGTCGTGGACACTTACAAACCACCCCAAATAGTGCAAGACTCTGATTTATCGAAACGAGTGGCAGCGTTAGAAGATTGGGCAATAAATGTGGATACCAAACTCAAAGTTTTCGATCAGAAACTAAGCAAATTTGATAATTTTGAAGCGCAAATTGAACAGTATTCTTTGAAGCATCTGCAGCAGAATTTCATTAATATTTTAACTGATGGAAATAACGAAGCATTAGCCATTAAATTAAAAGCGTATTTCGATAAATTCTATATAAGTAACGAGCAGATGCAAATTATAAGTAGAGAGATACACGAGCGCTTGATAAGTTCATGGAAGCCAGACATCGATGAGGATAAAATTCGAAGATTGGTGCAGGAGTACTTAGCAGTTTTTGAGCGAAAGCAGACTCAGTTAGTATTGGAAACAGTGAAGGAGTACGTAAAAGAGGTGGAAGTGAGAGGTGAGGGGTGTTCGTTCGATGCGGTTGCTGTGAAAAAAATAGTAGCGGGCATGTTGGAGATCTATGATGCTGATAAAACTGGACTCGTGGATTACGCGTTGGAATCAGCAGGTACGGAGTCCCTTTTAGTTTAGCTCTTATTTTATTAATCTTAAATAAGCTATGGAAAGTCTAAAGATACAAAACACCGTTAAGAAGGAAAAAATCGTACATACTTTTTAATTATATATATTAGTCTCTTGATATCTTTATACTTCGCGATCATGATACACAACTATAAAGCCAACATGATAGCTTGAGTGATTTATATTCTGCATTAACGCTTAAATGTTATTGATAAAGAAAAAATATTTAGATAATTTATATAACTAATAAATTTACAAATTACTTTTGAGCTATTTTCGTAAATGTACCTATAAATAGCCTACAGAGTGGGTGGATTTTCGGATATTATATCAAAGAAAACTGATACATCAGCCTCAAACAAACTTAACTAAGATTAGTATCGATAAGGCTTAAATTAAGAGTTTGTGATGAGAAAATAAAGATTTATTATTATTACCTAAAAGAAATTACTTTTATCAAGATTTGTTCAATGTCATCCACAACTATACTCTTTCAAACTTTACAATCGTCACATTACATGGAATGTTTGTTACGTTTCCATTGAAAGAAACGATTTATTGGATGTACGTATATACGGATTAACGCAAATTTCCAGACTATACGTACAGGGGAAAAAAACTTTAAAATAGAATTAGAATTTTAAAAATGAAAAGAAAAGATGTTTATTAAAATTTCAGGAGGGCAGGTGATATCGACGCGGTGCACGGAGCTGTACCAGATCAAAACGAAGCAGTACTCGGTATTGGGACTGCCCGTTTGGTGGGTGTACACGTCTCCTCGGTATGCGCTCGCGCCTGGTGCCATGCCTGCCGAGTGCTGGGCATTCCAGGGCTTCCCAGGGTATCTCGGTATGTGCCAGTACATTGTGGGTTGACAATACTGTCATCCGTTAGGTAATAGATTATATTAAAAAACAACTACCGATCTGTCTTGGAATAATATTTCTATTACTTGTAGTGTTTTAATTAGTTCTAACAAAAACATCGATTTTGAATGTTTTGCGCTCATATCTGGAAAAATGATTTTGTGGTCTAGATACAAATAAATCAATATAAATTCTAAATTGCTTATTCATTCATTCATGTTCTAAAAACAATGTTGAAAAATAAATATGAAACAAATACAAACATGACCTTTCAAGGGTAGAGCGACTGATTAAAAAAATCTCAACCAATTATTTCAGACATATCACACGAATTTTTTAGTCCCAAAGCAAAACCTTTACTGTAGGTAATAAAATGCATGCTGCTGTTGAATATTGCCAATATACTGCTGATTTGATTATCCCTCAATTCGTGACTAGCATTTTATTTTTGATATTTTCAAAGATATGAGGTCATACTATACTATATAACTAACTATATCTTAAAAAAAAGTCTCATATATTTTCTGAGGCTTAGGTTCGGAGAATTTGTATTTCACACAAAATGTTTTAGAATTTATAGTTTTTTTTTTGTTTTTGGACACTGGATTCCATATACCAGCTAATATAGAAAGTTGGTACTTATCATTGTTTTTACTTTTCGATATTTCAGTTGTCCGTACATACGCTGTCATCGAAGTGACAGGCTTTTCGTTGGAGCACATGTCACGGTTGCTAGCAGTTGACGGCAAAATCGAGTCAGCGCCTAAAAACTTCTCCGTTTACGTGAGTACTTCTATTTTATATTCCTAAACTAATTTATTTTGGTTACTGTGTTGCATTTTTTAATTTGCATATTCTACAAAAGCTGGTTACGTATTTTTCGTACGAATGTACACATAGACAATATCAATCAAAAGTGTTCAAAAGTAAAATAGTCTATTTTTGTTTTTTACCGTATCTGTACACTTTTTAAATTCTTGAATTAAAATTATTCATTTTGTTTCACTTATGGAACTATTTTTTTTTTTATCATGAAGAGTATATTTGAATGTTTACATTAGGCATGTTTTCCCTTTGAGTGTTTTTGATTGAAATATATATTTTTTGTTTGTGCATTTACTCGTAACTATACTCAAATGTAAATTATCACGCAAGGTATACATATATTGCTTATGGTTTTAATAAAATGCTAACCACATAACTTTAATATTTAGTGTTCTAATATTTGGAAACGGGAAAGCTTGTGTGCGCACGGTTTTTTTTTTTTTTGTTTTCATTAATCTTTCCTTGTTAAATTAAATTACAGTTGATTCCACTATGTCAAACTAATGATTACATAGTTACGTTCCTACTTTTTTGCTGTTTCGTTGTAATTTATGTTTATATATTTTAGTTATTGGTAATTAAAAAATATTTTTAATAACCATTTTTTTAACCGCACTGTGTAAGGGCTATATTTCACCGGGACGCCATGGCGGCGCAACCACTCGCCGCTACCAACAAAATGTATCAGCTCTATAGAGAGTTACTCACCTGGTGTCCGTTTGGTTGCGCAACCATTTTGGCAGCGCGACCAGCTCGAACGCGTATACAGAATGTCACTGGTCGCGCCACCACTAATTACTATAGCGCTATATGCAGTGATGTGACTTATCTTAGATAAAAGTATCTGAAATACAGATACAAGATACAAAATACGTATTTGTATCTTGTATTTAAAATACTTTCTAAATATTTTATTTTGTATCTTATATTTAGATACATTTTCCTGGTATCTTTGTATTTTGAAGATACTTTGTTCCCTCAGATACTTTTACTAAAATGAACTATGCAGGTTTTCTCTCCGAACGCTCTTTAGTCGACATTGGAGTTTTTGGCGGGAGCGCGAAGTGTCACTTTAATGGTTTTGGTTTTCTTGTTAAATTTTGTGTTGGGGTTGACATTAGTGTGTAATAATGGCGTGTTATTAACCACTGAGTGTTTCTGAATATGCATGAGTGTTGGCAAGTGAAACAAAACAGGTTGAAAGGTTCGCGCTCTCTCAAGAAGGCCACGAGGAGGTTTCAGTTAAACCCCACTTCTTTACTGAAACCTCGAAAATTACTTAAGAACATAGAAGAAAGATTATACTTGCTTGACACTGGCTAAATGCAAAAATTGTGCAAGTCATAAATAAAGAAAATAGTCGATATTTTCGGGAACTTAACGAAAGATGGCGACACTATCTTTCTACAAATGTCATCGGCTAAGATGTGCCACCCACCGTCACTCCTGTCGGTCCTCAGATAAGACCGACATGACAGCCAGTTGGCGACTGGACGGGAGGATCCGATGGCCATTTCAGGGGGGTTCGGGCGTCCCCGCAGTCTCCAGGTGAGTTCCCTTTTTTGATCAGCTTAGCCCAAGGAAACTTCCAATGGTCGTCTAAGTAGCGTCTCGACTAACCCCCCCCCCCCCCCCCCCCCAACATTCGCCATCATGAAAAGAAGGAATAGTAAAAGGAAAAAGCAACGGCTGCACTTCCTCCCATTTAAAGTTCACCTTGCGAACATTAGAGGACTGCACTCAAATCTCCATACGGTCCATCACCATCTGGAGACCGAGAAGCCTCACCTATTTCTTCTCGGACTTGACGGACGTCTCAAAATCTTGGAAGCTTGCCAATGTGCAACCAGTACCCAAAAAGGGTAGTCGTGCCGACCCATGCAATTACCGACTGATCACTATCACTTCCATACTCTGTAAGGTTATGGAAAAAGTGCTGAACAGCAAGTTGCTCGTTCGATCAGAGTAGTTGTCGATGGCTGCTCCTCTGACTCCGTGGCTATTGCTGTCTGTTCTTTCTGCGACGCTTTTCCTGTTACACATCAATGACCTGTTAATGCCAGGAATTGTTGGCTATGCAGACGACAGTACTGTTGTTGAGAGATACCTGTCTAGCGCAAAAGTCAGCGGTGATGACGTGATGTTCATGAGAGGCCATGGTTTAGCGAATAAACCAGAAGCTAAACTACGTTTCCCAGTGGGGTGATAGTAACCTCGTTAATTTCAACGCCTCTAAAACACAAGCGTGTCTTTTCACGGCAAAAAGGAATTCCTTCCACCTAACTCCTACTTTCCGAGGTACATCTGTACCTGTGACCTGACTGTAGCCTCAGTGTCCCATCCCATGTTTAAACTGAAATGGGTGCCAAAAGCGCGAAAGGGATATGCAAAAGAACTTGTCCTGTTTGAAACAAGAAAGATCAATCGATCTGAAAAACAAAAATCGGAGGTTTTAAACCACATTGAAGGCGATATAAAAAAAAGGAAAAGATGACTCTTATTATATGTTTCTAGAGGACTTCGATTCCTCTATTGCTAGTGGCGAAAACACAAGCAGCACCAGTGATTTTGAGACACTCCAGTACCTCAACAATAAAGATGTTTATCCTACAATTAAAAAAATATTTCGAAAATATAACACCTGTTTGCCCAGCTCTGCCCCTGTGGAGCGACTCTTCTCCCTTGGGGGCATGATAATGAGGCCTCATCGAAGGAAGGTGAGCGACAATATGTATGAGGAATTAGTTTTACTCAAATGTCAACTAAAACATAAAAAGTCTCAATTTTGATACCTTTATATTTTGTCTTGTCACTTGTTATCAACGCGATCTATTCGAAAATTTTTATCTCGAACAAATAAACTTAAATTCAATTAAATGTTGTTTTCTTACAAAAGTATTTTATCTTTAAAAAGTATTTGAAAGATAGGTATTTTGTATCTAGTATTTCAGATACCTTTTCAGAAAATTATTTGTATCTGGTATCTGAAATACTTTTTTTTAAAGTATCTTGCATCTAGTATTTCAGATACTTTGTATAGGGTATCTTATACATCACTGGCTATATGTTATCTCACTCAATCGGCCGCCAGCTCGGCCGCCAGTGACGCCCCCACCTCATTGCATGCAACACGTGTTTTGTCTTTTAATTGTTTATTTTAATATATTAATTGCTTGTTTATTGCATACGATTGATAATTTCGATACAGATAGGTTTATTATTGAAGGTCAAAGTAGACCATCAATTTGGGATAATTCCTCATCAGATTATTCCGATAGAAATTTCTTACAGAGATCGGCTAAATAAGGATGAACCCACCACTGTTTCTTTTTCTCTTGAGCTGTCTTTTCCTACGTACATACAGCAGTAGTGCTATCTCCTCTAGGTCCATTCTGATACTATCTTATGTGGTGTGGCGACTCTGGTGTCTAGTTTGGTAGCTTACGGACACCACGGTGGCGCGACTGGTTAAGCTGCCATGGCGTCCCGGTGAAATATAGCCCTAAGTGTTGTTGAAACGAGATTATTACCATTTTTGTGGCACTGATACTTTTTCTGTGATAATGGCGCATGCAAATAAATCGAAACATCGTAGCTGTAATAATAAAAACATTGTGAAAATCTCCTTTACATTAATCAATGAAAGTGACCACGAACACATAGCACTGGGTGGTTTTCTAATTTTAATAATAATTCATTGTGCAGTTCTTGTGGCTGACGTTAAAATATTTTTTGTGCAATATCACAGCCAAAAAACATCCACTACTGGATGGAAAAGCCCACAGATTAAATAAGGCTAATGCCTATTTTGTGGTCTATGGGAGGTGTATAGTCAGAGCCGGATTTGGGGAAGGGCAGGCGGGGCTACTACCCTGGGGCCTCCACAAGAGAGGGGCTCCCACAACAGAGATAAAAAATAAATAGAAATTTCGACGGGTTACTTTCGACTATCAAGTTTTGCATTTTTTTTTTGCTGAATATAGAAGAACTTTTAACATTGTTATAAAAACTGTATCACTCATATTCGCAATAAACGATTTTGACTTTTTGTTCTAATATAATTTGGGCCGTCTGTTGCCCCAGGGCCTCCACACGTCCAAATCCGGGCCTGTGTATAGTGTTTACCTCCAGTATCATTAGTCACCTTTAAGTGTGAAAGCTTCGTGCTATTCTTGTCCACTGGACACCACACGGCTTCATTTTTGTACATATTAATGACTAGGTCTTAACTTGAGAAGGAGCATTCTCTTTTCCTTAACAAAATATATAATTAAATTTACAATCCATGTCCAAGAATACAAGAGTTTATGTCCATCAGTGTATGTTACCAAGAAAATATATATGCTAGCAGTTTTATTTCAGAGACTATAATCATGACTTAATTTTTCGCTTAAGCATATATAGATGGCTAGAATTCTCATAAAACTAATTATAAATAATATCATTATTTGCGATTTGACGAAAGAAAATGGATAGATTTTGTGAAAATACATCTTGCTAATTTCTGGGCCGATGAGTTGTTGTTACATATGGGTAATATATGATGATGGCATGTGAGGGCAAAATTTGGTATCGTGAAGCATCATATCGGTTCAAATAGATGATCGAAGACTCAAAATCGATTATGTTTAAGTGGCAACAGCAAATTCTTAGTTTCAATTTTTATTTTACGTGTGGTCCTGGCATGTGTCAATTTTTATTTTACATGTGGTTGTCAAATTTTATTCTTAGGCTATTTAACTTATTACTATTAATCAATGGAAACATTAATTTGCACATAGATTTGGTTGACTGTACTGAGATTTTGTGACTGCTAATACTACAAGAAAAACATTGTGAAAAGGAAATTTTTTGATCAATTTTTTTTTTGAGATTTCAATCGAAATGAGTCCTTTTTGCTTTTATACTAACAAGAATTCAGCATCTTATGTTTTCTAACCGTGGCATGTTGTGTACTAATCACATTCAAATATTGACGTAAGTAATTTTTGCTTTAGCAATAATAATTTGCATTGCATGCGTGTTTTTTTTTAAAATTCATTTTGCATGATATCAAGTTGCTTTAAAAAGCTGTGTGAATTAAGGTTTTCTTGTAATGGAAATGACGCGTCCAGAACTTATATGAATCCTGAATCCAGAGAGATGTATATGTTCCTAATGATATATAATTTTTTATTACTTACGGTGCTTACTTTGGGGTAGCGTCATTGGTGTTGCCCCTGGGTAAAAGGGTAATTGGTGTTATATTTAATTAATATTACGAGTTCGAACACAGTCATTCAGATTTATATTTAGATATCATATTACTTATGTTTACAAACTAATTCTAAATAAGAGGAAGGGTGCAAAAAGGCAATAAAACATAGTTTTCGAACTCAGCAGTTAGTATTTACTGTAAATGAATTCGAAACTAGCGGCTTAAGCCCTCCGAAATACATACTTGTCTTCTATCTAAAGACCGGGATCAAAAGTCAAAGTCAGTTCATAAGTATCTTTTAATTTTTACTATTATTTATAGGGATTGCACGGTGAAATGGATCCGGAACCGCATTTGTTCGGCGACTACATGTATGACGCTAACGGCACTTCCATACAGTATTTTCCCGTAAAGTATCCAAAGACAACAAACATCGGAGGGGTAGAGTACCCCGTTGCCTACGATACCATAGAGCTGAGAGTTGAAAGCAACCACGGGAATCCGACTTACACGTGCGTCTACAGGTTCCGAGTGCACGGCAACCCACTTTCTGACATTCGACAAGCTACAGAGGACAGTATCAAAGACAGTGAGATGTAGAACACTGGTGAAAAAAAATGAGTCAAGATTTCGCATTACTGTCTATAAATACAAATTTTGGGGCATTTGGCCTAATTTTTAATGGAATATAAACATAGGCAACAACGTTTTTTTCTTTTGTCTCAAGATGTTTCTAATTTTAAAATATGACGTAACAGACTTAAAGCCGTCAAAAGACATTTCGCAAGAAATGACAGACCGGCTCATAGACGTGGGCGTATTTCATAAGCGCACACGCCGTGTTGCAAGGCAGGAATCAATGGAAAAAATCTGTGCATGCATATAATACTCTTTGTGACCGATTTCAATATTCTGTGACTGTGTTATTGTGTACAAACTGAACAGCGTGCGTGTATTATGTCGGAAGAAGTTTAGTTAAACAAAATTGTGTTCAGTTAGAATGAGAGAATTGGATAGTTATCATTCCTAGATTTAGATGTAAATGTGGCCTTAAATCATGTAACCTAAATACATAATAAATAACATAGAATAATATGTCCAAAGTACAAAATATGTTTGTTAAATAAATGGTAACATACAATTATATACATATGATAAATCATGCCAACATTATTTATTTTATACAAAACCGCTTCTGACTGTCGCACAATACCGTTTCAATACGCTTAGTTGTTTAGAAGTCTATTACCGATATTTATAGATAACTTTTAATGATACTGTAATAAGGTTTATTTTAAGATTTTATTGTAATTAAATGTGGATCTAAATCGCTGTATTTTATATTTAAAAACACGCTAAAATATAGGCAGCTTAGCTATAAATAAATAAAGATTCACTGCACATTATGGAATGCATCAGCTGTAAGCTTTTTAATTTTGATTTGTTGATAATCATGTTCTTTTTAACAATCATTTATTTTCCCCATGAAGTATTTATATTGCGTTAGATCCATCTCCTAGAATATAACGTCGAAATAGGTTTAGTGAAGGAGCTAGTCCAGTTATAAGTTAATAAATTTTATGTCAACTTAATTGTTCTCAATTTTAAGTTTTGTGTCTCAAAGAACTTGCTTAGTGTAGTTATCATTATGTACCTACCAACGTTCAAGGATCTTAATAGGTTGTAGTTAGATGTAGTATGATATATAGTATGAAGACTAAACATCACACAAGTAACTATTACTCGGTGAGATGTTCAAAATTATTGATAAGATGCTGAATCAGACAAAGTGAAATAATGATAAGATAAAACTAACTATATCTATTTGACAAACTACTAATCCACTTTTTAAACAGGTAGTTACAATTATCAGTTATCCCAAGTTAATATAATTTAATGGCATTTCCATGTAAAAGTTACCACTAACACCTCTTCGTTTTTAAAAAGTAAAATAGTAATTTTCTTTTTTCCATTATAGTATATATCAACGGCACAATAAGATTCAGTGAATTTTGTACGTACCAAATATAGGGTTGAGGAAGTTTTAAGTATTTCATTGTTGTAATAAGTATTTGTAAAGAAATTATGTTGTATTTATATATGTTTATGTATGAGAATGGAAGCAAACGAGTTCCTTGAAGTCGATGTATGTGTAAAGAAGTCGTTGTAAACGCATTGTTCTTCGTTAATGCAGCATCTCGATAAATGCCCGTCAATTACTGTTTCTTGAACGTTAACTACTCATGCATAAATTCATTGTCACTGAAAATTGTATGTGCTCTTAAATTTTAAACTATTTTTTAACGTACATTATATATCTATGAAAATATTTGTGATGTTCTGAATAAATTTTTACGGATACTTTACTGTTATTTCATTACTTTAAATTCTGTTTTTCGTATTTGCTAAGTTATTGTCTGGCTTGCTATTAATAACT
This sequence comes from Calamotropha paludella, assembly GCA_927399485.1. Classification (NCBI taxonomy): domain Eukaryota; kingdom Metazoa; phylum Arthropoda; class Insecta; order Lepidoptera; family Crambidae; genus Calamotropha; species Calamotropha paludella. The sequence continues at coordinate 21,505,292 of OV656812.1, forward strand.
GTAGCTGAGAACCAAATAGTGAACTGACGAACTGGATCGTTTTAGGGACTTTGTCGACGAGCTAATAGGTCCCATAGCGAGGAAGCCGAATCAAAACTTAGGTCACTTTACTTCACAAGTTATTACGGTACGGTGATTGATGTAGAGTACACAGACGTGAGATGATAATCTTAAAAACAACCAGCCAAGTGCGAGTCGGACTCGCACACGAAGGGTTACGGAACCCTGTAGGGACGGTTACGGTTTGTACGGACAAACTTTTAGTTAAATAAAAAAATCACGTTTGTTGTATGGGTAAATTAAATATTTATTTTATTTTAATTTTATTATTTATTATTAAAGTAAAAATACAAATAGTATTATGTGAATATTTCAAGTGCCTACCTGTTGCCTTGCCATTATTGATATCGAGCAAAAAAGGCCAATAAAAATCGGGTTTGTTGTATGGGAGCCCTTCTTAAATATTTATTTTATTTCGTTTTTAGTATTTAGCGGCAACAGAAAAACATAATTTGTGATAATTTCAACTATCTAGCTATAGCGGTTCTTGAGATACAGCCTGGTGACAGACAGCGAAGTCTTAGTAATACGGTCCCGTTTTTACCCTTTGAGTACGGAACCCTAAAAAAGACTTCCTAAATAAGCAAGAGTCATAACAGATAGAACTATATTTTACCTAAAATGAAAATAATGTAATACATTCATATGCAATAAACAGTGTTTGTTAGTACGTAATTATTGTAATGATATGATTGTGCAAGAAACCTTTACCCTAATCTATATTTAGGACGACCATAAAGGTCTGCCGATACCTGTGTCCAATTATTGTATAAAAAATAATTAATTGGTTACTCAATGTCACAAGTAGTGAAGAATCGGCAATGGCCCTTTGCTCGGATAGTCGTAATGTTAGTCGCAGCAATAATTCGTAAAAGTCCAGAAGAAAATTTTGTTTGGTTTTCTTATTCTAGTTGATAATGAATGACTACTGAGAACATAGCCCCAATCTTTTGTTAAGTGGCTGTTTTATTGTATTTACTGTTATTAGTTACCCTGTTTGTGTCCAAGGCGTATTTATAGAACATCGATGTCTTCGAACATTTAAAAACTACACTAATATTAGCAGCGACCGTCACATTTTTCGTTCCAATTTCTGTGAATTTAAAATGTTCTTTATGATAAGCCAAGTAACTTAAAAACCTTGGCCTCTGAGATGTGTCGCTGGAGACCTATTGATATCCAAGGTAATAAGTATTTCTGTATATAATACTAATAATAATAACCACAATAATATTATGGTGTCGTTTGTCAGTTCTCATTGCTGTAATTGTGTCCTTTTTGAGTCTTATTTTAGCAGTAGTTATTACCGAACAACTTAAATACTCTTGATATGCTTTTAGAATTCACTTTCAGGTAGCTAGAGTCATAATTCAAAAAATATTAGTAATCTATTATAATAACAGTTACATTGATACATCAGTCTAACCGTTAAACTCGTAGGTACCATCCACAAAACAAACTTGGGGCTTGACATTCCTTACTTCGAGTTAAGGTTATCGGTATTATTAGTGGCCGTCGTTCTAGCAGCACCAATTCTTGGTTTTTTAGATAATTAACTCTTCTCATAATCATGAATAACCAATAACAATTGTGACATTTTGCCAAGATAATAACTATCTCGTTAATTTTGAGCAAAACAAACGGATTAAAATCCAATGAGAACTGTACGGTACCTGCAGAGATAAGTGAGTAATTTGTGGCACTGCTGGGCTCACATTGGGCCAGCCACGCCAATCAATCTTTGAAGTGATAGTTTTCAATACTTTGTAAATTTATAATATGTAGAGTACCTACTAGCTGCGGCGAGGCTGGTCTAATGTGAACCCAACAGCGCCACAAATTACTCATTTATCTCTGAAACTACCTACAGTTACCGTACAGTTCTCACTGGATTTTAATCCGTTAGTTTTGCTCGAAATTAACGAGATAGTTAATTGATAATTATCAGAAACTATTTCTTAACTAGAAGTAGATAAGTCAATTATTTTAACACCGATCAGCAATGTAATTTATCTGTTCAGATGGTTGATCTATTTTTGTTATCAAAGAGGGTAAAAGGAAAAGCAGATTTAATTTTTCAGATTTTTTTTGTATTTTCATTATTTTTTATAATTTATAAATGACCTAGTAAGAAAGTAGTCTTATCCGTTTCAGCACATACAATCATCATTCATGAGATTACAAAAGATCCTTTGGCGAGTGCAGTACCGAGGCCGGCGGTCGAGGCGCGCCCGCGGCGCCGCGCTCCGTCCTGCCGTCACTATTACGATTTAATTACAATAATATCTTACGTACAATTAAATTAACTGAGATTACAAGCCGAGTGTGCAGCCGGCCGCGGGGCGGCCGAGCCGCGGGCTGCGGGGGTAGCGCGCTGCGCTTAGAAGCACTTCCTGTGCACAATCGAGGGACCGGACTCATCGTATTCTTGTTTTGAGATCCACATCTGCTGGAATGTCGAGAGGGAGGCGAGGATCGATCCACCGATCCATACGGAGTACTTCCTCTCAGGTGGCGCGATGATCTTGATCTTCATCGTTGATGGCGCTAATGCAGTAATTTCCTTCTGCATGCGGTCGGCGATACCGGGGTACATGGTGGTACCACCGGACAATACTGTGTTGGCGTACAGGTCCTTACGGATGTCGACATCGCACTTCATGATAGAGTTGTATGTGGTCTCGTGGATGCCGCAAGCTTCCATACCCAAGAATGAGGGCTGGAAGAGGGCCTCTGGGCAACGGAACCTTTCATTTCCGATGGTGATGACCTGTCCGTCGGGAAGTTCGTAGGACTTCTCAAGTGAGCTGCTGGAGGCGGCGGTGGCCATCTCCTGCTCGAAGTCGAGAGCGACATAACAGAGCTTCTCCTTGATGTCACGCACGATTTCTCGCTCGGCCGTGGTGGTAAACGAGTAACCACGCTCGGTGAGGATCTTCATCAGGTAGTCGGTAAGATCACGGCCAGCCAGATCCAACCGGAGGATGGCGTGCGGCAGTGCGTAGCCCTCATAGATGGGCACCGTGTGGGACACACCGTCGCCAGAGTCGAGCACGATACCGGTGGTACGACCGGACGCGTACAGGGAGAGCACGGCCTGGATGGCCACGTACATGGCAGGTGTGTTGAAGGTCTCGAACATGATCTGAGTCATCTTCTCTCTGCAACCAAACAAAGGGGAATCGTTAGAGGCTTGTCGAAAGACGCGGCGGGCGATATGTGTGGGTACAAGTCGATAAGGTTGTATTATGTACATACCTGTTGGCCTTAGGGTTGAGGGGGGCCTCTGTGAGCAGCACGGGGTGCTCCTCGGGCGCCACACGCAGCTCGTTGTAGAAGGTGTGGTGCCAGATTTTTTCCATGTCGTCCCAGTTGGTGACGATGCCGTGCTCGATGGGGTATTTGAGCGTGAGGATACCTCTCTTGCTCTGGGCCTCATCGCCGACGTAAGAGTCCTTCTGGCCCATGCCGACCATCACGCCCTGGTGGCGCGGGCGGCCCACGATAGAGGGGAACACGGCGCGGGGCGCGTCGTCGCCGGCGAAACCGGCCTTGCACATACCGGACCCATTGTCCACCACCAACGCGGCAACTTCCTCGTCGCACATTTTGAATTAGTCTGGAAGAAAAAGCAAATAAAATAAGGTAACTATATTGTTTGAACATTCAGCTACCTAATTTGTTATAATAAACTATTGGATGCTAATAAGATTTAACCGGCTCCATAAAGGGACAACTCGTAGGCAGAATTGTAATGCCTACGCGGCATTACAATGCTTTTGAAGTGGGCGAACGATCGCAACGGGGACCTTATATGGCGAGGTCTAATAAGATGCGGTAAGGCGTCAACGTAGACTCGCGAACCGGCGAAACGACATTTCACCAAACGGTCTACTCTTACTGACCGAGAAAGTTCCATTTTCGCCAATTCAAAATGGCTCACTTTTATATAGAAGCGCACGGCTACTTATCGATTGATGATTCCGAAGGGTATATTAATTCAATTTTGAGAGCAGAGTCCCGACCACGCCCTACCGCAACCGGCGATTCCAGACAACTCCTGGGGCGTCATGCGACCCCAAGCGTGTCACTGACCGCGCACACACTAATTACCACTAATTTGTCACAACACAATCACTATAAAATATCACAAACAACTAGCACATCATCTGTCATCAACTTACTTTTAATTAAATATTCCTAATATAAATAAATAAATTATCTGCTATTGCACAGCCTCAGTTATGCTGCACAACACCTCGACTCGAGCTCACTTCGTGGAATGTCGGCGAGCGAGGCGAACAGAGTATATAAACGAGGTTGATTATCGGGGCGCCCCTTCCCAGCTTCGTTGGGTCTCCACCAATAGGAGGCTACGTGAGGTTTCGTGCCCATATATGGTATTACGGCGAGGGAGCCTGCGCGACCCCCGCCACGCGCCGCCGCGTCCGAGACAACCGCCACTGGCGGCCGTTGCTGATAGCGCCACTCGCTCGGCGCTACGTTGATATCGACGCGATCTTCACCAGAGTACACAACGATTGCACTCAGTGACCGAACAGATAAACGTTTTATTTGGTCGCTTAAGTCAGAATAATATCTAGAATTTAAACATGTTTCAAAAACCACTTAATCATTACTTAGGTATCTATATTTGACAGTCATTAAGTAATCAATATTATCATTAGAAAACTTATATTCGAATCCCATTACAAAATGATAAACTATAAATTACTAGTGCGCCTTTCTATTAAGACTAAAGCTTAGGAACGTATATTGCTTAATGAATGACATTATTGAAATTAACAATACGTACTTACTGAAGATAGTACAGCAACACAGAAAATACAACAGCGATGGCGACCCGAGACAAACGCCGGCCGGTATCTTTCTGTCGCGTCGTTCACACTCGCAATGTGAGGTCGCTCTGCTTGACTAGGCCCCGCTACGGCACAATCGAAGCGCGAAACGGACCCCTGCCAATGCTAAATAATTTATTTCTACAGACAAACACGCCGTAATAATCATAAAAATTAGTAAAATATTTCCGCGGTCATTACTGATTGACAGATGTCAGCATTTGTTCGCAGTTTATAATTGGAATGCCATGCTATTAATTTACTCCTTCCTCTCTTTTGGCGCAACCGATGGCTTTCCATATAAGGTAATCGGTAAAATTCTGGGCTGTGATTGGTGGATAAGCACAACGGTCGATGCAAAGATACTGCACACACAGACACATTCTGTTAGTGGTGTGTCTTGTCTATTACTACTAAAGTAACAAGACGATTTCATTCATTGCCACATCGTGTATTTATTATTATAGTATTAAATTAACTAATAAGAAAATTGAATATAGTAGTTTCTCAAATTTCTAATAAAGTAGATAAAAATACGAGAAGAATGAATTTAAATAAAATTAATACCGCATCGTTATTTGTATATTATATAATACGGTAATACTAATAGCACAGACAGGAAACCAATAAAAGTATTTGTAACAACTAGGTTGATCTAACGGTAAGAATGTTTGATTGCGAATCTGGTTGCGGATTTGAATCCAGTTAAAAGCTAATTTGTTGGAAGGTTGTTTGGAGTTTATCCCAGCGTCACTGCACAGAAAAACAGCCACTTGGTGTAACAGTAGCCCTCCTACCTTACGCCGAGATACCGGGTTAAAAATCCTGATGGCATATTTATTTACGTATGCGTGATTAAAGAGCGTAATGTGTATATAATGGGCATTTTGTTCTCAAAATGCTATGTAATTGTACGAAATTTATCACTCGATCTCATCAACCATCTCATTTTTTTCATCATGGGACAGTGGGGTAGATAGATTCGTACTATTTTACACAACGGTGTACACTTTTTTATAACTACCCGTCTCACATGCTACAAAAAATACTGTTTTTTGATTGCACCTTATCCTTCAAAACATAAAGATAAGGTTTGTATCAATAAATTGAATAGTGGCTTTCAGGGGTTTCTATTGTGATTCTACTTAAGTGCTACTTTTTTTCCATTGGATTTATGCATGCCAGACCGTATTGTTGTCGCAGCCATGTCTCTAATTTTAGCTGGATTCGAATTCCGAAAAATCTGTAATATTAAAAACTTAGTGATTTTAGTACCTACTCCAAGATCAATGTATTATTTTATCTGTTTTTTATAACCACCGTTCCGTGACCTTGGCTAATCCTCATAGTTTCTTCGTACAATAATAATTAAAACATTTCCAATATTAACAGCTCACATTGCTTCTTTAACGCGGTAAAAAAGTTTTTTTTTTACTGACTTGTGTCATTGTGTCTTGTTAAATCAAATAAAATGCGGTAACGTATTTCAGTAGCATTACGAAAAAAAAATTTTTTGCTATTTTTTGAGAATTCAACCAGATGTAATTCTTTGATAATGAAATTGATTCACGAAAATGTAACCATCATTATAAAAGTACGCGTCATAAAACATCTAGTAAATAAGAGTAAGAAGATGAAAAGGGAGTATGACCAGTTTATAAAACAAAACGAATGACATCGCAGCTTTCATACTATAGATAGGGGCACAATTCGAAAAACATAATTGTTGGAAAATCGCGTTTAAAGATTTTTGAGCAAATCATCAATCAATCAAAAACAGAGTATGTCCATTAAGCATGAAATATTTATCGCATATTAAATTTATCCAAGCACTAGTTACTTGCTATTCATAGTTTAATTTATTGATGACCGATTTTGTGAAAATGTAGTGGCTCAAAATTCTTTAAACGCGTTTTCCTAACAATCATGTTTTTCTAATTGTGCTCCTATAGTATGAAAGTTGCGACATAATATTACTAACACCAATATTAGAAGTGAAATAAAACTTACTAGACTAAATAAAGTAGTGCTTTATGATAATACCCTCATATTTATCATTGGATATATCAATTGTTAATTTCTCAAATAAACCGATACAAATTCTCTCTGCGAAACACTGACGATAGTTTGGATCGTTTGCTTCTAAGAAAACATTATTGACGGAACTCGATCTCTTTAATAGTTCACATCCGCACTTTATTAAAAAATATACGTTAAATGATTAAAGTTTTGTATTCATTCAATTGAATTCTATTCAAATTTAGACTTATAAACACAAATAAATACATACATTTAAGAACTTCTGAATTTATATTTAATTATACATAATGTCCGATAAAGATAGGTGATTTGATATTAATTATAAAGACCAGATATTTTTGAACGCTGAACAAGTCTACCTACACAACGTTTTAACGCCGCAGGTAGAAACTTTCATGGAATTGCAATATAAAAAATTTGCAACAGTGTGGTATCGTCACGTCCTTATGGCCCCCAACATTTACCGCAATTACTTATTGTGTAATCTTCCTGTGCGATATAGAAACCAATGTACTCTGATGTTCAAGATCAAATTGATTTATTGACTTATGAATGAAACCCTATTATTGAACTGGTATACAGGCTTTATTTGCGCCTAGTTTATGCACTGTCCCTTCAAATTCTGACAGAAAGGGCCGTAAACGCATCCCTGCTGTAGTCATAATAAAACTAGGCGATGCAGTCCCTTAGCATAAAGCTTCGCTAGCACCATATATTGGAGCGGAGCGTAATATAAAAAATAAGAATGAAAAATTTCAAAAAGCCCGCTTTTTGTTTTTGTGGAAAATTTTTTGGTCATAACTTTTTTATTTTGTGAATTTCAAAATACGGGCTCCGACACAATCTGGTCCTAAATGTGTTGATTCGATTCCACACAAAAAATATTAAAATCTGTTCTTGCGGTTATTATTATTAAATCTCCAAAAATGCTGCAGTTTTTAGGTACATAATATTCTTCATCAAACATTCTTCATTAATCGGTTAGGTAAGTACCATCAGATTAGGTGATGTTAGAGTGATAATTTATAAATTCTGTAACACTATATTGCATACAAAGAATTAGAAACAAACAAAAAAAAACTAGACATTGTTTATAGCACCAGTTTACATCGTTCGTCACCAACCGGACCCCTGCACTATTTTATCTGTCTGTTCCGTCCAACTCGTAATCTGGCAGTTAACACTGAGTCATACTTTGGTTGACTCGCACATGCGTACTACGTCAGTGAGTCAGCCAACCAGCAGTTCATGGCTCCTTAAGTCTCGAGACCCCGATGTGTCAACATCTTGGAATCTTAGATGTCTTTATACGAATCGTCAGAAATACCGGTATCTAGTTTATATAGCACGCCATTGTTTCCCAGATTTCTTCATCAATTGGTTCACTGATATACAGGCTTACCGCTTACTTCAGTCACCGATCTCTAACAACCTTATTTTGAATTTGTTTAAACTAAATAAATATTAGTTTACAAACTGTAAGGTTAAGTTGTGGAGAACAAATAATATTAATTCTTCTATCATAATTACAATTTAAGTACTTAAAATGTTAATCTTAAGTACTTAATAACAGCTAATTAACAAATACTTTAAATAATGTGTGCTGTCAGAAGATAGGCGTCTCTTTGGCGAATAAGTATCTCTTATTTGAGTTTTGGAAATTAAAATGGTTTTGAACTGCTTCAACCATAAAAGTGTGTTATTGCTTCAAAATCACTTTTATTTAGAAAAATCAAATTAAAAGTCCTATTCATCGGATAGCTATCTTCATTCAACGTTAAACAACTTAAACAACAACCATTCACATGAAATATGTAGAAAAAATCATTTTTCTACGGATAGTATTTTTAATTTATTACTTAGCCAGAAAGGTGTTCAAATAGAAAAAAAGTTCATTTTTAATTTTCGTTACTCTTTGATGCCATTGTCCCAGTTACGCTGATCGAAAAAATTGTTTGTCATCAAACAAAGCTTCATAACGAGCAATTAACCATTTCAGCAAGAATGTTTTATACCCTACTTTTTTATGTCATATCTATTTATATATTGTTATATTTCATTATCTATTAATGTAGAAAGAATTTAAACACACTTCTGTCTATCCAAACAAAACATTGGACAATATCGGTCCGATGACAAATCTTGTTGACCATTTCGTTATAAACTGTGACTCATGTCGATATTGTATATGATATCAACTGTTTAAACAATCGCTTAGTGTCCAGCTACTTGGCTATGTATTTAGTCATAATTTATGTGTGTTAGAACACCTAAATTGAAATGTGTCAGTTAGTAGGGAGCAGCCTCGCTATGCCTTAAATATAGGTAGTTCTAGTTAAAATAAATATGCGCCTAGTTCTCGGTATAAGAATTAATTAGATTCAATTTCGCGAAAAATGAGAGATCATTTGCTTGGTAGGTTAACGAACTGAAACATTTTATGTGGATCGTAAATTTGCGACTCGAAAATGCAAATGAATTTGTTTTCGTGCGATGTCGGCGTTAAAAGCTGATAGATGGTCCTGCGTAGCTATTAACCTTTGACCTCGTTGTTTAAAAGGAACGTCTTAGCAAAACGCTTCCTGAACATTCTTCAGATTTTTAAGAGGTCACAAGGATCCTTTCAACGGAAGAAGTTACTTCAGTCTTCTGCCTTTTGTGTGAAGAACACTCTGTAGGTGACAGGCATTGTTCAAGACGTGATATCTTTTGAAATTTAGAAACTAAGTTTGCGAGAAAAAAATAAGACAATAACAAATTAGATTTATTAATTCGTGAAGAAAAACTTTGTACACTTTAAAAAAAATACGCGGTTGGGAGGAGTGCAGAAAGAATGTATTTTTATTTAATATGCATAAGAAATAATTAAAATAAGTATCACAATATCGCGTATATGACACACGTAAAATTTAATATTTGTTCATGGTTGAACATTAGTTACATACTGTAAAGTCTGTGCTCAAACTGAGAATAAAATAGATACCTGTTATATTTTGAAAACATTTGCAAAAATAATGTGTCCTTTGCTATTACCAAAATGGTATGTAAATATAAAATAAGTACCTACTTTTTATTTAAGTTTTCATTATATATATAAACTTATTTTCCATTTTAAAATAAAATTTTAAAATATAGGCAAATTAATTGTATAGCAATGATTTTCGAAGACAGCCATAGTCTTTGACGAAAAAGCCATAACAACGTGCAAATCTAAAAATTAAATGAATTACGGTAGAATTTCGTCCACTAAGCGACCACTATTAACCTAGGTATAATCATTTACGGAACTGACCGTTGAACTGTAAAATAGATATGACACTGTATTGACACTGATTTTTCAACATTTTAATTATCAACAGATTTGATTCTATTTATGACGAATAAAGATGTCCGTTTCAACCGCGCGGCCACCTCATAATATTTGATGAAATTTTGCCAGGAATTAGTGCTAATTTGTTACTTTACACACCTCTTTTCGTGAATTTGTTACAAAAAAAACTAAGACGCTATGACAAAAAATAGTTGGCCGCTAGAACCGCCACTTGCCGTAGTCATCGTCCGTGATTACACAGAAACTATATAATGCAGATAGACGAATGATGCATCAAAAGAAAAGTCCTAATTTGTTCAATTTGTTACAAAAATAATAAACGTGAAAACGTAAATAAACAAAAAGTTATGCAATATTTAGTTTTCAGGTTATGAGTAGGTAGGTATGTCACCATAAATATCAAATTAATAGAGGCTAATGTGTATGGATAATTAGTTACTAATTTGTTACAGCGAATAAACGTAAAAAAATACTAGAAAGTGGGTTCAATAACTTGTTAGAGTCGATTTAAGTTGGCCGCTCGGACGGCAATATGCCTAAAATACAATGGCATTTATCTCGTTATTAAAAGTAGGTTTAAGCTTAGTTAGAGTACTAGTCGACGGGTAACGTAACCTAGTTTAGATAAATATGGCGAATATAACTGCAGCACTCATATTTTAGAAAATATTTGCAAAAAACCGTAATATGAAACCGTATGAGAGTAGGGTGACTATGATTATTGGAATGTTCGATATTCATATCTTATTTTTTAGGGAGAGTGCTTATATAAATACATTTTAAGTTAAGGCATACTTTATATTACCATTTTTTTATTTTTTTTTATTTTTTTTTTATATTTGCTTTAAAATATGCTTATAGTATTTCTATTAATAATGTTAGTGTGAGTGGAGTAAGAAATTAAGCTATTATCTATCTATCCTATGTATACAATGTGTCCCGTCACCAGTGTCGGAGCCTTTAATGGTGTGAAATATGGCATTTTTGGCTCTTACGGCCGCCATTTTGTTTTCTTGATAACCAAGACCTGGGCTCTCAAAATAATTCGACCACCACTACCCATGTAAATGTCCTATCAACATTAAAAAGGTGTCATTTGATAACTCAACATGTAGACAACAGTTACACAGCCATCATGTTTCAATTGTCATGGAATAAAAAATAGAAAAAATAGAAAAAAATAATGAAAGAAAAACAAATATGTATATGCAAGCAACATTTAAATAACGCGGGCGTTTACGGCCGGCTGGTATTGAAGGATATTACGATTAGTTGCATCCAAAGGAATAGAAATCCACACACAATCACAGTGAGCGCGTGGGGGCACGGGCTAGTCGCGGCGCAACGGCATCGGCTTGGATCGCACGGTTACTGCCGCCCCCCCACCTCGCTCGAAACTGTTATCCTCCTGAGATCTATCACAACGAAAAACATGGAAACTTACGTCGAAATACTCACGGTCATAAAATTATCATTGAGCCAAGTCTTAGTTTAGCAAATAAGGTCGTAATTGGACAATGCTACTTAAGAAAAAATTCTTGGGACTTAGTTCGAAGGCCCCTCACATTTTGTTAGTAAATATTAAAGTTTCTTACAATCATGAATATGGTAACAGATATTTATGTATTTAAAAACTCCAGGGAAAGCACGCAAATGCAAGCTCAATGAATATATACGTATATTTAAGAATGTAATAACAAAAGTGTTTAGTCGAATTATTTTAAATTTAAAATTCTCTTTTATTAAGGCACCAATATGTTAACAAGAACGTATAATTGGACACATGGTAAAGATCCAACCCACAACTTCACTTAAATTGACGTAAATATATCAAAATGGCCTTAATGTCATATACTTTCACGTCACGAAAACAGCTGTAGCAATAAAGTAATAACTTTATTCAAGTCATCATAAAATTGTAATAATTAAACTTACCGCAGTCAATTTGGATCCCTCTGCAATACACTTTTTGGTGGTGACTTCTATATTAACAAATCATATAAGTGGACACAACTCATAGCTAAGCGCTTTTAGACACTTCTGGATTTACTGCTAATTGTCTCAGTAACTTAGTAGTATGAAAATCACGGGAATTAAATACGTACGAGCACACACTTCAAAATCCAGCACAATAATGACAATATTCACAACGGCTTAATCGCTTTTTAAACCCCTTCCGACAAATATTTTTAACAATAATTTGGAAACAAAAGAGATCCTTTTTCGAGAATCGTGCCCATCATAAAACACCTGCGGAACGAAAATCTTATCAGTAAATACTTTAAAGAATTAAGAACAATAGACATCAATATGGCTGCAGAACGAACTGCATATTCCTTCAAACAGAGTACAACATTAAATACATGCCTTTGTACTAATATATTCATAGTCACCCTACTCTCATACGGTTTCATATTACGGTTTTTTGCAAATATTTTCTAAAATATGAGTGCTGCAGTTATATTCGCCATATTTATCTAAACTAGGTTACGTTACCCGTCGACTAGTACTCTAACTAAGCTTAAACCTACTTTTAATAACGAGATAAATGCCATTGTATTTTAGGCATATTGCCGTCCGAGCGGCCAACTTAAATCGACTCTAACAAGTTATTGAACCCACTTTCTAGTATTTTTTTACGTTTATTCGCTGTAACAAATTAGTAACTAATTATCCATACACATTAGCCTCTATTAATTTGATATTTATGGTGACATACCTACCTACTCATAACCTGAAAACTAAATATTGCATAACTTTTTGTTTATTTACGTTTTCACGTTTATTATTTTTGTAACAAATTGAACAAATTAGGACTTTTCTTTTGATGCATCATTCGTCTATCTGCATTATATAGTTTCTGTGTAATCACGGACGATGACTACGGCAAGTGGCGGTTCTAGCGGCCAACTATTTTTTGTCATAGCGTCTTAGTTTTTTTTGTAACAAATTCACGAAAAGAGGTGTGTAAAGTAACAAATTAGCACTAATTCCTGGCAAAATTTCATCAAATATTATGAGGTGGCCGCGCGGTTGAAACGGACATGAATAAAGAAACACTCCGATGATACTTTTATTAACAATTAATGAGTTAGAAAAATATGTTCGCCATTGACTATTTTCCTAGTCGAATTAATTAATATTCAGAGGAGAAAGTATTTACATAAATCTGATGAAAACATGATATCATAAAATATTCCATAAAAACCACTCAACGAAGGAAACCAGTAAACGGCGAGTGAATTCTAATGTATCGTACATCAGGCATTGTATTGAAAAAGAAGTTCGTATGAGGAATTCGTAATGACAATGTTCTTGAACCGGTGACTCATTCACTACGCGTTGGTGACAAATGTATGTATATGTACAATGAACAGCACATTCACATATACACAACTGTCAAATTTCCCTATTCGATTTTCAGCTTAAAGTCTAACATATAAAGTTTAGTATTCATTGAGAAAATTATACAGTTTTTGGTAGGGGTAACCTGCTGCTGTCTGTACGGCCCGGCTGGCGGCGGACGGACGAGATAGGAATTATGTATCGGAGCTGCGTGGCGTTGAAATAGGCGTGGGACTGAAATTCATTTCGTTCATATGTATTACATAAAAGAAAAAGTCTGTATAAGAATGTGGAAGTAATAATTTTAAGGGTAAAAGTGAACATTACATAAGTACAAACATCATGACATAATAGTCTCTGTGCGATTACCCGTATTATAGTACCTTTTAGGACAACGTAAATGTTTTAGCTGGCTCAGTTGTTATCATGTCTAAATTGAATATGGATTTTGAGATCTTACAAAGAAATACTACGTTTTTCCCGAATTCTGATACTGAATACTTGTTGCATTCTTTGAAGTTTTCACTTCTTAAAGTATTATTTCCTTGGATATCTGTATCGATCTACTACAAACAGTAAAAGAACGTGCCATCTCAATCCATCTAAACCATTTTTTTACCAAAACCGTTGATTTTTAGACTTAATTTGAATAGTAATTAATAGATAAGTAGGTATATTACGAAATACATTATTAATAACAAACAAAAAAATGAGCTCTTTCTAAATGAAATTGTAAAATTACGTAAATTCAACAGCAAATGATTTCTATTTTCCTCTCGTTTACATGTTACGAAAAAAGATTTATCAATTCCTTTATGAATAGTCAAGTACCTACATATTCATTAACTTTCACTTTACGTATGTTTCAAGTTTTCCTCTACAATTATTTAAGCTCTATAAAAAATTCACCATGCACATACATAACTTAGCCAATTCTCGCTGCCAGTATCTTTGGAACCTTGCCTAAAGGGACTCCTTTTAGTAATATATTTTAGATATAATATTATATTTTTTAAGGTTTTGAGTTTTTAGATTTAAACTTAGCAATTTTAACTAAATTATTTCTGTATTATAGTTGTTATGTACATAATATTTAATATTTATAGAAATATATATAAACTATAATTATTCTGTAGTTGATGTGGGATAATGTCCTAGTGAAAGATATAGAGTTGTTAGTAAGTAATTAATGTACATAGTATCTTACTTTCTTTGCATATCCCTTACAATGTCATTCAGTAATATCAGTTACGCTTACGGTGCATTATTTCAATAAAGAAGTCGAGTGAATTAACAAATAACTATTCACCTAGTCGCTAATTACAGTAATGTGAATATACCATTTGGAAAGATAGTGTTATTCCCTAACAAACTAGCCTACTGAAACTAGAACAGTAAGTAACCAAATGTGTAAATGTGAATATCATCACATCACATGTATGAACGCACCATATGACCGCGATCCTGATGCAAACTGCCCCACTTGCTATTAATAGGTTCACATCACAACCCTTTTCTACACTACGTGTATTCAAAACGTCCTTACCATTTTAATATCTAAAACGGTTCTGTTAAGGAGTAAATTAGCGTAACACATTTAAGAAAAGGGATCACGACATTCTTGGCTAAAGGGATCAAGTATGGATCAAGTTTCTTTGTGTTTTTGTAGCCTGTTAAAGCAACTTTTTTCTCCTTTACATCGACAACTCTGTTACACCGATGAAAAATACAGATTCACTTGCTTTGTTCTAGAATTTAAAGATGATTAATTACTGTCCTAATTTTTTCCTAAGCTACCCACGAAAGAATACTTCAACTTTAATATATTTATTCAATCAACGTCTGCAATGCCTGACCTGCTTTTGAAGGCGTTTAGTTATCTATAACCTTATTAAGCAGTATCTACCTAAAACGTTCTTTTTAATTACATCCTAATATGGTGTTAACTTTTATATAATTACTTCGTTGTCTTGGTTTTAGCAATACATATATGCAGCTAAACACTGCAGTGTTACCGACAATTTCTGCCCAAATATGGTGCCTTACTGATTCCCTCGTTTCGAAACCACCATTTTAAGTAATCATGGGAAATACAATTCTATTTTGTAGGAGATAAGGCTGTTAGTGTTTGTGGTGTTTCTAGCGGAGAGAGGGGAGTGCTACATCGATCGCATACGGCCGCCCTTGACCCTAGCCTTGCTTGCACCCAGTACGGGGTCGCCATACGACAATTCTGAATCGAGGACGAATCTTGCTCTTCGAATCGAAATCATACCCATGTTTCGTCAATTTGTCAATACAGCTGACCCGGTAGTAATGATTGTCCGAATTTTTAAAATTGACTTCAATGCAGTGTTATTTAAAGAATCCTCGTAGCGTCATTAAATTGTTAGTAGGTCACATTAATTAAGATTTAACAGCAAAAGACTTAATATTCATACAATTTGATTTTTCCTTTTGTATCAGGAAAAAGCAAACAGTTTTAATTTATTACTTATCAACAAAATTTAGTGAAATTCTTTTAATGATTCACCATAAAGTTATTTCCATTTAGTTCACCTGCCTAATAATCCCATCGTGAAGATATAACAGTCAATACGAGGCATATCCAGAAAGTAAGTGTACTGAATTTTTGTAGGTTACAATATTTTTATTGAAACAAAAATTATATGGTCATCGTAGTACATATATAAGCTATTTTTCGACATAGTCGCCATTCCTCTCAATGCAGGTGGTGAAGCGGGGTATCAACTTTTTGATGCCTTCCTCGAAGTATTTTTCCGCCAACCCCTTCGTCCACTTCTCCACCTCCTCCTTTACCTCCTCGTCGGTTGAAAACCTTTTTGCACCCATGTGCAGCTTCAGGGCGGTAAAGAGATAATAATCTGAAGGTGCTAAGTCAGGGGAATGCGCGGGGAGGTTCAGGACATCCCATTTAAACGAGGCAAGCAGTTCCTTCGTGGCGTTGGCCGCGTGAGGTCCGGCATTATCGTGCAGCAGGCTGACTCCCTTTGTCAGCATGCCTCTCCTCTTGTTTTGAATCGCTTCCCGCAATTTTTTTAGGGTCTCGCAGTATCTTGCAGAGTTCATGGTCTCCCCTTGAGGCAGATATTCAATCAAAATTATGCCTTGACAGTCCCAAAACACAGAAGCCATGAATTTCTTGGCTGAAATTGTAGTTTTGAACTTTTTGGCGGAGGGTGAAGAGGTGTGACGCCGCTGTTGAGACTGCCTTTTGGTTTCAGGCGTGTGGTGTACAACCCAAGTTTCATCTCCAGTAACGAAGGAGCGGAGAAATTCATCTCCATGGAGTTTGCAGCGCCTCAAAAACTCTTGTCCGGCTTCCACTCGATTCAACTTGTGTTGGTCTGTCAGCTCTTTTGGGACCCACCTCGCGAACAGTTTCCGATATCCTAGGGTTTCTGTGATGGTTTCGTATAATAGAGATCTGGAGATTTGCGGAAACATCGCAGAAAGTTCATCCACAGTCAATCTGCGATCGTCACGGAGCGTTTTTTCGATTTTTTCCACAATTTCGTCAGTCACAATTGAAGGTCTTCCGCTCCTCTGATCATCATGTACAGACGTACGACCGTTTTTAAACTTGCGACACCACTTGTACACACTCGTACGATTCATAGCTTTATCGCCATATGCAGTTTTCACCTTATTATAAACCTCAACCGGAGGTTTTCCCTTCCAAGTGAGATAACGGATGACGCCGCGTATTTCGCACTTGGCGGGAGATTGGATTGACATTTTTCACGAAACGTGTTGTCGCGTCGACACTTCTCAACGTACTGACCTTGAACCGGTCTCGTTGCGGAGGGGAAGAGCCACGTAAGTGTAGCCAACATGTCGAAAAATTCATTCGGTCGTGAGAGCCTCAGTACACTTACATTCTGGATACGCTTCGTACAACTAAACCCTGCCCGTCTAGCATACGCAACACGACAAAATTTTGTCAACCCGTTTTCTCGTGTTTTAGTCATTTGTTGTTTATCGTCTCTATCATGGTTGCGCTTAGAAGCCGACTTGTTATGTCAAAGGAGTAGTTTTACTTAGCCGCGGATTTTTGTCTACTAACTCTAACATAGCAATATCGATTTTCACGACATTTTAACCGATATTTTCGACATATTTCTTGTCCATGCGTTAGTAAGTAAAGAAGGAGACGATAAGTGTTTTGTGTGCTGTTTCGATTGACGCGGTAGCGGTATCTTATTACAATTATGGATTCGAAGTAAGTATATTCAGGGCGAACGACACGTAAATGTATATCCTTATATCCGTATATCCTTATATTTTATTTTATACTTATATAAATATATTATTCCTATAATTATAAGTTATATGTAAAGGTATCGGTATAAGTATAGATATATTTACAAATCTTAGTGGTTTAGTACAATGCGCTGACTAAATGTAATCGTTTGTTCTTTTTTAACTTTTAGTATAAAAAATTGGTCTCCTTCCCGGTTGTTTTTTACGATATATTGGCACAAATATTTAATTTGTACCTTATTACTTCGAATCCTAAAACAGATGTAGTGAAATAGACATATAAATACATATTTACTCAGACATTCGTTATTTCGTTTTTTTCCGTTTGGTTTTCAATTATTAGTTTCAATTGATTTATATAATCCTCTTTATTTGGTTTCAAGTATCGGCGGTTTCAAAAAAGAAACAAATTCTGTAAACTTAGGAGAAACCTCAGAACAATAACTATTGTTCTGAGGGAGAAACGGTCAACCACAGATCATGCAAGTCAACAAAGTCAAAATTAATGTAGGTACCTAATCCACATTTCCAAAAAGTAAATAAAAGGGTGAAACACACAATACTGACTAAATAAACGATAACGGTGTGGCTATGTTAGATAATAAAGTAGTTTATAGTCGCATATCAATAGGCAAAAACAGTTTTTCTACATGTTTGAGATACATATGTCGATATCGACAAACTTTCTTCAATCCTGCGCGAGATATCTCACGTAGCGCATGCTAGCCCAGCATGTAAGTCGTCAGTCAATGTCAAAATTAATGTAATCCACATTTCCGAAAAGTAAATAAAAGGGTAAAATAAACAACATTAATTGAATGAGCCATACCTATGTGGCTATGTTAGATAATAAAGTAGTTTATAATCATATATCAAGAGGCAACATCAGTTTGTCTACATGTTAGGGAAAACGAGATATATGTTGATATTGACAAACTTCTCTTCAATCTTGCGCGAGATTGATCAAGTAGCACATGCTAGGCGGGCTGATTTATGCCGTTTTTTTTGCTTTATTTGTGGCTTGCACGATTTGTTCATTTAGCCAGTGTCAAGTAAGTATAATTGCCAGTTCTTGAGTAATTTCTTTTCTTAATTTCATGATGATGACTGAACAGTAAAATATTTTTTCCCCCCTAGGTTTCAGTAAATGTATGGGGTTTTACTGAAATCTCCCCGTGGACTTCTTGAGAGAGCAGAAAAAGACAACTTCCGCTGCTTTGTTACACTTGCCAACACTTTTGTATGTTCACAAACACTTAGTCTTTAATAATCCTATATTACACACTAATATCCACGGCAACACAAAATTTAACAAGAGAAACAAAACCGCCAACGTGACGCTTGCCGCTCCCGCCAAAAAAGTCAATGTACGCAAAAAAGATTGTGTCTGTTATATTTGTTTCTAATGACATCGTTTATCAGACGAAGAATGTGTGATCAAGATTATTTGGTATCCTTAATTATTATGTCATTGTCATTAAGATTGTCGTAGGTTATTTATCATGGTCCACATTCCAGACAAATAAAGAGATAAACTAATTGTGATCATTAGGTATTACTTTTATGGTAATATCAGTCTTCACAGAGTACAATAATTCTAAATTTAAGAAGATTTAATTTAAAATTGTATCAGCCTCCAAAACGATTAGTTATTTAACCAGTCAAGACAAAATTCGTAGACGTAGACTTGGCCTATACCATCCAGAAATAGTGCATCGTGACGTCACTACAACGCCGGATCGCGGGTGTGTCTGCAAATTATAACCGGGGTATATTTGGAACACCGCTGTAGGTCAGTCAACTACGAAATCTCTATTTACAACAGGTTCATCCCGAGTCCAAGTTTAAGGTCGTTCTTGTATTGACTGTGTTACATCAGTACCGCGTATCCACATAAAAGAATTACATACTTGTTTTTTTTTACGTTTATTAGTTTTATGACCTCATTCAAGCATTTCCCAAGAACTTTGATTCACTGTGTTACCAATGGATTATTCAACTAAATAATAGGAATAATTGATCATTGCTTTCTTTGTTCAAATAAAAGTGCAAACATACTTAAATTTATGAAGTGGATAAAAAAAATGATTTTCCTGTTACTTTATATTTTATTCTAATGAGCATATTACTGCGAGTACTTATGATAATGACTTGATTTCAAAAAAAACATGAGTAATTCTTGGTGGCGCCTTTATGTTACACTGCAAGAAACAGAAGACGACTAATGCTACTTAAAAAGTGGGATAAAAGGAAATTATGCACATAATACTTTATTATGTAAAGAATTCTCTATCATCTAAATTGTATTTATCTGGGTTGTAATTTAAGCCCAATTCCTAAATGACCCTGACATTTTCGTTTGTGCGTGAAACAATAAAGGTGCGGTTTTTTTGCCAGCCAAGTAATGGTTTGCAATGGTGATTAGTGTGTTCAACTGACCTACTTACTTTCATGAAAATAATTGTTTTTGACACAAAAACAACGTTTATCATCATCATTGTAAATAAACTATGTTATTTTAAATCAAACTAATAAACGCACATAATTTGCCAACATTTTTCTCACTAACAAATGTCTAAGTGAATGCTCAATGACTCTCTATGAAAGCTAGTAAATCTGCGATCACTGGTCGACTTGAGAGATCGCAAAATTGTGTCAAAGAGATCTTCAACGGTACTCTCGTCTTTCACTTTTAACATAGTGGCCATAACTGCACAAACGCGATCGTGAGAAAGAGAGGATAGCAATTAAAATCACGCGTATATACCGGTATAAATTATTTATTACAAATATTGGTTAGTGACTCTCATAAATAAATCAAAAATCTTTGTCAATCTTGAATTTACGTAATATGCATATTACGATACCTTACAACCTATTTAAATACTGTACTTAAATAATAAATCACAAGCGTAACTTGAGCCGCCCTTATCGGGGACTGGTGTAGGGCATCATAAATTAGGAACAGTCATTTGTCGGAGTTTAGAAGCACTTCCTGTGCACGATTGAGGGGCCAGACTCATCGTACTCCTGTTTCGAGATCCACATCTGCTGGAAGGTCGAGAGGGAGGCGAGGATCGATCCACCGATCCATACTGAGTACTTCCTCTCTGGTGGTGCAATGATCTTGATCTTCATTGTGGATGGTGCCAGAGCAGTAATCTCCTTCTGCATTCGGTCGGCAATACCGGGGTACATGGTGGTACCACCGGACAATACTGTGTTGGCGTACAGGTCCTTACGGATGTCGACATCGCACTTCATGATGGAGTTATATGTCGTCTCGTGGATGCCGTTAGCTTCCATACCCAAGAATGAGGGCTGGAAGAGGGCCTCTGGGCAACGGAACCTTTCATTTCCGATGGTGATGACCTGTCCGTCGGGAAGTTCGTAGGACTTCTCAAGTGAGCTGCTGGAGGCGGCGGTGGCCATCTCCTGCTCGAAGTCGAGAGCGACATAACAGAGCTTCTCCTTGATGTCACGCACGATTTCTCGCTCGGCCGTGGTGGTAAACGAGTAACCACGCTCGGTGAGGATCTTCATCAGGTAGTCGGTAAGATCACGGCCAGCCAGATCCAACCGGAGGATGGCGTGCGGCAGTGCGTAGCCCTCATAGATGGGCACCGTGTGGGACACACCGTCGCCAGAGTCGAGCACGATACCGGTGGTACGACCGGACGCGTACAGGGAGAGCACGGCCTGGATGGCCACGTACATGGCAGGTGTGTTGAAGGTCTCGAACATGATCTGAGTCATCTTCTCTCTGCAACCAAACAAAGGGGAATCGTTAGAGGCTTGTCGAAAGACGCGGCGGGCGATATGTGTGGGTACAAGTCGATAAGGTTGTATTATGTACATACCTGTTGGCCTTAGGGTTGAGGGGGGCCTCTGTGAGCAGCACGGGGTGCTCCTCGGGCGCCACACGCAGCTCGTTGTAGAAGGTGTGGTGCCAGATTTTTTCCATGTCGTCCCAGTTGGTGACGATGCCGTGCTCGATGGGGTATTTGAGCGTGAGGATACCTCTCTTGCTCTGGGCCTCATCGCCGACGTAAGAGTCCTTCTGGCCCATGCCGACCATCACGCCCTGGTGGCGCGGGCGGCCCACGATAGAGGGGAACACGGCGCGGGGCGCGTCGTCGCCGGCGAAACCGGCCTTGCACATACCGGACCCATTGTCCACCACCAACGCGGCAACTTCCTCGTCGCACATTTTGAATTAGTCTGAAATAATACAGAATACTTATTAATTTACCTGTCTGCCTGATAAAAACATTCCGAAGTTCCTATATAGTACATAGTAACCACTGAGTCACGAGATGTTATCACTTCACTGAATTCAGAATTACGTAATCATTGCTGGATAATGGCGTCACCTATTATTCACTTTTGAAATAAACACGTATATATTTTAAAATAGCATATCGTGTTATTTAAACTCTTAATTAATTAAATTGATAGAAACAGTTATTAGGAACTTACTTTTAAAATTAAGTTATGACTAGGCAACGAGTACACTCCGTGCCGCTGAGTTGGCCACTACTAAATGAGCACCGGTACGCGAGGATAAACTATATAAAACAGGTCTTATCAGCGCTCACACACTATCGGTAACAATTTATTTCCACCAATCGCGAGTTGGTTCTGCTTTTGTCACCATATATGGAGATGCGGTAAACATACTCGTATAGTCAGGGTTACCAGAGCTCAGTTTTAAACATCCTCTCGTTGAGCGCTCGCTTTTACGTGGAGCTGCGAGTTCCATTGAAAGCGTCGACAAAAACGCGTTGCTTCAAATCAGATGTAGAATGTTTACAACGCGTAGCTGTTGTCTTTAGAAATCATTGGCTCATATTAAAATAACATAAAGGTCGAGACGACCGTTACATATTATTCACAACAATTTGATAAAAAAAGCTTTATTGTTGGGGGTTTTATTAGTTTATTAAATTATATATTATAGTGACTTATTTTCTAGACATAAAGGAATATGATTGTAAACACATAAACGATGTTAATACACTTTTCTGTTAAATTAATGATACACTTCTATAATTACTTCAATTATGCACCTTTGAAATAACTATTACATACTTTAGAGACGCTACAGTTTTTAATTTAAGTCAGAAATTTAAGCTTTTGAGTACAATGTTTCTAACATTATTTATGTTCTGTAATAAGTATTAATATAATAATTAATAAGAAAATATCAACAATATATGAAACAATCTAACATTCCTACATTTTAAATCATGTATGCTTATTCTACAGATTCAAATTCTACCGACATAACGGCGAAAAAAAAAATATGGTAACTTTGCAGGTATGTGATCACGCTGATAACAATGTTACAACCTATTGATAAGAATAGTTGAAAATGATATCATAAAACAAAATACAGCTTACGTGGCGTTAAGAATATTTACACGTGAATATTTCTGAAGCAGATAAAAATTTCACTAATTTCTCCAGTGCTTTCTCTGTGAGTCGGCATTTTACACTAATTACTTGCGTGGCCTGACTACCCAAGTTTGGTTTTTAATTAGATGAAATTCTAAAAGAAACTTATTCCTCAGTGCATTATAATAATATAACTGTCTCAGATAATTATGAATTTTGTATGTTCTGGTTTTAATACTTAATATTTTTAATGAATAATTCGTGGAATTCATACGGTCTCGTCTCAATAATATGGAGGTGTTGCTATAAATCAGAAATGGGGATTTGAATGTGATAGCCTGTCATGTTTTTGTTTGTACTTTTTTGGTGATTGTAGGTGTATATCGTTACGTAGTCGATAGAAGAGTAGGTAGGCGCAGGTATGCGGTATTGAGGTAAAACGAGGGCATACTTGGGCTCAGTCATTCTGCGGTATTATGCCTCGTTTTGACGCAGTATTGCTATTTCCGTAATAAATCGATTTGGAGTTCTTATGCGAGTATGTTTAATTATGAAAAAAAAATAAGCACCTGACTGAATTAAATGTCTCTGTGTCTTATCATTTTAATGAAGAAATAATTACACAACTTTCCGTCTACTAAACAACTTAATTAAGATCGTTATATCTAACGGCTGGTGAGTAAGAATGCTGTGATGTTCCATCATAATTATCCGAGTTTCTTTTTTCGCACATTTGTAGGCCAAATGAGCTATTATACTGCACCCTTAAACACGCGAACGTATTACATAAATCATGAGATGCGATGATGGAGACCGTAGAAAGAAGTGAAATTGTGAACTTTTAATGAATAATAAATTTATTACGTTTCTGGTGGTTAACATAAAATATCTATTATGAGTAGCCATTCCAAGTTTAGTTGATTTATTCAGTGGGATTAATCACTAAAATGATACGTTTCAAGTTATTATCAGAACATTTTTTGATTCGCGATTTGATATCCACATTATTAACTCATAATAATGATTAATATTAAGTTCATACTTAATTACCTAAGTTCTTTTCAACTTTTAACGGTTTCCTTATAGCATAGTGTTGTGCCTCAAAATATAATAACCTTTTTGAGGAAAAACGTGCGAACAACGGGAAAAGGCGTGGTTAAGTCCTCCCGCTTAGTCACGGGCAGTTGTATATTTATTACAATTTTAGTGGATTGCAGTTGTCTGCGGGTATCGATCCCGAAACCCCGTGCATAGGGCGCGCCGCTACTACTCCGCATGGGGTGCAATCAGGGTCGCCAACTATTTTTATTTAAGTGCTATGCGCTTACATGTATTTTCTAGAATTTAAATATTTAAATAAAAGCATTTTTACGGATAAAGTAAAAAGTCTTTTTTTGATATATCTTGCATGACATTCTGATTCCTGTACAGGAGCGGTCATCACAGTAAAATTGTTTTTTTTTAATGTGCGTTAGGCGCGGAAGTAAAAATAACTAAATATTTCTCTAATTCACTGATTACAAAATCAGCATTACATATGCTTAACTTAACATATTTTCCATTTACCACTCAGACCAGGCGGTCATCACCCCTGGCTTCAGACAAATCATAAATCGGACCAATCAAATCTCATCATAATATGGTGTTGTCATAATTAAGAAATTTATGTTACTTTAGAACGTAGGTAGTTGAGTTTTGTTTAGGTCGAGCGGCTCACAGTCTATTTAGCCATTTCAGAGAAAACAAGGTTTTATCCACTAGGCTAGGGTAAATAAAAAATATTATAGATGTGACAACCCTTTGTATATTGCGATGACTATCCACTGCCCACACCCCTATCGTCTGGGGATTCGTAGGAAGAAATTTCCGAGGGAAAAAAGAAAAATTGGAATCGTTGCAAGATTTTATTAAATTTCCATACATACCTATCTGTGTCTGTTTTCTATTTAGATTTATTTTTTTCACAATAATACATAAGTAGATGTTAGAAGGTGAAAACGTATTAGATACTTCTTTCATACATAAATAACTTGAATATAAGTTTTGAAACTTATAATAATTATATGTTCAGTACATACTAAGTTACTGGGGTTAAAAAATATATCAGCAAGTCATATTAACAACAATTAAATCATTTTTGCTTTATGTTATCTAAGGCATGTAGTGAGGCGCGATGCTTATCTATTTTATCGAAAAATTGTAGTTTTAGATAACATAGTATGCGTACACCTTATCAATAAAAAATTATAAGTAAGTACCTACTGATATAGCTTAACAGATTTACCAGTTACAAGGTGAAAAAATATTGCTTACATAATTTTGTCGAGATCAATGTTATTCCTTGTATTGGGAAAGTTATAATCGAATGTAAACAAAATGAAAAGGCCAGCCAAGTTAAAGTAAGAAGTAAGACATTTAATAAATATGCCTATGTTAAGTACACACGAGTTTGATGGTTTAGAAAATTAAACCATTTATGGGTATAATTTTCTAAATCAACGGTTGAGAATGCGTTGAAATATATGAAAATATAGTTTTTTGTACGAAAATGTATGAGATTTATGAAGTGAGAAGCATGACATTGTTTTTATACATATGCCTCTTTAAGATTTTATGATAAAATGAATTTTCGTAGTTTCTAAAACTACGATACTTGGACTGCGATCAGGTTCCGGATTTTTTTTTAAATGAACATGCCACGTTTGCTATAGTTTGGGTTTTGGGTAGACAAACGTTTACCTGACTCCGCTAGTTTGTCAATTAACTAGAGACCCGCCCAGCTCCGCACGGATGCAATGCTCTACTATATAATGCATGTATTATACATATAAACCTTCCTCTTGAATTACTCTATCTATTAAAAAAACCGCATCAAAATCCGTTGCGTACTTTTGAAGATTTAAGCATACATAGGAATATAGGGACAGAGAAAGCGACTTTGTTTTATACTATGTAGTGATGATGTAACTTGAACTTAGGTAAAGCTTTTGTAGGTGACAACAAAGAGCAGAATATAAGTTTGAAAATTTAAAAAGCAGAGTTCAAATTAAAAACGTTGGTTTAGTATTGAAAACGTGTTTGCAAGTGAAAAATCTTGAGCGGTGTGTTCAAAATCTATTTCATGACAACTGAATAATAAATCATTTGAAGGTATCCTTGCTTCGTTAATAACACACAACAATACGTTATACCGATAATGAAAATATGAAAAATGTCATAAAATATTTCAAGGAAATTGTGTAATCAATACAAGTATAAGCAATGACTCATTTGAATCACCAACTTTTTAAGTTTGATCGAGAACTATTTGTCAGTGAGTCATCACTGATCATCACCAATATCAGAAGATACGTGAAATTGTTGAGTCGTTTCTACAATACTTTTAATCGTAAATAAATGACGCGGTTCATAATATTACGTGTTGGTATTATTATTTCATTCTGTTCAATAGAAATTCCTGATTTAGACGTGTTTTTTATTGGAAAAGAGATAGCTGAGAACCGATCGATGAGTGAACTTTAGTATTTTACAGAGGCATGTATAAGGAAAAATATTATTTAATTACGCAGTATTTCATCTATTTATAAACATACTGTGAAACATTTATGAATACAGTGTGTTTATGAACAGAATTAATATTTTCGTTGCTCCTAGAAAATAATTGACTGATATAGATTTTTTTCTTAACAAACGTACTTCTGTTACAGAACTTGTGTTACAGAAACCAGATATCGGAAACCACAAAGGCGCCTACCACCTTGTAGTATTATTTATTCTGTGCCACATCTTGCCTACTTTAATGTAGATATTGTTCGCAGAACTAAAGGTTATTGCCGTACAGCTCCCACAGAGCACAAAATGGGTATCGGCGCACAATGGACCAGCCATTGGACATGCTAATAATGTCGAATATTGTCATAATTAAAGAATAATACTTGGTATATAAGTGAAATTTTTCACAATTTTGGAATTACCTATAACCCAACTAGCAGCCAAAACTTATTGATGTACTAGCTGTACTTTTTGATTTATGCAAATTTGCGTCGATAGTAGTATATACGACCGCTAGTATGGGCATGATTCAAGGTGCAGCTTTTTTTTTTAATTATGGTCTTTCGAATATCGATGTCCGTCGATCAGTGGACATCTTTCGCTTGAGATGGTGTTGATGATAACTTCCTGCATCTTAAGCACTAAAAAAATGCCACATTGTTTTGGTCGGCATCAACCCGAGATCTCTCAATCACAAATGGCGAAGCCACTTTACAAAACCGGTATATCTTTTGTCACCATAACTGTTTCATCAGTTCTCTCTGGTTTATGGATGTGTACATATGTAGTCACCAAGTTCTCATGTCGTAACGTGCGGCGCACTTCTTTAAATGGCTGTTTTTTTATTCGTTTCGACAATGACAAAGTGACAACCCTTGACGTAGATTGCCTAATATTTATTTGATAATTCATTATTTTAGTCAATCTCAATACAGCATCTTGGTGTAGGGTTGCCGCTTTACAATTTATATAAGTAGATTAAACAATTTTTGAGTCGATTGGTTTCAAGATTGAAAATAATTTTCTCAATACTGTTATTTTAAATAAGGAAATTCTTATGAAACTCCATATATTTAAGGCGGAGAATTAAGTAAAATACACATTTGAAATGTTTAATAAGTATTAAAATTATCTTATTCGAACATCTATACTATTTTTTTGCTAAGATACCTACCTTCCTTTAGTTAGTGTATAAAATTTCTCATAAGAATCAGTTTCCTTATTATAAAGTATTTTTTTTATTTTAAATGGTTTTAAAGTTGCTCTTGATCCTAATCTAGCCCGGGGGCCAAGAGAGGATCCAGGATAGAGCGAGCTAACTCAGAAGACCTTCCCTGTGCATGAAAATACCATAAAGAATGACTGAGTAACCTTTGCATTAATAATATTTAGTGTGGATTAAAACTAAACGTCTTTGTCTATTATGGTATATTTATGGTTTAATAAACTTTCGGTTGATCGTGTTAAGCGAGGCGAAGGAGCCACCTAGTCAGCCCATTAGCTTTACACGTAACGTAAGTAATTTAATTAAACCTTATCGATTACGGTACCCACACTGCGAAGGGATTTCGTTACGTAAAACGCTTAAACTGCTTCAAACTTAATGTAACGTAGAAAATAGGTTAAGATACTGTGTACCTTTATATTGAAACATTTATACCATACATACTAGGTCGATGCATAAAGCTTCGCCAGTACCATATATTGGAGCGGAACGTAATACTATACAAAAAATCAATTGTTTAGTAAATTTAAAAATTCCATAAGAATGAAAACTTTCTAAAAGCGCGCGCTTTCTGTTTTAATAGGTAATCCCATAGAGCTAATGATTTTTGGTCATAACATAACTTTTTATTTATGCGAATTTGGTTCTAAATGTGTTGATTCGATTCCACCCAAAAATATTAAAATCGGTTAAGAACTCGGGAAGTTATGTTATGGCGTAACAGACATTGCCTCATTGAAGCTAAACTATGGGAGCTCCGTTCCAAAAAAATATAAAAAAAAATAAAGAAACCAATTTTTCTTGAAAAAATTCAATTAAAATTTCAAGTAACTTCCATTTTGAAATGACGCCAGTGTCAATTTATTTTTTGTGGCAATAAATGCTGTAGATGAATTATTAATGTTGTTTCATAGTTTAATTCAGAGTAAGAAAAATTTATTGACGTAATAGACGAAATACGCCCTTTAAAGATAAATAAGTCACTGATTAATATATAAAATGAAAAATTAACACTGTCCTTGGAATCGACTGATAATGAGTGAGGCATGTTGGATTCGATATCGCATTTAAATCTTTACTTCTGATTAATGATTAGGTAAGCGGCAAGATACGTGGAAACAATGATAAATCTATTATGCCACTTTATTATAGTAGTACAATCTATAGGTTTAATGAGTTTCCTCTATTTTACAATTATTATATTCGAGAAAATATCTACCTCCTCACCTAGCTACACGGCTAGTTTTTCCTTAAATGTTCAGAATTGTACAATTTTTGTATGTTAGTGATGATGGATTGTGAAAATTATATTTTAGTTGGACGATATATACGATATATATTCCAACTTAGGGAACTATACAACTTTGATCAAAATCGGTTTAGTAGTTTTTGAGATAAAATGTTAAATGTTATCAGTCGCTTAGAAAACGTGTAGTTGGCATAACAGTCATGAAAATGTCATTCATTACGCATATTGTTTCAATGAATATTGAACCAAAAGAAAAATAATTAAATTAGGAGGGGAACTCGAAGAAATGATGGAGTCATTAATTTCAGTTATAATATAACTGAAATTAAAAAAAAGGAAAAAAAACGTGATTAAAAAAAAAATAAAACTACTCCAAAACAGTAACTTATTTAAATTAATAACTAAAAACGGAGAAATAAATTTAAAATGCCACTAATTTTTGAGATTGCTGCCAGCCTCAATATTTAATATAAACGTCCTATTACTTGGTAAAACTTCGTAGTTGTTTTCTCAACAATATTTATTAAAATTGTTTGAGTGAGAAACTTAATATTAAAGTAATAACTTATTTGTTTTTATTACCTAATAACCACGTCAACTTCGTCCTATTCGAGTAAATAATAGCTTAAGCTACGTGTAAAATACATAAGAATGGTAAGTTAGTATTCATTATATATGAAAAAGACTCGCAGCAAGAACTTTAGTGGTGAATTTCCTGTAAACATAACATATATTCTAAAATAAACTTTTGGTTCATGATACCTTACAGTAAGTTTATTAGTTATACTAGCGGCCCGTCCCGACTTCGCACGGGTGGACAAAATTCTTTCAATTTTTTCTATTATTTAATATTTTTCCTTTAGCGCCATCTAACGTCCGGTAGACGAACTACTTGCGGTTAACGCGTTGCTATGGTAACGTTATTGATACATTGGAAAAAGAGCGCACAGACAAACACACAAACCACTGTGAACTTAGATTATAGACGTTTAAATTTACGCTCTGCGCGGTTAATTATAAATAGGCTCCTCGGCTTCACCCAAGTGAACATAATAATAATATTTCTTACATTCACACCAATTAGCCTAGCCCAAAAGCACTGTTAGACTTGTGTTATGGATACTAGAGTAACGGATATACGATATATAGATATGAAATATTCATGAAAATATATATGTATATAAATACCCATGACTCAAGTACAAATGCCCGTATTCATCACACTATGAAATGCCTTCCGAAGCTCGAAGCCTTCTTTGCTTAATAACTTATGTCCATCTGGAATAATGTTATAGTGCTGTGTGATACGCGGCAGAGTAGAATAGCAGCAATCCTTTACGCTTAAGGGACTCGTAAGACCCTTCCGTAGACCAAAAAATGGGCAGTAGACTTTTCCGAATTATGGTCTTTTTGGAGCGGAGCGGGCGAAGCGAGTGGAGCTTCAATGACGCAATGTCTGTTACACTATAACTTTCCGAATTCTTAAACGATTTTAATAATTTTTATGTGAAATCAAATCAACACATTCAGGACTAGATTGTGAAGGAGATCCCGAATTTTGAAATACACAAAAATAAAAAAGTTATGACCAAAACATATTGGCTCTATGGGATTTCCCATTGAAACAAAAAGCGCGCTTTATGAAAGTTTTCATTATTGTGGAATTTTAAAGTTTACTAAGTATTATTGTTTTTTTTTCTTTAATTTTTACGATCCGCTCTAATTTATGGTGCTAGCGAAGCTTTATGCTGAGCGACTGCATCGCCTAGTATTGTGATATTCATCCCGTTTGCTAGCGTGGAGATTATGAGAAAGCGCTTCCATCTAGCAATAGACGTCTTTCGGCTAACGAAAAGTGTACTTTTTAATTGGTGAAAGGATTTTTCAAAGAGATCCACTTACTAAACTAGATTTCTCTGCAGATTTAATTCTTGTAATTTCTAAAGAGTTTTACATGGTTTGTACCAATTACGATTAAATTATCATCATTTCTATTCTCATTACTTGCTAGTCTGACCGACGATTAAGACTATATTTTTGGTTCCTTTTTATTTTGCTTACTTATGCTTTTTCTGAGTAGACTAGAAAAATTCGGATACACCAATTCCTGCTTAAGTTTAAAGAAAATTAACTAAAACCTTTCAGAACATACAAAACCAACACATCTTCATCTATCAGGTAAATAAGCTGGATATAAAACACACTAGTGATATTTTCCTCCATATTTTATTATATTATAGCTGTTGTAACCGCCAAGGATGTTCAGAATCAAGACTGCGCTGGCGCGGCATACCAATTGTAGTTCCTACGGAAGGTTACTTGAAGATATTATGGTTATGCGATATGCAGCGGATATGTTGACACATGCAAATGTTTAACGATCGCTGTGCACGCGCAAGGCCGAGGCTAACTTCGGACGAGGCTTCGGACCAAGTTCAATGTACATTTTTATTTCATTCGGTTATATTCGTGTCGGAGTTAAAGATAAGAAAAAAAAAATGTTTTTATGCTGTCATTAATTAAAAGTTCTCTATATCAAAATCATCCAAAAATATGTTGATAATACCTATTACATAAGCTTTACATGTCCCAAATTAAAGGGCGTATAATAAGGGCGTAAAAATGTTCAAAAGGTAAATAATCTCTATAGTGTTATTTATAGTAGAACTACATAAAACTTATTCAAAGACATCTCCTTCTCCGTTCTGCGGAAAGAAATACTTACTAAGTTTTTTTGTCGAATTTTTATTTTAAGTTGTCTGCATTTATTTGCAGGCGGGTGGACAGTGCATTTTGCTTGTTTCGCGGAAGTAAGCTACATATTTTAATTTTAATTAAAAAAAGGTGCAATAAAAGATGATTTATATTTTAAACCTGATGAAATACACTTTTCACGAAACGAGTTGCTTTTTAGAGATATGTTTTTGGTACTCATTAATATATCTACTAAAAAAATATAGTGTGGTAGACACTAGGTCACCTTTTATAATAGTTACTAGTAAATAGTTATCTTTTAAGTGTAGCAGAAATGTTTGGTCACATTTATAAAAGTAAGTATATATATAGTACAAAATTTATTTTTATCTACGGAGTAAAAGAACTGAGTCTCAAAGATCTTTTATTCTTTTAGAATATACTTTAATTTAGTTGTACATATTTCATTATTAAACAAGACTACAAATAGTAACGTAAAATCGCGACAGATGTTCATGCGAATACCCGGGTTTACTGAAATCATTGCATTTTTTATTTTGTGTTCTCTTTTCTTACTCAATTATGATAGCGAACTCTCATTAGCAAATAAACCCTCAGAGTTTTTGCTAATGAGTACTGTAAAATTAATTGTAACTTAATGTTTTGAACAAATAAATAAAAATGTTATAAGGATTGGTATTTAGTATTCTGGTTCTAAATTGATAGGTGCTGGTGAGAATATCTTTTATTTTTGGTGAAATCGGGTAAGGTTGACGGGTTTCCATGACATTTAATAATCGTAGTTGTCGTTAACTGAAAGCACAAGCACTCATTTAAATTGAAAATCCATATTTGTAGCTATGTAATTCTTACTGTTGTACTAATTTTGGTACGATTTATAGTTGTTTCAAATACCAAATATAAGAAGATATACATACGATTCGATCTCATTTATTTGAACGTTGTTTTAGCAGTCACCATAGTAAGCTATGGCCTCACGCAACGCCAGGTGCATCGTCATTAATATCTCAATAGTTTGAAAAACACTAACGGAAGAGTTTGTTAAAATTATAGGCATTCATTTTTCGGAATAAATGTATAGATTATACGCTTTTTAATCATCTAAATGGGAAACTTTGAAATTAAGAAGACGCTAATAAAAATGTTAAAGCAGATTACATGTTAATTTATTAATGCAAACATGGCGACGTAATTTACAATTCATGAATGGCAGTGCCTATTTCTTTTAATTTTGAGATCTGGTTCTCGTATGATACTATGTGATAGTAGATATGCAATAGAGATAATACTATTTCCATATTCTTTCTTAGCAGTCACTTTCACTCAAGTTTTAGTTTTAAAGTCATATTTATACCTACAGGGTTTTCCAATAAGAAGTGTTATTTTGATATTCAAAGAAAAATGGCATTTTTTGAGATAAATTAACGGATGGTTATTTCAATATGCCATTGATAATGGAACAATATCAGCCAAATAGCCGCCACGACTACGCTTACAGGACCGTATCCTTATTATGAAATTTCCCATCACCAAATCGCAAAGTAGCTGCTGTATGCCCTCAATAGCTTCACGAATTCTATCTTTGAGGTCTTGAATCGGCGCTGGGCTGTTGGCGTAGACTTTATCTTTCACGTGGCCCCAAAGGAAGAAGTCGCAAGGTGTTAAATCACAATGATTTTAATAATCTCAATGCATTGTTGAAGCGTGTATCGTTCCATTTTTATGAATGGAGTTTGTACTTCTCAAATGTCAAAAAATAACAGGTTCAAAAGTGACATCAACCAAAATAGCGGGCTATTCAAAATAACACCTCTTATTGGAAAATAAGCCAAATGTTTACCTCAAGACTACCTTCGGTAGACCTTCGGCTTGTGTTGTTCGGTCTAGTTTAAGCGGATAGCCGCATAAAGGTTGCTAAGAAGCCGTAAAAGGACTAGCAATGTGCGCAGTCGCTCTCGGCAGAGCTCGCGCCATTTTTGGACACAAGTCTTTCATCCTTGGACTGCAGTACCGAATCGGAAGTATGAAGAATGGTTAGATTTACGTTGACCTTACATAGTGCGCAGAGGAAAACCTTTTGGGGATACTACAA
Source organism: Calamotropha paludella (assembly GCA_927399485.1). NCBI lineage: Eukaryota > Metazoa > Arthropoda > Insecta > Lepidoptera > Crambidae > Calamotropha > Calamotropha paludella. The sequence continues at coordinate 21,539,441 of OV656812.1, forward strand.
TTTTAAAAGGTCTTACGGAATTATAAACTTATGATAATGTGTTTTTGATTTGCTCTTAAATAACTTATGAATTTTACTTAATAATATCTATATAATACCTACTTGGGTGCCAATGATAGCTTATTAGTATAGTCAAAATAAACAAAATCTTCAGTGCTAAAATAATTATGTTCCATCGACAAAATTATGTAGGTATATCTTCGTATCAAATGCCGCCAGGCATAATGGTCTAGTTCAATTAAAGATTTACTAGCAACCCACAGACATAGCTAAAATTAATAATTCATGATAAATACCATATATCTGTGTTCTATAAGTTATTGAGTTTTCTGTATAATTGTGGATAAGAATAAAAAATCGCATTTAATACAATACATTCTAAGGGTTTTCATGCAACTAGCGGATTTAGGCTTTGGTTTGGTCCTTAATCTCGATGAATAAGGATTTATCAAATAATACCTAACTTGATTGTTCTAAACTGATAACGCATGCTTCTTTTAATTGCCATTGTCATCAAATAAAAAGTTTAATTGCTTGAATGCTATGTTTAAGATTTGTCAATAATGATGTCAGATGATTTTGGAACTAAGGGAGCAATGTCCGTTTTCGTTTTTCATTAAAAGCGTAAAAATCTTAGTACTTACCCTCTACCTACTACAAATTATTTACATTTATGCCTGATGTAATATTATAATAGTTGTTACTAGAGCGGGAAATACTAATACAACTTAGATACTGGAGGCCAAAACATCTGTCAGAAAAGCAGTCAAATATTACTTACTATCGTGTCTGGGATAACATTTGAATGATAGACCTCACACTACGAAATAAGCTCAGAGCCCTAATGTATGTTTTTAAAAGTACAAACCTTACTGTCTATCGCGTTTGAATTATTGTTTGTGTGATAGGCCAGGTAGGGTGCCGGCCTAGTGCAGTAAACGCAGTAAACCTATATATTTTCATTAGTATAATCAAAAAATAAAATACACATCGAATGTAATATTTTTTCAAGTTGGTCTATAAGAAGCTGCTATAAACCTACTATATATTTTCTGTTATTTAAGCATTTTATTTTCTTTATTTTTATATAAAAAAATATTTATGACTATAAAATATACCGCTTGAACACTGAGTTAAGTTGAATTATTTCCAGCAGCACCTTATTTTTTTACGTTTGCATATTATTTGAACATACTCTCGGTCTTAGGGCAAAAGCTCAACCTGTTTAAGCAGATCCAAAGCGTCAAGGTGAACCGCTATTTCCTTCAGAAATAGACTTTTACTTTTTTAGAAATTGCTTGGTGTGTTTTATCTGCTTTTCGGTAGATATGTTTCTCAACATTAAAGTGAATTACGGTTTTCCTTATGTTAAGGCATGTTAATAATAATAATAAAATCTATGCATATGCAATAACTGGTAAATTATTAAAAAATAATGTTTTAAGCATTGCAGGGTCCTCAACATCTCAGTATCCCAGCGCAGCGGTTACGACGTTTCTGGCTCAGTTGGCCAGAATATCGTTAGAACAATAAAAACACAAAGGTTCATCTACCTAAGTAATGTAAATTTACGAGTATTTTGTGGTACTTATCTAGTTCATGTGATTAGGATGTAATTCAGTGACATAGCAACAAAAACACAGATCGAATTTTAACATTTGTCTAACATTACTATTTGTTAGACGAATATAATTTACTATCTTCACAATTTTATATTTTGGTAGTGTAGTAGCCGGTATTGTAGGTAACACTAAATATATATTTTAGGTAAGTAAGTATATAAGTACACATTATGAGAACTATAAGTTAATGAATAAAAGACTCATTGAATGAAATATAGTTTAGTTTATTAATATATAGAAAACCTACGCTCGATCTACATACACCATTTCCGATAGCCATTGCACAAGAGGTGTGAAACCACAGAGTAGTTATATACTTGACAGCTCAGTGTCACAGAGTATATAATAATTTAACACTCCCTCTCAATTTTAGTTTTAAATTAAATTAAAATTGGTACATATTTTTAAAGTTTGGTTATTTTAGAAACATTATGGCAACACTGGTAAGTAACATTTGACATTAGACATATGTGACATTTGACAGTCTGTAATTACATTGTAAACAAAATTAATTAAACAAATTTGCACGAAAATAACAATGTTTAGAAGTACACAAAGATTTCGTCATCACGTCCGATATATTTTCACTTGACATAACATAGTTTACGGTAATTATGTTGCGAGAAACAATGTCTTTGATAAAGTGAAACTTAATGTCAATATGTTTTGAATATTTAGTGTTCTCACTGTTCATTATCATTTTTATAGCACTTTGATTGTCCACTTTTAGTTCAACACGGCACTGATCACTAAAGTCTTTTGTCAATCCATGAATAAACATGAGTTCACTGACACACATGGCTGCAGAAACATACTCGGCTTCGGCTGTGCTCAACGCTACAGACTGCTGCTTCTTAGAAGACCAAGAGATCAGGTTGCCTTGGTGATAAATAACCATACCACTGACACTCTTTCTGTCTGTTTTATCACTGGCCCAGTCTGCATCTGAAAAGGCTGTAATAAGAGATAGTTTATTATCTTCTTTCTTCTTATGGTAAGTCAGTTCCATATGCTTAGTTGCATTTAAATAGTGCAATATTCTCTTTGCTGCGGTCCACAAGCTTCTTGTTGGCTTGTCTAGGTATCTGCTGAGAAAAGAAGTAGCAAAGGTAATATCCGGTCTGCTGATTGTCGCCAGATAGTTTAGGCATCCTATAAGCTCTCTATATGGTACATTATTAATCTGTTCTTCTGTTTCAGGAACTTGAAAGCCGCTCTCCATTGGGGTCTTCGCTTCTCTGCAGTTCACCATATTAAACTTCACCATTATGTTTTCAATAAAACGCCTTTGTGATAACTTTACTGTGTTGTTATTTCTTTGTATTTCAATTCCTAAAAAGTTACAAATGCTTCCCAAGTTTTTAGCTTTGAATTCTTCTTGCAATTTTCCGATCACACTATTTATTTCTTTTTCACATCCCATCAACATAATATCATCTACAAATAGTATAAGCCATATATTCTTGCCTGTATATAAACATATATCATTTTTGGATCTTGTCATATTTATTTTCTTGCAAAATGTATCAAAAGTTTTATTCCAACATTTAGGCGATTCTTTTAGACCATATAGTGCTTTATTGAGTCTTAAGACTACGTCTTCCTTGTTATCTTTCACTGTTACTCCCTCTGGAACTTTAATATATACTTCTGTTTCCAGATTTCCATTCAGAAACGCGGTAGGTATATCCAGATGATTTATTTTCCAGTCATTGTTTACAGCCTGAGATAATCCCATGCGTATAGTAGTCATCTTAGCTACTGGGGCATAAACATATTCTTCAGTTGCTTGTTGGAATCCTCGGGCAACTAACCTCGCTTTTCGAGTTCCGTCCGCTTTGGTCTTAAAAATCCATTTTGTGTCTATTGTTTTGCATCCCTTTGGCAGGTTTGCTTCTGACCAGGTATTTTGTTGCTCCAATGATTTAATTTCACTCTCTACTGCAGTTTTCCACTCTACACTTTGTTCCATAGCTTCTGTATATGTTGCTGGGTTGCTCTCGCTGGATAGTAAGCAAAATGCTTCATACAACTCACAATCATTGAAATGTTGGGGCCTTTTCACTTCTCTACCAGACTTTGTATGTACTTTTTTGTTGCCTGCTTCTTCTCTGTTTTCAATCTGGTGTTTATCTTGCCCTATATCTTCACTATTTGGTTTTTCATGTCTTGTGTTTACAATAGGTGTATCTTTCTGCTCATTAAGTTCTTCTTCAATTGTATCACCAACTACTTCTTTGTTTTCATACTGAGGTTTCTTTTCATATGTGTACCTGATATTGGTTTCATCAAAACGAACATCTCTAGATACTGTTATGGTGTTTGTACTTGGATCCCAAAGTTTATAGCCATTTGTGGCATACCCTACCATTCTAGCTGCAGTTGCTCTGCTGGACAGCTTGTCTTGCTTAGGCATTATATGCACCCAAGCTTTACTACCGAATATCTTTATTTTTTGTAGATCAAATTCTTTTTTCATTTCCACAGCTGGTATTTTGTCTTTAATTGATGAACAAGGTGAGCGATTTACTAAGAATGTAGCTGTTAATACAGCATGTCCCCAGAGATGTCTTGGCAGATTGGACTCATCCAGCATTGTTCTAGCTTTGTCATAAATTGTTCTGTTCATTCGTTCTGCCTTGCCGTTTTGCTGCGGGCTAAATTTTTGGGTGTATTCTATCTTAATTCCTTGGTGAGCACAAAAATCTTTTAATGTCTTTGCAATAAATTCCCCACCATTGTCACACCTTACCCTTTTGACTTTTATTTCCATTTGTCTTTCTAATTCCTTTATGTATGTTATCAAATTAGATGTTGCTTCCGATTTATACTTCAGCAGGTAAGTATGTGTGAAGTGGCTGTAGTCATCAATAATGGTTTGGAAATATCTATATCCTTCTGCAGTTGGCACTCTGGTTGGCCCGGCAATATCAGTGTGAATAAGTTCACCAATTTTACTTGACCTTGGTCTCTGAAGTCGCTTAAAAGGTAATCGGGTTGCCTTATTTTTCATACATGCATCACAGGTTTCTTTACTAAATGGCAATCCCAATATGGCCAAGTTCTTCCTGCACATATGACCAAATCTTTGATGCCACATATTGATGTCTTCTTTTGTCAACTGACATGAATCTTCATCTGTCTTTACATTTATTTTAACATCAAATATGTACAGCTGTCCCTTTTTCACTCCATAATATGTTTCATTTATATGCTTTATTATTACACTTCTTTGTCTAAAAATTATTTCAATTTTCCTTTCTGTCAATTTGCTAACCGACATTAGGTTGGTGTTCAGTCCAGGTAATATAACAGCTTCGATTTTAATCATTTTGTTGTTGTGACTGGCCACTAAAATTCCCTTCTTTGTAGCTGTTAATGTCTGTCCATTTGCTATTTTTATATTTAACTTTTGAGGCAAATCTTCTATGTCCATCATATATTTCATGTACTTTTCTTGTATGAAATGCTGAGTGGCTCCGGAGTCTACTATAAATGAAATTGTATTAGCCATGTCTTTGGCAGCGAATGCTTGTTCCGATGCTATAAATAAAGGCATATCCCCCTCTTGTGCAGGATGTGCTGCACCGCCTCTACTTCTAGGACTTCTGTAGCCCCGTCCTCGTCCTCTACTGACCATCCTGCACTCATAGGACTTATGACCTCGTCTTCGGCACTTGTAGCAAGTAACTGTACTCATAAATGAAGTATCTTCATTGGTTACTTTCACTTCCTCAGATTTTCTTATTTCATGATCCAATAGTTTAGATCGCACAAAATCTAAAGACAAATCTGTATTGACTGTTTCAATAGCTGTGATCACATGATTGTACTCGTCTCCTAGACCTGTTAGGAGATAACAAACTTTATCACATTCCGCGATTTTCTCATCGGAAACTTCGAGTTCGCGAATGATATTTTCGAATTTGGCAAAATATTCCTCTAGGCTTCCATTTTGATGTTTTAGGGTTAATAGTTTTCTACGCAAAGTTATTTTGGAAATAACACTTTTCCTTTGGAATGTGTTTTTTAATATGTCCAACATTCCTTTTGCTGTCGTACAATCTTTTACAAGATTTAAATGCCTATCGGTCAGGCATTGTATTATGAGACTTCTAGCCCTTGCATCCAGATTCTTATTTCCGGCTTCCACGTTTTTTGCTTCAGTTATTTCCTTTAACCCTCTTTCTTCAAGCAGTGATTGGACTCTAAAGAGCCAATTTCCAAATGCTTCGGCTTTTAATTGAGGATAATTATTTCCCGGCGTGGTTGCCATCTTGTTTGGTGAAAACGCGCACGGTGAAAAAAAAATTCCTAACACTGCCCTAGCTATATCCCTAATCAGGCGTCAATGGCCCATAACCTATGAGAACTATAAGTTAATGAATAAAAGACTCATTGAATGAAATATAGTTTAGTTTATTAATATATAGAAAACCTACGCTCGATCTACATACACCATTTCCGATAGCCATTGCACAAGAGGTGTGAAACCACAGAGTAGTTATATACTTGACAGCTCAGTGTCACAGAGTATATAATAATTTAACACACATATATTCTCTTCAAATAGAGCTCCCTCCCAGACAAAAATAAATGAGAAAAACAAACAATATACGAAAAGCACAGTATCAAACATAATTCACACCATTCTTGTTTGTATCATCATCCTTATTTTGGGTTTTCCTTAAACAGTATCACAAACCATAGCTATATATAATGCTTTGCTAACAAAGTGTGTACATTTAGGCCCACTTTAAAGCAGATCACCAACATCTTAATTAATTCCGTCTTCGACTGTCTATGAATACTGCATTTCTTTATCTCAGTCTTTGAGTAAGATGATCGCAGGCTGCGCAAATCATCCCTTTAAAAATATAAAACAATAATAATATTAATGTACCTAATAAGCAAATATTTGATTTCGATTAACATCATAATATCCTTAATATTGTCAATTTTGCACAGTATGAGAAAGGAATTACGGATTTCAAATGCATATTCAAGACTATCTAATAATAAAATAAATTATTTTAATAGAAAAATACTAGAAAAAATCGACTACGGACTTATAAGATAACATTAAAAATGCATAAAATTTATAAAAATTACAAAACTAAATGGCTGTTTCATCTTAATCGATTGCCCAAACATTTGTAAAAATGTTTCTTTCGAATACGAAAGGATGTTCCTCTCATTGATGAAACAACGCTGGCCTACAGCGTAAAATCAGAAAGGTACTAGAAAATTTCCACGAGTGTTCACAAGCCTCGGTAGCTCAATTGGGAGAGCATTGGACCGGATTTCCAAAGGTTGCGGGTTCGATTCCCGAGAATTCACTTGTGACCCGAGTCGATCTTTTCTAGTATTTTTCTATTATAATAATTTATGCGATAATTTTTTTAAAGGAAAACAATCAACTTTTTGCCTACCATATTAAAAAAGGTAATTGACCATGTATTGTACAATTCAACTAATTTTATTAAGAATAAGGAAATACCATGTGGGCTGAGGCTCATCTAACCATGTACGTAAACAACTTTAAATTACGTAGATGACTAATACCTACTTGAATACGCAAATGTGTTTAATGAAGGTTTTTTTTACAATAAGCGTTTTTATAGTGATGGGATTAAAAGGAAGCTGCATATGAACTACAGACAACCTAATATACTTCAGAAACGCAAACTTTATTTGCTCCAACGATTTGATATCAACGTTTTCGAGTGTAACTGCAAAGCCTGCAGATAGATAACCATTAAGGGCAACGCTATTAGTTGAAGAGCGTCATTTATGAATTGCGGAAACTTGAAAAAAACTTTTTGAAGTGATGCAGTTATTAAGAGAATTATTAGATCCAGTTAGTATTTGCTCTAAAACACATCAAGACATCAAATCACAAAAGGGGATTGCAAAGTTATAAAATAAAACCCATTCCACGTAGTACGACCGTTTGGTGCAACGGTAGCGATCCTGCCTTTCGCACCGATGGTCCTGGGTTCGAATCCCGGAAGGGGTAGATGTTTGTGTGTTGAATATGAGCATTTGTACCTGAGTCATGGCTATTTATATATGTTTCTATAAATCATATCTTATCATATCCAGTATCCAAGGCACAAGCCTTTATTAGGGCTAGGCTAATTGGTGTGATTGAAAGAAATATTATCATAACTATGTACCTATCACTAGATATGTATTTTAGGTAGCTACGTGAGTACATGATTGTTATGCATGACTATAGAGGGCTGAGTTTAAGTTTTTAAATACAAAAACATTATTACCGTCAACTGTGGCAACTTTACCTTTCATAAGCAACTTTACCGGAGTGCACCCAACATCAAATATCGTTCAACAATTTTTTAGCTGTATTGTTTAGTGCAGAATTTGACTTTAGGGGTAATCTATACGAAATTGTGGCAACACAAAAAGTTTTTTACATTTACAATACTTATGTGACAAAATATTTTCATATTTCGTTTCGTGCTGTGTAATCCTAAATAATTTATTTTTATTTTGCAGAAAAATCGTCTCAAAGGTGAGTGTTTTTTTACTTATAGTGAATAAATATGACATTCTTATACATAATATACTTTGATTTGTAAATCACTTCGTTCTGTCTATTCTTTCATGAATTTTGAGCAAAAGTGATGTTGTTTGAGGGTAGGTAAAGTTTTTCACCTGTATTGATTTCAACTTAACGTATGGGTAGTAGGGTGGAGTGAAACAAATAGAAAAAAAATTTTTTTGCTCTTTTCAAATCTCCTGTATTATTAATTGGTGACCATATGTAAAAGCTTTATTCATGCTAAAAATCAAAGGGTTATGACTTTATTTTCAGGTGGCGCATTGAGATAATAGTTTCAAAAAAACTAATATTCTTACTTATAAGCCTACCCTCAAAAAAGAGCTATTCTTACATTTTTTGCTTACAAATATACTGTTTTTAACTTCGTCTAAGTGTGATCTCGAAACACAAATATAGTATTTTCTTATGAAACTTTAATATATGGTTTTAAAATAGTGCCAACGTTAAGTAAATTTTCATAAAAATTCCTGAAACGCGTAAAGATTTCCGGTGTCTTATATTTGGTGATCCAATCTAATTCAGTGATAATATGTTACCTACATATTGTGATGTGATTAAACACTACTCATGGATTAGAAACGAAATGTTAGAGTTGAATAATGGAAAGGACCCTTCAATCAAAGAATTATGTAAAATGATTGCTTCCGATATTGAAGCAATCTGGAGTAAAGCATCTATCCCTACAATTACCCATCAACAAGTCGTCTCTAGGCTGATTTTATATTATCAAAAGTACAAAAATGTGAAAAAATTACTTAATGACTCTAACAAGCAGATATTCTACGCTGACGCTATAAATAAGTTGTTTGATATCGCAACATGTATATGTGTATCCCGAGAACTATGCAAATGTGTGACTAAAGTACCCGTTGCTAAGAAAAACTTCTTAAAAGATCAACGAAATGAGCGCAAAATGTATATTGGTTCTGTGGATAAGATGACAACTCAATCTATGCAACGTCGTGAAATTAGGAAGCGAAAATATGAAGAGTTTGCTGCAAAATATAACGTCACTCCAAGTACATCATCATCTGCCCCAGCTATAGTTTGGACGTCTGACAGTTCGTCTGACTCTTATACATCAGATGAGGACGATGAATTTCGTACTGCAGAATTATTATCTAATCCATCCCTTAAAAAAACTCAACAGATGAGAGATAAGCTGCAAAAATCTTGCTACAACGTGCGATAGAACTGGAGTTTCTGATCGATCTGCAGCGTTAATTGTAAATGCTGCGTTACTTGACTAAAATGTTATCAGTATTAAGGACTTATCAAAAGTAGTAGATCGAAGCAAAATACGTAGAGAACGGCAGACGATTCGTAAAGAATTGCAATCTATAGAAAAACACGAACCCTTAACGGCTATTTATTTTGGTGGTCGTAAGGACAAAACTTTGACTATAACTAAGGCTAATAATACATCCCAAAGGAAGATTATAGTAGAACATATCTCAATCATATCAGAACCTTATTCTGAATACATCGCTCATCTTTCTATTGATTCGGGTAAAGCGGCTGATCTTGAGAAAAATATTGTCAACTTTCTTGAAAACAAATATGAAATTTGTTCTTCTTTAGTGGCAATTGGATGCGATGGTACTGCTGTTAATACTGGTCGGAAAAATGGAGTCATTGTTTTATCTGCAAACGTCTGAAGCGCCCTTTGCAATGGTTTGTGTGCTTGTTACATGCAAAAGAATTACTACTTCTGCTAGCTATGTTACAAGATGATAATCAACAAGTACGAGAGCTGGCTCTTCGGAGAGTTTTTAAGGCAAGAAAAGAGTCCAAAGGCAAGAAAGTTCGTGAATTCCAGTTACCAGAGCTAAAAATAGATGCAACAAAATATTATGATTTGATAGAATGGGCGAAAGAGAAGAATAGCGACTCGGAAATTACTACAAAAATTGCATCTGGAGGTAAATTGTTTGATATTGAGAAGAATGAGAAATACCCTTGCCACACTCAAGCAGTCAAAAGGTGTGTCAAACTTGTAACTGAGGCTTCGGTGTCTGTTTGTGGACCCGATGTTAGAGATGGTTTCATTCGTACTAGAATAAAATCCAGGCAAGAAATACTTATTTTTGACACCAAATTCCAGTATTTCCGTCTAAAAGAAGACACTGGGACTACTGATACTGAACATTAAAATGTTGTTTTTATGGTTATTTAATATAATTATTCATTGTACTACTAGTTTTAATTATAAATTCAGTAGAATATAGAGTATTATTGTCAGTAATAAATGTTTATTTGTAACTCTTTTTTGCATGAACATTTCCATTACGATGGATCACTGTTTGAGAAACCAGGAAATATAAAATTCAGAAAAAAAATTTTTCACTCCACCCTAATGGGTAGGGTTGTGCTAAATGTAATCCGGCTGTATTAAAAAAATCATATTCATAATTTTTTTTAACCGGTTACAAATATAATTCGTTTTTTCCTTACATACGATTTATTAAAAACTAAATAGCAAATGTGTGATACAGCCGATACTGTATTTTTAACCATTTTAAACTTAATATAAAAGACATTTAGGTACCTAACTTGATTTATTGTGTTCTGTGCCTACTTTGACACTTAATCGGCACGCCATAGTCAAACTGTACACTTTCAGTACTCACACATTTGCTTATTGTGACGAAAAACCCTTTAATTATAACATCTTACCTTTTGTCTTTCTGTGACGGGTTATGCTTGCTTCCTTTGAGTGATGGAATTAATAAATTGTTTTGAGATGAAAACTATTGGCAAATAATGCTGCAATTGGCCATAGATATAGTTAAAAGTAAAAATATCACTTTACGTGAAGCTGAAGAGTTTTCCATACTAACTAGAAAACCCGTAAACCCGGGCTATTTATCTATAGAGAAAGAAACCAAATTGGTAAAAGTACTAATGTACGCTGCCCACTTTCTTAATTGGATTCAAAAATCGTGATTTGGTATAATCATTAAGTTATCATTTACTAGCTGACCTGGCCACACGTTTCTGTGGCTCAGGTATAATTATGTTAAATGATATAATTATATAGCTCGATAAATGGGATTATCTAACACTGAAAGAATTCTTCAAATCGGACCAGTAGTTCCTGAGATTAGCGCGTTCAAGCAAACAAACTCTTCAGCTTTATAATATTATAGTATAGATAAAAAATGTACCTAGGTACCTGTAATAAAATAATGGTTTTGTTAGCCCTGACTAGGACTATAAAATACTGTGATATTTTGAAATATCTTCATCTTTACCACACACTAATATTGTAGACAAAAAATATATAATTTACTTTGATGTTGGCAACACCAGCTTTCCAGTGTTATTTATTACTCATATTCCGTAATAATAATCAATGGTAATTTTACGTCTAATGCATTTTGTAGTTGTTTTTTTATAAAAATTAAATTTTTAGGTAAAGTTGCCAAAAATAAGCCATCTTTCCGTGTAAGTATTGTTTTTTTTTTATTATTCACACAAGTCGTTTAATAACTTGAATAGAGTAACTGACTATTAATTAAATCCTTATTAGATTTATATGTAAAAAATATAAATTTATATAACTTCTTAACAAATTCGAAAACTTATGGCAAAGTCACACAGTTGACGGTGTCGTACGTAGAGTTAAAATTTTAAATTAAGACCTTATTTTCTTAACATCAATGTCTATCTTGCAAATATTAATTCAAACGCGATAGTAACGTTTACACATTTACGGATTAGACTAGGCTAGATGAGTAAATAATTTTAAATTAAAATATCTATTAAAGATAACAGATTATTTAAGTAGGTAATAATTCTTTCGTACCATAATAACAATGGTGCAACATTAACAAACTCCACAGTCCAGCCAGCCAGACAAGACAACGGAGCTCCCGAAATTTCGAACGATCCAGCGACACGTTCGCGTCGACTCGACATTCAGTCGAAGTCTTTGGCCTCGAGTTCGATTTGGGGGTTATCTTGTTTAATTTTTTCATTGTATTTCCTACTCTAACTTCATGCGAATAAGAACTACTGAATTACTAAACACAATATCACTGTGTCCGTTACGATTTGAATTCAAAGCACAACGGAATAGTTTCGTTAACGGAAATGCGATCACCGATTAGATTAGACAAACACTGGTTACAATTATAGAATTAGACTTTAGAAATTCTTACCTAACAAAACAATTTATTTTTAAAACAGCTACGATACTTTGCAAATATAATGCAAGACAGTTAGATTTGTATAGGTACAGTGAAAGTGCCTGAGAAGTTAGGACATGTCCTGCTATTTATTTTGAGCCAGATCATAAACAATTAACTTGCTCACAAATTGGATAATGTACTACAAGTGTAGTGTAGTTTGCTACTTCGAATTTCACGTGATTACAAAACCAGGTTCAACTTATACGAAGGGTGCTATACTTACGTACTAGGTACTAATTTTCCACATTTCTTCTACGTCACCAATTTTTTCTTGTCACTATTATGTATACGTGTACTATTATATATGCTATTGTTATATGTGTATATGTACTTATCTACTGACAGTTCATATCGTAACATCTCCTATCCAAAGAGTTCCTATCTTTTCTCTTGAAATAACTTATCATCGACGTATTATACAAATAAATAATATAAGTATGAAATGTCTAAGTAAATACAAAAATATCTTTTGATATACAGAACAGTGTTCGACCTTCAACCAAAGTCGGGGTCGATGGTTTGTTTAAATATCAAACGTTAGAATATCCTTCACGTCACACGTTACATCACCAGACCGATTTGAAGATGAACGTTGAATCGTGATAAAAAACATCATTAATTTTTGGCTAAGTACTTAAGCCAGAAGAACAGAATCACGTCATCAAAAAAATTGTTTTTTTAATAATATAAATTAATTTTGTTACGCAGACGAGATGACGACCTCGATGACGTTATCTCAGTAGGAAAAGTCTTCAAAAATTATAAACTAAATTACTCTTATGTAGTGACTCAATATAGATTACTCAATGTAGTATCAACCTGTATGAAAGTAGAACTCATATTCAGACTGATGCCACTTTTATCCGAAGGAAAGAAAGGTAATATATATATGGAAATATAAAAGTTTTCACCGCAGAAGGACCTTAGGGAGCGATTTTCTCTGTTCTGTACGATGTTTTGTATATGGTTTAAACCTCAGAGCATAATATGTGGTTCACTTCACATGTACTCTGTACATTTTTTTAGATTATCAATGTTTATTTATTTAAGGTACCTACTTAAGCTTACAGCTAAACACATCATAACCATTTTATAATTTATTTAAAAATATGAAGTAAGACTTGTGTAGACCTATTTATAAACTTCCAAAACATTTGGTACACACATATTTGAAATACATATTATAAATTGTCCTTATCCTTACAATGGAACCCAACCTTCAACTTTTTACGTATTCCATTAATGAAAGGAATAATAAAATGAATCACTTCAATGAAGCTTTTTAAGAATTATACTCTAAACTAACTACGTTAACCCTAAATATCCAAGTTAGTTGATTTCGCGTTGAAGTAGCTATCATTCATGTGAGAGCTAAAGATGGTGAAGACCTATGTTAAGAAGTTCTGTTTTTTTTGTTCTTTTAGGGCACTTGCGAGAAACATTCAACTTTATAGAAATTAGCAAGTAAAGTTTCTTGAACCAAACATTATGCGTTTAGAAAAATTAAACCGTCTGTAAAAACTTAACAATAAGAAACTAAAAAAAAAAAGCTGTAATTTATCTATTTAAAAACTGTAATTTATTTATTTATTAAATAAAAAGAGAGAAGTAAAAGTATAATGTTTAAAATATAAAAGTAAATGTGCTAAATATATTTCGGATATCGGTGCCAGCCTACTAAGTATTAAGTGTCAACTTTTATAGCATAATATTGAGGGAAAAAGATAATATTAAATCGTGTGGGGCGCCGTGATGTATTTCTAGTGCCATATTTAACAGGTGCCATGCCATATCTAGTGAAACTTACTAAAGCCTACAAAAATTCCTTTTAACTATATTTGTAGATAAATAATCTGTGAATCGCAACCGCAAGCCAAAATGTTTTCACCACAACGCAGCACTGAGGACTTAACAACAGCAACATTATTTGCTTCATGTCTGCAGTTCACAGAGCTTTTTATTATCGCATTTCCACCGCGATTGTGTCATAGCGTATAGCCGCAGCAGCATTGAATGGGCGGCAGTGCTCACGCTTTCCTCTATGAAAAGTTCCAGAATCCATGTCAGTGATGTGTTACGTTTTTTTCCCAAAGGTTTGCACAACCGCTAACAACAATGGGGCGTTAGATATGATTATCCAAGTTTAACAACAATAACGGTTCACATTAATGAAGATCTGACTGTTTGTTCGTGAAAGTGAGAGAGTACTATGCATAGAGAAAGTATCTATTTTGATTTTCACAGTACTCGATACGAAAGTAACGATCATCATATCATCTCCATAATTGTGAGGAAGTTTAATAACCCCTCCGATCCGAATGTAAAGAAACTTTCAAATGAGGTTATAATATTACTAATGAAGCTACCGATTGATTGCTTCATTATCCCCGTAATATTAATATTCTTTTTGATTATTTATATCGAATTCTTGACATCGTTGTGTACATAAAGGTATAATATGAGTATGAGGAGAGGAAGATTGCCTGCATTTATTATTGGAATATTCATGAATTATCCTTATTCAGATGATTTATTTCAAAGCTTAACAGAGGGAAACAAAACTAGAATACCTATTTATATTTCAAAATGTAACAGTTAAGCGTTTATGTATTAGGTACTAGCTTTTACCCGCGGCTTCGCCCGCATTTTTTTCAATAAAAAGTATCCTTTGTTACTTCTAATACCTCCAAGAATATATGTTCGAAGTTTCATGAGGTTTAGTAGTTTTTGCGTGAAAGCATAACAAACAAACTTACATTCACATTTATAATATTAGTAGGAATGTAATAAAATTTAATAATTGTATGCACTTTAATTATTGTTAAAAGTATATATAATCATAAATAAAGCCAATTGATCAGAACGGGGCTCAGAACCTTTAATCTAGGTCAATTTGTCACGTGCCGATAGCGATCAGCTTGAAATATGGGTTACGCTGACCTATTCTCACGCCCTTTTTATAGCAACAATGCCAGGGTGCGGTCCAGATATCACCGCACCATATAAGGCGAATTCCACTGACAACTGACATGCAGCAGAGCGGATAAACCGTACGGTCTGATGGGCAGCGAGCGTGCACGCTGACAGCAAGAGGCTACCGAAAAGTAGCCAATAGCCACACTCCGGCCGAAGTAGAAATTCGGTCATCAAATACCGATCATTTAGTGAATGGACTTCGTGTGATGATTATAAACATGATACCTATTATGTAGAGGTGTATATTTTTTCTATGTATCATATCTGAAAACAGTTGCAGTCAGCATATATAACAGATAATATTATATAAGGGATATGTAGTCTCAAAGTGTTGAAGTTTGTCGTGTGGTGTCAGAGGAGAATAGCACTAACCAACATTTTACACATAATGGCGTCATAGAAGACGATATGGATTTAATCACCTTATATCTTCCATAGACCAGAAAAGGGGCAGCAGTTTTTTTTAATTGTGGCACTTCACTGCTATCTCCAAGTCGCCTGCCAAGTGGAGACTATGGAGCTTCCGTTTAGTAGTGGACTTCTTTACAGTTTCAAATTGAGGCGAACTAAACAGTCAGTTTTTTAGATGGAACGTTTACAATCAATCATTGAGTTATACATTACTGCGTTACATGTGGTCTTCCAACACTTCGGAGGTTTGCGGCAGGTCCACGTAACACCCCTTTCACATAAAAAATCAAAACGTTACGAAATCAATAATAAGGCTAATTCTTATAACAGCCAATACAAAATGCTACGTTTCAAGGTTTCAAGTCACCTGAAAATTAAATTAACAAGACTTTTGCTGTTATGTTTAACAATCAGGCCCGGATTTGGACGTGTGGAAACCCTGGGGCAACAGATGTCCCCAACTATATTCGAATAAAAAATCAAAATCGTTTATTGCAAATATGAGTGAAACTGTATCACTCATATTCGCTTCGCTTCGTTAAAAGTTCTTCTATTTCTATATTCTACAAAAAAACAATTATTGGCAAAACTTGATAGTCGAAAGTAACCCGTCGAAATTTGTACTTTTTTATCTCTTGGGGGCCCCTCTTGTGGAGACCCTAGGGCCCCCAGCCCCGCCTGCCCTCCCCCAAATCCGGCTCTGGTAACAACCCGTGTCCTAAACTAACACCATGAGGACATGAGAACCATAAATAGTACCATCCGAGGATTGAGTGTAAGTTATCATTATGAATTATGCAAACTTTACCGTCACAGTTGAGTTAAGATCTTAAATTCAGAATTTACTTTTAGTGTTATGTTTTATTATGCTAACTAAAAACTTAACACTCAGGCCTCAGGTTTAATCATGCCGCATCGCCCCCATCCCCTGGGTGCGATCGCTTCTATTAAGCCTGTACAGCCTTGCCAGGCCAAGGCACCTTCTAGATGATGTATAGACAGTATGAGTCTGACATAACTCTCGAGCAAGCCCGAACTATCTGTGCAGGATTCACCACCACCCTCCGCCGCGTCCGGAGAAGTTTTGTTAGTCATAGCGTTTCTATTTCGTTTGATGATTATTGTAATTTCTTCATCATTATCATTACGCTTTATTGCACTCATAGATGGAATACAGAAAAAGACGTACAACAAAAAAATATATAAACAGCAATCTCTTCAAAAGTAATAGGGGAGTGGGTGCGCATTTTGAGAGAATTTCTTCTAACATCTTCTAAATTGTAACTCTTGGTTCATAGGAACCCGTAAATATAATTAAATTTACACATTTTTGCAAAATCGTGTGATGTAATAAATTTTTTCTCTGTACCTTTTATATTTAATTTGGCATAACGCTGTTACGAGGTCAATTACAACTGCCCAGTGTGCTTGCAGTTCTCGTTTGCCATAAAGAGATTTCGAGATGGTGTCTCCTTACGGACCTTGTTTGGTTATAACCGCCGTAAAGACGGCGACGTCGCCATTTACGATTGGCCATCACAATTATAGCGCAGTCTTACCTATTTAGCAATGTAACCTTAGATAGCACTATATTTTGGTTAGTGTACAAACAATTTACGAACTGTTTGGGACGGCGGCTGATCAGTTCCATATAAAATGTTTTGGCTCTGAACGATCACATAATTAAAAAATTACACTTTACGAGGGGTGATCCAAAAGTAATGATAACCGGTTGGCATATATAGGGATATATTGCTATACTATCCACTAGTTCAGGCTAGAAAAATCATATCAATAGGCCATGATTTCCAAGAAATGGGAATTTGAATTGGTCGAACACCCTTTCCTATTCGCCATATCTAGCTCCCAGCGACTTCTATCTCTTTCCTCGGCTCAAGAAACTTGAAGACGATAGCGAAATGATGGCCGCTGTAGAGGCTTTTTTGGAGAGTCAAGAAAAAGATTTTTTTTCAAAGGGAATTTTAGGTTTAGAAAATAGATGGACTAAATGTTTTAACTTGTTAGGAAACTGTGTAGAAAAATAAAATAAAAAATTAACTATAATCATATTGTTTAATATTCATTATCATTACTTTTTGATCACCCCTCCTACTTTATTATTAAAAAATAATACCCTTGCTACTCCCACCTAGACAATAAACCTTCTAACCTAAAAATATTATGAACTGTTTAGTAAAATTCCTTATGATTGACAGGCAATTAAGTTAGCTGCGGCAACATACCTACTTAATACCTTTGCATCGATTAGCTACTGTTAGTAATCTAGTTTTTTACATTATGTCATTGGAACCTAACTTATGTCATTGCAATAGAGACAATATCATTTTTACGGTGTAAAAGGTTGTGTGTTGTCGACTGTACCATAAGATAAAAATATAAAGCAACTTTTTTTAATCCGTAGCGTTCCATACGCTTTTTTAAAAGAGAGTAAAAAAGTTTGCTATTTATTCGTAGCACGAAAAACCTAAATCACTGCTGAAGATCCAGCGTCATAGGTAAGCGTTGGTCACCACGAAAAATATATGAACTTTTCAAAAACAAATTATCACGATTCCGTTGAAATTATGACAAACAGACTCATGAGACAAATTGGTTTGGGCAAGTTGGTCACAGTGCTGTATCGTAATTTTTTATTTTATATAATACATGGAATTTGCTAAATCATACTATAAATACTAACACTTTAATGTCTTTTTTCTTTTTAATCATTAAAAATATGTAATATATCAGTGACTTGGCCCTAACCAAATTAGGATCATTTCAAACTATTTAAAGTTTCACAATAACTTAAAGCTATCACAACAACTTATAGCTTCAAATGAAGATAATTTTCCTTATATTTCTATATTGTTTTTTCTCTCTTTTCCGTCGTTCTATCTCTCTACCTTTCTATCTTCTTTCTCTTGCCTTGTTTTTGCTCTACGGTGAGAAGTATCTTTGGCTTCAACCCCTTGATGTAACAGCTTCTGTAACCATCATCAAAATCTACAAAAACTTTTAAAAGTATATGAATCAGTTACCTAAAACTCAATAAATAATATCAAAAATAAGAAAAAAATAAACCGGCCCTAACCTAAGAGACCATAACCGATAAGTAACCTGTTTTATTGACAAAACCTATACTAAGATGAACATTATTCAACAACATCTGAATATTTTTAAGACTTTTACTTAAATCACACTCGCTTTCGATTGTTAGTATCTTAAAAATTCAATGTAATTATACAATTATTAGCAATATTGATTGGATAATTTTCTTTAGTATTATCTATCAATATTAGCAATTATTAAAGGCAGCTAAATACTTTCGTGTGCAGATAGCTAACCCAATTAGGTGTTACCAAATAATTGTAATTTTGTACAAAGTTGGTAGATGTCATTTTGAATTCTTGATGCTGATATTATCTATTTTCAATCTTATGTTCATTGAATCAGAGATTAAATTCTGCTTCATAGTTAGTTTCTATCCTGAACATATTTCAATCTGGTTGGTAACGAACGCCATCTCTTGTATGTTCTTCAACAATAAAACGTACTGATTACATACTTTATGTTCAGCAGTAGCATGCTATTTCCGTTACCGTTACCCCAGCCGGAAAATCTCGAATTTTAATTGAGTGTATGAGATAATTAGCGATTTAGTTTTTAAAATGCACATATTTTAAATTAATTGTTTTTTTTTAATGGGTTCGTTCTTGATCCCAATCAAGCCCAGAGGCCAAGACAGGACCCACGATGGATCGAACTAACCCAGAAGGTTTGTTCACCCTGGCTTTAAAAACTGAAACGGAATTTTTTGTGTGTTCTACATCCAGGTATTTTTAATGATTTATCTATTTAAATAGATTTATCTTGCTTTATGGGTAAATGTTGCGACAATTTTGCATTTATTAATATATTTAAAATCTACAAATATATTTAAAAATTGCATATATATCTGAAATCCTGTAGAGGTAAGATACGTGCTGGATCTCTGAAACGGTTAAGCGCATTTTTTACATTTTGTGCTTTAATTTGTTGTGATATACAATCATTATTAATAGAAATTATTTAAATTGAAATATACCACTTTGAGGCTTTAGCACTAAAAATAGCTCCAAACACTAATTTGGTTAAATTAGTGGTTAATGATTAGGGTTTGGATGAACGTACAGGTTACTTATAAACGTGTAGCTGAATACGAATATATACCAAACTTTAACATTAATCAACACATTTTAGATGGTTAGCATAATGTACTCATCAGCCACTTTTCAGTAATCATCTTAACTTGGTTATATTACCATGTTCATGAACTTAGTAATGTTTTCTTTTTAGTTTATCTTGCTGAATATTCAGTGTGCCAAGCTGAAATATTAGTTATAAAATTCAAATACGTTAATAAATCAACTAGAAACTGAAATTGCTTCTACTACAGTCAATAAGACCACAAGATACTAAAATATATTACCTAGTTACCAACACTTCGCCCGTCGTTTGCGCGTGGTTTTTTTTCCTTCACAAGTAGGCTTGCCGGATGCCCTGTATTTTACGAGTTACCCCGTTTTTTCGGCAACAAGTTTTTAGGAACTTAATTAACTAAATTGAATACGGGCTAAACAAGTTTTCGTATTTTGTCAATTGATTGAGCAAAATGGAGAATATTTTAAAACCTTTTTCGACTAAGAATCAATATAAATCAATAGAAAGATTTATCATAAAACTATGTTATATTAATCCTATCCGGTAAAAAATACTTAAACCCGTTTTTTTGATGTTGGTAGCCCCTAAATCTCGCAGTGGCAGATAGCAATCCTCTTCAAAAATTAAGGAAAAATATGCTTAGCTGTTTCAAAGATCTAGCAAACAATACTCTAACAGGAATTTGAATATTTTCGTAACTATATTAAATACAAAAGCAAAAAATGTCGTAACATATACCTCGTCTAGACGACTAATTAGGTAGCTAACATGTATTATATCCATTAAAAACAAAACTTCTGGTTGCGTAACATACAGTAGAAACTGCAAATTGCCAAATAACTAATGGACTATAAAAAATTGCTAGAAGCTGTACTGCTAATTATCTCATACACTCAAACGATAAATAAGACATCATCTGGCTGAGGTAACGATTACTGGAATTTTCAACACGAGTTATTCATCAAACAGATTTTTGTTAGCGCCATCTTTTCGTACAGAAAGATGTGAAAACGAAAATACAATTATTTTCACTTCACTGCATTTCGTTTAATGACGAAATTAGTCAGTCAATTATAAGGATTAGGTATATAGGATTGTTTTTCAAATAAGATTTCATTAGATCATCTTCTTTTTAGTCTACAAAAATGTGTTACATTTAGGTATGTATGGCAAAACGGAGTGACAATTATACTTTTTGCGTACGGCTAAATACTGCAGGCATACTGCCATAGATGGCAGCATTGAAGCTTTCGTCAGCTGCAGTGTTGCTAATTTATTATATTATACTAATTTGGCTTTTTTTGTTTAAATTTATCAGACCTTTTTATTTCGTAGTTTGGTAAAATGTTATTAAGCATATTTTATGAGAATCCGAATCAAAATGAAATAAAAATATTTTTCATTTGCTTCAATCATAGTATAATATGTGGTAATGGGATCAGACGGTGTGATAAGAATAATCGTAACTCCAACAACATAATTGTTTGTTCCACACCTACTTAATGTCTTATTGACGTATTTTGTGCTCGTATAAAAACTACATGCATGTTTTTGTTTTTTAAATAAACAACATTATTATGACTTTTGTATATTTTTTGCATTTTTCAATGATATTTTATATAATAATCGATCGGCTCACAAGTAAATTTTCAGGCCGTCTAAACTTGTAAAAGTGTTTTTTCGAATACGAGAGGATGTTCCTCTTATTGATGAAACAACGTTTGCCTACAGCCTAAAAACTAGAAAGGTACTAGAAAAGGACAATGCCGATTTGTGATCGGAAATGACCAAGAATGAAATTATTACTAATTCAATTTAAAAATAAAAATACAATATTTAACATATTGAACTTATCTAAAAGCAGATTACGAATCTAAAAACCAATAAAAAGTTGTGTGTTTACTAAGAACTTCCCTGTGATATTGCTTTACTGCGCCATGGCTTTGGATATCAGCATTTCAGCATTCCTTTATTTTTGATTAATATTTTTACATACTTAAATAAACATTTAAATAAATATCTGTGAAATATATGCATATATTAATAGCCTAAATATGTTACTTTTTCCTTTTATAAGGAAATAATATATAATCATTTCACCGTTTGAGACCAAAAGCGCTATAAGCCAAACGACATTATTTATTAAAAAAAAAAGTGACGTATGGTTGGTTAGCGTCATTGAAAGTATTTTATACTATTGTGATTGTATAATATTGTACTATTACTTTACTATTACTTTGAAAAAGTCTATTTGTAGCTAGTATAGTTCGCTAACAGAGTGTCTAGATTTACAATGAGTGAAAAATGACCAACTTGTATCAGTATTAACATTCCAAAATGCCTTAAGAACATGAATTCTCTTCTGGCCGAATGGTTAACATTTCAGGTAAATTATCAAAGGTTTAGTTACAGATACTTGCATACGCACACACACTATTAAGATATAAATATTAAATATATTTCTGTATGTATTCAAAAATAAATGTTTTGTATACTCTGTAAACAGATATCGGATTTGGTTTGTGGTGCCTGTCATGATTTCATTGAATGATTCATTGCAACAGACTCGATAGAAAGACAATATGGGCATGCCAGTATTTATTTTGGTTGTGAAGGATCTGTTGGTTGTGTTAGAAGACATATTAGAAAGCAGTCCACAAACATCCGTTGCTTCATACTGGCATCATCGCAGAACTGTAAGTACTGCCTATATCTGCCATTATTATTATTACTTAATCTGCTAATATTAGTGTCATAGTTTCTTAAACAGTTGCCATGTGTGAAGTGTTGCATCTGACCAGAAATCCCCTTATGAATCTTTTCAATACATTTTTCTATGTAATTGACCTGTTTCCTATTTAGTTGTTCATTGTAACCTTTCTATGAATGTTCACATATGTATAATTTACATTTAATTATTCATATATATATATAATGTGTTTATTAAAAAAACACAATATTGCCACAACTTTAAATAAAGCACTTTCATTATTTTACAGGTGAGACCGGCCAACTTTCTTTGTCATGCTTGCTTTGTGAGAGCTAATAGAGAAATAGCATGAATATAACTGATTTAAATATTGTGATGGTAGTGGAACATATATCACAACCATTGCCTTAATCATCCTGTCATCATGGCTCCTCTAAAGAAGTTTAAACATTGTGGCTCCTGTTAAAGAAGTTGAAAAATCTTGATTAAATATAAATTATGCGCTTAAAACTGTGAAAAAGTTGTTTAATTTACCACAGGTGTTTTATTTTAAGAACTGCCTTACTTGATTATATCCAATGCGTTGAACCATTTATTCCTAATTGAATATTGGAAACTCAACAACATAAGAGTACTATATATATAGAGAATAAAATATGAGAACTAATAACATGCAATGTTTTATTAAAAACAATGAATAATAGCAATTTCCTCTTTCCTTTTGCAATTTAAAGCTAAGTTTATAAAAATCAGATATGTGTACTACATAGGTATGTAGTACACACACACACATCTGATTGTTATGAACTTAGTTTAATGTAAAAACAAGTATGTTTTTGCATTGATAAAAAGACTCCAGTCTCTGCCTATCCCTCCTACAGGACGGGCGTGAGCTGTATGTATGCATGTAAGAAGACATTCAAGTATGTACTTATGGGTAATCTCCCATAGGTACATACTTGAATGTCTTCTTACATGCATACTATATCTATATCTTTACATTTTACCGATGCAATGTAATGGTTATTACATTGCATGATGAAAAATTATTAGTTTTATAATGGATAAAAAACTAGGATAGGTATCTTCAAAAATATAAATCTTTAAACCAGTCATGAGTCATGAAAAGAAGACGTTTATAGTCACATAGTGTTTTATTCGATTCTTTTACATGATTTGTATGAGATAAGAGCGAAATAATAGGCAAAATACTAATTCAAGTATTATAGGTATTGAATGTTAGGTTATGTTTTCAGAAAAGTTCGTTTTTCTCCATTACAAATCTGAAAATTAGACTGAAACCAACGAATTCTTAATCTAGAAGGCTTTAGCTAGTTATATTTGTTTGTATCGTCTCTGGTCATTTCCGGTCACAAGTCCATACAAAAAATCGGCATTGTCCTTTCGACGGGTGTTCACAAGGATCGGTAGCTCAATTGGGAGAGCATTGGACCGGACATCTAAAGGTTGCGGGTTCCTGCATAAGAATTTACTTGTGAGCCGACTCAATTTATTAGTAGTCGTTTTTTTCTATTTAAATAATTTATAATACTTAGCAGTTTTTGGAAAGTTTTGCTGGCAACACTGTTTTTGGAATAAGATTAAAACAGCTGCTTTTGTGTTTGTGTCACGTTCTGTCAGTGTCAGATAATAATTGAGATTATTTCTCTGAAATTGAGTGTTTTACTTTAATATTTTCGTAATATCTCTTTAGATTTGGATCGTTATAAAGCAATTTCGTGGACAGATGACGTTTGGTAAAGGTTCCGCTTTCGATTGGAACACCGATTTTGGTAGCAATGGAAATTATTTCCTTAAAAATATGACAGAAAATAGGTAACCCACAGGTTTCAAATGCTAGCAATTTATTTTTTTGAATCTATGAATGCTTCATATACTATTTTTTCAGGAAAAGATCTCGTGAAGATGACACGTGTGAATTCATGCCGCTGTCGAAGCGAATTAATAATCTGCACATAAACAACTCTCTCGGAAGTACAAATATACCACAGAATCAGCAGAGTTCTAGTCAAATCAATGGAATTCACATGGAATCTGGTATTTCCTCTCCTACATCATCATCAGATTCGGATAGAAAACCCAGCTACGATCCTGGCATAAATTCTTCTCAAAGCAATTATTATTATGATAATAAATTATTATTTGAATTGCATTTAGAGCGAATACAAAGATCTGGACAACAATACCCATTTTAGATGTACTCTTTAGAGATAAGTCTTGTATACCTTTATTATTTTGTAATTTAGTTTGTTATTAGTGTGTATTGAATTCATAATTAATAATACCTACATTAATAAATATTGTGTATATGATTGGCGATTTCATTGCATTTTTTTACTAATGAGTAACAAGGACGACTATATACTATTCTAATGTCACAAGGTGACGCAGTTTCCACCAATCGTGATGCTTTGTCGACGCCATCTGGTGGTAATTTATGACAACAACAAAACATCTATGGCGGATTTCATTTTGTTGTAAATGCCAAAAGAGAAGGGGCTTTGGTGTTATAAAATAAAATTCTCTGAATGCATTTTAAGAAGTTTCGTGCAATGTTATAAAATTAAATTAACTCTGTACAGTTAAAAACAGGACTATAAGGTAAGAGTTGAGACTTATTTACGTGTGTGAATATCCATGACCCGATTTCTTAAGCGGTATTCCATTTTACCGTTAATCGAGCGCGTGGCAATCACAGTGCTCTCTAGAGTAGAGAGTGCCGGCCGCGAGGACCGTATTCAACCCCTCCTCTCGCAATTTTCCTGCCAGTGGAGGAAGGAGTCGGGAGCGGGAGTGATTTTGGTGTTTGGAAGGCGCATGGAGGGGATCTTGCACCTTGGTGGGGATGCGTCGCGTCGTGCGTGATGGACGTTCAACGGGGCGAGTTCAACTGGTAGGGGTGAACAACCTTCAGTCAGTGTCCGGAGACCTCAAACCTCCATGAACCTCCGAAAAATTAACGAATTAAATGTTTTTCAGATATACTTCTTAGCTAATTGCGTAACTAATTCGCCCCGGCCATTTTTGTTGGCAATCCTTTGTCCTCATAATTCTTGAACTTTTTGCAAAGTTGAAAGTATGTTGATACTTTGTTTCAAGGTTTGACCTTTTATTGTATGATATATTTAAAAAAAATCAGTGTTTTGTCATGTTTATATTATTAGTAATGAAATGCTTACTTATCTCTCTTAAAAAAAAGATGTTTATTTTAACTTATCTTTTGTTTACATAAATATATAAAAAACCCACAAAAAATTGCAAAGACCAATTTTTGATTGTTTTTTTAAATTAAATAATTTTTATGGATGTGATTTAAAATATAAATAAAAAAATATTTGTCAATCTGATATTTGATTACCTAATCAAGCTCACTGCAGTCACTGAACCGAACAACAACCACACCTTAGCATGTATCTTGTGAAAGTACAGCTAAGAGAAAGTGAGGATCACGTTAGAGCAACTTGCACATATACCGATTGTCTGCCGTGTGTATAGCCAACTTGCCAGTTGACTATCGGCTCTGCATAAAAAAAACTTTCTTTAACCTACTTTCTTATTACTACTACGCGATCATCTTTCGCCTCTCACCGTCGTTGAAATAATTTTAGTGTTGTGCCTTTGGTGGTCAGTAGTGCTATGTGCCCTACCATCGCGATCAAGCTCCTAGTGCAGTCCCGTGTGGTGGGAAGGGACGTGGGGATACTCGCGGGTGTTTTGTGAATGACTTGTGGGACAGTGTGTTTTATTTTATTTTTGTCCCGCCGTGGCGGCGGGGAGGTACGATGTGCGACATGCAAAAATTACCTTCTAGAGAGGATGCATCTTGGTACGGGCAAGTGATTTGCTTCTCATTACAAGCATAACTTGTTCATTTTCATTTAAAGACAGGTTTTTCTCCTTTCGAATACTACAAACATAAATTATTATAATAGAAAAAGATCGCATTCGCATAACAAGATCGCGTTGAAAATGCATAAAAAATATATAAAACTATATAAAACTACAAACATACTACTAACTATAAAATTCACTTGTAAATATTTTAAAACATTTAGCTAAACACTTATAATCCAAAACATTAACATTAATATAAATATCCGACAGAGTTGAACTTAATATTATACATTTTAATTGCAAAAAGGAATAGAAAGTGTTGTTTTACACTTTTAACACAATACTCAATGCACTTTCACTTTTATGCAACGTCTCTTGCAAATTATTTGCACAGTTAAATCATGTTCCTCTTTATTATTCAAGCATATTTTTTTATGTAGACCCAATAACGACATAAATCGACATAAATTTGTTGGTCGACATAAATAAATGAATTTGAATTTGAATAAGTATTGAAAGAATATTATAAATCTATTATTCAAACAAAATGATCAAAATAAAAAAAATATTTTGACACATTTACCTAAATAATGATTAAAATTAAGAAGAATCGGTGAATTTTGCTCAGTAAATAAAGAACAATGTGTAGCATGTATTAAGTTGAAAAAATGTATTTGTCAGCAGTGACGAAGACTCTGAGATGAATTTTGCTGCCTTCTCAACAATGGGTGCCACGGGCACCCACTTTGTGACCACCAGCGGTCAAATACCTGTTGCAAAATTACAGCAAAACGTTTCCAATAATGGACCCACATTATCACAGGTAAAAGCTAGGTATTATTAGTATGCTACTTCTACTAGTAAAAAGTCCTAGTTTGTACCAATATATATGGTATATTTAAAAACTACAGTTTCTTTTGAGCTGCATAGATAGCCCCAAATTTAACATATATAATAAATATTTATGGATGAAAAAGGTACATATATGAATATGATAGTAGTATAGAAATACAATTAAATATATATAATTAATACTTGAATTTGTTTGTAGTAAGTGAACATTAAAGCATCTGTATTAAATACAGCGGTTATTGTAGTTAAAATATTCATATAAAAAGAAAGAACTGCAATAACACTGCCTTAAATTTTAAATAAATTATAAGACTAAACGAAAGGTAGGATTCCCGTAAACTTTTTTTTTTTACTTTAAAAGAATTTTTCTCCAAGCCATGCCAAGCTGTTATGAGGACCTCACTTGTCTCATATAAGTGATGAATGTGTTTTATCAACACCTTTTAACTCCTTTTAATTTCTAATCTTTAGTTGTTAATTTAAATGTCTAAGCTATAAGATAAGAAGCCTTGTGCTGGACAGAGACATCTCCCAAAACTCGTTTAACCCTCTCAGCGCCAGAATATTTTAATTTTTTTTTTGCCCTATGACGTCATACATACATAATCAGCTACGAGATAAATCGTACATGCTAGGTACGATTTATTCCATTAAAAGTCTGATCTTTGATTTAATCATGTGTTTTCTTTGCTAATGCCAAACGTTCAAAATCCGACCTTGCCTGTAGTGCCAACAAATAAATTTTTGTATACAACTAAATCTACGAATATATTCGTGGTCGGCACCATGCTAAAGACCCGCTCTATGAGTTTTCTCGAAGCTGGCACGCAAAGGGTCAATTTTTTTCTTTAATTAAGGATTCATATTTACTGGATTGTTTGATGGATTGATTGTTGTGGATGTTAAGGATTTATATGTTGGCAGGTGGTGGGAATGGTGGGTGGCGTCGGATTGAGCGATGGGGTGCAGTACGTGCGCACACTGGACGGTGGGCTGCAAGCGACGCCGCAACTCATCTCAGTTCCCGTAGCGTTGCCGGGCGCTAAACCCGGTAAAACATATCAGACAATCAACGATTTTATAACACATATCACCTACTTAATCACCTGCTTACTATAAACTATTGGCTTTAAAAACCTGTAAAATTAATGCTGGTAAACGTGCACCACGTTATGCAAAATTATGTAGAGCATTTTGTCACATCGATTTATTTAATTTATACGCTGGTCAGTTCAGGTTCGAAATCTAGTTACTATGACGTGAGATCTAAAATTTTAAGTAAACAATATTTGTAACCGCTGAATATAATATTGATGATGTGGATAACTTTTATTTGAGTGCGAATGTGTATCTTTATTTTGTAAATGTTTGATATTCCTAATAAAAAAAGGTCACCAGTGTCAAGAGTTCAAGGCGACAGTATTTAGCGCGTTCGGCTTATGATTGCGGAGGATAAGTAACACTTGCAAAGGTCGGTCGTGGGATGGGTGGCACAAAATTAACTATGTCTACTTAATCATTGCTAATATCCACTCTTGGTAGGATGACAGTAAAAGTCTATAATATCGAAAAAGTTGCTGCCCATATCTATCTGTCCCATCTATGGCAGGTGTATGTTGATTATTTCTAGTGTCATAAGTCTCCATTACGACACCCTTAAGTGTAGAGGTGTACCTTTCTACTTTGCCAAATACCACCCAGCTAAATTTATTACCCTACTATTTTCTTTATCTCTGTATTTTAGAAAAACTGCAGTGCAATGCTTCACAATCTTCATGTCTGTATTGTAGATAGAATAGCTACTCAAGGCTTGTAGCCTCTACAGTTTCATGTACATCCACTAGAAGTCTCCTAAAATTCAATGGAGCACTGACTCTTAAAGTGGAACTATGGAAAGGAAATATCGAGAGGCACGGTGAGGCGCTTGCCGTCTCTCTTGATATCTCGAAGGCTTTTGATAGGGTGTGGCATGAGGGCCTTATTGGCAAGCTTCCATCATATGGTCTTCCCACTGGTTTGTGTGTCTGGATATCGGACTTCCTGAGAGATCGGTCAATACAAGTTGTCATTGACGGCAGCTCGTCTGACCATTTGGCTATCAATGCCGGCGTTCCTCAGGGTTCCGTTCTCTCTGCAACACTTTTTCTGCTGCATATAAACGACCTGCTGTTGCCCGGTATTTTGGGGTACGCAGATGACAGCACTGTTGTAGAGACCTATATGTCTGATGCACGAGCCAGTGCTGAACAGATCCAGCGTCATAGAGAGGCGATGGTTAGCCGCATGAACCTATCTCTGCAGGCAGTCTCCGAATGGGGCGATGCGAATCTAGTAGGGTTCAATCCGGCAAAGACCCAGGCGTGTCTTTTCTCCGCTAAAAGGAGTCCTTTCAACTTGACTCCTACTTTCCGAGGTGTATCCGTGCCGATCACTGACCATCTTGAGCTTTTAGGTATGTCTTTGTCTCCAACTCTCAATTTTGGCTCTTTCATTGAGAGCATGGCTCAAGTGGCTTCAAAAAAACTTGGCATTCTGGCGAAGGTGAGAAAATACTTCACACCGGAACAGTTGCTCAACCTTTACCAAGCACAAGTTCGATCGTGTATGGAGTATTGTTCTCATCTTTGGGACGGTTCCGCCCGATACCAGCTCCAGACGCTTGAGTCCATTGAGAGGAGGGCAAAGAGGCTCATCGGCAATGAAGAGCTTTTCTATAAAAAGCTCAAAAGCCTTGAGCATAGACGGAAGGTAGCAAGCCTATCCGTATTTTATAGGATACATTTCGGAGAGTGTGCAGCTGAATTGTACAATCTTCTTCCGCCGTCCCCATTTTATCATCGGACAACCAGACTTACAAACTGGCGACACCGTTATATGGTGGATATACCAAAGAGTCGCACTAAGCGTTTTGGTTCCAATTTTGTGATACGTACCGCTAAGGAGTGGAACTCTTTGCCTGAGTCTGTGTTTCCTGACAAATACAATTTAGGGGTCTTCAAGTCACGAGTAAATAGGTACCTTCTAGGCAAGCGCGTCACATCCTAGATCACATCGACGCTTACCATCAGGCGAGATGGTGGTCAAGCGCATGCCTATAAAAAAAATGGAGAACATATTTTAATTTTGGGTTTATAAATATGAAACCTAATTGACATCGAAACTTCATATTTTTCTAAAAAATATTTTATCTTTTACAGGTGACCCACAACCGACAGTACAAATACAGGTGTTGAGCCCTAACTTGACCCTACAGCATCAGCAGCAGCCGAAATACCACATGCAAATACCAATTCAAGGTTTTCAACAAGGTTTTTTTGTTATCTTTTTTTTTATTTTTATTTTATTCATTTTTTTATTTAGGATGGGTTTGCTCTTGATCCTAATCAAGCCCGGGGGCCAAGACAGAATTGACGATGGAACGAGCTAACTCAGAAGGTGCCTATTCACCCTGGCTTTGAAAATGGACGGGTTATAAGTTCTCGAAAATACAGTCGCAGGGAGGGAGTTTCACTCTTTTGCTGTGCGCATTATGAAGAATGTTGAAAAGCGCTTGGTGCGACAGGTAGGAATAGCAACCAAGAAAGGGTAGTAGCCTGCAGTGCGTCTGTATAGAAAAAAAGGAGATGGCGGTATGGGCAAATGCAGCTCTTGAGCACACTCTGCAAAGTACAGTCTGTGGAAGACCGAAAGACAGGCAACTTTGCGACGATGAGCTAAGGTGTGAAGCTTGCTCTTCACCAATTTGCTGTCGCCGATGAGCCTCTCAGCTCTGCGTGGAATCGTGTCCAGTGCAGCAAGTTGGTATTTTGCTGAGCCATCCCAAAGATGGCTGCAATATTCCATGCAAAATCGGACTTGAGCTTTACAGAGAGTTAAAAGCTATACCGGCGTGAAATATAGCTTGACCTTATTTAGGACGCCCAGCTTTTTGGCTGCAATTTAAACTTTGGATTCGATGTTGGCGCCGAAGTTGAGGTCTGAAAACAACTCCATGCCATGAAGCTCGAGGCTGTCGGTCACAGGTACACATGTACCTCGGAAAGTATGCGTTAGGTGGAAGGAATTCCTTTTGCCGTGAAAAGACACGCATGTGTTTTGGAGGCGTTGAAATTAACGAGGTTACTGCCGCCCCACTGGGAAACGTAGTTTATTCGCTCAACCATGGCCTCTCTCATGAACATCACGTCGCCACCGCTGGCTTTTGCACTAGACAGGTATCTCTCTACATCAGTACTGTCGTCTGCATACCCAACTGGTATTAACAGGTCATTGATGTGCAGCAGGAAAAGCGTCGCAGAAAGACCAGACCCCTGAGAAACTCCGGCATCAATAGCCTCTGAGTCAGAGGAGCAGCCATTGACAACGACTCTGATCGATCGTTCAGTCAGGAAATCGGCTATCCAACTGCAAAAGTCAGCGGGGATACCGTACGCAGGAAGCTTGCGCAGCAGACTTGCGTGCCAGACCCTGTCAAAAGCCTTCGAGACGTCAAGTGCTTCGCCGTGCATCTCGAGGGCCTCGCCCCAGCAATGAGTCACATAAACAAGAAGATCCCCAGGTGAGCATCCTCGGCGCAAGCCATATTGATGGTCACTGAGGAGATCGTTGTCTTCTAGGTATGAGAGTAACTTGCTGTTCAGTACTCTTTCCATAACCTTACAGAGTATGGAAGTGATGGTGATCGGTCGGTAATTGCATGTGTCGGCACGACTACCCCTTTTTGGGTAATGGTTGCAAATTGGCAAGCTTCCAGGATTTTGGGACGGTTTTTGTGTTGAGAGAGTGGCGATACAAGCGTGTTAGCACAGGAGACAACTCAGGCGCATAGTACCTCAGTACTCTTGCTGGTATGCCATCAGGATCACTGGCCTTATTCACGTCTAGACTAAGTAAGACACTCCGGACCTGCTTATTGTGAATTGTGATCTCCGACATCGAATAATCACAGCAAGGTATGTTTGGTGGTTGTTGAGATCCGGTGTCTAGACTGAAATTGTTTGCAAATAGAGAGTCAAATAAACTTGCTTTCTCAGCTGCAGAATGGACCAGTGACCCATCAGATTTCAGCAAAGGCGGTAGCCTAGGACTTGTTTTATTTTTATTCAAAATCCAATATGTATACTCAATGTTTAAAGATTAGATTGCCATCATGTGTCCATATTAAAGCATATAAACATTATATTTAGGTATAAGTATCCAGGCATGAAGTATTGCAACTGTAATTAAGCAATCTATAATAGTTTCCTTATGTTTCTTTGTTAGGTGGTGCTGTACTGACAGTTGCATATTCACCTGAAACAAATGAAACAGGGGGCATACAATTAGTCGGACAGAATGGACTACCTGAAGGTAAGATAATTTTAGAATTTGGTGTTGGCAAAACCTGGACCTCGTGCGGGCAGTTATTAAAAAAATATTAAATAATTCAGTACTTTCGTAATTATCCTGCTTATTACATAAGTGTATTGGTTTCCTAAAGTTCGTGTTTATTATAAATGCGTTATTAATATTTAATGAATAGCGATTAGTAGATTACTGTTATTTAAAAAGTTTTACTTTCGTAACGATTTGTTGGTATAAGAAACCTAATTAAGAGACCAGCATATTTTATCATAAACATTTTATTAAATTCTTACATTTCTTAAATTCTTGTGGCTACTATCTCTTCATTACATTTGTCTAATTGTAAATAAGGTTTTTTACGTCTTAGTATTGGTGACTATTATCTTCAACAAAAGCAGATAAAATTACTTATTGTATTAAAATAGTATATTTTGAATTGAAGGCAGAAAATCATTAGTTTGAACCAAATGCTTGTTTTACATAGCAATATTTATGTATTATCATATAATTTTTTGGTGATGATACTGGATAACTTTTTATGGTCTTATATCGATAATCTCAAAACGATTATTGATTCTTAGTATTGGTTACAAAATGAAACCTTTCTCAAATGTGAGAGGCGAGATCGTTAAGGCTGTTAGAGATATGCGCCTCATTATGTTTATGGTCTTATATAATAGTCTATGGCTTGGCTTAAGAATAGTCTTGAATTAATTGCTTTGAGTTATAAACAAGTTCTAAGTTATTACAGCTGTTTCTAATAGCGAATTTTCAAATACCCAGGTCCATTCCGGAAGCGAATAGGTGATGAACTTTTATGTAAAATTTCTGTAAGTGTTAACTGCACTTAACACAAGCGTAGTTCGTGTTTATGCACTTTCGCTAACAAACTTTGTATGTTTTTACCCTATGTAGTATACGTTCAGAAAGGTAAAGCTAAAACGTCATATATCAAAAGTAACAGAGTTGAATAACGTAATTGGGCAATATGACTCATCAACATTTGTGTTTTTGGGAGCTCCAAATAAGTAATGGAAACTCGTAATCCGAGATGTGTAACTTGAAGCCAATTTCCAATTAATTTGACATCCTTTTTGACATTTGACATCCTTTTTGACATTTGACTGTTAAATAGAAATCAAGGAGCTCATAAAATTAGGCGTCAGGTCTGACCAGGAAATGCTTGTTGTTCACATATTTGCCGTAGCTAGCTGTACGGACAATAGACACATTCACAAAATTGAGAAAAATTTGTAAATTATATAAGCTGATATTTGACAATTTTGTTGACTGTACATAATTATTAACACATACAGAGGTTTCGTCGTGTTTTTTTAAGTCGTCGTCGTGAGTCGTGAGTTCACTCATTAAAAAACAGTTACTATATAGTTATTTAACTTTTAAGTTGCAGTTTTTGTAATGATAGCTACTTTATTTAAACATGTGTGCTACTTCACGTTAAGAAAAAAAAATCTACATTATTAAATACAGGGATTCAAAAACTCCTTTATAAGGATACACTTTCATAAGGGTGTAACCCTTATGAAAGTGTATCAATGAGAGGAAACATCCTCTCGTATTCGAAAGAAACATTTTTATTTACCGGATTTCGACGAGTGTTCGCAAGGCTCGGTAGCTCAATTGGGAGAGCATTGGACCGGATTTCCAAAGGTTGCGGGTTCGATTCCCGCCTGAGATTCACTTGTGACCCGAGTCGATTTTTTCTAGTATTTTTCTATTATAATAATTTATCTTATAAGATCGCATTGAAAATGCATAAAATATATAAAAAATTATAAATCATTAATGAGCTGTTGCATAGTTATGCCAATGTGAACCTTATTGACTGTAACAGATATTAACATTTATGAACCGGTATTTTCTAAAACAGATTCAAAGTGTTACAGTTTCTTTCTGTTTCACTTTTAAAACAGAAATGAAAAACAGTGTTCAGAACACTCTATTCGGATACCGTTAAATCCCTAATTAAATATTTGTAGTTTTGGGCAGAAGTCAAACTTGCACAATAATATAAAAAAGCCGGCCAAGTGCGATTCGGACTCGCGCACCGAGGGTTCTGTAAAAACTTTTAGTCAAGTAAATAATGAAAGTACCGAACTTTCCAACTTTGCCGTTGGAAAACTGTTGTCCCCTTACATCGACATAGGTTGCGGTTAGTTTACCAAATGCAAAATAAGTTTATAATCGCAAATATTTCTTTTTTGATTGACGGTTACAAATTTTAAATTACAAAGTGACGGTTTTCGGATTTTTTCCTTCACTTGTGCTTCATGACATTGCTTCATGCCAAATTCTAGGTTATTTTAAGTCAATGCAAAATACCCTATAAATTTTGATTCCCTGAAGAGTGTCAAAATAAAGTTGTTTTGCGGTATAAACGACCGTATCATTTTTTTACGTTAACTTAGTAGCTTGAATTTTTCACAGCTTCAAGGGACTGTACACCTGAGTAAATGGTTTTAATTTTAACTAGATACTTCCACGCGTTCCTGAGATAAAGGGTCTTAACAGACAGACAACTCAGTTTTTTTCCGTTTGAGGTACGGAACCCTAAAAAACATTTGTATAAACAGTTTTATACTTAAGTTTAGATATTAAAAAAGGAACTTTTGAGAATTGCTGTAATAAAAAATTACCAAGCGTTGACAAATTTCGGTGGTTTTACGAATGGCTGGGTGTCCTAAAAGGGTTGTCGAGGGTTGCAAATCCCGTCTTCAATTTTTTGTTTAAACTTATTGGTGTTAAAGAATCTGTGACAGTAAGTTTCTGTTTTGGTTGTAGTAGCACAAAGCACCTAGTAATGTTTGCGTGTGATCTAAGTGCACTGTCTTTATTCTACAATATCCATTCTCATAATTCACTTGTTTGAAGAATACACAAAATAAATATTTGCAGAATTGACACTCTTCCACTTGCAGAACGTACACACAACACTTGTAATCACAACATTTTCGCTATTGTTATATGTATATATATTCGGAAAGTAGGTATAAGTTTTTGCAATCGATTCAACAAGGTCATTAAAATTTATTTTTAAATAATTTGATTTAAAAAGCCTGAAAAACCAGCAATGTCTTTTTAAAGAGAGAAAGAGTTTGTTGGAAGCATACTTTAACGAGTGTAATAACTTTCACAAATGATATGTATGAACATAAATGCATAAATACCAAAGAAATCATTAATTCAAACGCTAATACAATTTTAATAAGGAACAAAATCGCCACTTACTATTTGTGAAAGTTTTCTATGGATTACTAAATAACTGAACAGATCTGTTACTTCAGCAGTATTGCCTCATTTTGGGGTTACTATTAATTATGCCTCTATCTACACTTCATTTTAAAGAAGGAGAGTCGATTTTGTAAGATTTTTTAAGTTATCTAACTCAAAATTCTATCATCATAATCGCAAAGTACATTATTTTAGGTGGACCTTTATCTTCCGTGGGAAAACTCTACAAACAATAAAGTTTAGTGGGCAACTTTTTGATTTCATATAAGTGACAGACGATGGTAACTGATTTGTGACTACTGGATGGTTACGTAAACAAAGCTAAATAAAGAACAATTAAACAACCGAGAATCAGAAATGTAGATTACTGACACCTCTGTGGATTTCGTAAGAGACATTTTGCAGTTTTGTTTCACTTGCACATATTATATGTTCCATTATTACACACTAATATCCGCCACAACACAATTTAAAACAAGGTACGAATATCCGCTCCCGCCAAATCATTCCCTATCTCACCTGTTAGTTTTGTTTGCAGGTTTGCAGGTGGTGGCAGCTCTACCACCGGAGCTACAACTGGTGCAAGCGGCGCATGCGCACGAACACAAGGAAGCGTCACCTCCCGCTCCACAGCACCAGGTATTCATCCTTTAGAGAAGCTACTTAAAGTTGAGGTTGCTTTAAACACCAATATAATATGTATAATCACGATAGATAGTAACGTTATTATTACACACAAATACATAGAATAAAAACTAAATTAAATTGTTCGTGTTTTTCATCACACAACCAACATAGGTATCTGTGCAGTAGTAGGAATGGGCTTGACGTAAATAAAATTTCATCCGGAAATAGGTGAAGTACCGATTTTCAGCCATTACCCTGGCTGATGAGGGCGCAAATGATAAGGAAAAACGGTAGTTTGTGTTATATAGTACCTAATACAATTAAATTGACAAGTATAGTGGTATTAGAAAAAAAGGAAATAAAAAGTCATAATTATCAATAGTAATATTATCACATTGAACAGATATTTATATCTAAAGCCTAAGTTTTTGAGTCCCGCCTGAGAACAGCCTATAAGCAGTCTATTTTTTATCATTTAAAAATTTATCATATAAAATAAATGAAAAATATAAAAATCATTAATCAAATTAAAATAGTGTTAACACAGTGCCTTACTCGTGTTATGTTTAATCTATACGAATGTAATACTTGCCTTCAATCTAGGGGCCAGGTCATAAAATAGCTTAGTTTTCAAAAAATCAAAGGACAATGCCAGAATTTGTATAGAGTTTTGACCCACTTCAAAACTCATTGTACAGGAATGTAAGAAAGTGTTTAGTGTAGCTGTTTAATTACTTATGAAGGTACGGCATTTGAAAATTATCTAGATGTTGCCGTTTAATTGATATTAAAACAAAAAGTATAGACTTTTCCTACTTTTGCGAAATTGTATATAATGCAGTTAATTATATTTGCCGTACGAAACAAATCAGGCGCTTTCATGACTACTACTACTACTACTAGATTTTCATCGTACCACAGTGATTCACTTTGAACGTAAAAGATTTTAGGTTCGAAACCCAGTGCGGGACAATTTAAATAATCTTTTTTTATTGATTCGGGTTGGGGGGTGAGGTCATTGGCTTTAATTATTGTCATTTATATGATAACTGACAACGGGTATTAAATAATCAGGATGTTGCCTAGTGCAATTTTTTTTCTTAGACATTTTCACACAGCATTATCTAGTCCCAAACTAAACATAAGTTTGTACATATTATGGGTACTAGGCAACTGACATACTACTTATAAATACTTTTCTTTTATTAATAAATACCTATCTACATATTATACATAGAAACAACCAGACACGAGGCAAATATCAGTTCTGCTAACATTTGCCTCGGGCGGGATTCGAGCCCGCAACCTCTGGGATTAGAGGCCATTTATCTGACCACCAAACCACGGAGGCCGTCAATTATTATCAGGTTATCATTATTTACTATCTGTGTCAGCGTGGTTTATCCACGTAAGTCCCGTTCCCGTGTGAATATCGGGATATAAAGTATTCTATGTGTTATTCCAGGACTGCAGCTATACATATAAGTTCCATTATAATCGGTTCAGTAGCTTTTGCGTGAAAGGGTAACAAACATCCATCCATACCCACAACTTTCACGTTTATAATATGTATAGGATATAGGATTAGAAACATTTTAAGTAACATTTTATGTTAAGCTTATTGATAAGCATTTTCTACATGCCATACTAAGAAGTTTATTAAATAATGAAAGCAAATTCAAAATATTATATATATTGACAACTATTTGAAAAAGGAATATAGGAACAGCTGAATTCAGTAAAAGATAACTTTATAATACATCATTTATTTAATCATCAAGCATTATTAATATATTATCTAGGAATGCAGCTGGAGCATCAATATTAGATTCATGTCGTGCCCAACCAAGATACCATATGATAGTCATAACATGACAGCAGCACCCTACAGTTCTATTACCTACAACACAACTGCAGCAATATCCTAATATGGAATCGATTGCACTACTACTGCTATTGGGCTCTCCGTCAATTAGGATATATGTAAAATAATGCCTTTGTCCTATATGCCTCGATTTAATTCTGCCTCTAATTAAATAGGGGCGGTTTCCTCCGATATGTGCAACCATCTCTTCAGAATTTTCAATTTCTGGGCATACCTCTATTAAATAAAGGCCATTTTCTCGCATATGTTCTCCGAAATAAGATCTAGCCTGTTTCACTTGGTACGGTCCTAATGCAATAAGTAGTAAATCATTCATACTTAATATAGGAAACTGCTGCAATTGTGGTAGATTCCCATCAATGCGGGAAAACATGGTCCGCCTTCTGTTCAAATTAAAATCTACAACAAATTGAGCTAAATGATTAGGCTCATTTAAATAGCGCAATGCCCTTTGAATAATCTCTTGAGCATATGGTTGGTCTTGAATCAATGGATGAAAGCGATTGATTAATGCTGCTGCAACAAGGAAATCATGCCATAGATGTGATGAGGCTCTGTTGAAGAATTCTTGTCTAAACAATTTGAAATCACGTTTGAATCTTCCATTTACAATCTCAACAACCCATCTGCACAATGTTACACAGCGGCTTTTATTCGCTTGTAGTGTTGACAACTGCATTTGACCTTCATCAACTGATTCAGGTTTGAACACTTTATATCCATAAGATTCTAGTTGTGGAATAGCATCCCGAAACCCTCTATCAAGGATAAATATATCCTCAGCTCTGAAAAACGACCTCATGGGACCATTTTCATTTCGAAACAAATGTGCCATTATTTCAGCATCAGTTTGTGTTGCCGCATAAGGCCCCGAAACATCTACTATATACCCATCACATGCTACTATAAGGAATGGCTTTATAAGGTTATCGTATTTATGCAAACTGTAGGTCTTTTTTTGATAAAAATAGTTGCTACTTTTTTGAATATAAATGTAAGTACCATCACAAATAGTGATACATGGCATGTCTTCTATTGAAGCGTTTGGGTTGCCAAATAGGTTATTAGGTACCACTAAATTACGCCGGGCTACATCTTCTCTAGTTGTATGCTGAAGACCAACATGATTCGGTACAAAATGATGCAGAAAGTAATTGCGCATTTTGTTTAAATATGACTCTAAGGTAGAGCGAGGCATATTGAAGAGTGTAGCTAATCTATTATCACTATCACCTGTTCTAAGTTTTGTTAAATATATAGCTAAGCAAGTTTTTCCATTTTTTACACTTTCCAATATAGGTATTTCATTATACAAATCTAGAAATTCAGTCACTGTTAGGCTAGTCCAGTAATGACAACAATGGTTAGGCATTTCATGCACATTCTCAAAATCTATGAAATCTGCACTTATTTGCAATATTCTGATTAAATCTTCTATTTGAAGAGCCGTAAAACTATTAGTTAAATTATTATTTTCACACAACGATCCCCATTCATTACGATATAAATGGAATTCACATACACGTGAATATATTGGCACATAGATACGATATTGCTTAAGAAGCAAGACTTTGATAAATCCAGGAATTAAATGACCACTTTGGTTAACACAACTCTGAAAAATGCAATGTCGTGATGTATTTGCAGCACGTTTATAGTGAGGTAGATTGATAGTCCCTGGATTAGGAGCGGTGTCAACATGTTCTTGATGAACTACAGGCGGGGTTGGGGCCACAGGCACAACTGGCTGCTCTGAGTTTACAGTATTAATGTTCCTGTTTTGATCTCTTGGTATTTGCCGAGTAGCACGCATCCAACAAACATGGCAAACTAATGAAGATCTTGATATTACCTAAAAGAAAATAAGTTTGTGACTGTTTGAATGAATGAATATAGTGTTTGATTTATTCTGATAGAAATTATCATTATTTCAGAATATTTTTAATAGTAAGTTATGTGCAACAAATATAGTAAAAATTGTAAAATATATCATCATAAAATAATAATTACTCTACATACCTCAGTAAATGTATTCCATGAACATAAAATAGCTGTTAAAGGGTCATTGCCTTCAATAGTATGATATCTGACAGGTCGTCTATTGTCCTGGACTGATCGTCCACATCCCAAACAAACATGTGTATGGCCCACTTGTCTAACAGCTTCCATGTTTCCTCTGTGACAGTTGTTTAATAGCAGAAAACATTCTTGACATATCACAGCTTCTGGTGGTAACTAAAATAAAACAGTTTATAGGTATAATTCTCATGTTTACATGAATAATAACAATTGACATTATCATTGAAAAAATAAGACTTAAAAATAAATACCTGTTGTAATGACATCCAAGTCGCCAGAAGAGTTTGTATTGTTGGTGATAATGTACATACTACATGTCTTTGCATCCTGTCGACGCATAAATGACAATTTATGCATCTCAACATGGTTCACAAGCAATCAGTATTCCTTTACAAATGCACAAAGTCGTATGTATAGAAGGTGAAATCGAGTCCGTATTTAAAAGCCAAAAGTCGTAACAGTTTATAGCATCCAATCTAACTAATACACTTCTTTGCGCAAGCTGAAAATATTTTACACTGTGGAAAGAAAAACACGAGCGAAAATAATGACTTGCACTGACATTTGGCGTTTCGTTCTGTAATTCGCTTGCTCCGTCAATAGCGGCGTTAACCACAGATTACTAAGATTATGGGCGTTAACTCCATATAATATATGGATTATATACATGACTAAAATAACCCGTTTAGTTATTTTAGTCATATTTACAATGTATTTTAATATTATGATTAATAATATTGTATGTAACATTATATTTATATATGTATTTAAATAAATATATCACATAAAAATACAATAAACATATAACTAAACGCAAATATATCGCTCGACGTCCGGCGTCGGGTTTCACTCCATAGGAAATGATTTAATTCCTTTTTTGTTTTTTTATTTCGTATCGGCAACTAGTACAATTGTTAAGGTTAATTTAAAACAAGCTATAAAGCCATTGATGTTTTTTCATTGATTTTGTTTTTCTGTACATGCTGGGTCAGGATCTAGCATTGTCATTTACAAGAAACACGTCATTGTTATAAGTGACATTTTTCAAATCGGTGAATTTTATGTATAGTTTTCTTTCTCAGTAATTCCGTTGTGTTTAGGAAAAACCTACTATACTTTGTCCAAAGTAGGATGATACTTTTGACAGTTGACACCTATATAGAGGGTATAAAGTTGCTATTGCAATGTCAAGCCAAACATAAGGAAACAAACGCAACCTTAGTACGTAGCAATAAATAAGTGACATCTGTCAAAAGTATCATCCTACATTGGACAAAGTATAGACTCGTCATAGATCTGGATTTGCTGAGATTGCAGGTTTAATTCACTTCTATATGAGATTAATTCACTCTGTAGCAGAAACGACAACTCCATTTTCTTTCTAGCCTGTAAACACCCGGCTATGTTCCAGGTGTTCATAACGCCGAACCAGCAAATAATTATAAACGGGCCTGACGAACAGAAGGTGTTGAACAACAACACCTGCTCGGATAACAATAACGCGGGTATCAGCATCGTCATCAAGGAGGAGTGTGACGAAACCAAACACGAAGATGTCAGTATAACATTATCATTTGTTTTCTATTAGAATGACACCACCAAATATGTTTCATGTAATGTCAGGTCCATTATATGTGGATATAATAAAATTAGTCCTTTGCCCCTTCAGTGGTTGCATTAAGAGGCCGATGATTTAAATATAACTATATAAATTATAATTAGTGAATGATTTTATAATTTTTATATATTTTATGCATTTTCAATGCGATCTTATAAGATAAATTATTGTAATAGAAAATACTAGAAAAAATCGACTCGGGGTCACAAGTGAATTCCCGCCTGAAAATTCACTTGTGACCCGAGTCGATTTTTTCTAGTATTTTATATTATATTAATTTAACCTAGTGACAATGTTTTTTTTTCATAAAAACCTTTTATGTTCTTTTATAAGTAAAAATATAGTTTTACAATTTAAAAAAGTAATTGTTAATATCGTTCATCTGTAACCACATTCCTTAGAATATACAATAGCTACCAACAATGTAATTTACAAAAAGCTAATTAAATGTTTTTCTTACTCAATTAAAGATTATTTTGAATTTGGGACATGATATAAATTTGATATTTTGACTTCATATTTTTTTTTCTGTTACATTAGAATTATACTACATATATCGGACAAAACACTACATACTACTAAAAAAAATATCTAGATTTATTTTGTATAGAATGTCATAATATTAAAAACAGATTGTGTAGATTAAACAAATAAGGGTTTTAAATTAAGGCATATTAATATTTAGATTAGTTTTGTCTTTTTATAAATTATTTTTTAAAAATTCTGCTTACCAAATATTTGATATGATGTGTAATGGTAACATCTATTGATTAGACCATATTACTTGCAGAATTAAATGACTTCATTTGATTACTACGAATAATTTACTATACACTACTGTATATTTTAATAAAAAAATGTTTATTTAATACACATGGGCTGTGTTGCAGGAGAGTTCCCAAGGCACGGAGGCCAGCGACTCGTCAACTTGGCAGATGAGTAGCAGCAATCAACAGACCCTTATCGAGTATCTCAACACACTCCCGCCTCAGGTATAAATAATATTTAATTAAAGGAGGTCACTGAAAACAGCCTAAATAACGTAACTAAGTTCAATTTTCGACAAAAATACATATAACCACGCAGGGAGAGATCATAGATTTCCACTTGCCATGATCCTGACATACAATCACATTTTACCCTGAGTGTATTATATATCAGTTATATATTTTCTTTCGACGACCGTTTGGTGTAACGGTAGCGAGCCTGCCTTTCGCACCGACGGTCCTAGGTTCGAATTCTGAAGGGGCAGATGAATACGAGCATTTGTACCTGAGTCATGGGTGTTTATATATATTTCTATGACTATTACATATCTATGTATCATATATGTCTGTCTATCCTTTACACTAGTATCCATAACACAAGCCTTACAGTGCTTACTTTGGGCTAGGATAATTGGTGTGAATGTAAGAAATATTTATTTATTTTCTTAAGTCAAGATTTTTTTATATGAAGCATATAACCTTACATAACCTTGGAACCTATAACCTTACATAGATAATATTATTATTAATCAGTTAATCGATAAGTCTGTGTTTATATTCAAATTGTCTAATGATGTTTGTCTACAGATCTTGATTATGGTGCTTTTTACATATAGGCATAATATGTGCATTTTAAGTAAATAATGCACTATAAAGAATTATATTTGAAAACCTCATACCTCCTTTACGAGTAATAAACACCCTAATTGAAATCAGATTTTAACCAGTAGGTATTTCTTTTTTGACTGTGTATATTTAATTTACATGTGGATGAAGATCTTTTACATATTTAAGTAATCAAAGAGAACCACCGATAATATCTCATCTGCCTTTTGTTTGCTTTGTAAGGTTAATATAAAATCAATAAGTTCAACCGAACGATTGACTGATTCTTGATCGTCCCTTTTTTGCCACCAATAGAATCGGAAACCAGCAATTGTTACGCATGCTGTTAAACTACCATAACGATTAGCGCTAGTGTGAATAATATCTATTATCCAAATAGGCGTGTATAATTAATACCTAACTTCCTCATATGCCTAAAACAAATATACGCTAGTCTGCTGTCCGTGAACTAAAAGTTCGCTAAGCCTCAGGTCAATTTTATGTTTTTAATGCCAGCATATTTAAAAGCAAAATCTCTTTCGATCTGTCTTTATTTCTATACTTCTATTACTTGAAGTTTTTGAAGTTATTGTAACAAAACGTTAATTTTAAATATATTTCGCGTTTTTCGCTCATATCTCAAAAAGTTATTTGGTGGTAATTTAAGATTTTTATTACTTTAACTATTTGTTTAATGACATTATACT
This sequence comes from Calamotropha paludella, assembly GCA_927399485.1. Lineage (NCBI taxonomy): Eukaryota > Metazoa > Arthropoda > Insecta > Lepidoptera > Crambidae > Calamotropha > Calamotropha paludella. Next base: position 21,583,952 of record OV656812.1, read on the forward strand.
TCTTGCAAATTATTATGATTAATTGTAATGTAATTAATGTAGAAACATGGTACGCAAAACCGAGAATAAATTTGTTTTATATTCAGTTTTGCATACCATATTGGCAGAATGTACTTGATAACAAAGTGTAACCCTATTCCATATGTAAGTGTACCTACATTCTATGCAAATAAAATGATTGATTTGATTTGTGACCTAGCGACGTTTTAGCTAGCAGACGGCAGTAGAGGAATATAATTTTTGTGAATTAAACGCATGGTGTTGTTATAGCAAGCGCAGCAGTTGCCGGTGTCTCTCCAGCAGTTTCTTCGGTTGAATCCCAGCAACGTGAAGCTGGAGCAAATCGATTATATGGACGTTGAGGCGACCACTGACGAGAAACCCAGCACCAAGGAGGACGCCGTCGCAGAGGCCGTCGTCGGGGAAGGTATGTATCCTTTTTTAACTTCCGACGCAAAACGTAGGGGTGTTATAAATTTGACCACTATGTGTATTTATGCATCTGCTGTGTCGGGTTTATAGATTAAGACGCGGTTTTGATTTAGTGAATAGGTATCTTCTAGGCAAGCGCGTCACATCCTAGATCACGTCGTCGCTTACCAATAATAGTGGTCAAGCGCATGCCTATTTTCTATAAAAAAATTAAAAACATTAATAGTTCTATATTAGAAGAACTGCATTCCAATCCAGATTTTTTGTTAATTATTTTAATTTTGTCACATTTAATTAATTATTTTAATTTTGTCACATTTATACTATAATTATAAATAGAACCAAATGTTGCTAATGTTTTGAACAGTTTGTTAATAGTTTTGAGCAGTTTCTTTAAAAATCTACTATAAAAACTTTTATCATATAATGCTTATGTATTATGCTTAAGCTGCAATCTTTTTAATTCAGACTATTAATTTATCTGTGTTTATAAGACCTTTTGAGAACACAAGAATTTTGCTAACAAAAAAAAAGTACGAAATTAGTAATACGAATGTAATATATTTGGTCATTAACATGGTTTTAGAATTTGACGCTGAATGTTTTTTTTTTATTTCAGACGGTACAATAGTGATAACGCAAAACAAGAAGAAAAAGAAATACAAGAAGAAGCCAGCTCGCGCCGCCCGGCCTAAGCCTGGACAGGTGATCATCGCCACCGCCGCCGATGGCACCACCGTGTACTGCTGTCCAGAGTGTAGGATGGCCTACCCGGAGAAGGAGCGACTCGAATTGCACCTTAGCGTGCATAAAATAGATCGGAGATTCATCTGCGGCATTTGCGGCGCTGGGTGAGAAACAAAGAATCATTTTTGATATTTTTTATTACGGAAACATACAGCGTTAGATGGAACATTGTTAATATAACAGAATTTTAGTATATAATTCAAAAGAGTTTCCTCCACTAACTAATACATATTGTTAACAGACAAAAACTTTTACGAACGAAGCATATATACACTTTTGACAATTTATTAAAAAAAAATACAAAACATTAAGATTTCAACTCACGTAAACAAAATTTTAATTTTTGAATGTCGCATATTTGGTATTAAATACATAGGTATATCTATATGACTTCAATTTACATTATAGTTTCTTGCATCTCTTAAGATGTGATTTTTGCCGTAATTTTTAATGATATCTTATATGATAAATTTTAATAGAAAAATACTAGAAAAATCGACTCCTCTCAAAAGTTTGTTATCAAGAGGGAATAATGGTGTAATATTTTTTAATTCTTTCTTGTCACTAATGTGTGCAAGTGAATTTTAAGAAATTCTACTCTATTTGTGCTCCTAACACCATTATCTCTCCTGAGATCAAATGTACGATTGTGTCTAATTATTAAAATTATAGATTCAGAAAATGCGGTTATGTTTGAAACGTCGGGTATATTTTTTTTTCGTTAACCCCTCGTCATTTACTAAGATGATGTTACGAATAGGACCACGTCCCTAGTATATGGCGAGTTGGTTAAAAACTAACATCTTAGTCGATGATTTTATTGTGCTTTGATGACAATTAGTATATTTTTATATGTTTTCAGATTGAAACGCAAGGAACATTTAGAGAGACACAAGTTAGGCCACAACCCGGAGCGACCGTACGTCTGTGGCGTTTGTCGTAAAGGGTTCAAACGACGCGAGCATCTCAATCTTCATACTGTCATACACTCCGGCGTCAAAACTGAGCTCTGCGGTGAATGCGGAAAAGGTATCTTTACTACCATTATAACTAAATTGTCGTCGCCGTCGAATCCTGATTCATTTTTCGGTGTCAAAATTATATAATATTTTTTAATGTGCCCGAACCTAGGATTCTAACTTGAAAGACCTTTTGAAAGATACTGAAACTATTAATTTTTTGTTGTTTCACCAACTTGTTAAATATTGTTAAGTTACAAATATATAATCTAAGGTCATAGTGGTTTGTGTGTTTGTCTGTCCGCTCTTTTTCCATTGTATCAATAACGTTACCATAGCAACGCGTTAACCGCAAGTAGTTCGTCCACCGGACGCTAGATGGCGCTAACGGAAAAATATTTCATAATAGAAAAAAATTAAAGAATTTTGTTCACCCGTGCGAAGCCGGGACGGGCCGCTAGTATTATTCTAAATATTGAGTTTAAATATGTGTAATCATTTTTGTAGCTTTTTTTAAAATTTTTAATATCACTGTCACTGGTCCCTGTATTTATACAAGATTTTTTTAATAAGAGTGCTTTGATGTCTATTCTATTTTATTTGGTAATAATTGGTCAGTAAAGCCGTATATAAAAAATGTCTCATCCATCTTTTGGAGAATTTTTAGTTTATATAATATGCTTGTTTTATTCTTTCAAAGACTACACTGTCATTATCTGTTTTGTATAAGATCAAAATGTCAAGAATTTCTCGCGAATTACAATCGGCTCCCTTAATTCAAAATTTCATCCCTATAACGTGACAACAGCAGTAGTAACAACTACGAATGGACAAATGTAGAGACCGTAGACTTAAATATATAGTTTTAGATCACTTTATATTATATCTGACTATGTGTGTACGTATTTATAATAAAATTCGAAATGACTACAAAAAATTTACATTAAATGTATATAATCTGAATTATATGCGTGGTTTAATTAATGTAATATAACCCCTTGAAGCCCAGCTTTGTGTTAAATGCGTTATTTCTCTCCCTATCGGGAAAAAAATATCATTCAATTAAAAAGAACCAAAACAAAAGCCGTAATAACGATTAAATCAGACTGCGCGCTGTAGAGCATGATGCTCGCGGAATTTAGGTATCATTGTCGCGCGCATGATATAATGCTCGCGGGTTTTAAGGGGTTAAATGACATAAAACAATTCATAGACCTCAATATATTACATCAACTAGTAAAAATTAACGCTATAAAAGATTTGCATGCTTCTATAATAAGGGCAAAATATGTGCACATTTAATATTATTGTGAAAACATTTTATTAACGTGTTTTTATATATGATATAAATGATTAGCAGTCTGGTCACGCGTTGCTATGGATCAGTTATTATAAATTGCATTTTTTTTTTATTAAAAATTAAAATGAAAGTTATTATATGTCTTAAGTGAGAACAAATCCAGCAAAATAAAGTAAAGTCATTAAAATCGGTTGAGTAGTTTCGGAGTTCAACGTGGTGACTGTGACTCGTGACGGTGACTATGACACAGTGAATATATATTTATAGATTATGAAAATGATCTTTTTACAGGTTTCTATCGCAAAGACCACTTGCGTAAACACACGAGGTCACACGAAAGCAAGCGTGCCCGAGACGAGGCGGGCACTGATGTCGACACGAAGTCCACCCCCGCCCCCGCACTTGGCCTCGCCCCCGCCCCCGCCCCTGCCCCTGCCTCTGTGCCTACACTAATGCCCGAGATCACCATACACGTGAGTCTTTAATACTGTTACTAACTGTCGGTATTGGGCAGTTAATATTCAGCATTTATAGTTTAGACGGAATTTTATTTTCCCTGAATAAATACACACTCAGATTTCCCTAATAATAATATTTCAAACTGTCACACTAATTAGCCTAGCCCAAAGTAAGCCATGTAATACTTGTGTTATGGATACCAGGGTACCATTTATACATATATATGTAGTGTTTATAGAAAAATACATATATAAACTCAGGTAAGATAAGATAAGATAATTTATTTGCAAGCAAACACTGTAGAAAAGCTATTACAAAAGATTATATATGATCAAGTGTTGCACCAGGCACTGGCACGCAAATATTACATGATTGGTTTTAATAATAATTATGAAAATCACATTATTAAATTACATTATTAAATTACATTATTATATTACATTATTAAATTGCTGAATAAAAGATGTCAAATAATGTTACGTAATTATATAATCGCACATTACTATCATCATCAGGGACCTTATTTTAAATTATTAACAGTAATATAGCATTTTAATATCAGACAAATAGAGGTATAATGCACTAATAAACAATTGAATTCGCAATTCATTACAATTTGTCAGTTAGGTATTCTTTTAAATCATAGTAACACTTGAGCAGAAGAAGTTGCAACAGTTATTTTCTAAACAAGTTCAATGGCAATTCTTTAATGTCCTTTGGCAGTTTATTGAAGATTTTTATTGCCATTGGATAAGAATTCTGACTATACAGACTTGAGGACACCATTGGATATATAAGTCTATTTGGGTATCTTCTATTATAATAAGGGATAACGTCACTCTTCTTATTAAAAATACTTGGATAGGATTTAACAAAGATACATATTTCAAATATATACATGGATGGTACCGTTAATAACTTCAGCTGCACAAAATAAGGCTTGCAACTGGTCATTCGTGAAATGTTACAAATAGAACGAATACATTGTTTCTGGGCGATAAAAAGTCGATCTATATCAACCGAGTTGCCCCAGATCACCATTCCATATCTTAGTATGGAAGCCACATACCCATGATATGCCAACAAAGCTGTTTTCAAGTCAGTTAAGTTAACGAGTCGCCATAACATATATGAAGAGCTACTAACCTTACCACACACTCGATGTATATGCGACTTCCAAGTAAGGTTATTATCTATGACAATCCCCAAAAACTTAATCTCCTTAGTTTCACCAATCAACTGACCATTGTATTCCACCAAGAGTTCACTTAACTTATAATTGCGTTGATTGTGGAATTGCAAATATTTTGTTTTAGTTACATTGATTTTTAAATTATTTTGGGTAAGCCAGTTTATAATATTACATACAGTTTCATTTATTTCTTTATTATATTCATTTAAAGACTCGTAAGAATTGGGGATCACTACTGCAACATCATCAGCGAACAACGTACAAAAATGGTTTGTAGCTTGAGGAAGGTCGTTAATATACAAGAGGAAGAGCAATGGACCCAAAATACTGCCCTGCGGAACTCCCGAGTAGTTAATTTTTTTCTCGGATGCATATGGCTTTGCATATAGTCTACTATCTATGTTTTTAACTTCAACGTATTGTTTTCGTTCGAATAGATACGTTCTGAGCCAATTTTGGGCGTTACCTCTGAGACCATATTTTTCACATTTTGACAAGAGTGTTTTGTGACAAACAAAACACTCTTGTCAAAATGTGAAAAATATGGTACAAATGCTCATATTCATCACACAAACATCTGCCCCTTCGGAGACTCGAACCAAGGACTGCTGGTGTGAAAGGCAAGATCGCTTTACACCAAACGGTTGTATGAATTAATAAACTCTCTAATTCCATAGGTTATGGAATGGATAACTTTCTAATAAACTTGCCCTAGTTGTTTAAAATCCACTGTTTGGACCATCATTATATATTCCAATTAGCAATCCAAATTATCCATCCACAACACATAGATACGCTAAAACGATTTCTCAAATCGCTCCGAATATTAATTTCGAATTGCTTGTATGTCTGTTCGAAATTTGAACTATGGCGAATGCGGTCCCACTTGGCTTATGTCGACGAATTATTGTTCGTCGTCCCACCAAAAATCATCATGTTTACTTGTTTTGCTTTCCAATATGTAAATTAACAAATATTACATCATGAGTCTTCGTCGTAATAATCCTAAAATAATTTGATGCAACGACGACCATTTTGACCATTTTGACGACCGTTTGGTGCAACGGTAGCGATCCTGCCTTTCGTACCGATGGTCCTGGGTTCGAATCCCGGAAGGGTCAGATGTTTGTATGATGAATACGAGCATTTGTACCTGAGTCATGGGTGTTTTTATATATTTCTATGAATATTACATATTTATGTATCATATATGTATGTCTATCCGTTACCCTAGTATCCATAACTCAAGCCTTACAGTGCTTACTTTGGGCTAGGCTAATTGGTGTGAATGTAAGAAATATTTATTTATTTGGTGCCACGGTAGCGCATCGACGACGGTTCTGGATTCGAGTCCCGCAAGGGGCAGATGTATGTGTGATGAACACGAGCATTTATGCCTAAGTCGTGAATATATCTATGTATCATATGTATATGTATGTCTATCTTTTTCTATTCGTGTCTATTCGTGTGTTAACCCACAGAAAATCGGGTTTTGAGTTATGAATGCAGTTTTATTCTTTAGATCATAAGGTTTACGATAGTGAAATCCATTTTATTGAAAAAAAATCGCAGAATATTCTAGAGTACAAAATTTTTTATTGCTTATTTTCTAAATTAAGATTTGTATTTAGCGTTTATGTCATAAGTGCCTTACATTATTAATGCCAAAATCTAATGAGACCACAACAAAAAGCAATAATGTGTTATACTGCAGTTAACATAAAAATACGTATGTCGGATTGTGGTTTTAAACATAAATCCAAAATTGTTCGAGCGCGGGTAGCTGAGGGCGGTAAGGATTGCGCGGACTTGTTGACCACACCAACACAAGTTTTTTATTAATTTTTGACATAAATCTAATTAGATGTGTTAAGAAATTCATTAAATTCTTATTATAATGACGAAATGATGTAGTGGAAAGAAAAGTTTTGATCATTTCAGCTCTAAATTCAACGAAAAACAGTTTCGGCTAATCTCACCTGAAAACCTGTTAATTTCTAAGTGTTTTTTTTACAGTAGGCAATTTCAATTCGTAAGTGCTTGGATACTTTCATTTAAAACCATTTTATTCAGGTACGGCAAAGATAAAAAGGAGGGTTATAATTTTAAACGTGTACATTTTTACATTTGCTTTTAGTTGGTGGACGCCAATGTCGGAGGTTATGGGTTCGACTCCCACACGACAAATATGAATTATATGAACGTATTAAATATTTAAAATTTAACCTATTAAATATTTAAAATTTAACCTATTAAATATTTAAAATTTAACCTATTAAATATTTAAAATTTCTCCATTTCTTTTCTTCATTATACCTATATTATACCTTTATAATGAAGAAAAGAAATGGAAAAGTTTTATTTTGTTTTTTTTTATTATTTAAGTAGAACGTAATGTTCTTAGGAGAAGTTTTAAGTTATAAAAGTAAGCAATAGAGCAAGAGAATAAGACTCACAGTTACTAATTATAATAGATTTGTACCATCTGATGTGTATCCCCGTGTAGTGCCGGCCTAGAATAGCACTACTCCCCTCTCATCCCGTGGGTGTCGTAAGAGCCGACTTAGGGAAACCTCACCTAAGGAGATGGCAGCAGCATCTCTTTATGCGTACGGGTTATACTGCGATCGCCAACCCGCCTGCCAAGCGTGGCGATTATGGCAAAACCCCTTTATGGATAGGCACACCAAAAAACGGCACCTAGTCCCCGGCAGCAAAACCATTCCTAGCTACGGTAGCGGCTACGGTAACGGTGCGGCAGGGGGTGCGAAGAATCCCCGGGAAGGTTGCGGCTACCAACACCACGACTGGACCTGGCAACATTTAACACACGCACATTGAGGACCGACGCGAAAATTACAGAGTTGGAAGAAGTTATCGGCAAGTTACACTGGGACCTCATCGGGTTGTCTGAAGTCCGAAGAGAGGGAGAGGACACGATAATTTTGGACTCCGGTAACTTGCTGTTCTTCCGGGAGGGCGACCAACTGTCCGTGGGTGGTGTCGGGTTTATCGTCCACAAGTCCCTCGCCAACAACGTCCTATCCATCTGTAGTGTTTCCAGCAGAGTGGCCAGTGATGTATAAGATACCCTATACAAAGTATCTGAAATACTAGATGCAAGATACTTTAAAAAAAAGTATTTCAGATACCAGATACAAATACTTTTCTGAAAAGGTATCTGAAATACTAGATACAAAATACCTATCTTTCAAATACTTTTTAAAGATGAAATACTTTGTAAGAAAACAACATTTAATTGAATTTAAGTTTATTTGTTCGAGAAAACAATTTTCGAATATATCGCGTTAATAACAAGGATCAGGAGAATGTGACAAGACAAAATATGAAGGTATTAAAATTGAGACTTTTTATGTTTTAGTTGACATTTGAGTTAAACTAATTTCTCATACATATTGTCGTTCATCTTCCTTCGATGAGGCCTCATTATCATGCCCCCAAAGGAGAAGAGTCGCTCCACAGGGGCAGAGCTGGGCAAACAGGTGTTATATTTTAGAAATATTTTTTTAATTGTAGGATAAGCATCTTTATTGTTGAGGTACTGGAATGTCTCAAAATCACTGGTGCTACTTGTGTTTTCGCCACTAGCAATAGAGGAATCGGAGTCCTCTAGAAACATATAATAAGAGTCATCTTTTGTTTTTTTTTTTTATATCACCTTCAATGTTATTTAAAACCTCAGATTTTTTTTTTCATATCGATTGATCTTTCTTGTTTCAAACAGGACAAGTTCTTTTACATATTCCTTTCGCGCTTTTGGTACCCATTTCAGTTTAAACATGGGATGGGACACAGAGGCTACAGTCAGGTCACAGGTCACAGGTGTATCTCGGAAAGTAGGAGTTAGGTGGAAGGAATTCCTTTTTGCCGTGAAAAGACACGCTTGTGTTTTAGGGGCGTTGAAATTAACGAGGTTACTGTCGCCCCACTGGGAGACGTAGTTTAGCCTCTGGTTTATTCGCTGAACCATGGCCTCTCTCATGAACATTACGTCCTCACCGCTGGCTTTTGCGCTAGACAGGTATCTCTCAATAACAGTACTGTCGTCTGCATACCCAACAATTCCTGGCACTAACAGGTCATTGATGTGTAGCAGGAAAAGCGTCGCACAAAGAACAGCCCCTGAGGAACTCCGGCATCAATAGCCACTGAGTCAGAGGAGCAGCCATCTACAACTATTCGGATCGATCGTTCAGTCATGAAATCGGCTATCCAACTACAAAAGTCAGCGGGGATACCGTACCAAGAAAGCTTGCGCAACAGACTTGCGTGCCAGACCCTGTCAAAAGCCTTCATGATGTCAAGTGACACGGCAAGTGCTTCGCCGTGCATCTCGAGGGCCTCGCCCCAGAAATGTGTCACATAAACTAGGAGATCCCCAGTTGAGCGTCCTCGGCGAAAGCCATATTGTCACGGTCACTGAGGAGATCGTTGTCTTCTAGGTATGAGAGCAACTTGCTGTTCAGCACCGTTTCCATAACCTTACAGAGTATGAAAGTGATGGTGATCGGTCGGTAATTGCATGGGTCGGCACGACTACCCTTTTTGGGTACTGGTTGCACATTGGCAAGCTTCCAGGCTTTTGGGACGTCCGTCGAGAAGAATACTCATGCATATTCAGAAACACTCAGTGGTTAATAACACGCCATTATTACACACTAATATCAACCTCAACACAAAATTTAACAAGAAAACCAAACAAAACCATTAAAGTGACGCTTCGCGCTCCCGCCAAAACGTCCAACGTCGACTAAAGAAACGACGCGTTGCGTTCAGTTGCGTTCGGAGAGAAAACCTGCGAAGTTCATTTTAGTAAAAGTATCTTAGGGAACAAAGTATCTTCAAATTACAAAGATACCAAGAAAATGTATCTAAATATAAGATACAAAATAAATTATTTAGAAAGTATTTCAAATACAAGATGCAAATACGTATTTTGTATCTGTATTTCAGATACTTTTATCTAAGATAAGTCACATCACTGAGAGTGGCATACTTGGTACTCAGAATATCATCACGGTATTCGTTGACGGTCATCCAGGTATACGCCCCAACCTCGAAACACGACGATGACGAAGTGGAGGCTATGTATGAGGAGATTTCTAGGGCCATACATAGTCACAAATCCCACTACACGGTTGTGATGGGGGACTTCAATGCAAAGTTGGGGAAGCGCTGCGGTGACGAGTTGAGAGTGGGGCAATTTGGATTTGGGGAACGAAACGACAGAGGCCAGATGCTGGCGGACTTTATGGAGAGGGAGAACCTCTATATGATGAACTCCTTCTTCAGAAAGCCCGTAACTCGTAAATGGACCTGGATAAGTCCCGACGGCAAGGTCAAAAATGAGATTGATTTTATCATGTCAACGAGGAAGCAAATATTCAATGACGTCTCTGTGATCAACGCTGTTAAGACAGGGAGCGATCACCGACTGGTAAGAGGCACATTGAATATCAACGTGAAGCTTGAAAGATCGCGACTGATAAAATCTACGCTCCGACCAGTGCCGACCCAGATTCAAAACTCCGAGCGTTTTCAGCTCGAGCTTCAGAACCGCTTCGAGACCCTTAATAACAGCATAGATGTGGACGATCTGAACGACCTTGTGGTGGATGATGTCCGTACGGTAGGGTCAAAATACTTCAAAACCCACCGTCCCAAATTGAAGAAACTCTCCGCACATACACTCGAACTCATGGATAAGAGACATGAAATGAGACTGCAAGACTCAGCGGATGCCCGAACAGATCTCAGATCTCGAAGTCGCTGACGAGCGACCTTCGCCAATTTAATACCGAGCGTATTAAAGAGGCCATAGAGCGGAAAAAAGGCTCCAAAGTGTTCGCTAGAGATCTGTCTATTGGGCAAAGCCAACTGACGAGGCTGAAAACTGAGGACGGCAGTATCATTTCATCGACTCCTGAAATCTTGAGAGAGATTGAGAGTTTCTATAGGCAGCTTTATTCCAGTATCACACCAAGCCAAAGCAGAGCTCGAGATCCTAGAGCCAAACTTACCCGACACTATACCGAAGATATCCCGGACGTCAGCCTGTACGAGATTAGAATGGCCCTCAAACAGCTAAAGAACAACAAGGCGGCGGGAGATGACGGAATTACAACAGAGCTTCTGAGAGCGGGCGGCACGCCGGTACTTAAAGTCCTCCAGAAGCTCTTCAATTCTGTCATCGTCCAGGGCAAAACGCCGAAGGCATGGAGCAGAAGCGAGGTGATTTTGTTCTTCAAAAAGGGCGATAAAACCCTACTGAAGAACTACACACCCATCTCGCTTCTGAGCCATGTCTACAAGCTGTTTTCGAGGGTCAATCGTCTTGCTCGCAGGTGTGACGACTTCCAACCTCCCGAACAAGCCGGTTTCCGAAAAGGCTTTAGCACCATAGACCACATTCATACGCTGCGGCAGGTTATACAGAAGACCGAAGAGTATAATCGGACACTTTGCTTGGCGTTTGTGGACTATGAGAAGGCCTTTGATTCGATCGAGACTTGGGCGGTGCTGCAGTCTCTCCAGAGGTGCCAAGTGGACTACAGGTATATCGAAGTGTTAAGGTGCCTGTACCAAAACGCCACTATGTCGGTCCGAGTAAAGAGCCAGAGCTCTAATTCTATCCAACTACAGCGAGGAGTGAGACAGGGAGACGTTATCTCTCCGAAACTGTTCACTGCTGCGTTGGAGGATATTTTTAAGCTTCTGGACTGGAATGGACTTGGCATCAACATCAACGGCGAGTACCTGACGCATCTTCGGTTTGCCGATGATGTGGTCCTAATGGCTGAGACCTTGGAAGACCTGAGCACCATGCTCGAAGATCTCAGTAACGCATCCCAACGAGTGGGTCTTAAGATGAACATGGACAAGACGAAAATTATGTCCAACGCCCATGTTACACCCGCTCCAGTAAATGTTGGGAACTTTACACTCGAAGTTGTTGACCACTATGTTTACCTAGGACATACAATACAGTTAGGTAAGTCCAACTTCGAGAAAGAGATCTCTCGTCGAATCCAACTCGGGTGGGCAGCGTTCGGGAAGCTGCGATACATTTTCGCGTCCAAAATACCTCAGGGCCTTAAGACGAAAGTCTTTAACCAGTGTGTGTTGCCAGTGATGACCTATGGCAGTGAAACGTGGTCGTTCACTATGGGTCTTGTAAGAAGGCTCAAGGTCGCCCAGCGGGCAATGGAGAGAGCTATGCTTGGTGTTTCCCTACGCGATCGAATCAAAAATGAGGAGATCCGTAGGAGAACAAAAGCCGCCGACATAGCTCAAAGAATTGCGAAGCTGAAGTGGCAATGGGCAGGACACATAGCAAGGAGAACTGATGGCCGTTGGGGCAGAAAGGTTCTCGAATGGCGACCGCGTGCCGGACGACGCTCAGTGGGTAGGCCCGCTACGAGGTGGACCGACGATCTGGTCAAGGTCGCGGGAAAACGCTGGATGCGGGCAGCACAGGACCGATCGTTGTGGAGATCCTTGGGGGAGGCCTATGTCCAGCAGTGGGCGTCGTACGGCTGATATGATGATGATGATGATCTGATGTATACAAAAAAAGTATAATTATATTGATTATTTTTTTTATTTTTTTGAAATATAATAAAAAATAAGTTAAAATATTTCTTTAAAATTTTGAAATAATTGAAATAATATAAGTGTTTACTTATTGGATTTCTCATTTTAAGCAGTACTTATAATGTAAATCAAAGCATATTATAGCAATAAAACTTTAAATAAATAAGTACATTAAAATTTTAACATGCTAGAAGTTTATTTTATGACATTTTCTAAAAATTAGTACACTTATTCATTTTAAAACAACAAATCAGAATTTTGCATTAATGTGTTAAGGCACATAACACATGAATGCTAAATATAATAAACCCTTCAGCAATTTAAGCATCAACCATTTTTAAGCTCTTTTTATTTCAAAATGAATTTATTATAATATATACATTTATTTTATTAATCTATGCATTTCAACAAAAAAAATGATGCCGCATAACAATATTGTATTGCTTAACATAAGCGGAAAAAGAAGATTGTTCTCAAAAAAATTTAACAGCTGATTACTCAAAACTAGCTCGGTGTGGGTTAACACACGAATGCGTTAACCCACACCGAGCGTCTAACTTAACAGCGTCTATATATTATCCATAACATAAATCTTACAGTGCTTACTTGGGACTTGGCTAATAGGTGAGAATGTAAGAGAGATAATAAATAAAAAAAATAATTACCGCAGGTACCGACAAGCTCGAATCAAGTGCCAGTACAGATCAACATCCCGCAACACGTGGTGTCGTCTTTAGCGGCCGCGCACGCTCAACAACAAGATACTCAGAATCAACTTGACGCTCTGCTAGCGCAACACACGTGACGTTGCCGTGCTTTACGAACACACGGACTGTGAACTGTTACTAACTTAACCGTATACATGCTGTGCAAGTGCTCGAAGGACCATAAAAATTCTCATGAAAGGTAAAATTTAAATTGTCTCTTACAAAATGTGTTTGTAGTTTCACCAACTTGGTTATTGTAAATGCAGGAAATTTTATAACTGATCAGCAGCACTATTACGCAATGTGCGAGGCCTTGATTTGATAACGAAACTTTATTGAAATACGAAGGTATCTAAATCTTGTGTTTCGATATCCAAAAATGCGTTATGCAGTTCAATGCAATTTCAAATATGCTATACTGTTTTTGTTCTTGGCAGAGACAATGTCTATGTAATATAATTAACGGTGATCGTTGATGATACGAAACATGTTTAAAATGTTGTTACCGAGCTTAGCTTCGCGGCAGTGCCTTTATCCAAGAATGTATGAGGTGATTTATGGAAGTTCCAATTGTGAACATATGTATAATAAATCTTAATGGGAAGTTGTTTTTTCTATCGGACAATCTAGATTTATATATCAGAACATTGGTAGCTATTTATAGCTAGTAATGTGAAAGCAGCTGACAACATTTCATTTTGTTTGATGTACTTATTAAATAACATATAGCAATAAGAAATACGTCATTAATAACGTTGACGGTAGTCTTACTATTTGAGTATGTTTTATTAACTTTTTCAATTAGCAATTATGCCTCATCGTCCAATATTTGAATATTCCTAAAACTAATTACCGCAAGACTAATAGACAACCTCTTTAAAACATAGTTTCTTTAAGAAATGAAATGCTATCAATTCCAAAAGAGACTTCGGTTATGCATAATTTTGTACGCCCTCTGGTAGTTTAAACTTATTTAAAAAAAAATTATCATTTATGGTTAATGTTAATTATGTTTAACCGTCTACCTTAGCCTTATCAATTTTCAGCAGATAATAGGATTCTTTAGCCATGCAGTGTGCATAAATTGCGTAACTTTAGGGAATCCATGTATACTAGCAATTTATATAATGACAATATTCCTATTAGTTCTTATGCTTATTAGTTCTCAACCCGACGTATCCTCATTAAAGAAACACATTTTTACGGATATAGAAATTTATATTTATTTAAACCTGATGAATGTGGCCCCTAAAAAGCCAAGCGAAACTAATAAATAAATGAAAAATTAACGCGTTTTCAGTACCCGTAAATATTTTTGATGTTTATTACTATAAGGATAAATATAAGACGACTTGCGACTCGAATGACAATGGCGAGACATTGCATCAGTCTTTGTTAATATATCTCTCGATAATAATTTGAATCGCGTTGTTAACATTAATAAAAAAATGTATTTTGTAAATACACCAAAAAATGGATATTTTAGGAATTGATAACACTAATTATTTGGTTTTAATGCTATCTATATACAGGGTATGATAATCTTGTGAATGGAGAAAATTGTAATGGACATCGCGCTCTCATCTGTATTCTACCTAGATTACTTTTAGTTCAAGGTAATTGATATTCATAACTTAATTTATTCCGGAAGTCGTCTATAAAGTCTTACAGTAGTGAGTAAAGTATTTTCATTTTATTAAAATACCTAAATAAAAAAAGTATGTGCATCAATCGCCTTGTTTTCAGATTTTTAACCGATTCGTTGCTACATACAATTACAGAAACGAAGGCTACGAGCTTGTTTTACGTGAAAAATGAAGATAGTTTTTATTCTGGGTTGATTTTCCTAAAACTTGATTTGAAGGAGTTATCATCGAATTATAAAATACACGGTTTCAGTGGCTAACACCACACACAAAAAAAAGTGATGACACGACAGGCGTGCCTTCAGCAACGAATCGGTCAATATCAATACTATAGATTTCCAATATCCAACTATATAACTAACTCTCTTTGGACCTTGCAAACTTTTTCTAAAGTAAATATTATATTCTAATACTGGTTTATTTTTTAAATAACTTGAGTTAAGTTCTGTTAATTTAAAGGCATTATATATATATTTAGATTTATAGGAGATGAAATAAATTAATAAATTGAATGGATGATTTTGCTATATAAGAGAATTCACACTAAGAAGACTAAAGACAAATGAAGCTATAGGTTGTGTTCTGAAATATACATAAGTATACTCATTATTATTATATTATTAATTAATTAATTAATAAAGAAATAATAAATAAATACTGACCAGTGGTAATGACGTCATGAATCGACGCCATGCTGTTGATTTGATCAGCAATATACTGGGCAGCACGTTGAAGTCAGAAATCGACGCCATTTTTAAAATAATGTGAGAGCGAGAGAGACTTTGACCAATACAAAATGGCGACGGATTTATGACGTCATTACGACTGGCTAGTATACTGATGTGTATTTTGTAATACAGTCATAATGTCAATACATTAATACTAAAAGCTGTCTTACGGAAAGTATGGCATAATGTTCTGCTTTCCTTTAGTTAATTACAAATTGTTTAATAAAAAAAAAAATACAGCTATTAAGCTATATTTTCACCATTTTGCGTGATGATGGTATATTTGTAAATACATATCATTTTGTAAGTTTTTACTGAAACGTTAATACATTTTTTGTAACATTGGTTAATTGTAAATATCATCTTGCTCTGCGATATTTATATCATATACAAATTAAAAAAATGTGTTTACTCGTTTGTTGCATGCTTCCCTTGATTGATATTTAACTACGTTATTTGAGTTAAATAACTTTGCAAACATCATTTTCAGCTTAAAATCTCATTTATCATGCAAATAATTCATTACCAACAGAAATTGTAAAGAGCTTTCCAAATTTACCACTTGGGATTATAATTGTAACTATGTATTTGCCATAGGTTAATATTTCTCATAGTTTCACGCAAATAAAAAGAGTGAATATTATTATTTATCTATTTTGTCATTCTTACACAACTCAATATTATCTTACATAGTATTCTAGTATCTAAGGCAACTTCCACCACATATGTTAGTTTTGTCAGCTTTAATGTAGGTGTAATATTTTTCGAATTTTATTTTTGTACTTAGTTATAGTTTTGGTGGCGTCGCGTAATTTACTAGGCCATCACATTAAATTCATGCATGTATATTTATAATATGTATTTATTTATCACGTGGGAAAACAACGTTATATTTTTAATCACCAAATAGACCTAAATATATATTGCTTTCATGACATTTTCATGAAAATGTTGCACAACTTCAATTAGTCTATTCTTTATACCTACAGATTTTTGTGTCGAAACGGATTTAGTATGACTGCGTTAATACTCAATTGATTCAACAAGGTTTTAGACTAAGAAGGAAATATGTAAAGCAATATGAGTGCGCAATCAATCCTTGTGTTTGGCAGGAAAAAGCGCTTTCGAGCGCTTGTAAAATGGCGTCCGCTAAGCGATAATAAGCAAAATGGCAGATTGTGTCAGCGCAACTGAAGTTAGCAAACGTGTCCTGGCCGAAAACTGTATAGTTTGTTTTTCAGCACTGGTAAAACAAACACACATAATATAAATAGATACTTTTTGAATAATTCAAAATTTTCTATAATAACTAACTACGGAAATACATATTTGTATGTAATGTGTCACAAACAACAGCACATAAAGTCATGGATTTTCAACCTTAAGTGACTTTGTTGAAGGTTTTTTATTGCTGTTGCCTGTACCCACAATGTCCCTATGAGTCTAAAACTTATTGATTCAATACCCATTATTATACGTTGCAACACATGACTTTAAGCTTAAAATCGAATAACACATATGTTTCAACGGCACCACACCTAAGCTCTACAATCAACACCAATGAAACTAAAATGGTGCTTTATGTTATTTTAAGTTTACTATTCTCACTATTTAGTTAGTATGTAATTTTAAGTTTAATTTTAAACAATTTCATGCAACAACATCACTTACATTGTAGTCAATTAATTGTTTTTTCACTTAGTGTTAAAGACACAATATTGTTTAGTGCTCCCTGTATAATTGTATTTAGTTCTAATAGACTATTTATTGTTGTTTTTCTAGGTCTGAACCGTAGTGTATTTTTTTTTTACTTTGTTTACTTGGCAATGTCGAGAGGATGTGGCGAGTATTATATAATATAAGACATAATAAAACGAGTGAGCTTTTCTTGCAAGTTGTAAAGCTGACCTTTTGTATGAAACCTTTTGTTTTTAAGAAGACACCTTACCGTTTAAAGTAATGAGGTCGAATAAAACACAGATTTTTTAATTTATGAATTTATCATTTACTCCCTTTTTCGGAACTCCTTTATCCAATAAGTACATATTTACATGCTACCTATACAGGTACCAAAAGTATTGAAAAATAAAATAATTTAGCAATTCCATATGAATTGCTTAGAGAAAAATATTATATCAAATTTATATTCAGCGTTTTCAGTATACTAGTAAATCTGTTGCATTTACGAAGTATATTAATAGTGTTAAACGCAAAGAAAATTTAAAAAGTAGGTAGTGCTTATTAAATTCGCCAAGTGGGTCTCAGTGACATAGTGGAGACGTGTGGGTTCGAATCCTATCTAAGGTCAATTTTTTAAATTTTGTACAAAGAAGTGTTCTCGCATTTTTAACGTAGCTGCAACAAAAATGTATTTTATTAATTTTAATAAAACAAACTGACATTATCCATATAAGTCTGAAAAAGATGACTTACCTACTACAACCCAGAACAGATAAAAATGGAAATCGAAACCAAACCTTTAAGACTAGGAAAGTTGCCCTCCATGCAGATATAACAAGTAAGTAAAATGAATAGTAATAAGTAAAGTCAATAGAATAGACTGATCAATCTATTTTTTTTTTGTTGCTGAAAGTTGGCAAACAAGCAAACTACCCACCTGATGGTAAGTGGTAACAGTCACCTATAATACATATGGCTCTTGTGAGATTCGCAGCAAAACTGCTGCAACCCCTACAAGAACCACAGTGTACGTTGCCAACTTGTGACACAAGATGTAAAGTCACTGTACCCAGTAATTTCACTGCCATATCTTACCCTTCAAACTGGAACACAGCAATGCAAGCACTGCTGCTTTGCGGCAGAAATAGGTAAGTATTACAAACTATCAAAGCTTCACACCTTAGCTCATCGCCGCAAAGTTGCCTGTTTGTCGGTCTTCTACAGACTGTACTTTGGAGAGTATGCTAAGGAGCTGCATTTTCTCATACCTCCATCTCCTTTTTTCCATCGGACATCCAGACGCACTGCAGGCTACCATCCTTTCTTGGTTGCTACTCCTACCTGTCGCACCAAGCGCTTCGCAACATCCTTCATAATGTGCACGGTAAAGGAGTGACACTTCCTCCCTGCGTCTGTATTTTCGAGAACTTATAACTCGGTTAAGTTAAGGTTAATATCTGTGGACCTCGCTGGAATGTCAAGCCCCCTCCCCGTTCTCTTGTCACCTCCCCGCGCTTTTGCTTTGTGCACCGTACCTAAGCGCTGACGTGACGTCATCAGGTCCACAGATATTGTAACCGGGTTGTATAACCCGACCATTTTCATATTTATCTATTTTGTCATTCTTACACAACTCAATATTATCTTAAATAATATTCTAGTATCTAAGGCAACTTCCACCACATATGTTAGTTTTGTCAGCTTTAATGTAGGTGTAATATTTTTCGAATTTTATTTTTGTACTTAGTTATAGTTTTGGTGGCGTCGCGTAATTTACTAGGCCAACACATTTAATTCATGCATGTATATTTATAATATACATCCACAGATATTGTAACCGGGTTGTATAACCCGACCATTTTCAAAACCAGGGCGAATAGGCACCTTCTAGGTTAGCTCGTTCTATCGTGGATACTGCCTTGGCTCCCGGGCTTGATTGGTATCAAGAGCGAAACCATTCTAAATAAAAAAAAATCAATTCCAAGTAATATTGAACTGTATTTAATTCCAGCATGTCGGCGCCTATTGCACATTTAAATAAAACCACTTACGTACTTTGGGTCGTGACCACAGGCTTCTGTAAAAAAGTCTAAACGTTAGGATTAAATATAAAAAAATAAAACTGTTGTCGAAAATCAGGTCAAAGTTAAAATTTTATTTAAATGATATTTAACTACCTATGTTAAAAATTAAAGATGAAAATCGATTGAGGAAGTATATAATTTTTGTGTAGTTATGCTGTTGACTGCATCTACATATTTATTTTTGTTGAAGTCAAAATCGTGCTACTTATCCATTTGGCTGCCCCCAGATTGGCTAGATTTTTAATGATGAAACTTGTATATAGTGTCTATATTTACAAACTAAATATTTATTTCGTAAAAAAGTTTATTTTCATACCCACCCTTTTAATTTGTATAAATAAAAACATTAATGCGCCTCTACTATTAGAAGTTTTATGGAGGGATAAAAAGTTATCGTGTATATTAACAAGATAAACGAATACGAGAGAAACGGTGATATACGTATGTCTATATTTTGATAAGCCCTCAAACCTGTAAAAACTCCTTAATTACTTTAATTTTACTTTTATCAACCTATCCCCATTCACACGTTCAAAATGTAGCTAACTATTAACTTCTTATCAAAGTGAGGGCGACGTACTTTACTTTCTTGGGAGTTCCTTAAGGCACGTGAGTGACGCCTCCCCCCATAGTACGACGCATGCGTCACCCCTGCGCAATCCTGTCCGCGCATGCCGCCATATCTTACCTATCGTATTTCATCTGCGACACACTAATAAAACACTATGAAAACTCTCCTCGTCGCTCGAAAACAGGTAACAATTTCTATCTAATTGCTTTCCAACGCGTCTCGACTTTTCCCGGTGGTCGCAACGTATGGTATAGTGACGATGGTGTGAGAGCGCGGGCCGGTAAAAATAGAGTGATAGAAATGTGTTGGGGTGAGGCAGAATGGCGGGGGTTGAGTTAGCCCCTGCGAGCCGCCCTCGAGACACTTTGTTGTGGTCCGTTCGCCGCATACCTGCCGTGATACGATGGCATGTATCCCTCTTTCCGCACTTGGACTCCTTCGCGTATATCTTCGGCGTAACATTATGTTCGATAACCAAACAATGGACTGCATCAATAGGACATTAAAAAGAGGTCTTTCCAAATCCATTTAATTGTTTTTGTTTAAATAGCCCAATACGGGTCAAAAGTTTACTCGATTTATTGGGGAAACTTGGTTGAAGATGTGGGAGGGGGCTCCCTTCTAATGCCAATGGTTCACTATGACCTTGCTTTTTGGTTAGCAAATTCTTGTCTAAACTATAACACATACGTCGTAGTTTCTCAAATTCAATGCATCCGCATTGTCTAAATTTTGTTATTAAAAATTAATTACTTTTCTCAAGAATTTATTTTTTAGTTCTAATTTGATGCGTGTTGTTGTTCCAGTGATTAACGATGAATTTCGCACCGTTCACCGGTCATATTCCTACTGCGTCATCAATCCCAACCATCCACCAGTTCGCCGCGAAGTTCGGCTACGAAGGCAATGGCTCTTCAAGTGTGGTGCAAGAGACTCGTTACCAGGGCGGAGGTGTGCAATTTGCAGTGCCTGCCTCTGGTTCGGTCACCGTCGATGGCGTCAAGTTCCGTCAAGCGGAGAGTGTGGTGGTGGTCAGTAGTGCGCAGCCGGGCGTCGCCTTAGCTGGAATAGCACCTATACACACAGGTTGGTTCGGGACAGCTACGATAGGCGGTCTTAATGCTAATAGCGACCTCTATCAGAAAACTGTTAGATGGAGAAATTACTCAAAGACGAGGACGTGATGCAACAAAAAGAAACATACTACTATTATGAAACTTACAAAGAATATACCTAAATTATAAAATAAAGCTTATTTTGATGTATGTATGTAGGTAAATCACATAAAAATACACAAATAAATATATATTTACCCAATTAAATAATTATTAGTGAAAGGAGAATTATGTGATGTTACCAACTTATATCTTTATCAGACAACACAGGTTTAATATTACCGCTGATAGATAATGGCGTAATCTGCCTTCACTGATCGACATTAATCCCTACCTGGCATTTTTCGTCCTTTTACATAATTTAGGCCTGCAGCGTTGAGAGTTTATAACTTTTATGTTTAATTTTATATATTAAATAGTATATTATAAGTAAGTATATATTAAATAGTATAATCTAGCAAATTAAAAAAACGATATATCAAAATCGGTTGAGTAGTTTTGGAGTTTATCGCGGTCAAACACTATGACAAGGAATTAATAGACTAGCTGACGCGGCCACGCGTTGCTATGACTCAGTTATTATAATTAGCAATATTTTTTGTTATTATTTAAAACAAAACTGATCCGCAATATGAAAAAAAAACATCAAAATCGGTTGAATAGTTTCGGAGTTAATCACGGTCAAACACTGTGTCAGGAAATTTTAATATATACAAGGTGTTACAAAAATACCCGTAAAGCGGAAACTGGGTTAAATGGTCCTTTGTAATGAGTAAATTTACAATATTTGAAAACCGTAGTATCGCAGTATGGCTTACCGCCAAAAATTGTTTTTTTCTTTTATGTGCCAACCCTATTTCCATATAATTAAAGCTAACGTTGCCGATACAGTTCGCGAGCTCGATTTAAGTTGCCATCTTCATGGTCTACGCATAACATCATATCGTAATATTCAGAGTTAGAAGACATAGCCATTTTTTCACTTTAGAAATAATATTGGTTAAAACACGAATTGTAAGATCTCGATTAGAAGATTTGAAATTAACAACATAACCTTTTTTTTTTCGTCTTGACGTTTTTCGAAGCCATTAATTCCTCTTATTGAATGCAACCAAACCTTTTTGAACGAAAAACTTAAAATCCGTTAAAGAGTACACTCTATTAAATAATCTATGATAACTTCAGTTCTATGCAGTGACAGCTACCTAGGGTTGACAATATTTTTCGCTTTGATAATTTATTACATTTTTACTGGATTTTTTGTAACACGTTGTATAGATAGATAGTATTTCTATGTCCAGAGAAATCAAGATAATTATTTTATACTTCAACGATATTAAAATTTGCAACCACTGAAAATTTTAAAGTACAAAAAATCAACATGCCTCAAGTAAATACCTAAATTATAATAAAAAAAACTATTTAACTAATAATATTTCCACTTAAATCCATTGTGGTCCTCCCCTTTACTAATTGCCGTGCCATTTTTCTGACCTTATTAACATACAACGCTTCTTATTCTCTAGTAAATACTGGAGTGAAGTATCAGACAATATCAGCATCTTCGTCAGTGAATCTTGGCAATATCGCGTACGGTGGGCAGACGAGCTACGTGCAAGCGGAGACGGTGCAGCAACTTAAAGCGGAGCAGCGAGACAAACGCGAGTACCGCGAGGAATTGCATCACGACCTGATGGCCAGTATGATGCAGCAGCAAGGTGGGTTTATAGGAGTTTATAGATTATATTTATTTGACGGGCAAGCGCCCATTTAACACGCTAAATTGAAACATAAATTGAGTAGATTTCCTAACATATTGTCATTTTTTTTAAATACGACATCTGTCTATTTTACATTTTTCGATTCTTAGATTAATTTTAAATATTTTTTGTCTCAATTATTTTTTTTATAAAACGCACCATTTTTAGTTGTAAGAAATTAACCAAACTCCTGAACTTCATACATACTCGTTTATTTAAGTCAAAGGATAATGTAATTTCAAAATCAAAAAATAAAGTGGGCTTAAGGTTGGAAGTTTGATTAAATTGCTTATAACTCAAAAATGGTGCGTTTTATAAAAAAAATAATTGAGACAAAAAATATTTAAAATTAATCCAAGAATCGAAAAATTTAATAATATACAGGGTGTTGTATTTAAAAAAATGATTGGTTAGCCGGTTTCCATAATAAAATGAACGCCCTGTATTTTCAATATATTTTTAAACGATAGTTTGTTTACATCCAAGAAACTTTTGTTTGAAATTTTTTTTGAAAATGTTTACGGTTCAAGAGTGATTTAGGTGTTCCGGTATTTTTGGCTAACCCTGTATACGTGTCCCTACGGAGCCTACCATCACGCCTTATAGGAGTATTACTCTACCCTATTTAATTTCGTACTTCGTCGTATTTCAGAAGTTCGACATCATCGAAAATTTTGTTCGCACGATTCGTTTAATGTTGTGCCTCTTCTTCTGTTTTTCAAAACTAGATTTTTCTAGACGGATAGCAAACGTTTCAGGTGTAAAATTGTACGGCTCCTTTTAGACGGCTCGCCTCAGTGGTTTAAAACGAATTCTCAGTTTAAAACAGACGACTACATTCGGGCTGCTTGACCCTTAAGGAAAAATCTGCAACACTGTAATACAACTTTCTACGTCTTCATGTGTGTCTCACAGACATTCGTCCACATACATACTCATTGCTCCATACACATACGCATTACACTAAAGCTAGGCTTGGAAAATATCAAACAATTTGAAATTACTAGAAAATTACATTATTAACTTGAATTGAAAAAAAATGTCTTTTCTCTCTATGTACGAACATTGTTCTCATTAGTATGAACTGTGACCCGGGACCCGGCAATATGATCATCAACACCCAGCTATATCGGATTATCTAGCTAGATAATAAAAGAAATCTGAACTCAATATTTAATAATGTAATTAAAAAAACTTGTGAGTAGTCGTCCTCTCAAAATGTTTGCTACAACCCTATTCATGGTCTACAATTAATTTTTATTACCATGTACCATCTTTTTAGTATTGAGTAATATTGTTTTGTTACTAAATATAATCTTTGTAATCTGATTAAATGAATATTATTAATATTATCATTAAAATAAATGATTGAAATTGATGAGAATGTTCTTTTTCCGGTAGTAACACAAGCGACCCCCTTGCAACAGGGGACACAGCAGTTGCTAGTGGTGCTGCACGAGCCAAAGGAGGCGGCGGCCCTCGCCCGCGCCATCAAGCAAGAGGGTCGCGCTGACCGAGCCGCGTTAGCTGCTCCCGCCGAGTTCATCAGTGAGTATCTAATAAAAAGCCTACTAAGATATCAGCCAAGAACCTCTTATTAATTTATTTATAAAACTAGCACGTAGCATGTGAGTAGTGGGTATTCACCGATTCTGGACCACCGGAGGCCACCCCCTGGTCTGCCTCGGTCCAGAATTTTGTACAATGGGGTTGTCGAAACCTAAAAAAAAAAAACAAAAAAAAAAACATTCCAAGTATCCAGGAGGGTGAGGGATCTCATCGACAGATCATATATGAAACTCAGAAAATAAATTATACAATATCAGGAGTCTTACTTGATTCATATAACAGGCCATGGATTATAAACTCTCGTGGTGTGTCCTCGTGTCGGCACCATAGTGGACAACTAGATTAATAATAATTATATTTCTTACATCCACACCAATTAGCTTAGGCGAAAGTAAGCACTGTATGGTCTGTGTTATGGATACTAGGGTAACGCTTAGACATACATCATTATATGGTGCATAAATAACTTATATTCATTTATATAAATACCCATGACTCAGATTCAAATGCTAGTTTTCATCACACAAACTTCTGCCCCATCTGGATTTCGAATCGGACCGTTTGGTTTCGATGGTTTTTTTAATTGTAAATAGGTAAGCGCTTGACCGCTATCTCGCCTGATGGTAAGCGACGATGTTATCTAGGATGTGACGCGTTTGCCTAGAAGATACTTATTTACTCTTGACTTGAAGATCCCTAAATTGTATGTGTCAGGAAACACAGACTTAGACAAGGAGTTACACTTAGGTCACTATCAAAAAAGACGTAAAGAAAAAACAAATTAACTGCCACATTTATCCGTATTCTGGTGGAGTTGGTTTTTAAGCTGCTATTAATGAATATTTTTCTGTCCACTGCGTAAGTGAATAAACATAAAGGCATCGGAAGATCTATTCCACTCAAAATAGGGCAGGGAAAGTGAACAATAAATTGAAAAATATTTGGATAACTAATTGTGTTTATAATAAGTACATTTTATATGTGAATAAGACGACTTATTGTTGCTGTTGTATCTGACCCAGGTATAGGCGACGTGACAGATGCGGCGACATGGCAAACGCTGGGCGGTGGCGTGGCAGACTACTTGTCAGCACTGCCACTACCTCTTCACCACTTACTGAAGTATTCAACAGACGGCAAACGCGATGATCAGCCCACTATTGTGACAGTCACCAACGCTTTGCCCGCCATGCCTGCCATCGCTACGGTTAGTACTATGGTGTAACCTACATCTATGTTTACTCTTTTTTTTAATTTGTCTTTTTACTCTGTATATCAAAGCAATGTCAATGTTCAGTTTAAGTATACGTTTTAAAAACAGATAATTATCAACTTTTTTGTAATCAACGATGCAATGAAATTATAACACTATTATTACTGTGATTACAGAATAATATTGTTTTTTTTTTTTCGTTACTTCTGTTAAAGCTGACGGTTTTCTTGCTCCTGTTTTTCTTGTCAGTTTAAAGACGTCCTGAATAGGTGATAGGTAAAATTCAAAACAACTAATTACCTATAATTTTAAATAAAGTAATTTTTATTTCGCTTCATATTACGTATAAAATAGTATTTGATCATTCTGGGAGTGAGATTTATTTAAATTAAAAGTGGGTCGAGCATTAAGAAATCCCCCAGCAGTTGTCGTACCTAATATAAATATATATTAAATAGAGAAATATTACTAGGTCTGCAATACATGCTGCTGTTTGCAAATACTGAGCGAAGCAATTAGATTTTTGAAGGGTGATTATTCCTCGATGGTATGTCCGATTTCAAAACTTTTTTTGCACATTAGTCACGACCGCGATGTGAGTTTTGGCGCCAAATTTCATCAATGTAGTATCAGCGGTTTGGCTGTGATCAGCTTTTGAATTTTTCTTTCAGTGATTATTCCTCCACGGTAAAGTCTATATTTTTTTTACATAGCCTATGTCCGTCAGGTTATACTCATGTATGTTCATGCCAAAAATCGTTCGAATCGGTTGAACCGTTAAGTTGCAGGAGGGAGACAAGCGAAATTTGTGAGTTGCCTAAAAGAAAGCTTCGCTCAATAACCGCTTTCTATTAGTTTCATAGCGTGTGTAAGTAATAAATTCAATCAGAAATTGTACTTAATTGAGATATCATATTCTGTAGTTATTTAAGTATCGTGGTTTAATTCGAAATATATAAAAAAACAATATTAGTAATAATTTTACTTCACTGCATATTAAAAGAATAATACAAAGAAAACAACAGAACGGTTGACCACATTAATTAGCAAAAATATTACCTCACTGCTCAACAAAAAGCTGATTCCCAACAAAATCAGAATAACTTATTACTTTGGTTTGATATGCATTCAGACATTCTGGTGTTTGTTTAGGTAACATTAATACCTATGGTACACAGTTAAACCTCTTAATTTATTATTTTAGTACCTACCTGACTTCTATTATCAGTAATAAAACGAATATTAATAAGTAATAGTAGTTTATGATACTGTTGCATAATAAGGGTTCTTATAACATGAGTGTGTTTTAAAAAAACGAGCCGTAGGCGAGTTTTTTTATAGCATCACACGAGTGTTATAAGACCAAGTTATGTACAGTGTCATACACTACTTTATCTACTCTCATACTATAATATGTAAAACAATATTGCAAATAAAACGCTGAATATAACAACAAATTTATTTAAATGTCAAATGTTGGCGCCAAGGTGCAAACATCAATTGCGCATGCGTGTTGCGTCGGTCGTCGAGGACTCGTTCATTGAAACCTTTTTAAAGTAGAGGTTCAACCTCCTTGGTCCAGCTGGACGTTGTATAGGTGTATCGTTATGATAAAAAAGTTATATTATGTTACAGGTGTCCATACAAGACCTGTATCGTAATGAAACTTTTTTTTTATTATTTTTGGCCTGTACGTAATGTTTGTCATAAGCATTTTGTTTTCAGTTTTAGAATCTTTGTATTATAGTATTAGAGTAGATAAAGTCCTTTATTTGTATTAAATATTCTTTTACTCAGAATATATTGTTCTGAATTTATTATCTATGTGTTATAGCAAATGCCTGCGAACGCAGTAAACAGTGTCGTTGTTCAGACAGCGACCATAGTGAACCAAACAGTGAACACAAACACCCAGACGCAAACAGTAGCGGTCACGACACCCAAGAAGAAGAAAAAGAAAAAAAGTGTTAAAGAAAAGAAACCACGCCCGAAGCCAGGCGAGATCCGACTTACTACTGCACTAGGTAAGACTGAAAATGCTTCACACGCGACTTTTACAGCGAAAACAGTGCCTACAGCAGTTAGTCAGGAGCCAGCAATAGGCAAATTTTGTGTGAAAAAGACAGCTATCGTTCCATCTCTCTTACTCCTATTAACTATGATAATTATTTCCAATAGTTATCGATAACAATAGATTCGTTTGTATAAACTCAGACTTTATCAAAAAACCAAGCGACTCATTTCTATTCAGTGTGTAGAAAGACCCTTCACCATGCTTATGAATAGTGTACATGAAACTAAATAAGATTACAAAAAAAAAGTTGGTGGAAAAGAACTTTTAATGTTATGTATTTTAAAGTCAATAATTGTTTTTTTTTTTTTGTTTTTAATTTAATTTTTTGCATTCACAATGCAATATTTCTATAAGATATAAAATACATATGTAAAAAACTGTAAACTCAATAATTGTTACACGAAATTTTACACACGTAGCAACATACTGCGTATGTATCGTATATAGAGTACCCATGTGGATGTTTAAATGAAAATGAAATCTTTTGGCAGTCGCTAAGCATAAAGCTTCGCTGGCACCGTATATTCTAGCGGAGCGGATTGGTAGTTTCAAACAGGGATTTTAGCGGTATCCGAATAGAGTGTTCTGAACACTGTTTTTCATTTCTGTTTTAAAAGGTAAACAGAAAGAAACTGTAACACTTTGAATCTGTTTTAGAAAATACCGGTTCATAAGTGTTAATATCTGTTACAGTCCATAAGGTTCACATTGGCATAACTATGCGACAGCTCATAAATGATTTTGGTACTTTGAAATGCCTATGTTGGTGTACTGTGTATACACATAGATAGTTAAACGTAAAACAGTTTCTAACAGCTTGGTAGCAGAAAACATTATATCTTTTATAAGTGTTCGACGCAAAACAGGTTAAAAACACCCACATAAGTGATACAGGAATAATTCTGTAACAGATTCAATGTGTAACCCTTATAAAAGTGTATCCTTATAAATGTGTTTTTGAATCCCTGGTTTCAAAGATATAAGCTCTAGAGAGTTCGGTGTATACTAGTATCAGCCAATGCTTGAAAAAAAAAAATTATTTTTTTATTTATTTTTTTTGCTCATCCAAAGAGCCAATGTTTTTTTGTCCTAACTTTTTTATTTTTGCGAATTTCAAAATTTGTCTGTCACGATTTAGTCCTAAACTTGGTTAGTTGGTTCAATTTATTACAAATAATACGAAAATCGGCTAAGAACTCATACAGTAATGGCGTTACTTATATTTCATCATGGAAGGTGATCCATGAGATTATCACATGCATCTAGAAAGTCGAAGATGGAAAACGTATCTGAAATAAAAAACATTTAAATTTGTTTGGGTGGACGGTTTGCGGATATAATCATAATAGAAAGTAAAACTGCAAATAAGTAGATTCACATATCATATTTTAATTTTCAAAAGTGTTACAACTTATGTAAGTACGTATATTTTCCTGCAGACGGAAGCACGTTATACTGTTGTCCAGAGTGCCACATGGCGTATCCTGAGCGTGGACTATTGGAGCAACACTTGGTCGGTCACACTATGGAAAGAAGGTTAGTTAACATAATATTTATACATATCATATAAAACAAGTTAAATTTCAATTTAATGTCTACTTTAATATGTATTAATTTTATTGCATTTCATTTGATTTTGCTCGAAGGACCAAGTAATTAAAATTGGTTATATATTTTAAAAGAAGTATCGTAGTGGTCAACATAATTTACAAGTGATATCTGTTTTTTAATATTAAAAATTACCATAACTAACAAAAATACAATTTTCGATGCCTGGTCCAGGTTGGTCCTTGCTGATTGACTACTGCGGACGTGAAATAGATCTATAATCTAAGATCACAAATTTCTCGTTTGTCTGTTCGCTCTTTTTCCATTGTATACGCGTTACCATAGCAACGCGTTAACCGCAAGTAGTTCGTCTACCTAACGCTAGATGGCGCTAACGGAAAAATATTTAATAATAGA
The DNA here is from genome assembly GCA_927399485.1 of Calamotropha paludella. Taxonomy (NCBI): domain Eukaryota; kingdom Metazoa; phylum Arthropoda; class Insecta; order Lepidoptera; family Crambidae; genus Calamotropha; species Calamotropha paludella. Next base: position 21,613,767 of record OV656812.1, read on the forward strand.
AAAAAATAAAGAATTTTGTCCACCCGTGCGAAGCCGGGACGGGCCGCTAGTCGTAACAAACGCTTCAGCTTATCACGAGGGTTTAACGTTGACGCCTTTTATTTTATTATATTCATTAAATAAAATAAGACTTATTAATTACAATAATTTATTTGTTTATTAGATTTATCTGCGACATTTGCAACGCAGCTCTGAAACGTAAAGACCACCTGACACGTCACAAGCAGTCGCATAACCCGGAGCGACCGCACGTGTGTTCCGTATGCCTCAAGGCGTTTAAAAGGAAGGAACAACTCACATTACATTTCGTCATCCACTCTGGCGAGAAACGACATATCTGCAACGAGTGTGGCAAAGGTAAATAAACTGTATCAACAAACTTTAAGCATTGAATTATGAAATGTAATTAAAGTTAAAGAAGAAAAAAACAGCCCTTGTCTTTGTTTCTTAAGACTTCTCGGTACAAAGATTCCCGAAGTAGGACTTATGAATCCATAGCATAGTTTTGACGTAAATAAATAAAAATATATGCATTGTAATGCAATGCTTATATTACATATATATTTATATTATTATATTACATGTATATTTCATGTATATTTCTTACATCTGCAAAGTAAGTTGATGCATGTGAAAGAACGGGTGAGAAATTGTCTCTAATTTGTTACGAAGTCCTTGTGTTTGGCAGAAAAAAGCACTTGCGAGCGCTTGTAAGAAAAATGGCGATCGCTGAGCGATAATAAGCAAAATGGTGGATTGTGTCACCGCAACTGAAGTCAGCAAACGTGTCCTGGCCGAAAACTGTATAGTTTTTTTCAGCGCTGGTAAGCGCTCGCAAGCGCTTTTTTCTGCCAAACACAAGGAATATATGGAAGATAAAGTATAAAATTCCATTACTGCTTCATTAGCAAGGGCAGTTAAGTAAATACGATAAAGTAAATAATTTAATGGAAAAATACTAGCAAAAATCATTCTATTATTCTAGTATTTTTCTATTTAAATATTTATTTTATAAGATTGCATTGAAAATACCAAAAAAATCATATAAGATAAAAGTAATTATCATGATTTTATGTACTGGAAAAGTGTGCCTTAAACTAAATCTAAGAAATTCCTTTTATTTCCTCTAAGGCGTAGTATAAGGCACTTTCCCCATTTCGGGTGCTATTCAAACAGCATCCTCGTCAGTAATCATTAACTGTGTCTCCTTGGTGAACAATATACTATTATATTACCAGGTTTCTACCGCAAAGACCATTTACGTAAGCACACGCGCTCCCACATCGCGCGTCGCGTCAAGGCGGAGCTGTCGCAACAGGCACCGCCCGCTTCTTGACCCGCACCCGCTACCGTTCCCGAGCCTGACGACAAACAGGACTTGCTCACGCTCATTGCTGCAGCTAAGGACGCCTTCTGAATAATTATTACTTTGACATTTTTTAATTATTTTATCGTCTGCAAATCCAGATTTCAGGAAAGCAATTTTAAATCTTCTTTTTGCATTTTATCAACCGCTATTGTTATTTCGGTGGCATCACCTATTTGTAGTTAAATACGCATCTTACAGTTTAGATACAGACACAGTAGTAATAATTGTTTAATCATAAAAACCCAACTCGCGCCCTAATCTTATCTGTTGATGAGATGGAAGCGCTAGTAATGTAATAAGAGAGATTGCCATTCCCCTCTTAGATATAAAATGCATATATCAATCATCACATAGTCAGGTTGGTGTGTAATGCTATCCTATTCCATCATGAACTATGTCTGCTACTGATTTTTATTTTGTTTCTTAGAGCACATAAAAATCTTAACCGTATTTGGCTGATATGGCTCTGGCAATTTCTTTTGATACTAAAAAGCTTCTTAAAACTAGCGCTTGATCAAGAATTACAAAATTAAAAATTAAAATAGTAAATGTATATAATTAATCCCTTGTATAGTGATGATTAATATAGTAGGTATTATAAATATATACTTATTGTTGAAAAATATGAAGAAAAAATCTTTTGATTCTGTGATTTATAGCAAAATCTTAGTAATTTGTTAGATCTTCATTTACAGTCTATTCATCCTAACTTGTCCTATTTGGTAAACAATCTTGGCACTTCTTTTTATTGAAAATGCATCATTAAAAATCAACTGATAACTAGATTCAATAGGTTTCAGTCTATAATAACGATTTGTTGTAATAGATTATTGACTTTGTTTTTATTTTATTTTTAAATGGGTGATTTTGTTAAAAAAGTTGTGACAAGATTGTTTACAAAATAGGACAAGTTAGGATAAACAGACTTTACTTACTCTCATTAGGAATATGAAAATGATGCATTCCACAATTTAGTGTACCATTTTATATTTGCGGAAAAAACAATGTAATTTAATATTAATTATTTTAATAGAAAAATACTAGAAAAAGTAAATTCTACTCACAAGTGAATTCTCAGTTTACAAGGCTCGGTAGCGCAACTGGGAGAGCATTGGACCGGACATCGAAAGGTTGCGGGTTTGTTTCCCGCCTGAGACTTCACTACTTGTGAGGCGAGATGACTTTTTCTAGTATTTTTCTATTAAAATAATTTATATTATAAGATAGTATTGAAAAATGCAAAAATATATAATAAATATACAATGTAATATGTATAATGTTTGCATATTGTCTGAGTCGGTGCTCATTGCACCGTACATTGTCGTGCACCGAACACTAAGGGACAAAACTCACAACTTTTTTGTTATAATTTTGAAAGGCATAATTTTAAAAAGCATAATTAAATAAATAAATAAATATTTACCTACATTCACACCAATCAACCTAGCCTAAAGTAAGCACTTTAAGGCTTGTGTTATGGATACTAGGGTAACGGATAGACATACATATAACATACATAAATAAGTAATATTCTTAGAAATATATACAAACATCCATGACTCAGGTACAAATGCTCGTATTCATCACACAAACATCTGCCCCTTCCTGGATTCGAACCCAGGACCGTCGGTGCGAAAGGCAGGATCGCTACCGTTGCACCAAACGGTCGTCAAATAAGTGAACGTTGTGATATGAAAGAAGATATAGTGACTAAAGTTAGAAAAAGGAATACTTAAATGATTTGGATATATAAAGAGGATGGACGAAAGGAGATTCATAAGTTTATAAGGCAAATGTGCATCGGTAAGTCGGTATAGGTCAGACCAAGGTGAATATTCTGGGATCATATATAAAGATGTCTTGAAAAAGGTCAGGTTAAAAGCAATTTTAACAGTCGAGCTTGTATGAAAAGTGGAAATCTATGATCTCTGCTTACCTACCTCTTCAGGAAAAATTCATGATGTATGTAATTTGATATACTTTACTTGCTGGTAATGGATAAAAAATATATCTTATCAATCCCAACCTGCAATGTATATTAATATATACATTTTGATGATTATGAGTTTTCAAATTATGCTTTTTAAAATTATGCCTATCAGTATGGTCCTCACAATTACACCTTTCATGACCTCGGGGGTGGAGTGGTACGCATTCCGGTTTTCATTGTAACGCCACTCTGAGGTCCCGGGTTCGGTTCCCGGCTGCGTCAATATAGAAAAAAGTTACTTGGCTATATTCTGTCGTACGTCGTTGCTTCTAAATTTCATAACAGAACAGCTACTTAAATTCAGAACAATGTTGTGATGTTGTCTAAAATTTATTTAATTACACTCGCCATGTTAATTAAAATCGAACAGAATTTGAATGATTACAGTTTTCTCGTATTGAGTTGTCTTTATAAGCTTCGAAAAATGTCAGAAAGTGTAGTGAAATAATTATCTACCTTAGGAATAATTTAAATTTGAAACTATATTGTGATATTCGAAATTTCGTTTTGACGTTTGATATTTTTTGCTGTGATGAAAAATAAGGAACAAGTATATTATTGTTGTTCTTATATTAATAATTGTTGGCTACGTTTAATTAATCTATTGCTTTTGGCATGAATTTGTTTATATTAATTATGTTGTTAATGTTTATGTTTAGAAATATATATTTATTTTAGATCTGAAATTTTTACTAGAATAAATTCAATTTGTTTTAGACGTCAGGCGGGACTCGAACCCACTGCCTGTCTGGGCAAGTCAGCGCTGAATTTACACATTTGCCGCCCCAAAACTATAACATTTTTGCCTACCCTACTGACCTCTTAAATTAGATGCACTGTTCACAATAACGTAAATTCCTGTTTTTAGGGAATAATCTAGTTTCAAGATTATTTTGACAACTTTTTGGGTATATTTCTAAGCTAAGAGCAAAGCTGTTTTAACTGCACTACCTACCCAGCCCCACCTCGTGTCGGCAGCCTTATTTTTTTTCTGTAACTATTTTTATTTGGGCCAATTTTGCCGACCTCTAATTTTGCCGCCCTAAGCTTCAGCTTTTTAGCTTCTATGGTAAATCCGGAACTGAGGCAAGTGCTCTTCCAGTTAAGTTATCGAGACCTTGACAGACTTGTTGAATTTTTTCAATTGTTCTTCGGCTTGTTCTTGGCATCTATCTACAACCTCGAATGCTGTACCTAGTATCGAAGAACCGATAAAAAACTGCTTTGCAATTACTTTTAACCATTTGACTGCTGGATTTTTAATCCAAAAAAATTTTACAAAAAAAATTCTTGACTCAGGCGTCAACCCATAGCCTTTCGTTATTTGGGCAATTACTTTTCCTATTGAGTTATCGTGACTCGTTGCATTTTTTAATTGGAAGTGGTTGATACTACTTTGGGTTCGAATCCCGCCTCACACCATAATATAAAATCTAGCACTTAAATGATTGCAAAAAAAAAATCTGCAGTTTAATAAAACACGGATTATTAATTTATTGTATAGGTACCTTAATGTGAGAAATCATGCATTACGTATGAGTATACCTAATTGTTATAGTGTATCCATATATGTAAAATGTTTATAAATATAAGCCTAAAGAATAGATGTAGGTGACAAATTTATTTTTATAATAATATAAGAGCAAACTTCTAGTGTTCCTGAACGGAGCGATGTAAAAAGTACAAATATCTACGTTGAATTTGTTAAGGTATCAATGCTGTTCAATGTTTAAGCAATATAATATTTTAGCCTTCGTCACTAAGGTTTTCCACTGTGAATATCTTGGGCTAACACGAGATGTATCGGATTGTGCCCAAAATCTGCGACTTACTATTCGTAATGTAAACGTTAATTTTTCTTTTTGACAAATTGAAAGCGATTAACAGAAAAAAAATTGTATTCACCTAAAAAGACAAACAACTTTTTGTATGAAAACAACCGTTACAGTCTTTTTTTTCTAATTGTAAACACTTTTTTTAGTGTGCAAATTGTGGTGAAAAATGTTGGCAGACCTAATAAAAAATATTTATGAATTCAAAATAATCTTAATTCTTGACCAATACGTATCTATGCGGTACGTTATCGAAATGGTTTTTTCTGCCAATTTCATTAAGTTTAACAAAGAAAGTTTCTTCTAAAAATGTTTCAGGGTTCAAAAAGTTGTTTGTATTCACGGGTACAACAATTCCCAATGTTTTTTGGTTATAAAAAGTAAGAATGTAAAACAGCTGATGTGTTTTTAGTAACTTGTTTCTTTGTAGATAAAACAAATTTAAATATTTATAACACATTAGAGATATTTTAAATATTGGTAAGAGACCAATCTTTGGCCTCTCTGGATACAGATCAACACACTCGCAGAATGTAAAAATGGATTACCAAGATTTACCACTAAATCGGTGCTAATACGGTGTCGTAAGACAATGTCGTCACATACTTAATCCTTGTGTTTGGCAGAATAAAGCGCTTGCGAGCGCTTACCAGCGCTGAAAAAAAACTATACAGTTTTCGGCCAGGACATGTTTGCTAACTTCAGTTGCGCTGACACAATCCGCCATTTTGCTTATTAATTCTCAGCAATGGCCATTTTTCTTAAAAGCGCTCGCAAGCGCTTTTTTCTGCCAAACACAAGGAATGACATACGGAACACGTTTTAGGCCGTATACAGAAAGAAAGCTGGAAACTTATAAGCGCTTACCGGCGCTTGTCAGCGCTGGTCTGTTCTACACAAAGGAAGCAGGTTGAAGCAGATCAAGCAAAATGTCGGACTCATCGGACGATGATTTGGTTTTTTTTGACCAGCGCTGACCAGCGCGTGTTGCAACTTGTCGGAACTTGTCGGCACCGTTCAGTGCTTATCGGCGCGCGTTCATATATTTTCCTGCGCGGGTTACCAGCGCTGTCAAGCGCCGGTAAGCGCTTATAAGTTTCCAGCTTTCTTTCTGTATACGGCCTTAGATAGGTATTTGATACCGCAAACCTAAAATCAGGACTAAAGAATGAAAGATACTCAACATCAATTTGTTTTAATTTTCCTGTTAGTTATTTTTGTATGACCTACTTCATTATACTCTACAATTACAAAGAATTACACATTTTTGTCAATAGCTATAATATTGTAATTTATTTAAATTATTTGAAATTGATCTAAAAGCTCGCATTATATCTTTAATAAACTATTGCTTTACTGTAAATTTTTATTAATAGTTAATTTTTTTATTAAAATGTACGAATACGTGGTATTTCTTGGCTTTCGTTGACGACAGCAACACTGTAATGGCATTTATAAAAAAAAAGTTTGAAATAAGAAAGAGGTTGAAATACTAAAGTTGCAACAAAAAATCGCTATTGTTGACAATTTTAGCTGGAAGGGAATATCAAGTTTTACTAACAGCCATGCAATATCTCCAGTAACAGATAGGACTACCAGATTTATTCTTTACATATTTAAATGTTGGAAAATCACAATTGTTGTCTAGCAAACTGAACCAAAGTATACCCATCTCTTATTGAGGATAATTTATTGGGAATGGAAATGAATTATTTTGTAGTAGGTTAATTGTACAGCAACGTTAAAACATACTAACGTTAAAAATTCAAACTTATAAAATGAAACAGCCATCGTAATCAAAGTAATGAAAACTGACTGTATAAGCATTAAAACAAAAACAAATTTTATTAAAAATGTTCAAAAGGTAAAAGGTAACTACCAAGTAGATAGTCTTTGTCATGACTTAAAAATAATTAGTAAGAATTCACATCCTTTTTTTAAGAAAATGAAATATGAAAAAAATCGGTTTCGTTCTCACAGATGTAGGGCAACCCTCACATGTATTTTCAAAGGCACTGTTTATAAAAATAAATTATAGAATAGCTCCACGCATTAAACTAGTTTAAAAATTGAAAAATGTTATAAGTTTACTGGAGGAAAAGAAAATGTGTAACTTTTGAACATTTTTATTTAAAATTTACCTACTAGTTAATGTGATTATTTAACACGAACCTAGTTCTTATCCCATGGTGTATATATTGGTGATAATCGAATGATTCCATAACCAAGTCTTTTTAACTTAACAGTAGTGTAAGTACCTCCATCATTTGTTGTAAAATATATACATAGGAAATCGTGCTTCCGTTATTTTTGATCTTGTGCTTTTAATAATCTTTTCAATAAATAATTTACATTACCGATATATTCCATTTTTTTATTTACCACTCTTCTAAATAATATTTAAGGGGGGAACATTTAAATAAATATACGTGAGTAAGTGCAAAATAGGTACTTTATTAATTGAAAACTTTCTTACAATACGATAGAATAGACTTACATAGTAAAATCACAACATATTTCAAGTTAAGACGAATTAGAGGAACTTCACAATAAAATCTATAATATTTACATAATATCTTTTTGGTACATGGCACAAAGCGTGTCGTACTTAAATTTATAAAAAACACTGGTTTCATCTTAAAAATCTTTTAAAGTCTAACACTAATTTGTTCTTATTCTTTATATAAAAGATATGTACAATTATACAGTCAACAGCACATAACTTACGCAAAAATATAAAATTTCGCTTACAGATTTTAAAAATGTTGTGTCCAACTACATAATTAAGTATATATCTATTGAGAAAAGTTAACATTTTTGTGGTAATTCTCTGTGCTGTTGTCTATACATCCCAAAAAGGTTTTAATTCTAATTGAGATCGTTTCTATGGGGTACTTAAGTTATGTGCACTTGGACCCTGTTATAGCTTTGTACATATTTGTCACTTTAGAATCTAAAATTAAACAAACCGTTTTATTTTAAAATGCGGGGGACACATGAATATTTGCACTGGACAACAGAATTTTATTGTCCTGTTTTACTATTTTGTGGAATCTCGTATATCGAATTTATCGCAATAAACTTCGCTTGTGTGGTCACATTTGAGTTCGTTCGGGCATCGAACTTTATTGCCAAAAAGAAAGATAGTAAAATTATGTTAGTGACAGTGCAAATCACTACTAATGGACTAAAGAAAATTATAGCAATAAAGAGGCACACCGAAATTTAAGAAAACGACCATTTCGTCCACATTTTTACGACTTCGCGATAGAAATTCACAACGACTTATATGTCGTACAATCTCCGTATGCCGAAGTCGAAAATTTTTCACACGAATGACATCGCGAAGCGTACGGCTCCAGTAATGACATATTAATATATTTAAGGGTACTTTTGAACTGGCCTTTTCTTAGAACGTCTCTTATTTGATCCCTGATCACCTTGGTCTGCCTTAACCGACTTTTCCATGCACATTTGCCTCATACACTTGTGTTGTCCATCTTCTTTCGCCCATTCTTTCTACACGTCTAAACCATCTACCACCCTCAGCCGAAGAAACGAAAGATGTAAGTTAGGATCGTATGTATTTGTACGTGTATATTTAATACTACAATTATTTGATTTTTATTAATAGATTTGTGAATAAGACCATTAAAAAGAGAAATACTTTAATAATAATACGAGATAAGTTTCGGTTTGCATGTTCAAAATAAGGACGGCAATGATTAGGATCTATTTGAAAATAGGTGCATAGTGACATTTATTTAGCCTCTTCATTTAACTAATTAATATATAACTATTTTGTTATTAATTATCAACAGCCATATAGGTATGCTCATTTTGTGTTTATGATATATTTTATGTGTTTTTTTATGTAGATAAAATGTTTAAAACTGTTAATATCCAACAGTGTTGCGGAAAAATTGTACTTGTATCAATAGTTAACTGAGTTACCCGATTCGTTGCTACATACAATAACCAGAAAAGAAAGGCTACGAGCTTAATTTACGTGAAAAGTGAAGATAGTTTTATGCTGGGTAGATTTCCCTAAAACTTAATTTGAAGGAGTTATAATCGATTTAAAAATGACACGGCTCCAGTGGCTAGCGCCACACGCTAAACATAGTGAGGGCACGCCAGACATGCCATCGCAACGAATCGGTTACGCAAAACATGCCTGGTATTTCTAATAATTTCAGTATATACATAATTTTGTCTGTTAAACCAAACCCAAATGTTACCAATTATCTATTAGTTGGCTTTTACCTTTGAGTTTGCGATACCTATACAGTTACGTCTTTTTTCGTAAAAAGATTTACAACAATGACTCTTTTTACAAAAGACAGTATATTCAATGAACAAATCTTTCATATATAATTCGAAAACGTGAAAAAATTAAATACAAAGAAGGTTTTATTTAAATTGAATCATATTGGACAAGCAAAACTAAGATTATATAAAAAATATTGTTATAATATTAATAAAAAGTTTTGAGTAGATTAGAGGAATAATCAAAATTCTGTGACAATCATTTCTCAAAATCTAAATATTTGTTTACTTAATTATTCCATTACGTGAAGATGTCATGTTGCTTGGTTCCGTTCTGGGGGTCGATGGTGACTGATCGCTGCTCACCATCGTCGTTGGACAGCACCACTTGGTACGGAACCTTGATCTGCAGGGGCACTCGCAGTTTTGTGTTCGACGGCGCCTGTCGGCAAACGAATGCACTTTAATAATTGGCTATTTGACAGTTTTCGGTAAAATATTGTAATAATTGCAGCGTTTTATTTTATACCTATTTTATAGCCATTTATATTATATTATACATTTTACAGCCCATACATTTGCTTTTGTGACGTCATATCACATAAAACGCTACAAATTCTGATAAAGCACAAGACGCTGTTATGTGTTGTGACGTCATCCGATGCTTAGTCTTTGCCGCCCACGTTTCGGTTCTTGTAACTCACGGATAAAAAAAACTCAGAGGTATTTAAAAATAGTGTTATTTAAAAAAACATATTGTATAAATATTACTAAACACTAAGCTATGTAATTTGATATAATTAATTTTATTGTATAGGGCTTTTTATACAATAAAATTAATAAAAATCTGAATATTTATCAACTCACATCGCAGCATTGTAAAAAAGAACTTGTGGCTTGGTTAAAAAGGCTAAGTTATTTAGATACTAAAAATCTCTTAAATAATGAATACTGATTAATAAATATTGATAATAATATTTTGGCATAAAAATAAATCCTTAATACTACCCAAGTACACAAATACACACACACCACACACACACACACATACACACACAAACCTATACAACAATACAACATATAAGTTTGTTAAAAAAACTAATTTGTATTTTTTTTTCTCTTGTATTTTTGTTTATAAACTTACCTATGTTAATAGGCACGGTCTGAACGGGCGGTGACTAGCTGATACAGGCATATTCTACTTAATAGGTGTGTCACCACAATTTTTTTTGTAACCAAGTTTTTGTAAAAGAATAAAAGACTTTTGATTTTGATATGTTTCATATTTTTTCGTTACAACTGTCAAGAAGCCAATACCATACCATACAATTTAGAGTGAAACTATACTAATTAATGAAGTTTTAAGTTTTAGAACACCTTTAAAGTTGCTCACCATGTTTATATAGTAAAAACATTTAAAATATATCAAATAATATACCATCGGTATTAATTTGTATAATTTAAAACAAAATTTCTACTAATACATTTATGCAACGAGTTTACGCCGTGTCTTGCCGTATGTTTTCCGACAGAGGAGAAACGAACCAACCCATACTGAAGGGTGCTAATAAAGGCGATTACTATGCATCTACTTGCTGCTATTGTCGACCCGAGAAGGCCAGAGACGTCCACTGCTGGAAGGAGAACTACCCTAATGATGTCGAATTTGCCATACCCCTTATGTTCGGGGCAGGTCTTTGTGATCAGATATTTGTGATAGGGTGTAACTTATACTTATAACCTAAAAACTAAGCATTAAAATTATAGAAAACTACCAAAAAAGCGTTCAGAGTATTTATTAAATTAAGCAATGATAATTTATTTTGTTTATTTATTATTATTATCATATCAAACATAATGACTTATTATGACTACGTAAATTAGGAATATTTTTACGACAGTTTCGAGCAACGGTAGTGATCCTGCCTTTCGCACCGACGGTCTTGGGTTCGAATCCCGGAAGGGGCAGATGTTTGTGTGATGAATACGAGCATTTGAACCTGAGTCATGGATATTTACATTATCTATCCGGTACCCAAGTATCCATAACACAAGCCTGGTATCCATTACACACTGGGCTAGGCTAATTGGTATGAATGCTACAAATATTATTTAATTTTTTTTATGCCAATCAAAAGAAGCCTTGTTGATTATGATGAAAGTAGCACTCACGTGTATAGTAATTTCCGGTTTGATTTCTTTCTTGGTCAGTGTTGCCAGTGGGAGGAGGGCGGGTAAACGCTTCCGGGGAGCAGGAGGGGGGGCAGTATGTGGCCGCGCGCGAGTGTGGATCTGAGAATGCTTCTGGAGGTGATCTTTGCGGTAGAAACCTGCGAAATTTACAAGATACACTGTTAATATAATAAATTCAATATTAAGAGGGATGTTAAATGGAAATTTAAAAAAATCCGTGGGACGGAACCCACACCGTCTGGTATCCCAACTGTATAGACCACTTTGCCATAGAGATATTGTTTAAAAAGACAAAATTTGTTAACACTTGATACTTTTATAGTTATAGTAACACTGTTATCGTCAAATCGTTATAAGTTTGCACAGCTAAAGATCAATATAAATCAATATTTTAAAAAATGTAATATCTTCCAAATTTTTGAACATTCATTAGAATTACATGCATCATTAATATTTTTTTAATAATATTATTAATAATCTTAGTCTATGACAGTTTGGATCTGGTACCCCTGCGTAACTTATTTCTTATAATATTTAGAGTATGAAATTTTTTAAATGTAAAGATAAGAATAACATGAAGCCCCGTCACCCTGGGTGCGATCGCTCATACTAAGTCTGTATAGCCTTCCCAGGCTAAGGCATCTTCAGTTGGTGTTTAGTCAGTACGAGTCTGACATAACCTCTGATAACCGATGTATGTTTCCGTGTAGGATTCACCACCTCCCTCTCCCGAGTCCGGAGGGGAAACAATAAAAATGTTTAACCGTTGCCCTGGTATCCGGGCTAGTATAGTAGTTCGGTATTATTATTTTTACCTTTCCCGCAGTGTTGGCAGAAGAAGGATCGCACTCCAGTGTGTATGTGCAGGTGAATTTTGTAATGATCCTTCCGCCGGAAAGGTTTGCTACAGTATCGGCACACATACACGCGTGCCGGCACCGGAATATCACGCTCGTCCATCACGACTAGGTAAGATGGACCGTCCACAGCTTGATCCCCTTCCGCCTATAAAGTTAAAATAATTTTTATTCAATATGAGCATTTAAAATGCGTGTGTTGAACGTCAAAGCTACGCCATGGCTTTACCCCTTAAAACCCTCGAGCATTATATCAAGCGCGCGACAACGATACCTAAAATCCGCGAGCATTGTATAATGCTCTATAGCGCGCAGTCTGATTTAATACTTATTACGGCTTCGGTAATGGTTCTTTTTGATTGAATGATATTTTTTCCCCGATAGAAAGCGAGGAATAACGCATTTAAAAAAAAAGCTGGGCTGCAAGGGGTTAAATCCTACGTCGGGAGACCTTGTACCGAAGAGAAGCCGCTTTTTTCGGCAAGGGCTGTTTTTTTTACATTACATTATAGAGTTATACAACAATCAAAAAACTTTTCTTGAGCTATACATATAAAAAAAGATCGCAAACAATTGACAGTATATAGAAAATCCGCTACTATTATGTAGTTCATTCAAATTCAAAAAGGCGCTGGTGATAAAAAAATTTGGGGCCCTAACTAAATTTGCGGGGAATTCTCCTGTATTCTTCCAAACGAGTTGTCATGATTAAAGTAGTACTGTCGATTCCACAAGAGTCAACTGTAAAAAACGCCGTCTTAATTGACTAGTATAGTAATTAGTACAGGCGAAATCACGTTGGAGGGTAAAAAGATATCAATAATGGCCTCCACGTGCTTTGAAGCCAGTTATTGTGTCTACAATTTTTCTCATTTTCTCAATTTTGAATGGAATCTAAATGGTTCATTAAAAAAAATAAAAAAGTGATTTCTCATAAGCTTCAATGTTAAAGGAAAAAAAACCAAAAATTCTTTTTTATGGTTCTCTGTAGTTTTTCATAAAATTAATAAGATCTCGGTAACTCACTGACCAACTATTTTATTTACATTCTAAAGGTGGGAGTAGTTTTATCTAGTTCAATACGAGGTTTGTTGGTCAGGGTTTGAGGGCCCCTAAGCTTGGGGGCTCTGGTTTCTGGTTCTGCAAACCAATTTCTATGGTAATGCCACTCTTTGATCAAGGGTCGATCTCCGTGTTTTAGCTACTTAAAAAAAAAAAAACTTTGGAACAATCAATATGATTTTGCCTAACATTTATTTATTTCAATAATTATAGAATAAATTAATGTTGAATAATTATTTTACTTTTTTGTGAACACTATTCATACATTAATATTATAACACAGACAGTTGTGTGGAGAACTATTGCGATTGGATCGTGTATTCTTCGTATTAGTTACATTTTTTACTGCGCAACAGAAGAATACATACTCCTCGTCCCCAGACTGTTTACTAATATGAAACCGAGTGATTGTAAGTTGATACCAAATAAGACGTATTACCACGTAATAGGTGTTAAAATAAATGATTTACTGGTATGGTAAAATAAACGTAACCACTAAATACTATGTAAGCGGCGCTCTTAATGTTAATAAATAGTTAAAATAAAGCGACCCGTGTTGTTTTTTTACTGTATTGTCTATTTGTAAGTAATATTTTTTTGGAAAAATTGAGAACATTGAGTGCAGTACATTTTTTTGCGTTTGTCTTTTTCAGAGGAAACAAAGTTCTGACGAAATCAATCGAAAATTGTCGTTATAATGTCAAATAGAGGTTTCTCTAATACTAAGGAAAAAAGTGATCTAGAAATACGTAAAAATAAACCCAAATTTATATTAACTCTAATTTTACTACATTTTAAATTAAGTCATGAAAACAGTTAAATGCTATTAAAATGTTTAATATCACATACCTTTCTTTCCACCAGTAAGCTAGTCTCAGCAGGTTTGCTATTCTCCTTCTTGGCTTCCTGCGGCGCGTCTGCTGAATGGGTGAGCTCATCTTCATTTGCCTCTCGGCTCTGGTCTTGGTTGCCGTTGGCTGAGCACTCATGTCTCTCAAATTCATCGTTTGAGTGGAAACCTGAGAAATGACACAACCAATTTATAAATTTGTTGAATAAATATTCATCAAATCGGGTAGATAAATATCTACCCGGCAAAAATTGCCGACGGCAAAATGTGCGTCGGCCGGCAAAAAAGATGTTAATGTCCAAAAAAGATGTTAATGACCCTAAGTGCTCAATATACCCTATGAATGAAAACACCGTAGGGAGAATATTGCTCATCACGCGGACAGCAAATGTTTGTGCGAGTTCATATTTGGTAATTAAATATACGACGAAGCGACTATCCGGCAAATTGTCATTCATTGAAATATAGATAACAGAAATCATGTCTATACCATAGCCACCTAAATCCATAACAATAAAAAAAGTATGTTTTTTTGATAAACTCAGTATTGTCGACTAAACCGTTAGGTGACATCATTGGCAATATTGTGTAAGTTGCAATAGCGTGTTATTTTAATTAAAGAAAAAACATTTAATGACAACTACAGACAGAGATAACGAGAATAGGAAGAAACAATAAGGGACATCACAATATGAAAAATACAAAGAGTATTAAAAACTTAAAAACTACCATGTGACCCTACCTCAGCATTTTGCCTCTGTATCATTCACAGCTGGGCAGAACAGACACAAAGGAGCTGTTATTCTGACATGGTCAGAGAAAAAAAAATACATATTTTAATAAAATGTCAGATACAGAAAACATTTACATCAGCTTGTTAGAATCTTCTCTTATTCTTAAAATGTTACTTTGTCTCTATCTATTTGTCTAAGGATAATCACCTTGGCTGCATAGTGAGCACCAGACAGAATGCGTCAATTGCTTGAGGTGTACGTTGGCGTGAACCTTCAAGTGTTGTTTTCGCTTGAACCGGCGATGGCAGACCACGCACTCGTGGGGCCGCGACTCGGGCTCCGACCGCACGCGTCTCTCGACGAGTAAGCTTTGCTCCAACTAGTACAACGAAGAGAGTAAAATGCACAATGAAGGATATAATTATCTGTCCCTTTTTTAACAGAAGACATATTATGAGCAGTTTAATATAAGCGGTCATTCTGACCTGGAATAAGTCGTAAGCGTCAGAATGACCGATCATATATTTAATATTTATACACTTCCAGAGGTTTGCTTATTAGTTGATTTATGTTGCTACTAAATAGTATATTTTTTAATATGCCTAGGTTTCAAATCGTTAACGATTGATCTAGAAGCAACTAGTAAGCAAATCTGTAAGTCATAGGTCCATACGTCACGATCACGAATGAGTATAGCAACATATATACAGTTGTCACGTCAAACAGCTGATTTCATTTTAGAGTGTAAATCTTGCCATGGTAGTCGTTTTTACAAAACGATATCGAGGGTTAAATGAATATTACATTTGGAACCACGCTAATTTCCACCTTAGTCAATTTTAATTTCCACCTTAGTCAATCTTAAAGTCTTAAAGCTGATAAAGTATAAGCTACGGTGTTGATAGATAGCTACTTATTTTGGAACTTACCATCGAGTTAATGTCTTCGGCGCCATCCATCTGCAGGTCTCCATCAGCATGGTCTGTTTGGGCTTGCTTTAAGTGAACTTGAATGCAAACTCTAATGTGGGCATTCAGCTGGGCCTCTTTATGAAACCCTGAAAAGACCAAAATTACCTTAATTCAGAAAACAGTTAAAAGTAATAAAATTATATTATTTTAGAAATAACTGATAGATATAATTTTCCAAAAACTCGTGTTTTGCCTACAAGAGTCTTACTAACTAATAATCCAGATTTGTATCTTTAATCGATTAACGTTAAACCTTTCTAATATAATAAATTAGGAAGTGAGTTTGTTTGTTACGCTTAAAGACACAACTATTTAATAAATTACCATAAAATTTTGCATACTTGTGGAAAAGGACTTTGTCACCACCATTCAGCAGCTGTTTTTTCGTGAGGGAAGCACTGTTTTTTTTTTTTTATAAAATTTTATGACCTGGTAACATAGACCTTTAAGTCATCACTTATTTGGAAAATGTTAGTTATTTTGGAAATGACGATGGGAGTTGATATATGAATGATAGATTATCAATGGATGATGGATGAATAGTGAAATACCTTTACCTAGGTTTCAGTAAAGATGTGGGGTTTTACTGAAAATTTCTCGTGGACTTCTTGAGAGAGAGCGAAAAGACACCATTCATTGTTTTGTTTCACTTGCAAACACTCATGCATATACAGAAACACTCAGTGGTTAATAACCCACCATTATTACACACTAATATCAACCATAACACAAATTTTAACAAGAAAAACAAAACCACCATAGTGACGCTTCCGGTCCCGCCAAAAAAGTCGGAAGCACTGAGTAAAGCTAGTAATAAAGACCTGAATTGTGAACAAAGTACAGTAACTGAATGTCAATATGCAACCACTTCTATAATGTAGTTCATACAATATGTGACATACATCAAACGTAAAACTAACGAGTTAAATGTTAATACATGTTTTTAGGTTTTAGTTTAAGTTTGTTAAATTGAAGATATCTGTCGGCTTCACATATACTGTCGTCTCAGGTCAGTAAGCGAACGACCATTTATTCTTGAGCTGTCACCTATTCGTTTGTACTGCTTTTTGTATGCCAAGTTATAGTGGACAATGGGTCGCGGTGATACTGCGCTGCCGCAATACAGTTGTTATAACTAGTGCGGAGGGTAGTTGTCACAGCACACCTGTTACATACCACCACTAACCACTTGAAATTGTGATTTTTGTTCTTTAATTATGTAACAGTACCTATATATTTTTGTCAAATAAAGTTATTATTATTATTATTATTATTAAATAGGTCATTAACACTGATACTACACCTTCAAAATATTATCATATCACATGCCAGCTATTATAGACATGACTATCACTCGACTGTTAAAACAACGAATATAAAAATTTATAAATTCTGTTAGGGATGTATTTATTTCAAAATAGGATCGCTGAAATTGTGCTGCTTTGATTTCAAATATGAATACTTTGGTTGGTACTTAATGTTATTCAGTGCCATTTCCACATATGTATTATATAAATCGTCTTTCTACGGGCAAACGTTGAAAACCTGCCTTTTCCTCTGTTAGTGCAAATATATTGCTGAGCTTGAGCCTTTCCGCATCGCTGTGAAACGCTTGCTAAATGTTTATGTCAATAGAGTGTCATAATACCGTTTGGTGGAACGGTAGTGATCCTGCCTTTCGCACCGACGGTTCTGGGTTCGAATCCAGGAAGGGGCAGATGTCTGTATGATGTATACGAGAATTTGTACCCGAGTCATGGATGTTTGTATATATTTCTATGAATATTACTAATTAAGGTATGATATATGTATGTCTATCCGTTACCCTAGTATCCATAACACAAGCTTTAAAGTGTTAGTTGGTGTGAATGTAGGAAATATGTTGTATGTATTTATATTATTTTTTGTTTCACTCTTTGCTGTTTTCTTTGTTAATGTATGTGTCTACCTTTGATGCAAATAAATAATGTATCTATCTATTCAACAAGTTTTTTGAAACAGAATGTTGTTATTTTAGATTTACTGCTATCCCAATTACTTAACACACACACTTCTATATATCCACCAAATACCATAACGATAAAAATTGCAAACGTGAAGCGTTTCTCAACTGAACATTATGAAAAGGGATAGCAAAAATGCAAAAAAAAAGGTTTGGTACCACCTCCCAGATACCAGGTAGGCGCCCCCTCGACGGGTCTTACGAGGACGCTCAACATGACCCGATTTTTTTTTATTTGTAGCAGGTAATGGAGCTTGTTAAATGGAGGCGAATGGTCAGTAAAACCTTTCCTCACGAAATATACAATTTTTTTGGTTTAAGCCGAATTTATGCCGGGCTCTGATGTATTATGTTATCTGTGGCCTGAGGCAAGAAGAGGGCCTTGAGATAAGACAACAGCTGGTAAAATATCCCTATGTAAAACGATACTTATTTCTAAATGTGTATTAGTTTATTATTTATTTTATTCTGGACAACAAACGACGACAAAACATGAAATAACAATGGTTTTTAGGTATATTTTTTTTTCAATTTACATCAATTATCCTAGCCCAAAATAAGCAATATTATGGATACTACAGTATCGGATAAGCATACTTAAGTATATATATATATATATATAATTACTCATGACTTATTTACTAATGCTAGTATTGCTCACAGAAACATCTGCCCCAGGACGAACACGGGACCGTTTGGCGAGTTGGGTCACTTCGACACGGCCAAGCCGGTCATCTATATTGCGGTTATAGATGTATAGTGGCAAACATATAAGTACCTATATGACAATTTTATTAATTCGGTTTTCAGGAAACATTAGTAAGGTTACTACTACAGTGGTAAGACAGCAGATAAAAGTATTACTATTGGCAGGTTTTTGGTAGGTAAGAACAGGGACAAAAAAGGAAATAAACGAATTAGTTTTTATGTTGGCAAACGAAGGTGTTAGCGATCCTGCCTTTCACACCGAGTGTCCTGGGTTCGAGTCCCGGAAGGGACATATGTTAGTATGATGAATGAGCATTTGTACCTGAGTCATAGGTATTTTTTTAATATTACATAATCTATGTTCCATGTATGTCTACCCGTTACCCTAGTATCCATAACACAAGCCTCACAAAGCTTACTTTGGCCTAGGCTAATTGGTGTGAGTGTAAGAAATACTATTATTATATTAAATAGCTTTTCTTTAAAAGGTGTTGACTGACCCTACTTTACGTGCACCGTAATACCAACAATTTAGCATTTGACTATCATATTTTTACACTATTATATTTATACACTCACTAAAAATTAAACACACATATTGAGAAACTTTAGATATTTTCATATTGTTATTTAATCCTTAAGTTTGTATTTATCATTTAGGCCGAAAGACTCACTGCTGAAAGGAAACCTTCCCTAAAATAGGGGATTTTTACCATAATCTACAAGCTTTGTAGGCAGGTTTGGGATCGCAGTAGTAGAACATACCTAATTCGGAGAACGCTCTCCCCATTTTGTGGTTAACGGGCGGTGGATGGTGATTACTTCCAGTATCATTAATCGCCTTTTACGACACCCTTAACCCCTTGAAACCTAGCTTTGTGTTAAATGAGTTAATTCTCTCTCTCTATCGGGGAAAAATATCATTCAATCAAAAAGAACCATTACCAAACCCGTAATAGGGATTAAATCAGACTGCGCGCTATAGAGCATTATATAATGCTCGCGGATTTTAGGTATCGTTTTCGCGCGCATGATATAATGCTCTCGGGTTTTAAGGGTTTAAGTGTGAAGGGATGCTGCTATTCTCCTCTGCTGGACACCACAGTTTTGTCGTTATACGTGTTATTATAGTTACGTTTGTATTTATCTTAGTTTAATATAACATATGCTTGTGATTGTAATTATATCATTATTTATCATAAAATAATGCCCAGACCATTCTAATATTGTTCTGCTTTTACGTATCGTTGTTCTCAAAATATTAAACCCTGTTCCAAGGGCCTTATTATAAGAATAATGGGGCGAATATGACTTTGACAGAACACTTTTATATTACTAGAATAGACATTGAAAGGTTTTAGATTTTAATATTGACAATCGATAGATGAATAGATAATCTTTAAATTAAATGGCAATGAAATAATCTAAGCGTGCTGAAATTCGATAGCGTTATTTTGGGCGAGAGTAGAGTAGTTTCGCGCACGGAAAAGCTAGTCGATAACATAGTCCCTAATTGAGGTTCGATTTACTTTAATTAAATAAGTTTTTCAGTAATAAATGTCGGTATTGGTTTTGTGATCTGGCAGGAACTAAGGGGCCCATATCGATCACAGGGCCCTGGGCATTTGCCCGGAGTGCCCAGTAGAAAAGAGGGGTCTGGTTGCACTTTGTAACGTTTTAATATATAAAATTCAATTGACAATTATTATATTATTCTAAGTGAATTTTAATATTTTACCTGTGTTTTTTTGATTGCCTATTTTAGTAATGCATGTCGTGACGACTTATCAAAATACCACCTAAGTATTATTAGGGAATGTGTCTGAAAATTGTACCAGTGTATATTTTGTTGGTTGTTCTTAAATATAAATAAATAAATATAAACAGTGATCAACGGCTGTAGCTAACAAAGACAGAAAGTTAACATGACTACTATTTGGTGCAACGGTAGCGATCCTGCCTTTCGTACCGACGGTATATACTGGGTTCGAATCCCGGTAGGGGCAGATGTTTGTATGATGAATACGAGTATTTGTACCTGAGTCATGGGTGTTTATATATATTTCTATGAATATTACATATCTATGTATCATATATATACATGTTTTATACATAAATATGTAATATTCATAGAAATATAGACATAAGTCTATCCGTTATCCTAGTATCCATAACACAAGCCTAACAGTGCTTACTTTGGGTTAGGCTAATTGGTGTCAATGTATGTAATATATATTTGTTATTTAATTCATTATTGATAAGCTATTTGCTTATTTTTATGCAAAAGTTTAAGGCTTACTTTATCAAGTATAACGTTAAGTACGGTCAGCTTAAAATACTTCGGAAAATTCAATAAATAAATATGTTTCAAGCGTTTTGACTTATACGTCAGTCGTCAATAGTATTTTTATTCATTTAAATAATATGTTAGCTGCTCCAATATTCTATCACGTTTCGTTAAAATATTGGAACAGCTGTTACCCAGACCCCTCTTTCCCACTGGGCACTCTGGGCAAATGCCCAGGGCCCTGTGATCGATAGGGGTCCCCTAGTTTCTGCCAGATAAGTAAAGGAATACCGACATTTATTACTGAAAAACTTGTTGAATTAGAGTAAATTGAACCTCAATTAGGGACTATATGAGCTTTTGCATGCGCGAAGCTACTCTACTTTCGCCCAAAAAAAGGCTATCCAATTTCAGCATGCTTAGATGATTTTTAAGTGTGAATCGCCCCATTTTCAACCGACTTCAAAAAAAAAGGAGGAGGTTCTCAATTCGACCCGTATGTTTTTTTTCTATGTTTGTTACGCGATAACTCCGCCAATTATGAACCGATTTGAACAAATCTTTTTTCGGCGTATAGGTAATACTTCAAGGGTGGTCCCATTTAAATTTAATAATAAAAAAACAACCCCCAAGGATGGAAAATTGGGGATGAACTTTTTTATACGCAATATCACCGCCGATTATAAACCAATTTGAACGAACGGCGCTGTCTCATTAGAGCTTATTTATTTATTGATTTATTTATTTAAGAATTTGTTTGTTGTATTCTATTGTATTTGTTATTCTTAGTTGGTATAGGTTTTGTTGTACCAGGCTTAACATACAACTTGTTTCTTAATATTTTTTGTTTCATTGGGTACTTTTTTCTTATTTCATTAGGTTTAATATTCATTTATTACTGGCACCGACTCCAAAAAACAATAGGTATATAAGTATAACTATTGTAAGATATTTAGCTGGTTTAACTTTAATTACTTTGACATAGTTTAGGAAAATTATAGTATTAGGTAATAGATATTAGGAATTATTTTTTAATTTTTAGTTTTTTTTTGTGTTCACGCATTTGAAGTCGGTATTTTTTTTTTTTTTAAAGTTAATTATTTTTAATTAAAGATTATCTATTCTACTATTACCTGTCAATCTGAAACCGTGTTTGTCTACTTTCTTTGTCTATTCTAGTTATAAAAAAGTGTTCTGTCAAAGTCATAGGGGCCCCATTATTCTTATATGCCCAGGGCCTCTAATAGGTTAAAGGCAGTCCTGCTGTTACCTATTTCTAAAAACATCCTAATGTCATCTAATATTTTACGCTATTTATCTCAGAACACAACTCTTATTGTTATTATATGACAGCTGATATTTGTTGTGATTTTCTTTTCAAAAAAAAGATACCCAAGATTTAACTTATTATGAAAATATTTATTAACTTTCGGTTAACTTAACAAATGTTTAGTTCTTACACTTCCGCGCACATTACACATCAGAATAAAACACTTTTTTACGGATTTTTGCGCATGTTTTATTTTATTTTATATTTATCCTGTTATCTAGTCACCCTGTGATCACGGCTCCTGTAAAGGAGCCGAAACGTCAGGATTAAATATAAAATAAAATAAAACATGCGCAAAAATCCGTAAAAAAGTGTTTTATTCTGATTAACAAATGTTGTATAATGCGGTGTTCAGTCCGAAACGGATGGGGCTTTGACTGAAGCCGAAGGTCAAAATAATGTTTAAGTTTATTTAATGTTTTTATTTTTTGCTTACTCGCCCTTCTTGATGTTGCATATCTTCTACAAACGGACCGAATATAAATTGCATGTATGCAAATTTCGTAATCACAGAAATACTACTTAAAATATGATCTATCACCGCTTTTCGTTCTAAAGTTAAAAAAATATCATGTTTGATGATTTACTCACCACACAAAATAATTAAAAAAGTGAAGTAGCCAATTATAAAATCAATAATTCTTTTTTTCATTAAAAATGTAAATTGTAATTGAAGTTATTTTTTTTAAATAAATAAATAAATATTTTCCCTAGATTCACACCATTTAGCCTAGCCCAAAATAAGCACTTTAAGGCTTGTGTTATGGATACTAGGGTAACGGATAGACATATATATATTATACATAAATAAGTAATATTCATAGAAATATATACAACCACCCATGACTCAGGTACAAATGCTCGTATTCATCATACAAACATCTGCCCCTTCCGGGATGCGAACCCAGGACCGTTGGTGCGAAAAGCAGGATCGCTACCGATGCACCAAACGATCGTCAAGTAATTATACATTAATTATTGATAATAATAAATAATTAATGTTAAATTGATTATTTAAACATAAATTTAATTTGCTATAATTTTTCAAAAGTACTGGAAAACATTGTAACGCTTAGTTCATTAATAAATGTTTGATGTTTGATTACACAATGTAATAAAAAGTTCTTTAAACTACTAAAACAATGCAAAGAAACCGTTATTAGTAAAAGTTTAGGGTCAAACTAACTAAACAAACTACCCGATTATTATTACCGGCAAAACTCCGTTCCGTTCGAAATATCCCCCCTTTCAAAGTCTAAAAATAAAAGAGCTTTTGGAAGTTACCACCCGCCGATAACGTAACACGTCTTCTGGCCCTCCCCTTTTTTACAGTAACCAAATGCGACAACAGCTCACCCCACATAAAAACCGGTACCTACGATACGGCACCCTACTTTCGACCGACCAGCAAAGCTTTTTGATAAAAATTTAACTTGATATGTTGAAGCGAATGTTAAAGAAGAATTCTCTTAAGACGAAATAAAACTGACTCCACCATCGCCGTAGGCATCGGTGAATTGGAGGCATTTATTTACAAGAGATAAAAGCAAGTATGGAATTTTAAGGAAAATTCCCAGATCACTTTTGTAATGTGATTTTGTATAATTACAGTTTTCTGTACTTAGCAGCGTCAGATAACTTTTGTATTCTTGATTTAATAAAACTGAAGTTTTTAATGTTAGAAACCAGTGTAAGTTTGGAAAAGTTCTGAGGTTCATTCGAGATAATAATTAATTTTAGGTTATGTCAATTATTCATCTACGTTAGCAGAACCAAAACACAAAAGCAAAAAGTACTAGATCATATCTTATATTTAAAAATGCCCCAAAAATCGAAAAATAAAAATTGTGTGCATGTATTTTGATGACCGGTAGCGATCCAGCTTTTCACAAGGGTGGTCCTGGTTTCGACTCCCGGAAAGAGCAGATGTTTGGGTGATAAAAACGAGTATTTGTACCTAAATCATAGGTGTTTATATATAGGTATTTCTATTAATATTAAATATCTATATATTATATATGTATTTCTATCCGTTACCCTATTAGCACCATAAGGCTTGCATTCATAATGCAAGCCTTATGGTGCTAACTTTAGGCTAATTGGTGTGAATGTAAGAAATAATAATATTATATTTATATGTATTTCATATATTCGTGTATATCATATTCATGGTACACGTATTCGTTTCACACGCATTAACGTCAAAGAAGTTTTCCTTCAATCGCACGTAAAGATTTTAAATAGCGGAAACCATCTCAAGAGACTAAAGACTTTAAAGCGTTGCTTCCGTCAGAAAAAAAATGGCGACCCTCAAGTGGCGCCTAAAGAAGTTTTACTTGAAAAACAAATCATTCTAGTACCTTTCTTATTTTACGCTGTAGGCCAGCGTTGTTTCATCAATGAGAGGAACATCCTCTCGTATTCGAAAGAAACATTTTTACAAATGTTTGAGCATATATTTTTATGCATTTTCAATGCGATCTTATAAGATAAATTATTATAATGGAAAATACTAGAAAAAATCGACTAGGGTCACATTTGAATTCTCAGGCGGGAATCGAACCCGCAACCTTTGGAAATCCGGTCCAATGCTCCCCAAACAAATCATTGTTCTTCTCTCATATCTGAATAATATAAAAAAACACAAGCAAGATAAGTAAACCGTAAATTTTCTGAATTCCAAACAAGTTTTAATCAATGATCATACGAAAAAAATTAACATGAGTCATATGACACAAAATATTTTGATAATAAAATGGTCCCATACCCGATGACTAGTATCGATCTGAGATGATTTGCCATTGGTCGTCATGGAAGGGCAGATTGGTGAAAAGGGGAGGGGATATGGGCTACAAGGGTTCCGAGGGTTGCCGGCATACGCACCCGTCCCCCATTTAAATTATTCCCACTATGCTAAACTAGCTTCTACGCTCGCACGTACGGATCCAACTGACCTTTATATAAAATTGAACAGAAATTGCTATTGGTAACTAATTTAAATACAAAAACAATAACATTATTTGCTGGAGAGAAAATTATATTTTAAACACAAACCCAAGGGAAAAAAAAACTTTGTTCGCCCAACCGAGAATTCATAAGTTGTAATTTCAATATTGTCATTCAATTAATACATAGTATATAATAACACATTTTGATTTCAGTTTAAAAAAATATTGAACATTTTGTTTCTTTCTAATTCAATACAGTGATAAGACATCAAACTATTATATCTTATGTTCTGTAAGCATTTAATTGCTTGATTTTTATATCTAAATAAAATACATTGAATAGAATAATAATATAAATATTTTTGGGACTTCAAAATAATCAAATTTTTCCATTCGAACAAGTACTAAACTAGTTTCATTCTGAAAGTAGGAAATATGCCGAAAAATTGTTGTGCAAAGTGCCAATTCAGCAAAAAATATACTATTAAGTGTAGTTGCATATTTTTGCTCTAGTGAGAATTTAAATCTTTATATATAAAAATTCCTTGTCACAGTGTTTGGCAGCGATGAATTTCGAACTTACTGGATTGGTTCCGACTTAGGATAATGAATAGGTTTTAAATTATAACACAGCAACGCGTGGCCGAGTCAGCTAGTAAGTTATAATTATAACAAAAACTAGGAACAATATCCCGATGCAATCGCAAACATATTGCATATTTGTTTATTTGGCTTTACAGTTTATAATTCTAAAGCATAATACTTTGATAGACGTTATCAATACACCACTTAATAATTAATTATCGTTAATTTTAAATGGCGACGGGACTCACCACTTTTCATGTATTCTCATTCTGCACACTATGGTGTGAGGAACGTTAAAAAAGGCATACAACGTGGAATTTCCTTTATTTTAACAACATATAACATTTGTGATATTCTGAATCAAAGAAATTGAATGCATCCTAACACTTTTACCCACTTAACCAAATAACTAAAAAAATCTTTATTTATAATGTGTCTTTCAATCAAGTAAAAACCATTTCTGTTTTTATTGTGGAAGTATAACTTATCTACTTATGGATATTTCTTTATGCAAATAAATTTACAAAATCAATGTAATAATGTTAAAATTGCAAGACAAGTCTCCGCTGCCTACGCACGCGGTAGGTAAGGCGATGTATCGGGTTGAGTTACGTTAGGTGGGCAGTAAGTGGGCACTGGCCTAACGGCACCCGTTGGGTGGGGGGTAATGACCCAGTCTCCCCAAGTAATCGGGAAAGGATCCCGCAAACATACTGGACGACGGACAGCCGGTTGGGAATTAAAATGTATGACCACTTTAGACGATGGGCTTAAACTGTATCGATTAAATAATTGTTACATTTAACATGAAGGTTTTCTTAACTTTTTAGTGATTCACCTTGACATTTTGTACAACGAGAAACTTGTTTTTCAATTACTAGAAGTCTGTTATTATTTGGAGGTTATGAAATTTCAAAATAAGAATCGAAGAATAAAAAAGTAACGTATGGAACAGATTAAATATGAAACGTACTTTTTTGGAGTGTCGTGGCACTAAGAAGGATCAATTATTGTCATTAAATAAACTTCAACAACGGCTAGGTTATGGTGTGCAACGGGTTATTTTAAAGCACTTACTGTATAAAAAAGTTAATGATATTTCGTTACATACTGTTACTTACATTAGTAAAAAGATAGTTTGAGGCCATAATTAGGTCGTGCGTGTAGAATTTTTTTGCTGATGTAGATTATACGAGAACTAGTGGTTATAAAAATTTAAAAATAGAATAATCTTTATTGTTCATTGACATACGACAACAGAGATAAACATACAGTATAAATGGCGGTAAAACATGTATCGTTGTAGGATAGTCTAACAGTTAGTGTGTGCAGAACTTATGGTTAATGGATTCGAATTCATCATAAGCTATGCGTTTGAGTTTTCTGTTTAATCGCTACTAAATATACTATTTTTTGTTAGTGCAAGTTCTATTAAGCTAGCTCAGAGCAAATTTGAAATAATATCATAACGAGAATCAAGACGTACTGCTTCTATAGTGTGTAACGAATACTGGCAGTAGCAATGGGTACCTAACAGCGAGCCTTTCGAAATACGGAGAATTTAGATTTATGGTGGATCCATACGATACAGGCTTAGGTAGATTTCTTTAGGATTTAGTCTGTGGCATTTAGCAGTACAGACAAAAAATAGGGGTATAGAGAAAGTCGAAGGTCTGGTTGAAAGTTGAAGAGATATATTTGTCTGTGCATTTTTTGGAAAATATTTTTTTTATTAAATTCTTATTTAATTACTGATAATAATTGACGACTTTTTTGATATAAAATTTTATCCACATTTATTTCTTTACAACCACTCGCACTGAGGTTCACTACAATTGTAATGACAAAAAGTTTGATATAACTGTACATCTCGATAAACTGAAGTCTGAGCTAACTCACTCGTTTTTTTTTTAGTCGTACTTCGTAGTTGTGTGGACCTACCATTAGACTTATTTTCTTAATTACCCTGTGCCAGCCATTGTATATTTATTAATACGATAGCGAAGATTTGGTATTTATTGATTTAAACACGTTGACGACAGATTGGTCCAACTGTTGCGATCCTGCCTTTGGCACCGATGGTCCTGGGTCCGAGTCCCGGATAGGGCAGCTGTTTATGTGACGAATGACAAGCATTTGCACCCGTGTTATACGTATTTATATATATTTCTATGAATATTACATATCTATGTTTCATGAATATTGTCATGTCTATCCGTTACCCTAGTATCCATAACACAAGCCTTACAGTGGTTACTTTGAGCTAGGCTAATTGGTATGAATGTAAGAATTATTATTATTATTATTATTATTATAGCGACTGTAGCCCACGGTTGAAATATAAGATTAAAAACAAGCTACAATTCGATATTCAAACTTTAGCCGGACTGTCGCCACTTGAATTGTTAAACTAGCATTTAGCTTACTATTACTTGGAAACATCAATAATGTGTGCTTACGAACTGTTAATATTATAAAAAACAAAATACACGTATCAAGACGTGGTTAATACCAACTTTAATAACACAAAAAATATTTATTTTAGAAATCATAGTTTCTAAATCTTCATCTCAGTCGAGCGATCACTGCTAGATGGAAGCCCTAAACGGTAGGGGCGCGGAGGGGGGGTTTGCCATAATCTTCACTCATGGCGGGCGGGTTGGAGATCGCAGTAAAAACCATAATAATTCGAAAACACGGCTGCCCATTATGTGGTCGGGATGGGGTATGGTAATTACCCCCTTATCATTAGTCGCCATGATACACTCCAGTATGAAGAAGTGATGCTATATTTCTGTCGGACACCACACGGCAGGGCACCGGTTTCTACATACTTAGAACCAACACCCGTTAAATATAATCACTAGTAACTAACCGACTTACAAAAAAGGAGGTCATATGTTTTAGATTATTTTATTTTCATTTTATTGTTATTATTAATATAAACTTGTATTAGTGTATACAAGTTATTTTATATTGATTATAGAATTAAGTCTCTTCAATTGGCTTAACACAATAGTTTATTCTTAGACAAAATTTTTCAATCTGCATTCAGCTACTAATTTTTTGCTGTAAATTAATGGAACTATAAGTCTATTTTTGTTTATTTATTCATAATCATTTGTGTTATCACGACCTTTTGTTTCTTAATAAATAAATAAATAAAATACTTATTAAGTATTTTATTTATTTAAGTACAGTGCTAACCGCTATATCATTGTATGGAGCTTCTATTTTCAGCGTTACAATCACTTTTGTCTTCGGTTATTATGTGTATATTTATGTATGTGTATGTTGACGACCGTCTGGTGAAACGGTTGCGATCCTGCCTTTCGCACCATTTGGTCTTGGGTTCGAATCCCGGAAGGAGCAGATGTTTGTGTAATGAATACGATCATTAGTACCTGAGTCATGGATATTTGTATATATTTCGAAAAATGTATAAAGTATCTAAGTATCGTATATGTATGTCTATCCGTTGCCCTAGTATCCATAACACAAGCTTTACAGTGCTAACTTTGGGCTAGGCTAATCAGTGTGAGTGTTAAATACACTTTTATTATTATATTTGGTTTAATCCTGTTTCGTTGTTTTCGGTTAGATTATGACTTTTTAATAAAGTTAGTATAGGGTGTGAACAGGCAAACTCTCTCTCTCTACTTTCTCGTGAACTTAAGTTCAATATTAGTTGAGAAAAGGACAATGAACATCGAAATATGTAAAAAAGGTGCTACTCATAAAGTTGTCTTAAATGTGCATACAATATAAACTGCATTTGGAATGTTGACGTAAAGAAGATATAAGTAAGATTTCGAAGATTGAGTAATAGAACTCGTTAATTTTCAAAAACAAGAATACGAGGTTATTAACTGAATCCACTTTGGAAAAATGCTTTTATGCAACAAAACAAGACCATTTTATACGTCAACTTTTTTGGTAGCGATCGATCCTGATTCATGTAAAGATCTGACTGAGGTGAGAGTAGTTATTAAATTTTTTCGCATCACAACAATTAACATAACAAATTTGAAGTGTCTGGTATTTTAACCCTAGATCTTTGTATTGTATTTTGTTTCGTTACATCTTTTAAAGTAATTTTATATCTACCAGAAAAATGATTAATCGAAGTATTTAAACAGACTATTTTTTTAAAACTGTCAAAGCAGTAACATAGACTTTTAAGAAATAGCGAAATGAGAGTATTTTCATATTTTATTTAATGCTTACTTTTCGTTTCTTTAACTGAACTAAATTTTGAATTACTTGCTCCCTGTAACACGACTCCTGGCGTTATAAGATTATTTTTTTATTCCGACCGAAATTTTATCATGCTTTCAACATTATTTTATTTAAATCAGTTATTGTGAAATTAGCATTGCCATAAGTCACTTTTACCCAGTAGAAATGAATATGTTCGTATTTAAAATAACCCAACATGCAGAACGGAGAATAGAAATTCAACTTTACCCCCCAATATACTCGACGCTTTGGAATATTCCGACCCTAATCGATATTTCGGGGAAAACAAGCGCCTATCGCATAGGTACTAAGGAACCCAACCCGACTCAGCGACCTTTCGAACCCCCTGGTCCCGTGAGCATAGGGAGGGGCTTATCCAGGGGACTAGATTGGGGAAGCTTGAAGATCTAATTTATTTTCGGGTGGAGGGTTACCCGGTTCCGTGGGGATGCGGGCAACGGTTTTTGTGACGTCATTTTCGTGTACCACACGCTTAAAAACTGTTGTATAATATTGAGTTCAAATTGCAAAATAAAACTACTTTAAACTTCTTTTTTAAACCACGTCTTAAAGGTTAGATATAAAATACGTGTGTAAAAAAATAACTACGCCTCCGAGCCCTCAGGTAGGATTCGAACCCACGACCTTTCGCAATCCGGGCGAGTGCTCTGACCGCTGAGCTACCGAGACGCTGGCAAACGTGTCTTAATATTTTGGCACTTATTTTGTTTAATATTTGTAAAAATATTACTTTCGATGTTGAAGGCAGTTAGCGTTCAACATTGGTGGAACGATACTAGCTCATAGTAGAAGTTGAAATACATTTGTAAAATTCGACACGTTTGCCAGCGTCTCGGTAGCTCAGCGGTCAGAGCACTCGCCCGGATTGCGAAAGGTCGTGGGTTCGAACCTACCTGAAGGCTCGGAGGCGTAGTTGTTTTTTACCCACGTATTTTATATCTTATAGTGAATATTGCATTGTGAATGCAAAAAATTAAATTAAATACACGTCTTAAAGGATTACTCTCATAAAAATATATTAAAATTATAGTATTAATAAAATCCAATCAGAATGGCCAGGTATTTTATCTGCCCTGGTCGCGGGCGTTTAATGTTGCAGAATAATTTTTAATATCGCGCTTCCTTAGGTATCCCTAATCTCTTTAAATCGAAAATCTTCAGCTGGTGGATTGCTTCTAACACCAGCATTTGGAGACATTATGCAAACGCCGGTTTCAAGCCAACTATACCAGTATTCTTAGCGTATTATTGTAAATAGATTTGAATATGACATAAATGCGCCACAGTTGCATTATATCATGCAATATCGCAAATATCAATTTATATATGTATGTTTGATTATGTTGGTGTTCAATTTATAAGAATGAGATATGTTGGTTGCTTTTTTCTTTTGAATTTAAACTTGCTTATAATTCTTATAACAAGCACACCTACAGGAAAACCTGACCCGTGTAACATTCAGGATCATTTAATGCCTTTAAATCTCATTCCATATTATGATTTAATATACAACATTGCTCGATTTTCTTTAAATTATCTGTGTTTATTTATAAAAATTGCCTGTCACAGTGTTTGCCCGCGATAAACTCAGAAACTACTGAACCGAGTTTGATGAGTTTTTTTCGTTTTGCTTGGTTTTGCTGGGTTTATTCCGATTTAGGACATATGATAGGTTTCATTTATAACACAGTAACGTGTAACTGGGTCAGATAGTCACTACATAGTATAAAACAAAGTCGCTTTCTCTGTCCCTATATCCCTATGTATGCTTAAATCTTTAAAACTACGCAACGGATTTTGATGCGGTTTTTTTTAATAGATAGAGTAATTCAAGAGGAAGGTTTATATGTATAATACATGCATAATATAGTGAACATTGCATCCGTGCGAAGCCGGGGCGGGTCGCTAGTATATTATAAATCCCAGTCTTCAATGAAATCTAAACCCCATCAAATTTTATCGCAGTTATCCACGACTAATCGACATGTAATTAATAATTAACCAAAACTTACCTTTCCCACATGCCGTGCAAATTTTGTCCTTCTTCATATGAGTCCAGCTGTGTATCTTGAGGTGGTCTTTCCTCTTATACGATTTGAAGCATATCTCGCATATGAACGGCCTGTCTTTGTGGGCGTCAAGCGTCCGGATGTCGGCCTCGGCATCCTGTATGGAACCGCGAGAATCGTTGCAATCGCTGCTGTCTAAGGGTTCCTAGAAAGAATAGCTTGCTTTAGATAAGTTGAACGGGTATTAATCTTCATGTTAAATGCTACACCTTCGAAAATGCTTATGTATTAGATACTTACCAATAATAATAAATAAATAATATTTTCCTACATTCACACCAATTAACCTAGCCCAAAGTAAGCACTTTAAGGCTTGTGTTATGGATACTAGGGTAACGGATAGACATAAATATATCATACATAAATAAGTAATATTCATAGAAATATATACAAACATCCTGAAATGAAATCAATTGTTGTGCCTTAACGGGATACATGATGATACTGCCTTATATTTAGCACCATGTAAAACTTATGAGACAATAAAGATATTTGTTTGAAATGGGAATAAACATTATTCATTTGTTCGTAAAATAAGTTTTTTTTTATCGACCTTCATTTTTCACCTCCGGGCGTTTTTGAACTGTCAAGAAGAACGGCCGCAAAACAATCGTCATTTCTAACTAAAGCAACGACATTTAAATAATAGGGGTTAAAGTATGAAATTGCCGTTTTATTGCAATAGGTTCTTTGAATTGACATAGAATCTTCATGGTTTGAGGTTTTCGAATGAAACTTTTTTTAAATGGTTTCTATGATGTTCTTTTTTTAAAAAATGTAAAACATTTGAATATCGACTTTCAATTGTTTTTGTTATTCAATTTAGACAAGAAAGATGGATACTGCGAAAATTCGAGTTATTTTTGAATACGAGTTCCGACGCGGAACTAACGCGGCAGAAACAGCCCGCAATATCAATGCTGCGTTTGGAGAGGGGTCTACTAATGAACGCACCGTGCGATTTTGGTTTAAACGCTTTCGTGATGGAAATTTCGACTTAAAGAACGAGCCACGAGGAAGACCGCCCACACAGGTAAATAACGATGAATTAAGAGAGATAGTGGAAGCCGATCCTAGTCAAAGTACCCAGGAATTAGCGGCATGGTTTAACGTTACCTTACCCACAATATTGACTCACTTGCGTCAAATCAATAAAATAAAAAAATACGAAAAATGGGTGCCTCATGATTTGACTGATCTGCAGAAAGAAACGCGTGTTGAAACTTGTGTTGCCTTGTTGAACCGGTACAGAAATGAAGGAATATTGGATCGAATTGTAACATGTGATGAAAAGTGGATTCTTTATGATAACCGGAAAAGAAAAATGCAATGGCTGACCCCAGGTCAAATGCCACAACAGTGTCCTAAAGCAAAACTTACCAATAAAAAGGTAATGGTAACTGTTTGGTGGTCTCAGCATGGTGTTATTCACTATAGTTTTCTCCGATCTGGTCAAGCAATAACGGCAGATGTCTATTGTGCCGAACTCCGAACCATGTTGACAAAACTAGCAGTAAAACAGCCCCGACTCATGAATCGATCTTCACCATTATTGCTCCACGACAACGCGAGACCTCACACAGCACGAGAAACCATTTTGACCCTTCAGGAACTGCAGTTAGAAACCATTCGTCATCCTCCGTATTCACCAGACCTTGCTCCAACGGACTACCATTTTTTTCGTGATTTGGACAATTATCTACGTGACAAGAAGTTTTCTTCCCAGGAGGCAGTACAAAATGCTTTCACACAGTTTGTGCAGTCTAGATCGTCGGAATTCTATCGCAAAGGCATTAATGACCTTCCCATTAGATGGCAGCAATGTATAGATAATAATGGCAACTATTTTGATTAAATAAATTTGTTAAAAATTTAAAAAATAAACAATATAGATTTTCAGTACAAATCGGCAATTTCATACTTTAACCCCTAATATTTATACATCGTTACCATATATAAATAACACAAACCAATTCGAGTCTGTTATCACAATATTACCAGTGTTATAATCCCATTATATTGTTGGTTACGAGAGTCAACAAGTATCAGTTATAAACAAGTCTACTCAAACATTGCAATGGCATAATGACATACGATACAAAGGTAACATGTATACCAGTAGTTTAAAGTAAACTCATCTCCCAAGGCAGCAACCGTTCACGAGCATGACGAATGAACCATATTTTAAGCAACGTAACGTCGTTTCTTCCAACTCACACGCCCGAGAGATGTTTAAAGAGAGATCGCCAATTATCGGTAATAAATAAAATTTAATATTGACTTATAGTAATGGCTCATGTCTCGGCCTGTAATAATGAGTGTTTTACTCCATCGATACGTATTATATGATTCTAACTTCCATGTATCGTGATCTATTTACCATTCGTCGAGCTTGCAATAACTTTTGGATATGGGCGAATATTTTACATACGTTATATAGTTATGCATGAAGAATTATTTGATTTAATATTATTTCCATACCAATATTTTATTTTTTTTAGTCCTGAATGATACAAAATGTTGTATTAGTCATTAAACAAATGTTAGTTAAGTGCGGCATTAGTCATTTGGACGGTTAAAATCTCTGTATAAACCTATAATTAAATTAATTCCGCTAGCGAAATGGCGTAAGATTTTTTTTTCATTTGTAGAAATAATATTAAAATAGTATTTTTCATAATAAGAAAAACTATTTAAGTTTTTATTCAAAGTAATGAAAAAAGTAAGCCGCTTTGAAAATCAAACTTTTTGGCTGCGCGGAAGTGTGTAGGAAAATAATTCCCAAGGTACTATTATTTTATTTAAATTTAAATTAGACGGATATGTTGTTAAAGTTATCTGACCGTACTTCAGATTCCAACATATAAAAGCTTTTATATTTTGGTATCTGCAATACTTATTGTAAATTCTGAGAACTGAGATGGTATAAGTAAATTTTTCTATACTATTTGGAAAGTTCATCTAAACTGAAAAAAAAACGAAGAGTCAGAGTCTAAGGTTGAACTTCAAGCCATTGTAAAGTAAGGAATGCGATAAACGATGATGTTTTACACCAATCACCATAGATATTGCGCAGTAATATTCGTAGATGCGTATAATTAACAACTTCCATTCAGGGATTTGTGATAACATGAAGTTTCAAGGGCATCGAGTTGATTAGGAGGGGAATCCTACACGCTGATGTCATTTAGGTGGCGTGGCGCATTAACGCGGGGGCTTATATATCGGGAGGGAGCTGGCTTTCCCCAGTTACAAGGAACTGACTTAAGCTGATTAACTCACAATCTGTCTGGATTCTTCGCAACTAAAACCACGTACATCAGTTTTGGTTGCTCAATTTTATTTGTATTACTAAGATTTTTGTAAATAAGATTAAAAAATTCTATTTGCAAATGTACAATAATTAACAGGGCATCAAATGACCGACTTAAAGTTTAAGCAGTAGAGCTTAAAATCAATAGACAGTTTTTGGTAATGTTGAGTGTATTTCACTCAATTTTTCAGTTTTATATAACACAGCTATTGCCTCTTTATATGGGATCAATAGTATAGAAATACGAGAGTTAAGTTGAACTTCGTATTCATTATGGTAGATTTTAATTTAAGCACATATTTATTTTAGTTTTTAAAGGTACTTTCACGCACTTTAAACATTTAATTACCACAATCAATTCACGGATCCTTGCGCATAGGTACATTATATTTAATCCTGACGTTTCGACGTTTTATTTAAATGAAACAAATTTCTGCGGGGGAGGCCTGATGACCTGTGTATCCGGTTTTCTTCTTAAGCAACGCAGTTCGCAGTCCATAGCTGCCTTCTCTTCTAAGTTACCTTAGAAGAGAATCTTGCTTACGCAAAATTCAAAACAAAGTTCCTGTATTTTGTGATGGTTTTGTTTGTCTCATATAGTATAATCACTATCACTATTATTAGTTACGTAGATGATTCATCGCCAGTGCGTATTAACCCTAAAGGTGGAGTTCCGAGCAACGCGGAGTCAGTGACGCAGCTGTAGAACGCGAACAACAGTATCTTTTTTTATTAAAAAAATATTAACAATGCGTCAAACAGATTATTTAAATTATAAATTAATTAATAAATTTAGGATGATACACGGCAATTTATTTAGTTTCAAACTAAGCAGAGCTTGTACTTTCGGTACTTAATAAACATATAAACATGTGTCATAGTACATAAATCAATTGCTTTATCGCCGCGACAATGTCGCTACGCCTTTAACGCCAGAACCGCGTTGCACAGAGCTCCACCTTTATAAAGGCTGTGGGGTATTAGGTTATTAAAAAAGTTCCTTACCTCAGTATAACATTCCATATCATCGCTTGAAATATCAGGCTTCTCGTCTTCGTCCATGACTTCTGCCTTAATCTGCATTAGCTCGTGTTCCCCTACAGGATACATATTTTGCTCCAAAAACAATTTGCTGTGCGTCTGGAGATGTTTCTGCAAGTGGTCCTTGCGGTGGAACGCTGTAGATAAAATTCTCATATTATTTCTTTTTTTTACTTAGAAGATCACTCGCCAAGCTGAATCACTTCACTACATAGTATGTATAAAACAAAGTCGCAAAATCCCTATGTATGCTTAAATCTTTAAAACTACGCAACGGATTTTGATGCGGTTTTTTTTAAAAGATAGAGTAATTCAAGTGGAAGGTTTATATGTATAATACATTCATAATATAGTAGAGCATTGCATCCGTGCGAAGCCAGGGCGGGTCGCTAGTACAAAATAAAGTGAAACCTTTTTAGATTCCTTAATGTTCTTGTAAATGGGTTGCGGATATATCCTTTAATTGGGTTAAGTTGACCTACCGTCGCGTCGATAGATACATACACATACCGAAAGCAAAGCACCATTTAATCGTTTTAATTGAATGAACTACAAAATGTAACTATTTGACAGCTGGAAAGTCGGGTTCGGTTACACATATATTTATAATATAACAACAAACAAAATTGAAATTAAGTATCTCAAATATTTAATTTTGTTTTGATTCACGTCACATTTTTATAATTGTCCGATGTTTTGTACTCATGTCAATGCTATCTGTATGATACATTTTAATAGAAATTATTATAAAAAAACTACTCAGCTCACAAGGTATTCTCAGGCATTACAAGAGCCGCGTTCACAGAGTAAGTTACTAGAGGGTAGTAGTTGTAAAGTTTTAATTCAGCGGAAAGGAACGCAATAATTGGCACGTTCGTCCTATGATTGTGCAAGTTAAGTAATTTTTTTGTAAGGGCTTGTCCATGGATGGGTAACCAAAACACTTAGTGTCTCGATCTCCTCCGTTCTAAAGATATAATTTATTAGTTTTTAAAATTATGTAGTCTATTTAAAAAATAAAGGACTATAGGGGTATTAAATATTCTTTGATATTAATTTTAATATTTTATTGTTTATGAATGCATTTAATTTTATTTTTTTATGTATAATTTATTGTAATTAAATTGGAGCGGAGCGAGCGAAGCTCCCATGGATCAGCTTCAATGGCGCAATGTCTGTTACGCCATAACTTCCCGAGTTCTTAACCGATTTTAATATTTTTTGTGTGGAATCGAATCAACAGGTTTAGGACCAGATTGTGATGGAGTTTGAAATTCGTAAAAATTCCCATCGAGAGAAAACATTTTTTTTCTTTTTTTTAGGTATTACACTCCGCTCCAATATATGGTGCTAGCGTAGCTTTATGCCTAGTTTATTTTTATTTATTGCATTCATAATTCCATATTTCTATAAGATATAAAATACGCCGGGCTACGCGTCTACCAGCATCTCTGACTCGGTAGCTCAGCGATCAGAGCACTCACGGCGAAAGGTCGTGGGTTTGAATCCTACCTGAGGGCTGAGTGACGTAGTTGGTAGCATCTCAGATTCGGTGGCTCAACGATCAGAGCACTCGCACGGATAGCGAAAGGTGCGTGGGTTTGAATCCTAACTGAGGGCTTAGTGACGTAGTTATTTATAGGCGTATTTTATATCTTATAAAAATAATGTATTTGATCCCTTTTATGAAAATTAAAGTTAATGCACGGATAGTTAAATATATATGTAATATATAAAATTTTAAGTTTTTTGAAATTTGGACTTTCTTTAGTCATCCTAAAAATATAAAACTAAGTTTTAGATTTGCATCTACCCTTAGATTAATTGCATATTAATAATAAAAAATATCTAAGTGAAAGCTAAGGTGAAAATAAATAATGTATTATCAATAAATCTTACGGGACTGTACGGTGTTCTGGGACCGTCATTTATGGATCCCATAATACAAGTGCTTTAGCTACTAACTTGGGTTCAGAATAATTTAAGTAAGGTTGTTAAATATTTATTTATTTATAATTTATTTTTATATAAAACTATAAAATATAATTATAAAGTTTGCTTGGCAACTTTAGATATGGCGCATTTTCCAGACTCTAGGGAGTGTTCTTTCCATAGGGTCATCCTATGCCC
This sequence comes from Calamotropha paludella, assembly GCA_927399485.1. NCBI lineage: Eukaryota > Metazoa > Arthropoda > Insecta > Lepidoptera > Crambidae > Calamotropha > Calamotropha paludella. Next base: position 21,652,567 of record OV656812.1, read on the forward strand.
CATAGGATGTTTATAAGCTGATGATGATGACGTTTAAGCAAGTTCGTTATTAACATCACATCAGCCTTACGATGTCCTCTGCTGGACATAGACCCCCATGATTCCCGCTGCCTCACCCAACAGCTTCCCGGCGACTTTGACCAAATCGTCCTTTCACCTTCACGTCGGTCAAGAAAAAGTGGGTAAATACAAATAGTGTTTTACGTACATCTGTTGCACAGCGAGCAGACTTGCGACTTATCCTCGTTGTGAATGCTTTGGTGTATATTGAGGTGTTCCTTGCGCTTGAATCCCTTCCCGCACGTGTGGCAGACATGCGGACGCACCTGCTGGTGCTCCATTAAATGCCTGTCCAGGTGTTCTTTACGCTTCAATCTAAAACAATTGCTTTATTTTAAACTTCCCGCCCGCTTTGACTTCGCCCGGATTATATGTCGGTCGAAAACAGTAGTTGAACATTTCAAAACTATTTGTTCTGAGTTACCGAGCAATTAAAAATGTTATTATTTTTTTTTTTTTTTTATATATTAATACATATTCATTTGCCTTTATATGTACAAGATCTAGATTTATATTTACAGATCTTTGTTTACTTGATTTTTTTTTCTTATTTATGTTGGCATCAAAGATATGTCCATTAGGGTGGAGTGAAACACATAAAAAAAAAACTTTTTTGCTCTTTTCAAATCTCCTGTATTATTAATTGGTGACCATATGTAAAAACTTTATTCATGCAAAAAATCAAAGGTCTATGACTTTATTTTCAGGTGGCGCATTGAGATAATAGTTTCAAAAAAACTAATATTTTTACTTATAAGCCTACCCTCAAAAAAGAGTTATTCTTAGATTATTTGCTTACAAATATAATGTTTTTAACTTCGTCTAAGTGTGATCTCGAAACACAAATATAGTATTTTCTTATGAAACTTTAATATATGGTTTTAAAATAGTGCCAACGTTAAGTAAATTTTCATAAAAAATGCCTAAAACGCGTAAAGATTTCCGGTGTCCTATATTTGGTGATCCAATCTAATTCAGTGATAACATTTTACCTACATATTTTGATGTGATTAAACACTACTTATGGATTAGAAACGAAATGTTAGAGTTGAATAATGGAAAGGACCCTTCAATCAAAGACTTATGTAAAATGATTGCTTCCGATATTGAAGCAATCTGGAGTATAACTATCCCTACAATTACCCATCAACAAGTCGTCTCTAGGCTGATTTTATATTTTCAAAAGTACAAGAATGTGAAAAAATTACGTAATGACTCCAAAAAGCAGATATTCTACGATGACTCAATAAATAAGTTGTTTGATAACGCAACATGTAAATGTGTATCCCGAGAACTATGCAAATGTGTGACTAAAGTACCCGTTGCTAAGAAAAACTTCTTAAAAGATCAACGAAATGAGCGCAAAATGTATATTGGTTCTGTGGATAAGGTGACAACTCAATCTATGCAACGTCGTGAAATTAGGAAGCGAAAATATGAAGAGTTTGCTGCAAAATGTAACGTCACTCCAAGTACATCATCAGAATTGCAATCTATAGAAAAACACGAACCTTGAACGGCTATTTATTTTGATGGTCGTAAGGACAAAACTTTGCCTATAACTAAGGCTAATAATATATCCCAAAGGAAGATGATAGTTGAAGAACATATCTCAATCATAGAATATTGATTTGTTGAGCACCGATCAAAAATACCTTTATCGGATATGGTCTGCTATTTCTTCTGGTACAGTTCCACCAATCTTAGCTAACAAAGACCCAGGAAAACTAGTCCATTCTCGATGGTTAACTTGTGCCAACAGGATTCTTCGCTTGTATATTGGCACAGCTAAACCGACAAATAATTTGAAAGAACTAGCCACTTTCACCATGAAAGTTTACGCACCAAATTGATATCAAGTCAAAATCCTCTTGAGCCCGATTCATCTTTAATATTGTCAAAAAAAATAAAAGTAGTATGTATTTGCGAGATGACTTAAAAGTGTTGTCTTAAATACTATCCAAAGAAATGCTTTCTTCATGCACCCAGAAAATCTATTGCTGGCTATATTACAAGATGATAATCAACAAGTACGAGAGCTGGCTCTTCGGAGAGTTTTAAAGGCAAGAAAAGAGTCCAAAGGCAAGAAAGTTCGTGAATTCCAGTTACCAGAGCTAAAAATAGATGCGACAAAAAATAATGATTTGATAGAATGGGCGAAGAGAAGATATCGGAACCTCCTGTAACAATGAAATATAGCGACTCGGAAATTACTACAAAAATTGCATCTGGAGGTAAATTGTTTGATATTGAGAAGAATGAAAAATACCCTTGCCACACTCAAGCAGTCAAAAGGTGTGTCAAACTTGTAACTGAGGCTTCGGCGTCTGTTTGTAGACCCGATGCTAGAGATGGTTTCATTCGTACTAGAATAAAATCCAGGTAAGAAATACCTATTTTTGACACCAAATCTCAGTATTTCCGTCTAAAAGAAGACACTGGGACTACTGGTACTGAACATTAAAATGTTATTTTTATGGTTATTTATTATAGCTATTCATTGTACTAGTAGTTTTAAGTATAAATTCAGTAGAATATAGAGTATTATTGTCAGCAATAAATGTTTATTTGTAACTCTTTTTTTTCTTATTTTTCTATCTTCATACCTAATGCGCCACCTCAAGATATTGAGTTAGAAAGCTGATATTTTGCATGAACATTTCCAATACGATGGATCACTGTTTGAGAAACCAGGAAATATAAAATTCAGAAATAAAATTTTTCACTCCACCCTAATGTCCATGTCTATCTGGAATAATGCACTTTTAAAGTAATTTTTTACTCAAATAGATTTATTGCAACCAGAGATTCCCCCCACATATAAACACACTAACAAAATTAGCTCTTTACAGTTCTATACTGAAAAGTTTACAGCACATATAATTTATAGAATAATTTATGTACATGTAAGTCCATTAGCTATGAATAATTGGACATACAAATTGAATTTACAGAAAGTTGTAATGTAAGAAAAAGTTCTTTGAAAAGCACTAGAAGCGAATGAATTAAAGGAAGGAAAAATTAAACACTTAGAGCATTTAGCATCAATTCACAAAAACCTTTAACAGAATATTTAGGAAATAGGTATATATTACTATTAGCTTATCTGTAAAAATGCTAATAAATAACTGATAAAAAAAGATAAATGTAATGAGACAAAGAATATACTTATAGATAAATAGCTAAAATATTACATAAATATTGACATTATTTAAGTTGTTTTCAGGCAATATCACATTTAAGCTTCCAAACATGTATAGACTTCAAAATTTTAGTATCATTTGCAAAGCTTTTTTTATGATTTATTTATCATTTCATGTCATGTCACATTTAGTTTACACTTTAAAATGCTGAATTAAAAAAAAAATCTTTACCATACACATTAAACAATTTTTAAGATTTAATTTAGTAGCTATTTGTATATATTTTTAGCTAATAAAAGACACAATAGTTTAAACTTGGTATTGTCTGTAACAGTTGAAGCATTAAAGAGATATTGTTAATTTATTAGCAAAATATACACTTGCAAGAAAATAAAAAAATAACCATGGAACCATGACACATTCATTACTGAAATATCTGTGAGCAGTTTAAAAGTGGTATAAGTCAATGATGTAACATGATATGGTTTTTTACTGATACCATCATATGGCTTGCTTGTTTAGAAACACTAAGTCAAGTTTTGAGTAAATATAATCTTACCCGGTGCCACAAATGCCACATAGGAACCTGTACTCCTTATTATGCAAGCACAAATGCAGTTCTAGTTTTTCCTTCTCTTCATAGCGTGCTGGGCATTCCACACAACAGTACTGGTTCTCCCCATTGCTACCTTTTAAAATTATTGCCAACTTGTTTCTAGAGATAAGACTCCTTTTCAGAGCATATTCCATGAAATTCGGATCAGCCTCTGAAAGGAAAAAATATAGTTATTGAGACCAGTAGCTAGACTAGATTTACTAATAAATTACAAATATTTATTTTTACCTTCAAGATTCACTGTACCCACAATGTCTTCCATGTTTTCAGACTTCCTGTAATTAAATTTATAATGTAAAACCAAAGGCTAAACTTTCCGGAATAAACTTTCAACACGTTATCGCGCGCACTCTACGGCGAGAAAGGATAAAAAAGAAGCTATCACGATCCCTACCATTGAACGTAGCCGGAGGCTCCCCTCCGAATAGGGTGACTACCCTTTGTCTACCAAACATCCCCTATAGAGGGGAGGGCACCCCACTACGAACCGTTACAAAGGGTGGGTTTTACCTTACCCTTACTTTAGTCCCTTACATTGATTCAAAACCCGGCTACCTGAGTTTCTAGGCGAATTATTCATGCCAGACAATAATTCTACAACTATAACAACTAACAGCAGTTTGAAACTATTTATGGTATTGACAAATAAGCATAGAAAACTTTTGAATATTCTGTCCCACCTGTTACTTACGTTTATTCTTTCTTGTGGTACCTACATTAAATAAAACAAAAACTTACACAAACGTTTATTTTTAAGCACTCAACACACCTTGAGAGTCTATTATTTTATTTATCCTTAACGAATTAACACAATAAACAGTCATATCACTACTTAACGAAATGTCACTTCGCAGCTTATAATCAAATCAGTGTCCTTCCACACGAATGAATGAACTAAACTAACTCTAGGTGACTGACTTGACTTAACTATGAAGTTCACGCGGGCGGCGGGCGCATACGGAGGCAAGGTGCTGGGGGAGATGGGGAAATAAAAATGAATTAACGAATGAGTCAGAGCATATACCTATCTCACATTAAATCATACCTTAATTTGTTCTAAAGTAAACTTTATAGTTCATTATTTTAAATGCTATTTTGTTTATAACGCTCTGTCAACTCAATGGCAGAATTATTTGTATCTTGTTAAATTGAATCTTAATACAACGATGTAAGAACATTTAAAAATGTTTAAAGATAAGACTCCTTATGAGTTGTCGGCCAACCAAATTGCCGACAAAAACTTAACAACCAGTTAAAAATTAGACTCTGAATAGAAGCTAGACAGCAGCAAACAGTTGGAATTCAGCAAAGAATAGTGTTGGAAAGAAATCACAGTTCGCTTACTTAGTACATGCATAAACACATAATGCAAATAACTACCATAGTCGGGGATATTTTAAGTATAAAAAAGCTTAGCTCAGAATTAAGGTTGTTACCTTAATTCTGAGCTAACATTCATAACAACGTTTTGAAATGAGAGAAATGGAAGACATTGCTTTTATCTAATGATTTGCAAATAGAAAATAAACAAAAGTACAACAAAAATGATAATTCACACGCACACATATATATTTAGCGGTTACTGACTTATATTACTGACAATAATATTGTTATTTAAGTCAGTATTCGCTAGAAATATCTCTAAACAAATTAAAAGAATTATCTAATAACAATATATCAAAAAATTACATTTTAGTATATTCATTTGTTTAATACCCCTTTTTTAACTCACTTAAAAGTAAATAATAACAGTGCCGTCTAGGGACACCCATAAGAAGCAAAGTTTTATAGTATAAAGCGTAGGAACTGGGCGTTAAAAGAAGAAATAGAAAGCTACGCCAGCCACACACATTTACATGAGTGAAAGCGAGACAGAAGACCACAAAAACATGAAATGGGGAGGCAGCTGGCTGGAGGTAACAGTAGTAAATCTGACGCTTTCGTGTAACGGTAAATTTTGACGCTTAGCACAGATAGAGTGCCCCGTATAGAAGCTACGCTTCAACAACGCAGTCTTCGGCTTTACCTCAATCAAAAACAATTTCAATTATAAGAATAACTTATTTGAGGCCAATGAAATAATTTGTTTCTTTATTTTTCTATACCTGCTAAAAAATTAAAGGCAAACGTTTGTGAGGATTGATGTTTGAATGTTCGTTAGTCTATCACACAAAACTACAGATCACATATCAATGAAAGTATATGATATATTAATAAAAGCAAAGAATTCCATAACACAAGTGCTTTAGCTAATTAGCTTAGCTAAAATAAAAACTTAAGTCTTTCAGTTCAATCTACCGGGTAAACATTTCTTTGATGTCATTTACCACTTAGAAACAAAAACGTAACATTGTTGTTAGAAAGTTAGCACTTCACAGTCAATCCTGTCCTGTCGTGTTTATTGAGTGTTAAGTAGGGAGCGAATGATGAAGGTGAGACCCGCAGGAAACGAGTTTTTATTATTAAACATAAACATTTACCACTAGATAGATCTGCCTGTCCAAACGTGTTTTTACTTAGATTAAACACTAAAAAACTGCCACTTGCCAACGGGAGCTAGGGTGAAATCTGCTTAAATTTTATTCCAAGTAGACTTCCCGGCATACTGGCATAAGATTAAGAATTTTTGTTATTTTTTTACATAACCTATCACACTATTATATTAGTACTATATTCACAGTTAATGTAGATTTACGTACTTATCAAATAATGTTTTGATATAAGTAGGTACTGTAAAAATCCTGTGATTAACACGCCTTTATTTAATAAGTAATTAATAATCTCTTGTTAAACACGAGACGTAGTTATTTATTAAGTATATATCACAGTTAAGTATTTTCAACAACACTATGGACAGAGTACGGTACGCGGAAACAGCTTAAAATTGTGACTGACAGCATATCACAAAGTAAACGAAGAAAGTTCGTGTATAATCACGTGGTTTTGTCTAAGTTATATTTTTTTTCCCTAAAAACTAATAACAATGAGCTATGAACAGAGATTGGAGGTACTTGCTCTAAAGCTATTTAATATAGATGCAATCAAATTTGGAGAATTTAATACTAAAAGTGGTATAAAAACTCCAGTTTATTTTGATTTGAGGGTTATCGTTAGTTACCCTGATGTAATGGTAAGAAATTCTCATTTAATTTTTTTTATATCTGTATTTAATCATTCTTAAATTTATTTATATCCTTTTAAGGAACTGATATCAAATCTACTTTATGACTTTGGATTGAAAGGAAAAGATTACGATCATTTATGTGGCGTTCCGTATACCGCACTACCGGTAGCAACATTATTAAGCGTCCAAGCCAAAAAATCTATGCTTATGAGACGTAAAGAAGCTAAAGCTTATGGCACAAAAAAATTAATTGAGGGGCACTACAAATCTGGCCAGTCGTGCCTTGTTATTGAAGATGTTATCACTTCTGGATCCAGTGTTCTAGAGACTATAAAAGATCTACGTCATGAAGGTCTTATCGCAGATGAGGCTGTTATAATCCTTGACCGAGAGCAGGGTGGACGTCAAAATTTAGCAGAAAATAATGTGCAAATAAAAGCATTGTTCACTATGACTAAATTGATTGAGATATTAGTGAAAGAACAAAAGATTAATAATACAATGGCTACTAAAGTTCATGAATATTTAAAGGAAACTCAAGCACCAAAAATAGGTATACCCACAGTCAGTTATATGTAAACTTTTAGTAGCTAATGCATGTCATGAATGTGCATGGGTCAAAGTACATAACTTATTAGTTGTTCATAATTTGATCCTCCCTCAGTATATGATTTGAAAGATTGTGAATCCACAAAAGAATCTACAAACCAAATAAATAAAGCACTACCTGATACAGGATTATTTAAATTATTTATCTACACTAATATTATAAAGAGGAGAGATTTATATTTTTGTATGTTTGCAATGAATAAACTCAAAAACTAAACCAATTTCAAAAATTCTTTCACCATTGGAAAGCTACATTCACACTGAGTAACATAGGCTGGGATGGGTCGCTAGTACCTAATAAAGTTATACAATAGTTAAAGAAAAATTTATTGATTTTGACATTGCCACTGTAACCAAAATATTTTATTTGTTTACAGATAGTTCAGGGGATCGTACACTGCTGACTTATGAGAAGAGGTCAGAATTTGCTAACAACACCATTGCTAAACAGTTATTCAATATAATGGCAACAAAAAAAACTAATTTGTGTTTATCAGCTGACTTAACTTCCACTGGGAGTATATTAGATCTCATTGAAAAAGTTGGGGAACATATATGCTTAGTAAAGACGCATGTCGACATAATAGAAGATTTTAATAACGATTTTGTAGCTAGCCTTAAAAATCTAGCAAAAAGGTTTAATTTCCTAATTTTAGAAGACAGGAAATTTGCAGATATTGGAAATACTGTGGCATTGCAGTATTTAAAAGGTACCTATAAGATAGCTGAGTGGGCTGACTGTGTTACTGTTCATTCCATACCAGGTGAAGGCATTCTAAAAGCTCTAAGTGCATGTAATGGTATTAATAACCAAGGAGTATTTCTATTGGCGGAAATGAGTAGTGAGGTAAAGTTTTTCAAAAGGAATTTTTTTAAACTTTAAGAAATAAAAGTCTAAAAATATGTTATTGTACTTTTCAGGCAAATCTCATAACACCTGATTATACAGCAGAAACAGTAAAAATGGCTTTGAAGTATCCAAATTTAATAACTGGTTTTGTTGGCCAAAATAAAGATACATTCAAAGAACCGGGGTTTATCCAACTAACTCCAGGAGTACAATTGGAATGCTCTAAAGATGCTCTCGGCCAAGTATATAATACACCGGAGAAAGTAATGCTAGAGAAAGGTGCTGATGTGGTAGTTGTTGGTAGGGGCATTGTGGCTGCGAAGAATCCAGAAGCTCAAGCTATTATATACAAGAATGCTTTATGGAATAATTATTTAAAAAGAGTGTCAGGAAAAATGGAGTAATGCCGTTTAAGGCACTAAATTTTTTTATAAGCATAAATGAAACATATATTAATTTGGAATATCAGGTGCCCTTGTTACTACCATCAAGTGTTGATAATCATAGTTTTATAGAATTATTATTATTGAGTAACATTATGGACCAATTTTTCTGTGATAAAATAAAAGCAGGTGCTAGCTGTACCATTTTAATGTAAACTTTTATAAATATCAAATTTACACATATACCTACATTCCAGTTATATAAAGTTAATGAAAACTAAGGCTTTGTTATTTTATTGTAAACCGAAAAATACCAAACTATTTATTTCTTGTAATGATTGATCTTTTAGTCCATTTTCACAATAAACGTAAATATTAGCAATGCATAAGTATTGCAATAATTTGTAAGCAATTGTTACGAAATTTTACCAGAAAAAAAAATATATAGGTTTTACCAACAGTTAAATCCTTGAGTAACATAACATATATTACTAAATTGTTGGTATCAATAATATAAGAACCAAATTGAACAATGGCATAAGAACAGAGAAAGTGGTTATATTAATTATTATATATATTAATTAATTTATGATTTTTATTTTTTGCTGTTTCAATGCTAACTGATAAGGTAAATTCTCAGGCGGTACAGGAATAACTTGGGATCAAATTATATTTTTTCAAGTTAAATTTATTCTAATAAAACGTATGTCTTCAAACGGTTTCACAATACCTTAATTCATAAAACTATAGAGCACTAAAGTCCTATATTTTAATCCACAAAAAAGTTATAAAATTTTAATTTTTAAGTCACAATCGATCGACTACTATTTTGGAATGTTACAGGATCGATTTAGCTTTACTTGTAGTATAGGTACGTGACTATTCAATAAAATGTCAAGTATTTTATTCGTAACCTCGCTTGAAAACAAAACAAAAGGTTCGAAATGGATTACATTGTTAAAGAATTAAATATAAATGATAAAAATGTAGTTCCTACAGCGTTGCCGAATCTATGTACGGTAGTCGTTCATACTACTTGGTTAAAAAAGTGGTTAAAAAATGTAGAAATCGACAATTCGTTGAACAATATAGATTTTAACTTACAACCTGGTGAAAGTGTACCCTACCCATACAGAAAAATATTCATTAAGGTTTGTATAAGTATTATAATTATTATTTAAAAGTAAGTTTGTAGACACACTACGATTAAATAAATTTTTAAGGTATTTTTTTAATACTGTGCCTTAAAGGATTTATTAATATATTTTTTTGTAGGTATTAAACAAAAAAATTTCGAAAGTTTTACCATTGCCACGATATAAATTAAACGAATGCAATACAGAACAACCTTTAACCTTTTCACAACTTCTCCAATATGTATCACAGAACAACCATAGGAATTTATGGAAAGAATCCTACAAAAAATACTGTCAGTATCATGAAAGTAACAAAGAAAGTACCATAGTGAATCTATTAGAACATGACCAGTTGCTGACTGAAGTAATACTCAGATTATATGGCTGTAATATAGTTAGGATTAAGCACGATGTTACTGGAAAGCTAATTGAGTACAAAGAGATTATACCGAATAAATATGTTTCCAAGTTTTATGAGACGCATGTCAATTTACTACCAGCACTATTTGTTCTTGAGACTGACAATAACTATTTTGTAATATATGGAGGCCACTGTGAACATAGTCTATTAGATTTTCTTAATTTTAGTCCTCATCTAGTAGATATGAATTATGCTCGTGGTCTCTTTGTAATTTACCAATTGTTGAATGTGTTTAAAGCTGTGAGCGATAGAGGACTCAGTCTGGGCAAACTGACATTACAAGATGTTTATTTGTCAGAGAATTTATGGCTGCAAGTTTTACCAAATATTTCGAACAATGTGCACTGTTTAGATGCTTCTTTGATACATGAGCAGAGTAAAAGTAAACAGAGTACTCCTATAGTTACTTCGAGTTGTGAATGTGAACCCCAAAAGGAGGAATGGTGTTGGAGAAATGATGCAGTTCAGCTAGAGAAGCTGTGTATGTTGTGGGTGAGGGGGAGGATTTCTAACTTGGACTACTTACTGCACCTTAATGCACTTGCTGGAAGGAGTGCAAATGACCCACAGGCACATTTTATGGTACCATGGGTTACTGATTTTGCTTCAAGGTGTGGTAAGTAACAATGAAGTGAAATTTCATATTTATTTTACATTTGAAATGCTAATAATAATGTTATCAGTATTAATGCAAAGATTTTTTTTATTATTTATTGGTACCTTAAAAATATTAATTTTAAAAAGTTTAGTTGTAAAGAAATAAATCATGTTCTTTGGACATTATACTCAAAGATCAAAATAGAGATATTTTAATCTACCCTCAAAAAATTTAATTTATTATAAAACTAAAAGAAAGTTTTTATTCATATCCAGTGTTTTATTTCATTATGTTTATAATTATGTTATGTATAGTGTCAATATTAAATAGCATGTGGTAGGATTGTAGATGTCAGCTGGTATTACTGGTCTAATAAGATAGTTCCATAGTAACCAAAAGGTATGTAATATTTTATTGAATGTCTATTAGAGAGATTATCAAGAAGTGACTTGGAAATTATAATTTATTTGGTGCATAATTACTCAAAATAAAATGACGTAGAATAAAGATGAATTCAAAAACTTTTTTTAAATGTTATTGGCTTCTAAATTAATTGCACCATTTAGCTATTAGAACTTTTGACTATTCAAAAATATTTTTGACTTAAAAGTTTATGTATGCTTCAAAGAAATTAAATTTTGTTACACGAAAATTACCAAATAACTTAGAATTCTGATCAAATAATTTAAAAATATTGCCAATTAAATTAGAATCATACACATGTTGCCTTAATTTATTGAAAATCATTATAACTTAGGCATCAGCATTTTAAAATAGTCTAAGGTCTAAAGTTCAAGAAATGTAAATTAACCATTGAGACATACCTATGATAAAAAAAAAACATAGTAAAGTACACAGCAATGAACTTAAGAATAGAATAATGATATTATATTGCATAATATTCATTGTTACTTGGCTGTTTCCAAAAAGAAAATATGCCAATAAGTATGTTTAAAGATTTATTAGATTCTCAACCTTGTTTAAGCTTTGGTTAATCTTAATAATCATCAATTAATGGAATAAAATTTTAATAACGGGTTGGGCTGAGCAGGAGTGGCCTTATCTTTAAAGCCAAAACCATCCTAGATAGGGTATGTTTGTGTGATAAGTAATGGTATTTGTAGCCGAGTGATGGATATTTATATATATGTATAATTTTCTATAAAAACTGACTAATGGTACTGGAGGTTGTCATCATACACCTCCAGTGGACTACAAAACCTTTCGAATTTTCAAATTATGGCTTTATACTGCAATCTCAAACCTGCTTGCTAAGCTTTAGAGATTACTCCGTCGTGTAGTAGACATATGTATTTGGCTAAGATTTTTGGCACATCGTCACAATTGTGTTTATAAATGACCTTTTTTAATTTTAATTCTTGTATTATATTTAATGTTTTAGGTCGAAATTGGAGGGATCTGAGCAAGTCTAAATACCGTTTGAACAAGGGCGATAGACAGCTTGATATGACGTATGACGTCCACAGCCCTGAACAAATACCCCATCACATATCAGATGCACTTTCTGACATTACTTGCTATGTTTACCTAGCGAGAAGGTGTGTTTATAACATTGACAAGACACTATTATAAGGGTTAACGTCAACGAATCGCTGACGCTCAACAACTATGCTATTTTCGGCTCTACTGCGCCTACAGTACGCTCATTTGGTGCAACAATGACGCAATTACACTTTTGGTCAAAATTACATTTCTGAAAAACATCAACAGAATTTTATTTCTTTTATTTTTCGCTGGAAGCTAAATGAACCTAAGAAAAATATACGTTTGTAGTCATATTTTAGGGTAATGCTAATTTAAAAAGAAAATCCCTCCCTCAAATTTCCCTCTTCTTCAAAAACACAAAATTTACGTCAATGTTGCACCAAATGAACGAGTACTTGTCTGAATTGGCATACAATCATCATATTTCCGTTCTGTAAAAAATATTATTGTAAATTGCCAATTTTCTCAATATGTAGTCAAGAATCTCGCAAGAGCTTTTATTAAAGCTGACGAACAGTCTACATTTTGGACATTTTGATGTCAGATTTTTACAATATCTTTAAAGTATAATCATATCACATCGCATATTTTGCACCGCTGGTACAGCTTTTCGATTTCGATTTATATTTAGTCTCATTATACTGTTATCTAATTGCGGTAAAAATGTTTTTAAATTGGTAAAAAAACAACAATGCGACATGACGCGAATTATGCAAAATAAACTTGAAACACGCTCACAAAGTTAGTTACAAGTTTCAACGCTGAATAATTGGACTGTAGTCCCCGAGATGAGCACAGATATCTAGCTTCGAGCAAGTACTCTCCTTTTTGCTGATGTAGCTGCAAATAACTCCTAATAATGTATTTTTAATACTAACATAAAGTTTAATATTTAAGTACTGATAACATATTTTACGTTTTATATAAGATAAAAAATACGTCTTTAAAAAACAACCACGTCTCCGAGGCCTCATGTAAGATTCGAAACCACATTTTATATCTTATGTAAAAATTATATTGTGAATGAAAAAAAAATTAAATAAATACATTGCGTTTTATATTTAGATTAAAAATGAAATTTTCTCGGTTGTGGCCATTTTGATTTAACTTGCTCTTGATTTAAGGTTTTGTTGTTTTTGAGGTTTAATAATTATGATCTTATATTACAACATGCTGTTAAAAACATCTTAAGACGATTTCTTAATCTTCGCAGGACCCCAAAAGAAGTGTTGTGCAAGTATGTCCGCAATAAGTGGGTTCCGGCGGAATACCCAGCCTCTATCCAGCGCATGCAGGAGTGGACTCCCGATGAGTGCATACCAGAATTTTATACCGATCCCACCGTTTTCAAGAGCATACATGAGGATTTGCCGGTAAAATTATTATCTTTTTTATTACCACAATTAATAGTCGATGTTCGTCGTTCACTGTCCCTCAGTGCCATGGTCTCCAAAGGTCCACAAAGTTTGTGGACTTCACTTATAAATATAAATTACCAATTAGTTATATTTGTACCGTTTCTAGTTTATGTTCGTTATTACATAGAATACTATATAACATTATAGTAACATATTTGGTCAGTGATATATTTATACACTGTTTATAACTGTATCTCATTGAATTATTTAACAAACATACAGTAAAATGCTGCCACTTGTATATAAAATTGCAACGATGTTTTCAAATCATTGGATTTGATGATGTCTGTACTTAGCTACTTAGAACTTAAAGCAATGGCTCTGGTATTTAGCTTCTGTCTGTCAGCAACGGATCCGTTAAGGTCATGGTAGCGGGGCGAGTACTCTTCCATTTGATGGAGGAGTAAATTTTCTTAACATAAATTTTTAATATTAAGGATTTGGGCATACCAACGTGGGCAACATGCGCGGAAGACTTCATTACGAAACACAGGGAAGCTTTAGAGAGTACGCATGTTTCCGAAAACCTTCACCACTGGATTGATATAACGTTCGGATACAAACTGTCGGGGGCTGCGTCGGTGAAGGCTAAAAACGTTTGCCTATCCCTGGTTGACGGGCATACGGCTCCTCGTCGAGGGGCTACTATCCAGCTTCTGTCAGCACCGCATCCGCCGAGAAATGCGCGTCCACCACCACCGCAGCCACCCCGTCTACATTGGACTGCGCCGAGAGACGCAAGTAAGTTGAAATACACAGCATCTTTTGCAGACGTTCATTTCATAGCTTATTAGTTTAATTTTGTAACATTTTTGAATTAATGGACGTGTTATATTTATTTGTGCATAAAGGTATAATTAACATCCTCTATAGTTCACAAATCGCTGATGTCACAATGTGCTATTTGTCTGTTCCGACAAATAGATTACTCATATATGATTACCTTCCACAGAAAAATCAGTTAAGCCTGACAGTTCGGATGACTTAACAGACGACGAAGAGGAGTCCACCAGCCTTCCGCAGCATATATCTCGTTTAAGTGTAACCCCACAAAGAGTTCGATCTCGCCACAAAAGCAGTTGTAGAGCTCGGTCACTTTCCAAAAGTCAGGCACCCGAAGATGTGCCTCATACGCCCACTGAAAACAGAGCATCCTCGCATACACGACACTATCGCGTGCAGCGATCTGAACTTGGCAAAGGCGTCATTTATCTACCAAAAGAGTTCAACCCCGTCGCTTCCATACAAGCATTAGAAGCATTGGACAACTTTAGAACAAAATGTTTTTTCAGCAAAGCCGAAGATAAATGTAAAGAAACAGTTACTACCCTAAATTATTTTCCTATGCAACAGGAGGTAACGAAGTCAAGCTCTGCCACCAATGAAGCTTCTGATGAAACAGCTTTTACAAACCACATGTTCCAAGCGTCATACGATCAAACTTATCTGAAAAAGTTCACTCAGGACGCTCATTTGGAATCCGTCATGAAAGAGAGAAAGAGCAGATCTTTTAACTCGAGATACACTACAGACGCGAGTGTGTACAAGCAATTTGTAACTGAGAGTCGTCGGCAGGATATGTTGGTCATAGGGTGCCTTATCGTTGAAATATTCTTGCATCAATATATGCGGCCTTTAAGGAGTACTAGCGACAGCTTTATAGAGCGATACAATAACTGTAGAACCGTCCTAAAATATAATTTTAATTCATTGCCAAAATGTGTAAGTTACGTCACATCATTATTGTTGAATATACAACCTCCTAGTTTGAGCTTTAAAAATGAATTGACGCCTAAAGATGAGCTTTTTAAGAAAGTTGTAGTTACAGATAAGGGATTACCTCCTCCGACTCCGTCACAGTTGCTACAGCCTTTACTTGTACAGCATTTAATACCATTCCCACAGACCTTCAATATCTTATACAAACTCCTTAGCACTCTGCATGAATACGAACTGACAAGCAACGAATTAAATATACTGTTCATGTACGAATGTGATGGAATTCAGTGTGAGAAATATCAGAACGTTGACAAAGCGAAGATGCAGTTTAGCCAAAGAATAGCCGAAGGGAAGATACAAGCATGTGTGTCGCATTTAGACGTTCTTTTGAGCCAACTCAACTGTTACAATCAATTTGATGTCCTTGATATCTTCGTCACGCATTACATAGAGTTATTGCGGAATAGAGAGACATCAGTATTGGCTGCTTGGTATTTGTTTGACACAGTAAGCAAAGCCTTAGGTCCGGCTGCAACAAAAAATAAACTTTTAAAACACATTCTGAACCTCTACGAAGATGAAGAGTTAATGGGTGAAAAACCGGAAAGACATAAATTGATAGACGTTGATGTGTCTATTGAAACAACGAGTCTAACTAACAAGCAAAAGTTTGTTAAATTATATCACAATATTTTCCTTTTGCAATTAATGGTAAAGCTCGGCTTGCAATGCTTCTTGGATAGTTTCACTCAACATCTTGTAGAAGCTGTTGGTGGATACAAAGACGATCATGCGGAGGTGGGCTCGCCTGGACATTTATGTAATAACAAATCAGCTGCCAACAAAAAACCCAGATACTCAGATGATAACGTTAAAAATGCTTTATCAACCGTAACCGATATATTTTCACCAGATACGTCATATGGATCCGAACACGTCGCTACGCCTCATCTAGAAAAGTGTGCGGCCGATGTAATCGAAATTTTGAAGGAGAAAGAGTCAAGTGATGGAAAGAGCGATAGTGATTTATTTCATTTTGAAAGCGACAAAGATCGGATGCCTAGTCGAAATAGTAGGGGTAAATCACCTTCGGAATCGATCGACTCTTATTACTCTAACAATGCAAATGAAACAATGTTGCATTCTCCCTCACCATCAAAAGAGGTTTTTTCATTAACCACATCAAAATACTTCACACCTCCAGCGAAAGACTTAACAATGGTTGTAAGCAACCCAGTCGATGCCAGTCCAGAAACGTCAAAAAAACCCCTGTCTCCCACAATAGACATTCCAACAAAACCAATGTTCACGAGCTACTTGCACTTCGCTGACGAAGAGCCCCATTCGGTCGAAGTGGAAGGCAATACTCGTTCACGTCAAATCAAAAGTCTTGAGCTCAATAGAAACTTAGAGGTGTATCAGGCGCAGACTTCTCGTAACTACACCGATGCCGATGTGAATGAGCCATACAAAGATACAACACGTTGCAAAATATCAGACATGTGTTCAGAAAGTCTCATATGGTTAGCTCACCGCCTGGGGCCAGTACTTACCTGTAGATATATAGCTAGGAATTTACTTAAAATGTTGACTTTATGTTACATCGGTAAAGAGAACCTTAGTTCGTGGGATGGAGAGGAGAAGGACGAGTTTGATGAGATAGCCGTAGTAGAGTGCCGCGTTATAGGCGATAGGAATGCCAAGAAAGTTATTAAGTGCCTCACTTCTATTGTAGGTAAGATGATTTAAGTTCAAAATATAAAACACTGTATCTAGGTAGTGTCGGTTTTGTTTAATCTCTTTATTAACGATGTGCTTATTATACCCAAAGGATTAGTTTATCTAAGTGCGAGGTCACACGATGCGTTAACGGTGCGGTGCGGTGCCTGAGCGGTACCGCTGCGTCATCATACATACAAATGACTATACCATGTCAGACGACGCGTTAGGTTGCCGTGCGGCGCCGCACCGCAAGCTCGCCGGACTTGGGACCTGAGAGACGAAGCGGGGAGGAGTAAAGCGCAACGCTGTTAACCGCGGTGCAGTGCGGCGCCATGTAGCACCCTATAACTCGAATTCATTACGATGCGGTGCCGCACCGCACCGCACCGCGTGGCCTCGCTCTAACGGTTGATTTGACGTCAGTAGTGCATAGGCGAGGTTTGAACTCAAAGTAACTTTTTCGAAATTTAAATGTGAAAGTTTTTGTTTTGAGAATGTTCTAGTTTGACACGAAATTCAAAAACTATATCTGTTAAAATTGTGTGTCCTCTGACACTTACACTTCTCATATTGTTTTTTTAGCTATGTACGGGGAGCAGTTAATAATATTCCAGTACTTACCTCATATGGGGGAGCTCATAGCGTCATGTCGCCGGCGGCTTTCGGCGCCGTTAGAGGGTGGGGTGGTGGCCTGTTTACAGCTAGTCAAGTACCTTCTTCCCTATATGTCTGATGTGAAAGTAATGGAACAGCTGTTGGTGAGTCGCAAAATAGAGTGACACATTATTAGTCGATGAACCAAATCTATAACTAAGATCACAGTTGTTTGTGTGTTTGTCTGTCCGCACTTTTCCCGCTCTTTTTCCATTGTATCAATTAACGTTACCATAGCAACGCGTTACCGGGTCAGCTAGTCTATAATCTAAGAACACAAATTTGTTGTTTGTGTGTTTGTCTGTCCGCTCTTTCTCCCGCTCTTTTTCATTGTATCAATAACGTTACAATAGCAACGCGTTACCGGGTCGGCTAGTAGGAAAAAAACATACTATTAGAGTCAATATAGCACACATTATATACTACATATATATAAAAAAATGTATTGTTATCACTAATTACCCATTTTATGGACGGATTTTTTTGAAAACTTTCGTAAACAACTTAAGGTAACTTTAATAAGACTATCTGTATATAACATGACTAACAGTGAATCTATGAATATAGCTATCATGAAGTACATGGCGCACACTGTTTTTAAATACTTTCTACGTCTGGAACATTATTATATACACTTGACACGGTAGTTAATAAATACGAAAACGCGATTACATGAGTCACTGTTTTTTTTTTCCTTTGATTAGTTAAACAAAGAGTCATCAGAGAAAAGAGTCCAAACTGATATAGGTAAAGTCTAATTTTTTTTTTGAGGAACTAGCTGCTTTGATATTTTTTGGTGACCCTTCCCTGAATATTTAAAAAAGTTTCTCAATCACAATCTGATCAATGGTTTCGTAACGCATAGGGAAACATACAAACATTGATATTTATACATACAATGTGTCCCGTCACCATTTACATGATTAGAGGTGGCCGAATTAGTATGGGAGCCCAGATCTTGGTTACCAAGAAAACAAAATGGCGGCCTTAAGAGAAAAACGAAATTTGAGGGGCAATTTGTGCCAATGCCATATTTCACTCCACTAAAGGCTCCGACACAGATACAGGAGTTTGAAATTGTTTCTTCCAATTCTATTCCATTGAGAATTTCTGGAAGTTCTTAAATTAGAGAAATCACTTCATGTGACATTCTAAGAAATGAACGTTTTCCTTTTTTGAAACCTATGCATATTCATACAGCGATTTTGTTTTATCAGGATACGTTTCTAAAGTCGATTCTGCAACCTGCGCTACGATTAGCGTCGACCAGCCGCTGTTCGTACCCAAGTGGCGCTGCAGCGAGGTCAGCGCTGGCTCGCAAACTATTTGAAGCGCTTCACGTGCTAGCTCTTCGCATTGGACCTGAAATGACGCGCAAACATCTTTGCGTACACGCTTTGCAGAGGTGAGGGTTCATTCATAAATTACGTCAGATGTATGGAACATGGAGGAGGTACTATCGAGGTCTCTCGTGCCTTACCACTTTGTAGAAATATTCGTTTGAACTAATCGCATCGGACACGCTTACACGACCTATACCTATCCCTAATTGGCTTCGTATTTTACTACGATTTATACTACGGCCAATCATAAACAACTAGTTTTAAAATCGCCCTTGATGTCAGTACTGTCAACTGTCAATCTGCTCTCACTTGCTTGTTTGCGCACACGCGCCATTGTTGAATGAATGGAGCGGGGCGTGGCCTGAAGCGATAGGCATCATGCAGTGTGCAAGCGACTTTCGACTTAGGAATGATAAGGCGCCAGAGGCTTCGATAGTACACAAACCGGGAATATTTAAGTTTTTTCATTTAACAAAATATTAATAATCAGACATTAATCAGCCAGCCCGTTAACCCCTCGCAGTAAACGAAAAGCTTATATTACGAGTATTCACTTCAGTAGTACATTGGTAAGGTTTGGTCTGTTTGCTTGGCTTAAAGTTGATGTCTTTACCGATAGGTCCCGGCCGCCGCCTTATCGTGTATCGCCACCTTATGATAATTCTCCAAGTGAAAGAATAACATATCATTTAATAAGTTAATGTGGTTCATGTTTTTGTAATTTATTTAGTTAAAAATATGTTCAAACTTTGGTTAACTTAGAAGATAGGTTTTGGAGAACGGTTGTTAATCAAAATGCCTGCTAAAGTAAATAGGCTTATGAAAATTGGTTATAGTAACAGTTACACAACACACTATGATAATATACTATAAAAATCTGAAACCTGAAAACTTAAAAAGCGCTATTAGAATTTTAGACAATGTATAAAATGTGCATATTGCGACTTATAAAATTAAAATTATTTGTTTCAGGTTTTTCTTGGCGTTTGATAAGGCGACTGGAAAGACAGAAAATTGGCCCAAACAAGACGATGTTAATACCGATAAGGTAAACGTGTTTCATATCACAGTTTGTATGATTTATATTGTTGTTCGATCAATAGTATTTAGATATGTTATCTCGATATAAAAAATAAATATTGACAATCCTCTAGTTTATTTAGTGATTATGACGATAACAAGTCAAACGCAGAATATCGACGATGAATTCATAATAATCATTCTTAAATAACAAGAGTGGTGACGCCATTATGGGGTGGCGTCGATCTCAAACGAAACATGAGACAAATGACGATTGCGGGAGATTAGGCAGCTTATCCTGATGGAATAGGGCTTAATCAAGAGTAAAAAATGATATAAAAAATATAGTTTTGTATTTGAAGGGCCACAATTTCTAGATTTCGCATTCTCGAAAATAATACTAGATTTAAAAATCTAAAAATCCCACATTTTTCAGTGAACAATGAAGTGAAAAGAATAAAATAACCCGGCGGGGCCAAGCGAGGGGCCACTAATATTATTATTTTATTCTTTTTAATTATTAACTCAACGAAGTAACCATGTGTTACGCACCAATCGGATAAGCCCCATACAAAAGTGAAAGTTGCCGAAAGTTGACCTGAAAGTGCACCTAGAAAGTTGAAAGTTGTTTAAGCGTGCATTGTCATCGGGTTCTGAGCTACCCTGAAAGTTTCAACTCGCTAGATGGTCGAAAAGTGCCTCAAAATTGAGATACAAGATTTCAACCGGACAGACAAGCAAACAGACAAGAAAGCAACCTAAGAAAAACGTGGGAAAATATTGATTGGACCTTCACTGGTTGGTCACGTATGTTAATGTGTACTACTCCATTTAAAAGGGTATCTCCAATTATTCTTCGTTAATCTATCTATTGTCTATAAAAATCATTTTCAAAGTTTATGTGAATAAAAAACCCGCCAAAACATTATAGACACCTTTGACAGCAGGTCACGTAGGCCACTGCACTTTGCACTGGCAGGCGGTGCGCACTTTGTCTCGTTGGTTGTTCAATAAATCAATAAAAATAAATTAACTTGGTCAGGATTCGGAGGAGTGTTCTGACAATCCATCGGACGGCATCGTGGAGCTGTGCCGTGACGGGTCGACGTGCGAGTGGCGGGTGCGCGAGGGGAGGGTGCTACGCGCTGACCTGCCCGACCTTGCGTGCACGCCCCCTGCGCCCCCAGACCGGTCGCTCGACCCCGCCGCGCTCACGGTACGTCACACCATACACCAGCTCCTGTCTCACGAGTTTGCTAGCGATATGACACACACAGGATACAGAAAGAGACAAGTATATAAATAACGGGCCTTATTGCTAAACAACAATCTCTTGATTCAACAACAACAATCTCATCTGAGTCATCCTGTGATCACGGCTCCTGTAAAGGAGTCGAAACGTCAGGATTAAATATAAAATAAAATAAAACATGCGCAAAAATCCGTAAAAAAGTGTTTTATTCTGATGTGTAATGTGCGCGGAAGTGTAAGAACTAAATAAATCTCTTGATTTCTGATTCTGTATGTGTATGTATATATGCATGAATGTATTCGTACATGTATACATGCATGTATTCGTACATATATACATGCATGTTTTATCTGAATTACTGTATGAGTCGTCTGTATTGTTCATAGCTTTCTGATCATTGCATAGTTATGTTTTTTTTAATAATCTATTATTCATGACCTTAAAAATTTAGAAATAAGAAATTTTAAATATAAACTAAGATATGGCTTAAGCAGAAGTATTTTTATACAGTAAACGAATATTTATATTGTATTAAAATTTATTTTCCCAATGAAATCTTGACGTGTATAAATAAAAAGGCTAGATAATATGCTTAAAAGTAACTAAAGAACAGATGACATTTACCTTTACAATTAAAATAAGATTTAATTAATTTGACTTAATTATGGTCTTATAAAATTTAATGAAACCATATAATTAGACAAATTTATAACACAATTTAGCATGTCCACTATCTGGTTGAATGTGTCTTATTCAAGCCTAGTTATATAAAATCATGCCTGTATATACAACATTCTAGTAAAATAAATAATTCGATTCTATAGAGTGGAGGGTTGATAACCTGAGAAACAGGTTCTACCTAGTTCAGTTATCAGCCCGTCATAGTCTTCAAATTATGCCATCTTGCATTACACCAATTGTGTCGAATGTGGTGTGAAATAAAAAAATATTGGTTTTTATTATCAGTCAGTCAAGGCACCTATAAGATTAATTCAATAAGAAAAAAGTGCATTAATTCCTATTAAAACAGCCTCAAAATTCAACCGTCAAGTACTTAAATCTTTATATGATACATTATTATATCGTTTTGTGTAGACAGCTGATTGTATCGACACGTTAATACAAGATCTATATCATTATATGCCTTTGTAAATATATATCTATATGGTATCGAAAATTTTGATCTTCGTTTTCGATCACGTATTGATTAGCTGAAGCATTTATTTTATACCAATTGAAAACAATGAGTGTAATATAACCGATCAGATTTGTCTGCGACCTTCTTCGTGATTTATGAAGTGCTAAATTATCGTAATAGAAAAATACTAGAAAAAGTCGACTCGGGTCACAAGTGAATTCTCAGGTGGGAATCGAACCCGAAAATAAGAAAGGTACTAGAAAATTTCGATCAGGGTTCACAAGGCTCGTAGCTCAATTGGGAGAGCATTGGACCGGATTTCCAAAGGTTGCGGGTTCGATTCCCGCCTGAGAATTCACTTGTGACCCGAGTCGATTTTTTCTAGTATTTTTCTCTTATAATAATTTATCTTATAAGATCGCATTGGAAATGCATAAAATATATAAAAAAATATATAAAATTATGAAGTGCTGCTGAAAACCTTATGGTACAATGAGACTGACATACTCTGTGTAAAAGGTCCTAAATTAAATAAAGAATATAGAATCTAAAAAAAATATAAAAGGTCACTTTCTGCATTACCCGTTTTTAAGAATCTTGGAAGACAACGGTTAGATCAATCTATTAGCCACTTGACTTTAGAAGGCTTCACCAAAGCAGGCAGATAATAAAGGTTGACTGGGAGAGAATGTAATTAGCAATAAGTCCGCCTATTGTACCATTTTATATTCATGTTCAATAAATCTTTTAGATAAAAAATATTTATTAATTTCGCGATTTCTTAATCTATAATGACTTCAATCGGATTAGAGGTGCGCGTCGAAAAAAAAAGTTTCAGTGGCGACAAACGTTAAATAATATAGAAACACCAATTAAAATAGAAATATATATATATATTTTTAATTTTTACTTTTACTGTAATATTACTCTTAATTTTACCCGAATATAAATATATTTCGTAATATTTGATTGTCCTCTTCCCACGTCAACTGTTGACCGATTTTAGTGAACAATGTCGCGAAATTGCTAGTATTGATAATTTGCTCTGAAATGAAACGATAAGCTTTACACTTAATATTTTGCCAGCAATATTAAATTAAAAATCTTAAAGTAATAGTAAATTAAAAATCTTAATAATAGGCTTTCATAGCAACCTATGTTATTCAATTGTGAAGCAATCTATTACACATACGATGTGTATTTTAATGCAGAGAAATAGAAGTTTACCTATTTGGTAGCTATGATACAAAAAAACTGTTCTTGCTACACTCGTCCTTTTGAAATCAGACAAACATTGCGAAACCCTTCTCCTTCTTTTGTTTTCTTCTTCATGTTATTTATTGCTAGCTAAAACGTCGGTAAGTCAAAAATATTTTTTTGAGATATGAGTGCAAAACGAAAAACTTCTAGATTCCTAGACTGATCGAAAGAGATTCTCTTTATATACATAAGATGGCATTTAAAACTTATAATCGACCCCTTGAGGCTTTGCGATATTTTAGCTAACGGATGGCAGAAATCACCGAAATAGTTCCAACATGTACTGTTTTCTCTTTTAACCTCATACTAATAATCACATTGTCATACTACCATTTATTCATGTCCCGCATAAAGCCATCAAAAAATACACACACTCTCTACAATTTATTTATAATTTCGTGTAACATTATTTTTTATAATGGCTGTTTCGTGTCAGAATAGCAAAAAAAAATCCTTTTCGATAGGCACAAGAAGAGCTCCTTATGGTGTTCGACGAAGAATTAGCGTACAAAGCGTACACCACGTTTGCTGAGTTCGTAGGCGTTGACGCTTTGGAGCAGTGCCTCAAGAATAGCGACACCATTCGCACGTTGTGCCGTAACTACGAACAGAATCACTGCATCAGGTAATTATATATCGTATACTTACACCATGAAAAGATAGAATTGCTTTGATTTCCACACACATACTAAAATCGCACTCATTATACAAAATATATATTCATAAAAATAATATTTCTTACATTCACACCTATTAGCCTAGCGCAAAGTAAGCACTGCAAAGGCTTGTGTTATGGATACTAGGGTAAGGGATAGACATCCATATGTCAACATCAATAAGTATATATAAATACCCATGTCTCAGGTACAATTGCTCGTATTCATCACACAAACATCTGCCGCTTCCGAGACTCTGAAACAGGACAATCAGTGTGAAAGGCAGGATCGCTCCCGTTGCACCAAACGATAGTCAAATATATATATTTAAAACGACAATTTAACCGATTCGTTGCTATATACATTACCAGAAACGAAGGCTAAGGAGCTTGATTTACGTGAAATATTAAGATAGTTTTTGTCTGGGTAGATTCCCCTAAAACTTAATTTAAAGGAGTTATCATCAATTTAAAAATGACACTGCTCCAGTGGCTAACACCACACGCAAAAGAAAGTGATGGCCCTACAGACGTGCCATCAGCAACGAATCGGTTAACTTGAGCTGCCTTTCAGATATTTTAGTTTTCGAAGTCTACAAAACTAAACAAAATTTAGAATAATAAAAAGAGTAAATGCAACCTTGATTTCCACTTTTTGTTCTAAATTTCTATAATTTCTCTTTCCAGCTCCTCCCTTATAAGTCGTCCAGAGAAACGTGTTCAGACATCATTTAGCGATGAACCAATCAGTCGGAAAACTATCGACATTACTCCTACGAAACCCGATTTATCGGAGCATATGTCTGGATCGAATAGTTTTGGCTCCAACGTTACCCTGGTGGGGAATAGAATCGACGTGGCTGCAGGTCCAGTGGGAAGAGCTAAAGGCCTCGATGTGGTGGCTTGCAAGATCGATAATGGAGTTAAGAGTAATAGGTAAGCTTTGGTTTTCGTATACGCAATAGTAAAAAGAAAACTGACATTTCGAAAAAGTCGATGAACTCTTGTATTTAATAACAAAATTTCAGATAATCAAAGAATACACCCGTTTATGCTAGATTTAAATGATCTTTTTACCTAACAATTTTTCCATATCCCCCCCCCCCCCTTCTACTATCACCCACATATAAACATACTCACTCTCACACTTACTTACATTCCGTATATAACACGCAAAAACACTCACTTCGGTTACACACGTGCACATACTGACTTGGGATACCTGCAATCCTTTTATATGTATTTTGGGTATACATATAAATCTATATTCAATAACTAAGTATCTTTAGTACGTCTTTGTTTTATTATTTGTTTGTTATATTATTTTTATAAAGTCCTAATTCATAGTAGTATTGATTTCTTGTTAAAGTAACAATTTGGCTTTAATAATGAATTAAAAAGTATTTAGTGATAGTCTTTCCTTGCCATTGATTATTGTAATCTCATATAGCTAAGGTTATCTGCGGGTGGGGCCTAGTTACCTGTAGTTCAGGTTCCTCAGGAACTTTTTCAGGGACTAGTCTCTTCCACAAAGTTGTAAAATTTTTTAGTCCTAAGCGTTTTATTGTGAAGAGAAAATAAATTATACTTACTTACTTTACTCTTAATTATTTTATTGTCATTCTAAGATTACATTTTGCGATATATTATTGTCTAATTATATATATTTTTCTAGTAATGCAGTAACATCTTTTTTAAATATTTTTTCAAAATTTACTGAGTCGATATAGCCGTTTTTCCCATATGATGCAAATGACCTTGAAAGTAATTTATATAAATAAAAACCAGATGCAAAAAACAAATTTATCTTTTCACGAGACATCTTTTTACACTGATGCACAATATTATACTTAATGTATTTTAATAGCAAAATTCCCGTGGAGCGATATATTACATTTATTTTCACTTATTCGATGACCGGTTAATGCGAAAGTTGCTTCACGTGCACAATCATTGGTCCAACATTAAACACACTTGCCACCACCACCACAAAATGGGCAGCAGCGTTTTCGAATCGTGGTCCATTACTGCGATCATCAACCCGTCTGTTAAGCGTAACAGTTATTGCAAAATAATACTAGATTTAAAAATCTAAAAATCCCACGTTTTTCAGTGACCAAACAAGAATAAAATAACCCGGCGGGGCCAAGCGAGGGGCCACTCAAAACGTGGGGGCGCATCTTTACAAATACTCTCAACATCTATGCATATTATACATCTCATTACATCTCCATAAGTAACATGCGCATTATTTTATTCTTTTTTGGTCACTGAAAAACGTGGGATTTTTAGATTTTTAAATCTAGTATTATTATTTTATTCTTTTTAATTATTAACTCAACAAAGTAACCATGTGTTACGCAACAATCGGATAACCCCATACAAAAGTGAAAGTTGACCTGAAAGTGCACCTAGAAAGTTAAAAGTTGTTTAAGCGTGCATTGTCATTGGGTTCTGAGCTACCTTGAAAGTTTCAACTCGCTAGGTGGTCGGGAAGTGCCTCAAAATTGAGATACAAGATTCCAACCGGACAGACAAGACCACTGACAAGCAAACAGACAAGAAAGCGACCTAAGAAAAACGTGGGAACTTAAAAATAACTTCAATTTTTCGTTACACTCAGGCACCTTCGCGGCGACTGGCTAATCTACTGGGAGCACGAGATTGGTCGGCCCGATAAGGAGAATCGCTTCAATCTCAAGCAGATTAAACTTCAGACATTTACTGGCCATACTCAGGCTGTCAAGTCCATACACTGCCTTGACAACGAGCACAGCTTCATGAGCGGATCTAAGGATAAGACAGTCCGATTGTGGTCACTACGGAATCAAGTATGTCTCTTATAACAAGATCAATAAGGTTAATTTTTATATTTTTTTCATTTAATTGATGAGGACGTATTTTAGATCTTTGCGGGCCACACCTAATGTATTGATTCTTTCCACCACCTTAACAATTCAAGAATATAAATACAAAGTAGTGTCCTCCCAATCCTCCTATTGACTTATTATCATATAAACTTGTGTCCACCGCGTAGATGCGTACATA
Source organism: Calamotropha paludella (assembly GCA_927399485.1). Lineage (NCBI taxonomy): Eukaryota > Metazoa > Arthropoda > Insecta > Lepidoptera > Crambidae > Calamotropha > Calamotropha paludella. Next base: position 21,680,242 of record OV656812.1, read on the forward strand.
TACGGATGCAAATTTGCAATAATGGTTATTTTAACTGAGATTGATACTCCTGCTATCTGTGAGAAAAAAATACTTTTTTTATTGTGACGCATTTTTGTTATATATGTATAAAGTTTGAGCAGAAACATTAAAAACATACTTTACACGCAAATATAATAAATATATCCATACTGGGTGTATAGTCTAGTCCATCTGCATTAATGGATATAGCGCTTTCTGTGGTTCATCAGTCCGAATTTACATTTCTTAAGCAAAAGTTATTAAGATTTTTTAATTAACAGTAGAATTAAATTTACCATAAACAAACTAAATTGACAAAAAAGGTCAAAAACTTGCGTTTAATATATTATCAGAATAATTATTACTATATATAGGTATAGTACGGTAGTATGATGGTGAAAATATTCACATAAACTAGTCCAGAAAATCTTTGTTATATGTTCAAAAGACAAAAATAAACATACTGAAACCACTTCTAAATTGTATATTAGTGCAACGTTCCTCAGAATCCCTTTTAGATTTTGAAGAATATAAAAAAAACATATAATCACATACTTTTTTCACAACCTAAGTAAAGTAGCTGGAGCACTTGTATTATGGAATAAAGAAATAAATACGGTACGACAACACCCAGATCCGAGGCAATACAGTCGAGTTCGTTTTCTACATTCATTTTCCGGTCCGGGATCGAACATGAGATATAAATAAAATCATATAGCCATACAAAAACATCCAGAATCAAACGCTGTAGCATGAGTTTGTTGCAGGGCGACGGAAATGCAACAACTCAATGCAATTGGACATACACAGGACACAAGAAGGGCGTGCTTTCGTTAGCGTTCCTAGAATCGTTGCGATTGGCCGTGTCCAGCGATTCCGTCGTACACATATGGGATCCCTTTATGGAAAGCGTCGTCTCGCAGGTAAGCTAATTTTTTTAAATTAATAATAAAAATACATGCTACTGAATTGAAACCACTTTGACTAGATTTTAATACTAGTACTAGAAAAACAAAGTTTCTTAGTTATTCCGGTTAAAGTGATTAAAATGAAGTACAGTCAAAGTTTGAAATGTCTACACAAACAAAGTGCCAAATTCCATTCGACACAAGTCAATATTATGACTTTGAATTTAAGATACACTTTTCATTTATTTCTTAACGATCAAATATGTATCACATAATCAAATATGTGACGACGTATTATATTGTAAATGTCGTTACTTCTGTTAAAGCTGACGAGTTTCTTGCGCCCATTCTTCTTGTCAGTTAAAAGACGTTCTGAATGGGTGGTAGGTAAAAATGTTGGACTATTCAAAACAACTTATTTTAAGTGCATTTGAATAGTTATTTTCATTTCATTTCATGAATGTGGATTTAAGATATATCTTGAGATATGTCTTTATTTTAACCCATGACTTTATTGGACGGCGAGGACGATGATGCCACCATTACCAAGATACGTATACGAAAAACGGCTTCCAAATATTATTACCTTATTTCTTAAGATATTAAAAGTAATGTACTCCTGAATTTATTTGGTGTAGTATCAATGCTAATAAAACATAAATAGGGTCGAAAATACAAAAAACGCAATTGTGTTACTATTATTTTGTTGTTTACTGCCATTGGTAAGGTATAAATTTAAGCTCTAAAACTATGATAGTAAAGTGTTTTTTCTGTGCAGTTGGACAGTATAAAAGTGCCCGTAAGCATAGTGCGGACATTAGGAGGCGCATCCACTGCTGTGTTGGCGGCAACTACTGATGCTACGCTCAAGTTTATTGACGCGCGCGCCTGCAATTATACGCACGATTTAAAGGTATAATTTTTACTTTTTTTTTTACTGTACACAGATTTATTGAAAGTAAATTCAAATTTGTAAATAATGATAATCGATTCTCGCCAACTCACTTATTTTGACCGAAACTAAGCAAGCAATTAGGCTTCTGATATGTATTTCAATAAAACTATTGAAAATATAGGAGTCGACAAATAGCAAATGATTCTATCTTATTTACCTGAGGAAGATATATACCATGTGTAATAATTATTGATTTAGTTGAATTATATATTAAACGCATTTAAAGAAAGGATGCTGCCATATACTGAAATTGTGTTATAATTAATCTTCACTTTTAATGATTTTCTTGCAAGTTTGAATTAATACTACTACTTAAAACTTGCAAGAAAATCAAATTCAGTTTAATCTTATAGATAAATGGCAAAATAATAAAAAAAGTATTACGTTATTTTGTTTTTCAGTTGCCGACGAGTACGACCACATTTGTTCGCTGCATGTGCGTTTGCCCAGCGGGCAATTGGGCCGCGTGTGGTTTGGCTAGCGGGCATGTGGTCGTCGTCGATCTCCGCACTGGGCTATCGCTTGCGCATTGGAAGGCGCACGATGGAGAGGTAACGTGTACTTTTAGTTGCGAAATAATACATTGTTCATTACCGATGATTGCGCTGTTTGAAGCCCTAGCCGTAGGCGAAAGGCGCTCTTTCTCTTGAGTGGTACGTAGTATTAAATATCAACATTTAATAAAAGTGAAACTAAAATATAAAAACGTTTTCAATAAAATGTATAAATAAAACAATTTGATTTATATAAAACAATTTTAACAATTAGGAACGTGCCCGATAAAAATATTGTGATGGTAGTAGAAAATACATGACAACCATTATCTTAGTCAGCTCCTGTGAATGAGTCGAAACGTCAGGATTGAATATAAAATAAAATTAAATATGCGCAAAATCCGTAAAAAAGTGTTTTATTGAAATGTGTAATGTGGGCGGAAGTGTTATAACTAAATATTTAATAAAAGTTTTTAATTCCCTTTTTTTAATTCTAACTTAATAACCGTACTTATAACTTTTACTGTTTTGTCATTTTTTTATTAATTAAGAAAATGAGGTTGATTAACTAGAATATTTCTTTCTTTTGTCAAAAGACAAAAATTTTTTTTCTTGTAATTATTTCTTTAGATATATAATTTTGGCAGATAAACGCTTAAATAAAAAAGTATACTAAACAACAGACATCTTGACTAAATTAAATGTTCATAACATTATTATGTATTAAGTTTTTTGGTTATGTTAATAATTGATTATTGTGTTATTGTCTGTTCTTGCAGGTATTACGGCTTGCTGTTGTGGACGAGCATAGATTGCTGAGTTCTGGCCTTGACCAGGCCACGGCACTCTGGAGGCCCGACGACGGAGAGCTCATCGCACATCTCAAGTACGTATTTTACCAACTATGGATATCACATATTAAAGACGTCAATAATATGGAAATATAAAACGATGACCGTTCGGTGCAACTGTAGCGATCCTGCCTTTCGCGGGTCCTGGGTTTGAGTCCCAGAAGGCAGATGTTTGTGTGATGAATAAGAGCATTTGGACCTGAGTCATGGGTATTTATATACATATTAAGTATTTATGTATCTTATTTATATGTGTGTATATACGTGACCCTAGTATCTATAACACAAGCCATACAGTGCTTGCTTTGGGCTAGGCTGATTGGTTTCATACCAAAAAACATTATTATTTAAAAAATCTTTATCCTTTAAAAATGGTTAAAGTGCAATTAGACCTAAAGTAGACTTTTTGGCGGGAGCGGGAAGCGTCACTTTCCGCGTTCACGTCACAGCGGCGTTAAGTGCATTTGAATAAAGTTATTTTCACGTTGGTGGTTTTGTTTCTCTTGTTGAAATTTGTGTTGTTGTGGATATGGTGGATTATTAACCACTAAGTGTTTGTGAACATACAAGTAGTTTTGGCAAGTGTAACAAAGCAGAGGAAGTTGTCTTTTCCTGCTCTCTCAAGAAGTCCACGGGGAGGTTTCAGTAAAACCCCACACATTTACTGAAACCTAGCAAAAAATATAAATATATAACTGACTATTATACTAACTTGACACTGGCTAAATGCACAAATCGTACAAGCCATAAATAAAGAGAAAGTAAGAAAGACCTAAAGTATGCTATTTTTGACCTACGTGGTGTTAGCACTTAAGCGTCGTATTATCTTGTTTTTAGGCGTTCTTAAGATTTTTTTTATTTACGTATTTTATTTTAACAGAGGTAACACAGAACCCGTCCACTGCCTTTCCGTGTACTACAACGAGCTGATATCTGGCACCACTAACAACCGAATCGGGGTGCACACCTCACTTGGCACCGACGCAAGTTTCTCTAGTACGAGGCTTCGTTCCGATACCTTCCGTGGAGTACTGACTTGTCTCGCAACTTTACCACTTAACCGGCTCCTTTTACTTGGAAGCGATACTGGCGCCATTAGTTTGCTCTGCTAGTAGAGCTGAAACGTCGATAGTCGGAAATAGTCGTGGAACATCTCCAATAACGATTATCTCTCTTTAGTGGTACAATAGAATTTTAATACCGATTTTAGTTCAGTATCAGAAAAAGTCGAGCTCCATATTTCACTTCTGCTCGGTGTGCATACTCTAGTTCATTATATAAAATCACCTCATTATCTGAGAAAAATTCGTTTTGAAATGTTTCACTATTGTTTTCGACCAACGATATATTCTATGAAAATTAAATGATCTTTATTACAATGGCATAAGGTACGTGCAAACGTCAAAGTGTTACAGCTTGTGCTGACGATTGTATAATAAATATTTATTTCTAGGAAATTATAAAAAAAAAAAAAAAAAATTCAAAGCATGTTATCGAAAATTTTAGGTATGGGCAACAACACGTCAACTTTTGTAAAATGACATTTTTTCTTTATATATATTAAACTCTGTGTGATGGATTTTAAGTTTAAAATCGATTGGACAATTTTGTATGCGTGGATATGCTGTTGACTGTACTATGCGTCCATAAGGTCGCTTTAGATCATTCCATTACTGTTTTTTGAGCATTCGCTAGTTGTAGGTTGTAACAGTGATTTTAGTAATGAAACTACTTTTTAATTAAATAAGGATTATCACACCATTCTTTATGCCCGCATAGAATTCAGTTTTAGGTTATTCCTACGACTGTTGAAAATAAATCACAATTTGTAAATGTTGAATTATAGAGACTGTTGTAGGCTAACAGAATTTTTGAATGCTATTAAGAACCAAATAATTCTTTATGATATAAAAGAGACATGTTCATTTTATAGTATACAAACTTAATTTAAGTGAATACACCTCAGCAGATGAATAGAGAAAACAGATTTTAGACTTAAATATAAGCACTTTTTAATTAATATGTATTTGATACTACAGAAATCGAGATAGCAGTCACAAAAAAGTATTAGAATGTACAGTCACTAACAATAAGATGTATAGATCGTAGAACCATGTCACACTAAATCGTCTAAAAACAAAGAGACAACAGAATAGAAATAAATAATTGATATAATGTGACATGGTTCTACGGATAACTGTACCCGAATAACACGTCAGTCTATTACAAACTGTACATTTTACTCAATTGATGTTGATCTCTTTGCGTTGGATTTAGAGCTGAAAATGTGATAGAAAATTGACAGGTTTGTGTAGATTGATGTGCGTTTACAGTACGTGTTAGAACGTTAGACGGTTTACAAATAGCAATTCATTAGCAGGAGGGAGTGAATAAAACACTGCCATTTTGGATTTTAATAGGCCGGTTGCAGTTCTAATCTAAACAATTCATTTGTAATTAAAAACATCTTGAAGAAGATCGGGTTTACAAGTTATTCTCAGGCAGGATTCGAACCCGTAACTTTTAGATGTCCGGTCCACTGCTCTTCCTATTGAGCTACCAAGCCTTGTGAGCACTCATTGAAATTTTCTAGTGCTTTTTACTGTTTTATGTTGTACACCAGCGTTGCTTTATTAATAAAAACAATGTTTGCATTCGAAAGAAACATTTTTACAAATGTTGAACAAAGTATGATGAAATTGCTATTTAATTTATGATTTTTATATTTTTGCAAAATCAATGCTGTCTTATATGACAGTGTTTATATAAAATACTAGAAAAAGCAAAAATATAAAAATCTTGTAATTTAAAAGAAATTGGGAGGTCTATTTAGTGCAACTCTGATTTCGATTTTTTAATTAAAATAGTAGCGCAGGTCGATTTGAGCGGAGAGTTGCTACTTGAAGTTAGCAAACATCTCCCGATTTAAACCCTACCACATTATTTACTTGTTATACGATGTTATTGTTGATTAGTTCTTGCTAACGAGACTAAGTATGCTAAGACTGCTATATTGTAAACCGTTTACTTTAATTCTTTATTATTTATATTCCAAATGGAGTCCTTAGTAAGTTTTTACATGACAAAACTAGATGTCGATTATGTATTTTTAATGGTATTAATAGTTCAAAAATCCTAGCAGTAGATATTCCTAAGGTATCACTTTCATTTCGTAACCTCGTCAAATCATTCAAAAGTCTGTCACATGAAATATATATAACTAACTAATACTCATTCTTTTGTGTGGACTCCTTTTATCACTTAAGTATGTTATAATGTCCAGGCCATGTAGCTGAGTAGCATGGTTTTAATAGAAAACAATTTTCGATAAAAAGCCCGTGAGATATTTTGCGACAAACTGTAAACTTCAGAACAATTACACTTGCAATGTTGGCTTGATGTATTATTACATTCCCGACCAATACTGTAACGAGTTTTTTTATAGGAATGAAAGGGAACATTAACCCCTTGAAGCCCAGCTTTGTGTTAAATGTGTTATTTCTCTCTCTATCGGGGAAAATAAATCATTCAATCAAAAAGAACCATTACCAAAGGTGTAATAACGATTAAATCAGACTGCGCGCTATAGAGCATTATATAATGCTCGCGGATTTTAGGTATCGTTGTCGCGAGCATGATGTAATGCTCTCGGGTTTTAAAGGGTTAAGAGAAGAAATATATAATGTTTATGAAGTAATCGTCATAGATTTTACGATCTCGATGACAAACTTTTTTAATTTAGATATTGTTACGCAATTTTGTATTATTCCCTTAGTGATTGTAATTTTAAATCAATGCAATTTAAAGGTTTTAAAAAAATGGTAAGAACATTTTGCAATCAATAATTTTATATTTTTAATTATTAAGTACATCAATATTATACATTCCTTTTTGGTTAGTTATTAAGAAACAATGCATAATATGATTAAGAATGAAGTATTCGACTGTATTTTAGTCTTAGTCCATTAATTTATAATTATACCATATTTGTAAAGAACCCGGATTCTCAAGGTAATCTATAAAGATCATTGGGACGAGGATTTTGTTAAAAACTTCATAGATGTAATTATAACGTGTTTACGCCATACATTTTGTCGACAGTTTCATGATTAGTAAAACGAAAAGTATGACATTGGACATGAGAATAAATTTGGAAATGATGTATTAGCAAATTAACTTATATTACAAATCAAAATAAAATCTTTCTTTAAAAGTATCACAACCATTTGTAAACCATTTTATACTCTTACGTGAAAGTACACTGCAAACATTAACGAAAGACTTGCTAAAAATGTCAGAGACTCAAGCGCTGTTCCATATTGAAAACGTATTTCAATTATTGCATAAAAGCAAAGCATTCCGTGTGTTTGGCACAAAAAAGTGCTTGCGAGCGCTTACCACCGCTGAAAAACAAACTATACAATTTTCGGCTAGGACACAGTTTGCTAACTTCAGTTGCGCTGACACAATCCGCCATCTGCTTATTATCGCTTAGCGATCGCCATTTTTCTTACAAGCGCTTTCAAGTGCTTTTTTCTGCCAAACACAAGGATTGTTAAATTAAGTTCAAAACAAATTCTTACCAGATGATATCTTATTACTTAGTACAAAAGTATTGTTACCAAAATGTAATTCTTAGATGTAATTAATCTGAAACGGCCACTTAATTTATCGCCAAATCATTGTGAACAAAAATGCAAATTACCGTAATAATGATAATTATGTTCCTATAGGTTTTATTTAGTTTTATTCACGTAAGCTATCATTTAGGATTTAAAAAGTGATTAGAGAAAAAATATCGTTATATTAGAAAAATGTACTTCTTTTTGCAATCGTCTAACAATTGTTTTTCTAAGAGACAGGTTCCATTAAAATGTTATATAATCTAAAAATTCACAATAGTAGTATTTTTTGTGGAATTGTTTTATTTGTCAATTTTAAGCAATATTTATTTTTATGTTAGTATTATTTTTAGCATTCCTATATATTTATTTATTTATTTATAAATAGGACAACTTACAAAACATACACAAAGGAGAAAATGATACAGTTTCTGGTGTGGCTCGAGCTATAGTGCTGTTTCTATTACAAGTTGCCACGGCAAGCAATACAGGTTACAAGGTATGCAGACAATGTTACAAGATGGTAAATTTAACTAAAATTATTACTCGAAACAATCACATTAACACTATACGATAAGAATATGCTAGTTAACAAAATTAAAAATTAACAAAATTAAATATGCTAGTTAACAAAATTAAATAATAGGTTTACAGCATTCTTTTTATTTCCTTTTTGTACTTTAAGAGATTGTGTCTAAACAAATCACAATCCTCGATAGCTGAAATAGTGTTATATTTTGTTTGTAGTCTAGTCATTGGAGAATTAAGGCCTAGGTTGCTGTATATACGTGGAGGAGTGAAAAGTTTAAATTTATTTTTGCGCGGTAGTTTAAAAGGTGTATTGAATCGTAATTGCATCAACAACTGTGGACAATCAATCACACCATTTGCTAATTTATACAAGAATAAATGATCCAGAAATTCTCTTCTCTTTTTGAGACTATGCATTTGGTAAAATTTTAGGCGGTGATTATAAGACAAAAGTTGTTTGGCTTTGCCACTTTGGTATGCTAAGTGGTAAAGAAAGCGCTTTTGTACACGCTCAACAGTGTGAGAATGAACTTCGTAATGCGGAGACCATACGGAACTGCAATACTCGAGACCTGACCTAACTATGCTATTGTAAAGATTTATTTTCGTTGAAGCGTTTTTAAAATCTTTGCAGTTCCTAGACAAAAATCCAAGAAGTTTATACCCTTTAGAAGTTATTTTATTTATATGTACATCGAATATTGTATAATGTATAATCGATATATTGTAATGAAAACCAATTTATTGGCAGCATTAGTCCTAGTAAAATAAAAGTGTTCTTTGTATATAACATTAGTTAAAGAATCGAAAACTAAGTGTATTATACATAGCCTTAACCTTCCTGTAAAATTTAATATAATAATATCAGATAGAGAATGTTATAATGCATGTATTGGTTGAGTAAATGTATTTTTTGTAATAAAAGTATTTTTAGAATTTATTATTTTTTCATTCATTTTGATAGTGATTTTAACCATTTAATAACAATTTTTCATGGCTCTTGAACAAAAACATAAATCAACTATAAGTAATTTACTCTCGAAAATAAAAACGTCCATGATCCAAATAAAGCATAAAGTAATTCTGTATATGCGATAAGTCTTTAAGCTACTTTTTCTTTGGTCATACTTCCCATTCAAGAGTCATTCAAAATTATATACTCATTAAAATATATACTATAATTACACTATATAATCACATACATTGAAAAAACTGATTACTGGCGACAATAATAGGTTCAAATTAAAAACTAAATCGCTAACAAGTAGTACGATCAGTAAAATACGTTCTAGATGTTATGTGCCACTCAAAATTATTCTCAATCAACTAAGTAACAGATATCTTACAACCTCGTCAGTCAATAAATCACAAGTATCGGCGCACTGTTTTGCGATGAAATTTGATTAAGCAAATCAATCAAATTTCAAACGTTAACCGACGTTTATCCCCAAGCATGAAACAAGTAATGCAATTTAAGAAAGACGATCTCGGAATCCATATTTACAAAAATGTTACGCTACTACTAACTACTACAAAGTGAATTTTTTATATACCACGTTAACCCATAAAGAATATTCTGTAGGTTCGTTCTTTAAAACCATGAACACATTTTTCATAGAGGACAACTTGATTAATGCTTATGACAACCTTATTTATAATATCAAATTGTGACAAATGAAGAATACACATTAAGAGATTGACATGAGATACAATCAAGGGTTATTCAAATTACGATTATAAAAAAACTTCTGTTGAGTACTTTGAATAAGTGGTTTAATAGCAGAGCTGAAATGCCGCATCAGGTACGTCGCTCAAGCGGTTCCCTTGTGGGAGGGCAGCGGCGACCTAGTCAAATAGCCCACGGTGGCGTAGCGCCCGATATTACCTCAGAGCTTAACCTTCTTAAAGAGGAGACACAAACGGGTGACCATTTTCTTACTCCTGCTCAGCTAGAAGTTGTCCATCGCACCAATTTGCAAACGGGCCTCACTGAGAGTTTCGCTGCAGAACTCCTAGAGATTCATGGACCCAATGCTCTTAAAGAGCTGAAAGGCAATAGCTACTGGCAAGTGTTTCGGCATAACCTGTTTGGGTGGTTTCAATGCGTTCTTTGGGTGGGAGCCCTCCTTAACTTTCTTGCCTATTTTCTGTTCAGTTACATCGATACGGGCGACCACGGAGGTCACAGCCAAAACGATTACTTGTATTTGGGTTGCGTCATCACGGTTACTGTCGTTGGAACGGGTTTGTTCGGATTTTATCATGAAGCGAAGAATATTTCTGTTATGAGTGGTTTCGAAAAGATGGTACCGCCTAACGCAGTGGTCATTAGGGAAGGTGTCAAGAAAAGTATTCCCAACGTAAATATCGTATTAGGCGATGTAGTAGAAATGAATGCAGGGGAAATAGTCCCGGCCGATGTTCGTATTGTATCTTGTTCCAATTTTAAGACAGATATGTCTTCATTGACAGGGGAATCCGAGCCGATCAAACATCGTCCTGAATGCACACATGCTAATCCATTGGAATCCAAAAATATGGTGTATTTTAGTTGTCCGATTGTAGAAGGTTCTGCTAAAGGAGTAGTGATCGCTATCGGCGAAATGACACAAATTGGAAAGATTGCAGGTTTGGTTACAGGATTAAAAAAGGAACAAACACCAATAGCCAAGGAAATAACACACTTCATTAAAATAATTTGTGGTGTGGCTTTCTCATTTGGACTCATCTTCTTTCTGATGGTTTTTTTCATTCAAAAGAGTTGGTTGAGTGCGTTTCAATATATGTTAGGTATTGTTCTCGCTAATGTCCCAGAAGGATTAATCGTAACCTTGACTGCTAGTATGACGTTGTCAGCGAAACAACTTAAAAAGAAGAACTGCTTAGCCAAAACTTTGCAGGCGGTCGAGACTTTAGGTTCCACATCATGCATTTGCTCTGACAAAACAGGGACATTAACAGAAAACCAAATGACTGTTTCTCACCTCTTTTGCAACTTTCAAATTATAGATAAAGACGATCACCTTCATGTTTCTGAAAACACATTTAGTAAACTTTGTTTAGCTGGGTCATTAAACCTGAAAGCAGCTTTCGTTCAGGACAGTATGAACTTACCCATAGAAAAGAGGAAAATATTTGGCGATGCGTCGGAACGTGCAATTTTGCGCTACTTGGAAGTAAACCGTTCTGCCACTAAAACGCGCGAGGAAAACCCAAAGGTAGCCGAAATACCATTTAGTTCAGCTTACAAATATCAAGTTACAATCCATCATATGCATGCTACGCAAAGCTACTATTTAGTAATGAAAGGTGCTCCAGAAATTATCCTGGAATATTGTAGCAGGGTTCATACTGACGAGGGGGAGCAACCTCTCACCCCGCAGGTGAAGAAGGAATTAAAAGCGAATTTTATTAAATTGGCAAATATGGGTGAACGCGTTATTGGTTACTGTGATTTTAATATGCCATTAACAAAATATCCAATAGGTTACGAATTTAACACGCAGGAGCGAAACTTCCCCATAGAAGATTTGGGCTTTGTTGGTGCTATATCAATGATAGATCCACCCAGATATAATATTGAAAAATCCATAGCTCTTTGCAAACAAGCTGGCATCAAAGTTGTCATGGTGACTGGAGATCACCCGGTTACTGCGCTGGCAATATCACGTCAATGTGGGATCATCACAATGCCTACCGCGTATGACTACGCATTCGAACACCATATAGAGTTATCAGACGTACCACCTCACATAAAAAACCAATTTCGTGCGATTATTGTTACTGGGGACGAGCTACGGAAAATGAGTGTCCATGACCTTAAAGCTGTTCAAGAAAAATATGAAGAGATCACTTTTGCTCGGACAAGTCCACAACAGAAATTGTTTATAGTGGAGACTTATCAGTCTTTGAAATATGTTGTTGCAGTTACTGGTGATGGAGTTAACGACTCCCCAGCACTGAAAAAGGCTGATATTGGTATAGCGATGGGTATCACTGGCACTGAGGTCTCAAAGCAAGCTGCTGATATGATCCTTTTAGATGATAATTTCTCATCAATCGTGTTAGGTGTGCAAGAAGGCAGAAGAATCTTTGACAACTTGAAAAAAACTATTGCATATACTCTGACCTCTAACACTCCTGAAATGATGCCTTTCTTTTTATATGCCTGTATTGGAATGCCGTTACCACTAACACTTATTTTAATTTTGGTCATAAATGTTGGTACTGATATAGTTCCCGCAATAAGTTTAGCGTATGAGACTTCAGAGGAGGACATAATGTGTATTCCTCCGAGAAAGCCCACTGATCACCTCGTTAACTGCGTATTAATTTACATGGCTTATTTCCAAGTAGGTTTAATACAGTTTTTATCAGGCGTCTTTGCTTATTTTGTGGTGTTTGCACAAGACGGGTTTTTTCCTGCAAGTATTATGTTTATTCGCTCAGAGTGGGACTCCAAAAGCACAACCGTGAACGATTCCTACGAAAGAGAATGGAGTTACAGTGACAGAAAAGAAATTGAAAAAAAAGCTCAAACTGCGTACTTTGTAGCGATTTGCATTACGCAAGTTTCTGATGTTATAATTTGTAAAACTAGAAGGATTTCTCTTATAAAGAAAGGAATGAAAAACCATGTGTTAAATGCTGGTATAATAATTAATATATTTATTGCCTTACTAGTCGTATACGTACCTGTTTTTAATGATGTTTTTGGCACAGAGCCAATTTTATGGTATAACTGGTTCCTTGCCATACCCTTTGCAATACTAATGATTGCTTTAGATGAGCTCAGAAGATACGTTATTAGGAATAATGTGTCTAAGTGGATCGAAGAGGAAACATATTACTAGAATAATATACATAATACTCGTAGTAAATATTATGCATAAGGAAAATTTCAAAAATTCAAATAGGTAAATGTTTAATTTTATTTATTTTTAAGTTGTAGTAATTTTTTCAGTTCGGTTGCAAAGATTTTATGTTTGATTCCGTCAGTTGAATTATACATAAATTAATTCTGTTGTTGCTTTTTGTTTTATTTATTACACAAATTGTTTAAATTACCCGAGAATTTTGTTTAAGTTTCACTAGACGTATTTTTATTAGTCTATAGGTACAGCACAGCAGTTATATCAGGTTATAATATGATTAAACGGTGTCCTTGCAAAATATCGGTTCTTAGGACTAGCATACATTGTGCAATGTACGCCAAAATAAGGTGAAATATAGGTTATTTCTAAAGGATTTTACACTATTAATACTAGTATAAGATAGTGATGCAGAAAAAAATGACTTATCGATAGTATTCGAAGGTAATTCACTATTAATACTATTCATAGAAATCGATTTTCAGGCAAAACTAATACAAGAAACTGAACACAATCTTTTCTTACCTGAATGAGGGAACAAGAAACCTATAAAATGAAAGACTGTCAAAAATAATATGAAAACAAAAAAAATACAATGTAAAGTGTAGATACTGCATTAGTTCTTTAATATCGGCCTGATTTCGACTTAACTTTTACACAATTTGTAAAATATGTATCTACTAATGACGCTTATTAGCGAAGAATCCGTTATGAACTCGTGTCTCTGCTTTAGAAGCGGTCCCCACCTGCTTATACCACTTATTTCTGCGATAAGTGCTATTGATACGTGCAGTACTACAGTTCTTTGACTATCATTTTGTAAAAAGGAAATACTTTTAGTTAGGTAATTTGGAAGTATTATTTATTTCTTTTAGAGACATCTTATGCAATAAATGCGTGTTTGTATAACAGATAGGAAAAATCGATCTTATCTAAAAACTAAGCACTTAAGTGCCTAAACATTCTATAAACACCAGCTCAATATTGCCGAGGTGGTCGACGTATTTTTTATATAAAATTAAAATCGCAGCGCTGTCACTGTCGCTGTGAAATGTTTTAACTTAGAGTAACAAGTAGTATTGGTGAATTAAATATACTTTAGTAATAATTGATTTAAATGAACTATCAAAGTTAAATTGAAGCATACAGAACAGCATATTTTGTAGCAAACTCTGATTACTCACTTCAACGGTGCGAGTCTCATTTCCCACAGAATGAGACTTCAGGCATGTGTGAGATGCATGTTTTTTCACCTTGAATTTCTAATACAGCGTAATCATAATATTGCATATGAAGTTTTTTTTTAATTTTAGTGTTTAGGTACAGCCTACAAACTGTCAATTTGATAATTCATCATTGAGTTTAGCAATTGTTAATTTCACAAAACATCCTTTAAAAGTAACAGTGTAATGTAAAAAATTGATTGATAATACTGCTCTCGTTATAAATACCGATGGGTGAAGGGTCTTACCCGCTGCATTCTAAAATTAAGCGTTCGGCACACATGATTGGGCGCGGCCGGCCGATATGAATTTTAATCAGGTGCACACGCTAGTTCTGCACTAGTGCTTGTACCGGAATAGTTATAGTTACACAAATGTGACCTACATCGCGCCAAAATACGTCTACTCGTAAACTTACACGATAGCAACATTGCGAGGCTTAGGTTTGCATGACAGCGATAGCCTACAAACTGTTCATTTCTTGAGGTTCATCACAATAAGTGTTGCCAGGTATCCGGATAAAGCCGGACAGAGTCAGGCTTTTTGTATACGTGTCCGGCCAAATCAGACTTTATCCAGCCATTCCGGATTTTGTAATAATTGTAATTATAAAAATTGTATCGTAATGATTGAATAATTAATAGAAGACTAATCAATTCAATATTATAGATATTTCATTAGAATTCAAGATTTCATGGTAAATTTAAAACCACTGTTTTACTTTAATAAAATTTTCCGTGTTATGATAAGACTAAACACTAAGTGTTATACTACACGGGCGGTTCTCCCGCCGCGGGAATCCGCTCGACAGAGCTCCTGCTAACCAGCAAACTACACGGGACGCGGTTTACCGCTGTGTTTTGTGTTCATTTCAACATTTTCAACATGGATCCGCCAATGATAATTGCGCTTGCAGCTCTTGTATTATTAGAATTATCAAACAATAAAGTAAACCGCAATGTTTGGGTGGAACCAGTGTTAAGTAACCGTTTAACTTCGGGAATATTTCAATGTTTATTGCACACCGTGATATGACGAATGACGCAATAGCGGATAACCGCCCGTGTAGTTTCAAACGACGGTTAACAGCGGCGGTTTGACGCTGCATGCGGCGGTCGTATTTCTCCCGCCTGCAAACCGCGGCGGGAAACCGCGCAGTGTAGTTTGTAGCATACAACGTCTACATATAATTGAGTCTAGTGCGGTTCAGAAGCGGATTCCCGCGGCGGGAGAACCACCCGTGTAGTATAGCCCTTAAAGAGGTACGGCTTTATTACCCAAATGTCCGGCTAAACTGACTAGTCTGTCCGACTTTTTAGTTTTAAGACCTGGCAACCCTAATCACAATATAATATAAATATAAACATAAATAAAGTAAAATCGACGACACCAAAAAATCGACGCGCTCTGTTGTGGAGTCGCTCGCATGCCGGTTTTCATGGTTAAGCCACTCCTAGGTCCCGGTTGGACCCTGACTGGGTAATGTAAAAAACGTACTTTTCTATATTGTCTCTATTCTGGGTGTTAGTGGTATCATAGATGTTTTTGAATTCCATAACATATGTGCTTTGGTTACTTGTCACTTACATCAATGTATGTGATGATGTGTGTTATTTATTTATTTAAAAGTGCGTTTTGCCTTTACTGTTGAAGGCAATAAGGTAATCTTTTCCTACTACAGCCGTAATGCGTGACATACAGTTAATTCTTTAGTACCTTCGATAATTCAGTTTACTATATAAAGTATTCCTAGTATTGTAGAAAGTTAAAAATCACATTATTGTTTTCTAAATTATGGTATAATCTTAAATAAACCGACTTTTGTTAAACTTTATTATAATCTTTTAATTTTATTATAATATTGTAATAAGCGAATTTCGGTATGTTGTCCTATCTGTGCAATATATTCTGTTGATTTTTAGCGCAGAGCGCAACCCGGCTAGACGTGGTCTGTCTTGGGCTCTCAACTCAGAACAAATAAATTCCTTTGCTTAGCTAGGTAGTATTGCTTCGGGGGTATTTCTGAAACGTATTTGGAAATCTATCTTAGTCAACCGCTTGATGTTGTTCGTATTGGTTAGTGCTCACATGATCCCACTGAACCACGTCAGCCAGGTGGTACGTCCCAGTGGTTTTTAGTTGTTTTGGATATGCCTCGCCTACGCACCTTGCACTAAGGTATGGAAGAGTCCTACATATACCCACTGTCAACCCGCGGCAGGTAGAATCCATTAACGATTTTCCACTGAATCAAAAAATGGTAGGTATTGCCTGCTTACTTATCCGAAAACAACTTTCAAACAATTATATTTTAACTATATAGGTAACGAGAAAAAAAATATATTTTGTATGTGTATAAAAAATCTAATGCCTAAATGGGTATGTCATAGACGGGCATAAATGCTCAACCTTAGTTTTTACGAAGAGAATAATTCCAACATCAGCATCGCTCGTTCGATAGCCACATCTTGCGTTCCACAGCGGACAGTGTTGCATTTAGTGTCCGCTTACAAAAGCCACAGCTGTCTGGCTCACCGATGTTGCCTATAAACCGATTGACTCGTAAGAGTCCATTGAAATAAATATTTTTATGTACGTTCAATCGCAAATACTCTAATTGGAATGAACATAAACCAATGTTATAAATATTGTCGACCGTTTTGTCCAACGGTAGCGATTCCGCCTTTCGCACCAACGGTCCTGGGTTCGAATGTCAGATGTTTGTGTAACGAATAAGACAATTTGTACCTGAGTCATTATATATTATTAGTTATTTATATATGTTACCGGCCAAACCCGATTTCAGGACAAACTAGTTTTGCCTAGGCAGAACTAGTTCTTCCTATACGCGATAGGATTAACTAGTATAGCCTAGTCCAAAATAATTTGTCCTAAGCTCGATAGGATAAACCAGTTTAGCCTAGGTCAAACTAGTTGATCCTGATATAAATACGCACACTCTATGATAAACTAGTACGGCCTAGTCTAAACCAATTTTTAGAGGTAGCAGATGTAAACCAAGGCTCTGAAATATCGTTAAGGACTGCAGTTACGAAACATTCAGTTGAATCAGGCCAAGGTTTTGTGAGATGCATCTGCAATAAAAACTGTTAAACAAACAGATGCCAGTGCAAGAAGGCAATGATACTTAGGTTAGGTTAGGTTAGGTTAGATACGGTGTGGATAGATTCCCAATACGGTGTGGATAGATTCCCAATAAGGACCCCACGCCGGAGATCCTGAAAGAGTGGACACATCGAGGGGTTTTAGTGGGTATGCCCGTCAGCCTATTACTGACGGGCGAGTCCCACATAACCCCGCCGTCCACCCAACAGCGCAAGGCATTTCCCCTCGTAAAAAAAAAAAAAAAAAGGTTAGGTTAGGTTAGGTTAGGTTAGGTTTTAATAATTGAGATATGATTATTGCTTCTGTTAAAAACACTTATTATTTGTTATAGTATGATTGTTTGTATTACCAATTATCCATAACTTTTAACGACAAATCATTATTGTTTTAATAAAAATGGTTATTTTTCCAATTACGGAGTATTTTATTCAGTTTATCTATTTATTTTGACTTTCTAGATATACTATAATGTTTAGACTAGGCTATACTAGTTTATCCTAGAATATGCGTATTTATATGAGGAAAAACTAGTTTGGCCTAAGCTAAACTGGTTTATCCTATCGGGCTTAGGATAAATTAGTTTGGACTAGGCTATACTAGTTAATCCTATCGCGTATAGGAAGAACTAGTTTAGCCTAGGCAAAACTAGTTTGTCCTGAAATCGGGTTTGGCCGGTAACATATATATTTCTATGAGTATTATATCTATGTATAATATATGTATGTCTATTAATTTTAATGATTCTTAAAATTAAATTATTAAAGACGATTAACTTGAATGATACCTATTTTTTATTGTATATGATTATATGTTTAATTGGATTTAATTTTAATTTTCGACAAGATTATGTATATAAATTTTAGAGAACACAAAATACAACTTGAAAATTATTCTGTAAAGATAAACTCAGGAAAGATTTGAAGTCAGGTCTTCTGACAAGCAGTACCAGATGCGGTAGTCGTGACATTTTTTAAAGAATAAAAGACGCGTGAATCTTTTTATTAATGATGCTGTGAACCTTCGTGGTAATTTAAATGTTACGCTTCGACAATATTTAACACTGAAAACCATAATACTAAGTTAATCCTTGCATACATAGAAAGAGAAAAATTCAAATATATCAACTAGTATTCTGTCGGGGTGCAGCCGGGAGAAATGAAAAGTCTTCGTCACTTCGTCACTTATATTTTTAATAATTATGGAATTAAGGCACAAAATAGTGCCTTAAAGAAACTTATAGACTTTTATATAACAGGAACTGGTGGTACGGAATACAGATACAGGAAATCTTGTGAGTTATGCTTATGAGCTTATTATACTTGTGAGCTTATTATAACTGCTCAGCACTATAAATATATTTAAATAATTGTTAGCGGTGAGTCAACCGCTCTACGCGCTGACTCTGGTAAGAATGAACTTCGAGAACAAAACAAATAAAAAGAGACAGACAGTAAATTTAAAAACGGAAACCAAGAGAAAAAGAAAATATGAAAAATGGCCAGAGAAGAGCGCAATGAAAGCAACGAGTCGCCAATATAGCTATGGCGCCTCGTTACAGTAAGTATGTATACTAGAACTACATTTTTGTTCCAAATAATAATTAAACAAAGTTTGATGTGTCCTATGCATGGAAACAACTTAGAGGAACTATATTGCCATATAAATGTTCTTCTGTGCACGAGCTTATTCTTCAGTGTTTAATATAAATACTATGTCTTTTATTGGTTAGATTTCTTATCTCTATGCAAATTTATAAAATCAAAAATAAAATAAACGTTTTAAGATTTGTGTATTTCCTGATTGCTTTTTCGGGAGACATTAGAATATTTCAGTATGGCATATAATAAATAATTTTTGTTCATGTATATCTCGTTGTTTCATAATCGCAATCGATACGGTAATAAATATAGTAATAAATTAGTTAAAATGATTCTACTCGTATAAACTAACAAGATCTTTTTCTAAAACTAGGCATCGCACTAACTGCTCAAATCGTAAACCTACTTTTTGCACCCGATAACTGACTATATCCGTTGCTGCTTAGAATTCTAAGTCGCGGTCACTGGGTATGTCAATCAATCCACTTATTAGCCCAATTTTGGATGTGTGACCTTTTTATAGACCGTTCTTAGCTGAGAATGTATGAATACTTTTTGCAAGTAATTTAGCGGAGATAGTGCATATTTGGGATTTGGAATGAATTCCAAGGAAAAAACTTGTTAATGTACATACTATGTAGTGTAATCGTTGTAACCTACCTACATTTACAATGTTATCTTATAGGAGACTGGGGTCTTTCAATAAATTTATGTTGGGTACTTTATATTTATAATATCTCCTAAGTATTTTGTTTTTTTCCGTCCTGTTATCGGTACCCTTTTTAGGTTGAAATTACTTTTATCACAACCAGGACCGTCTTTAACCTATTGGAGGCCCTGGGCATTTATATGCATAATGGAAAATTGAGGCCCCCTATGACTTTGACACAGCACTTTTTTATAACTAGAATGGATAAAGAAAATAGATAAACAAGGTTTCAGATTTTTTATTGATAGTCAATAGTAGAACAGATAATCTTTAATTAAAATGGGGCGATTCACACATATTTCAAATTATCTAAGTATGCTGAAATTGGATAGCCTTTTTTTGGGCCATAGTAAAGTAGCTTCCCGCATGCAAAAGCTAATAAGCAAGTCGATAATATAGTCCCTAATTGAGGTTTGATTTACTCTAATTAAATAAGTTTTTCAGTAATAAATGTCGGTATTCCTATAGTGATCTGCAAGGAATTAGGGGGCCCCTATCGATCACGGGGCCCTGGGTATTTGCCCAGAGCAAACACAACAGTGTTTTCAACGATTATGATAAAAGAAGTTACAAAAATCTGTATAAGGAAAAATGCGCAAAGAAAATATCATTTGCTGAAATTTATATTTGTGTCCAACTGATCCATAGCCACACCAAATTATCACACTGTGTCACTCTGTCGGTTCATTTTATTTATCTCTAAACACGTCAATACACCCTTGATCCATAATTCACGTGACGACAGGTAAAAAAGACAATAAAAGTATAAGAGATGATAATTTCAAGTGTATTATTTTTTAATTTTTGTTACTTAATAAAATAATTTCTTTTTATTGTACCATTTTTACGTTTTGTTGGTTTATTATTTACATGTTGGCGTGACTACAGATAGTTTGGGAAATACTCAACTCACATTTTGGTAAAACGTCAATTGAACTGCTGTAGATTGTTTGGTGTTATTCTTAAATTGCAGTGGTCGATTTTAACTTACATTGTTTGCATCACGAAATTATGTTAAACTGCATCTGTATATTCATGTAGATTGACACCGATGAGTCATTCTACATATGCTCGTCTCGGCGACACTCATTCCACACACCCATCCGGAAGTGTATCTAACTTCACATATATCAAGAAACTGAAAATCATTAGAAAAGGTATGTGAATACGTTTTCTGATAGAACAAACTACTTATAAATTAAGCAATCAAAATAAATCATCAAAATATTGACTATACCATAAATAATTTATTAAAGACGATAATTAAACCATACATGTGGGACACTCGGAACATTTTGAAAAACTGAAAAACCAACTTAAATGGGAAATGCTTCGGTACGGCACCCAGCACGGACCTATCTTTCTCACGCAAAGATACTCGTGTAGAATCTTGTAGACGGGAAGCCCTAATCCAATCTGCACTATGCTCCTGCCTGTTTTCTAAGATTAAATTTTTTATTGCTAGAACGTTTTCTTCGGTAACTGACGTCGAAGGACGACCACTCCTTTCTTCATCCCCAAAAATAAGACGACCGCGTTTACTTTGGGGGCAATTCCATATACACCAACGGTAGATGAGTACCTTAGACAGGTGATTCATAAATTATGTATTAGGTTGGGGAATAAGTTCGTTCGGTTTTTTTCGAAGAGGATTATTTAAAGTATTTGTTTGTTGTTGAGCAAAGTGTTTGTATACATTAGACAGTGGCTTTTCTGCTCTACAGAACTGTGTTATTTGTTTTTCGAATATTTTTAGTTTTTCCTATTTTCTGGGCTTCGAAATGGAATACCCAGGTGACAAAAATCAGCATTTTCGACGTCTACGTTTCTTCGCTTTTCATCGGGGTCAAAAAGCAGCTGAAGCCGCTCGTGACATATGCAACGTGTATGGAGAAGGTGTCATAGGTGAGCGCGCAGCACAGAAATGATTTGCAAAGTTCAGAAATGGTGACTTTGATCTCGAAGACATGCCTCGCAGTGGACGACCTGCAGAATTCGAAGTCCTCATCGCCTTGAGGTGCGATACACGGGGATATGCTTGAACGGAACGCAACAGTCAACAAGGAGCTCTACGCCGTGTAAATGAGGCTATGCGACTAAAAAGACCTGACCGACAAGGCCAAGTCATCTTGCTCCACGACAACGCCAGACCCCATGTTGCACAAGTCGTCAAAACCGCACTCCAAGAGCTCGAATGGGAGGTTCTTCAGCATCCACCGTACTTTCCGAACCTTGCGCCAACAGATTATCAGCTTTTCCATTCCTTGTCGAATCAAATGAGGGGTGTTATCTTCGACGGCGAAGAGGACCTCAAAAACTGGCTCATCAACTTCTTCGACACCAGACCGGACGATTTTTGGCGGAACGGCATCAACAAATTAGTCGAGAGGTGGGAGGAGGTTGTAAACAGTAACGGCGAATACATTATCGATCAATTTACTGTTATAATTATTGGTTTTTGTTAAAAGAAAGCACTTTGAAAAAACCGAACGAACTTATTCCCCAACCCAATAGATTAAACTATTCTTCCAGTGTTAGGTCACAAATGTGGTAAATCATAAAAAATATCGTACGAAAATGTTCCCGACGCACATCGATTTTTCGATCAAATATAATTCAATGTAGCTTAAAATGTGGATCAACATTCGAACAACTGTACTTTAATGTCTAAATAATATTAATGCTAATAATCGGCAAGGACTTCTTACATATAACTTTTTTGCACTTTCTGAGTGGCCTGTTATATCTTCATTACCTATGTAATAACTTTAATTTGTAAAATCAATTTAAATTCAAAAATCATATTTTTCCTTAGTAGTAAAGTTATCGTTTTTTATTTATATTATGTAATATTATTATTCTTAATGTTATGTTAATATTCATAAGAATTGTGTCTTCCCAAAGCCCAGTTACGCTGTAACCACACCTAAAGAAACGCGTTGATGTCTTTTACTTGAGCACAAAAGTTTGAAGACTTGAGATTGTTGTTGTATGCGGTTTCAAAGATTTTGGTCGATGAATTTTTTGTGGTTTGGTAGTGCTTATCATAAAGGAGCAAAATAGCACGAGTGCCTTTTATAAGTGTGTGCTGTGTATGTTTGTAAATATATGACTGCTGTGAAAGCAAATTGACACAAAACGTTAAAAATAAAAAGCCAAAGAAGAAATTCCATGTTTATTTTTATTGTAATGTTGTTTAGAGCTCTGTTTTTGTATCTAAAGAAATTATTACAAGAACCATCTCTTGCTATCCGGGCGAATATTAATTTCGTTAATTTTACGATTGCAAAAAGGTTATATGCAAATAATAACGATTTTGAGAGTCTAACACAAGAATGTCAGTATTTTGTGAAAATTCAGACTGTAAATTTAGAGAGGGCTTATACTAACTTCCTTGTATCCTAAATCCTTTGAGCATGTGATAGTTTTCTAGGCACGGGACATGTGTCCACGTATCCTTGGTTGCGTCATGCATCAGGCCTACTAGTCGAGCTAACGGCTACTGCAGATAAAAGTGTTTTTGGTTCATTGCTTCTCGACGATGAGTTAAATTGGAAGCAGCGAAAACAAATAGAAGCATTGTTAATGAATTGGTAATTGTCTTAGAATACACTTGATGAAAGCTCTCTTAAAACTATGGCCTATCTTAAGGAACCATTTCATTATTGAGATATCACATAAGACTTTCTCTACAAATGTCAGAGTATAAAGCTTTTAAAAATTATAATCCCATACAATTATATTATGTATTTTAGATGATATAAGTGTTCGAATTTTTATAGAAATAATATGTATATACCGTATTGGACACCATTTCTTTGTTGCTGGTCCCATGAAAAATAGTTGCATATACTAGACAATTAAATCACTCGATATTTCTAAAAAAATAATTATTTTCTTTTTAACAATCTGGGGAAAACAGAACAATATTAAAGTGTGCATAACATTTTATATAAATTAGTACCAATAAATCTTAAACTATGCCTATGTTGATATTAAATTCTATACGTTGGTACTTAAAGATGAAAAACGACGGAGAAAATTTTGGTTAGGTTGGTTTGTTGTACATAAATAAAAAGGCAGGTCTCAGTCATTTAGTGAAAGAGACATGGAGATATCAATCGTCCACAATCAAGGAAAAATAACTTAGGTACTTGAAAATTCACTATTGTCAACACATTTTTCATCCAATCGACATTTTTTTAGGTCAGGCAACATTTTGATTCAATATTTCTCGGTTTATTATTTTGTAGTATACGCAGCCATGTACAACATTCTCAGGGTAAATGCCTTCATCTCGGGGCGTTTAGAACGTGTTCACAGGCGGCAAGTGGTTTGATGAACGGACTTAAATACGGCGCCTACTCAGGTTCAACCACACGTGCTCCCATACAGACCACGAGCGCACGCTGCAACATGATTGCTAAGGTAAGTATCTGGGTCAATCGCTTTTCTTAACAGCGACCATAGGAATTTTTATTTTATTATTAATACCAAAACTTTAATAAAATAAGTTATATTTAAAAGTTATTCGAATTATTATGGAAGTTTGAAAAACATAGGTATAAAAACTTCCATAGAAAATTAACTCGTCATGGAAAAGAAATCATATTAAGTATGTTTTTCCCAATAATGTATTTTTGTATGAATAGCACCAAAAAATAATTCTGTTTTCGATTTTAAAATAAAACACATCGTTTAAGCTTAGCCTTAGCTTAGTATAGAAGGTGTGCTAGACACCTTCTATACTTGAATCTCTATTTTCGAACCTTGTGCTAACATTTTGTACTTTAAACTTTTGTACAGGAGATCAATTATTACTATGTATTATTATGTGATACGCAGGTATTCCTTCTGTCCTGTGCGTGCGCCATGGCAGTGGCGCGGCCGGGCATTTACAACGGCATCGGTATCGCGGCGCCGGCCTATGCAGCCCCAGCCTACGCAGCCCCGGCCTACGCGGCCCCGGCCTATGCTGCCCCGGCCTATGCAGCGCCCGTAGCACATGCATATGCTGCGCCTGTCGTTAAAGCCGTAGCAGCGCCCGTGAGTGTATTTACTTGAGAGATTAAGGTTTGGGGGGCCTCCTATAAAATTTATCTCGTTTGTTATCTAGTTGAGGTACATTTCATGTTTAAATCACAAATTAAGCAGTTTATATATGAATAAATAACAGACATTCACTTGGATATGAACTTTAGAGTTTTTCTATATTACACTATCCTGTATATTCATTTTGATCGTAGCTCGTTGGTGCTGCTAGGTTAGATTTATGATGGCGGTGATCTGCCTATAGTGTTTTATAGGAATGGACTGTGTCCACTGCTGGGGCATTAATAGACTGTAGTTCACATTGATTTCTCTGTATTTTTCTTTAATTTGAGTATCAACTTCTCTTCTCTATCTATCGAGTTCTATTTGACGACCGTTTGGTGCAACGTTAGCGATTCTGCCTTTCGCACCGACGGTACTGGGTTTGGAACTTTGAACTAGGTTAATGAGAGTTAATTGAAAAAAAAAATTGAGTCGTTTATATTTGAGAATCTTAACTTCCTTAATAACAATATTACAGGTAGTAAGAGCAGAACCTATAGACCCGAATCCAGCGTACAGCTTTTCGTACGGGGTATCGGACCCACATACAGGTGACCAAAAAGACGCCGCCGAGACCTTGCAGAACGGCGTTGTGCAAGGCTCGTACAGTCTGGTTGAGCCTGATGGCCACTTGCGCAGAGTCACCTACACTGCTGATAACGTGAATGGCTTTAACGCGGTCGTGGAGAGGACGGGCGGAGCTCATGCGGTAAGTTTAAATTGATAACACAAGAGATTCAAGGAAAAGATTAGCATTGTTCATATCGTATGTTATGTATAAAGTAAGAGAATGTTATTCTTACTTGTAGTTAAGAAAAGATCTCACACGGTTGGTTTCAATTGTGGTGTATCTTTACTGCTTGTCGATAAATTTTATCAGGTAAATCTATTAAATGCACTACTATTGATCATAGGAGTCATACAGATCTAAGCAACTCCGTTATTGTACATTTTCATACCATAGTAGCACTGGCTAAGAACAAAGTTAATATTTCTTAAGTAAGTGAGTGACCTGTATTTGTTTTTTAGTGAAATTTGCAGAGTTAAATAAGTATATGAAAAATCTCTATATAGTTCGGCATACCGTAGGTAGAGCTTAAATTTTAATTAATAATTTGTGCCATATTATGTCTTCTGCTTGACGGAAATCTCCCCCAGAAAACGAGGGATTTAACCATTATCTCCACGCCTGGCAGGCGTGTTGGAGATTGCAGTAAAAGATCATTATTTGGTAACCATTGCTACTCATTATGTGGTCTTCGGTAGGTATATGCTGATAAGAACACCCTTAAGTGTGGTGCTATTCTACTCTGCCGGACATCACAAGGCAATTTAAATTAAGAACCGATGTAACTATATGTACCCATGCATCGACAGGTGGCAGCCCCCGTAGCCGTTGCTCCCGTGGCTAAAGTTGTCGCGCCAGGGCCGGTAGCGGTCGCCGCCCCCGTTGCGCGCTACACTCTCCCCTCGCACGCTATCGCCGCTAACCCATGGGGATAAGCTAAACCCATTCCCCAGCTGTATTGGCCGAGGTTGGATAACCAGGCGAGAATAGGAATGTGTTTGTTACCACCAGTTTGCAATTCGGAGATTTTACCAAAAAAAAATTGTGGTTCGTTTTTATGATTGCTTTTGAATGTAAGCCATATTAGATTGTTTTAAAGATTGTTCGGAGTTAAATATTGATGGTTTAAAGAATTTGTTTGGTGTATATTTGTTTGTTTTCGTGTAGGGAACCTCGCTCGCCGATACAGCGGCACGACCTGATTCACACGCGGACGCCTGACATATTATTGTTTATTTATTTCGTACTCCTTTGACTGTTGCCTACGGATTTGATCTTGACGCGTCGTAATTATACCACGTATAATGTAAATATATTGTAGTTCTTAAAAAAAGAAAATAAATGCAATTGATTTGCAGTATTTTTTGTTATTTTAATGTTACTGAACCTACTTCTTTGAGAATACATCAATCCTACAGATGAGCTAAAAGGCTTATTTTTATTAAAACAAAATTTAGCGATTTTAATTTAACAAGTAATTTTTTTTGTCCAAATTCTTGTTCAGAAACTACAAATAAATTACCTATGTAAATGTTTCTTGCAATAATATATTCGGCTTTTCTGAATAAATTGATAAGATATTTTATTATTTCGAAAAATAATATCTATTATGTTTCCAGACTACAAAAGAAAATTTGTTTTTAACAGTATTTACCTAACAGCTGTGAATTTAAGCTATAAAATTAGTATCACAGTGTTCAATAATTTTTTATTTTTATTTATAAATAATATACATCAGAATAAAAGTTTTATAGAGAGAGACGTAGCTAGTATTTATTTTTAATTTTTTTCACATTTTTTCTCAAGAATTGTCGACGCTAGAATGTGAATTTCATATAAACATTAATAACCAAGGCATGAGCCTTATTTCTTGAACATATTCAGTTATATTCAAAACATTATTGGTGCAACGGTAGCGATCTTGCCTTTCGCACCGAAGATCCTGGGATCGAGCCCGGAAGGGGCAGATGATTGTGTAAAGAATACGAGCATTTATACCTGACTCATGGGTATTTATACATAATTCTATATGTCATATCTAAGTATCTTATATATATGTTTATCCGTTACCTTGGTATCCATAACACAAGCCTTACAGTGCTTACTTTGGGCTAATTAGTGTGAACGTGAGAAATATTATATTTATTTTTAAAGTTCTGAATTACAGATAACTCATGACTCCCCACGCCACGAAAATTTAAACCTTCGTCCATAAACAATCACCATGCTTGCCCAATTGTTTTAATATAGTACGACCCTATGAGGAAAGTAAAGCCTTCGGTCATTAATTACACCGTAAAGGATATTGCTCAACGTGCCCGACTCGAGTAAGTAGTAATCTTGAACGTATGAAACTTGCATTTTCTTCCACCTCCTTATCCGAACACGAATAGGCACGCATATTCAATGTTCTTGAATATTTATAATGCCACAAATTGACGTTGAATCGGTTATGGGAATGCATGAAGGACAACTTAAAATTCAATGACCTATTTTACTAACTATTCATTTAAAAAATTACTAAATAAACAACAATATTATTTTTAAAATTACAATTAAATACTACTTTGGTTCAGTCATATATGGTTTTACTATAAATGCGAATTTCAATTTATAATAATAATAGATTGATTTGTCAAATGAAGAGATAATAAACTTTAAAATAATTTAGTTTGAAAAAACATTACAAATAATTTGGTTAACTATAACAAGATGTCGAATTTAATAAGATCATTAGCTATGCTAAGAATGCAAACAAGTGTTCCTATAAATAAACACTTTTCTTTTAACTGAATTTAATTATTTTGATATAAAAATTACAAGATAATCTTTAATTACTTATATAGCAGATATCATTCAACGTAAGTATTTATAGATGTATGGCTGACAGATTCGTAGCTAGCAACCAAAGAAACTGGTGCTAAGAAAACTGGGAACTTAGCTAATCTTGTGGGGATTTTTTTTTAAACGCGTTGTCAGGATTATTGTATTTCTGCCGATATAAAATGTAAAAAACACCGTCTCATTTCATTTGCTTAGTAGTATAAACGAAATCGCGTTGGAGGAAGAATACTCGTAAATATTTATAACAGTAACTAGCAAACCCGGCGAACTCCGTTTCGCCACCAGATGGCTTCGTTTTATGTAACATTTCGTTTGGTGATTAAAAGAAGAAGAAAATATTTTTTTTTGTTTTATATTTGAAAAGGAAAAATTTTATTTCATTTCACAACAGTAACTAATTCATTTCGATTACAAAAATGAAGTGTTATTTAGTTTAACTTCTCTAAGTAAATGAAAGTGAAAAGCAAAGTCGCGGTAAATTCAAATTACGCAATATCATAATAACTGTACCAACTTTGAGTTGCAAGTTATGTGGTGGAAATCCTGGTAACTCCAGAGAGTTCAAAAACTCCGTTGGATAATTTACTACATCATCGGGATTTGTTATTGAATCAACGGATTTGTATGTCACCAAATCGCCAGTAATTTTTTATTGAATGGTGAAATTCAGTGCGTGTACATCATTATTCTTTGCGGCAAGAATTGCTCGTTGACTTAACCAAGCATAATTCTGATAATTCTCACTTATGTTTGGGAAAACATTTTCAATAAGAGCTAATTGAAAGTCTACAAATCGGCAAAAGTCGTTGGTAAGAGTAATTAATCCAGATGTCGCATCAACTGGGACTTTTCCATTTCCAACAGCTAATAATTGTTTGGAAAATTGTGCAGCACTTTGATCATTTTGAAGTTGAACTCTCATATTAGTGGTTACCGATAATGTTTTTACGTTATTCCATAAAGGTGATGCCTTCAGGCAAGCATTCAATTCATCTGCAGGCGTTCCAGGGGAATTACTGGCAACGTCTGCCTGAAATTGCCTGCCAACAATATCATCAAGCCGCCAAAGATGTTGTTATTTCGCTAGATCCAGTGTGAAGTTAAGTGCTTCAAGTGATTTCTTATGTGCCATTGTGCACTCATCCCAAACAATGAGCTTGCATTGCATCAACAATTTTCCCATTGCACTGGATCGGGAAATATTGCATGTTGGAGTATCAATTGTGTTTAAATTGAGTGGCAACTTAAGCGCAGAATGTGCAGTACGATCGCCATCTAGAAGAGTCGCCGCAATTCCAGATGATGCTAACGCCAAAGCTATGTCACATCTTGATCGAATAGTGGCTAAAATCAATGAAATGACAAATGTTTTCCCTGTTCCTCCAGGTGCGTCCAGGAAGAATAGACCACCAGTATTATTGTCCACCGCTTGCATTAATGTTTCGTATACTTGTTTTTGCTGTTAATTCAGCAACGGCATATTATTTCGAACGAATTCCTGCAATGTATCAACATTGTATTGCAGCTCTCGATTTAATTCTTGGTTGAATGCATCGTGCATCGATCGATTTGGCGCAATCATTCCTACTTCAATCAGTAGCTTGTTTGCAATAGTCAAGCATTGATCCTCAATCAGAATCAATCCTTCATTGTAGATTTCATCGGTTATTTGGATGTCAGGATTATTCGTTTGAATGCGCAAGCGATGCAAGATATCTTCACATATGTCGTCTTTGTATTTGTTCCATAACTGAATTGGTTGTGAAGGAAAACATGTGGTGATGATAATTGCGAACAGCGTTCGTATTTGGTACGCATTTGATGAATCAACTGAATCCGCAAGTGTTAAATCCCAAGGAGAATCGTTCTCCAGCAAACCCAATAGTTGACATGCTTCTCGATATGTTTGGCATTGGTGGCCATTCACAGTTTTCAAATGCGCAAATGATTTCGGTCCACGTACATTTACCAACAGCAGTCGCAAATAAAAACATTCATCATTTCTAGGATGAACAGTATACATGCGACCTAGTGCATCAGTGGAAAACACCTGTGGCCAATCTGGAACTGGGGTTCCTTGTTTGCGACGTTGGAATTT
This sequence comes from Calamotropha paludella, assembly GCA_927399485.1. Lineage (NCBI taxonomy): Eukaryota > Metazoa > Arthropoda > Insecta > Lepidoptera > Crambidae > Calamotropha > Calamotropha paludella. The sequence goes on from OV656812.1 coordinate 21,710,734, forward strand.
CTTTGTTGATTGATTCCAAGTGTAATACTTAGGCATTTCAACGTACATCAGCGTCGCTGCGGATGGATCTGCTTCACACATTGCAAAGAAGCTAGTCAATGTTGTCGATGGTGGTCTCTCAGCTCGTTGTGCCGCATTAGCCTCAGTGAAGTAAACTCTTTGGCCATTTTCCAAATGCACTGCTAAATGTACAACTGTGGGATATCTTTCATGAATTTGAAATGACAATAATCGCCACAGTGCTTCATTAGTACTGACGTATCTGCCCATTTGGAAGTTGCTGATTTCGTCATTCACATTTTCTGACGCAATACCAATCACAGCCATGTCGCTGCCTTTTGTGACGTACTTGCACAAATATTTGATTGATTTGGCCGAATGACATCTCTCAACGTTTGCATGTGTTTCGAAAATTCGTGATAGCAGCGGGCAATATGGTACAATAAATTCATTTTCGATCTCAATCTCTTGATTTTGAACTTTAACTTTGATAGTTCGATCATTATCTTCTTTTGAACGCCGACGATAAACTGGATATCCATCGTTCCCTGTGACTGTTTCTTAACTTACGATCGCGGATATCGTTTTGTGCACTTTCCATCAGCCATGCAAGGCGATAATGGATTTAATGCACCGCATGGTCCATGCACCATCTGTGTCGTCACAATGTCGTGTAGATGGGGATCAGTGACTGGATCAGGAATTTCAGCTGATATGATGTCATCCACTTTATTTGAATGTAATTTGTAAAGCAACCAAATTTGGATATGAGCATGCGGTAGTCCACGCTTCTGCCATTCCGGTTTGTCACATGAAATTAACTGAGCAGAGAACAATGAGTAGCTGTCAAACAATGTATGCGCACGGCGCCATCTACTTAAAATATTGGTTTGCTATAGTTATAGTTAGTACATGCTATATATCAGAGATGGCGCTGTATGTGAAAAAAGATTTTCCCGCTTTTCTGTTGAAATTTTTCCGGAATTTTCTTTGTATATTTCTATAAACCTCACGGAGCCCGAGACCTTTCCAACGAATGCAAAACCGTGGAAATCGGTTCGTGCGTTCTGGAGTTATAGCGTCAGGAAGGAAAACCCGACTTATTTTTATATAGTAGATTTATCAATTATTACTATCACATGTTCTAAAACAGTTTTTATGTATCAAAAAAGGTTTACTCAATTTTTTTCAATTTTGAATGATATCTAAACGGTACCTTTAATATAAAACAAAATAAACTGTGATTTCTCATAAGCTTTAGATATTAAATGCAAAAATTTTCAAGGCAATAGCTTTTTAATGGTTCTCTGTACTTTTTTAAAAAATGGTCGAGATCATTATCTTATCATAATCTACTAATGTGTTCTCATAATAAATTTTATAATAAAAAAAAAAAATATTTCTTACATTCACACCAATTAGCCTAGCCCAAAGTAAGCACTGTAAGGTTTATGTTATGGATAACGGATAGACATACATATATGATACATAGATATGTAATATTCATAGAAATATGTATAAACGCCCATGACCTGTCCCTTCCGGGATTCGAACCCAGGACCGTCGGTGCGAAAGGCAGAATTGCTACCGTTGCACCAAACGGTCATCAATTATTATTAGGTATTACACATTACACATTATGTACTGAAATCGTGTTACAACGTATTTTATTTACATTTCAAAGGAGGAAATTTTTTTAGCCATTTCTATATGAGGTTTGCTGGTCAGTGTCCGAAGATCCCCGAAGTCCCCGAGCTTGGGGGCCCTGGTGCACATCATCGTCTAGTCCTTTGGTAGTAACGCCCCTGATGACAGAATCTTATAAGCTGAGACCTCTGATATTATTCTTAGATAGCTAATTAAAAAAACCATGGGAACTGTTCATTACAAATGTTAATATTTGTGCCTTTTTAGGATTTAACTAAGTTTAGCATGCGTCTCATGAAGACACATCGAAAGCAATTAAGTTTCATTAAATCATTGACGAGTTTATTTCAATAGGTTTATTTTAATACCAATGTGGTTAGCTTGAATTTGTCAACGATGTCATTCGTGAACTAATGCAAAATTTCACCTAAAGTGGTAAGCATTATTTACATTGGCAAAATAATTATTGATTCTATCAATTTTGAGAGCTCAGAATGGCATCTGGTAATAATAATAATAATACCTCCTCATATAGATTGTTAGCGTAGTAAGAAAGAAGTAGTAATAACTCTATAGCGCGCAGTCTGATTTAATCCTTATTACGGCTCTGGTAGTGGTTGTCTTTGATTGAATTATATTTTTTCCCGATAGAGAGAGAAATAACGCATTTAACACGTAGCTGGGCGTCAAGGGGTTAAGAGAAGAGGACTTCATATTGATCCTTGAGGCACGCAGATTAATATGGTAACAGACTCAGTTAAGTTTCTAACAACTTAAGATTTTTTTCAGACAAATGAGACTGCAAAATGTGCAAAAGTAAAAGTTTATTAGAATTAACATAGTATTGACATCTTTTGTAATGTTTGATGATTAATTACCACTAACAAATGCTAAAGAAATGTCGCGATTTACAGAAGTAAAATAAGAAGGCAATTAAAAAAAGGTTTAGCTTTATTATATGTTTTGGTATTGGAGCGTTTAACATTAACTGTTAGTAATCAACTCAACAAATCAACTTTTCTCGGGAGTCGGGAGGGACCTTCACTATCCGGAAGAGCGCCTTTTTTATATAACTATCGAGGGGTCTGTCAAGGTTACAGTAAGTAAAATTTCATTATGTGTTAAGCTAGGTAAGCTCTATAATTTTTATACTTTATGGTAACAAGATATAGATCATAACTTTAAAGCATGATATATATACTTTCTTATTATATTTTAAGTTTAGTTTTTTAACTGTGAACCTGTTGCTACATAACATTATATTTAATTATATGAGCCAATTATGACGCGGCCAATTATGCTAAATTACAGTAGTTGTATCAGACTGGTATGCGATTCTGCTGCGCCCACCGCGTAATGGGACGGAGGATGTGGTCCGCACGGGGGTGTGCTCGTGGCCCTGTGCAACCAAACACAAAATTATGAAAAAACAGACAGATAAAGTAGACCCTACACCTTTATAACATCGTTCCAAAAGACTGTAGGTTACCCGCTATTAAGCAGAACGGAAAAGTAATTTTCCGTTCAGTGGCTGTTTGCATAACATATTCTATAAAAGATCGATATGCGATTCACTTCTTTGTTATTTCTTTATTTAACAAAAATATCTAAGCATCAAAATTTGGTTGTTTCTCAATTTCAGACACTTTAATGTTTTTGGCCTGGCTCAACAGAAAAAGTCTTCAAAGTTTCGTAACTATAAGCCTTTTTAAAGACCAGGTTATATTAAAATTTAATATTGTCGTCTTAATGTCTAAGCATTTTTGAATAGTCTTATAGGTTCTTTGACTTCTTACCTCAGCAGTTCTTAAAGATTCAGTCTATTTTAACTTGTGTCTTTGGGGATTTGAGTTTATTGAAGACTAGCTGATCCGGCCACGCGTTGCTGTGTTACGAATTAAAAAAAAAACTATCCTATCTCTTCAGTTGGACCAAATTACACATAAATACCAACTTTCATCAATATCGGTTGAGTTGGTGAATAGTTCACTGGGAACATACATTGTGACACTGGATTTTTATATATTAAGATTTTTGTGTATTATGAAAAGTATACTACAACCTGCCCAGGAGTATGAAGAATAATTGTACCAAGTTTCGTTAAAATCCGTCGAGTAGTTTTTGTTTCTATAAGGAACATACAGACAGACAAAAACTTTACTGATTGCATTTTTGGCATCAGTATCGATCACTTATCACCCCCTGATAGTTATTTTGAAAATATATTTCATGTACAGAATTGACCTCTCTACATATTTATTATAAATATAGATTATCTATGATTAAGTAGTGATTAACGTTCAAACGTTCACAAACACAGCACGAAAGTGATTATTTAATAAAACCATTTCAAGACTTATTAGGGCAAACTTTACTAAGTAAAAAGGAAAATAGTTTATACTCTTATATCAAATTAATTCAAATTATGTGATAATTATGGGAATCATCGACATAAGAAGAGAGAAATTTGCGAATCGATAGGTAACCTATAAAAACCTCCTTAATCGAGATCATATCCTACCCAAGCCGAAATTTTGAGTCCGCTTCTACTGAAGACCTATAATCTTTTGGAACAGTGAGTAATTAAAGTAGTACTTTACCCCTGAGCAGAGAGAGTGCGTCCCTGAGTTCGTGCGCGGCGCGTGGCCTGTTGGCGGCGGCGGCCTGCGCGCACCCGCAAACCGCTCCGCGCAGTCCCTCCCACATTTCCGGGCCTCCATCCAGTCTACACCCATAGCACATGCTAATATCATCAGCCTATTGTATATACACGAGTATTTCGGCGTATCCAGCTTATAGCTTTCCTAGGAAAATCGTTGATAACATCAACGAAGCGATTTTGTTTTCAAAAAAGATAGGAACCAAAATTATTGCAAATAACTCTTAGAAGTATCTTAGGATCTCATAAATGTCTTAAAGCTTTTTACCAACCTGTCGAGCATATGAAAGGCTTTTGCAGCCACGAGGAATTGTCCCATTCGATAGCTGTCATTGGCCACTAGTTGCAGAAGGGCGAAGTTGTCTGCTGTACCTGCCGACTAAACAAATAAACGTCCAACGTAGGTGCATCCATATAGTCCAAGAGCCCGCGACGGCCAGACGTAAGTATAATTAAAATTTGTTAAAGTTTCAGGGTATTTGCCAGGAGATTGCGCCCGTACTGAGTGTCTGGTAGTGAACTATGTGATTTCTAATATTGTTCCGAATAAAATAAATAAAACTGAGTTTTATACAATAACGAATTTGAGGTGCAATTTTAAACACCTTTACTACCTGTTACCTGTCAAAGCCACCACTACCCATATTTCATAGCCGCGGACCATTCTTACATTGTTGGGGACATACATAGAGAAATTTTCAGCCTTTATAAAAATAACGAAGGTCTGGATGTCACGGGCTCTTGCTCTAATAGCGCACCTCTAACAGCTTGAATATGCTGTGTATGTGTGTAAATATGTATTAATATATCTTTATTTTTTTATACTAATAGGCTTGGCGCTATCTCGCATTATGGTAAGCGACGATACGATCTAGGATGTGACGCGCTAGAAGATATCTCTTCACTCGTGACTTGAAGACCCCTAAATTGTATTTGTCAGGAAACACAGATTCAGGCAAAGAGTTCCAATCCTTAGCAGTATTCTATAATGGTGGCACCTATTTATAAATCTGGTTGTTCGATGAAAAAATGGGGATGGTAGAACAAGGTTGTGGACAAGAGCGCATTGTGTAGACAGGATTTCGCATTAGGTAGGTAGGTCCACCGAACCAGTAGTAGCGTGGTGTACAGATGCAAGAGGCAGGGACAATACATACGGTGAGTGAGTGTAGCGTGCCTGGTTTTTGTAAGAGGAAAAGGATCCGCCTTATTAGCTCTTGAGACTGGGTCCTCGGAATAAAAAAGTTAAGAAGTTATAGTGCGTTTATTGAAAGAAAATTGCCTATATAAACTAAGGGAGGTGTACTCGAGGTTTCGTCGTCTGTAAAATGTAACGAGTGCGTGAAGGAGCTATAAATACTGCAACAGCCAACGTTACAAAAAATGGTTAAGTAAGATTATTATATTTTTGATGTATCGTGTCACACCTGGATATACGATATATCAAAAAATGAGAAGCCAATATATTTACCGCGCTCGAGAAGCATATAAGTATTAAGGTTAAAAGTCTGCTGAGGTTTCTATTAGGTTGTTATTTTCCTTCCCCAAAATTATTGAGCATTTATCAACGTTTTAATTTTAAATGTTCGCTTACCTTGACACAGATCTCCCAGGCGAGGGTAGCGTCCCCGTTCATGATGTGGCAGCGACAGCGGCACGCTAGGTATGTGAAGCTACTGCGTATGCCTTCATCTTGGATGCCCAGGAGACTTTCCTCCGCCTCACGGTAAAAACCCGTCGCCACTTTAGCCTGGTAATGACCAGTTAAGAAAATTACCAACTTATAATAATTTCATAGAATGTAGGTATAATTATTTTTGAAAAAATCATAGACAAATCTGGAATTTCATACTTAGATTGCGTTTGGTGTATTATATGCTGTTAATTCATTTTTATGCAATGCAAACAAAGATTACCTGAGCATAGTTAAAGTTGAATGTGTCATCGTTAACAAAGAAGCTCTTGATGGAGTTTAGGTACACGAGGACCTCCTCGTGGTGACCGGCCAGAAAGTATGAAGACGCCATACACTGGCGGCCCGGGATTGTGTCGCACTCTGATGCGGAACTACCTACCAGCTGGAAGCTTTGCTGAGCCATTTTCATTTGTTCTTCCTGACATACAAAAAAGCTTTTGTTTTTTACAAAACAATTATAACCTATAATAACAGTAAGTGAAAAATATACATATCAGCAGTACTTTATTTCTCTCTTTAGAGCTGCCTCATTACTTAGCGAGCGTTTACATCGCCTTAGGGTGTGTGACAGCCAGACTAGCATACAGATGAAACATACTGTATACATAATACATAGCTAGAATTAGGCACAATATCAAAACATTGCAAAAGTGAGGATAGTTACATCGCCGGTTTCGTTGTATAAGCGTACGCATACGACTGCCCGCAAGATGTAGTGTAGCGGCGAGGTGGGTTGCAACGGCTCCAGTAGCGCGCGCGCCTCCATTGGTTCTCTGTTCCGGAGCCGGTATCCGGCCAGATTCAAGCGCGCTTCGGGTACAACATCCACTAATTCAGGCAAAACCTGTTGAATAAAAAGATTAAAATTCAACCAAAATGCTTGGAGTGCAGTTAAAATGTTTTAAAAATAATCGGAACACGTCACGATTAACGATGCGCGTGTAAACAAGCATAGATATTAAATCTGAAATTGTAAAAAAATAACCTTAAGTGCTCCTTCGCCGTTTCTGAAAACTACGAGGTTGTGTTTGACTAGATCTTGTCCAAAAGTGTGCTGTTCTGAAGATATCTGCTTTAACTCAGTTTCCGCTGCTTTGCCGTTATATAATCTGACATAAAAGAAAAACTGTATGTTACTTACAATTAAATAAATTGAAAATCAATAAATTCATCTACTATATTGGTTTTAATGCGGATTTATTTTCTAACGAGCGGAGATTTTATTTCCATATTTTTATATAAGTATACAGGGTGTCCCAAAAAATAGTGTCAAGCGTAAGTCCAGAGTTAGAGCACCTCTTGGAGTACCCGAATCACCCCCATGTATGTTCCGCGATTATTCGTAGTTTTCGAGTAATAATTTTTTTCCGACTTTTTGAAAATTTTGATACAAAGAACTTAAAAATTTTAAATAAAAAAAAGTAGAACATATTTTAATGTTTTTCTTTTTGCCACTGAATCATCTTTAGTGCTTCTTTTATGTCTAAAATAATCAGCTTCGTAACTTTAGTGGAAATTTAGAAAACGGTAGTGTAAAGTCAAAATTTGAATGTTAGTGAATAATTACTTAAAATTTCATCTTTAAATTAAAAATCTAAACAGGCGAATTCATGGTTTCTAAGTATGTGTAAAAACTTCTCTAGACTCTCTGCTTTCATAATCATTTAAAAAAAGAAGTACTTAATAGGGTTACTTTGGCTTAAATCGGCCATCAAAGACAGCGAGGTGAAAATTTCATAAAATTTACCAAATTCCTATCAGATGATAAAAAAAAATATCTGGTCTTTTTATAATTTCTAAGGTTCAGATTAATTACAATTTAGCAAAAATTAACTACATGAAACCCATATTTAAATATTTTTCTCGCGGATCACATCGGTTGTAGTGTTGGATGTAACGCAGTACTTACCTGCTAAAAAATTGCCCGAGTGAGAGGATATGAAAGAGATCGCATTATTGCTATCTCTCTCACTCTCATTGGCAAAATGGATAACTGTAACTGAGGAATGCTATTCTTTGTGACAAGGGGATGAGGCGGGGGGTGTAGTCCGAGCGCCTATTGTGTTCTGGCGCCAGTCGTTTGCCTGCTTTTGTTTGCGCCTTACGTACGATACGCTCATTTTTTTTTTTTTTTTTTTTTATTCCCTTAAGTTGGCAAACAAGCAAACTGCCCACCTGATGGTAAGTGGTAACAGTCACCTATAATACATGCGGCTCTTGTGAGATTCGCAGCAAAACTGCAACCCCCACAAGAACCACAGTGTACGTTGCCAACTTGTGACATAAGGTGTAAAGTCACTGTACCCAGTAATTTTACTGCCATATCTTACCCTTCAAACCGGAACACAGCAATGCAAGCACTGCTGCTTTGCGGCAGAAATAGGTAAGACGGAGGTACCTAAGCAGACGACCCTGGTACAGAGTCTCCCTCCAGTTATTTGTGAATATTTGACGAACTTTGCTTTCTTTACGGACCTTGAGTGCGATTACGATTTAGTTTTGTGTGAATACGGGTTTTTGACAAATTTGGCATTCTTAACGGACTTTTCAAGCTCTTCATTTTGTGATGTCTTTTTCATCGCAAGAATATGCTCTTATGCATTACTTTTATGGATATGCAAGAGGAAATGCTTCTGAAGCAGCCAGGTTGTTCCGGCAGCAAGTACAAAATGGAGGTGGACCTCAGCCTGAAACTTGGCCTGATCATCGCATGATTTTAAGAGTACATAACTCTTACATGGAAGGACGCCTACCAGGTAGAAGATCGGGTCGCCCATCTGAAAAGAGTGACCCAGATACTGTCCAATCTGTGGTCGAAGAAGTGGTGAGAGATCCATCAGTTAGTGTAAGAACAATAGAACGTCGAATCGGAATTCCGAAATCACAAGCACATCGAATACTTCATCAAGAGCGTTTTCACCCATATCACATCCAGAAAGTTCAGCAGCTCAAGCTCGCAGACTACCCGAGAAGGGTGGCATTTTGTCAGGAAATGTTACGGAGACAAGCTGAAAACGAAAATTTCTTTAAAAATATTCTATGGACTGATGAATCACATTTTAAGCGATGTGGGGTGTTTAATGCGCATAACTACCATTCGTGGAGTATTGTAAATCCACACCTCACAAGGGAATCTAATTTCCAAGAACAATTTAGTATCAATTTGTGGTCAGGCATCCTAAACGGACAGCTGATTGGTCCGTTCGAACTACCGGACCGACTGAACAGCGAGGCCTACTTGCAATTTCTACGACGTGATCTCGGCGTCTTATTAGAAAATGTAGACCTATTAACGCGGAGAAATATGATTTTTCAAAACGACGGCGCTCCATGCCATTTTGCTAGAAATGTTAGACAACATTTGTCTGAAACATTTCCAGGCAGATGGATCGGTCGTGGAGGGCCCATTGCGTGGCCGCCACGGTCCCCCGACTTGAACCCCATAGATTTTTTCGTCTGGGGATACTACAAGGAATTAGTATACGCCAAGGACATTACAAACGTCACAGTGTTAAGAACAAAATTAAGACAAGCGGAAGAAACAATAAAAAACAACAGAATTGCATTTATAAATTTAAAAGAAAACTTTTTTAGACGATGTAGAATATGTATTAAGCACGAAGGTCGTCATTTTGAAAACTTTCTTTAAGCGATCGAATAATAAATACTTTGAAAATAATGTTTTGTTTCATTTATTAAGTTATAATAAACCTTCAAAGGTTATTAAAGATGGCAGCAGGAACAGTTATTTTTGACCTTCAAATAATAAATTTTTAGCTTTTCTACAATCATTTTTGGTTTATTAATAAATAATTGGAATTTAAAAATAAAATTATTCAGAAGTCGAGTTTTATGAAATTTTCACCTTGCTGTCTTTGATGGCCGATTTAAGCCAAAGTAGCTCTTTTAAGTACTTTTTTTTTAATTATTATGAAAGCAGAGAGTCTAGAGTAGTTTTTACACATACTTAGAAACCATGAATTCACCTGTTTAGATTTTTGATTTAAAGATGAATTTTTAAGTAATTATTCACTAACATTCAAATTTTGACTTTACACTACTGTTTTCTAAATTTCCACTAAAGTTACGAAGCTGATTATTTTAGACATAAAAGAAGCACTAAAGATAATTCAGTGGCAAAAAGAAAAACATTAAAATATGTTTTACTTTTTCTTATTTAAAATTTTTAAGTTCTTTGGATCAAAATTTTCAAAAAGTCAGAAAAAAAAATATTACTCGAAAACTACGAATAATCGCGGAACATACATGGGGGTGATTCGGGTACTCCAAGAGGTGCTCTAACTCTGGACTTACGCTTGACACTATTTTTTGGGACACCCTGTATAGTTCTTAGAACGTGTGTATGTCACTGAAGTTTCTAAAACGACTTAACCGATTGTAATCAATTTGCCAGTGTATAGATAAATAGTATAACACTTTAGTATTTTAATAAGTAGGCCAAATTGTAAGCCAACATTCAAATTTGTAATAAAGAAATATATGTAAAATAAGTGTATAATAAGAATATTTGTAATAATTAATTGTAACAATCATTTGAACTAGCATCATTAAGTTAAGAAAAAACCATTCTATGATGCAGTACCTACTTAGGGACTAAGAATATCACAGCAACCGATACAGTCGCCACGCAATGTTTTTCTAATTTTATGTTACAAGGCGCTTTAAACGTGTCTAGTAGGTAATAAAATAGATGTTAGATTTGTGTTAAGCTGCACATTGATGATCAGTTTTTCGCGTCAGTTGAACTGACGTCCATCCAAAATTTGATCGTGAGTGTCGAATCATCACTCCAGAGTTTTAACTGACGACGCGCCACGTATTTCCGAGATTACCATATATCCAACTCGGCGCGTCACGCCAAACTGATCGTGAGTGTGTGATCGTCAATAAAATGGCGTTAGTTCGCTCGCAGCGCCAGCGGCGCGGAACGCATTGTTGTATATACTATTAACTCCGATGCTAAGAAATGAAGAGTGTCAGTCAATCTCTCATGAGGGCAAATAGGTTCTCTCATATTAGTATCCTTTTTAGTAATATATGGAGTTATATACTGACGCGATAAACTAATCGCCAATGCCCATCTTTACAATAACATAACCAACAACGACGAATTCTCTACATCTGTGCAAGGCTTAGTACTTCAAATAAACTTACCTGAACAAATTGCAGGCCTTCAAATTGCTGGCTATGGTAGAGGTAGGGTGGTGTGCTAGGTACACTCCTAGCACCTCCTGGGATACATCGTAGTAGTCCAATTTGTAATAACATAATGCCACGTATACGTTCAATGCCATGTAGTTCCTGAACAGAGTCATTATACATTAAAGCTATTGACTTTGTGAAAAGTATAAGCTTTTCACAAAAGATATAATAAACATGTTATAATTGCACATGAACCAGATGCAAAATCAGGGAATTTAAACCTAAAAGCCCTGTTTGGCCAAATATTAGCTGCCACGATTGAAGACTGGTACTGCGTGTGTAACGATAAACCAAATAAATTAGAGTCTATTAAAATGTTCAATATTATGATAAAATATAATATGCATAGTAGGTAATATACAAACAACGACATATATCACAGTATCCCTCTGCTTAACAGTGCGTAACATGAAAATGTCTTTTTTCATTGCTCTATTTCTAAAAGATAACATGGTCGACTAAAATAATTCGAAATGTAACCAATTTCATTTGGAGAATTAAACATAGGGATTATTGCGCTATACAGATCTGACGATAATAATTTCGGAGAAGTAATTTCAAAATGCCTACTAAAAAACTACTGATTCATCAGATCATTCCAATCTACTCTATTTACTTCAACATGCCTTTTTAACGAAACAATTTTATTTAAAGTTATTGATGATATTACCCTGATGTATGACATAGAATTTTAGTCCAATCCATATCATCGTTCTCATATCTTTTATATCTGAAAACGCAACGTGCATTATATAAGTATATTAGCAGCTATGACTATCGAAGAAGTTCTTCCTGGCAGAATATTTAAACAGATTGTAACAGAGTAGTGGTTGTAATTTGGAAATAAAGCTTGATAATTGAAGAGTTTTAGGAAATAAAAGAAGTTTCGTTAACTAAAGGTCATAGAGGTCACTTCTGATAGTTACTTATTTACATTAAAACAGCTGAAGCCGGTAGCAAAATTATAATTGCTAAAGAATGGATTATAGTAATGTATCTTGTTGAGAAAGATTACAGCAAGCAGATGCTGTGACGCCCGTTCAAATCATGTAAGCCTTTTGTTTTCTTATCGCTTTTAGGAAACATTCAAAAAAGTAATCGCAAAAAATTTAAATCATACAGGATTTAAGTGAAGGAAAAATACTAACGTTGACATTAACTACAGATGAAGATTTCACTGAAAAGGAAAACTTTCCAAGTAGGTAGGTAAAATACAGTTTCCAAATCTAGATTTCAGAATACATATTTAACGAAAGTTTGTATTTTCAAAACATGTCCATACTACTCACCTCCTCTCCAGCAATAATTTCTTGTACACATCGATGGCCTCTTGATAGTGTGCACGCAGGTAGTGTACAGAGGCCAAGCATAGCTGGTCCTCGGGCACATCGCGTAGGGAAGTGTGGGCACGCATTAGAGCCTCCTCATCCCCAAGCTTATGCGCCAGGTGGAACGTCAACCGATTCTGGAGATATATTTAACCTTTAACCAAATGTAATAAACAAGGAAAAAAAATCTCTTCAAATAGTTAAGAATAACTGAAGTCGACACAACACTGTCTTTAATCAAAGATTGATAGAGTGAGGACTATATAGTATGATAGCACATATCTTCTAAACTCAATGTAATCCGATTATGCTTTGCGTTATATATTTTAACGTACCTTTAGCGCGCATTTGGGTGCTTCTTCAGCTGCTTCTTGAGACTCTTTGTACATACCTGCCGTTAAAAAGATTATGGTAATATTGTAATTATTTTGCAATGTACTTTATGTTTTGAGATTGCTTTCGGTCTTGTTATTCTGTTGTGAAACGTTAGCAAATTATCATATTATAACTTAGTGCAAATAAGTACTTAAATTGTTGATACGTCGGCTCATATTAAGCTAATAGGATCCCTATTGAAACGGATCTGATTGGCAGCTTATCTACAAGCAGAATTAAAGAAAACTCTAGCAAGCACTTTTTTTCAAAGTCCTTACTGTTTATGTAAACAACCTTGGGTTTTTGAAAAAAGTTCAAAAAACCCTATGAGATTTCTGAATCTTAATTATCCGTAAATACATTCGAAAACTATACGATACAATAGCCTTGTATGTATCTAATGTTCATCTAGTCAGACCTGAGCTTTGATGCACTGCTGTAGCGCTGTAACACCAAAATCTACAAAAGCACCAAAACTAGTGCGACCAGTAGCCGTAGCCGAGATGGGGAGGAATGGAAAGCGGGATATAATAAAACTCTGCGATTATATCGTTTTCATTGATGTCGATCTGCCAATATGCGTGTTAACTGGGTGTATCAGTGTCGGCAGGCCAACAGGTTGGACTCACCGCCTAGTTACAAAAGGTTAAAGTCAGATTTTCGTTATTTATTCCATCAGTCATATCAATAGCTATGGCCACATTTGAGCTTAATTCATGCTCATTAACTAGTCGAGAAAGATACTGTTATATCAGCAAGATAGATATTGCTCTTAAGGGATTGCGCTGCCGTAGATAAATATTCATTATCTACTAAAGATTCAATGCAACAAGTCTGTATGCAAACCTCAGGATTTGAGCTTCCGAAATCAATCCGTGCTGAATTTTAATTGACAGCGTAACTAAACCTCGTGTGCCAAGCACTAAGAGTGCATTGCAGTTGCTATTTTAGTTCTGCGAATTGGTGAATGGATTTACGCACCCAGGTAGAAGTAGCAGACTGCGATATCGATTGCAATGTTGTCAGAGACTCGGTCATCAAGATCTTCTCTAGTGCGCACTCGCAAGTACTCGTCGAGAGCGTGTTTGTATTCGCCTAGGTGAAACCAGCACCATGCCGCCCATACATCTGCCCACACGTCGTTGTTACCTTCATGCTGGAGAAACTGAATAAAAAAATGCACGGTCACTTTATTAATATAAAGGTCAGAGTCGGATTGGGGGGACGGCAGGCGGGGCTACTGCCCTGGGGCCTCCACGTGAGAGGGGCCCCGAAAACACAGAAAAAAAAATACAACTTTCGACGGGTTACTTTTGACTATCAAGTTTTTCCAATTTTTCTTTGTAGAATTTAGAAGAACTTTTAACATTTTATAAAAACTATCATTCGCAATTAATGATTTTGATTTTTTATTCGAATAAAATTAGGGACCTCCCTTGCCCCAGGGCCTCCACATGTCTAAATCCGGGCCTGATAAAGGTGAGTAACTGTTAGAGATTAGAATATTTTTTTAATAATATATATATACTATACACAATAATAAACATGAAGAGACAAACATACAAGACGAAGTAAAAATAGCTTTGTTGCCAAAATTCTAGAGCTCCGTGTGATCGCATCTTAAGGAGGATCGTGCTTGTGAGTCGATCAGTTGTTTAAATTAATGTTAATTGTGAATATAAACAAGAAAATCTTCGAAACCTTAAACTGGTTAATGCATAAACTATAGATAATTTTGCGGGATTATGTATCTTGGAAGCTACCTTATTATCCCATATTAGCTTTACTGTACCTAATAATTACGCTAATAGCGCAATATTTCTTTTAAAATATTATCTGTTAAAACAACGCTCTCACCTCCAGCATAGTGAGAGCACCGACATAGTCCCTCTTTAGTATGTAATCCTCTAGTTCTGGAAAGCTCCTCTTAGAAGACGAACTGCCGCTGGTGCGACTGTCTGCTGCTGGCTTTGACCGGGACAGAATCTGTTAAATACCAGCGTAACCTTTACACAATAACTTAACCTAACAAGTAGAATAATTTTGAACTCGTGTAGTTCTGGATAGGAATTTACGGCGGAACGTAATACTAAATTTTATATTATTTAAGGTAACCTACAAGTTATCTACTTATCAAGATCGAGAAGAAAAAACATAAAATTTTTCAAATTCAAATAATAAAAAACCAAAGTTAGTTTATTTTGGTTAAACAAGAATTAAAAAATGCGTGAAAAGTAAAATTGAATACTTGCCATTTTAATTATTTACTTAGATACAAATCTAAAACAGTTTGGCGCGTCTGTTGACATTACACGTTGCCATAGCGACGGAAGGTCATCAGTCCCGTATCAACAAGGACGTGGCGACTAAACTTTTTCGTGTATTTCCATAGAGATTCAAAAACCTTTCTAAAGATAATACAATTCTTGCGTTGCTAAGCAACGTGTAACGTGGAATTTTAATGTAACGCAGTCTTTTACAGTGTTTTTGAGAAAAATTAAAATTGAAGAACTGACTAAATGTCGGAGTCTACGAAGTCAGACCCACAGTGTCTATGTACGGAAACATCCTCATCGTCGACTCCTCCTCTCTCTCCTAACTGCGTGTGCCCTCGAGATGAACACGAGATCGTGGTTCACGAAGAGACATGCCTCTTGTACAAGAACGAAAGAATTATATTTCCTCATGTATGATGTATTCTGGTTTTCCTCTCTGCTTTAAAATATGCCGAAAATTTTGACATGAAATATATTTCCAGGAGCCAGAGACCTGTGAGTGTGAGACACCTCCATTCGAAGATGGAATCTGCAAGTGCTGTGCCTGCCTCATTGACCAGTGCCGTTGTAAAAAAGCCGGCAGGGAAGCTTTTGACGAGTCAGTAGATTCATATGTTGTGCCGACAGATCACCACTACCTATATGCCACGTTAGAAATAAAAACACACATTTATGATGATCTTATTTAGGTGGCGTAGCAAGCGAGATATCGGTGCCATGCCAGCTGTTCTGGAGTCAACCCATCCTCTCATGCAGCGATTCCAGCAGACACTCAAGCAGTTCCTTGAAAAAGAGAACGCTATAGCTGAGGAGCAGATCCTAAATCTGGTACGAATAACCATGTTTTTAGATAAAAAAGGATTTGTTTATAATTTTAGCGAATTACAACAACAAGTTACAACAATATAATTCTTAGCATTACATTTACGAAGTTTTAATTTCAACCAACGAGCTCGTTGGCGCAGTTCAGAATATGACTGCGGAGGTTAAGAAACATTCTCAAGGGCCTGTAATCGGATGGGTAACCAAAAATGCACTATCAACGAGAAAGATTTTAACTCTCCTGTTGACTGGTAAACAATTAGTATTAAGTCCGCCATTTGTACATATTTATTTGTGTGCAACAAAGTTTAAGTAAAAAAAGTCCTTACTTCTCCTCCTCCTCTGTGTTTCAGAAGACATGTCAAACCGTTGGTTCCCCCGGCTGTATCAACAGTAGTCAGTACCCTCCATTCCGTACTAACCCGCATGGTGGGTTATGGTCCCTCCTCCCTTCCTACGGTGTCTTCAACCATAGTGAAAACTTGTGCCCCTACAGTGAGGAAATAGTAAAAAAGTAAAGTTATAGGCTGGTTGCTGATGCTGGATATCAACTGAGTATAATATAAAAATAGCTTATATAGCTGGTCTCACATTCCTTGAAATTGGATCGTAGGTCACGTAGTTCGAAGGTAAATAACTGAATATTTAGCTCAAACTTTAACATACTTTATGTTGGTTAGCGTGAAGAGCTGAGGCTGAGTAAGCTGGGCTACGAGCAAGATTTGGAAGCCATTTATCGCAGCGATCATGACACCAATGCACAAAGGGTTTGCAATATTTGTTATTTTTAACTGACAAATACAATGCTTACATTTGAACTTTTATTCAGTTTGTGGTTTTTGTCTAAATTTGAAGTATTACCGGTGCAAATACGCTGCAATTATTTTATCTAAGCGATACTTAAAGTGTTCATAGTGGTTATAAGGACAGATAATATATAGCTAAAGCAGTAAGGCAAGTACGTTCAATCGATCGAAACAGGCACACCTAAACAAGACTCCTAAAGCTGCGAATTGACGATCAGTTTTTCGCATCAGTTGAACTGATGTCCATCCAAATTTTGATCGTGAGTGTCGAATCATCACTCCAGAGTTTTAACTGACGACGTGCCACGTATTTCCGAGACTATCATAAATCCAACTGTGCGAGTCGTGCCAAACTGATCGTGAGTGTGTGATCGTCAATCCAACACAAACAGGTAGTACACTTCCTAACAGCCCGGCCGATTGAAAACTGAAGAGCCGGAGTGACGCCAGTGAATGCGGAAATCGAGTTGGCTTAAAACCATTTGGAGTGACGCCACAGTTTTACGTCTGGACTGATGCGAAAAACTGATCGTCAATCCCCACTTTAAAGGTACGTTTACACGCTTGCCAAGCCTTGGCAAACTGCAAACAGTTCCAAGCCTCCACAAATCTCGCTTGGCGTTTGATGGTACGTTTACACGCTTGCCAAGCCTTGGAGTTTATACGCTTGTGAATGCGTCAGTCTGCAATATACATCCAAGCATGGCGGACACCGAACTTGTGACGGCTATTGCATTTGGTTTAACGTACTTTTATTTGAAATTTAAACAAAGTGGAATAAAAAAAAGGAGAGCTCGACGACAGCGAAGATGGTGGATGAAAAAGATTCATCATAATCGTACCAGGTAACTACTATTTTGATTTAACCATTATCTGTTGCAATTGAGTTATGCCACAATACTTACGATATATTTTATTTTTTACAGACAATTTATAGAAGAGAAATTTAATGAACTTTTACATGAACCATCTGGAGAGTTTGATAACTTCTGCCGAATGAGCTATTCTGATTTTGAGTTTTTACTGCAAAAAATTTCACCAATAATATCCAAGCATGATACAGACTTCAGAGAAGCTATACCAGCCAAATTTCGTCTTGCCATTACGCTACGATTTTTGGCATCTGGTGATTCTTACAAAAGCCTTCACTACTTGTTTAAAGTATCTGTCCCTATGATATCAATAATCATTCGTGAAGTTTGCCGAGCTCTTACTGAAATTCTAAAGGATCTAGTTAAGGTAGGAAAAAAACAAAACATTATGTTATACATTTATTTAGATTTTAATAGAATCATAGGAAGTCTTTGTTGCTTTAAATGCTTTATTGTTTAATTATTTATTAATTTAAATAAGAATTATGTCGACGAATCAAAATCTTCGAAAGCATTCAACACAGCCATGTTTATAATGTTGGTTTCACGTGGGGCTGGGTTGATGATTTGGTCCGATATGATACGAATAGATGACGAGGGTGCTGTGGATGTAGACGGAGCTGGAGCTATTGAAGTTGGTATATGTTTTGCCATGTCTGGCGCTGAATAAGAAGTTTGTGTGTTTGGAGAGGGAAAAAAACTTCGGTCGTTATGAATAGGTTCAGAATAAACACTATTAACTGATGTTGGCCGACTCGGAATGACTTGAGGAAATGGTGTTGAATATGCACCAGCCATTGACGACAGTCGAGAATAATATTGAGGGTATGGTGTATGAAGCTCATTTGATTTTTGACTGATTCTGTTTATAAACAACCCATCTATTTGGTACATCATAATTTTTCGTTCATCAGTTGACAGTTCACGTAGCTTTATAGCCAATAATTTTGCGTATAGATCGCAATCATCGTCTTTGTGAGCAGGAAATTTTCATTCTGTCTTTGACCCAAAGCATTTGTTAATTGTCCAAAAGCCACGGCCATTTGCTTTTCAGCCGTTTCAGAAGCAAGGCGATGACGTTTATTAGTAACAGCTTGTATGGATGGTGGTTTGGATGGTGATCTAGATGGTGGTCTGCATGGTGTGGCAACCGTACTTGTACGGTCTCTTATCAGAGGGTCATCCTCTGTCTGATCTGTATCTTCTTCTATTTGTTGTAATTGCTGCAAAAAAATAATATACTTAAAATTACACTTCATTTACTTTTTTTACAGATGCCCACCACAGCAGAAGGATGGCTTAATATAGAAGAAGGATTCAGGACTAAATTTCCACATTGCATAGGTGCATTGGATGGCAAGCATGTAGTCATTGAAAGCCCAACGCATAGTGGAACAGAGTATTTCAATTATAAGAAAACTTTTAGCATTGTCCTTTTGGCTTTAGTGGATAGCAAATACAAATTTGTATTCGCAGACATCGGGAGTCAAGGAAGAATAAGTGACGGCGGCGTCTTTAATAATTGTTTACTATGGAAAAGAATAATTAGAAACGAGATAGATTTTCCACCACCATGTCCACTTCCAGGATCGAATATTAATATTCCATACGTGTTTTTAGCTAACGGTGCTTTTGCATTGAGTCAACACGTAATGAAACCCTACCCTGGAAACCATGAAGTAGGCTCACCAAAAAGGTTATTTAACCAAAATTTATCTAGATCCCGAGTTGTAGTTGAAAATACGTTTGGAATTTTAACCTCAGTTTTCAGAATATTCAGACGCCCTATCAATTTAGAACCACAAACTGTAACGGAATTTACGATGACTTGTGTATTACTACATAACTTTTTGAGAACAAGTAAAAGTTCTTCAAATCGATATACTCCTCAGAGTTCGTTTGACGTATATGACAGTAGTGGAAATATGGTTACCCCTGGTTCATGGCGTAGAGATAACGACGAATATAATGCATTGCAAAATTTACCACAAATACCACGAAGATCTCCGGTGAACGTCAGAGAAGTCAGGGAAGAATTTACTTCATATTTTAATAGGATTGGATAAGTTGATAAAAATGTATAAATAAATGTAGGTATAATAAGAAACGGTGTTTTTTTTAAATTAGAATAAAAAAAAAATTACTTACTGTTTCGGTGTTTATTCCTTCATTGCAAGTATATACTGGTAGTAAAAATGACTCCATGGTTTCGTAAGCATACCAAGTTGGATTGTATATTTCTTCGGCACCTAAAATAAAATATAAACTTCGAAAATTAGAGCGAGATAGTTGCGGAATAATCGAGAAACTAAACAACGCTTTTAAACATAAGTTACACCTTGCTAAGCAGACTATCAAAATAATTATAAATGTATAGTAGGAACATACCTGCGCCAGAACGCATTGATTCACGTTTTTTTTTCAAGTGCTTGCGAAAAGTAGACATCAATATCTCTTTTTTATTTTTTATTTCCTTTACTGGCCTTCCAGTAAGGTCAGCAAGACGAATCCATGCATCTGCTTGTTTCTTTTTATCTTTATGATTTGCATCTTTCGGATTCCAGATGCATGGCTCCATTTGGTAATGTTCCAGAAACGAAAGACTCTCCTCATTAGACCAGCAACTCATTTTATTTTTTGTAAAATCACGCAAGGATGTACTCGCAGCGAGATCACAATGGCTACTAAACGCGGACCAACATGTAAATGCATCGCAAGCGCTTGCCGCAGACGCCCTTTGATCTGCGTCAAAAAACCGACACTCGACTGGATCGGAAGCAAGCAGGCACAAGCCCACGCAAGCCAAGCCAAACGCCCTTTTTACATGCTTGCGATTGTCGATCCTTGCCAAGGCTTGGCAAGCGTGTAAACGTACCATAAGACATCGCAATGCTGTCAGTCCAGGGAAACAGTTCGAAACGATTTTTTACGCATTTAGAACTTGTCGCAACAGACGAAAGTATTTTTCAGTGAACAATATGTCATAACGACTTCTTGAAGTTTTAAAGTTTAATTTTCAAATACTAAGATTTATTTTTAAACTTCTTGATTCAATCAATTATTTGATCATTGTACAACATAAATAAAGATTTAATAAAAAAATAACTAAAATTTTACAAATAAATAACAGTGCCACCTCTAACGCTCTGATGGAACGTAGGCATTTATCTCAATTCGTTATCTTATTAATAAGGTTTAAATATCCTACAATTTTACATCAAGAAAAAATTACTAATAGAAAGAGGAAACTGATAATTTAAGTACAGTGGAGCCCCGCTAATTCGGCCCCTGTTTAATCCGGCGCCCCCTGTAATCCAACATGCCTATGATGCCTATCACTGTGGATTGTATGTACACAAACTTTATTTTGGCAAATCTTCACTCTACATTAGTGATTGTAAGGCATTATCAAACAAGTTGCAATTTTTACGCGCCATCACTACACTGTTTTGTGGTCAACGCGTGTTTTAATTCTAACTACATATGATACCCCTATCATATGTAGTTAAACTCAAGCGGCCTAGCGTGCATTCATTGTTTACTAGTTAAGATAGAATCTTATTATTTTGATCTGTAATTTGTAGGATTACAAACATTTCTTTCAAAAAATTACGGACTATAGCGGATCTTAGGCAGTAGTCTATAATCCGACAAATTCGATAGTCCGACACTGCCCTGCAAAACGTTCGTCGGATTACCGGAGTTCCACTGTACTTTATTTTTCCAGGTGTTGATAACAGAATACGAGTCGACTCTAGCTCAGAGGACTAATGAGCGCCAGGCTGCCGAGGAACGTGCGCGCGAATATAACGAGAGATACAAACGCGACAAGGACAAGCTGGAGAATGACATTATGACCGGTGACCTTAACTAACTCCAACTTATTTCTATTGCTTCAGTGTTGTTCGTGTGTCTGTTGCGCTACATTTTATATAGCGTTATAAGTACACCCTAGTGCACCGAAGTTATTATATATATATATATATATATATATATATATATATGTAAAACCTGCCCTGCCGGCCTAGCATGCGCTACTTGAGATATCTCGCGCACGATTGAAGAGAAGTTTGTTGATATCGACCGACTTATATCTCGTTTTCCCTTACATGTAGACAAACTAATGTTGCCTCTTGATATATTATTATAAACTACTTTATTATCTAACATAGCCACATGGGTATGGTTCATTCAATTAATGTTGTGTGTTTTACCCTTTTATTTAATTTTCGGAAATGTTGATTATTTTGACATTGACTGACGACTTACAAGAGATAGTAGACAAAAATCCGCGGCTAAGTAAAACTGCATTTTTGACATAAGAAGTTGGCTTCTAAGCGCAACCATGTTAAAGACGATTGATGGCAAATCACTCAAACACGAGAAAACGGGTCGACAAAATTTTGTGGTGTTGCGTATGCTGGGCGGGCAGGTTTGACATCAACTATAGGGCTTTTCGAAAATTACTATATCTTATTTCTGATGACGTAGTACGTTATGGATTTATATTTCATAATCATTAAATAGTATTCCTTAGCCGCTCCCATGACGAATCCTTCAATTCGAGTGAAATTTCTTCTGCAAATCTTTATTGTTGCTGGTTGTGGTTAAAATATAAATAAATACTAGATTTGAAACGACTTAAAAACCTCTCTGTATTGATTTTTTCAACTGTTTCAATTACGAAATCGTCCCTTTTTCTATTTGATCCAGAACGAGAGGCGACCGAAGAGCTAGAGGCGCTTACGGCGTTGTGTCGACAATTGGAGGCCTGGCGGACGGAAACCGAATCCGACCTCACCGTCAGCCAGCGCATGTCTGATAAGATGCGCGCCGAGAAGCGAGCGTTAGGCGACGAGAAACGACAACTGGTAATAATCATGTACAGATTTAATGATTAGCTAAACACAACGATTATATGAGGGTAGTATGACTCTTGTCGCACGAAGAACTAACTACGCAGAACGCAGAACGTTCTACGCCTAACCAGCATTCATTGTCAGCCAGCGTTTCTTCGGCAAGATCACGGGAAGCGGTCGCTTTCCAATGAGAAACGTCTTGTTACGACTATCATATAAACTCGTAATGTCGAATGGAGTATCAAAGAGTACGGGGAATTTTATAAATTTCTTTAATGTTTATTACATTTTAGCTGCTAATTTTAATGACGTAATTCCATAGCTAGAAACGGCACGCTGATCTAGAGCTTATATACAATGAGCTAGCGCTTATTGTTCATTAATTATCTGGAGTACGTACAAAGACATCTTGGTATATTTTAAATATCACTACTGTCATATGTTGACATCAAACCTTTTATCTAGATATTACTAATGTAGGAAAGGTAGCTAACTAGAAAATACAGAGAAGATGAAGTGAGCTAAATTCAAAACAATATATTTTAAGATGGAAGTATTTGTTTCATTGTTATAAAATGGCTTAATTATTTAAAGTAGGTATAACTAAAGTAAATATAACTTAATTTATTTCCAGGATATGATAATTTTAGGTTTGAGCAATGAAGTGTGGAGGTTGGAGTCAAAGCTAGAAATGTTTCAAAAGCAACTTGAAATAAAAAATGTCGAGATGGATAAAGTAAACGACAAGGTAACCAATAAATCTTCTCTTGGAATATATATAAGGATTTTCGCCCCAACTTGTGCGAGTCTTTGAAGACTATCTCCGAGACAGAAGGCAGTTTGTGCGTCACGGTTGCTACGTTTCCGAATCATATAAAATTCCCTCTGGTGTGACGCAGGGTTCGATTCTTGGGCCTCTGCTATTTTTAATCTTGATCAATGATATAGTGAAAGTTCTCAGGCATTCCCAATGTCTGCTTAATGCGGATGATCTGAAACTGTTTGCGGATGTGGATAGTGAACGTGATTGCGAGCTCATTCAGCACGACATTAATGCTTTGTATCTGTGGAGTGAGCGTAATAAATTACAGTTCAATTTTATGAAATGCTCTGTAATGACGTTCAGTCGAAAGCGGTCACCAATCAGGTATCGGTACGTGTTGGGGAATGCTAATATAAAGCGCACAGATTCCATAAAAGATCTGGGGGTGATCTTTGATAGTTCTTTAACTTTCAATGAGCACATCTCAACACTTGCGAAGAGTGCTTTTAGTCGTCTAGGTTTTGTAATGCGAAATGTACGTGACTTTCACGATCCTGCAGCCATAAAGCTTCTCTATACCAGCCTTGTAAGAAGCAAGTTAGAAGCCAGTGCATGTGTGTGGAACCCACATGAAGCGAAATACACACTTATTCTAGAGAAAGTTCAGAAGGCTTTTCTTAGGTACTTTTATAAACGCATTTACGGCTACTATCCTTTTTTGTATCCCACTAAGTTTTTGCTAGGTAGCCTTGAAATGAATTCGCTAGAAGTCCGAAGAGCATTAAATGAAATCTATATAGGCCTTAAAATTTTGCGTGGGCTAATAGATCTGCCTGAGGCAGTAGAGCAGCTTTCTAGGTTCTTTGTGCCTGACAAGTACCTACGCCATCGAGCTAACCGGCGGCATCCTCTATTTGCTACACCTGCATGCCGCACCGAAGCGCGTGCTCAGTCCCCACTCTGCCGAATGCATACGGCCTTCAATGCCTTACTAGTGAAGTTTCCTGAACTGGGCTTGTTTGCTGACGAGTGGAAGCTCATAATGAATGCGGCTTTGAAAATTATGGAGAATGACTGATTTTATCTAATTATATTGTTTTAATTAATGTGTATAATTCTATGATTGTATTATGAAAAACAATTTTGTAACTGGGATAAACCCGTTTAATTGTAATGAATAAATAAATAATAGGTAACTGTTTGAATTTTCTGTTAATATTTGAATTCAATATTTAACCATTATAGGTGACGGCCTACGCAGCGGAGCTAGAAGACTTAGAACTGGACAAAAGAAGGCTAGTGAGCCTCTGGAACTCTGTGCTTGTTAACATACAGCAGCGGGATAAGGTTTACGACTCAGTCAGAGATGATTACAAGTATGTATCCCTAGTGTCTTTGCCGAACAAAGTTTCATTCCAAAACTTTTGGACTAAAGTAAGCGACTAATATACTTAGGTATCCCTAAATGTCAATAATTATTTACATACAACAGCCACTCCAAACAATAGCGTTACTAAGTTTTCACCTTCATCAGGGATGATTACCGGATGTGGCCTCTGCATCTTTACGCATTGTGTCCACCTCTAATTCGATGACGCAGCGGTTAGCTCGTTCGGCCCATTGATTGTGGAGGGGGCCGGTCATCAGTTCTATGATATGAAGTAATCTCGAGTTTCTCCTCGCTTTAGAAGGCAGTTTAAGCTACTGGTCCCGGCTGTAGCTGCAGTCGTTAGCACCCACTATGCCCGCGTGATGGGATATAGCCCATTTTCCCTTCGGTGTTTACATCCATTGCAATGGCATTCCATTAGTTAGGATATTAATAGGCTGATGATGTCGAGTTCGTTTTGAAATTTCTGCTTCTGTACGACACTTAGTATTGTCGTGACACAGTTTACGTCTTATGGAAAAAAGTATCCTGCATTAATTTGATAAAGACTTCCTATAAAGAATCTAATGATAACGTAACAAGTTAAGATTTAGTCACACTAATTCTGTCGTCTATGTCAGCTGGGCAGGACACCGCAGAATCTAAGAGCGTTTTTCAAAAAATGGTATTTTACTGCAATTTCCAACCCGTCTGGCAAGTATGGAGATTATGGCAATCAGCCCCCCGGATTCCGTCCAGCGTCTTTTGGCCGAGTTAAAGTCAGTCATTAACTATATTTTAATCCATCAGCTTATCTTAACCACTGTTACATATTTTAACCATTCTTCAGTATTGAAACGAGCGAGTTATTGCTTAAATTTTGGCAAATGTAGGAGCCTGCAAGAGAACTATCGTACGCTGTTGAATAACTTGGAGATCACAAAGAAGGCACTGATGGAAGAAATGAACCGCAGCAAGGAGCTCGCAATGAACCGGGATAAGATTGCCTACGACACTGACCACGCTTCCAAGATGTGTAAGCCGTTTTATTACAACAAGATCATTATTTCGTTCGCAATACTTACATGTCACTTAAATAATATTAATAAAAACAGGATTATTATTATGTTTTATTTATTTATAAGGCTCAGATATTTCAATGCGAATCTTTTGCTGCTAAATGTTATAGATTCATAGACCATAGATGTCTGCCCATAACATCCATCAACAAAAAACTTCTGTTCTTCCGGGACTACTCCGTAATATTGTAACTAAAAATAAAAAGGTTATAAACCGGTTTTAATTAATACTAATGTATTGCATTGTTCGTTAAGGTGACACAAAGATGCTGGATCACTTGTCAATACTAAATACCTTCATTTTTTTTTCTTCAGATGATATAGAAGATACCAAAAGATTAAATCTAGAAGCTCAAATTGCTGATCTGACGGAATCCATCGAGATGGCTGAAAGGGATCAAGATATGATTAAAAGCGTATATATCGAATGTTCTTAGTTTTTCTATTATTCGATAGTAACAATCAATTCAAATTATTTATTTCACTGTTTTTAGGAGAATCAAACTATGCTAAATATACTAAAGAGCACAACTAATGACGTCGATCGAAAAACGGAACGCAAACTGAAACTAGAAAATGAAATCTTAATGAACCTGCAAGAGTGTTTGCTCAATGACAAAGCCGTCGAATCAATGGCTAATGGCATCAAGAAGATGCGGGAGCTGTCGAGAAAACAGGTTCAGATTTTTAACATCCTAGTCTTAAGATTTTTGTCGTTACAACAAGATCTTTTTAGATTCATACTTTCGGCCTTGACAAATTCAATAAAAAATAATTAATTGGCTATTAACTGGTATGGTTTTCAGGACAAACTTTCATTTTAATGCAACGTTTCAGAATCTTTGATGTTTATATTTTGGATATAATCTATATCATTCTATGTCAGATTTTGAAATAAAAACATAGAACGATTTTAAATATTAACTCTACGGTTTCAGGAAATAGCTTTAATGACAATGGAAAACCAGCACGCGAAAGTGATGCTAGATATAGAAGTATATCGGAATCGTCAGACGCGTAACAACAAGATACTTGAGGAAAATTTGGCCAAGGTCCGGGAGAGAGAAAAGGAGATAGATCTGCTGGAAGAGAAGTTTGAGCACAAGGCGCTCCTGGGCACAAGAAAACAACGGGAATTAGACATAATCATAAAGAAGTTCAATGCTCTAAAAGAAATATTCGATGTGAGTACAAATTTACTGCCCTATGGCAGTAAAATTGAAAATTGCAACTTGTATGCCCTCATTTTTGAAATTCATTTTCTTTATTTAGATGAAGTCTCCGCAAGAGCGTCGCATCGAGGAGTTGGAGCAACATATCAAAGGATTGCGCGAGCGCACAGAGGCGTTGCAGCACGAGTGGCTACGACTGCAAGGGCACGTGGTGAAGCTCACCGCGCAGCACCATAAGGTGGTGGCTGACATCAACCTCGTCGCCAAACGTGAGTTTAATTATAAGGCAATTTAGAAAGAAAATAAGAAAGCTAATAATATTAAAACAATATGCAAAGTAGACATTTAAAGATGTATAAATAGGTCGCAGATAGATATAGTTCATTATCAATTTACAAGAAGATACTTTGACAAGCTATTTACACGGAAAGTAAATTGTGATAATTTAATTTTCCAAGTTTCTGTATTTTTTTACTCTAAGTGCTTACCGAAAAACAGACGCATATTATGAGATTTTTTTAAGAAAACTTATAGAAAAATAAGTTGCCTATTATTTGAAGGCTTTTAACAAGACGGGCTAGTTCAATTTAAGGCAATTTGTTTGATCTTTTTGTGGACAGAGATCCAAATCTGTGAGCAGAAATCTATGCGCATACAAGCGGAGTGTGAGAATATATTGATGGAGCGTAATCGCGTTGAGCGCTCGTTAAGGACGTTGCGTGGCCGTCTTGAGGTGCTGGAACGCACGCGCAAGGATGCCATCGAACGCAACGACAGTGCTCAGAGATCAACGCAGGCCATCACACACGAGTATGTCGCCAATCTCAAGGTCAGTTCATGTCCATTATAGTACAAGTAGCACTAGGTACTAGCGTACTAGTAATACTAGTATTACTAGTAGCGTAGATTCTATAATCAATAAATCGAGCAATAATTGCAACAATTGTCCAATTCATAATAAACAAGCTAACATTATGTATTTTTTACAGGATGCTGAAACCCAAATAATTCAATTAGAAGAAGAAATTGAAGCGATGGATAAGGAGAAATTAAATCTTACGCAACAGTTGGATCAAGTCCAGCGAGAGGCGCTGATATGGCAAAGAAAGGTTGTGTTATTGTACCAGAAAGTCTATTTTTATATAGTATTAATAAATATAATAAAACAAATATGTTCTTTAATAATTTTTTAGGGAATACTGGCTGTGGAGTTAAAGAAAAATATACAAAACGCTAAGTCTGCTGCAGGTGAAATTGGCCAAATGAAAACTGAAATCCACAGGATGGAAGTAAGTTAAAAGTAAAATGATAACGAAATAATAGGAAAATAAAGAAAAACTATAAGTGGAGATCAAAAGACACATTCTATAAAACTAATTTTCTTATACCCCGGGAAGCTCCAGTTCCAAAGTCGCAGCACAGGAAGTGATCTTAGAGTTTTATAAATTAATCATTTATTACCAGGTTCGTCGCGAGCAACTCCGACGCACAAGCGAGAAGCTGGCGGAAGACCTCGCCCTGTACGTGACGCGACGCGACACCGCCATGGAGAAGAGCCGCGCCGCCGCCGCTGTCGAGAAGGCCCACGCCGGCTCCGGAAACACCTCGCAGTTCACCTATCACCACAAGCTGCGGCTGGCCAGAGCTGATGTCGCACGAGTTACCAAGGTAATTCATAAGTATTGATAAGTATGATAAGAAACAACCAAAACTCTTAAGACAATAAAGAGTAAACCTGGTCGCAATACATGTTTTAATTCTCATATTCTAGGGTATGGCTTTACTAGGTCGTGCTAGTGTGAGAAATCTCCTTTTAATGGCTGTGCGATAACGCTGCATAGGGTAGCTGTGTTACAGATGTGGTAAAAATATTACATAACAAGCTGATGTGGTAAATATATTACATAATCCAGACGTAACTTTTTTCCAGATGGTAAATGATAAAAATAAGAAAAGACACAAAAGAGTCGTGAAGTGCCAACGAATTTTACATTAGAGAACGTTTCTGTTACAAAATTTTGACATAACGTTTTTTGGTCTTAGACCCTTAATTTATATCGTCATTTAAGAGTTTTTATTCTTATAAGAACATATGTGCAGTCTCTTGAATACACACTACAAATTGTATTTATTATCCCAGGATCTAGCTGAAGCGAAGAAACAATTCGAAGAATTGGAGGCTGAGCAGAGTCGCCTGGAGCGTGCATTATCAGATACGGCGGCAGCCAATGCGCGGTACGAGGAAGAAATCGCCACGTTGCTGAGCGAGTGCCGTAGTGCTGAGCGCGAGAAACAATGGGTAAAACTTGGCACAAAAATTTTAAACACAGACGAATGTGTGTTTAATGAAGTTGTGGAATATCCTTGTGATCAACTTACATGTTTCACTCGCGTAGTTCATACTTAGCAACACAAATTAAAGATTATAAATATTAGCAACTATGGTATGCCCAGCATTAGGATATAAATTAATTGGATCGAGATTGGAGCGAGCAAAGCTGCTATGAATCAGCTTCAATGGCGCAATGTCTGTTACGCCATAACTTCCCGAGTTGTTAACCGATTTCAATATTTTTTGTGTGGAATCGAATCAACAGGTTTAGGACCAGATTATGACAGAATTTTGAAATTAGCGCAAATTCCCATCGAAACAAAAAAGTTTTTCTTTTTTAGGTATTACGCTCCGCTCCAATATATGGTGCTAGCGTGGCTTTATGCTTACCGACTGCATCGCCTAGTACATTTTATTTTTTAGTACCAATCGAAGTAAAGCTTGTAAAGATACTAAATTACGTACTTATATATTTCAATTACTCAAGTACTATCCCATCCAAATCTGAATCATCTGTTTAACTTTGCCAACATGATGTCCCAACAAGACTATAAGTTTATGTGCATTTGTTGCATTATTTTATACACAAGTTGTAATTATTACTTCTTTTTCTAGCTTTTGGAGCGTGTAGTAAGAAGTCAGCGATTGGGTTCCGAGTTAGCGACAGCCGTAAAGCGCCAGTCAGTTCGCGTGAAGAAACCAAAGTCTACCGTCCTTACAGAGTACAACCAAGCACGATCGCTCAACGACCGCTTGCGTTTCGTGGTAGAGACCTTAGAGCGAGAGTACCCTTACCTGAGTGAGAAACTTGATATCGTTATGAACACTCTCAATATACATTCACCGGGAGGATCGCCCAGACTCACCGAAGAGGCCGGCAGCTGTTCCCAGGCCGATCTCACAGAAATACAGGAAGAACCTTCAATGGAGGACGTCGCTGAGAAGCCTTTATCCCCTTAGATTGATTGTTTAGTACTGATTTTTTTGTATGTAACGCTATAATTTTACATATGAAGGAAATATCTTGGAAAGAATTGGAACTATCTACAAATATTTTTATAGCTATAGAACAAAACAGGTAATGGCAGGTATGAAGCATTTTTCTATTTGCTAACCCAGCGACAAATAATGCTCAGAAATAATAAAATATTTATTGTATTGATCGCATCAAATTAGCTGACCACGCAAAATGAACATATTCCACTACGAGTAAAGTCCGGACTTGCTTGTCAAGTCTAAAAGATAGTGAAAAGAAGAATTTTGACACAGACTTGTCCGATCCAGTCCGACAATCACTAATAGAATAAGCTTGAAGTTTACTTTGCGAGTTGGTAACTTCAACTTTACTGGCCTTATAATAAAGCTTATGTCACGGTATAGATCGAACAAAAAGGTTCTCATTTAAGTAGATATTTACGGGAAAAGTAGCTCCAAGTTTTACAATACATAATTTAACTTTTTAATAGCTTTATACTAGTCGTGTTTTGTATTTTTACTGGGCATGGGTTGAAATGAGTTTTAAGTTCTGCTTTATCACTTCAGATTCGTCCGATAATGGTTTTTAAATATCGAAACAAAATGTAACCATAATAAATACCAGATTGTAAACTGTAATTTGAGTAAAAGAGAGCAACAGAAAATGTACTTTGTATACTTCGTTTTAGGCCGAAATTGGAACGGAGTTCGTATTCCTTGCAATCCACATTCGGCTCATCCCTATTTTATACACTTGTCTACTGAAATAAAATAAAAGATTTAACAAAAACATAGTCATTTATTTTAAACATACATATATATCTTATTTTTACACTAAGCTTAACATTTATAAATACACTATAGTAAGCCCAATAGAACTTTATCTTTAGTAAGAACAAAAAAGGAAACAAGTTACGTAATAGAACTTCCAGTCTAAAATCCTCAAATAATACACAATAAATTTCATAACAAAGTTACCGATTGACCAATATCTTCAAACAATAGCCAAGATTAGTAAAGGCAAAAACGGGTGTAAAGTGGAAATTTGTTTGGTACAGGCAGCAACCCGTCAACGACAGATTATGAACAACAGACATAAGTCAGCGAGGTGTCGTCTGTAATTAGTGCAGATATAAAAAACTTCGCCGCAACACAGCGCGTGTCTGATATATCCTGAAACAAAGGTCAATTTTATTAACTTTTGCATGGCTTATCAAGCAATTTATGCAAATTTTTATATTACTTAGATGAAGACAACTAGCGGTATTTAAGGCTTAATTTGAAGAGAAAGTTATTGAAACTCTTTACCGATACTGGAAGCACGTTCATTTTTATGTTTGGATTAAAATTATTAGTTTGCCTTGCCCAAAGCACTGAAGTTTGTTATAAGTACTAAAAAACTGGTAAAAATAATAAATGGAACAAATAAATGCGTATTTAGTCTCTATAGAAATTGTTTATTATCGTCATATTTCCAGTAAGACAATTATGGACCACTTTATAACGGTATATAACGTTATATCCCAAGGAATATCTATATCACAATTTTTAGCATCTTACTGCGATGTAGTATATTTTTATGACAATGACAATGAATTTGTTAGTTAATATTTCATTTGATTATTATTTAAGAAATTGCCTTTAAGAAAAGTCGAGAATGACTTGCTTGCTAAACTTCGAATAATGGCAGGTGAAGTGTGTTTTCAGACAAAATATATACACTATTGTTAGTGTTACTAAGACTCGAATGGATTATATTTTTATTTTATATATTTTAATTATATTTTTGCGTTTCAACATATAGCAACATTCACAAAGACCGGAGTGCCACAATCAATTTATTAAAAAAAAACAAACCATTATAATTTGTTTATTTATGAAGCAAAAATAAACGCGTTAACGTAATTTAACGCAATGTAACATTTTATTACTTACCTCAGTGTATGAAATGCAATTCAGGCAGTTGTGATCATGTGTTTCTCGTGCGCGGTGTATTCGTGTCGCTTACGGTGATCGGATCGGCCGAACTTCACGCCGCAGTATTTGCAGGGGTGTTTCTTTATCTTCTTGTGGGTGACCATATGCGTGCGTAGGTAGCTGGGTAAATAGCAAATCGATCCATGGATTTATTACATGTAATACTTAACTAATCAAATGTAACGAGTATAACTTGATGCAAATTAAAATATTGAAGATCTCTATGCACTGCCGTTCGTCCGCCATTGGTCACATACACAACAGAAAAAATATTTTTTGAACGTCAAGTATACGATATGTGGCGTTCAAAGTTTTAAACAAATTTTGCAAGGAACTGGGATAGGTAAACCAAACTATATTCTTTCGAGATCTGCCTTGCTTTGGAACGTACGATAAAACGATTTGTTTCTCTGATTTCTCAATAGTAAAATATGAAGGGACATCAAAAGGGCAGAAGAATATCATGGTCATCCATATTAAAAACGTTGGAGAATAAAATGGGAATGAAGATAGTGAGAACTGATTCTCCATTAAACTTTTTTGTAAGATGGAATTGAGGGGGTGCTGCTCTGTCCGGAGTTTTGTCTTCAATGTGGCCAGGTTTTTTAGCGAGTCGGTAGATTCAGCTTGCCAATACGCATGTACGATTACTAACACGAAGCTCAATACCGATAGCGTAAGGAGTGGATAAACGCACCAGCTTAGCACAATATCAGTGCAGCAGACTTGCTTGCTGTTTATACTAAGCTAAGCACAGATTTTGGCAACGCACGGCGTTCATGGTTACTGGACTTATATGTATATTGTTTTGCTTTTAATTCATTCAATGTACTTGTTGTGTGATGCCAAAAAACAATGTTATTTCTTTTCATTTCACTTCACCACCATGGCTGGCTACATCTTGTGAGGACCTCGGTTTCCTCGCTTTTTCGAAACCCGGAAAACTGGAATTGAGCCTTGAGAGGGTGGCTATTCGATCCGAACGTATTATTAAATATTCGTGAATTGAACAAGATTTATGATTAAATTCCGTTATAGTGAAAAAAAATAGAGACAAGGTCACTCACCCAGGACTCGCGAAAGTCATACCGCAGAAGGAACAGGGAAAGATCTTAGTGTCATCGTGCAGAAATCGGTGGTTCTTCAATACCGTCGACGAACTGAAGAACTTGCCGCACTCAGGACACTCGTATGGTTTCTCCTTTGTATGAGACCTGGACAAGTATCACCATTTGTATATTTCATATGAGTAAACGGTGGAAACCATAATCCATGTATCTGTAGGACCAGAGAGTCATTTTAATAAACATTGAATAGTACAGATACAAGAACTTAGAATATTCAACAAAATGCAAATCAAACATGGTAAATTTTTATATAAAAATTTAAGAAAATTACATTTATTTTGTAATTAAAAGTTATGATACTATAATATAATTATTTTGAGTACTTAAATACTTTTCGTAGTTATATAATTATGTATGCATGGATATGATACAAGAAATGCATTGTGGTATACTTTGTCCAATGTAGGATGATACTTTTGACAGTTGACACCTATATAGAGGGTATAAAGTTGCTGTTGCAATGTCAAGCCAAACATAAGGACACAAACGCAACCTTAGTACGTAGCAATATGGAAGTGACACCTGTCAAAAGTATCATCCTACATTGGACAAGGTATAGGTTGATGTGCGGTTGTGCAAGCATACCTTAAATGTATTTGAAGGTGACATTTCTTGAAAAATCTTTTCGAACAATATTGACATAAGTGGCTCTTCTCTTTATCATGAACTTGTCGTCTAAAAAAATACAAAAAACACATTATTTATTATTAACTTGGATAGAAAAAATGGAAGAAAAAACACAATAACTTCGCAACATACGTAACAGTACAAAGAATACACTAACATAAAATCAAACTAGTGCGCGGCTGATATGGACCCCTGTTTTGAACATCAAAAAGGAAATTCAGCACCTTCTTATTGTATTTGTCAGAATATTCAGTTAAATATAATTTTTGGTGTTCCACGGTGGGCGCCATTATGACAATTCCATATGAACACTCCACATAATGTTAAATAAAAATAGTAATCTGATGGGCAGATTGCTAGTAAAACAGGAACTGTAGCACAAGCCATATTTGCTTCTAAAAAACGAATTTTGTAATATATACTGTCCTACAGATCAGACATTGGATTCTACCCACTTGTTAACTATTCTAAGTATAACATAGAAGCATTAAATAAACGAAATTAAATATAATAGTAAGGAAAAGCACTCTAACTCTTCGACAATTTGATATGACAGCAACACAATATTATTGCTCACTTACTTGTGCTGTGCCATAAGAATTTTTGTGCGAAATTTCTTATCACATTGGTCGCACGCGTGTGGGCGGTCACTGCTGTGTACAGTCGCGTGTGCCTCTAGTGCGGATTGCGTAATAAACCGACGCCCACAAGATACACATTCGTGCCGTAGCTCAGATGTTTGATGCACAACCAAAGTATGTGAACGCATATTCACTACAGCTGAAATAGACATATACAAGGTCTTACAAAGATACCCGTAATGCGGAAACAGGGTTAAATGGTCCCTTATAAAGAGTCAATTTACAATATTGGAAAACAGTAGTATCGTAGTATGACTTCCACCAGAAATTTTTTTTTTTCATTTATATGCCAACTCTATTTCCATATAATTATTTTTTATATACCTAAAATATTTATTTTTCGCAGTAAATGCATTAAGCATTCGCTCATGCCGGGAAAGCACAAGACGATATGTGGGACTCTCCTCCATGCCTCTACCCAGCCTGTACCCGGTAAAGGCACTAAAAGTACTAAGTGTACTGAGTACAAGTCTCGTAATACTAAAATAGACAAATAACATATGTCTTTCTTACCTTTGTTACATATTTTACAAATTTTCTTGAATCCTAAGTGTTCATATTTGTTGTGTTTGTATCTTGCATTGTATGATGAAAATGTTTTGTCACATAACTTGCATGGCACTCTTTGCCTTATGTTGGGTGGCTTGTGAAGCTCCATGTGATCCCGTAAGTTACGAACTGATTTTCCACACTCTTCACATATTTGCTTTGCAGTTGCTCCATCATTAGGCACTCTTTTTCTAGACCCTTTACTTTTGATTGGTTCTAGAATAAACATAAACAGAACTAACAAATATGAATAAATTAGAACTTGTGAAATTTATGGAATTTTACACTTTTTCAGTCTCA
Source organism: Calamotropha paludella (assembly GCA_927399485.1). Lineage (NCBI taxonomy): Eukaryota > Metazoa > Arthropoda > Insecta > Lepidoptera > Crambidae > Calamotropha > Calamotropha paludella. The sequence goes on from OV656812.1 coordinate 21,746,208, forward strand.
TTACCCCATTAAAACCTGCGAGCATGTTAACATCTGCACGACAACGATGCCTAAAATCCGTGAGCGTTATATAATGCTCTATAGCGTGCAGTCTGATTTAAATGCTTTGGCAATGCTTTTTGAATGATATATTTTTCCCCGATAGAGAGAGAAATAACGCATTAACTCAAAGAGTAGGTTTGGCGGGGTTAAAAGGCCTTTTGTAAGTAAAAATGTATTATATGCAGAAAAATTTATTATCTTAGTTCATTCTCATTAGCTGTTTAAATGTACCTTAATATGATCATGAATAAAGATAATATCAAAAAGAGTTGGTGTAGTTTTATTTGTCATTGGAACCTCACATAATTTGAATTTGAATAAATGTTGTGACAAACAAAGAAGGATATATTTTCAATTGCATTTGTGTTGAACATGTTATTTACCCACCATTTTCTTTAGTCTCCTCTAAACTTTCATCTGAGACATACTCATACTTGATATTTTTTATAACACTCAATAATTCATCATCCGACGGACAGTCAATGTTGTGGTCTTCTTCAAATTCCAATTTAACTTCCAGTTTATTTTCAGAAACTTCACTAGCAGAACATTCATAATAAGTTTGTCCATTACATATATCCTCATCTTTTACATCATCTGATACAAATACTTCATGTTTTACTTTAGATTCTTCTATTTTTTTAAGTGACAAGTCATTCTTTTGTGCTTGTAATTTAAATTGATAAAATAGTATAATTTTCTTGAAACATTTTAAACACAACTTTGTACTTTCATCTTTGTTATCATTAACCTGAGGAAAACCCAAATACAAATTAATAAAACAAAAAAAAAATACACAAATAGTACATATAAACATTTTAAACCTTAGACTAACTTTGTTTACCTTTATGTCTAAGCAGAATAACATTATTTCAGACCAAGTGCTGTTGCTTCCTTTATGTTTCAGATCAGTAATGTTTTTTTCAGCTTTTTTCGCCATGCATGTCCTACAAGGTCTTGCTATATCCATCGTTAAAACCTTTGCTTTTTAGAAGTTAAAGATTGTTATGAAAATACAAGAAAATCGGACGAAGAAGTCTCATAAAAATATTAAATCAATGGATTTAATAAGGAGATTTTTTGATCTGTTTCAATGTTACTATTGAAATTATCAGTTCATCACATATTTATTTTATATTTTATAAACATGACGATTGACATGCTTTGCGTGGCTCTCTTTGACATTCGACAATATGTCAATGTCAAAAAAATTTGCTATTTTTCCCATAAGCAATTCATTCCCATAGGCAAACAGTGCAAAGTCCATACAGCCTAGTCTACAGTCATTTTTTTCTTCAACCCTTCAGATCTCGGAAGCATGTATATATGCAAGCGCAACCGATACGTAAGTACCGAGAGCATTCTAGAACGCTCTCTAGCGCGCAGTCCGACTTAATCATTATTACGCCTGTAGTAATGGTTCTTTGTGAATGAGTGTGTAAGTTAATTTTCACATTTTTATTTCATTTCGTTCTATCAGTCCATCTTGTCATTGGTTTTAATTAAATGCGTTATTTACCTCTATCGGGAAATTAAAATGTCATTCAGAAAGAACCATTACTACAGGCGTAATCTCAGAACAATAACTAAAGCTATAGAAGCCGCGCTAAAATAAAAACTGTATAACAGCTCTCGTATTCACTTAAAGTAATCTAACATACATGGGTAAGAGCGAAATAGACAACAATTGTAAGGTTTTATTTTCACGTCATTGTCACAAACTCTCAAAGTACAAATGTCAAATGGTTGTAATTTGGTTGTATATTATACAACCAAATTAAAAGTACGTCTTTGATGAACGTTGTTTCTGAAGTAAGACCAAATTCAATGCGGTCGTATGGCAGTCGCCAAACAGCTTTGTGAGCGGCTAGCGTGAAATTACATTATTTTACAAGGAAAATCGTGATAAAATAACAGGAAAGTGTGCATATAGACGCTTCAGACATCTTAGAGTTCGCGTCCAGGATGGCTTGTGTTGTTCCAGACTGCAAGTCTCATATATCACGAAAAGAAAATACGGATGAGGTGTTATCATTTCATCGGTGAGTTTTGTTTCTCAATTCTCATATTTTGACAATATAACAACGGTATATTCAGAAAATTGTAGTAAATTAATATTACAAATAGATTTCTCAATGACTTTTGGTTTAAATTGTCTTATTTTCATGCCTTCTGTTTTGTATATGATAGTATGATAGTGATGTGTTCTTTGTTATCGATGTCAACATTTTTGGTTTTTACTTTTTGCTTAAGATTTCCCAAAGATGAACCTACTAGGCGATGCATTCGCTAAGCTTTGCTTTGCTAGCACCATATATTGGAGCGGACCGTAATACAAAAAAAAATGTAAACTTTAAAATTCCATAAAAAAGAAAACTTTCAAATAGGCGCGCTTTTTTTCAATGGGAAATCCCATAGAACCAATGTTCTAGGTTCTTAACTTTTTTTATTTTTGTTAATTTAAAAATTCGAGTCACAATCTGGTCCTAAATGTGTTGATTCGATTCCACACAAAAAATATTAGAATCGGTTTAGATCTCGGGAAGTTATGGCGTAACAGACATTGCGTCATTGAAGCTGATCCATGGGAGCTACGCTCCAATTAGAACTGAATGGATACGCCGTATATCAAGGATCAATTGGACACCGAAAGCGCACAGTCACATTTGTTCGAAACATTTTAGACTACATTCATTTGAGCCACATGAAAACATTTAATTTCGGCGGCTGAAAGCAAATGCTATACCCACATTACATTTACAGAACATGCAATTGCTCCTTTTTTATTCCAAACATTATCTTAGTCTTGCTTTGTCATATAATTATTTTGATCCTACCAACAAATATTCAGATTTTAAATTAACATTTTGGCAGCGTGTATCCCAAATAATAATGATAGCTTATTTACAATTATATTTTTGTGTTTCAGAAACCACTATCGCATTAAGAAGGAATTATGAACCACCAAGTAAACGCCCCAAATCTATGACCACAGTTGAAACAAATACTGATTCCGATATCTCTGAACTGATATCTAATTTACAGAAAATTATAGCAGATTATAAAAACCAAATTGGAATATTAAAAAAAGAGTAAGAAAGGGTTAAAAAGACCAGCAAGTGACGTCTTCGCAAAATAAACACTAACAAAGAGAACATTAAGGACCAACGCGAAGAAATCTCAACTCTATAGCATATTGATAGAAAAATTTAAACAAGAATATGTTCAAGCCGAATACCAAGCACTTTTAGAGTGTGTAACCAAAAATAACAAAAATTCACGGCGAGAACTGAACTCAATGGATCCCCGTATCAAGTCGGAAAATGCATATATTTTCTATATAATGCTGTTCCTTTTACTCGTTTAGGTACGATACTTTTTAAATCATTGAAATCGGTCCATTGGTTGCGAAGATATTACACATTTTGTACAAGCCGACTGCGGGCGGCCGAATAACTTATGTGACGTCACGATTACCTTTCCGCCCGCGCGCGCACTCTCCGCAATTCATTCATTAAGATTCCCTCGATCTGCGCGGGTGATTTTGTGGTTTTGCAGTTTTTAAGTGAAAATATGCCGGATTATAAGTACTGTATAATACCGAAATGTACTAATACTTCAATTAGTACACCTGAAAAACTGTTTTTCAATGTGCCAAAGGACTCAAAAGTGCGCAAAAAATGGTATACTGTCATGAAGAGGGATGACAAAATTCTGCTTCCGTGCCAAGCTTCAAGATTTTGTTGCGAGGATCATTTTGATGTAAATACCTCTCTATCAACCATTACCTTGTATACAACACAACAATTGTATACCAACTTTTATCATCATTACTCGTGTGGTAAACAAGTGGGTAGGTAACTTAGTTACAACTTGTTTACGAATGTTAAAAAAAATACAGGGTTGTATTATGTATATTTCAATGAGTAAATTAATGATAAAAAGTGTAAGTAGTGAAGTTTCATATAACCCTTCCTCGGGTAAAAACCAGGGTCTTACTAAGGTCTAATTACAATAAAATTGAAGTTCCCCGGAACATAGCGGAATATTCCCGCCTTAGGGAATAAATATATATTGTTGGAGATGGAAACACCCCATCCACCGCTCTGCTATAAAAGGCGGTGTAATGGCGCCGCCGCTCTCTTTCGTTCGCTAGACGCCGACCTGTACGGAGCTCCCTGATAGTTTTTGTTCGTGCATTCGTTGCGTTAGATTATTTCTAATTATTCTGTTTTAGTTTTGGTTAATTATTAAACCTACGATTGGTTAGGATTGTCGTTGGTTTCTTTTTAAAAAAAATAATTTATTACTAAATTGCTAAAATCAGAAGTGGGATAGGATCAACGTTATCCTATCTTGCTAGCCATTCTGTTATTGTCTTTTGTGTAAGGGTTTTAAGGAAACAACTATGTCGGACCACTCTAGTCGCGAACGTAGCAGGAACCGTGATTGTAGAAAACACCGTCGTGTTAGAGGTCGTGATCGTACTCCTGATGATAGTGTTCGACGTGAAATGAGTGTTTTGTTAGCCCGGCCTAAAACATTAGAGAGTCAAGTGCAAAATACACCGCAATTAGTCGCGCGTTCCGACTCGCCGGCGACATCGAGGCGCCGCGCGTCATGACGCCATCGTCTCGTAGGTCTGTGCCGCCGTCGCGTCCTGAAGTCCGTTCAAGGTCGCCTTCCTTACCGGCGCAGCCCCACGGCGCCGCACACGTCTATCGAACGGCGGATACGGAGATTGAGGTACCGAGTGATATAGTTGCACCGTCCACGGTGACCGATAGGATTGTTGACGCCATCCGTTCAATTGGTGCAGTAGGAAGGTCGAATCAACCTTTTTACATATCGAATTTTGATCCTAGTTTACACAACATAGAGGATTGGTGTGACGAGGTTGATCGCGCTAAAAACACTAGTTTACAAAATTTTACTTTTTATTTATACCCCGAACCGAATGTATGTCAATATGTTAATCTACCTTCCCTAAACCTAAAAGTGTTAGCAGAAATATTTTATCACGTCGGAATTTTTTTCTGCCGTCAATTGTTTTTTTTAACTACCCGACGTGGTGGTGATATTTTATTGTTTATTCGTTCGCTTCAAACGACAGTTACTTTGCTTTGGATTGATTTAAAATGGCTAGCAGAAAGTGCAAACAAAGTTCTGACCGTTTTTGTTATGTTTGTGGACAGTTTATATTTTCAAAAAAGAGAAGACCTATTGTAGATTCGTTAAAAACTGCATATCTTCATTATTTTGGATTTCCTGTTGCAAATCAAGATAAAAAGTGGGTGCCTCACGTGTTTTGCGAAAGCTGTAGAATCATCTTACTCCAGTGGTCATCAGGAGAAAAAGTTTTCCTTCCAAAAGTCTGCTTGGAACTCATTTAAAATGCTTGTAGAAAATTTTTTGGGAAATAAAAAAGTGAAAATTATGAAGAAATTGTTAACAATTTATTGAAAAACTTTCATGATATGGGAGTAAACATGTCATTAAAGATTCACTTTCTACACTCTCATCTGAATTTTTTTCCTGAAAACTTAGGAAGTATGAGTGACGAACAGGGTGAACGTTTCTACCAAGATTTAAGGACTTTCGAAGAACGACATCAAGGATTTTGGGATGAAAATATGTTAGGGGATTACTGTTGGTCTATCATAAGAGAAACTGATTCAAATAACTATAAAAAGAAAGCAAAAATTAGTCATTTTTAATTTATTTTTGTATTAATCCTAAAATTTTAGTATTTCCCTTCAAGAAAATAAATATTTTTTAAACCAGACGTGACAGAATTTTTTTATTATTTTTTCTGGATAGTTCTACCTGAACACAAAATAAAATAACAACTTTCAGCTGGGGTATGAAAACCGTGTAAACTAGTGAAATTTAAATCATTGGAATGATTATGAATGTCTCTTGCGTATCGGTAACTGTCTTAAAGGTGATGCTAGGACATGTTTGAACGAATGGGTGACAACGGAGCGTAGTTGGAGTAGTTTTAAGAAGGAGTTCAAGTCTTTATGCCCGAAAGCACCTGATGTGGCCAATATTTTGTTTGAGGTTATGAGTACAAATTCAGATAACTATCCCACTTACGCGGACTAGGCTCGTTGTTCACTTCTTCGTTTACGCATTGTTCGGGGCCTTAGTGAGGAGTTAATTTCGGCAATAGTGATTCGTGGAATAACAGATCCACAAATTAGGGCGTCAGCCACGAACTCCAAACTTTCACCTAACGACTTAGTCGAATTCTTCTCGATATACGTTAAGCTTAATGCACCGAAAGGCAATGCTGCTCGTGTAGGTACTTATAATAGTTCGAATTTAAGGAAAAGAAGTGCGTTAAGTGTTAATCCAAGGAGACGACATTTTGAGGAGGGAAAGTGCTTTAAATGTGGTCAGTTGGGACATAGACAGGTAGAGTGCAACAAAAAATTCAAAAATAATGACACAGAGGTTCCTTCGTCTAGTAAATCTGATCCTAAGCCTGTTTTTGTACCATCTGACCCAGTTATATGCTCATTTTGTAAGAAAACGGGTCATAGAGTAGAAATCTGCTTTGCTAAGCAAAAAAGTGAGTCACGCAATAAAAATAATGTCAATTTTTGCCAAGCAAATCATACCAACCGCAATATAGATGTTGTTGTCGCGGTTATTCAAGGCATACCAATTGACGTTTTAATTGATAGTGGTTCCTCTATTTCCCTTATTTCGTCTTCTCTGTTGAAACATTTTAATTGTGCACGTAAGCCAGCGTTTTGTGTGTTGAAAGGTCTGGGAAGTCAGGAAATAGAGAGTACTTATTTTGTTACGTTACCTATTGAGTTTGAAGGTATTACTCTCGAAGTAGACATGTTTGTTGTAGCCCAGGCATTAATGAATACTCCAGCTTTTGTTGGTACCGATATTTCGAACAGGGAGGTTTGTTTTATCCACATCTACGATTCTCTGAAACTTTTTAGAGAGACTATGCCACTGGTCAAGGTTATGAAGGTTCAATCTGATGTGTCAGTTTCCATTATCACACCTCTTGTTAGCTGTGAATTACAGCAGCTGTTGGCGGTTATGAGTTATTTCTCTCGTTACTTCATATCGGGCACTGCTATGTCTACTGTAAAACGGGCACGATGACGATCAGACTAAAGAGTGACACCTGTTGATTATGAACCCTATCGCATGTCTCATTCGGAGACTCTTCGTGTTCGTGATATTATTCGAAACTTTTTAGGAATCGGAATCAAGTTACGCGAGTCCAGCCCTGTTAGTTAAAAAGGGTGGGACAGACTGTGTGAAGATTTCAGTAAACTTAACGTGATATCCTAGTCTTCATCGATGACTTGCTCATTTTAAGTTGTACGGTAGATAGTAGGTTAGATTCTTACGCAAGGTCCTTATTGTATTCACTGATTGAATCTCTCTTGCTTCCGAAATTGAATATCTGGATAAGACCATCACTGAAGGTCAGGTGTGGCCGAGTAGGGATAAAGTAAAGACGTTGATCGATACCCCTCGATCGATACCAGCAAGTGTCAAACAGGAATCGATCTGGCAACACCCGTTATTCGTAATCTAGTACCTGCTATTCGTAATCTGGTGACGTGGCGCTGGAAGGCTCTAGCCCAAACCGGAAGGCCCATCGTGAGATGAGCAGACGGAGTGTCTGAACGATTCAGGCAATACCAACAAAATCAGGACGTCTACATGAACTAGGGCAGAATATCGCCTTCAATATTAATTCTTTTGTGTTTGTTAAAAACAGGCGCAGTCGACTGGAAGACTAGACTCCTGTATGCGGGGTTCGTACCGCGTGACCAAGATCTGGCCGCATGGGCGGTACGAGTTGCAACATCTGTCTGGCTCCTGCCGGGAGTCAACGCAAGCAGCGGTGGAGTACATGGTTCCGTGGCGTAGACAGGGGACTCCTGAAGTGTTTTGCTTAGTTTGGTGTTGAGTTGCACGTACATCTGTGATAGGTCGCGACTATCTCAGGTGTACTGGTGTGCAATTGTTGGGATAAGCTAACGTCGCGCCTCTATACCAACAATTGCGTGTGGTCATGCTAACGTCGCGCCTCTGACCTGTTGGGCTAAGTTATGCTAACGTCGTGCCTATGACTTGCCTTTGTCCTAGAAACAGCTAACGTCGTGCTTCCTTTCTAGAGGTACAATTGTTGGAATAAGCTAACGTCGCGCCTCTATACCAACAATTGCGTGTGGTCATGCTAACGTCGCGCCTCTGACCTGTTGGGCTAAGTTACGCTAACGTCGTGCCTATGACTTGCCTTTGTCCTAGAAACAGCTAACGTCGTGCTTCCTTTCTAGAGGTACAATTGTTGGAATAAGCTAACGTCGCGCCTCTATACCAACAATTGTGAGTGATCATGCTAACGTCGTGCCTCTGATCGCTTGGATTGAGTTACGCCAACGTCGTGCCTATGTCTCAATCATGAATCCCTGCGATTCTCCGTGTCCTATTTATATGACGTAATGGTTGCGTGGTATCGGTGGGACTCTGAGAGTTGTTAATTCAGTGATCCTAACTTTCATGTGTGTCTTATTTATTTATTTGATTTGGTTATAAAGGTGCAGACACGGACAACGAGAGAGTCCCTCTCTGTGGCAGATCAACCACAGGATATACACGGGGAACTCGCGACACGACAGCAGAGTTCTACCGGAGCACCGATTGTTGAAGAGCCACAACCCAGCACATCCCGAGCTACTGTGCGTGCTGGACCTGGACTCTCCATGCCGCTGCTTGATGAAGACGAGTTGCTGAAATAAGAAGAGCCCGAGGACGGCCTCTTATCAGGAAAGGCCGTGTTGGAGATGGAAACACCCCATCCACCGCTCTGCTATAAAAGGCGGTGTAATGGCGCCGCCGCTCTCTTTCGTTCGCTAGACGCCGACCTGTACGGAGCTCCCTGATAGTTTTTGTTCGTGCATTCGTTGCGTTAGATTATTTCTAATTATTCTGTTTTAGTTTTGGTTAATTATTAAACCTATGATTGGTTAGGATTGTCGTTGGTTTCTTTTAAAAAAAAATAATTTATTACTAAATTGCTAAAAATATCTATCTATACATGTAATTAAGCTGTAGCCAAAGTGAATTCTGTACATTGAATATTTTTTGAATAATCGCGTTAGGAGGGCTCCATACACGCAATAGAAACCAAAAACATTGTCATTGAATTTCTTGTCTGTCTGTCTGTTGTACGCTTTCCATGTGAAAACAGTTAGACGTATTTAAATAAAACTTTTTGCATTCGAGTGTCCTTCTGCCTCCTAAACATAATTTTGTACAATAATCACGCCTTGACCCCAAGGGACTAGGAAGACCACAAGTGAAGTTTGTATGGAGAAGTAAGTTTTCTTGCTGCTATCACCACGAAACTTGCTGTAAATATAGTAGGTAGGTACTAAGATTATAATAAATAAACCGGATTTAAGAAAGTAGTACCTACCTAGAAACAATACTAGGACTTAACAAAGCGATTTCGTTTATTCATAGCTCAAAATTACGTGTCCAATGAACGTAGGTACATTCCTGTCAAATGAAGTATTTAACTCTAATTTTATTTATTGTATACATAATATTTTTTGAACAGTAAAGTTTCTACATACTCATCTACATAACAATGTTAAAATAACGGCGTAGGTAGTTACAACAACAAACACAACTGCCCTGGCCGACTAACCTAAACCTTTTGGGTATTTTATAGGCTAGTCCAAGTACGTGTACCTACCTACTTATTATCCTGCTGTTCTGATTAGGTTGATAATAAGATTTGCCTACCTCTGAGTTTTCAACCACGAATTTCAGAGCTTGTCTAGTTTAAATGATTACTAAGATAATCAAATACCATGAAGGTATCCACTTAAGGTAGATTATCGGATTGCGCTTGCTCAAAACCGATATCTACCTTATTTCAGTCATTTGTTATATTATAATAAAAACCTTCTAATATTAAACAAATATAATCAGTTATTAATCGATTGGGTATAAACTGGTGACGTTACGCTCCCTGTTGGACGAATATCGCAAACAAAATAATACCGCGCAGTGGTTCCGCGGCATGCGCTGGGTCATTGTAACGTCATCGCATGCATTCGCGCGCTCTGTAAACCTCGTTCGGTATTTTGCTCATAACTTTGTCAATTTTGGTCGTAGAACAAAAATTTTTGCACTTTATGTTTTAGTTTCTCAATGTCTATAGAACTGCATTAATAACATAAAACGTGACTGGTCCCCATTCCGGAAACAGCGTTTAAAAAATGTTTTGATGATTGGATTAAGTTAGCGTAAGTGTATCATTTCTGAAGGAGCATACTTTGAAGGTGATAAAATAAATTTGGATGAATAACAAACATTGTGTACAAGTATTATTGATCTTTTCCCGGTACTTTCTTGACAGAGTAGTATATAAAAATATAAAAATAATAAGTAAATACAATGTATAAAATAATAGTTGGTTAATTTAATTTAAATAATCGATTAACTTCCTTATAAAAATTTTCCTCTTTTTTAATCTATACCTATAAAAAATATAATGTTGAATGCAGTGTTCACTAATGTACTGCTAGAGGTCTAACTTAAAATAGAAACATGTAGCCTAATATGATATACCTATACAAAGTACAATTTTTTAACTGTACCTACCTGGTTTCTCTAGATACTGAAGACTGCAAATCTAATAAATAAATTGGTTCGGGTCCAAAATTCTAATCATGAATACTGCATTATAAAACGTTCATATTGCAGATTCTACACGTGTTTATTATGACACATTATCGTCCGTTCTAGTGTCATAGACATACCAACAGCATATTTTTTTTACATGTTTTTAATTTTATTTTTATCGATAGTAATATCGACGCCGTTACATCACTGACGTAAGGGAAACTAGTGACTACCTTATAAATTACAAAACAAAACTGTATACTTATTTCCTTCTTACACATTTACAACTGTATAAGTCAAAATAGTACGAACTAACGTATTGTGTTGTTATTTTAGCACGGCTTCTATAGCTTTAGTTATTGTTCTGAGGGCGTAATAACGATTAAATTATGTGTAATCTCTCTGTATATTTCTCATTCCTACTTATAATCTATTTAACTTCTAATTTTTATCGACTACACAGTCGTGCTATAAAACACCTATTTTTGGTGCATAGTAAAAGTGATGATTATCAACAACAATAACTTACGAGATGTGATTTTCATTTAAATAGTACACATATTTTTTGTGGTTAGTTTACCTATAAAATTATACTATTTCGGAGTCTAGGTTTGTTGCACTATTCTTAAATACAGTTGCCATACGTGTCTATACTTATTTTTTCACCACGATTAGTGAAAGTAAAAATGAAACTGACAATAAAAATCTTAAAATTAAGAGTGAAATATTAATTTCGGTTGATTTTCGCAGCAAATCTACAGGCATTCTGGGAATTGTATGGGTTGTAATAACGGAACAGAAAAAACAAGTGGAAGTGCTAAGTGGGCGTGACGCGCGTGGCACAATCAAGCGTAGCTACTTTTAACTGCACTGAGCAAGGAATCACTACGTATTAAGTGTCGCTAGGCTGGTCGTGTGCTGCCATCGGTTGTAAACACTCGTCTTGCGTTGTGACACGATTGTCTATACTTATATGCAATTATGCCGTATTGTTCTGTTTTAGAGTGCAAAAATGATAGCAGGAGAAAAATCTCGCTAATGGAGGTGTTTCCTACCATCGGTAAGTAGTTATTTTATTTATATTGCAAAAAACCTCTATTTGGTTTCAATTCAACAAAAACAAATAGAACGCCTTGTCAAATTCAACTTTTTGGAGTTTTAAATAAAGACTATTTTACGTTGACAGCACTAAGCACTTTCTCTGGAATTTTCTTAGCTATTCATTTAGTGATGTGACTGAGGTTATGATAAATGCCGATATTATCGATTGATTTGATGGAAAGAAATAATCAATACAATAATAGATTATTTACAATAATCAAAGTTTCCACGACACCCCACCATCAAAAAGACAAAGTGATTTCGATAATTCTGGCACAAGTACCTAGGTCAAAAAAAGAAAAAATAATTACTGGTTCAGAGCAGACACTTAATGTTACAGTACAAGTAAGTTGGTGACTATGCCATGAGTATGGCAGTGTTGCCGGACATAACAAATAGTAAACTTATATTAAGAAAGGTTTTTTTTAATATTTCTCTGATAAAGTATTTACTTCTTTTGCAGAAACCTCATACCACAGGTGAACGTGGCAGCTCAAATTGTTCATCACCAAGGAAAAATAAAATGTATTACGCTCCGCTCCAATATATGGTGCTAGCGTAGCTTTATGCTTAGCGACTGCATCGCCTAGTATTTTTGCTTTTAAGATGTATCATTGTAATCAATTGTTGATAAGTCTAATATAGACTTGTCAATTCTTGAGTCTTGGTGGTTTACGCATGTATTGGGTATATTAAGAATAAAAACGTATAAAAACCTAAATAAAAACCTATCACGAATAAAAGTATGTATTATTATGGGTCATGTAGTCTCTTATTTGTTGTCAATGAAAATACACTGCTTAGGGCTAAATATATTTTTTAATTGTGAATTTCGCCTGCCTTACTTTGTACTCGGTGCATGGCAACAGGCTTGCCACCTTGACATTCATACATATAATCACGACTATTATCCCCTAAGGGTTAGTCAGAAACTAGGCAAAAGGACCGCAAAAGCAGTCCACTGCAGTGACTGCACAAGTGTTCACCGTGACAGGTGGTGAGCCCATCGCTGCTATAAGCAAATGACTGTTGTGCAGTTCTTAGTCCATTAGTCGCCTTTTACGACACCCAAAGAAAGGGTTGTCACCAAGTTTTGCCACCTCGAAACTTATTTGGCCAAATGTAGGTGTTAACTCCTCTGCCTACCCCTTTAATTGATAGGTACCAAAACTTCTTGCAGTACTAAAAATAAAATGAGTAGTATCAAGATCGCTGAGTCCTGTTCCCGTCTACAAATTTTTAATACCTAATTTGCCATGAGATTCTGGAAGATCTATCCATTTTGTATTTTATTTAAGATAAAGCATTAAAAATTTCTGACCTATTATTAAAATATCGATAACACATTTCAGGATTGTGTGGTTGGTGGCACTAGTCACAGAAGCATAATATAAACGTATGGCGCGAATGCCAACCGTATTCGTTTAGTTCCATAATTGCATCCACAGAAATTACTGCTCTCTGTTGTCGGATAGCTATTTTTTTTATTAAATTTCTCTTTAAATTTGCATTATAAAAAAAATAATCTTTTGTTATTGCTTTATGGTTTATGCCATATTTTCTTATGTAGAATTTTGTACTTTAAGGCTAGATTTAACTGAAATCATAACAACAAATCAGTGAAACTTTCTCTTTGTAGTGCAATGTATAATTATCGGCTAATATGTGTGAGTTTGGCACAATGCATTCTATACAAATTTGAGTCACGTAGCACTTCCACTTGTTTTTTCTGTTCCGTGGTTGTAATGAATAGAAGTGCTATTGAGGTTGCCAATACAAAAAAATCCGAAATATTTGAAAAATTGTGGTCATGATAGTTAAAACATCATAAGGGGTTCCAATTTTCGAAGAATTTAATTTGAATTGAGATGTTTTTCTTGGAGTAGTTATAAACAGGTCCACCCTCAGGTGGCTGATCTTTAGACACGTTGTATACATTAGTCTGTACTTGAACAGGTAAGGCGACTGTGGGTATCAGTGCCCGGGGACAAGTGTTGCCCTGCCGGGGCCGTAGTCTTTCTACGTCCTGATACCCAAATGAGTTCTACGCATCGTCTCGCACGATGTTCCGAGCCGCCATTAACTTGCATAGGATTGTATAATGTCTTCAGACGTAACTACGGAGCCATGGCACATACATGTTAACGACAGTGATTGTATTGTCAACTATCTAAACATATAAATAAAATTGGAGTGTCTGTTTGTAATATTGAAATAACCGTTTTTTACTACATGCATATGAATATATATATGGTACATACACCAAAATAACATTTTTTTACAATTGTTGTGTGTCTGTCTGTTTATTCCGGCTAATCTGTGAAATTGCTAGACCGATTTTGACGGGACTTTTATTGGCAGGTAGCTAATGTGATAATGAGTAACTTAATGTTGCAATGTCCAAGTACTGTCCAGTGCCGCGCGCAGCTCACGCGCATGCCACTGTGCCCTCACGTCGCCTACCACCTACCAACGAATCAATATCACAAATCGTCCCTTAGCTTACATATATAAGCATTGAAATGCTTTTAGATGGAGTTGTTAATATGAATTACGCAGTGTTGTTAGCTAAGGGACGAAATTCGCCCAGAATGCGCTCAGAAAGCGCGAGCGGGCTTTTGCTGATTTTTAATAAAAAAATATATTGCAAATTATAATAATTGAGCCCACGGCAACGTGTGGCCAGGTCAGTTAGTATTAAATAAATAGCATTTTATCTTGTCGTTATTATATTTTTAATTAAATTTTGTTAATCCAGCTAGACAATACATTCAATATTATAAAGTGAAACTACAGTACAATTTTTATATAGATTTTATTTTGTGTAAGAATGTCGGGACACAAATGTAAGTTTCGTATCAAATATTTAAAAATGCCATAATAGATAGTGAAAATTGTACAATAGGTAGTAAAAAACAAAGCGAATGGATGTCACAGGAATTCCATCACTTTCTAAAATATAATATTACAATAGGTGGTGACCAATAAGCAGTTTCTTTTAAGGAAATAGGCACATTGAACTTATAACTATAATAAAAAAGTCGGTTTTTTTTTGCCTGTAAAGTCGGTTTTACGGGCGAAGATTTTACGTGACAACGTCTTTTTCTCGGTAGAATATTTATTGATATGAATATAATTAAATTGCACAATGCGCGCGGCAGACCGATCATAGTTGAGTGGGAGAGAGACGCAAGGCATTCGGCGGGCCTCTCTCTCGTTCGGTGACTCATCGTAACGTTACCGAGCGTTACACTTTTTCATAAGTGACTCCCAGCCGCAACCAATTTATAAGACGTTATCACGTCAATATAAAGCTTAGAACAACTTCAATCCCATATATCACAAATTGTGATGCAGTTGTAGTACGACACGGGCTTTGATAATAGCTGCCTTCAAAATTAATAAGTTAATTAAGCATGGTTGTAGGTAGGTATTTAAAAATAACTGTTCATAGAATGTAGATGCGATTTATCAAGCATTTTGAATTTACTAGTATCACGAGCTTTATAATGAAATTAAAGTCACAAACAAAACAGCTAAACAGAAACATATAAAACTAAAAATCTTTATTAAAAAGCTAAAAAAATATTGCATAAAACTTTCCATTCGTTCTTCATAATAATTATTAAAATTAATATTTACTGAATATACATTCAATAGCAGGAATAGTGTGAAGATGAACAACATTTTCTCTCATATATTATTATAAAAATTGGCTATATTAACGGTCATTAATTCTACACGCCAACGGGACCTCAACGCTATTTAATAAAATATACTCTAGTCATAACTAATTGTCAAAAATGTTTTATTCCTATTCAATTATCTAAATACAATTTTCTTCATTATAAAAAGAAATAAATAGGCACATCACATTCACTCTGAATGTTCGAAAGTGTAACTTAATAAGCTAAATTGGTACATTAATTTCACAGTGTTCTTATAAATACTTTATTTAAAAACAATCCACAATCATATTGCAGCATTGTGATACAACAAAAGT
The DNA here is from genome assembly GCA_927399485.1 of Calamotropha paludella. Taxonomy (NCBI): domain Eukaryota; kingdom Metazoa; phylum Arthropoda; class Insecta; order Lepidoptera; family Crambidae; genus Calamotropha; species Calamotropha paludella. The sequence goes on from OV656812.1 coordinate 21,762,037, forward strand.
TGCTATGGCTTTCTGTTTTTGTACTCAAATAAACATCAAGTGATATCGATGCAAAAATAATGAAAAGTATTTTTGATAGTTTTAAGTACGCCCTATTACATACGTAGACTATTGTGTAGGAATAGTCTCGGTTACACCGGTTTTATGCAAAGAAAATATTACACCCAAAATTTTACTGATAATTCATGCACACTAATTGACAGATAATAATACAACTTAGCTTTTAAAAAAATGCAATAAATTTAATTACAAACAATAGCAATAATTATTGATAAACTATACAATTAAAATAACTTAGGGATATCGAAAATATCCAATAATATGAAGAATGGCGAACCTTTGACGGAAATTATAATTAGGTAGATAATTTTCGCAACACTCAACATTGTTGGCAGTAACTTTAGCTGTCAATGCATCGTTGGAAGTAAAAAAGTCATCAATATAATGTTATTTTACACCGTCATGTTTTTACAACCAATGTGTCAAACTGTTTAGCTCGGAGTCGGGTACAGCTAGTGTTAGGGGTGGTGTACACTGTTTTTATATTTGTGTACGTGGGCGGAGATTTGGGGTTATTTGTTGATATGGGGACTAATGGGTCTCGGTGGGTGCTGGTGGTACGGGCACGCTGAGTGGCGACCGTTGTCGGTCAAACATCTCGAGGATGAGCTTCGGATCTGTCCCGGCCGGCACTGTCACGGTGCCCGTCTGTTTGGACATCGCCTTATGAGTACCATCTTACGTTCTTCTCTGCAACAACGAGTGGCGGCCGCCTGTGTTTTACTTACTCTTTGACGACTTTTGAGAGGTCGAAGACTTTTTTATCCAATTTGTTCACCACGAATTGATCAATAAAACGATTTTTAATGACGATGGGTGGATAGACGAATACTGACACGAGCGGACGCCACGACATTGCGCAGATGTTGTACAGTGTTAGTTATTAGCACAGTTTTTAAACGTTAGTTTGATTCAATATTCAATTAATACGCTAAAAAAGTTGGAAGGTAAGCAGAAATAGAAAAGGATTTTTTGCTAGCAGAATTTTATCAGATCATGCAAAATTACGCTTTAAGTATAAGAATATATAGAGTATATATTAAAGCAAAGTGTGGGGTACCTCGATGCGGGTGATGACTCCCTCCTCGCGACTGTGCTCTAGGACTACAAACAAAAACATAAGCGCCCGTCAAACATATAAACGAACAAACATTAAACATATAAATATGGGATATGAAGCCGAATTTTAGATTTATGCTTTAAGAGTTGCTCGAACATTAACCGTCATCATGTTTTCGCAACTCTATTAAACACTGAACAGTAGTTAATAAATATATTTGTGGCTTAAAGCTGCATATGAACTCCTATCACTTTAAAATTAAAAAATCGTTTCAGTAAAAAAAAAGTAATAATGGAAAAACATCAGTGATGGGAGTGCTGCAGTTTATTTACCTTATTCTATGTCTATGTAAGTATAATAAAGCCAATTCAAAGCAAATTTTTGCTCACATGCAATTATGACATACTATATAATGTCTGACAACGGCTTTTAATGAGAAAAATAAAATAATGTTATGATTTATGTAACTTTCTAAACTTTCTGACATGAGATGTACAGAATTTGTCGTATTTGAATTAATACTATGTGTATGATTCCAAGGATTAGTAATCTTAGTAGTCATGTGAGAAACAGCGCCCAACACTGGCGACTACTGAAATTTACTACTGAGCTTTTAATGTTATAAATTTATATGAGTCTAATTTTAGGAAAGCTTAGGATTCATGGTTTTTTTTACAACAATACTAACTACAGACAACTTCACTGGCAGATGTCGCCAGAATACACGAAGAAATAGCCTGATTTATATCGCTATCTAATTGGTTTATTTATGACATAATATTTATCAAGTAGTTCGCATTTGATAACTTTTTTAAGTTGGAACAACTGCTACAGAGAAGCGAATAGTCTGAAAAAAAATAATTGTGTAGCTGAGCGCATGGTGACAATACTTACTGTTCTCGGCGGTGGCATTTGTAGTTGTGGTCGTGGTTGCGGCGCCGTCCACATTGTTCTCGTTTATGGTCGTCCGTGTTGTGGTCTTCACTACCATCGAACTTGTATTCACCTGTGAATTCTACAGCAGAGAGAAGTATTGTCATTTATATTAAAAGCTACACTTGATAAGAGTTTTGTCGAGTTTATTGTAAGGTTATTCCTTTTTCTACAAGATTTTCTATACCTTCAAAAAGAAATATAAAGGTTTTGCTGTAGAAGTCAAGTGCACTGATATGAGTTGTAACTTACTTGGTAACTTGGGTAAGAATTATTAAAGATATTTATATATTTGGAAATGGCTATGTTGCTGAAAATCAAGTGATTTGCAGCAGTCATGACTCTTTCTGTCCTAGAGTATAGCAATCCATTTTCACCTCTATGTCGTTACCTGAAGGTTTATATTAAGTTCTGGCGCTTGCTCCGCCGCGTTGGTGTGGTCACGAACAGAGTCCACTGTGATATCAGCAGAGGCCGCTGTCAAATCATGCACCGCTTCAGGCACTTCTTCCGGCTGATAAAATATATATTTCATGTATTGTAACCATACTTTACATTTCTAAGAAAAAAGAAAAATAATCATTGAAGAATTGTAACAAAGTTTTAAAACGACCGTTTGGTGCAATAGTGATGATCCTGCCTTTCGCCCCGACGGTACTGAGTTTGAATCCCGATAGGGGCAGATTTTTGTATGATGAATACGTGTATTTCTACCAGTCATGGGTATTTATATATTTTTATGAATATAACATATTATTGTATCATATATGAATGTCTATCCGCTTCCCTAGTATTCATAACACAAGCCTTACAACGCTTACTTTGACCTGGACTAAGTGTGTGTGAGAATATTATTATTTATCAGATTCTCAGAAAAAGTGAAAAAGAATACTTTTTTACTAGAAAGACTATTGTTTACTATAAAGGACTTTTTGAAAATTTTCATTCTTATGGAATTTATTAAATTTACTAAACATTAATATTTTTTTTTGTATTACGTACAGCTCCAATATATGGTGCTAGCAAAGTTTTATGCTTAGTGACTGCATCGACCTAGTATTTTATGTATGTGTGGGCATGTCCCACATATGTCGAAACATGTTATCTTCAAACTCACCCTGTGGTCGCCGTTGGTGAGCGGAGCCTCCTCTGGCCCCCGCAGCGCTGCAGCCCACGGTGATAGTATCACGTGACACTGCGCTATTGTTACCTAATTACGTTAGAAGTGCACATTATTTACTGATACTGTACAATAAATAACAGAACCTATAAGAAAATGTCCGTATTAAATATGTTGCATCTTAAAATTACTTCCAAAATTGCGCCCAAAATGAGTACATGCTTTAATGATTGAATGTGTAGTAGTTACTTAATAATTATTACAAAATATTTACTGCGGGTCGTCTCGTAAGATTAAGTTTGAATGGGATTGTATCAAATACTAGCTTTTACACGAGGTTTCGCTCGCGTCAATGTTGACTAAAGATTAAAAGTTATATTTATATCCGTCGTGAAAAGTACTTTTTCTAACCTATGTCCTTTTCTGTACCCCTGACAAAATGTATGCAAAATTTCATGATGATCCGTTGAGTAGTTAAGACTGGAAAATGTAACAAACAAACTCACTTTCATATTTATTATATTAGTTAGGGTAAACGTAAAATATATAAATTACCTTTGTCGCAGAAAGCGTAATTCTCTGTAGTTCTGACGACGAGTGCAGGTAGAGAGCTTCACCACGTTTCGAGAAGCACAAACTTGAAATACCACTGTTAAAATATAGAATTATGGTATGAGTATGCAAGGGACCATAGTAACCAGTACTCGCTTTTAAAAAAACCATGCCAGTAATTAAACTTTTCTGGAGGCATGCATTCAGAGCTGAGATTACCGCTTTGTGCTGTCCACAGCACATCATGCTTTACATACAAGATTAAATCTCTATTTCAAAGTTTACGGTGGGTATTAATGTCAAGTGTGTAGTTGGATTTGGTGTTCACTGTACATAGTTGAGAAGTGAATAGAACAATAATAGGCACGTATTTCGTATATTGCGCATATTTTTTTAAACATTACAAATAAAGTGCACAGAAGACGCGCCCTAATAAACTTACGAATGGTCTTTGTAATATATTGTTAATAGTATTTTAAAATAAAAAAAGAGTTAATAATAAAACTTGCAATAAAATTAACCATACTAAATTGGAAATAATTTACTTGTCAAATTGTTATAAAATTTTATAAAAAATATTATTAGAATTTTTTAATTTTTTTAAAATTTATTAAAATTAAATATAAAAATTACAGTTGTACTTGAAATTAAGTTACTTAATAATTTTTTGTATAGACTGCTTACATTTCCAATGTTATTAAGAAAAAAAAATAAAGCAAATGCCGCTTGAGCCAGAATTAGCACGGTCCCCTGTCAGATCGATTTAGGCAAATAATGCCACTATTTTATTAGAAACAAGTGTTTGTTGGGCTTAATTTTAGTTTATACTGATGGTTACTCACTTAATATCCTCCTTGCGAACAGCGGCTGCGTTGAGCTGACGCCGAAGTTCGGGGCTGAGCACGAGGCAATCGCCCAGATTGGTGAGGCATAGGAGGCACCACTCACGATGGCGGTTGTTCTCAGGCCCGCACTCAAAGTACGCGAATGCCGTGCGACGAACCTGAACAATAAGATAAAGGCGGAAACACATTAAGGCGGGAACATATTATTAAAACGCGACGCGACGCAACGTGTCGACACCCGATATGCACCGTGCACATTACCAACACGCGACGCCACGACATACTAGCAATTTTTGAATACAGTTTGCTTACAGCAGCGGAATTGTATGGTAATATACAATGGATTTAATAAATAACGAGTGTCAGATGAAGATTTTGAAGAAGATTTGATGCAAATTTTGTGTACATATATGATACTTAAATGACTTAATAAAAAGAGAATAACTAGGCGTTACTGGGTACATGAAATAAATCAAAAGAGAAGTATTATACTTCAAGATAATGAAAGATTTAATTTGAAAGATTTCATAAGATTTCACTATCGGGTTATTCAATTTCTTGAATTGGCAATTTCTTCCCATGCATATAGCGAAATTCATGTCATATAGAACAGGATATTGTTTTACCAACTTAATTAATTTTTCGTCGGTCATTTCGCTAAATAAATGCAAGAATTTATATTAATATGGCATAAATTCCGTTCCACAGTTTAAAGAATAGGGATCGGGTCAAAGAATTCGTATATGCTCCGTGACAGTTCTCGAACGACTGACGCGTGGCGTCGGGTGTTGTCTAGAAACATACCGCGCGCGCCGCGTCGGATGGCGTGTTTACCCCCACCATGGACAACACACCGACCTGGCCCGTCTGGATCGAGTGGCGTGTGCGCGCATGGCGTCGCGTCGGATGTTCATAGTATGATTCTGGTCTATAGAAAACAATACATTTGATTCGACTCAACTCGCATCGCGTTTCATCGGGTCGCGTCGCGTTTTAATAATGTGTTTCCGCCTTTATTAAAACGCGACGCGACCCGATGAAACGCGATGCGTGTTGAGTCGAATCAAATGTATTGTTTTCTATGAACCAGAATCATACTATGAATATCCGACGCGACGCTATGCGCTCTCACGCCACCCGATCCAGACGGGCCAGGTCGGTGTGTTGTCCATGGTGGGGGGAAAACACGCCATCCGACGCGGCGCGCGCAGTATGTTTCTAGACAACACCCAACGCCACGCGTCAGTCGTTCGAGAACTGTCACAGAGCGAATACGAATTCGTTGACCCATCCCTATTCTTCAAACTATCAAACAGAATTTATGTCAATTTAATATTATTTTTGCATTTTTTTTTTTTTCATTTATTCTGGCACGAAACAGTCATTAGAAATAATAAAGTACACAAGATTTTGACATTAATTGTAGAATAATGAGTGCCCAATATTAATTAGGTACATTAATGTAGGAACAGAACTAGTTTCTGTTCTGTTTGATTTAAAATCAAAATATAAAAGTACATTAAAATACAAATTAGCTTATTATTAAATATCTATGATTAAGGCAACAACCCAATTTAACGAAATAGTTAAACAGTATACAGGTGTGCAATTAAAAGTATTAATTTACTTTAAAATTATTAAAACGAACATCATTAGCATTTTACTTAAACATATTGAAAATGTCTGACTTGATACTAGTCAATGTGTTACAAAACAGGTGTTATTTGTAGCATTGTTCGTTATATTTTTCAGATAGCGAGCAAAATAGCTATTGCGAGTATAATTCTTGCGATATTGTGGTGGTACGAATATTTTGATGGGGCGTGAGGAGCGTGCGGGTAGTCGTGCCTTGACTTGATTATAAGGTTGATATGTGATAGAAGAACTGGACAATCTATCTTATTATTTAATAATTTAAAGAGAAAAACTAGATCGCACATCATCCTACGGTTTTCAAGAGAAAATAAATTATATTAATCCATAGTACATAACCATTCACTTCCACTGCTGTTAGGTAACTGTATTCAGAAATTGCTAGTATGTCGTGGCGTCGCGTGTTGGTAATGTGCACGGTGTATATCGGGTGTCGACACGTTGCGTCGCGTCGCGTTTTAATAATGTGTTCCCGCCTTAAATGTTTATATTAATTTGATTACAAAGCCGGTCTGTTACAAAGCTTTTAAAGTACCGACGAACGTCACTTTGTAATATTATAGAACCATGCCTGAAATAAATGATTTTTATTTATTTATATCACTTATAACCATAACGACGTAAGTCGAAAGGAGAAATACTACGTACCCTGGCGCCTTCGTGCGCTGTCAGCTTGTATTTGTGGTGCGGTTTGAGCGCGGGCAGTGTGAATACTTTGAACTGTTCCTCAGATGTGATCACCACTCTTTGCGGACCAGCTTCCGGTAGAGGGGATACGCCACGTTCCACCTTATATAGAACATTATGTATTAGATGCTAGAAGGTTCGGATATGTAGAGAGGATAGACGAAAGAAGATTGACAAGACCAGTATATGAGGCAAAAGTGTTAAGCAAATCGTTAATGGCAGCCCAAGGTGAACTTTAAGGGACCAAATAGGAGATGTCCTAAAAAGGCTAGGTCAGAAGTACCCTTAACGTAAACTAAAAGTGCCCTTAAAGAGTTGAAGAAGCGAGAGATGTCATTGTTTGAAGGTAGTTAATTTTTTTTAAACTTGTAATGTTCTGGTAGAGTAATTAAAATAGGTAAAGGTAGCAATTTTGGTGTAGTCAAAGGTAAAAAAGATAGTATGCAAGTATTGTAAATATAAACTACAAAAAAAACAAAGGCTCGTCCAAATGCGAAGTAATTTGCACAAATTGATGATCTCATAATTGTATGTAAGTATATTATTACTTATGAGCATTTTGGACTTTGTGAATCTCTTAAATTAGTATTTCGGCTAGGTGTGTTAAAGTTCGCAAATTATTGATCTTGGTAGTTTTCAACGCGTTCTCAATAGGGAAGGGCAAACTATGGAGACATTTATAGGACAGGCAAAATTAAAATATTTCTTAAAAAAATCGTATGTTTGAGGCCATGAATGATTTATTCCAATTTTTATTGATAAGCCTTAATTTTTTTTTATTGATGACTTAAACAATATACTGAATAGATGAAAGTGTTTAAGTAAGTTTGCTGCAAAGGTCATGTAGAATCGTAAAGAGAAAAACAGTTACCACTCTATTGATTAATTTTTGCTTTAGTTAAAACTTACCTCTAATGGGTCAGGCAGGGGCACAGATGCTGCATCCAACACTGTTATGCCTATTACAGGCGCCCTGTGTTTTAATTGGATTTCTTTCGCTAGTTGACACGTGAGCTAAAAATTAAAAATAATAGCATCAAAATTCGTATAATAAATACTGATTTTTATTTAAATATCAAGGAATAACTTTAAATAATGCAACATTATACTATATCATTTTTATCCCATCACTGATAATGTGCATTGTTCATAGTGGATTTCTATATTCCGAGTTTAAGCCATCAAAACTCAAAATGCATTTACACGTTAAAATTACAAAAATAAACTGTAAGGAGAATATTAATACTTTATTTAGTTATGTTCTAGATTTTCGGGTTCTCAAGGTCGCAGAGAGGAGTTAAACAGCTTATATTCAAGAACTATAATGTCAAATCCTAAATATATTTAGTTTTGGTGCAGCCAAACAAACACTTCACCTTAATTTGATATAGAACAATGTTAATACGGATCGAGATTCGACGCGTAAAATACTATAGATCTCAAAGCACAATGGGAACAGGTACTGATAATCACATGAATATCCAATTATGAATCTAAAATTCACAATGTTATTAAAATATCTTTGATTAACGCCCATGAATAGGTTAAGAGAGCAGAAATTACTAAATTAATTGAGTGAACAAAATAAATAAATCGATCAGCGTCCAGGTACAATCACTATCACTTAATAGTCAACTTTACTAAGCATTCACTAGGCCATCATCTACTCAAGTTGGTAAGTTATAGCATCTTACCGGTTCTTCTTTCCTCTTGTTAGCGCCGGGTACGTGTATCGTGAATGCGTACACCGTTCCATTGTTGGTACCCGCCCATAACGTTGGTGTCGAACTCTGTGCTGTGAAGCAAATTAAAATATATTTACTTGTACACGGTTGTATCTAACGAAATAACATTAGGATTACAGAAAATATTACCAACTTCAATATCTCAATACCTGTTACCCGGAACAGGGATACTATAATTTTGTTGTCGACCAGAAAATAACAAAGAATGCCTAAAAACCTAGTGAAATATGTCAATGAAAAAGAGGTTTATACCACTGCAGCTTCCTTTCACAGTAACTTTTCATTTTATAATTTTATATATTACTAGCTTTTACCCGCGGCTTCGCCCGCAGTTCTTTTTTTATTTTTTTTAATGAAAAGTATCCTATGTTACTTCTAATACCTCCAAGAATATATGTACGAAGTTTCATGACGATCGGTTTAGTAGTTTTCGCGTGAAAGCATAACAAACAAACTTACATTCACATTTATAATATAAGTAGGGCTTTGCATTTTTAATTGCTACCTTATGAGATAAATAATTTTAATAGAAAAATACTAGAAAAATCGAGTCGGCTCACAAGTGCATTCTCTGGCGAGAATTCCCGTTTATCTAGTAACTTTTCATTTATTTTTGAACACTTACGATACCTTTTTGTTGTATAAAAATGACAGTGATATTAATTCTAAAGATCCAAGCGTTTTTATATAAAACAATTGGTTATTACATTAAAAATTATATATTATACTTACTATTGATAAGGAAAGTCCTCGCGAAGTATAAGCAGCGCACCATAGAACCAAAGGCATCGTCAGTCGACCTCGCCTCTACTGTACGTTCAATTGGTTTGACTTCTACGTCCGCCTCTGAAGGGGTCTTGTCAGGTTTTTTAGCTGCAGGCTGCATACAAAATTTAATGTATTTGTATAGAATAAATCCTTCTAACAATTAAGTAAAAGCAAATACTATAGTTTAGAATGATTAGTCATATTTTGATATGGCCTCTGAAAACGTTAAGATTGAGTAAATAAACAAGATCATGAAAATAATCGTGTTAGTTATCTGGTAAAAGTATACATGATATGAGAAGAGCTTGAAGGCGCAATGGCGTTAGTCTATGTTTGCGAAAGATAAGCAACTTTTACAAGCGCCGGTTATCGAAATATTCACCAAAGACGACTTCCGTGGTCGAGTAGTTCGCAAACTGGTTTTCATAGTAATGCCACTCGAAGGTGGGACCTTCGAACCTGGGGGTTCAATCCCCGCCGGACCGATGTGTAAAACGAACTTTTCTATATTGACTACGGTCTGGGTGTTGTGTTATCATTATTAATTCCATAACACAAGTGCTGTAATAATCCTTGTTTGGCAGAAAAAAGCGCTTGCGAGCGCTTGTAAAAAAAATGGGGATCGCTGAGCGATAATAGTCGTGTTCGTTACATTTTTTTGTGCACATGTGCGCGATTTTGCACATGCGTAATGAATAAAATCAGTTGAACGCATGCGTTCTTATGACATTACCTGCCATTTTTAAATTTCATAATGACAGTTTTAAAATAAATAATAAATATAGTCATGACAACGCATGAAAAACTGTCATTATGAAATTTAAAAATGGCAGGTAATGATATGAGAACGCATGCGTTCAAATGATTTTTTTCATTACGCATGTGCATAATCCCGCACATGCGCACAAAAAAATGTAAAGAACACGACTGACTAATAAGCAAAATGGCGGATTGTGTCTGCGCAACAGAAGTTAGCAAACGTGTCCTGGGGGTCTAAAACGGTAACATTGTATTAAACATCTATAAAATGATTCATTTGCAGATTTGTAGCAGAAACATTTTTTACACCCTAAAACGGTGAAATTAATATATGAAACATCTGCAATTCATTTCGTATCTGAATCATATTTGACGTCGACATTGCTACACCTAAAAAAAAACAGTGATTGGCCAAATCATAATTTTACGGTTTTATTTAAACTAATATTTTCCATGAATATAGTGAAAAAAAGTTGACTTAAATGTTCTTTATTTTTTAAGTTGTGAATATTATTAAATAAAAATATTATAAAATGATTTATATGGGTTTAAGTGAGTATTTTCGTTATATGTCTTTATGTCTGCACTGGCAATATTGCGCGCGTCTGTCATCATGCCTGTCAATTTTCAACGAGAACACAACTTTCAAAAAAATATTTATTAGTTTTGTTTAAGTGTCGGTGGAGATTTTCAAGAATTAAAGTGTTTATTTTTTTTCGTTATTCTGTGTTATAAGTGGTTTAAATAAAACCCATTTACACTTTGTTATTCATATGGGAATAACTACAAAATGTTAATTTATGATTAGGCTTATGTCTACAACTATTCGCTGGTTTGCGAGAATATCGACGGAACTCAAAATTCTGACCAATTGAACTAAATATGCCAAATGGTCTTAAATCTTTGATGTATTATTATGAAGCCCGAAGAATATTATCGCAGGTGGAGATGCAACGAGCTACTGCAGATGCCTAATTCACTCGTGCTTTGCAAGTTATCGGCCAGAATTTGGCGCGGCTAAGAGATATAGTGGAGGCGAATGCAGATATAGCTCGTGCCTTCCATGTGATAGGGCAAAATTTGGGACGGCTAGCAGACATAGCTGAAAGATTCCTGCATCATAATAAATAAAAGGTAGGTAAATTAAATTATTCCAAGTATTTATTACAGCTGTTAAAGGATGACATATTTACAGCTATTAAAGAATGACAAAAATAATAGTAAACCATAAATCTTTAAGTACATTCTTCTATCGTGCTAACCAAAGTCTTCGAATTAATAAATTGGTGTTACTTGCCCAGCAGCCAATAGATTATTGTCATTATGAATTTATTTATACTTCAATTGCATGTGCATAGATGCTTCATACTGTTATTCCTGTGTTGAGAGTGCTGGAACAGGCAGCCGAGCACTATTGGCTTTATTATGTAACACTACACAAGCATTTGTTATATAGCCAGCCATTTTGGGATGATAGTGTAACTTTCCATTAACTAAAAGACAGTACTACAGTGACTTTAAGTACTGGTAACTGCGATGCACCTCTCCACACTATTTCTTACTCTACAATGCTAGTCAGTATAATAACGCTCAGGGGTGTTTCGCTCAGTATTTACTATTGATATATTATATAGTATATAAAATTATGAGATTTCATTTAATGTTCAAGAATTTTCTCTGCATGATTATTATATTTACCCAATAACCACAATACTTCATTTTCAGATGCATGGAGATTTTTAAGAAATTGTTTGATTGGATGACCATTCCACACATGTGAATCATGGCTAGCTCCACCATAGCTGGCATCAACACTTAGAATATTTTAATCGGAATAAAAAACTTAAAAAGTGATTTATTCTTGAGGTTTAATGTAAATAAATTACTAACTACATAATTTTGAATATAATAAGACAAAACACAACAACATTAAATATAATCTTATTTTTATTCTAAGAAATTAGTCATTTAAGTCTGATTAGATATGAACCTAGTTAGAGAATTATTATACAAATTGTAACTGAAATTAAGTATTGTACAATGTTTTGATAAGAATTAATACCATTATATATACCCTACTTAACACAAATTAATATAAAGGATATCTCCTAATATTTTAATATATTTATAATAAGCTGCAAATAAATATTTTAAGACAAAAGTTTACATTGTATTATTTATAATATTTCGTTCTTGCCTCTAAAATGCTCATTATTTAGGGCCAGTGTCACAGAGCGAATACCAATTACTTAATGATATACCTCATATCTTATCATATATAAGACCAATACATATAATTTTATACTAATTTGGAAACAATGATATACCTTTTTTGGACACAATAAAGGGCTCCAATTCCTTTATTAGATCCAGAGCCAAACACTTATTAAGTCTATAAAGACCAATAAACTCGGAGTCAGGCATTTCAAGACCCAACTCCAAATTCCTAAGACCAGCGCACAGTGTTTTATGAAACAAAAAAAAAAATTACACCTTCAGGTTTTTACATAAATAGATTATTTATACCCTAAAAAAGGCATGACTTCAATACCCAGAAGTCTAACTCAAATACTTTTTGAGAAAAAAAATCGTGAACTTATCGTGACCTTTGACCTATGAAATCTAAAATATTTACTGAAAATAGTGATCTTTGAATTGAACTCTTGCCTTTATTAGGGTATAAATAATCGATTTATGCAAAAACCTTAAGGTGTTAATTTTTTTGGTTCCATAAAACACTGTGCAGCGTTACGTCTTCTATATATAAGAGCTTCCTCTTGACGAGCATGTTCTAAAAAAAATTCGTTAAGTCCCAAGTCTGCCATTATTCAAAAACATGCGATTTTTCACTACACAGGCGACAAAAATGATTTAAATAAAAAATATGAGAGCAAAATGTTGGTCCACTAGTAACATCTAACAATTCTTCAATTTGACATAAATGGCAATTCATATAAGTGTACCATATTACGCATTCCCATACAAAACTGTCACTTTAGATTAATTGCAGTTTATGTTTCATTTTATGATTGGTCAAATAATTTATCATTTTAAGATTTGGCAAATGAAACATATTATGGACGGAATATGAAACATACAATGTTACTGTTTTTCGACCCCCTGGCCGAAAACTGTATAGTTTTGTTTTCAGCGCTGGTAAGCGCTCGCAAGCGCTTTTTTCTGTCAAACACAAGGGTTGTCTCATATTTCTTTACTTAGCTTATTTTAATTGAACTGCTAGATTCTTATATCGACGGCGAAGTGCCAAGATCTATCTGGAATTCGTCGAGAAATTAACTTTTTTGTCATTTCGAATTAAAATTCGTTATTTGCATGTTTTAATGAAATTTTATAAGCGTATTTTCAGTTGCAAGCGCATCAAGTTAAAAAATATATAAACAATTTTTTTGACAAATTTTTAACTTTTTTTCAGCTTGTATATTATTTTGAATTTAGCAGTTAGGTGTTAATAGCATTTCGCCGTCGATATCCAAATTTATGTTTACTAGAAATTATTCAGCTTGTCCCTGGAGTTAGGTCCCGCTGACGCCTGACTAATTTGAATGTTTTCGACTATATCATTGTACTTACTTGCGGAGATGCGGGACTAGAGGTGGTAGTCTGACGTCGCTGTGATCTGCCTTTTCGGAGTCTTCTGAAGGATTCTCGCAATGATTTCTTGAAGGACTTTCTCCTAGATATCGGTGTATCACCGGCGCCGGAATGATCTGGAGGATTTTGTTTATAATATTATCGAAGGAAACAAAACGTAACAAAACGTCTTTTACAGAAGACAGACGTTTAGTGGTGTTGTAGTCGAGTGTGTTACCAGAAATTGGGGTTGGGAATATGCTAGTCAAGCCCCTGGCGTAGAAGTTTCTATAGGTATATATTTCTATATGAATAAATAATCTTTATTAGCAACTCTTTTGAGTAAAATAATAAATATTCTTAAGATTAAGATAGATATGAGTTTTGATTTACGCTAGCTTTAACACAAGCGGACCGAGATTGATCTTCACCGATATTACGGACGTGGTCCCACTCGTAACACAAACATTTTGCTTACAACGAGGCGTAACGGGATTATTAATAATACGGTTATCGTATAAATATATTTTTCAAAAAAAGTATATTTATATATACAAGAGCTGCATTTGCTCATATCGCCATCTCCTTTTTCCATCGGACATCCAGAAGCATTCCAGGTTACCACCCTTTCTTGGTTGCTATTCCTATCTGTCGCACCAAGCGCTTTTCAACATCCTTCATAATGCGCACAGCAAAAGAGTGGAACTCCTTCCTGCGTCTGTATTACCGGAAACTTATAACCCGTATAACTTATAAGCCAAGGTGAATTAGCACCTTCTGGGTTAGCTCGTTCTATCGTGGATTCTGTCTTGGCCCCCGGGCTTGATTGGGATCAAGACCGAACCCATCCTAAAAATATATACTCACCATGCGGGTTGAGCGTGCATTTATGAAGTAGTGGCGCGGCTTGGATGGCGTCCAGTAGCGCGAGTCCGTGAGCGGTGCCAGCACATACCACCCCCCACTCCCATTGCGCGGCTAGTGACGTCACAGCTGCCGGCGGCGATAGTTGTACTACCGATGTTGCCTTAAAGAAATATAAATAAAAAAACAACTGACAACTCGTAACAATTTAGTCCAATCTAAGCAGAGCTTGTACTATGGGTACTAAATACGTGTAGGATACATAAATAAACGACGATGACACGGAAACAAATGTTTATGTTCATCACACAAACATATGACCCTACCGGGATTTTACATAGTGTCTAAACATAATTATTATTTATGAAGGCTTACTGATGCTACCTATTAACTATAATTCAAGTCTGTGTGGAATAAAATAGTTAAATATGTAATTTTAGTTATAATGTGAGGCACAGAGAGTAGCATCAACCTATTATTCTAAGAGAGTGACCGAAAATTAATGTGAAAAAAGTGTCATCTCTTTCGTATCTATAATATTTATATTTCCTATTAGTAATCAGTTAGAAATTGTAAAAATTACTTTCAAAAACCGCTGTGTGTACTTATGTACGCACGCAAGAAGTTATACTTCTTTATCGTTGCTAAACAAAGATAACTAAAATTATAATTTTATATAAATTATTGTTAACTATCATATATATTTTAAAATCACACACATTCATAAGTAGCGGCCAACTTCATTCTCCTGGTTTATTCTTTGTCATTTTTGTGGCCAACTTCAACATGATAATTTTGTGTCACAGTGATGCGCGCGCATCTTAAAATTACACTCTCATCATTTTTTCATAAGGCGCCTAAAGAAGTATAACTTCAAAAATATACTATGATACATTCATCTGAATAGAGGTACTATGAAAGCAAGTAGTTTCCATTTCCGTCTTATTTAGGTCGATATCGCTTAAGTTTATATCGGAGTTACTAGTAATATTAACAAGAGCAACATACAGTGTACTATTTTCTGAAATAAGCTAACAGAAAATATAAAGTATTAATTTTTGGTTACCTGATATCCTTGCGGGAACGTTAGAGCACCAGAACGTAGTGTGAGCTGGTCGTGACCTTTCCATACGAAGCCGTCGCGATCCGAAACTATGTTCACCGACATTGACTGGGACAAATGGAAATATACATAAGAATATTTTTTTATATGTAAAAACAGCTGCGAGAATAATATGTTACTAATATTTTTTTAACAACTCATTATTAAGGTAAAAAAGTATGAGCTTAATCCATTATTAGTGAATTACAAAAAGTAAGAATGTATAAAATGTACTTACTTTGACTTCACTCGTATTAGGTGTGTTCTTCAAACTAGCGATGACGATATGACCGGCTGCTCCTCCCACTGTGAGCATACCCGAGAGGGGGCAAAGTACTACCTACAAAACCAAATAATATGTAATAGGGAAAAATATTTATTTACAATAATGAATAGAAATAACAACATTTCGTTTCTGATTTCCAAAACAAGCGGTAATTGTGTTCAGATATAAAAAAAACATTTGTCACTATTTTTCGACATTAATAGGGGCACATAGGTTCTGATTTTAAAATAAAGGATGATGCGCGTTTTGGGCCCATATCATGTGATGGCTTCAATCAAAATTAATTTACCATCGTTGGATAGCTCTTTTCAAGAGTATAAAAAACTACTATGGCAGCATACCTGTATAAATTGTCCATTTTGAAGTATAGTCTTTAGAAGACAATGAATATTCAGGTTGAAATAGAATTTCAAAAAATCAAATAGCTGATTCACTTGACCGATTTTGATGCCATTTTTTGCACAGATTTTAAGCTTTATAAAATTCAGTTAAACAAAACAACAAAATCGGTTTAGTAAAGAGGAAGGTTTATATGTATAATATATGCAGTATTATACATATAAACCTTCCTCTTGAATCACTCCATCGATTAAAGAAAAACCGCTTCAAAATTCGTTGCGTAGTTTTAAAGATCTAAGCATACATAGGGACAGACAGACAGGCAGCCGGAAGCGACTTTATTTTATATACTATGTAGTGAAGTATGAATAATAATTACAATGATACCATGCCAAAATCGAAAAAAAGTGTCATTAAAAGTATGTTAAGGATGTAACAAAAAAAATACTACGATTGGACAGCGAATCGGGACTAGCGCCATAGTTATTCATAATCCGAACAAAAATATCTTTCCAACGGTGTATAATGCACCCTTATTGGAGCTGGGACCATGTTCCATACATTTGTGCCCATCATCTTTTTGACTTCCTTCTTAGAAAAAGAAAGGGATATCACATTTTTGTATGTTTGATTGCTTGTTTATTACACTGAAATATCAAGGTTTATCGCTTACCCTTTTGACAGCCAGTCTTGGATCGTCACTATAGGGGTCAAAGGAACCGACTCTTCTGAATGGAGGCCATTCTTCTTCTTCATTTTGACTGTCATTATTCTCGCATATCTCTTCACCGCTATAAAAAAAAATATGATTTAATGCTCTCGTTATATATTACCGACCTTAAGCAAACTTTATAAAATCAAAGTTGTCATAGTGACCAAGATTGTGTTTTTAGAGCACATAAACGGCTTTGCAACGCGGCAGAATCGCAGAGGCTTTCTCATTATGATGATTTCAGCGCTACTAAGTGACACTCGCAGTGGCATAGGGATACAATGCTGTTGCACGTCTGCAGCGCGACTAAGCCGCATAATGTGTTATTACTTAGTGTTATATTAAAATAGGGATTTGTAACTATTTATCAGACAGACTAGCAAACACGCTACTTTTCACAAAAACTTTTATTATTGGTTGCTACAATCATGGCCCTAATAAGACATTCAGCATGCATTTAGTACCATTAATAATATTGGTATACTTATTTTGTTGAAATTAGTCTAATCATCTTCATAAAGTAATTATAATGATTTTATTCAGATTACAAAAGGCTAGACTACTTTTTTTTTATTTCATAGTCAGTGAAAATAAAACATTTCGGAATTTAAAAGCATTAAAAATTAATAAAATGTTTAATATAACAGCGGGTTAAATAATAGTTAACTATATAATAAGCTATGTCTTTCTTACATTATAGATAATTATTTCAAAAACTATATTATTACATCACGTTTTAGCAACTATGTGCGTTAGCTTGCCGTTCCCAAATATCGCGTTATAGTAACTATAATGAGGCAGCAACACGATTTGGAAACTCATATTAGTTTAATTTTTGATTAATAATGTCTAGAAGTAGTTTGTGTGCTTTGTCTCTTTATACTAAAATATATGCGAACAAAAAATATACAATCCACTAAAGGTATTTGATTTTACGCATGCAAATTAATATTGGTAGAGAGGGGGAGCCACTGAGCTCAGTTCAACATCAGCTCCGTCTATTTCGTGGTATTTAAAATAATAATCAGTGATATAAACCAGTGTTTGTGCATTAAACGGACATATAAACAATTGATCTACAACATACATTATGGAACAAGTGAAATATTAACTTAACTGTGTATATACTGTGAATAATTTTAATAGTGAAGTTACCAGGCCATCGTGAATAAATAGACAATAAATACAAAAAACTTTGGCCGGATCTAACCAACCCTGTTGAGAAGTGATTTTATGTGATTATTGGTGAACTTTTGCAACCTATTTACAAATATTAAAAGAAATAAAATTTTGCAATACATGATTCAGCGAAAATCATATATATTGGTGTATCCTAGCGCCATCTGTTGAAACGTTACTGCACTACGCACTTAGGCAGAACGTTAAACTCATTTAACTACCTAATAGTTCTAAAGGAAAACAACAGAGTTCACCACCTGGGCGAAATTATTACTTCAGATAACGGCCGATAGAGGACACTACTAGTAGTTTACCCATAATTTACTATCCAAATTTAAATAATTTCATAAATTATGGATGAAATAATGTTTGCATTGCGACAGATCCAAAAAGAGCTGGATGAACAAAAACTCACCATACAAAAAAGCGGGGAAAAAGTTACAGAACAAGTAACACAAAATATAAATAACATTATGGAAGAAAAGTTTAGAACATTGGAAGAAAAGTATAATAATCTGGAATTAAAGGTAGAAAATCAAGAAAAACGTATCCATTTCCTAGAAAAAACAGCAAGACAAAGAAACATTGTATTTTTTGGAATAGAAGAGCGGGAAACGTCATACATAAATTTGGAAAATATTATAATACAGTTTATTAAACAATATTTTGATTTAAGCATTGAACGAAGAGACATACAAGAATTAAAGAGAATCGGTTTAAAAGGAGAAAGACCTAGACCAATTGTTGTAACTTTTTGTACGCTGGGATTAAAAATTGATATTTTTAAACAAAAAATCACACTGAAAGACACACCATACTACATGAAAGATGACTATCCACGTTATATACTAAATAAAAGAAAAGAATTACAAGAGCAACTAAAGATTGAGAGAGAAAAAGGCAACAACGCCATATTAAAATACGATAAAATTATTATCCTAGATAAAAACAAGAACACAGGAAATAAGAGAAATCTCTCAACATCCCCGGAAAATGATCATGCTAAAGAAAAGAAAACAAAAAATAATAAACATCAACAGTCTGGCTCTCAATTCAAGGTCACGAGGTCAAAAAGCGTCACTGAAGGAGTTATAAAACCGAGCATGTTGAACTTCTTAACTAATAAAAATACAACAAAAAATGCATAGCAACTAACACCCTCTCTGCAAGCTGATATCACAAATAAACAAACTACATTAAAGAATATAGAAAAACTTCCAACCCGGCTGGTCCCCGTGGAAGACTACGACCAAAACCCTCCAAAGATCGACAACTTAAAATTATCCATAAAAACTCCGAAACTCAAAGAACTAAACCGTCAATTAAATATCATAACATACAACGTCAAAACCCTACTATCATACGGCAGGCTATTAGAACTAGAAGAATGCCTAAATAAAATTCACTATGATATTATGGGAATCTCTGAAGTTAGACGACAGGGTAACAAAATAGAAGAACATAGCACCTTTATACTTTGTTATATCGGATCCACACCTGGTTTATACGGGGTGGGATTCATAATACACAAGTCGCTGAAAAACAACATAGAGAGCTTTATAGGTATAACGGAACGAGTGGCAATTCTCAATATGAACATCGAAGGTAACAAGATATCAATAATACAAGTTTACTCACCCACAGAAGATGCAAACGATTACGAAAAAGACGAATTTTATAATACTATAGAAAAGGCCTTGGGAACAGTACACACACACATTATCCTAATGGGAGACTTCAATGCAAAAGTCGGGACACCTAGAAGAAACGAACATTTAGTTATGAAAAAATACGGGTACGGCGAAAGAAACAAAAACGGCCAAAGACTTGTCAACCTCGCGCTAGAACATGAGCTAACAATTATAAATACCTGTTTCAAGAAAAAACAAAGCCGCAGGTGGACTTGGCGTTCACCAGACGGCCAGCACAAAAATGAGATCGACTACATCCTCTCAAATCACCCAAAATTATGCCAAAATATAGATGTTCTCAACCTTAATTACGCATCAGACCATCGTCCTATCAGGTGTAAAATTACGCTTACCACGCCAAAAAAAAAACAGGACCAATTATACAAATAAGAATAAAAGTCAACTCAAAAACATAGATGAAATAACGAAATACAAAGCAAACCTATCAAGTTTTCTTTCGCAGAAATCGAGTCACCCCGCCAACCAAGAAAATGAACCTGTACAGACCGCCTACGACAACATAACAAAGGCCATCCAGCAAAGTCTGATCCTCACAAAACGAGGTATCGAAGGCAATAAAAAGCACAAAATATTACAAGAAAACACGCTTAAACTATTAAAAAGAAGACAAGAACTACAACAAAATAAAAATAAAACCCGCCCAATGAAAAATGAACTCTCCGCATTGTACAAACTCGTTCATAAGTATATCAAAAGGGATTATGCAAAATATAGACTAGAAACAATAGAGAAATATCTTCAGCTTTATGGTAGCTCGGGAAGAGCATACAAAGAACTCAGAACAAACCGATCTTGGATAGAAGGACTTAAAACTCTGAATAAAGACATACATAGTAGAACTGATATTGTCAGCACAGCAACCGAATTCTACAAGAACCTATATAGAGACAAAACACGAATTTCCACCAACAAAACTGAAACTGAAACCGTAGATTACCACTCTATACAACCAATTCACGAAACCGAAGTTATTAACTCAATAAGTAAACTTAAACTAGAAAAGAGCCCTGGATCTGACAAAATTACAAATGAAGCACTAAAATACGCTCCCCAAATCTTAGCTACACCACTAACAGTACTCTTTAATTCTATACTTATAAGCTCCGAAACCCCCAAAGAGTGGTCTGAAGCAAATATCATACTAATATATAAAAAGGGCGACCCAAAAAATATCAGTAACTACAGACCGATTAGTTTGTTACCAAACATCTACAAACTCTTCGCATCTATAATAAATAATAGACTAAGCCCATTAATAGAGACCAAGCAACCTATAGAGCAAGCTGGCTTTAGAAAAGGGTACTCTACTATCGACCATATCCACACCATCGAGTTGATTATAGAGAAGTACCAAGAGCTCCAGAGACCTCTCTACATAACCTTCATCGACTATCAGAAAGCTTTCGACTCGGTCACACACTTAAGTATATGGGAAAGTTTAAAAGAACAAGAGGTACCAGATATATACATAAACATTATTAAAAGTATATATAATAATAACGTAGGAAGAATAAAGCTCGAAACCTTAGGCCCCGCCTTTCATATAGAAAGAGGGGTAAGACAAGGGGACCCGCTCTCACCCACTATTTTCATAGCCATCCTCGAAAGCATCATGAATGGGTTGGACTGGAGCAAAACCGGGCTGCATATAAAAGGCGCCTACTTAAGTCATCTGAGGTTCGCTGATGATCTCGTGCTTCTGTCTGAGACAGTCAACGAGATGCAATCCATGCTAAATTCTCTACAAAAAGCGAGTGCGAAAGCGGGTTTGGAAATGAATCTAACGAAGACTAAGATAATGACCAACACACGAATTAGACCTATAACTATCGATGGTAACCCCATAGAATACGTGGAAAATTACATTTACCTGGGAAAAAGAGTAAGTTTTGAGAAAAACAGCAACATTATAGAAATAGAGAGAAGGATTCAGCTAACCTGGAATAAATATTGGAGCCAAAAAGAAATATTTAAAAGTAACCTACCAATAACTCTCAAAGCTAAAGTTATGAATACGTGTCTATTACCAAGTTTAAGCTATGGAAGCCAGACCTGGAAATTTTCTACACAAGCTATGAATAAAATCAGTACATGTCAAAGAGGTTTAGAGCGCAGCATGTTAAACATAAAGAAAATGGACAAAATACGACACACAAAGATAAGAGGTATTACCAAAGCTACAAACGCTTTGACCTATGCTCAAAGGCTGAAATGGCAGTGGGCTGGACACGTAGCGAGAATGTCTGATCAAAGATGGACCACAAGAGTAACCCAGTGGAAAGGACCACCAGGCAAGAGGAGGAGGGGAAGACCCTTAACCCGCTGGGAAGATGACATCAAAGCATCAGCTGGCACAAACTGGCTCTCCATAGCACAGGACCGACAAAAATGGGCATCTTTGGAGGAGGCCTTTACTCAAACCGGGGTTCTTGTTAAACTTTAACTGTTAATTTTTTATTATATTTTATTATTACTAGCAACTATTGTGAACAAGAAATAAAAAGGCTTATTATTATTATTATTATTATTATATATTATGGGAAATAATATAATGTCGTAATTGAATTTGTTACATTGTTGTAAAATATATTTTTTTATTATGGATACAAATCATTGAATAACTGAAAACTGTAGCAAAATATTAGGCAAATATGTCACTTTACCTCGTGGTAGATCTTTTCAGCCCACTTCATATGTAGCAAGCGACAAGCAGACAATAAAATATTAGCAAATGTTAGGAGCAAGCATATAAAATTGTAGTGAATTTTTTGGTAGCATTATGGGTACAGATAATTTAGTTCAGTCGTTTTGCCTACGGTTATTTTAAAAGTGATCCAAACACAACATACTCGTCAACAAGGATAGATTTTGAAAACAGGATACTATGTGAAGGTAACTCATCAATTGTACTATGATACTGATTTTTTTATTGAATGACAAAATGGTGAACACAAAACGTGTCACTAACGTTCATCAACTTTATAATTATGGCATATAAAAAAAATGAAAGCATATTTCTATATCAACTTGCAAAAAAAACTAGATCTCTTCAATGCCAAAGCGACGTCGGGCTATTATTGCTGCTAAAGGATATGCGACTTTGTTATAATATCTTGCAGATGTTACAATCAAGTTAATTCAAAGTAACAATAAATTGTAATAAACTTCGTTTTAATATTCAGGAAATTTCTTTTTTTATATTTCCTTTATTAGTTATGTTTTTGATCAATTCATACACGTACGTCATCTAACTTTATGGTAAATATTTAATATAATGCTTATGCAAATTTAAATATTTGTTCAAATGGCTGTTGTATTCAAGTAAGAAATAAATAATATAAATAAATAAGTATAATTGATTATGTGGCCACCACAGTATATCTACTGTACTAATTGTTTGACTACGATACATCATAACTGTCGAAATGCTTTAGAAAACAGAGAGGCCTATATCCTAAACCCTGTACCAGAGTTTTGGCATCCTACTAGATGGGCCTAGCCTCTTTTAATATGTTTTACTAAAGCTCCTTTTATTTTGTAATATAAAGTGTTATCAAAAATCTTAAAAGAAATAATATTTTCGAACCTGGCCGATGCGCCCCGTTTTCAAAATCCTGTATAAACTATTAATCCATATTACAAAACTGACTTTGTAAAACAAAAAAAAAATACTGTACATAGGGCTAAATACAACAGACAAATGGAGCACAACATGAATAAGGGGTATTAATATCACAATAGGGATATGACACTCATTATCTAAACCAGATAAAGCTAACTATCCTTAAAGTCTATCTCACCAATACTTTATATATTAATTACATATGTTGTATATATCTCATTTTATTTATACAAATTATCAAAACAAGTATATTTATTAAATATGTGATTTATTGATTAATAGTAACAAAATCGAAGGATAATAATGTCTCAAAATTCTACTGGTGCAGTAAAGGACTTTTTTAAGTATTTCCAAAGGACAATGGAACTGGTTATGTAAACTATTAGTAAGGATTTGTTCTCTAGACTTTAGTACTACTTCCTGCTGCTTAGGGTCCTCGAATACAAGATATGAAAACGTCCCTTGTGGATCGGCTTCACTAAGCTTCTTATGAACCGTCCGTTGATGAATTTCATATTAACGTTTTATTGCGTATGTGTTTTGCCTATCTGTTATAAATAGAAACGAATTTATATGATACTAACCTGAACAATGGCGCGGTGGTATACTTGTAAAGAGCGGTCATAGCGACGCCCGATACATCCCAGAATCGAATTGAACCGTCTTCGTGGCCGGTCAGTAAAAGTTGACGTGCAGTCGCTTCGCTTGATTCCACCTGTCCCCCCGATATAGGCCAAGCACATTCTGAATAGACATTCTCTGTCTGTTTTTGACCTGCGGGAATGTAATCAGATATACTTTGATAAAACGTATTTAGGACTACAATTTCTAAGGAATTTATTTGAAATAATAAGGAGAGACAATACAAAAATAATCATAACAACTCTAGAATTTAAGTAGATCGTTTCATATTAATAATTCCAGTTTAACGCATTTTCGGTATTCATAGTGTGTTATTTCAACTACTAGATGAAAAATTTAGGTAGGTAAAGACTACTACAGCGACTAACCTTTATATAGTTATTAGTAATTAAATTATTATTAGTAAGTAAATTTAGTTATTATTTGTTTACTTTTGAAAATGGTATACAAGATGATAAGTGGTATGTATAATATGCACATGTACTTAACAGTACAAGCTCTTCTGAGTTTGCAACTAAAATAATAGGTATGAGTTGAGTATACTGTATTGTTATGATTTGCTTATTTAAAACACACATTGTTGTACATTTTTTCTTTGTTTTTAACTTATATTAAGTAGTAAATATCACAAGCAAATCACGATTGTCATTGAATTGTTAAGAACAATATATAAAGGTTGTCTGGAAGAGATCGCTCTGAGCGATAAGACCGCCCATTGTAACACTATTTTAAGTTTTCTCTTGTTATCTTATTATTTCAATGTGGTGTTATCAATAAAGTGTTTTGTATTGTATTGTATTGTATTGTAAATGCATAATAGTGTTTTTCCGTGAGCCAATTTAGACAAACCATTATTAACTCTAGTCTATTATAAACATACAAATATTTTTGTTTCTTTTAAAACAGCTGTTTCGTATATATAAGGTGTAGGTAGTGATAACAATTTGAAATTATTAAATAAAAGTTGACATGCCTCAACCAGTGAAATTCCCCTCACTTGGGGATTTAATTTGTGCTATAAAAACTTACTTCCAATCAGTACTAATAGCCTCACAATAAAAAAATATAAGACAACATCTTGTTGTAGACCTAAGTCAGTAGCTAAAGCACTTAATAAGGATTGTGTTACGACGGTACCACAACACCCAGACACTCATTTTCTACATGACCCAGCCGGGGATCGAACCGGGGACCTAGGATTCAAGGCATTATAAAACTAGTATGCGAGTCTCTCGAGCACAGAGTTCGTCAAATAAAATGTAATTTTGTAATAGCTAATCCATATCTCCACATAAAAGGGAAAAAAGCAACCCTTGCCGAGTTCCTTGAGGCTTCTTCTCTGTACAAGGTCTATCGTCGTAACACTTACGTAGTTACTTCGTTACGAAACTTTCTACCCCGTACATGCTAATCTTATAATTATATTTTTTCTCATATTGATGTATTTTCTTTGTTATATGGGCAGTTACAAAGGGAAATTAATTTTGTATTAAGAAAACAGTCAAAATTAATATGTTGACTGCCAACTACGAGATAACTCGTAGATTGCGTTCTTTGCTTGGACGCCGACTACGAGTTATCTCGTAGTGTAGCTACAATGTAACTCGCAGTATATCAGAAATTCGTAGTGCTTTTTTTTAAATATACATTTTTTATTCTTTTTGATGATAACTAAGTACTATAATTAGAGTTTTAATAATATAATATGATTAAATGACATTGGCTTTTTAGACCGGAATTCTGAAAATTGCAGTGGCAGTCAACGTGTTAATATTTGATGCTTTTCTGTTGTTATTTTTGCTTATCTTTCGATGCAAACGTCAAAGTATTCCTTGCTTGTGTTTGTTAGTTGTCATTGAGTTATATATCTGTGGAATCTTTTTTGTTATATGTGTATTCAATATGTGTTATGTATAAGTGTGAAATTTCCCTCATAATAAATGCATAAATATAAAGCATTTTATCTTTTATGTACCAGCTGCGAGTATAGCGTCGTACACGCTAGCGGCCACGTTGTCTACCAGCTGAGCGGTAGTTACAGCGGATGCGTGTACCGACACCAAGTAGGGAAGCCGTACTGGCCGCCAACGTGCATCGCATAGATCGATCACTACTAACTCTTCTTCTGCGAGCACCACCTGAAAACATTTTTTACAATGTAAGAAGGTGCTTTCTTCTTTGTCATCTTAATATATATATATTACGTGTCACGTTGTTTGTCCGCGACTCCTAAACTACTTAACCGATTTTGATCAAACTTCGTAACTATCTGTTATTTGATCTAACTTAAAAGATAGGATAGGTTTTATTTTAATTTATAACACAGCAACGCGTGGCTGGGTCAGCTAGTTAAATATATATAGCTAGTTAGACTAGAAGAAAATACCGATAAGCAACATTTGTAGAGATAAGCCTTATATGTCGGCAGCATTAGCTGTCATGACATCAATGTCAAATGACATCTGAGAGTGAGTTGGTATTAGCGCGTTTTTACGTTGTTGGAGAAAAGGATGATTGAAAGTAAATTACTGCTAGGAATTCATATAAGTTTTACCCAATACTATATGAACTACAGCAGCCTTTGCAATGCTATTTTTGCAGACTATATGTATTAACCTTTCCTGGCATTCATAAAACAGCTAACAAAGTTTCATTACA
Organism: Calamotropha paludella; assembly: GCA_927399485.1. Taxonomy (NCBI): domain Eukaryota; kingdom Metazoa; phylum Arthropoda; class Insecta; order Lepidoptera; family Crambidae; genus Calamotropha; species Calamotropha paludella. The sequence continues at coordinate 21,788,926 of OV656812.1, forward strand.
ATCTGATCTATGGTTTTGGTATCGATAAAGAACAAACATACAAACATTGATTTCTATTTATAAAGAATATATAATTTTTGTTATACTTGTTCAACAATACCGTTATTTCTATTTTTTAAGTAGCAAATTATTTCTGACGTCTGTAAAAATATAAAAAATTAAAAGATATTAATTTATTACGGGATCCCAAGCAGGTGTAACCATCCTTCATTTCTATCGAAATAAGGATGTTTCTCGATTTCAATAATTTCACGTAGTATTCTAGGAACAATCTTTGTTATCTAGCGAGAATTTGTGAGAATCAAATCTAATGTAGTGGTTGGGCCCTTCATATAAAGTACGCTCAAAAATTTGTTAAACAGTAGTATATTAAGAATTAATTTACTAACTAAAAATTAAATGTTATAAAAAATATTAAACAGCACCATTAGTCAATTAAAAACCTTCTTCGAACCTGACAAAGCCTGCCTTGATTAGCTCGGCCAAACAGAGCACTGGTCAACGAACTTTGTCGAATTCGAGGGTAGGTTTATTTTTCAAGATTTCTCTTCAAGATCTTTATTTTTGAGATTGCTTTCGGTCTTGTTATTCTGTTGTCAAAATTCAGCAAATTATTATATTATAACTTAGTACAAATACTTAAATTGTTGGTGCGTCGGCTCATACTAAGCTAATAGGAGCCCTAATCAAACGGATCTGATTGGCAGCATATCTACAGGCAGAATTAAAGAAAATTCTAGTAAGCACTTTTTTTCAAAGTCCTTACTGTTTATGTAAACAACCTTGGGTTTTTGAAAAAAGTTCAAAAAACCCTATGAGATTTCAGACCTGAGCTTTGGTGCACTGCTGTAGCGCTGTAACACCAAAATCTACAAAAGCACCAAAACTAGTGCGACCAGTAGCCGTAGCCGAGATGGCGAGGAGTGGAAAGCGGGATATAATAAAACTCTGCGATTATATCGTGTTCATTGATGTCGATCTGCCAATATGCGTGTTAACTGGGTGTATCAGTGTCGGCAGGCCAACAGGGTAGACTCACCACCTAGTTACAAAAGGTTTTTTTAGGTCTGATCTTCGTTATTTATTCCATCAGTCATGTCAATAGCTATGGCTTAGTATGAGATTTATTCATGTTCTTTAACTATTCGAGAAAGATGTTGGTAGATATCAGCAAGAAAGAGATTGCTCTTGAGGGATTGCGCTGCCGTAGATAGAGATTCATTTGCTATGTCATGGAATGCAAAAGGCCTGTACGCAAACTTTAGGATTTGAGCTTCCGAAATCAATCCGTGCTGAATTTTAATTGACAGCGTAACTAAACCTCGTGTGCCAAGCACTAAGAGTGCATTGCAGTTGCTATATTAGTTCTGCGAATTGATGACTGGATTTACGCACCCAGGTAGAAGTAGCAGACTGCGATATCGATTGCAATGTTATCAGAGACTCGGTCATCGAGATCTTCTCTAGTGCGCACTCGCAAGTACTCGTCGAGAGCGCGTTTGTATTCGCCTAGGTGAAACCAGCACCATGCCGCCCATACATCCGCCCACACGTCGTTGTTACCTTCATGCTGGAGAAACTGATGAAAAGAAATGCACGGTCACTTTATTAATATAAAGGTCAGAGCCGGATCTGGGGGAGGGCAGGCGGGGCTACTGCCCTGGGGCCTCCACATGAGAGGGGCCCCGAAAACACAGAAAAAAATACAAATTTCGACGGGTTACTTTCGACTATCAAGTTTTTCCAATTTCTCTTTGTAGAATTTAGAAGAACTTTTAACATTTTATAAATACTGTATCATTCGCAATAAACGATTTTGATTTTTTATTCGAATATAATTAGGGACCTCTTTTGCCCCAGGGCCTCCACATGTCTAAATCCGGGCCTGATAAAGGTGAGTAACTGTTAGAGATTAGAATATTTTTTAAATATATATATATATATATATATATATATATATATATATATATATATATATATATATATATATATATATATATATACAGGGTCATTATATAAACACCATCCAAATTTTTTCTAGGCATAAGATATCATTCAAACACTTCATTTATGAAAAAAAATTGGGAGGTAAAATTTCCGCAAAAAAAAATTTTGTCCGAGCGAATTATTACAACAGCTGGTTACTGGCAAAATAGGTACTTACAGTTGAATGACCGACCGCCCGAAGCGCCCCACCGAGCTGCGCGCGCAAGTTGTAACGACATCGGCGCAATGAAATCAGTCACCCGCGGACTTTCCACGATGTACAATGTTGCGTTCACGCATTTACGTCGCAAAATTATCTACCTAACGAAATGTGTTCACACTTGCAATTGAAATCGAGGGCGAGGGCGACGGGTTTATGTGAAGAAGGCCCAAAGCCTCGAGAACTTAAATATAAATATAATCCGTGCATTTAACGAAGTGACAAAGTGAAAAAACAAGTAATACAATCAAAGACAATGTTCATAAACGTGCAAGACTGTTTAGAGAGAAATTACCTACACTTTAAGGTAAAGTGATTGTTTTCAAACTTCATGTAAGAGTATTTTGTTTGGATTTTTAATTAATTATTTTGTTGGAGTAAAGCAAAATGTGTGCAGGGCGGCTAAGACTTGTGAAATTATTCACAAAAATATTTTCAGAACTATTAATTATACATTTCTTTATCCTATCGTGTAAAATAAACAAAAATAATTTAGGTAGGTAGGTACTAAAGTTTTGGCACTGCATTTTTTTGCGATTTTCGAATTGCCTTTGCGATCCCTTTGTTTTTTTAGATTCTGTGGTTAAGAAACACCCTTTTCTTTACTCCAACCAATTATTGTACATAAGTTGATTAAATTTTAAAAAATGCGACGTAAGTGCATAAGGTGTGGCTTACTTTTATGTTCATTTTTTATTTATTAAAAGTGTTATCGATTAATATTGTTATAATAAAAGAACAAATTAACTTATCTCTTCTTCAATTTGACGTTCCTATTTTTTTTCGTTTAAATTTGCAACTTATGAAAATCATTGTAATGTATCAATGAAATACCGGAGGGCGGGGCGGGGGTCGTGTAATCATCTGCTACAACACCGTGCGTAGCGTGACTGTGACAGCAATCGGTAGTTTTCCTCGGATAACTTTGTGTAGGCTTAACTTAATATTTTAGTACTGAGTGATATTAAAAGAAAAAAATCTTGTTTCGTTACTTTCTTCAAAGAATATAATATATAAATTTGGATGGTGTTTATAAAATGGCCCTGTATATACTATACACAATAATAAACATGAAGAGACAAACATACAAGACGAAGTAAAAATAGCTTTGTTGCCAAAATTCTAGAGCTCCGTGTGATCGCATCTTAAGGAGGATAGTGCTTGTCAGCCATAGCAGTTGTTTAAATAATGTTAATTGTGAATATAAACAAGAAAATTTTCGAAACCTTTATTTAAAACTGGTAAATGCATAATATATGTACATATAGATAATCTTTCGGTTTTGAAATATTTGCTTTGAGCATTTTGCGGGATTATTTTAGTTAGTTTATATTTTATAATAATATAATTTATTTTAGTTTTATTCCTGTTTGGAAGTAGATGTTTTAGTGCAATATTTCATTTAAAATATTATCTGTTAAAACAACGCTCTCACCTCCAGCATAGTGAGAGCACCGACATAGTCCCTCTTTAGTATGTAATCCTCTAGTTCTGGAAAGCTCCTCTTAGAAGACGAACTGCCGCTAGTGCGTCTGTCTGCCGCTGGCTTTGACCGGGACAGAATCTGTTAAGTACCAGCGTAACGTTTACACAATAACTTAACCTAACAAGTAGAGTAATTTTGAACTCACGTGTAGTTCTGGTTAGGAATTTACGGCGGAACGTTATACTAAATTTTATATTATTTAAGGTAACCTACAAGTTATCCACTTATCAAGATCAAGAAGAAAAAACAGATATTTTATCAAATTCAAATAATAAAAAATCAAAGTTAGTTAATTTTGGTTAAACAAGAATTAAAAAATGCGTGAAAAGAAAAATTGAATACTTGCCATTTTAATTATTTACTTAGATACAAATCTAAAACAGTTTAGCGCGTCTGTTGACATTAACATGTTGCCATAGCGACGGAAGGTCGTCACTCCCATATCAACAAGGACGTGGCAACTAAACTTTTTCGTGTATTTCCATAGAGATTCAAAAACCTTTCTAAAGATAATACAATTCTTGCGTTGCTAAGCAACGTGTAACGTGGAGGAATTTTAATATAACGCAGTCTTTTACAGTGTTTTTTGAGTAAAATTAAAATTCAAGAACTAAATGTCGGAGGCTATGAAGTCAGACCCACAGTGTCCATGTACGGAAACATCCTCGTCGTCGACTCCTCCTCTCTCTCCTAACTGCGTGTGCCCTCGTGATGAACACGAGATCGTGGTTCACGAAGAGACATGCCTCTTGTACAAGAACGAAAGAATTATATTTCCTCATGTATGATTTATTCTGGTTTTTCCTCTCTGCTCTAAAATATGCCGAAAATTTTATGTCATGTAAAATATTCCCAGGAGCTGGAGACGTGTGAGTGTGAGACACCTCAATTCGAAGATGGTATCTGCAAGTGCTGTGCCTGCCTCATTGACCAGTGCCGTTGTAAAAAGGCCGGCAGGGAAGCTTTTGACGAGTCAGTAGATTCATATGTTTTTACCGACAGTTCACCACTACCTATATTTCACGTTAGAAATAAAAACACACATTTATGATGATCTTATTTAGGTGGCGCAGTAAGCGAGATATCGGTGCCATGCCAGCTGTTCTGGAGTCCACGCATCCTCTCATGCAGCGATTCCAGCAGACACTCAAGCAGTTCCTTGAAAAAGAGAACGCTATAGCTGAGGAACAGATCCTAAATCTGGTACGAATAACTGGGTTTTTAGATAAAAAAGGACTTGTTTATAATTTTAGCGAATTACAACTTCATGTTACAACAGTGTAATTCTTGGCATAGTTATAAAAGACCGAACATTTACGAAGTTTAAATTTTAACCGACGAGCTAGGTCTTAGCGTAGTTGGTGTTGGTGTAATTCAATGGTTCTCAACCTCAACATATGACTGTGGAGGTTAAGAACCATTCACAAGGGCCTGTAATCGGATGGGTGACCGAAAAATGCACTATCATCAAGAAAGATTCTAACTCTCCGGTTGACTGGTAGAGAATTAGCATTAAGTCCGCCATTTGTACATGTTTATTTGTGTGCAATAAAGTTTAAGTGAAAAAAAGTCCGTGCTTCTCCTCCCGTGGTCCCCCACGGCTGTATCTACAGTATTCAGCACCCTCCTCCCTTCCTACGGTGTCTTTAACCATAGTAAAGAACTGTGCCCCTACAGTGAGAAAATAGTAGAAAAGTATGTATAGTTAATAGGCTGGCTGCTGATGCTGGATATCAACTGACTATAATAATTATATAGCTGGTCTCACATGCCTTGAACTTGGATCGTAGGTCACTAAGTTCGAAGGTAAATAACTTAATATTTTGATCAAACTTTAACATACTTTATTATGCTTGGTTAGCGTGAAGAGTTGAGGCTGAGTAAGCTGGGCTACGAGCAAGATTTGGAAGCCATTTATCGCAGCGATCATGACACCAATGCACAAAGGGTTTGCAATATTTATTTTTAACTGTTAAATACAATGCTTACATTTGAACTTTTATTCAGTTTGTGGTTTTTCGTCTAAATTTGAAGATTACCGGTGCAAATACGCTGAGGTTACTTTATCTAAGCGATACTTAGTGTTCATGCTGGTTATAAGGACAGAAAATATATTACTATAGCAGTAAGGCAACTACGTGCAATAGCTTGAAACAGAGGCACGCCTCAACAAGACTCCTAAGACATCGCAATGCTGTCAGTCCAGGGCAACGAGCCGAAACGTTTTTTTACGCATTTCGAACTTGTCGCGGCAGACAAAAGGTTTTTTTCAACAATTTGTGATAACAACTTCTTGAAGTTTTGAAGTTTAATTTTCAAATACTAAGTTTTATTTAGAAACTTATTGATTCATTCAATTATTTGAACATTATGGAACATAAAGGTTTTGATAAAAATATAACTTATTAAATTTTACAAATAAATAACAGTGCCACCTCTAACGCTCTTATGGAACTTAGGTATTTATCTCAATTTATGATCTTATTAATAGGGTTTCAATATCCTAGAATTTTACATCAAGAAAAAAATTACTGATATAAAGAGGAAACTGATAATTTAAGTACTTTATTTTTCCATTTTCCAGGTGTTGATAACAGAATACGAGCTCAGAGGACTAATGAGCGCCAGGCTGCCGAGGAACGTGCGCGCGAATATAACGAGAGATACAAACGCGCCAAGGACAAGCTGGAGAATGACATCATGACCGGTGACCTTAACTAACTCCAACTTATTTCTATTGCTTCCGTGTTGTGCGTGTGTCTGTTGCGCTACATTTTATATGGCGTTATAAGTTATAAGTATATATACATATATATATATATATATATATATATATATATATATGAATATTCAGAGGAGGCTTTATAGCCTGGCCCCCACAAATTGTTCGATGTATCTGGAGTATAAAAATGTGACGCATGGTTCATCTATTCATTGATTACTTACTTTTATTGAAATAAGAACAAACTTTGTTTGTAATAATTATAAAACCTGACCTGCCGGCCTAGCATGCGCTACTTGAGATATCTCGCGCACGATTGAAGAGAAGTTTGTCGATATCGACTTATATCTCGTTTTCCCTTACATGTAGACAAACTGATGTTGCCTCTTGATATATGATTATAAATTGCTTTATTATCTAACATAGTCACATCGGTATGGGTCATTCAATTAATGTTGTGTGTTTTATCCTTTTATTTAATTTTCGGAAATATGGATTATTTTGATGTTGACTGACGACTTACAAGAGTTAGTCGACAAAAATCCGCGGCTAAGGCGGTTAACCCTCTGCACCGCGCCCCAGATTTTACCATTGTATGCAAGAATCTCAATTTATATAGAAAACACGCCTATGACAACACACTGCCGACGCGGCAAAGCGCGGGTAGGCTACCCGCGCGCAGATTCTGCGCGGGAGCGCGGAGCCTTGTCGTCTTGTATTGCTACTCCGCGCAGAGAAGCAGATTACACCGCTAAGATAGGCAGATCTGCGCCTCCGTCCCGCGCGCGTTTTCTGTCGCTACGCGCACCGCGGCGGGATGCATCTCTAGTGGGTGAACCGCCTAAGTAAAACTGCATTTTTGACATAAGAAGTCGGCTTCTAAGCGCAACCATGTTAGAGACGATTGACGGCAAATGACTAAAACACGAGAAAACTTGTCGACAAAATTTTGTCGTGTTGCGCATGCTGGGCGGGCAGGTTTCACATCAACTATAGGGCTTTTTGAAAATTACTATATCTTATTTCTGATGACGTAGTGCCTACGTTATGGATTTATATTTCATAACCATTAAATAGTATTCCTTAGCCGCTGCCATGACGATTCCTTCGAATCGAGTGAAATTTCTTCTGCAAATCTATATTGTTGCTGGTTGTGGTTGAAATTTAATTTAACACTTAATTTGAAACGACTTCAAAACCTCCCAAAACCTTTCAATTACGAAATCGTCCCTTTTTCCATTTGATCCAGAACGAGAGGCGACCGAAGAGCTAGAGGCGCTAACGGCGTTGTGTCGACAACTGGAGGCCTGGCGTACGGAAACCGAATCCGACCTCACCGTCAGCCAGCGCATGTCTGACAAGATGCGCGCCGAGAAGCGAGCGTTAGGCGACGAGAAACGACAACTGGTAATAATCATGTACAGATTTAATGATTAGCTGAAGACAACGATTATGTGATGGTAGCATGACTCTTGTCGCCCGAAGAGCAGAACGCAGAAGTAATTCGTTCTACGCCTAACCGGCATTCATTGTCAGCCAGCGTTTCTTCGACAAGACCACGAGAAGCGATCGCTTTGCAAAGAGAACCAACGTCTTGTTACGACCATCATAAGATACGATGTGCAGTCTTTGCATTGTGAAGAGAAATATAAACTCGTAATGTCGAATGGAGTGTCAAAGATATCGGGGAATTTTAATAAATTAGATGCTAACTTTAATGACTTAGTTCCATTGCTAGAAACGTCACGCCGATCGAGAGCTTATATAACATGAGTCAGCGCTCACTCTTCATCAATATCTGGAGTTGTAGTTGACGTACAAAGACATCTAGGTATATTTTAAATATCTCTACTGTCATATGTTGATATAAAAACTTTTATCTAGATATTACTAATGTAGGTAAGGTAGCTAACTAGGAAATACAGAGAATATGACGTGAGCTAAATTCAATACAATATATTTTAAGATGGAAATATTTGTTTCTTAGTTATAAAATAGCTTAATTATTTAAAGTACCTATAACTAAAGTTAATATCAACTTAATTTATTTCCAGGATATGATAATTTTAGGATTGAGCAATGAAGTGTGGAGGTTGGAGTCCAAGCTAGAAATGTTTCAAAAGCAACTTGAAATCAAAAATGTCGAGATGGATAAAGTAAACGACAAGGTAACCAATAAAATCTTCTCTTGGTATACATATAATAGGTAATTATTTGAGTTTTCTGTAATAATAATATATTTGAATTCAATATTTAACCATTATAGGTTACGGCCTACGCAGCGGAGCTAGAAGACCTAGAATTGGATAAAAGAAGGCTAGTGAGCCTCTGGAACTCTGTGCTTGTTAACATACAGCAGCGGGACAAGGTTTACGACTCAGTCAGAGATGACTACAAGTATGTATCCCTTGTGTCTTTGCCGAACAAAGTTTAATTCCAAAACTTTTGGACTAAAATAAGCGACTAATGTACTTAGGTATACCTAAATGTCAATAATTATTTACATACAACAGTCACCCCAAACAACAGTGTGACTAAGTTTTCAACTTCATCAGGGATGATTACCGGATGAAGCCTCTGCATCTTTACGCAGTGTGTCCGGCAAATTTCTAACTCGATGACGCAGCGGTTAGCTCGTTCGGCCCGTTGATTGTGGAGGGGGCCGGACATCGGTTCTATGATATAAAGTTATCTAGAGTTTCCCCTTGCTTTTGAAGGCAGTTTAAGCTACTGGTCCCGGCTGTATCTGCACTCGTTAGAATCCACTATGCCCGCGTGATGGGATATAGCCCTTTTTTTTTTGTTCACACCCATTGCAACAGCCTGTATTCCATTAGTTAGGATATTAAAAGGCTGATGATGTAGAGTTCGTTTTGAAATTTGTGCTTCTGTACGACACTTATTGTCGTGACACAGTTTACGTCTTATGGAAACAAGTAACCTGCCTTAATTTGATAAAGACGTCCTATAAAGAGTCTAATGATAACGTAACAAGTTAAGATTTGGTTACACTAATTATGTCGCCTAAGTTAGCTGGGCGGTGTCCTGCAGAATCTAAGAGCCTTTTTCGAATTATGGTAATTTACTGCAATTTCCAACCCACCTGGCAAGCATGGATATGGCAATCAGCCCCCCGGCTTCCATCCAGCAATGGGCGTCTTTTGGCCGAGTTAAAGTCAGTCCTATTACGACATTAACTATATTTTCATCCATCGGCTTATCTTAACCACTGTTACATATTTAACCATTCTTTAGTTTTAAAACGAGCGAGTTATTGCTTAAATTTTGGAAAACCAGCACGCGAAAGTGATGCTAGATATAGAAGTATATCGGAATCGTCAGACGCGTAATAACAAGATCCTTGAGGAAAATTTGGCCAAGGTCCGGGAGAGAGAAAAGGAGATAGATCTGCTGGAAGAGAAGTTCGAGCACAAAGCGCTCCTGGGCACAAGAAAACAAAGGGAATTAGACATAATCATTAAGAAGTTCAATGCTCTAAAAGAAATATTTGATGTAAGTGTTCATAGGGCAGTAGATTTGAAAATTGAAACTTGTATGCCCTATATTTTTGAAATGGTTCCTTTTCTTTGTTTAGATGAAGTCTCCGCAAGAGCGTCGCATCGAGGAGTTGGAGCAACATATCAAAGGATTGCGCGAGCGCACAGAGGCGTTACAGCACGAGTGGCTACGACTGCAAGGGCACGTAGTGAAGCTCACCGCGCAGCACCATAAGGTGGTGGCTGACATCAACCTCGTCGCCAAACGTGAGTTTAATTACCATAGAAAATAAGAATGCTAATAATATAAAAACAATATGCAAAGTAGACATTTAAAGATGTTTAAATAGGTTGCAGATAGATATAGATCATTATCAATTTATAAGATACTTTGACAAGCTATTTATATGAAAAGTAAATTGTGATAATTCAATTTTCCTACTTTCTGTATTTTTTAACTCTAAGTGCTTACCGAAAAACAGACGCATATTATGAGATTTTTTAAGAAAACTTATCGAAAAATCAGTTACCTATTATTTAAAGACTTTTAATATTTTTTAAGTAATTACTTAATTTTAACTTAAACGGGTGGGGGGACTGGCAGTCCGGCATGGATGCCAACTTCCCACAATGTATTACTGTCTTTTATTTGTATGTATTTTCTTTAATTTTGTCTTGTCTATACCATACATTGTGTGAAGAAAATAAATAACAATTATTATTATTATAAGACCGGCTAGTTCAATTTCAGACAATTTGTTTGATCTTTTTGTCGACAGAGATCCAAATCTGCGAGCAAAAATCAATGCGCATACAAGCGGAGTGTGAGAACATACTGATGGAGCGTAATCGCGTTGAGCGTTCGTTAAGGACGTTGCGTGGCCGCCTTGAGGTGCTGGAACGCACTCGCAAGGATGCCATCGAACGCAACGACAGTGCCCAGAGATCTACGCAGGCCATCACACACGAGTATGTCGCCAATCTCAAGGTCAGTTCATGACCATTATAGTACAAGTAGTACTACTAGCGTACTAGTAATAATAATAGCGTAGATTATAGGAATAAATCGAGCAATAATTGTAACAATTGTCCAATTCATAAAAAACAAGCTAACATTATGTATTTTTTACAGGATGCTGAAACCCAAATAATTCAATTAGAAGAAGAAATTGAAGCGATGGATAAGGAGAAATTAAATCTTACGCAACAGTTGGATCAAATACAGAGAGAGGCGCTGATATGGCAAAGAAAGGTTGTGTTATTGTACCACAAAGTCTGTTTTTATATAATATTAATAAATATGATAAACGAATATATTCAATTTAATTTTTCAGGGAATCCTGGCTGTGGAGTTGAAGAAAAATATACAAAACGCTAAGTCTGCCGCAGGTGAAATTGGCCAAATGAAAACTGAAATCCATAGGATGGAAGTAAGTAAATAGTAGTGAAATAAGATATTTGGAAAATAAAGAAGAAATTATAAATGGAGACTAAAAGAAACATTCAGCTAAGAGGCTACACGGCAAATGATGAAAAATTAATGAAAAATAACTTTATTCAAATGCACTTAAAATAAGTTGTTTTAAATGGTCCAAAACTTTTACCTACCACCTTTTCAGGACGTCTTTTAACTGACAAGAAGAATGGGCGCAAGAAACTCGTCAGCTTTAACAGAAGTAACGATATTTACAATATTATACGTCGTCACCAAATACACATACCTACACAAGAAAAAATCTCCAAGTTTCAAAAAATAATCATAATTATCACCAGGTTCGTCGCGAGCAACTCCGACGCACAAGCGAGAAGCTGGCGGAAGACCTCGCGCTGTACGTGACGCGACGCGACACCGCTATGGAGAAGAGCCGCGCCGCCGCTGCTGTCGAGAAGGCCCACGCCGGCTCCGGAAACACCTCGCAGTTTACTTATCACCACAAGCTGCGGCTGGCCAGAGCTGATGTCGCCAGAGTTACAAAGGTAATTCATCCTGACAAGGATGACAAGAAACAACCAAAACTCTTAAGACAATAAAGAGTAGACCTGCACGCAATGCATGTTTTACGTCTCATATCCCAGGGTATGACTTTACTAGATCGTGCTAGTGTGAGAAATCTCCTTTTAATGCGATAACGCTGCATAGGGTAGCTGTGTTACAGTTGTGGTAAAAATATTACATAACAAGCTGATGTGGTAAATATATTACATAATCCAGACGTAACTTTTTTCCAGATGGTAAATGATAAAAATAAGAAAAGACACAAAAGAGTCGTGAAGTGCCAACGAATTTTACATTAGAGAACGTTTCTGTTACAAAATTTTGACATAACGTTTTTTGGTCTTAGACCCTTAATTTATATCGTCATTTAAGAGTTTTTATTCTTATAAGAACATATGTGCAGTCTCTTGAATACACACTACTAATTGTATTTATTATCCCAGGATCTAGCTGAAGCGAAGAAACAATTCGAAGAATTGGAGGCTGAGCAGAGTCGCCTGGAGCGTGCATTATCAGATACGGCGGCAGCCAATGCGCGGTACGAGGAAGAAATCGCCACGTTGCTGAGCGAGTGCCGTAGTGCTGAGCGCGAGAAACAATGGGTAAAATTTGGCACAGTAATTTTAAACACAGACAAACATTGTGTTTCATGACGTTGTGGAATATCCCTGTGATCAACATACATGTTTCACTCGCGTAGTTCATAGTTAGAAACACAGATTAAATTTTATGCCCAACGTTAGGATATAAATTAATAATACTTTTTATTTATTTAGTACCAATCGAAGTAAAGCTTGTACTTACTAGAGATACTAAATTACGTTTATGTTAAATTTTAATTAACAAGTTGTAATTATTACTTCTTTTTCTAGCTTTTGGAGCGTGTAGTAAGAAGTCAGCGATTGGGTTCCGAGTTGGCGACAGCCGTAAAGCGCCAGTCAGTTCGCGTGAAGAAACCAAAGTCTACCGTCCTTACAGAGTACAACCAAGCACGATCGCTCAACGACCGCTTGCGTTTCGTGGTAGAAACCTTAGAGCGAGAGTATCCTTACCTGAGTGAAAATCTTGACATCGTTATGAACACTCTCAATATACATTCACCGGGAGGATCGCCTAGACTCACCGAAGAGGCCGGCAGCTGTTCCCAGGCCGATCTCACAGAAATACAGGAAGAACCTTCAATGGAGGACGTTGCTGAGAAGCCTTTAAGCCCTTAGATTGATTGTTTAGTATTGATATTTTGTTTGGAACGCTATAATTTTACATATGTAGGAAATATCTTGGACCAGTTCTTTCCAACTATCTGCAAATATTTTTATAGCTATAGAACAAAACAGGTGATGGCAGTTATGAAGCATTTTTGTATTTGCTTACCCAGCGACTCAACAAATAATACTCAGAAATAATAAAATATTTATTCTATTGATCACATCAAATTAGCTGATCACGCAAAATGAAAATATTCCACTACGAGTAAAGTCCGGACTTGCTTGGGTCTAAAAGATAGTGAAAAGAAGAATTTTGACACAGACTTGTCCGATCCAGTCCGACATGATATTATCACTAATAGAATAAGCTTGAAGTTTACTTTGCGAGTTGGTAACTTCAACTTTACACGCCTAATAATAAAGCTCATGTCGCGGAATAGATCGAACAAAAAGGTCCTCATTCAAGTAGGTATTTACGGAAAATAGTGGCTCCAAGTTCTACAATATATAATTTAACTTTTTAATAGCTTTATACTAGTCGTGTTTTGTATTTTTACTGGGCATGGGTTGAAATTAGTTTTACAGTTCTGGTTTATCACTTCAGATGCATCCGATAATAGTTTTTAAATATCGAAACAAAATGTAACTATAATAAATACCAGATTGTAAACTGGAATTTGAGTAAAAGAGCAAAAGAAAATGTACTCTGTATACTTCGTTTTAGGTCGAAATTGGATCGGAGTTCGTATTCCTTGCAATCCACATTCGGCTCATCCCTATTTTATACACTTGTGTCTACTGAAATAAAATAAAATATTTAACAAAAACATAGTCATTTATTTTAAACATACATATATATCTTATTTGTACACTAAGCTTAACATTTATAAATACACTATAGTAAGCCCAATAGAACTTCATCTTTAGTAAGAACATAAAAGGAAACAAGTTACGTAATAGAACTTCCACTCTAAAATCCTCAAATAATACACAATAAAATTTCATAACGTTCTTATCAAAGTTACCGATTAACCAATATCTTCAAACAATAGCCAACATTAGTAAAGTCAAAAACGGGTATAAAGTGTATTTGTCAACAATATACAGAAGTAGCATATTAGCCGTTAGAGTTCAAAATTATCTGACAGATTATGAACAACAGGCATAAGTCAGCGTGCTGTCGTCTGTACTTAGTGCAGATATTAAAAACTTCGCCGTAACACAGCGCGTGTCTGATATATCCTGAAACAAAGGTCAATTTTATTTGCATGGCTTATCAAGCAATTTATGCAAATTTTTATATTATTTGGATGAAGTCAACTAGCATTTAAGGCTAAGTTTCGAAGAGAAAGTTATTAAAACTCTTTATCGATACTGGAAGCACGTTCATTTTTTGTTTGAATTAAAATGAATAATTGTCTTGCCCAAAGTACTGAAGTTTATATTATTGGTAGTAAAAAATATGTTTTTCATTTTTATTATTGCCATATTTCCAGTAAGACAATTATAGACCGCTTTATAACGGTATATACCGTTATATCCCTAGGGATCTCTATATCATAATTTTTTGTATCTTACTACGACGTAGTATATTTCTATGTCAGTTGTAATTAATTTCTTGATTTTTTTATTCTTTACTTGCTTGTTAAACTTCGAATAATTGCAGGTAAAGTGTGTTTTCAGACAAAATATATACATTATTGTTAGTGTAACTAAAACTAGAATGGTTTTTTTTTAGTTTTATATATTTTTTATGCATTTTCAATGCGATCTTATAAGATAAATTATTTTAATAGAAAAATACTAGAAAAAATCGACTCGGGTCACAAGTAAATTTTCAGGCGGGAAACGAACCCGCAACCTTTGGAAATCCGGTCCAATGCTCTCCCAATTGAGCTACCGAGCCTTGTGAATACTCATCCAAATTTTCTAGTATCTTTCTTATTTTACGCTATTGGCCAGCGTTGTTTCATCAATGAGAGGAACATCCTCTCGTATTCGAAAGAAACATTTTTACAAATGTTTTGAGCAATCGATTAAGATGAAACAGCCATGTAGTTTTATATATTTTTTTATGCATTTTCAATGCGATCTTATAAGCTCGCATTAAAATAGAAAAATTCGCATTCGCATTTTAATAGAAAAATACAAGAAAAAATCGACTCGGGTCACAAGTAAATTCTCAGGCGGGAATTATTGTTAGTGTAACTAAAACTAGAATGGGCTTTTTTATATTTTTGCGTTTCAACATAGAGCAAAATTCACAAAGGCCGGAGTGCCACAGTCAATTTAAATAAAAAACAAACCATTATAATTTGTTTATTTATGAAGCATGTTCACGCCTTCTTAGCGTGATGGAATTTATTGTGCAAATAAACTCATTTTGAATTTAGAATCTAATATATTCCAAAATATATATAATGTAAAAACTTTAACAATGTATTTTGATGTTGCCACCAGTGCAGTGTGAGATGGAATGAATCGAATGAAAATGAATGGAATGAATGATCTCCGAGCCAATATTAGTACTGCGGTGACATATTGCTGTAACGAGCTGGTAGGCGTTACCATACTCCCCCTCGTTGAAGACTACAGTTCTTCAACCCCCTAAATCTCATCATCCTCCAGAAGAGGGCAGAGGCGAACCAGGGGACGTCTGTAGCATCCGGTAGTCGTTTTTACGTCTGCGACGCGGGATATTCCATCCGCTCCCGGATACAAATTAGTGACTCGACCAGTGCGCCAACATAGAGGTGGTAGAGAATCCTCACAGAGCAGGACCAAGTCTCCGACCTTCAGTCGAGTAGTGTCTTGCTTCCATTTTCTTCGGACCTGCAGTTCCGACAAATACTCGCTGTGCCACCTTGTCCAAAAATGTTGTCGTAGCTTCTCCAGACGAGCAAAGCGATTCAGGCGATTCTCGTTTTCAGCCTCCAGAGCAGGTGATGCCAATGAGTTTAGTGGTCTTCCGATAAGAAAGTGCCCTGGGGAGAGGAAAAGGAAATCGTCGGGAGAAGGTGATAAGGGACACAAGGGACGACTGTTTAGTATAGCCTCCACCAGTGCAAAAAGAGTCGAAATCTCCTCGAAAGTTAAATGAGTCATGCCCATAACACGTCTTAGTATTCTTTTAGAACCTTTTATTAAGGATTCCCAAGTCCCACCAAAGTGAGGAGCGTAAGACGGTGTAAATGAAAATTTTATGCCTTCATGTGCGGCAAACTCAGACAAAATTTCGGATTGTTTATTTTGAAACTGATTAAGCTCTTTAGCCGCTCCTACAAAATTACGACCATTGTCGGAAAATATGTTAGTTGGTCGTCCTCGACGTGAGACGAATCTGCGCAGCGCCAATAAAAATGCACTTTTCGATAGATCAGTAACTGCCTCCAAATGAACGCATTTGTATCGAAAACAAACGAACAAGCGCAGATAACACTTAGATAACTTTGCGCCGCGACCCTTGCGATTTATGATGTAAAACGGTCCGGCCATATCTATGCCTACAGATTTGAATGGAAAGTCAGGGTTAACACGATGCGAAGGCAAGTCACCCATTTTTGGAAATAAAGTTACTCCCTGTACCCGTCGGCAACGCACACAACCGCGTACAGTACTTCGAGCTATAAGTCTGCCTTTTATTGGCCAGAAGGTTTGTCGAACGGTAGCAAGGAGCAGCTGTGGACCAGCATGTAAATTACGTATGTGCTCAAATTTAAATATTAATTTGCATAAATTCAAAATTCAAAAAAAAAAATTCAAAAATTCTTTAATAACTTATAGTGTAAATTACAGGGGTTGGGAGTCTCCTTTTAAGTTAATAAAAACCTGTATTAGGAGATGCCCGCTCTATCGAACCTTGCTTACATTATAAGCTATAAGATTTAACAAATAATAGTATTAAAAAAAAAAATACATGTATGTTATGTGTGTGTGTCTGTCTGTGTGTGAGTGTGTGTGAGTGGTGTGCGTGCGTCTGTAAGTGCGTGCGTAAGTGTGTGCGTGTGTAAGTGTGTGTGTGTAAATAGGTGTTGGGTATTAGGATGTGTGTATGTATTTTATGTGTGTACTATGTGGATTATTTTTGTATTTGTTTAGTATAATGTACCTAGTGTGTTTGTCTATGTATCATAGTGAGCAGCTACTTCTACTGTGAAAAGATCGGGACCATTTCACCGCAGGAGCAGTCGCTCAGTTTGATCATAGTCGAGTTCCTTTAACCAGTTTGTTATTGTTTTCTTACACTGAATAACCGACATTGCATAAATATGTTTAATTCTATTTATTTTATTATACAAAAAGATGGATTGTATCGAGAATTGTTGTGTGGCAAATAGTGTTCTAGCTGAGGGTAGTTTTATGACAGAGTATGGATTACGCTTTTTAAGAATAGCCGGGTTTATATTACAGCCCTTATGAACTTTAAGGATAGACTGTAATATATATAGTTGCCTTACAGTCAGAACATTAGCATCCTTATATAATTTAGTTGTGCTATATATTTTTTTCTTTCTTAACATGACTTTTAGTATACCTCTTTGTGCTCGCTCAATGCTTATAAATCGAGTTTTATATGTACCTCCCCAGATTGTTACACAATATAATAGAATGGATTGAACGAGGGCCGTGTAGATGTATAATAAAAGTTTTTTATCGGCAATATTTCGCAAATGTTTAAACAACCATATCAATTTCCTCGCCCGATTTGCAACCATAGTTAATTGAGGGATCCAAGATAAGTTTCGATCAAGAGTCACGCCAAGATATTTAGTGGTAGTGACTCTTTCAATTTTTAGGCAGTTACTGTTACACCCTAATCCATTGAGGCATGAGTGAGCAGTTATAGTCAAATCATCAGTAGGTTGCGTGCAATCTTTAATTGAAAATGTAATGTAATTCGTTTTATTCTTATTTATGGTGAGCAGGTTAGTATTTAACCACTTAATAACTTTATGGAGCCCAGATTCAGCTGTATTAAACACCGACGACCAGCAATTATTTTCAAAGAAAAGCGCAGTATCATCCGCATATGATATTATTTTGCCATTGTCTAGTTTTAGATTGGTCAAATCATTTATGTACATTAAAAATAGGGTAGGTCCGAGGACACTACCTTGCGGAACGCCGTAAGTATTTGTTAAAATGTCGTCGCTAAGAATATCTGAATCTATTTTTACACGTTGTGTTCGGAAAGTTAAATAGCTAGTGAGTAGACTTAAAAAGGTGCCCCTAATTCCCATTTTCTCTATTTTTCGGAGTAGAAGGGGGACAGAGACGGCATCAAAAGCCTTTTTTAGATCCAGGAAAATACAGAGTGTCTTCTTTTTTTCATCAATGCTGTTTATTATATTTTTAGTGAGATTATGAATGGCATCTTCCGTACTCAGCCCTTCACGAAAGCCATATTGATAGTCTGAAAGGAGTTTGAATTTATTTAGATATTTAATAAGTCGAGAATTAATTAATTTTTCAAGTATTTTTGAGATAACTGGTAGTACCGAGATTGGCCTATAATTATTGATGTCGTCTCTGTTCCCGCTCTTATATATGGGGTGTATTATTGATCGCTTTAAAAGTCTAGGAAACACTCCTTGTTGAAAAACTATAACGTAGAGGTGAGTAAGTATAGGGACAAGTTCTGTTTTTGCCCTTTTTATAAATGTTGTAGGAATATTATCCCAGCCTGCAGCAGATTCTGATTTTAGGTTAGATATAATAGAGTTTATTTCAGAGGCTTCCGGCTCAACGATGCCAATCGAGTTAGGACATGATGACATTGAATTAAAATAGTCATTTATTGATGGAACGTCATTTTCAAACCGTTCAGCTAGAGATTTTCCAACGTTACTAAAGTGATTATTAATAAAATTTGCAGATTCGTTTGGGTTGTTTCTAAGAGTGTAAAGTTCTTTGTTTGAAGTTTTATGTTTTTTTAGGTTAGTGATATTTTTTATGCAGCTCCATAGAGATTTGTTGTTTGATTTGGCTTTATCTAGGATATCTTTTTCATATTTAATTTTAAGTTTTTTTATCAATTGGTTGCAAAAATTTCTGTAACGACGGTATGTTATTTTAAGGATTTCATTTGTGTTATCTAGTTTTAATTCATATTGTAATTTGTTCCTGTTTTTAATACAATTTAGTATACCTGGTGTAATCCATGGTTTGATGACCTTTTTGCTGTTTGGAATATTAATTTTTTTGGTGTTTTCATTCAGAGAGTCAGTAATTAAAGTAACTATTTCGTTTGTTAGAGTATCAGGGTCTTGAATAGTCAGAAGATTAGAAGTTAGTTTAGTTTTCAAAGTCTTTAAGGCATCTATATAATTAGTTACAGTTTTAGTTTTGGAGGGTTTCTGAAATTTTGATTTACTATAAATAAAGATGGCAGCCATTTTATGGTCTGTAATTGTCGTACCGAGAACTGCAATTATAGCTGTATAATTAATTGGGCTTAAATTGGTTACAATATGATCCAGACAACTATTTATTCTTGTGTCAAAGGTGTGTCCTGGAAGAAGGCCATGTATTGCTAACATGTCAAGATATGGGTCTGAGTAGATATTACTGTTACCTTCAATTATATTTATATTAATGTCGCCTGTTATTATTATATTTTTGTTTTTGAGATATGTAGATGTAAGATGGTTATTAAGAGAGTTTATAAAGTTAGTAGGGTTTTTTTCCGATGGAGGACGATAGATACATATTATGTTGTACAAAGGAGTAGAAATTTCAAGACATGAGGCTCCATTTAGTAGGACTTCTTTAATAGTATGTTCGACTGTGTGGCTTATGAAGACTACTACCCCATCATTTTGGTTAATTTTATTTGTAGTACCATAGCTCAGATAGTCAGGTTTATATGGTAAAGGCTTGTCTGGATCAATACGACATTCTGTTAAAACTAATATATCAATCTTAATTCCGAGTATGTTTAGGTTAATATCCAGATCATCCATGTTAGAGGTCTTGTGTATGCTGCGTATATTTTGCGTTATTACTGAAAGTTTGGGGGCGTCTAATGGTAAATGCTTAACCAGGTGTTCTACATGACATTGAATAGCAGTTATATTGCCTGTGACGTCTAAGTCTTGTCCTATATTATTTGACTTATCCATTTGGAAGAGGTAAAATTGTATTGGTCGTTACAATTAATGATATTGTATTATAATATAAAAACAGAGCTAAGGTTATATAAATAGACAATTTGTGTTGTGTGTAATTTCGTGTGTGTGTATGATGTGTGTGTGTGTTTGATAAGTTATAAGTTTTCAAGTTATAATTTGAAACTGTTGTGTAGCGTAGGTACATAAAGTTAATTAATACATATGAAAGCTGTGACATGGGATAGTTATCCCAAATTTGAAGCGTACAATAATAATTAATGAGGAAATCACATATCCATTTAAAAGATAGTCATTTGTTAGCTAGTTGCTGAATTTGGTATTCACTTTTTATCCAGATAATCGGCGAATCATCATCCAACCGTAGATACACTTTTCCGTAGTTCGTCCAGCAATACTTATAGTTCTTGCTATTTTTCAAATCTCTGGCCAAAAAATAAATTCTTGCTGATTTTGGTGTCAGATTATCCGAGACAAATATTGGAACGTCTGCATTTGATTTTATGCCTAGATGCTTGGCACTAAGTCTATTTGTTTTGTTCTTTACATTAAATGATTTTGCAGCTTTCATCACATCATTTTTTATAAAAATGTTGGTGAATTCTACAATAATAGCAGACTTTTCGTTTTTATTTTTGTTGATTTTTATAATATCTTTGACATCAGATTTATTTAGCGAAAAGCCTATATTTTCCGATAGTTTACAGATCATACCGTGTAAGTCCATTTTTGTTTCGTCCCCTTTTAATGGTATATTTTTTATTTCTATATTTGTTTTTCTTTCGTTTCTCTGAATTTCTTCTAGTTTGTTTTCAAGAATTACTATCTGCTCCTTGTCTGTTCTAGCTTGATTTTCCAAAGTTTCAATTTTCTTTTTAAGCAATGAGTTTTCTTCACAGAGAAACGAGATGGTCGACTGGACGTTATTTGTAACCTGTTGAATTTCTTTTAAGGTATAAAGAATATTTTTTGATTGGTCTTTGTGTGCCTCTGTAAACAATCTTAAGGAATCTTCTATTTGTTCTCGGAGTTCCTGTTTTATGTCGTCAATGTGAGAGTCAATTAATTCGGTGGATCGCTTCCGTTTGAAGCGGGTTGTGATGTTGTCAGCCGCTGTACATTGCTCACCGTGCGCCGTATCTGTGTTGCTATCGCTTAAAGCGGAGACATCAGGGGCTGAACTATATTTCTCCGGTGTACGCATCATTGTTTATTGTTGTGACTTACCGATGTACTTTCCGTAGCAAACTCGTAGAATGATCGTAGCCTTGGATCAATGACGTCAGACGCTACGCGCGTAGTATGTGTGAAACAAGGACAGCAATTATGGCAGTTGGCCTTTTTACTCGCGGGGGTGAAGAGGGCCTCTAGCATACAGGTCACACTCACGCGCACCGCAGATAATATTATTTTGTTATGAACGTAGAACTGCACTTAAACACTTATGACCAAATAGTTATGGTTTAACTTTGATTAGCCGGAATAATATAATTGCGTAATTTTATTTACTAAGATAATAAGTGGAGCGACATGCGTCCGCTCTGGTCAGCGCACGGAACGAAAGAGGAATTTGTGTTGTGCAAATAAACTCATTTTGAATTTAGAATCTAATATATTCCAAAATATATATAATGTAAAAACTTTAACAATGTATTTTGATGTTGCCACCAGTGCAGTGTGAGATGGAATGAATCGAATGAAAATGAATGGAATGAATGATCTCCGAGCCAATATTAGTACTGCGGTGACATATTGCTGTTACGAGCTGGTAGGCGTTACCATACTCCCCCTCGTTGAAGACTACAGTTCTTCAACCCCCTAAATCTCATCATCCTCCAGAAGAGGGCAGAGGCGAACCAGGGGACGTCTGTAGCATCCGGTAGTCGTTTTTACGTCTGCGACGCGGGATATTCCATCCGCTCCCGGATACAAATTAGTGACTCGACCAGTGCGCCAACATAGAGGTGGTAGAGAATCCTCACAGAGCAGGACCAAGTCTCCGACCTTCAGTCGAGTAGTGTCTTGCTTCCATTTTCTTCGGACCTGCAGTTCCGACAAATACTCGCTGTGCCACCTTGTCCAAAAATGTTGTCGTAGCTTCTCCAGACGAGCAAAGCGATTCAGGCGATTCTCGTTTTCAGCCTCCAGAGCAGGTGATGCCAATGAGTTTAGTGGTCTTCCGATAAGAAAGTGCCCTGGGGAGAGGAAAAGGAAATCGTCGGGAGAAGGTGATAAGGGACACAAGGGACGACTGTTTAGTATAGCCTCCACCTGTGCAAAAAGAGTCGAAATCTCCTCGAAAGTTAAATGAGTCATGCCCATAACACGTCTTAGTATTCTTTTAGAACCTTTTATTAAGGATTCCCAAGTCCCACCAAAGTGAGGAGCGTAAGACGGTGTAAATGAAAATTTTATGCCTTCATGTGCGGCAAACTCAGACAAAATTTCGGATTGTTTATTTTGAAACTGATTAAGCTCTTTAGCCGCTCCTACAAAATTACGACCATTGTCGGAAAATATGTTAGTTGGTCGTCCTCGACGTGAGACGAATCTGCGCAGCGCCAATAAAAATGCACTTTTCGATAGATCAGTAACTGCCTCCAAATGAACGCATTTGTATCGAAAACAAACGAACAAGCGCAGATAACACTTAGATAACTTTGCGCCGCGACCCTTGCGATTTATGATGTAAAACGGTCCGGCCATATCTATGCCTACAGATTTGAATGGAAAGTCAGGGTTAACACGATGCGAAGGCAAGTCACCCATTTTTGGAAATAAAGTTACTCCCTGTACCCGTCGGCAACGCACACAACCGCGTACAGTACTTCGAGCTATAAGTCTGCCTTTTATTGGCCAGAAGGTTTGTCGAACGGTAGCAAGGAGCAGCTGTGGACCAGCATGTAAATTACGTATGTGCTCAAATTTAAATATTAATTTGCATAAATGATGCGATGAAGTAATTAAAATTGGGTGCTTTCGGTCATAAGAACAATTTGAGTTTTCTATACGACCACCCACGCGAATCAATTTATGTTCATCCATAAACGGAGATAAAGATAAAATTTTAGACTTTGCACCTAATTGTTTTTTATCTTGTAGGTTTTTGTATTCGATTGGAAAGCATTGCTGTTGAGCTATAGCACATAATGTGTACAATGAATTATTTAACTCTTCGGCGGACAAAATGCCGGTGAATTTGTTTTTTGTATGTCTAATATTATTTAAAAATCGTTTGACATAAGCCATTGTTCTTTGCAATCTACTAAAATTAGAAAATCGTTCAAATTCAATAACATGTTCAGAAATAATTGTTGTGGAAACTGTTTTAATTTCGGGTAAACCGTTCCGTTCTAGTATATTTAAAACTGGCCAATCAACTTCTTCCTTGAGCAATACTTCGGGGCCATACCACCACAAATCATTAATTGAGTAACCGGAGGATGATGGGGCTGACCCGTCAAAGACGACTCTCAACTTAGTGGACTCGCTAAGTGTCTTGAATACAGCGTGGTGACAAAGAAAATATGAAGGACTTGGCAATAAAACAGGTGACTCTGAGAGATGACCAAGAGCCTCATACTCCTTTATAAATTGAGAATAATCTTTCTTTAGGGAAGGGTTTGTTCTAAAGCGTTTTTCTAAGCTTAGAAAGCGATGTTTTGCTAGAGTGTATGAGTCACCTAAGCATTCTGGTGAAGCTTTTAGCGGTAACTTTACACAGAATCGGCCGTTATCTAAACGTGTGGTGTGTGTTAAAAAATGAATTTCACATGCCTTTTCAGTCTCACTAAATATTGTCTTATGTGGGACTTCTTCTAACTGCCAGAATTTTGTAAGTAAATTATCAATTTTAGAATTATTTGAAAAATCTTCGTTTAGTAGCAAACTATTACAGTGAATTTTTTTGTCGTGTGAAAGATTTAAAGAACCAGCAATAAGCCAGCCAAATTTAGAATTTTGTAGAATAGGTTTATTTTTACCTAATGATTTTTGTTCACATAATAAAATATTCCAAAAGAGATCTGCACCTATCAAGATATCAACAGGGCCGAGCTGGTTAAAGTTGGGATCTGCTAAATTATAATGTAAAGGTATATTTAACTCAGAGAGACTTATTGGGGCCTTTGGAAGGGACCCTGTAAGTTTATCTAAAACAAAGCAATTAAGCTGTTCTTTGTAATTATGATTTTTTGAATTTAATTGGACTACACAGATTTCGTTAACTTTATTTACTG
This sequence comes from Calamotropha paludella, assembly GCA_927399485.1. Taxonomy (NCBI): domain Eukaryota; kingdom Metazoa; phylum Arthropoda; class Insecta; order Lepidoptera; family Crambidae; genus Calamotropha; species Calamotropha paludella. The sequence continues at coordinate 21,813,406 of OV656812.1, forward strand.
AATTATTGCCAATTCCAACAACATTGACTGAAGTGGGTTTGGATTGTAATGATAATTTTTGTTGTAACGATTTTGTAATAAAAGACGACTGACTTCCTGAATCCAATAAGGCACGAACTGTAATTGCCTCTTTGGTTATTGGATTCAATACTTCTATTAAAGCGGTTGACAAAATAACATGTTTAGAGTTATTCTCTGTAGAAAAATTAACAATGGAATCACATTCCTGGTTTTGGGCATTGTTGGCTTTAGTGGCTTCAACTGAATGCAGTAATGTATTGTGACGCTTATTGCAATGCCTACATGGGCCCATGCGGCATTCGCTCACTGGGTGACCTTGACGTAGACAATTTGAACATAATTTGTATTTAGAAACATCACATAATTTTTGCTCAATAGATTTAGATTTAAAACTTGGACAGTCGTATATTTTATGATTTTGATCACAAATTATACACTGACATACACTTACACTGTGACCTTTATTTTGTTGTGTTGTAACATAGGATTTTGTTTGAAGAATTTGTTTATAGTTGTTTGACTGCGAATGCTGAGGTTTTACAAAATTACTTTTATTAATATTAGAATTCATGAATTTATGACGATTTGTTGACTCAATAATGTGTGCCCTATCAATTAAAAACGTTTTAAATTGTTCTAAACTAGGAAAATCTTCCAAGCTGTTACGTTGTTCCTACCATTTTACAAGGGTATGGCTATCAAGCTTAGAAGAAACTAAGTAAATAATAAGCGTGTCCCAGTGTTGAATGGGTTGACCCAGATTAGCTAGGGCGCGTAAGTTTTTGGTGATATGGTCCACTAAGTATCGCAAAGAACCCTCAGTTTCGCGAGTTAATGGCTGTATGTTAAAAATAGATTTAAGGTGATGATTAATAAGTAACCGTTTGTTATTATAGCGAGCATAAAGTAACTCCCATGCATCATTGTAGTTGGCGGATGAGACTTCAATATTAGAATTATTATATCACTCGAGCTGCATCACCCTCTAGATATGAGATTAGGTAATGAAATTTTTGAATGCTTGAAATGCGTTCATTATTATGGATCAAGTTAGTGAACGTATCGCGGAACTCTAACCAACGAAAGAAAGATCCGTCAAATTTCGCAATTTGTATTTGAGGCAAACGTACACCAAGATCAGAATTATTGAGACTGCATTGAGCTTCATGAAACAAAGATTCACGCCTTTTTTTGTCTTGATCGGTGATCTTTATTTCATTTTGTTCGTCTAAACAAGTTTTGGCCATTGCAATGCACGAAATAAAATCTTGCTCAATGTGTTCCCTTTCATCAAACTCCGATTCTAAATTATTTGAGTTAGTTAATTCAATCTGAGTTTGCAGCTCGTCATATTTAACCGACTGACTTTCGAACCTGCTGAGTTTTAAAGATAATTCAGCAACCTCAATAGTCGTCAGGGTAGGTAGCCTTGTAATCTTGTCCAAGTAATTTTTAAATCGTGTAATTTGGCCTTTAACCGAACTACGTTTAATGATTAAATCTTTAAGTTTTTGATTAGTTTGCTGTGAAACCGGCGTAAGACACGCTGGCGATGGCGTAGTCATTTTATATTAAAATGCAAATAAATAAAAGTAATATAAAGTTACAAGTATTAGGTTACTACGATTTAATAAATGAACTAATAAAATAAGATTTGTTGCTCAATATGGACACAAATTACAATGCACGCCCTCAATGAAAGCATAAAATATAAGTAAATTATAAATGTTGATACGTATCTCACACTCCTCACCGCGGCGAAACTCGTAAACCGGTTGCTTATGAGCAGAAATCAGCCGATGTCTCGCAAGCAGATAGGCCCGCGGAAAGCCGCCCGGTATCACTTGCAAAACTGAAATAGTCGGCAAATTTTGCTAAACAACCAATAATAACTGGCGCGATATGGATGAGAGATAATATTTATTTAGTTCAATTTAATGATTTTTTGTTTATTAAAGCGAAATAAAAAGATTTTAGAAAAAAATATTTTTAAATTTTTATTATAGGGTAGGTTGGTAGGGTATTTTGCACAAGTGTAAAACTATATAACAAAATGGATTTTAAAATGACTGATTTAATGGATTTAGATTATGTTTGGATAGTAAAAAGGTTTTAGTAAAGGAATAAACAGGGCACTTATCTGAATCTTGTCTTCGAAGTGAGTCTTTCGCTGAATCACTGTTCGGCAGGCAATATTCGTGTCTTCCGCTCGTTCCTTACATTTTCTTGAGTTTTTGTTCGGACGCCAATGTTCACGCCTTCTTAGCGTGATGGAATTTATTGTGCAAATAAACTCATTTTGAATTTAGAATCTAATATATTCCAAAATATATATAATGTAAAAACTTTAACAATGTATTTTGATGTTGCCACCAGTGCAGTGTGAGATGGAATGAATCGAATGAAAATGAATGGAATGAATGATCTCCGAGCCAATATTAGTACTGCGGTGACATATTGCTGTTACGAGCTGGTAGGCGTTACCAAAGCAAAAATGAAGTTTATGCGTCAGCGTTATTTAACGCAATGTAACATTTCATTACTTACCTCAGTGTATGAAATGCAATTCAGGCAGTGGTGATCATGTGTTTCTCGTGCGCGGTGTATTCGTGTCGCTTACGGTGATCGGATCGGCCGAACTTCACACCGCAGTATTTGCAGGGGTGTTTCTTTATCTTCTTGTGAGTGACCATATGTGTGCGTAGGTAGCTGGGTAAATAGCAAATCGATCCATGGACTTATTACATGTAATACTTAACTAATCAAATGTAACGAGTATAACTTGATGCAAATTAAAATATTGAAGATCTCTATGCATTGCCGTTCGTCCGCCATTGATCACATACACAACAGAAAATATATTTTTTGAACGTCAAGTATACGATATGTGGCGTTCAAAGTTTTAAACAAATTTTGCAAGGAACTGGGATAGGTAAACCAAACTATATTCTTTCGAGATCTTCCTTGCTTTGGAACGTACGATAAAACGATTTGTTTCTCTGATTTCTCAATAGTAAAATATGAAGGGACATCAAAAGGGCAGTAGAATATCATGGTCATCCATATTAAAAGCGTTGGAGAATAAAATGGGAATGAAGATAGTGAGAACTGATTCTCCATTAAACTTTTTTTTAAGATAGAATTGAGGGGGTGCTGCTCTGTCCGAAGTTTTGTCTTCAATGTGGCCAGGTTTTTTAGCGAGTCGGTAGATTCAGCTTGCCAATACGAATGTACGATTACTAACACGCAGCTCAATACCGATAGCGTAAGGAGTGGATAAACGCACCAGCTTAGCACAATATCAGTGCAGCAGACTTGCTTGCTGTTTATACTAAGCTAAGCACAGATTTTGGCAACGCACGGCGTTCATGGTTACTGGACTTATATGTATATTGTTTTGCTTTTAATTCATTCAATGTACTTGTTGTGTGATGCCAAAAAACAATGTTATTTCTTTTCATTTCACTTCACCACCATGGCTGGCTACATCTTGTGAGGACCGCGGTATCCACGCTTTTTTCGAAACCCGGAAATCTCGAATTGAGCCTTGAGAGAGTGGCTATTCGATCCGAAGATATTATTAAATATTTGTGAATTAAACAAGCTTTATAATTTAATTCCGTTATAGTGAAAAAAAATTGAGACATGATCACTCACCCAGGACTCGCGAAGGTCATACCGCAGAAGGAACAAGGAAATATCTTAGTGTCATCGTGCAGAAACCGGTGGTTCTTCAATACCATCGACGAACTGAAGAACTTGCCGCACTCAGGACACTCGTATGGTTTTTCCTTTGTATGAGACCTGTATAAGTATCACCATTTGTATATTTCATATGAGTAAACGGTGGAAACCATAATCCGTGTATGTGTAGGACCAGAGAGTCATTTTCATAAACATTGAATAGTACAGACACAAGAACTTAGAATATTCAATAAAATGCAAATCAAACATGGTAATTTTATTATATAAAAATTAAGAAAATTTCATATATTTTGTAATTAAAGGTTATACTAAACATGATATTTTATAATCATTTTGAGTAAATACTTTTATTAGTTATACAATATATACAAGAAATGTATTGTGGTAGGATGATGTGCAGTTGTGCAGGCATACCTTAAATGTATTTGAAGGTGACATTTCTTGAAAAATCTTTTCGAACAATATTGACATAAGTGGCTCTTTTCTTTATCATGAACTTGTCGTCTAAAAAAATACAAAAACACGTTATTTATTATTAACTTGGATAGAAAAAATGGAAGAAAAAACACATTAAATAATTTCGCAACATACGTAACAGTACAAAGAATACACTAACATAAAATCAAACTAATGCGCGGCTAATATGGACCCCTGTTTTGAACATTAAAAAGGAAATTCAAACGCTCCTTATTGTATTTGTGAGAATATTCGGTTTAATATAATTTTTAGTGTTCCACGGTGGGCGCCATTATGACAATTCCATATGAACACTCCACATAATGTTAAATAAAAATAATAATCTGATGGGCAGACTGCTAGTAAAACAGGAACTGTAGCAAAGCCATATTTGCTTCTAAAAAATGAATTTTGTAATATATACTGTCCTACAGAACAGACATTGGATTCTACCCACTTGTTAACTATTCTAAGTATAACATAGAAGCATTAAATAAACGAAATTAAATATGACAGTAAGAAAAAGCACTCTAACTCTTCGACAATTTGATATGACAGAAACACAATATTATTGCTCACTTACTTGTGCTGTGCCATAAGAATTTTTGTGCGAAATTTCTTATCACATTGGTCGCACGCGTGTGGGCGGTCGCTGCTGTGAACAGTCGCGTGTGCTTCTAGCGCGGATTGCGTAATAAACCGACGCCCACAAGATACGCATTCGTGTCGCAACTCAGATGTTTGATGCACAATCAAAGTATGTGAACGCATATTCACTACAGCTGAAATAGACAAAGACAAGGTGTTACAAAGATACCCGTAATGCGGAAACAGGGTTAAAAGGTCCCTTATAAAGAGTCAATTTACAATATTTGAAAACAGTAGTATTTCCATATAATGCATTAAGCATTCGCTCGTGCTGGGAAAGCACAAGACGATATGTGGGACTCCCCTCCATGACCCTACCCAGCCTGTGCCCGGTAAAGGCTTGTAGGCCTACCCACTAAAACCAGAGGTGTCCCACAACATGAGGGTCACGTGGCCCCTTATCGGAATCGGCCGCGCCCCGGACCAGCGTGGGTCTCCTCTACTCCATGGGGGACGGAGCAACGGGGTGATCCGTGACGCCCTGAACATCCTGTACGCTTGAGGGTCAAGTGCAATGCGGATGCCTGTCTCCAGACCTGACAACCGCTGGCCAGTTTGATTTGAGCAATTATTGCCTTATCAAAATTATCAATGGATATTTTATCTTTAACTTGGATTTAAAGTTGAAATTGGATTGAAAATTGGTTGGGCAAATTAGACATTGTTGTAAAAAGATCGATTTTCCATACATAAGTGTACTGAGTACAAGTCTTGTAATACTAGAATAGACAAATAACATATGTCATTCTTACCTTTGTTACATATTTTACAAATTTTCTTGAATCCTAAGTGTTCATGTTTGTTGTGTTTGTATCTTGCATTGTATGATGAAAATGTTTTGTCACATAACTTGCATGGCACTCTTTGCCTTATGTTGGGAGGCTTGTGAAGCTCCATGTGATCCCGTAAGTTACGAACTGATTTTCCACACTCTTCACATATTTGCTTTGCAGTTGCTCCGTCATTTGGAACTCTTTTTCTAGACCCTTTACTTTTGATTGGTTCTAGAATAAAGACAAACGGAACTAACAAATATGAATAAATTAGAACTCGTGAAATTTATGGAATTATACACTTTTACACTCTCATTACCCCCTTAAAACCGGCAAGCATGTTAACATGTGCGCGACAAAGATACCTAAAATCCGCAAGCATTATATAATGCTCTATAGCACGCAGTCTGATTTAATTGCTATAACAGCTTTGGTAATGGTTCTTTTTGAATATTTTTTTTCCCCGATAGAGAGAGAAAAAACGCATTAACTCAAAGTGTGGGCTAAAAAGCCTTTTGTAAGTAAAAATGTATTATATGCAGTGATCTTAGTTCATTCTGATTAGCTGTTTTAATGTGCCTTGATATGATCATGAATGAAGATAGTATCAAAAAAAGTTGGTGTAGTTCCATTTGACATTGGAACCTCACTTGGAATTTGAATAAATGTTGTGACAAACAAAGAAAAATATATTTTCGATTGCATTTGTGTTCAACATGTTATTTACTCACCATTTTCTTTAGTCTCCCCTAAACTTTCATCTGAGACATACTCATACTTGATATTTTTTATAACACTCAATAATTTATCATCCGACGGACAGTCAATGTTGTGGTCTTCTTCAAATTCCAATTTAACTTCCAGTTTATTTTCAGAAACTTCACTAACAGAACATTCATAATAACTTTGTCCATTACATATATCTTCATCTTTTACATCATCTGATACAAACACTTCATGTTTTACTTTAGATTCTTCTATTTTTTTAAGTGACAAGTCATTCTTTTGTGCTTGTAATTTAAATTGATAAAATAGTATAATTTTCTTGAAACATTTTAAACACAACTTTGTACTTTCATCTTTGTTATCATTAACCTGAGAAAAACCCAAATACAAATTAATAAAACATAGTACATATAAACATTTTAAACCTTAGACTAACTTTATTTACCTTTATGTCTAAGCAGAATAACATTATTTCAGACCAAGTGCTGTTGCTTCCTTTATGTTTCAGATCAGTAATGTTTTTTTCAGCTTTTTTCGCCATGCATGTCCTACAAGGTCTTGCTATATCCATCGTTAAATTCTTTGCTTTTTAGAAGTTAAAAATTGTTATGAAAATACAAGAAAATCGGACGAAGAAGTCTCATAAAAATATTAAATCAATGGATTTGATTAGGAGATTTTTTGATCTGTTTCAATGTTACTATTGAAATTATCAGTTCATCACATATTTATTTTATATTTTATAAACATGACGATTGACATGCTTTGCGTGGCTCTCTTTGACATTCGACAATATGTCAATGTCAAAAAAATTTGCTATTTTTTCCATAAGCAATTCATTCTTATAGGCAAAGAGTGCAAAGTTCATACAGCCTAGTCTACAGTCATTTTTTTTCTTCAACCCTTCAGATCCCGGAAGCATGTATACATGCGAGCGAAACCGATACGTAAGTACCGAGAGCATTCCAGAATGCTCTATAGCGCGCAGTCCGACTTAATTATTATTACGCCTGTCGTAATGGTTCTTTCTGAATGAAAGTGTGTACATACGTCAACTTTCACTTCGTTCTATCAATCCATCTTGTCATTGGTTTTAATTAAATGCGTTATTTACCTTTCTATCGGGGAAAAAAATTTCATTCAGAAAGAACCATTACTACAGGCGTAATAACGATTAAATCGGACATCTCTCTCTTTTATGTGTAATCTCTCGGTATCTTTCTCATTCCTACTTATCTCTTTAACTTCTAATTTTTATCTACTACACAGTCGTGCTACAAAACACCTATTTTTGGTGCATTGTAAAAGTGATGATTATTTAAATAGCACGCATATTTTTTGTGGCTAGTTTACCTATAAAATTATACTATTTCGGAGTCTAGGTTTGTTTCACTATTCTTAAAAACAGTTGCTATACGTGTCATACTTAGTTTTTCACCACGATTAGTGAAAGTAAAAAATTGGTTGCCTGTAAAGTCGGTATACGGGCGAGTTTTACGTGACAACGACTTTGAGTGGTAAAATAATTTTAATGTGAATATTCATTCGTATAGTAGGAAGAAGGATGAAATAATAGTAACAATTTAAAACATTTATTTATACAAAGAATTATATTTAAAACATTAATTTATAGGCACGCGTCCCTTCCACTTTTTATGTCTGTCTCTCTCGCTCTTAGGCGGGCTAACCATGCCCGAGTGGAAGGGACGCGTGCCTCTGACTCGTTCTCATTGTGAGCGCATAACGTGAGCGGAGCGTAACGCAGTTTCTTGAAGTGTCACCCGGCAAACCAATTTATAAGACGTTGTCACGTCAAAATGAAACTGAAAATAAAAATCTTAAAATTAAGAGTGAAATATTAATTTCGGTTGATTTTCGCAGAAAGTCTACAGGCATTCTGGGAATTGTATGGGTTGTAATGTATGAATAGAAGTTCTATTGAGGTTGCAAATACAAAAAAATCCGAAATATTTGAAAAATTGTGGTCATGATAGTTAAAACATCATAAGGGGTGCCAATTTTCGAAGAATTTCATTTGAATTGAGATGTTTTTCTTCGAGTAGTCATAAACAGGTCCACCCTGGTGGCTGATTTTTAGACACGTTGTATACATTAGTCTGTACTTGAACAGGTAAGGCGACTGCGGGTATCAGTGCCCGGTGACAAGTGTTGCCCTGCCGGGGCCGTAATCTTTCTACGTTCCGATAGACATATCGGCTTCGTAACTACGTCTTCCGACGTAGTTACGAAGCCATGGCATATACATGTTAAAGACAGTGATCGCATTGTCATCTATCTATCTATACATAGTGTAGGAGTGTCTGTTTGTAATATTGAAATAACCGTTTTTTACTACATGCATATGATATACGGTAGAGACACCAAAATAACATTTTTTGCAATTATTGTGTCTGTCTGTCTGTTTGTTCCGGCTAATCTCTGAAATGGCTGGACTTTTATTGGCAGGAAGCTGATGTAATAAGTAGTGACTTAGGCTACTTTTATTTTAGAAAAATAAGGTAATGTTGCAATGTCCAAGTACTGTCCAGTACCGCGCAGCTCACGCGCATGCCACTGTGCCGTCACGTCGTGCGCCTCCCACCACCTTCCAGTAACGAATCAATATCACAAATTCGCCCAGAACGCGCGAGCGGGCTATTGCTGAGTTTTAATAAAAAAATATATTGCAAATAATAATAATTGAGCCACGGCAACGTGTGGCCAGGTCAGCTAGTATTAAACAAATAGCATTTTATATATTTAATTAAAGGGGTTTGAAGATTTTTGTATGGAGGGTGGCCCTAACGTCGGCCGCCATATTGTTTTTTTTTTCAAAATCGCGGTGCACAACGAAAGTTATATATTTAGATGGAGGACACTTATACAAACAAAAAATGTTATATAACATGATATCCTAAAGCGTCACGTTTCGGAGTTATTCTCCAAAATAAAAGTATAGGTAATATAACAAATCATTATAATTAAACACGTTTATATCTGATTGCCATACTGAATTGTATTAAAAAGTTATTAATGAACAAAACCAATAATTAGTATTAAAGTATTTGTTTTCTTTCTTTGTCTGATTCAGATTAAAAGTAAAAACTTTAAACAACAGGAAACAACTACAAAATAAATAAATTCGTTATAACTGTTATTTTTATCTTTGAATAACTCAGAAACGTGACGCTTTATGATGTTATGTTATATAACATTTTATGCTTGTATAAGTATGGGGATATCCAAATATATGACATTTATTGTGCACTGCGATTTTGAAAAAAAAAAATCAAAATGGCGATTGATGTTAGGGCCAAAACCTTCAAACCCCTTTGTTTATCCAGCTAGACAATACATTCAATATTATAAAGTGAAACTACAGTACAATTTTTATATAGATTTTATTTTGTGTAAGAATGTCGGGACACAAATGTAAGTTTCGTATCAAATATTTAAAAATGCCATAATAGATAGTGAAAATTGTACAATAGGTAGTAAAAAACAAAGCGAATGGATGTCACAGGAATTCCATCACTTTCTAAAATATAATATTACAATAGGTGGTGACCAATAAGCAGTTTCTTTTAAGAAAATAGGCACATTGAACTTATAACTATAATAAAATATAAAGCTTAGAACAACTTCAATCCCATATATCACAAATTGTGATGCAGTTGTAGTACGACACGGGCTTTGATAAATAGCTGCCTTCAAAATTAATAAGTTAATTAAGCATGGTTGTAGGTAGGTATTTAAAAATAACTGTTCATAGAATGTAGATGCGATTTATCAAGCATTTTGAATTTACTAGTATCACGAGCTTTATCATGAAATTAAAGTCACAAACAAAACAGCTAAACAGAAACATATAAAACTAAAAATCTTTATTAAAAAGCTAAAAAAATATTGCATAAAACTTTCCATTCGTTCCTCATAATAATTATTAAAATTAATATTTACTGAATATACATTCAATAGCAGGAATAGTGTGAAGATGAACAACATTTTCTCTCATATATTATTATAAAAATTGGCTATATTAACGGTCATTAATTCTACACGGCAACGGGACCTCAACGCTATTTAATAAAATATACTCTAGTCATAACTAATTGTCAAAAATGTTTTATTCCTATTCAATTATCTAAATACAATTTTCTTCATTATAAAAAGAAATAAATAGGCACATCACATTCACTCTGAATGTTCGAAAGTGTAACTTAATAAGCTAAATTGGTACATTAATTTCACAGTGTTCTTATAAATACTTTATTTAAAAACAATCCACAATCATATTGCAGCATTGTGATACAACAAAAGTTGCTATGGCTTTCTGTTTTTGTACTCAAATAAACATCAAGTGATATCGATGCAAAAATAATGAAAAGTATTTTTGATATTTTTAAGTACGCCCTATTACATACGTAGACTATTATGTAGGAATAGTCTCGGTTACACCGGTTTTATGCAAAGAAAATATTACACCCAAAATTTTACTGATAATTCATGCCCACTAATTGACAGTTAATAATACAACTTAGCTTTTAAAAAAATGCAATAAATTTAATTACAAACAATAGCAATAATTAATGATAAACTATACAATTAAAATAACTTACGGATATCGAAAATATCCAATAATATGAAGAATGGCGAACCTTTGACGGAAATTATAATTAGGTAGATAATTTTCGCAACACTCAACATCGTTGGCAGTAACTTTAGCTGTCAATGCATCGTTGGAAGTAAAAAAGTCATCAATATAATGTTATTTTACACCGTCATGTTTTTACAACCAATGTGTCAAACTGTTTAGCTCGGAGTCGGGTACAGCTAGTGTTAGGGGTGGTGTACACTGTTTTTATATTTGTGTACGTGGGCGGAGATTTGGGGTTATTTGTTGATATGGGGACTAATGGGTCTCGGTGGGTGCTGGTGGTACGGGCACGCTGAGTGGCGACCGTTGTCGGTCAAACATCTCGAGGATGAGCTTCGGATCTGTCCCGGCCGGCACTGTCACGGTGCCCGTCTGTTTGGACATCGCCTTATGAGTACCATCTTACGTTCTTCTCTGCAACAACGAGTGGCGGCCGCCTGTGTTTTACTTACTCTTTGACGACTTTTGAGAGGTCGAAGACTTTTTTATCCAATTTGTTCACCACGAATTGATCAATAAAACGATTTTTAATGACGATGGGTGGATAGACGAATACTGACACGAGCGGACGCCACGACATTGCGCAGATGTTGTACACTGTTAGTTATTAGCACAGTTTTTAAACGTTAGTTTGATTCAATATTCAATTAATACGCTAAAAAAGTTGGAAGGTAAGCAGAAATAGAAAAGGATTTTTTGCTAGCAGAATTTTATCAGATCATGCAAAATTACGGTTTAAGTATAAGAATATATAGAGTATATATTAAAGCAAAGTGTGGGGTACCTCGATGCGGGTGATGACTCCCTCCTCGCGACTGTGCTCTAGGACTACAAACAAAAACATAAGCGCCCGTCAAACATATAAACGAACAAACATTAAACATATAAATATGGGATATGAAGCCGAATTTTAGATTTATGCTTTAAGAGTTGCTCGAACATTAACCGTCATCATGTTTTCGCAACTCTATTAAACACTGAACAGTAGTTAATAAATATATTTGTGGCTTAAAGCTGCATATGAACTCCTATCACTTTAAAATTAAAAAATCGTTTCAGTAAAAAAAAGTAATAATGGAAAAACATCAGTGATGGGAAGTGTTGCAGTTTATTTACCTTATTCTATGTCTATGTAAGTATAATAAAGCCAATTCAAAGCAAATTTTTGCTCACATGCAATTATGACATACTATATAATGTCTGACAACGGCTTTTAATGAGAAAAATAAAATAATGTTATGATTTATGTAACTTTCTAAACTTTCTGACATGAGATGTACAGAATTTGTCGTATTTGAATTAATACTATGTGTATGATTCCAAGGATTAGTAATCTTAGTAGTCATGTGAGAAACAGCGCCCAACACTGGCGACTACTGAAATTTACTACTGAGCTTTTAATGTTATAAATTTATATGAGTCTAATTTTAGGAAAGCTTAGGATTCATGGTTTTTTTTACAACAATACTAACTACAGACAACTTCACTGGCAGATGTCGCCAGAATACACGAAGAAATAGCCTGATTTATATCGCTATCTAATTGGTTTATTTATGACATAATATTTATCAAGTAGTTCGCATTTGATAACTTTTTTAAGTTGGAACAACTGCTACAGAGAAGCGAATAGTCTGAAAAAAAATAATTATGTGTAGCTGAGCGCATGGTGACAATACTTACTGTTCTCGGCGGTGGCATTTGTAGTTGTGGTCGTGGTTGCGGCGCCGTCCACATTGTTCTCGTTTATGGTCGTCCGTGTTGTGGTCTTCACTACCATCGAACTTGTATTCACCTGTGAATTCTACAGCAGAGAGAAGTATTGTCATTTATATTAAAAGCTACACTTGATAAGAGTTTTGTCGAGGTAAGGTGATTAGGAAGTAAGGTTATTCCTTTTTCTACAAGATTTTCTATACCTTCAAAAAGAAATATAAAGGTTTTGCTGTAGAAGTCAAGTGCACTGATATAAGTTGTAACTTACTTGGTAACTTGGGTAAGAATTATTAAAGATATTTATATATTTGGAAATGGCTATGTTGTTGAAAATCAAGTGATTTGCAGCAGTCATGACTCTTTCTGTCCTAGAGTATAGCAATCCATTTTCACCTCTATGTCGTTACCTGAAGGTTTATATTAAGTTCTGGCGCTTGCTCCGCCGCGTTGGTGTGGTCACGAACAGAGTCCACTGTGATATCAGCAGAGGCCGCTGTCAAATCATGCACCGCTTCAGGCACTTCTTCCGGCTGATAAAATATATATTTCATGTATTGTAACCATACTTTACATTTCTAAGAAAAAAGAAAAATAATCATTGAAGAATTGTAACAAAGTTTTAAAACGACCGTTTGGTGCAATAGTGATGATCCTGCCTTTCGCCCCGACGGTACTGAGTTTGAATCCCGATAGGGGCAGATTTTTGTATGATGAATACGTGTATTTCTACCAGTCATGGGTATTTATATATTTTTATGAATATAACATATTATTGTATCATATATGAATGTCTATCCGCTTCCCTAGTATTCATAACACAAGCCTTACAACGCTTACTTTGACCTGGACTAAGTGTGTGTGAGAATATTATTATTTATCAGATTCTCAGAAAAAGTGAAAAAGAATACTTTTTTACTAGAAAGACTATTGTTTACTATAAAGGACTTTTTGAAAATTTTCATTCTTATGGAATTTATTAAATTTACTAAACATTAATATTTTTTTTTGTATTACGTACAGCTCCAATATATGGTGCTAGCAAAGTTTTATGCTTAGTGACTGCATCGACCTAGTATTTTATGTATGTGTGGGCATGTCCCACATATGTCGAAACATGTTATCTTCAAACTCACCCTGTGGTCGCCGTTGGTGAGCGGAGCCTCCTCTGGCCCCCGCAGCGCTGCAGCCCACGGTGATAGTATCACGTGACACTGCGCTATTGTTACCTAATTACGTTAGAAGTGCACATTATTTACTGATACTGTACAATAAATAACAGAACCTATAAGAAAATGTCCGTATTAAATATGTTGCATCTTAAAATTACTTCCAAAATTGCGCCCAAAATGAGTACATGCTTTAATGATTGAATGTGTAGTAGTTACTTAATAATTATTACAAAATATTTACTGCGGGTCGTCTCGTAAGATTAAGTTTGAATGGGATTGTATCAAATACTAGCTTTTACACGAGGTTTCGCTCGCGTCAATGTTGACTAAAGATTAAAAGTTATATTTATATCCGTCGTGAAAAGTACTTTTTCTAACCTATGTCCTTTTCTGTACCCCTGACAAAATGTATGCAAAATTTCATGATGATCCGTTGAGTAGTTAAGACTGGAAAATGTAACAAACAAACTCACTTTCATATTTATTATATTAGTTAGGGTAAACGTAAAATATATAAATTACCTTTGTCGCAGAAAGCGTAATTCTCTGTAGTTCTGACGACGAGTGCAGGTAGAGAGCTTCACCACGTTTCGAGAAGCACAAACTTGAAATACCACTGTTAAAATATAGAATTATGGTATGAGTATGCAAGGGACCATAGTAACCAGTACTCGCTTTTAAAAAAACCATGCCAGTAATTAAACTTTTCTGGAGGCATGCATTCAGAGCTGAGATTACCGCTTTGTGCTGTCCACAGCACATCATGCTTTACATACAAGATTAAATCTCTATTTCAAAGTTTACGGTGGGTATTAATGTCAAGTGTGTAGTTGGATTTGGTGTTCACTGTACATAGTTGAGAAGTGAATAGAACAATAATAGGCACGTATTTCGTATATTGCGCATATTTTTTTAAACATTACAAATAAAGTGCACAGAAGACGCGCCCTAATAAACTTACGAATGGTCTTTGTAATATATTGTTAATAGTATTTTAAAATAAAAAAAGAGTTAATAATAAAACTTGCAATAAAATTAACCATACTAAATTGGAAATAATTTACTTGTCAAATTGTTATAAAATTTTATAAAAAATATTATTAGAATTTTTTAATTTTTTTAAAATTTATTAAAATTAAATATAAAAATTACAGTTGTACTTAAAATTAAGTTACTTAATAATTTTTTGTATAGACTGCTTACATTTCCAATGTTATTAAGAAAAAAAAATAAAGCAAATGCCGCTTGAGCCAGAATTAGCACGGTCCCCTGTCAGATCGATTTAGGCAAATAATGCCACTATTTTATTAGAAACAAGTGTTTGTTGGGCTTAATTTTAGTTTATACTGATGGTTACTCACTTAATATCCTCCTTGCGAACAGCGGCTGCGTTGAGCTGACGCCGAAGTTCGGGGCTGAGCACGAGGCAATCGCCCAGATTGGTGAGGCATAGGAGGCACCACTCACGATGGCGGTTGTTCTCAGGCCCGCACTCAAAGTACGCGAATGCCGTGCGACGAACCTGAACAATAAGATAAAGGCGGAAACACATTAAGGCGGGAACATATTATTAAAACGCGACGCGACGCAACGTGTCGACACCCGATATGCACCGTGCACATTACCAACACGCGACGCCACGACATACTAGCAATTTTTGAATACAGTTTGCTTACAGCAGCGGAATTGTATGGTAATATACAATGGATTTAATAAATAACGAGTGTCAGATGAAGATTTTGAAGAAGATTTGATGCAAATTTTGTGTACATATATGATACTTAAATGACTTAATAAAAAGAGAATAACTAGGCGTTACTGGGTACATGAAATAAATCAAAAGAGAAGTATTATACTTCAAGATAATGAAAGATTTAATTTGAAAGATTTCATAAGATTTCACTATCGGGTTATTCAATTTCTTGAATTGGCAATTTCTTCCCATGCATATAGCGAAATTCATGTCATATAGAACAGGATATTGTTTTACCAACTTAATTAATTTTTCGTCGGTCATTTCGCTAAATAAATGCAAGAATTTATATTAATATGGCATAAATTCCGTTCCACAGTTTAAAGAATAGGGATCGGGTCAAAGAATTCGCATATGCTCCGTGACAGTTCTCGAACGACTGACGCGTGGCGTCGGGTGTTGTCTAGAAACATACCGCGCGCGCCGCGTCGGATGGCGTGTTTACCCCCACCATGGACAACACACCGACCTGGCCCGTCTGGATCGAGTGGCGTGTGCGCGCATGGCGTCGCGTCGGATGTTCATAGTATGATTCTGGTCTATAGAAAACAATACATTTGATTCGACTCAACTCGCATCGCGTTTCATCGGGTCGCGTCGCGTTTTAATAATGTGTTTCCGCCTTTATTAAAACGCGACGCGACCCGATGAAACGCGATGCGTGTTGAGTCGAATCAAATGTATTGTTTTCTATGAACCAGAATCATACTATGAATATCCGACGCGACGCTATGCGCTCTCACGCCACCCGATCCAGACGGGCCAGGTCGGTGTGTTGTCCATGGTGGGGGGAAAACACGCCATCCGACGCGGCGCGCGCAGTATGTTTCTAGACAACACCCAACGCCACGCGTCAGTCGTTCGAGAACTGTCACAGAGCGAATACGAATTCGTTGACCCATCCCTATTCTTCAAACTATCAAACAGAATTTATGTCAATTTAATATTATTTTTGCATTTTTTTTTTTTTTCATTTATTCTGGCACGAAACAGTCATTAGAAATAATAAAGTACACAAGATTTTGACATTAATTGTAGAATAATGAGTGCCCAATATTAATTAGGTACATTAATGTAGGAACAGAACTAGTTTCTGTTCTGTTTGATTTAAAATCAAAATATAAAAGTACATTAAAATACAAATTAGCTTATTATTAAATATCTATGATTAAGGCAACAACCCAATTTAACGAAATAGTTAAACAGTATACAGGTGTGCAATTAAAAGTATTAATTTACTTTAAAATTATTAAAACGAACATCATTAGCATTTTACTTAAACATATTGAAAATGTCTGACTTGATACTAGTCAATGTGTTACAAAACAGGTGTTATTTGTAGCATTGTTCGTTATATTTTTCAGATAGCGAGCAAAATAGCTATTGCGAGTATAATTCTTGCGATATTGTGGTGGTACGAATATTTTGATGGGGCGTGAGGAGCGTGCGGGTAGTCGTGCCTTGACTTGATTATAAGGTTGATATGTGATAGAAGAACTGGACAATCTATCTTATTATTTAATAATTTAAAGAGAAAAACTAGATCGCACATCATCCTACGGTTTTCAAGAGAAAATAAATTATATTAATCCATAGTACATAACCATTCACTTCCACTGCTGTTAGGTAACTGTATTCAGAAATTGCTAGTATGTCGTGGCGTCGCGTGTTGGTAATGTGCACGGTGTATATCGGGTGTCGACACGTTGCGTCGCGTCGCGTTTTAATAATGTGTTCCCGCCTTAAATGTTTATATTAATTTGATTACAAAGCCGGTCTGTTACAAAGCTTTTAAAGTACCGACGAACGTCACTTTGTAATATTATAGAACCATGCCTGAAATAAATGATTTTTATTTATTTATATCACTTATAACCATAACGACGTAAGTCGAAAGGAGAAATACTACGTACCCTGGCGCCTTCGTGCGCTGTCAGCTTGTATTTGTGGTGCGGTTTGAGCGCGGGCAGTGTGAATACTTTGAACTGTTCCTCAGATGTGATCACCACTCTTTGCGGACCAGCTTCCGGTAGAGGGGATACGCCACGTTCCACCTTATATAGAACATTATGTATTAGATGCTAGAAGGTTCGGATATGTAGAGAGGATAGACGAAAGAAGATTGACAAGACCAGTATATGAGGCAAAAGTGTTAAGCAAATCGTTAATGGCAGCCCAAGGTGAACTTTAAGGGACCAAATAGGAGATGTCCTAAAAAGGCTAGGTCAGAAGTACCCTTAACGTAAACTAAAAGTGCCCTTAAAGAGTTGAAGAAGCGAGAGATGTCATTGTTTGAAGGTAGTTAATTTTTTTTAAACTTGTAATGTTCTGGTAGAGTAATTAAAATAGGTAAAGGTAGCAATTTTGGTGTAGTCAAAGGTAAAAAAGATAGTATGCAAGTATTGTAAATATAAACTACAAAAAAAAACAAAGGCTCGTCCAAATGCGAAGTAATTTGCACAAATTGATGATCTCATAATTGTATGTAAGTATATTATTACTTATGAGCATTTTGGACTTTGTGAATATCTTAAATTAGTATTTCGGCTAGGTGTGTTAAAGTTCGCAAATTATTGATCTTGGTAGTTTTCAACGCGTTCTCAATAGGGAAGGGCAAACTATGGAGACATTTATAGGACAGGCAAAATTAAAATATTTCTTAAAAAAATCGTATGTTTGAGGCCATGAATGATTTATTCCAATTTTTATTGATAAGCCTTAATTTTTTTTTATTGATGACTTAAACAATATACTGAATAGATGAAAGTGTTTAAGTAAGTTTGCTGCAAAGGTCATGTAGAATCGTAAAGAGAAAAACAGTTACCACTCTATTGATTAATTTTTGCTTTAGTTAAAACTTACCTCTAATGGGTCAGGCAGGGGCACAGATGCTGCATCCAACACTGTTATGCCTATTACAGGCGCCCTGTGTTTTAATTGGATTTCTTTCGCTAGTTGACACGTGAGCTAAAAATTAAAAATAATAGCATCAAAATTCGTATAATAAATACTGATTTTTATTTAAATATCAAGGAATAACTTTAAATAATGCAACATTATACTATATCATTTTTATCCCATCACTGATAATGTGCATTGTTCATAGTGGATTTCTATATTCCGAGTTTAAGCCATCAAAACTCAAAATGCATTTACACGTTAAAATTACAAAAATAAACTGTAAGGAGAATATTAATACTTTATTTAGTTATGTTCTAGATTTTCGGGTTCTCAAGGTCGCAGAGAGGAGTTAAACAGCTTATATTCAAGAACTATAATGTCAAATCCTAAATATATTTAGTTTTGGTGCAGCCAAACAAACACTTCACCTTAATTTGATATAGAACAATGTTAATACGGATCGAGATTCGACGCGTAAAATACTATAGATCTCAAAGCACAATGGGAACAGGTACTGATAATCACATGAATATCCAATTATGAATCTAAAATTCACAATGTTATTAAAATATCTTTGATTAACGCCCATGAATAGGTTAAGAGAGCAGAAATTACTAAATTAATTGAGTGAACAAAATAAATAAATCGATCAGCGTCCAGGTACAATCACTATCACTTAATAGTCAACTTTACTAAGCATTCACTAGGCCATCATCTACTCAAGTTGGTAAGTTATAGCATCTTACCGGTTCTTCTTTCCTCTTGTTAGCGCCGGGTACGTGTATCGTGAATGCGTACACCGTTCCATTGTTGGTACCCGCCCATAACGTTGGTGTCGAACTCTGTGCTGTGAAGCAAATTAAAATATATTTACTTGTACACGGTTGTATCTAACGAAATAACATTAGGATTACAGAAAATATTACCAACTTCAATATCTCAATACCTGTTACCCGGAACAGGGATACTATAATTTTGTTGTCGACCAGAAAATAACAAAGAATGCCTAAAAACCTAGTGAAATATGTCAATGAAAAAGAGGTTTATACCACTGCAGCTTCCTTTCACAGTAACTTTTCATTTTATAATTTTATATATTACTAGCTTTTACCCGCGGCTTCGCCCGTAGTTCTTTTTTTATTTTTTTTAATGAAAAGTATCCTATGTTACTTCTAATACCTCCAAGAATATATGTACGAAGTTTCATGACGATCGGTTTAGTAGTTTTCGCGTGAAAGCATAACAAACAAACTTACATTCACATTTATAATATAAGTAGGGCTTTGCATTTTTAATTGCTACCTTATGAGATAAATAATTTTAATAGAAAAATACTAGAAAAATCGAGTCGGCTCACAAGTGCATTCTCTGGCGAGAATTCCCGTTTATCTAGTAACTTTTCATTTATTTTTGAACACTTACGATACCTTTTTGTTGTATAAAAATGACAGTGATATTAATTCTAAAGATCCAAGCGTTTTTATATAAAACAATTGGTTATTACATTAAAAATTATATATTATACTTACTATTGATAAGGAAAGTCCTCGCGAAGTATAAGCAGCGCACCATAGAACCAAAGGCATCGTCAGTCGACCTCGCCTCTACTGCACGTTCAATTGGTTTGACTTCTACGTCCGCCTCTGAAGGGGTCTTGTCAGGTTTTTTAGCTGCAGGCTGCATACAAAATTTAATGTATTTGTATAGAATAAATCCTTCTAACAATTAAGTAAAAGCAAATACTATAGTTTAGAATGATTAGTCATATTTTGATATGGCCTCTGAAAACGTTAAGATTGAGTAAATAAACAAGATCATGAAAATAATCGTGTTAGTTATCTGGTAAAAGTATACATGATATGAGAAGAGCTTGAAGGCGCAATGGCGTTAGTCTATGTTTGCGAAAGATAAGCAACTTTTACAAGCGCCGGTTATCGAAATATTCACCAAAGACGACTTCCGTGGTCGAGTAGTTCGCAAACTGGTTTTCATAGTAATGCCACTCGAAGGTGGGACCTTCGAACCTGGGGGTTCAATCCCCGCCGGACCGATGTGTAAAACGAACTTTTCTATATTGACTACGGTCTGGGTGTTGTGTTATCATTATTAATTCCATAACACAAGTGCTGTAATAATCCTTGTGTTTGGCAGAAAAAAGCGTTTGCGAGCGCTTGTAAGAAAAATGGGGATCGCTGAGCGATAATAGTCGTGTTCGTTACATTTTTTTGTGCACATGTGCGCGATTTTGCACATGCGTAATGAATAAAATCAGTTGAACGCATGCGTTCTTATGACATTACCTGCCATTTTTAAATTTCATAATGACAGTTTTAAAATAAATAATAAATATAGTCATGACAACGCATGAAAAACTGTCATTATGAAATTTAAAAATGGCAGGTAATGATATGAGAACGCATGCGTTCAAATGATTTTTTTCATTACGCATGTGCATAATCCCGCACATGCGCACAAAAAAATGTAAAGAACACGACTGACTAATAAGCAAAATGGCGGATTGTGTCTGCGCAACAGACGTTAGCAAACGTGTCCTGGGGGTCTAAAACGGTAACATTGTATTGAACATCTATAAAATGATTCATTTGCAGATTTGTAGCAGAAACATTTTTTACACCCTAAAACGGTGAAATTAATATATGAAACATCTGCAATTCATTTCGTATCTGAATCATATTTGACGTCGACATTGCTACACCTAAAAAAAAACAGTGATAGGCCAAATCATAATTTTACGGTTTTATTTAAACTAATATTTTCCATGAATATAGTGAAAAAAAGTTGACTTAAATGTTCTTTATTTTTTAAGTTGTGAATATTATTAAATAAAAATATTATAAAATGATTTATATGGGTTTAAGTGAGTATTTTCGTTATATGTCTTTATGTCTGCACTGGCAATATTGCGCGCGTCTGTCATCATGCCTGTCAATTTTCAACGAGAACACAACTTTCAAAAAAATATTTATTAGTTTTGTTTAAGTGTCGGTGGAGATTTTCAAGAATTAAAGTGTTTATTTTTTTTCGTTATTCTGTGTTATAAGTGGTTTAAATAAAACCCATTTACACTTTGTTATTCATATGGGAATAACTACAAAATGTTAATTTATGATTAGGCTTATGTCTACAACTATTCGCTGGTTTGCGAGAATATCGACGGAACTCAAAATTCTGACCAATTGAACTAAATATGCCAAATGGTCTTAAATCTTTGATGTATTATTATGAAGCCCGAAGAATATTATCGCAGGTGGAGATGCAACGAGCTACTGCAGATGCCTAATTCACTCGTGCTTTGCAAGTTATCGGCCAGAATTTGGCGCGGCTAAGAGATATAGTGGAGGCGAATGCAGATATAGCTCGTGCCTTCCATGTGATAGGGCAAAATTTGGGACGGCTAGCAGACATAGCTGAAAGATTCCTGCATCATAATAAATAAAAGGTAGGTAAATTAAATTATTCCAAGTATTTATTACAGCTGTTAAAGGATGACATATTTACAGCTATTAAAGAATGACAAAAATAATAGTAAACCATAAATCTTTAAGTACATTCTTCTATCGTGCTAACCAAAGTCTTCGAATTAATAAATTGGTGTTACTTGCCCAGCAGCCAATAGATTATTGTCATTATGAATTGATTTATACTTCAATTGCATGTGCATAGATGCTTCATACTGTTATTCCTGTGTTGAGAGTGCTGGAACAGGCAGCCGAGCACTATTGGCTTTATTATGTAACACTACACAAGCATTTGTTATATAGCCAGCCATTTTGGGATGATAGTGTAACTTTCCATTAACTAAAAGACAGTACCACAGTGACTTTAAGTACTGGTAACTGCGATGCACCTCTCCACACTATTTCTTACTCTACAATGCTAGTCAGTATAATAACGCTCAGGGGTGTTTCGCTCAGTATTTACTATTGATATATTATATAGTATATAAAATTATGAGATTTCATTTAATGTTCAAGAATTTTCTCTGCATGATTATTATATTTACCCAATAACCACAATACTTCATTTTCAGATACATGGAGATTTTTAAGAAATTGTTTGATTGGATGACCATTCCACACATGTGAATCATGGCTAGCTCCACCATAGCTGGCATCAACACTTAGAATATTTTAATCGGAATAAAAAACTTAAAAAGTGATTTATTCTTGAGGTTTAATGTAAATAAATTACTAACTACATAATTTTGAATATAATAAGACAAAACACAACAACATTAAATAATAGGGGTTAAAGTATGAAATTGCCGTTTTATTGCAATAGGTTCTTTGAATTGACATAGAATCTTCATGGTTTGAGGTTTTCGAATGAAACTTTTTTTAAATGGTTTCTATGATGTTCTTTTTTTAAAAAATGTAAAACATTTGAATATCGACTTTCAATTGTTTTTGTTATTCAATTTAGACAAGAAAGATGGATACTGCGAAAATTCGAGTTATTTTTGAATACGAGTTCCGACGCGGAACTAACGCGGCAGAAACAGCCCGCAATATCAATGCTGCGTTTGGAGAGGGGTCTACTAATGAACGCACCGTGCGATTTTGGTTTAAACGCTTTCGTGATGGAAATTTCGACTTAAAGAACGAGCCACGAGGAAGACCGCCCACACAGGTAAATAACGATGAATTAAGAGAGATAGTGGAAGCCGATCCTAGTCAAAGTACCCAGGAATTAGCGGCATGGTTTAACGTTACCTTACCCACAATATTGACTCACTTGCGTCAAATCAATAAAATAAAAAAATACGAAAAATGGGTGCCTCATGATTTGACTGATCTGCAGAAAGAAACGCGTGTTGAAACTTGTGTTGCCTTGTTGAACCGGTACAGAAATGAAGGAATATTGGATCGAATTGTAACATGTGATGAAAAGTGGATTCTTTATGATAACCGGAAAAGAAAAATGCAATGGCTGACCCCAGGTCAAATGCCACAACAGTGTCCTAAAGCAAAACTTACCAATAAAAAGGTAATGGTAACTGTTTGGTGGTCTCAGCATGGTGTTATTCACTATAGTTTTCTCCGATCTGGTCAAGCAATAACGGCAGATGTCTATTGTGCCGAACTCCGAACCATGTTGACAAAACTAGCAGTAAAACAGCCCCGACTCATGAATCGATCTTCACCATTATTGCTCCACGACAACGCGAGACCTCACACAGCACGAGAAACCATTTTGACCCTTCAGGAACTGCAGTTAGAAACCATTCGTCATCCTCCGTATTCACCAGACCTTGCTCCAACGGACTACCATTTTTTTCGTGATTTGGACAATTATCTACGTGACAAGAAGTTTTCTTCCCAGGAGGCAGTACAAAATGCTTTCACACAGTTTGTGCAGTCTAGATCGTCGGAATTCTATCGCAAAGGCATTAATGACCTTCCCATTAGATGGCAGCAATGTATAGATAATAATGGCAACTATTTTGATTAAATAAATTTGTTAAAAATTTAAAAAATAAACAATATAGATTTTCAGTACAAATCGGCAATTTCATACTTTAACCCCTAATATAATCTTATTTTTATTCTAAGAAATTAGTCATTTAAGTCTGATTAGATATGAACCTAGTTAGAGAATTATTATACAAATTGTAACTGAAATTAAGTATTGTACAATGTTTTGATAAGAATTAATACCATTATATATACCCTACTTAACACAAATTAATATAAAGGATATCTCCTAATATTTTAATATATTTATAATAAGCTGCAAATAAATATTTTAAGACAAAAGTTTACATTGTATTATTTATAATATTTCGTTCTTGCCTCTAAAATGCTCATTATTTAGGGCCAGTGTCACAGAGCGAATACCAATTACTTAATGATATACCTCATATCTTATCATATATAAGACCAATACATATAATTTTATACTAATTTGGAAACAATGATATACCTTTTTTGGACACAATAAAGGGCTCCAATTCCTTTATTAGATCCAGAGCCAAACACTTATTAAGTCTATAAAGACCAATAAACTCGGAGTCAGGCATTTCAAGAGCCAACTCCAAATTCCTAAGACCAGCGCACAGTGTTTTATGAAACAAAAAAAAAAATTACACCTTCAGGTTTTTACATAAATAGATTATTTATACCCTAAAAAAGGCATGACTTCAATACCCAGTAGTCTAACTCAAATACTTTTTGAGAAAAAAAATCGTGAACTTAGCGTGACCTTTGACCTATGAAATCTAAAATATTTACTGAAAATAGTGATCTTTGAATTGAACTCTTGCCTTTATTAGGGTATAAATAATCGATTTATGCAAAAACCTTAAGGTGTTAATTTTTTTGGTTCCATAAAACACTGTGCAGCGTTACGTCTTCTATATATAAGAGCTTCCTCTTGACGAGCATGTTCTAAAAAAATTTCGTTAAGTCCCAAGTCTGCCATTATTCAAAAACATGCAATTTTTCACTACACAGGCGACAAAAATGATTTAAATAAAAAATATGAGAGCAAAATGTTGGTCCACTAGTAACATCTAACAATTCTTCAATTTGACATAAATGGCAATTCATATAAGTGTACCATATTACGCATTCCCATACAAAACTGTCACTTTAGATTAATTGCAGTTTATGTTTCATTTTATGATTGGTCAAATAATTTATCATTTTAAGATTTGGCAAATGAAACATATTATGGACGGAATATGAAACATACAATGTTACTGTTTTTCGACCCCCTGGCCGAAAACTGTATAGTTTTGTTTTCAGCGCTGGTAAGCGCTCGCAAGCGCTTTTTTCTGTCAAACACAAGGGTTGTCTCATATTTCTTTACTTAGCTTATTTTAATTGAACTGCTAGATTCTTATATCGACGGCGAAGTGCCAAGATCTATCTGGAATTCGTCGAGAAATTAACTTTTTTGTCATTTCGAATTAAAATTCGTTATTTGCATGTTTTAATGAAATTTTATAAGCGTATTTTCAGTTGCAAGCGCATCAAGTTAAAAAATATATAAACAATTTTTTTGACAAATTTTTAACTTTTTTTCAGCTTGTATATTATTTTGAATTTAGCAGTTAGGTGTTAATAGCATTTCGCCGTCGATATCCAAATTTATGTTTACTAGAAATTATTCAGCTTGTCCCTGGAGTTAGGTCCCGCTGACGCCTGACTAATTTGAATGTTTTCGACTATATCATTGTACTTACTTGCGGAGATGCGGGACTAGAGGTGGTAGTCTGACGTCGCTGTGATCTGCCTTTTCGGAGTCTTCTGAAGGATTCTCGCAATGATTTCTTGAAGGACTTTCTCCTAGATATCGGTGTATCACCGGCGCCGGAATGATCTGGAGGATTTTGTTTATAATATTATCGAAGGAAACAAAACGTAACAAAACGTCTTTTACAGAAGACAGACGTTTAGTGGTGTTGTAGTCGAGTGTGTTACCAGAAATTGGGGTTGGGAATATGCTAGTCAAGCCCCTGGCGTAGAAGTTTCTATAGGTATATATTTCTATATGAATAAATAATCTTTATTAGCAACTCTTTTGAGTAAAATAATAAATATTCTTAAGATTAAGATAGATATGAGTTTTGATTTACGCTAGCTTTAACACAAGCGGACCGAGATTGATCTTCACCGATATTACGGACGTGGTCCCACTCGTAACACAAACATTTTGCTTACAACGAGGCGTAACGGGATTATTAATAATACGGTTATCGTATAAATATATTTTTCAAAAAAAGTATATTTATATATACAAGAGCTGCATTTGCTCATATCGCCATCTCCTTTTTCCATCGGACATCCAGAAGCATTCCAGGTTACCACCCTTTCTTGGTTGCTATTCCTATCTGTCGCACCAAGCGCTTTTCAACATCCTTCATAATGCGCACAGCAAAAGAGTGGAACTCCTTCCTGCGTCTGTATTACCGGAAACTTATAACCCGTATAACTTATAAGCCAAGGTGAATTAGCACCTTCTGGGTTAGCTCGTTCTATCGTGGATTCTGTCTTGGCCCCCGGGCTTGATTGGGATCAAGACCGAACCCATCCTAAAAATATATACTCACCATGCGGGTTGAGCGTGCATTTATGAAGTAGTGGCGCGGCTTGGATGGCGTCCAGTAGCGCGAGTCCGTGAGCGGTGCCAGCACATACCACCCCCCACTCCCATTGCGCGGCTAGTGACGTCACAGCTGCCGGCGGCGATAGTTGTACTACCGATGTTGCCTTAAAGAAATATAAATAAAAAAACAACTGACAACTCGTAACAATTTAGTCCAATCTAAGCAGAGCTTGTACTATGGGTACTAAATACGTGTAGGATACATAAATAAACGACGATGACACGGAAACAAATGTTTATGTTCATCACACAAACATATGACCCTACCGGGATTTTACATAGTGTCTAAACATAATTATTATTTATGAAGGCTTACTGATGCTACCTATTAACTATAATTCAAGTCTGTGTGGAATAAAATAGTTAAATATGTAATTTTAGTTATAATGTGAGGCACAGAGAGTAGCATCAACCTATTATTCTAAGAGAGTGACCGAAAATTAATGTGAAAAAAGTGTCATCTCTTTCGTATCTATAATATTTATATTTCCTATTAGTAATCAGTTAGAAATTGTAAAAATTACTTTCAAAAACCGCTGTGTGTACTTATGTACGCACGCAAGAAGTTATACTTCTTTATCGTTGCTAAACAAAGATAACTAAAATTATAATTTTATATAAATTATTGTTAACTATCATATATATTTTAAAATCACACACATTCATAAGTAGCGGCCAACTTCATTCTCCTGGTTTATTCTTTGTCATTTTTGTGGCCAACTTCAACATGATAATTTTGTGTCACAGTGATGCGCGCGCATCTTAAAATTACACTCTCATCATTTTTTCATAAGGCGCCTAAAGAAGTATAACTTCAAAAATATACTATGATACATTCATCTGAATAGAGGTACTATGAAAGCAAGTAGTTTCCATTTCCGTCTTATTTAGGTCGATATCGCTTAAGTTTATATCGGAGTTACTAGTAATATTAACAAGAGCAACATACAGTGTACTATTTTCTGAAATAAGCTAACAGAAAATATAAAGTATTAATTTTTGGTTACCTGATATCCTTGCGGGAACGTTAGAGCACCAGAACGTAGTGTGAGCTGGTCGTGACCTTTCCATACGAAGCCGTCGCGATCCGAAACTATGTTCACCGACATTGACTGGGACAAATGGAAATATACATAAGAATATTTTTTTATATGTAAAAACAGCTGCGAGAATAATATGTTACTAATATTTTTTTAACAACTCATTATTAAGGTAAAAAAGTATGAGCTTAATCCATTATTAGTGAATTACAAAAAGTAAGAATGTATAAAATGTACTTACTTTGACTTCACTCGTATTAGGTGTGTTCTTTAAACTAGCGATGACGATATGACCGGCTGCTCCTCCCACTGTGAGCATACCCGAGAGGGGGCAAAGTACTACCTACAAAACCAAATAATATGTAATAGGGAAAAATATTTATTTACAATAATGAATAGAAATAACAACATTTCGTTTCTGATTTCCAAAACAAGCGGTAATTGTGTTCAGATATAAAAAAAACATTTGTCACTATTTTTCGACATTAATAGGGGCACATAGGTTCTGATT
Organism: Calamotropha paludella; assembly: GCA_927399485.1. Classification (NCBI taxonomy): domain Eukaryota; kingdom Metazoa; phylum Arthropoda; class Insecta; order Lepidoptera; family Crambidae; genus Calamotropha; species Calamotropha paludella. The sequence continues at coordinate 21,841,609 of OV656812.1, forward strand.
TTAAAATAAAGGATGATGCGCGTTTTGGGCCCATATCATGTGATGGCTTCAATCAAAATTAATTTACCATCGTTGGATAGCTCTTTTCAAGAGTATAAAAAACTACTATGGCAGCATACCTGTATAAATTGTCCATTTTGAAGTATAGTCTTTAGAAGACAATGAATATTCAGGTTGAAATAGAATTTCAAAAAATCAAATAGCTGATTCACTTGACCGATTTTGATGCCATTTTTTGCACAGATTTTAAGCTTTATAAAATTCAGTTAAACAAAACAACAAAATCGGTTTAGTAAAGAGGAAGGTTTATATGTATAATATATGCAGTATTATACATATAAACCTTCCTCTTGAATCACTCCATCGATTAAAGAAAAACCGCTTCAAAATTCGTTGCGTAGTTTTAAAGATCTAAGCATACATAGGGACAGACAGACAGGCAGCCGGAAGCGACTTTATTTTATATACTATGTAGTGAAGTATGAATAATAATTACAATGATACCATGCCAAAATCGAAAAAAAGTGTCATTAAAAGTATGTTAAGGATGTAACAAAAAAAATACTACGATTGGACAGCGAATCGGGACTAGCGCCATAGTTATTCATAATCCGAACAAAAATATCTTTCCAACGGTGTATAATGCACCCTTATTGGAGCTGGGACCATGTTCCATACATTTGTGCCCATCATCTTTTTGACTTCCTTCTTAGAAAAAGAAAGGGATATCACATTTTTGTATGTTTGATTGCTTGTTTATTACACTGAAATATCAAGGTTTATCGCTTACCCTTTTGACAGCCAGTCTTGGATCGTCACTATAGGGGTCAAAGGAACCGACTCTTCTGAATGGAGGCCATTCTTCTTCTTCATTTTGACTGTCATTATTCTCGCATATCTCTTCACCGCTATAAAAAAAAATATGATTTAATGCTCTCGTTATATATTACCGACCTTAAGCAAACTTTATAAAATCAAAGTTGTCATAGTGACCAAGATTGTGTTTTTAGAGCACATAAACGGTTTTGCAACGCGGCAGAATCGCAGAGGCTTTCTCATTATGATGATTTCAGCGCTACTAAGTGACACTCGCAGTGGCATAGGGATACAATGCTGTTGCACGTCTGCAGCGCGACTAAGCCGCATAATGTGTTATTACTTAGTGTTATATTAAAATAGGGATTTGTAACTATTTATCAGACAGACTAGCAAACACGCTACTTTTCACAAAAACTTTTATTATTGGTTGCTACAATCATGGCCCTAATAAGACATTCAGCATGCATTTAGTACCATTAATAATATTGGTATACTTATTTTGTTGAAATTAGTCTAATCATCTTCATAAAGTAATTATAATGATTTTATTCAGATTACAAAAGGCTAGACTACTTTTTTTTTATTTCATAGTCAGTGAAAATAAAACATTTCGGAATTTAAAAGCATTAAAAATTAATAAAATGTTTAATATAACAGCGGGTTAAATAATAGTTAACTATATAATAAGCTATGTCTTTCTTACATTATAGATAATTATTTCAAAAACTATATTATTACATCACGTTTTAGCAACTATGTGCGTTAGCTTGCCGTTCCCAAATATCGCGTTATAGTAACTATAATGAGGCAGCAACACGATTTGGAAACTCATATTAGTTTAATTTTTGATTAATAATGTCTAGAAGTAGTTTGTGTGCTTTGTCTCTTTATACTAAAATATATGCGAACAAAAAATATACAATCCACTAAAGGTATTTGATTTTACGCATGCAAATTAATATTGGTAGAGAGGGGGAGCCACTGAGCTCAGTTCAACATCAGCTCCGTCTATTTCGTGGTATTTAAAATAATAATCAGTGATATAAACCAGTGTTTGTGCATTAAACGGACATATAAACAATTGATCTACAACATACATTATGGAACAAGTGAAATATTAACTTAACTGTGTATATACTGTGAATAATTTTAATAGTGAAGTTACCAGGCCATCGTGAATAAATAGACAATAAATACAAAAAACTTTGGCCGGATCTAACCAACCCTGTTGAGAAGTGATTTTATGTGATTATTGGTGAACTTTTGCAACCTATTTACAAATATTAAAAGAAATAAAATTTTGCAATACATGATTCAGCGAAAATCATATATATTGGTGTATCCTAGCGCCATCTGTTGAAACGTTACTGCACTACGCACTTAGGCAGAACGTTAAACTCATTTAACTACCTAATAGTTCTAAAGGAAAACAACAGAGTTCACCACCTGGGCGAAATTATTACTTCAGATAACGGCCGATAGAGGACACTACTAGTAGTTTACCCATAATTTACTATCCAAATTTAAATAATTTCATAAATTATGGATGAAATAATGTTTGCATTGCGACAGATCCAAAAAGAGCTGGATGAACAAAAACTCACCATACAAAAAAGCGGGGAAAAAGTTACAGAACAAGTAACACAAAATATAAATAACATTATGGAAGAAAAGTTTAGAACATTGGAAGAAAAGTATAATAATCTGGAATTAAAGGTAGAAAATCAAGAAAAACGTATCCATTTCCTAGAAAAAACAGCAAGACAAAGAAACATTGTATTTTTTGGAATAGAAGAGCGGGAAACGTCATACATAAATTTGGAAAATATTATAATACAGTTTATTAAACAATATTTTGATTTAAGCATTGAACGAAGAGACATACAAGAATTAAAGAGAATCGGTTTAAAAGGAGAAAGACCTAGACCAATTGTTGTAACTTTTTGTACGCTGGGATTAAAAATTGATATTTTTAAACAAAAAATCACACTGAAAGACACACCATACTACATGAAAGATGACTATCCACGTTATATACTAAATAAAAGAAAAGAATTACAAGAGCAACTAAAGATTGAGAGAGAAAAAGGCAACAACGCCATATTAAAATACGATAAAATTATTATCCTAGATAAAAACAAGAACACAGGAAATAAGAGAAATCTCTCAACATCCCCGGAAAATGATCATGCTAAAGAAAAGAAAACAAAAAATAATAAACATCAACAGTCTGGCTCTCAATTCAAGGTCACGAGGTCAAAAAGCGTCACTGAAGGAGTTATAAAACCGAGCATGTTGAACTTCTTAACTAATAAAAATACAACAAAAAATGCATAGCAACTAACACCCTCTCTGCAAGCTGATATCACAAATAAACAAACTACATTAAAGAATATAGAAAAACTTCCAACCCGGCTGGTCCCCGTGGAAGACTACGACCAAAACCCTCCAAAGATCGACAACTTAAAATTATCCATAAAAACTCCGAAACTCAAAGAACTAAACCGTCAATTAAATATCATAACATACAACGTCAAAACCCTACTATCATACGGCAGGCTATTAGAACTAGAAGAATGCCTAAATAAAATTCACTATGATATTATGGGAATCTCTGAAGTTAGACGACAGGGTAACAAAATAGAAGAACATAGCACCTTTATACTTTGTTATATCGGATCCACACCTGGTTTATACGGGGTGGGATTCATAATACACAAGTCGCTGAAAAACAACATAGAGAGCTTTATAGGTATAACGGAACGAGTGGCAATTCTCAATATGAACATCGAAGGTAACAAGATATCAATAATACAAGTTTACTCACCCACAGAAGATGCAAACGATTACGAAAAAGACGAATTTTATAATACTATAGAAAAGGCCTTGGGAACAGTACACACACACATTATCCTAATGGGAGACTTCAATGCAAAAGTCGGGACACCTAGAAGAAACGAACATTTAGTTATGAAAAAATACGGGTACGGCGAAAGAAACAAAAACGGCCAAAGACTTGTCAACCTCGCGCTAGAACATGAGCTAACAATTATAAATACCTGTTTCAAGAAAAAACAAAGCCGCAGGTGGACTTGGCGTTCACCAGACGGCCAGCACAAAAATGAGATCGACTACATCCTCTCAAATCACCCAAAATTATGCCAAAATATAGATGTTCTCAACCTTAATTACGCATCAGACCATCGTCCTATCAGGTGTAAAATTACGCTTACCACGCCAAAAAAAAAACAGGACCAATTATACAAATAAGAATAAAAGTCAACTCAAAAACATAGATGAAATAACGAAATACAAAGCAAACCTATCAAGTTTTCTTTCGCAGAAATCGAGTCACCCCGCCAACCAAGAAAATGAACCTGTACAGACCGCCTACGACAACATAACAAAGGCCATCCAGCAAAGTCTGATCCTCACAAAACGAGGTATCGAAGGCAATAAAAAGCACAAAATATTACAAGAAAACACGCTTAAACTATTAAAAAGAAGACAAGAACTACAACAAAATAAAAATAAAACCCGCCCAATGAAAAATGAACTCTCCGCATTGTACAAACTCGTTCATAAGTATATCAAAAGGGATTATGCAAAATATAGACTAGAAACAATAGAGAAATATCTTCAGCTTTATGGTAGCTCGGGAAGAGCATACAAAGAACTCAGAACAAACCGATCTTGGATAGAAGGACTTAAAACTCTGAATAAAGACATACATAGTAGAACTGATATTGTCAGCACAGCAACCGAATTCTACAAGAACCTATATAGAGACAAAACACGAATTTCCACCAACAAAACTGAAACTGAAACCGTAGATTACCACTCTATACAACCAATTCACGAAACCGAAGTTATTAACTCAATAAGTAAACTTAAACTAGAAAAGAGCCCTGGATCTGACAAAATTACAAATGAAGCACTAAAATACGCTCCCCAAATCTTAGCTACACCACTAACAGTACTCTTTAATTCTATACTTATAAGCTCCGAAACCCCCAAAGAGTGGTCTGAAGCAAATATCATACTAATATATAAAAAGGGCGACCCAAAAAATATCAGTAACTACAGACCGATTAGTTTGTTACCAAACATCTACAAACTCTTCGCATCTATAATAAATAATAGACTAAGCCCATTAATAGAGACCAAGCAACCTATAGAGCAAGCTGGCTTTAGAAAAGGGTACTCTACTATCGACCATATCCACACCATCGAGTTGATTATAGAGAAGTACCAAGAGCTCCAGAGACCTCTCTACATAACCTTCATCGACTATCAGAAAGCTTTCGACTCGGTCACACACTTAAGTATATGGGAAAGTTTAAAAGAACAAGAGGTACCAGATATATACATAAACATTATTAAAAGTATATATAATAATAACGTAGGAAGAATAAAGCTCGAAACCTTAGGCCCCGCCTTTCATATAGAAAGAGGGGTAAGACAAGGGGACCCGCTCTCACCCACTATTTTCATAGCCATCCTCGAAAGCATCATGAATGGGTTGGACTGGAGCAAAACCGGGCTGCATATAAAAGGCGCCTACTTAAGTCATCTGAGGTTCGCTGATGATCTCGTGCTTCTGTCTGAGACAGTCAACGAGATGCAATCCATGCTAAATTCTCTACAAAAAGCGAGTGCGAAAGCGGGTTTGGAAATGAATCTAACGAAGACTAAGATAATGACCAACACACGAATTAGACCTATAACTATCGATGGTAACCCCATAGAATACGTGGAAAATTACATTTACCTGGGAAAAAGAGTAAGTTTTGAGAAAAACAGCAACATTATAGAAATAGAGAGAAGGATTCAGCTAACCTGGAATAAATATTGGAGCCAAAAAGAAATATTTAAAAGTAACCTACCAATAACTCTCAAAGCTAAAGTTATGAATACGTGTCTATTACCAAGTTTAAGCTATGGAAGCCAGACCTGGAAATTTTCTACACAAGCTATGAATAAAATCAGTACATGTCAAAGAGGTTTAGAGCGCAGCATGTTAAACATAAAGAAAATGGACAAAATACGACACACAAAGATAAGAGGTATTACCAAAGCTACAAACGCTTTGACCTATGCTCAAAGGCTGAAATGGCAGTGGGCTGGACACGTAGCGAGAATGTCTGATCAAAGATGGACCACAAGAGTAACCCAGTGGAAAGGACCACCAGGCAAGAGGAGGAGGGGAAGACCCTTAACCCGCTGGGAAGATGACATCAAAGCATCAGCTGGCACAAACTGGCTCTCCATAGCACAGGACCGACAAAAATGGGCATCTTTGGAGGAGGCCTTTACTCAAACCGGGGTTCTTGTTAAACTTTAACTGTTAATTTTTTATTATATTTTATTATTACTAGCAACTATTGTGAACAAGAAATAAAAAGGCTTATTATTATTATTATTATTATTATATATTATGGGAAATAATATAATGTCGTAATTGAATTTGTTACATTGTTGTAAAATATATTTTTTTATTATGGATACAAATCATTGAATAACTGAAAACTGTAGCAAAATATTAGGCAAATATGTCACTTTACCTCGTGGTAGATCTTTTCAGCCCACTTCATATGTAGCAAGCGACAAGCAGACAATAAAATATTAGCAAATGTTAGGAGCAAGCATATAAAATTGTAGTGAATTTTTTGGTAGCATTATGGGTACAGATAATTTAGTTCAGTCGTTTTGCCTACGGTTATTTTAAAAGTGATCCAAACACAACATACTCGTCAACAAGGATAGATTTTGAAAACAGGATACTATGTGAAGGTAACTCATCAATTGTACTATGATACTGATTTTTTTATTGAATGACAAAATGGTGAACACAAAACGTGTCACTAACGTTCATCAACTTTATAATTATGGCATATAAAAAAAATGAAAGCATATTTCTATATCAACTTGCAAAAAAAACTAGATCTCTTCAATGCCAAAGCGACGTCGGGCTATTATTGCTGCTAAAGGATATGCGACTTTGTTATAATATCTTGCAGATGTTACAATCAAGTTAATTCAAAGTAACAATAAATTGTAATAAACTTCGTTTTAATATTCAGGAAATTTCTTTTTTTATATTTCCTTTATTAGTTATGTTTTTGATCAATTCATACACGTACGTCATCTAACTTTATGGTAAATATTTAATATAATGCTTATGCAAATTTAAATATTTGTTCAAATGGCTGTTGTATTCAAGTAAGAAATAAATAATATAAATAAATAAGTATAATTGATTATGTGGCCACCACAGTATATCTACTGTACTAATTGTTTGACTACGATACATCATAACTGTCGAAATGCTTTAGAAAACAGAGAGGCCTATATCCTAAACCCTGTACCAGAGTTTTGGCATCCTACTAGATGGGCCTAGCCTCTTTTAATATGTTTTACTAAAGCTCCTTTTATTTTGTAATATAAAGTGTTATCAAAAATCTTAAAAGAAATAATATTTTCGAACCTGGCCGATGCGCCCCGTTTTCAAAATCCTGTATAAACTATTAATCCATATTACAAAACTGACTTTGTAAAACAAAAAAAAAATACTGTACATAGGGCTAAATACAACAGACAAATGGAGCACAACATGAATAAGGGGTATTAATATCACAATAGGGATATGACACTCATTATCTAAACCAGATAAAGCTAACTATCCTTAAAGTCTATCTCACCAATACTTTATATATTAATTACATATGTTGTATATATCTCATTTTATTTATACAAATTATCAAAACAAGTATATTTATTAAATATGTGATTTATTGATTAATAGTAACAAAATCGAAGGATAATAATGTCTCAAAATTCTACTGGTGCAGTAAAGGACTTTTTTAAGTATTTCCAAAGGACAATGGAACTGGTTATGTAAACTATTAGTAAGGATTTGTTCTCTAGACTTTAGTACTACTTCCTGCTGCTTAGGGTCCTCGAATACAAGATATGAAAACGTCCCTTGTGGATCGGCTTCACTAAGCTTCTTATGAACCGTCCGTTGATGAATTTCATATTAACGTTTTATTGCGTATGTGTTTTGCCTATCTGTTATAAATAGAAACGAATTTATATGATACTAACCTGAACAATGGCGCGGTGGTATACTTGTAAAGAGCGGTCATAGCGACGCCCGATACATCCCAGAATCGAATTGAACCGTCTTCGTGGCCGGTCAGTAAAAGTTGACGTGCAGTCGCTTCGCTTGATTCCACCTGTCCCCCCGATATAGGCCAAGCACATTCTGAATAGACATTCTCTGTCTGTTTTTGACCTGCGGGAATGTAATCAGATATACTTTGATAAAACGTATTTAGGACTACAATTTCTAAGGAATTTATTTGAAATAATAAGGAGAGACAATACAAAAATAATCATAACAACTCTAGAATTTAAGTAGATCGTTTCATATTAATAATTCCAGTTTAACGCATTTTCGGTATTCATAGTGTGTTATTTCAACTACTAGATGAAAAATTTAGGTAGGTAAAGACTACTACAGCGACTAACCTTTATATAGTTATTAGTAATTAAATTATTATTAGTAAGTAAATTTAGTTATTATTTGTTTACTTTTGAAAATGGTATACAAGATGATAAGTGGTATGTATAATATGCACATGTACTTAACAGTACAAGCTCTTCTGAGTTTGCAACTAAAATAATAGGTATGAGTTGAGTATACTGTATTGTTATGATTTGCTTATTTAAAACACACATTGTTGTACATTTTTTCTTTGTTTTTAACTTATATTAAGTAGTAAATATCACAAGCAAATCACGATTGTCATTGAATTGTTAAGAACAATATATAAATGCATAATAGTGTTTTTCCGTGAGCCAATTTAGACAAACCATTATTAACTCTAGTCTATTATAAACATACAAATATTTTTGTTTCTTTTAAAACAGCTGTTTCGTATATATAAGGTGTAGGTAGTGATAACAATTTGAGAATATTAAATAAAAGTTGACATGCCTCAACCAGTGAAATTCCCCTCACTTGGGGATTTAATTTGTGCTATAAAAACTTACTTCCAATCAGTACTAATAGCCTCACAATAAAAAAATATAAGACAACATCTTGTTGTAGACCTAAGTCAGTAGCTAAAGCACTTAATAAGGATTGTGTTACGACGGTACCACAACACCCAGACACTCATTTTCTACATGACCCAGCCGGGGATCGAACCGGGGACCTAGGATTCAAGGCATTATAAAACTAGTATGCGAGTCTCTCGAGCACAGAGTTCGTCAAATAAAATGTAATTTTGTAATAGCTAATCCATATCTCCACATAAAAGGGAAAAAAGCAACCCTTGCCGAGTTCCTTGAGGCTTCTTCTCTGTACAAGGTCTATCGTCGTAACACTTACGTAGTTACTTCGTTACGAAACTTTCTACCCCGTACATGCTAATCTTATAATTATATTTTTTCTCATATTGATGTATTTTCTTTGTAATATGGGCAGTTACAAAGGGAAATTAATTTTGTATTAAGAAAACAGTCAAAATTAATATGTTGACTGCCAACTACGAGATAACTCGTAGATTGCGTTCTTTGCTTGGACGCCGACTACGAGTTATCTCGTAGTGTAGCTACAATGTAACTCGCAGTATATCAGAAATTCGTAGTGCTTTTTTTTAAATATACATTTTTTATTCTTTTTGATGATAACTAAGTACTATAATTAGAGTTTTAATAATATAATATGATTAAATGACATTGGCTTTTTAGACCGGAATTCTGAAAATTGCAGTGGCAGTCAACGTGTTAATATTTGATGCTTTTCTGTTGTTATTTTTGCTTATCTTTCGATGCAAACGTCAAAGTATTCCTTGCTTGTGTTTGTTAGTTGTCATTGAGTTATATATCTGTGGAATCTTTTTTGTTATATGTGTATTCAATATGTGTTATGTATAAGTGTGAAATTTCCCTCATAATAAATGCATAAATATAAAGCATTTTATCTTTTATGTACCAGCTGCGAGTATAGCGTCGTACACGCTAGCGGCCACGTTGTCTACCAGCTGAGCGGTAGTTACAGCGGATGCGTGTACCGACACCAAGTAGGGAAGCCGTACTGGCCGCCAACGTGCATCGCATAGATCGATCACTACTAACTCTTCTTCTGCGAGCACCACCTGAAAACATTTTTTACAATGTAAGAAGGTGCTTTCTTCTTTGTCATCTTAATATATATATATTACGTGTCACGTTGTTTGTCCGCGACTCCTAAACTACTTAACCGATTTTGATCAAACTTCGTAACTATCTGTTATTTGATCTAACTTAAAAGATAGGATAGGTTTTATTTTAATTTATAACACAGCAACGCGTGGCTGGGTCAGCTAGTTAAATATATATAGCTAGTTAGACTAGAAGAAAATACCGATAAGCAACATTTGTAGAGATAAGCCTTATATGTCGGCAGCATTAGCTGTCATGACATCAATGTCAAATGACATCTGAGAGTGAGTTGGTATTAGCGCGTTTTTACGTTGTTGGAGAAAAGGATGATTGAAAGTAAATTACTGCTAGGAATTCATATAAGTTTTACCCAATACTATATGAACTACAGCAGCCTTTGCAATGCTATTTTTGCAGACTATATGTATTAACCTTTCCTGGCATTCATAAAACAGCTAACAAAGTTTCATTACAATCTGATCTATGGTTTTGGTATCGATAAAGAACAAACATACAAACATTGATTTCTATTTATAAAGAATATATAATTTTTGTTATACTTGTTCAACAATACCGTTATTTCTATTTTTTAAGTAGCAAATTATTTCTGACGTCTGTAAAAATATAAAAAATTAAAAGATATTAATTTATTACGGGATCCCAAGCAGGTGTAACCATCCTTCATTTCTATCGAAATAAGGATGTTTCTCGATTTCAATAATTTCACGTAGTATTCTAGGAACAATCTTTGTTATCTAGCGAGAATTTGTGAGAATCAAATCTAATGTAGTGGTTGGGCCCTTCATATAAAGTACGCTCAAAAATCTGTTAAACAGTAGTATATTAAGAATTAATTTACTAACTAAAAATTAAATGTTATAAAAAATATTAAACAGCACCATTAGTCAATTAAAAACCTTCTTCGAACCTGACAAAGCCTGCCTTGATTAGCTCGGCCAAACAGAGCACTGGTCAACGAACTTTGTCGAATTCGAGGCTAGGTTTATTTTTCAAGAAAAAAAAAATTGTCTTACTAATGCAGCAGCAACTTGGTTGACTGTTTGTAATAGAATTTGAGAAGGAGTGTCTGGTCTATCCTCTTGCAGCGGCACGCCATCTGGCGGCACTGCTGTGGTGGTGAAGAAGTCTATGACCTGTAAATTATATTTACTACATAAGAAGACGAATTCGACGAATAAACGATACATTGGGTAAAACTTTTATTTACTTACTCGACTGGTGAAATCAAAGGCTACGTGTTTTTCCCCTTGTTGTACTGTGACCGTGTATTTGTCCGCATATGACGCTCGTGGCATACCACCTGTATAATAAGAATCAGATATAAAAACAAAAATTAAATTCATGGTCATTAGAAATTGTATAAATCATCACTTCCTAATATGTTGCAATCAGATTTTGTATGTCAATAACACTGTGTTGTCGTCTAAGATATCAACTTTAACGATATGCTGTAAATTACTATTTTGATCTACATTCAATGTATCTAAAGTAATTATTGTGTAAGGATTAATACTGTATTGTTTAGAAAGTCTTCGAAAATTACCCATTATTTGTAAATTATATGTAAAAATAGTAATAGTCCATTTGTATTGTGAATCTTATAATAATAAGACAAAACGACATTTTTTAATTTAAAACAATTTGCAACTAGTGAGTTTATTTTAAAGTCATTCACATTCATACAAATTTTTCATATGATTACATAATTGAAGGACTTCTATAAATAATTTGCACTACTAATCTCATTTTTTATTTATTTATTTATTTAGGTCTATTTACAACTTATGCACTAAATACATCATTTATTACTTAACCATCTATTTATGTTATGTTAATGTCAAAAAACTGTATACAATAACAATATAATTATCAGTAATTATATAATAAATAAGATGTAAAATGTATCTAGGCTTTTATTTATTTGTACTTACCGGCGTATATAATAATCTCTTCTCCGTCGATACTTGTGCGGTAAAGGATTTTGGAGATAGCTTTACATGGGTATGGGCCATAAGGAGTGACTGGTTCTTTCAAGGGGCGCTCGCTGGCCGCAGCCGCTACTTCCCACGTAACATATGAACCGTCGTTATGTGACGATGTGAAGTGTTCGCCTGTACAACAAACACCAGTGTTTTTTTAATTTTTATAATTAACTGTTATAATTATAAGTTATAGATATAATTTATCAATAGTTGTTACAGCGCTCAAGCCGCTGCTGATTTCGACATGAAGACCTCGGCTTAAGATTACGATAGCTAAGCAATTATTTATTTCTAAAGACTACTAATAAAGCATACACTATAAGATTTAAAAATTACTAAATTCTATAGAGTTAAGTGCTGTCTTAATTAAAGGCAGTCACGACAAACGCTAACTAAAAAAAACAAAAACTTTAAGAGAAATTTGCAATCATCTTCTTAAACAAGCCGCAAGAACCAATTGTTGGACGGGTGATCAAAAATTTCTTAAGTTCCGGAGTACTTCGTAAGTCACGTTAAATCGATGGTTCTGGCTGCATATGCGGTCGATATATCGTATTGAGCCCGCGTAATGGTTTATAATTATTTAATAAGGTTTTCCATTATAGACAAAGTTCACGGAACGCCGTGACTAAGCACTAGTTCTTAAATGATTGTTTTTATTACTATTATTGTTATTTTAAGTATTTAACTGCTAGATTTGTATATATAGATATATTATTAGGGGTTAAAGTATGAAATTGCCGATTTGTACTGAAAATCTATATTGTTTATTTTTTAAATTTTTAACAAATTTATTTAATCAAAATAGTTGCCATTATTATCTATACATTGCTGCCATCTAATGGGAAGGTCATTAATGCCTTTGCGATAGAATTCCGACGATCTAGACTGCACAAACTGTGTGAAAGCATTTTGTACTGCCTCCTGGGAAGAAAACTTCTTGTCACGTAGATAATTGTCCAAATCACGAAAAAAATGGTAGTCCGTTGGAGCAAGGTCTGGTGAATACGGAGGATGACGAATGGTTTCTAACTGCAGTTCCTGAAGGGTCAAAATGGTTTCTCGTGCTGTGTGAGGTCTCGCGTTGTCGTGGAGCAATAATGGTGAAGATCGATTCATGAGTCGGGGCTGTTTTACTGCTAGTTTTGTCAACATGGTTCGGAGTTCGGCACAATAGACATCTGCCGTTATTGCTTGACCAGATCGGAGAAAACTATAGTGAATAACACCATGCTGAGACCACCAAACAGTTACCATTACCTTTTTATTGGTAAGTTTTGCTTTAGGACACTGTTGTGGCATTTGACCTGGGGTCAGCCATTGCATTTTTCTTTTCCGGTTATCATAAAGAATCCACTTTTCATCACATGTTACAATTCGATCCAATATTCCTTCATTTCTGTACCGGTTCAACAAGGCAACACAAGTTTCAACACGCGTTTCTTTCTGCAGATCAGTCAAATCATGAGGCACCCATTTTTCGTATTTTTTTATTTTATTGATTTGACGCAAGTGAGTCAATATTGTGGGTAAGGTAACGTTAAACCATGCCGCTAATTCCTGGGTACTTTGACTAGGATCGGCTTCCACTATCTCTCTTAATTCATCGTTATTTACCTGTGTGGGCGGTCTTCCTCGTGGCTCGTTCTTTAAGTCGAAATTTCCATCACGAAAGCGTTTAAACCAAAATCGCACGGTGCGTTCATTAGTAGACCCCTCTCCAAACGCAGCATTGATATTGCGGGCTGTTTCTGCCGCGTTAGTTCCGCGTCGGAACTCGTATTCAAAAATAACTCGAATTTTCGCAGTATCCATCTTTCTTGTCTAAATTGAATAACAAAAACAATTGAAAGTCGATATTCAAATGTTTTACATTTTTTAAAAAAAGAACATCATAGAAACCATTTAAAAAAAGTTTCATTCGAAAACCTCAAACCATGAAGATTCTATGTCAATTCAAAGAACCTATTGCAATAAAACGGCAATTTCATACTTTAACCCCTATTATTAATAATTCAACTTGTCCCCATTATCCAAGTAAGCGATCTTCCAATTAAGCTTCCGGGACCTAGACATATCCGTATAATTTTCCCAAAAATTTCTTAAGCTATTTCCAGCGCTGTCTTATGTTCTAGGTATTACTTCCTAAAACATCGAGTGCAATGCTTCAAGAATCGAACAATCGATACAGTTATCTAATTATTATATTTTTTATTAATGTATGTTACCGTCATCATTCCAGCAGAGACTCTCTAGCTGCTGATTGGAGACGAATGTGTGAGTGGGTGAGGAGGTGGTGCGGTCCCAGAGTACCACCAGGCCACGATTATAGCCTATCAGCAGTCGGGACGGCACTTTTGGGTGTTCACAGACCGATTCGACCGCGCCAGGGTTCACTTTGAAGTCTTCTGGACAGCTGAAAACATTTCAAAAGATTAGTCAACGAGACAGATAGCAAACTAGTTAAACATGTAGACAAAATCATTTTTGAGTTAAAAAAAACATTTAATAACAAATAGAAAGACTGCGTTCAAATAACTACGAAATAGCGGAATGTAAGTTGTACTTACTTTTGCATAACAACGTCTTGATAGATGGCATCCTCGTGGACTGTGAATGAGTTTAAGTCGAGTGAGTACAGGTTTCCGCCCTCCGTACCTAGCAGCAGGTTCTTGCCAGACGCCTCAACGCATAGAGAGGATATCTTTTTGTTTTTGCCTTCAAATATGTGTGACTTTAGTTCCACTAAAGACTTTTCGTTAATTTCCCACAAGTGTAGGCTGTTGTCATCACACAATGATATTAAACGGCCAGTGCCTGTAATGAAAGATCATCGTTAAATACTTTGCTGTTTTAATTCCGGACATTAATAGCTTGAAAGAATTAATACTCGATGATGAGAAAGAAACATATTATAAAAATGATTTATACCTATGAAAGTTTTTTATTATATCAAAATTTAATTCAGTTAAACCACATGTATAAAAATTATTAAAAATAATGAATGATTGGATAGAATCTGACAACCAGTAAAGAATGTTAACGGTCGGTTGGATGTAACATGTATTATGGCTGTCACGTCGTGTGGGTAGCCCAGTAATAACTTATCCTTTAGCATAAAAGAAAGCCTACTTTGGTTCAGTTACAAGCCTTGTTATTTACCGTCCTTAACAAAAATATTGTAATATTATAGTTCAGCCATTGCCTAGGCATAAGCTTCTATTATCATATCACACTGTTAAAATTTTTGATGCAATAAAGAGATCATGATGCCGACGCGGCCACTTATCACAGCAATGAATCTATAAGCTTTTTTATTTATTTCCAAAATGTTACAATGTTTTTTAACAAAATTATATGTGCCAAACTGCTCAGCAGTCAGTTGGCAGTATTTCTCGTTTAGTATAAATTTACATTCTTCAAACTATAAACTAAAACTTGACAAGATTATAGCAACAACAATAGTTACAATAACTCATTAGGAACCTATACCTTTAAGATATGTGTATTGTTTTTTTGTTTAAGCAAATCGATATATAACAACATACATTAATTTTTACTGTATTATTTGTGTTCACTCTGACCCTGTATAGTACACTTGGTAAACGAATTCAGTCCTTACCGGGAATAAAGTGTATCTGTGTGACGGTCGAGTCTGGGTTGGTGTGCTGTCCGTAAAGTTCGACGCCGGGGCGGCCGTACACCTTTAGGGCGCCTGTGGAAGTTCCGATGGCCGCTAGCCTCAGTAGCGGATCCCATGCTAACGCTGACGCTCTGTGTGGGAAGCCGTGTTGGACAGTCTGTGGACAAACAGAAGATATTCATTTCTTATGAAGATTGTACTACTGTCTTATTCAAGACTGCATGTAGGTATAGAGGGACTTTAACCCTCGTATTATAAGACGTGGACGATAATTATTTATAAAATCAATATTTAATAAAGGGGACGAGTGTTTGATAAAGGGATTATATGTATGATGAAATGACTTTTTACAACAAGTGTGTATGAGCTCAGGGCTTTTTGTCTATGCATGAAAACAGACACGTGCGAGCTTGACCTTAAATGTGGGAAAGTAAAAACAAAGAATAATAGGATATATTCACGAATGCCATTGAGAGATAGCAATTCAAGAGCTAATAAAAATGTAAATAGGCATGTAATTATTTATTTTTATTTGTTTTTTTTTGTTAAGTCTTAACACCTTTTATACAACAGAATCGTAGTTATAAAGTATATAGAAGGTAGTTGTACTTCCATTAGTTTCGTTTGTACACGCACCATTAGCACAAGAAACGTGTCGATCTATGACTCACACTATAACATGTACCACGGTGCTGGTATCTTTAACTGGAATTACTTTTTTGTCTTTTTTATGTACGGACAACAGCACGTCAAACTACCACAAACTGTCAATGTCCTCAATCAATATTAAACTCTATACTTTTGCTTTTAAGTTGAAAATCGAATGGAGAACATACAGAGTTTTGTATAGCGATTTTGTTGACTGTACATCGTAAATAATAACTTTTATTGAAAGTGGCTATTGTAGGTAAGCGTTATACGGTCGTACAGAGGGACCATCTTTTTAACCGACTGAGGTAGACGTTAGCGTTTTAATAAAATAATACTTATAATGAAATGGTAGCCATACGTGGGCTACGTTGACCTGATGAGAAATTCGTAGTGACCGATTTCAAACCTTACAGAAGTAATACTTGCGTGGGGACCCATTGGTTAAACTAGCGTTAAGTTTATCAATACAAATTGTCGGCGGAAATATTTACGTGGTTAAAGAACGACAATAAATAACAGTCGCTTAATTTAAACCAGATATAGTTTTTATGACAATCAAATTTGCGCGATATTCGAAAAAAGTAAGTTATTTTTATTTTGAAATTCAATTTTTAAAGTAATTTTTTATCAAAATTTAAATAAATATTATTCGATAACTGATAATAATTCAGATATTCGTTAACATACCTCACTAGATTTAAAAAGGACATCAAACGATGCTTGTCAAGTGTATCAATCCAGACTTATGTAAACACTCATCGAAGATTTGATTAACTGATACCTACGCTATTGTTTACTAGCAAACATTTATTTGGAGAACGTGACGTTTTGTTTGAAATGTTGTCAAAATGTTTAGTCTGGTGTGGACTCCCCAATATCGTGTTTATTTAATGGACAATCAAAATTCTGTTTTAAGAACCCATTAAATATAACACTAACTGAAATAATTACCACATAAAAAATATAGAACAACCTATTTTGAGTAATAAAGGTTTTAAATAAAAATTCAATTCAATCTGTTTGAGTCAATCAACTGATGGAAGACGTTGGGAGCAATGTCTTATTACATAACTGTGATAATTACACGATGAGTCATCTATAAGAGATCAATCAAAATGCATCACTGTAGTGTAGTGGGCAACGGCACATCTACCTTCCATAAAAAGCTCATTCTCTCAATTCCATTGAACTTTATTAACTCCGATTTTTTTTTTCGTGAATTGTGAGAATCATGAACACATGTTTAATAAAGGCGCATCATCAAGCTGCAATATAGTATAAGTACACGTAACGAATGTGGGAATGCTCGGAACAATGTATTGTTGGTAAAATTGCGTGGCTTATTATAAGGTTGTCGAGGCTGTTCCGAGAACGATGAGTTATCATAATATTCGTTATGCTTATTATGTAACTGTGTGGAGTCTGGCTGAGTAGAATAGCACAAACCCTTCACAGTTAAGGGTGTCGTAAAATGCAACTAACGATACTGGAGGTGGAGGATCATGCATGTCTCGTACACCATAAATAGTATTTTCAGAAATGACATAACTCGCCTGCCAAGCGTGTGGATTATAGCATAATACTTTGGAGGATGTTTCTGTTCAGTAGTGGATGTATTTTAACTGAGATGATGATAATATAACTAGCACCATTTGCGTATTTACTGGTGATTAAAACGGGCACAGGGCGCAATTTAAAAACATACCATTTAATTAATAATTATTAAATGTTGTTTAAATGGACCTACAATATAAGAAACTGAATAAAGCTATCACAAAAATAAATTTTGTATTCAAAACCAGCTTGAGTCAGATTGTCAATTGTAATTAAACTAAATTATAATTCTATTTCTAATAGGAATAAAGCAAACTCTAATTTGGATTTACCCAATATTACCAGCGACACCAATATCTACAATTTAATAATAACTAGGTACAAACTAATATTAACTTTACTAATTTGTAAATCAAAATGGTCTGAACAAAAATTGCCTTATGCTAAACGTGATATGATTATTTTTAAGCTAATTAAACGACCAATCCTAAGTTAACTATTCGCTTCTAAAATGTCACATTTTTGCTTTCACGAGATTAAGAATAGTTGATTATTATCACCAAATGTAAAAAGGACGAGTTAAAAATAGAACTGCTTTGGTATAAATGATACACGAAATTTACCGTAATGATTTGAAACATTGAGGTCAGTTAGAAAGCTACTAATGCATACAATAGTCTTTGAAAGCCCAACTGTTCAAGCACTTACAGCAGCACTTATGCAGCGAAATATTCTTATATACGTAAATAACGACCAGGGTATTTTTAACAAAGAAAATCGATTATATTTGAATTAATAATAAAAAGAGTTGTAAAGATATCTAAACTGTATCAATGGTGAAGTGGCAAGGTTTCCACTTTAACTGGTAAGAAGATTAAACGCACTCCGGATAGTGTCACTAGTAGACATGAAAATTGAAACAGTTATATGAGATTCATTGTTGGATTTTATAATACTAGCTGACCCGGCAACGCGTTGCTATGGTAAAGTTATTGATACAATGGAAGAAGAGCGGACAGACAAACACACAAACAACAAATTTGTGTTTTTAGAGTATATATTATGTAATATGTTTATTGTAAGTTTATTAAACCTTGTTGGGAAATGTTACGACACACCCTTCCCAAAGCGTATCGCGATTTATTTGTACAAAAAAAATCACCATTTTCCAACATATCAGGGAGAAGAAACCAGTAAATCATACTGCTAGAATCACTCGTTGAAAAATTTAATGATATAGTAGACCAAACTAATATTTTCAATCTACACACAATGTAATAGTGATCTATGTTCACGGTCTGATGAGTTATGAATGGCAAACATTCCTCACGGTGATTTGTGACCACTGACCCATTTTCAACTATAAACACGAAAAGTTGTTTTAATTCATACAAATACAGGGAGTATATAATAATTACAAAGGGTTAAAACTTATTTTTTAAATCGTCAATTTATATAATTTGTGCTTCGCTTTGTACTTTGACGTAACATTGTGATTTTTCGCGCTTATGACAAAGGTAATTTAAATATCTTGCTAGGTCAATTGGAAGTGCACACGCTCGGACTGCAAGAGGTTACGGTAAAAATTCCTTCATATGAATGTTCGTTATAGTACTCTCCTCCCATTGATATATTTAAAGCAATACGTATGAATGTATTGGAATCGATTTTAAGAGTCGGCCCCTTGGTATAAATACATTAATGATTTGGTTGATCGGATCGTGAAACGCAAACACGATTTTATCACGCCAGTCCCTAAAATAACGTTGTCAACGTGTAAGGTTCGCATTTTCCCGAAATATCGCAAGCGAGGGCGAGGACTTTTACACGCTTCTTTACGGTTTATATAGAATGACAAATACGTCAAGATCGCACATTCAAATATCTTCAATATATCAGACTAACGTCAGCTTATAATGCTTAATTTGTTAAAAGCAGTGCTAAGCTTTATGTAAAAGAAGTACTGTGTATTTATTAAACAAAATACGAGTATCTGCCGTGCACATAGTCCGACCTATAAATGTCAATTATTCACAACAGATTTTCAACTGAAATTCTGTTAAAACATAAGTAGTATCTATGAGCTAATTTGTAATTTTGTGGGTGAATAGTGGAAATAATTGGAACCTGTTAATTTTAAACTTAAGTCACAATTGTTAATAATAATATTATAAACAGGAAAGATTTGTATTTTTGTATGTTTGCAATGAATAAACTCAAAAAGTACTATGCCGATTTCAAAAATTCTTTCACCATTGGAAAGCTACATTCACATTGAGTAACATCTATAGGCTATATTTAATGCTAGAAAAAATTTAAAGAATTTTGTCCACCCGTGCGAAGCCGGGACGGGCCGCTAGTTGTTAATAAAGTCGTTCGATAAACGACAAGTGACACAAAAGTTTCATAATACAAAAAAAATAATTACGCAGATATATTAATGCTTCTTTGATATTCTACATCAGTGCCAGAATATAAGTTTGATTACAGTAATTTTATCACTAAAAATATTAACCGCATTGTTTTGTTATTCGTGCTCTTATTTGGAGTGTATTCTCCTCAAAATCTTTAAATAACCTTTAATATAATATTATTATTCATGACTTGGATTAGACGACAAGTAACTTATTGCACGTTGTATGGCTTCGTTATACTATTACATATTTTTTTTAAATTTAATCTTGAATCAAGTGAGCTACGGACAAAGTCGACCTATATAAGAGCCAGAATGAATATAGTAATGCCAAAACAATATAAGCTAATAAAAGATACCCGATTCAATGTATAAAACTAAAGCACAATAATGTCATGGAATATTTAGTTTCTTCATACAGGGTCGGATTATCAATAGGGGATTAAAACAACATCAACTTAGCATTTTCAGTATAAAAGATTAGTTCTTTTTAGGCATAGTGTGCTCCAGTAGTGTGAATGAGCCCTAATTTACTCATTGGACCGGTTTGGCAGCAGCAGCGACCGTTACTGTATCGTCTATTTCATCGCAGCCATTAACATAGCAATCTCGACATATAATGCTGAGTCGTTTACTCTTTTTGCTATAAGAATGAATTTAGCTTATTTCCCTAATGAGATAAAATCATATGTCTTATTTAACTTCTATAAAACAGCTATAAACAAATTTAAACTTTTATTTTAATATCGAGTGACAAGAATTATTCCAATTGTTTTTTCTGGAATATCTTTAATGTACAGACTCGGCTTTTTTATTGTTTTATTATACTATAGATATAAGAGTATGTGAGCATATTTGTGTATTCATAGTTGTATTGCGTAATTTACCTACAACAAACAATTTCCGTGGCGCGTGGTATGTCGATAGAGCAGCGCAATTAGGCAAGTGATAATGAAATGCAAATACCATTGTTCGTTCATTCATATTCATGGCATAGGGTTTAAAATTAAATTATCGAGTTGGTTTTATTAATAATAGTTAATACATTCGAAAGCAACAAATTCGGGTCATATAGAGTTACCTGATAATCTGGAAAACTAGAAGTGCTAGCTTAGCGAAATAATTTTTTTTAATAGATAATTAAAGTAAAAATTATTTGTCACTAAAAATACTAATTTCATCTTGAAACAAAAAAAAGGAATTTTTTTTTCCATGTTCGAATATTTACTACACGATGTTTGAAACTCCAAAAGATGAAGTATTTTGCTTACATCACATTTTTGAACTTTGAAATTTAGTAGGAAAATCGCCACTATGCCTTAAAATATTTAGAAAATTAAACATTCTATAAATGTAATAAAATAATGCTTGGAAACGCCTCTTATTATTAATTTTATTTTGAATTTATTTGATAAAACAGGTGGTTCCAAAAATGGTCTATTATCATAAGTAATAAATAACGAGTAAATACAAACGGTACACAGTAATTGAGCAAAAATGTTTCCTTTATATTCCGAGTGGTCTTTGGTTTATTCAATCTAGAATCTAGTACAATATGTAACAGACTTATCGGCATTCAATTTTAGCTTTTTAAGTTGCTGCTTCAAGGGCACAGGGTTTCTTTATGTTATGAATGGAAATATCATAGGAAAAAAGTGGCAATAACATAACACGGAAAGATACAGCGTTGATCGGTGGACATTAATACCGCCGGAATATTTCATCGGCTTTTCGAAAAATGATTTGATGACCGGCCTTCTCCGGTTTAATATCCGTGAAAGGAGACCAAACATTTTGTTTTTGTTAGTAAGGGTGACAAGTAATTTCAAACATTGATTTCAATTGCTTTAGAGTTATTCTTTTAATCATCCCACGCAGAGCTAGTTGGGCAAGAAGCTTGATTGATCACATAGTTTACTGTCAACTACCAGCTAAAGCTAGATAACTAACATGCATCAGAAGAAACATATAGTAATGGCATTTCCGATGTTCATCCTACGCTACGGTTGTGAAAAAAATGGAATGAATCTTATGCCCCTATTAAACGTTCTGGTTTGACAAGTAGTGATTTCATTTCCAAATGTGGACCAGTTAGTCCGCGGTCAGCTATTATCCGCCTCCGTAAAGCAGAGTACCTATGATGTCACCGCACGCGGCTTCACTTTCGATGCCAAGTGACGTCATTTTATGAGGACAATCTGTCGCATGCAATTGGCAACCGTCTATTCTTTACTACCGTCTGAATCTTATTGAAACATTAAATCCCACACCATTGAAAATTCTAATCTTAGTAGTGGTGCGACTAAAGAAAAAAATGTCTACTACAAACGATTTTATTGGTCAAGTACTAAATAGGCTGCGATTTGAATCACATTAATGACCTCTTTGATTAGTGAAATCACTTAATAAGTAGAGTACACCAGAACCCTACTTTTGTTGAATCAAGTTTTAAAGAATGACAATGAAATGGTCTTCATCTTTTCTTATTCTTGTCCAGTCAAGTAAATATTTGTTGCATAGCACCTAGCAGCAATTATGACAGGTAACTCTGGTTTTACAGGAACAACTAAATATTAGATTGACAGCAATGACAATATTTTGGACATTACCTAATACAAAGCTTATGTCAGATTTTGATGTTTATTATTTTTGAAGTATTTTAAATATTGGAGTATTACAAAGTAAAGCATAATCGTTGTATAATGTCAATATGAAAATTAATAATCCAAACGTGATTTTGTGTGCTGTCATTGTCTAACGACGTGGTGAAATTATCATTTTGTCTTGAATGTACAAAATAAAAAATGTTACTTAAAACGATTAATAAAAATATGCGAATTTTATTTAATTAATAACAAGATGTTTCAAATATTTTATGTTGCCAATTTGATAGCGTTGTGATGTAGTGATTTAAGTGTTTTTTTTCCCCAAAATTCCAGTCATGAATATTATTATTCCATGAGGAGCACGATGTCGCATTGATTAATACGGTCTGCGATAACAAATGTTAAGCGACTTCGGATGGGTGACCAAAACATTATTAGCTCAAGCTCTTTCGTGTTTCACATATAGTTAGCAACCACCGATCCGCATTGGGCAAGCAAGGTGGCCCATTCCTTTTACGATGTTTTCATTCAAGGGGATAGGTATGCTGAAGATCATAAATACACAATACAAAAAAAACAGAAATTATTTTAATAGATATATAGATAGATATGCTACAAAAATTGACTCGGCTTAGAAGTTAATCTCAGGCGGGATTGTTACCCTAGTCGGCTTTTTCAACTATTTTGCTCTTAAAATAATTAATCAGATAGCATTGAAAAGTGCAAAATATATATAAAAATCATATAACAATACACAAAGTTAATACTAATTATACATTTAAGTCATTATTTTGAATTTAAAGCGAAAGAAACTTGCAGATCTGTTAATTAGTGATCTTTTCGAAATATCTTCGCCGATAAATTAATTACATTTCGTAATTAGAGGAGTTCAATGGTGCAACGGTTAAGGTGCTTGACCTTTGATTGAAGTTCAGCAACTTTCGCAGAGGCCGGGCACTGGAAATTACCGAAAAATTAAATATCACAAAATGGGCACGCGTTAGACTTTAACTTTTTTATCGGTGATATCAACTGCTCCAGTAGTTTTTTGTATTGAACTTGACCTATTCGTCACATTTAAATTTATATTTATATGTAATTTTAAGCATACGGAAATAGAACACCTAGAAATGTGTTTCTAAGTGTTCTAAACTGGCTGGAACATTGGTTTCTGTAGAGAACTCTAGATCTCTGTAGTCGAACTGGGGAATGTGTAAGCGGAAACGAAGTTAAGCTGAAGTCATACTGTAAGGCGAAGTCGCTAACTATTAACTTGGTTACAAAGTTAGGTTTATCTATTTTAAACATACATGATCATGTTCCAAGTTGTTGTATTTGTCAAATCTTTATTATTCAACTATAAGAAAACCAAAATCAGTATCTACTATTTTAACTATAAATAAATATATGGGAAACAGGAGACGGGCATTTCGGGGCCAAGTTAAACAAAATGTCAAACCAATTCGCAATCTGGGGCAAAGGTAATTATAATTAGAAGTTAAAATAATACGCACAATCCGACACTAATAAATATAAACTGTTATTACTGTTACTGTTATTTTAATAGTTTTAATGTCACTGATCCTTTAGATCTATTTTGATGTAGATTGAAATACTACTTACTTAAAGAAGAAACATACTACCTGAATGTCAAACACTTAACGATAATCAATTACTTATTAATTGATTAATGCTGATAGCTAGATGCCAGGTTTATAAAAAAAGCTTAAAGAAAAATGTCATTCAAATTTTGCTTGCGTCGTTTCGTGCAATTTGGCGTGTTGTGGGTACCTGTGTGTTTATTTGTTATTTCCTAAGATCTCTACTAATGCATAAAAACATATAGTTCTGATTAAATAAATTTGCACATTAAGATGTTAATTATCTAACTATTTTATTATGTTTTTATAAGAAATATTTTTATACTACCTCGCAAATAATACTATTTTAATTCTGTTACACACTAGGCCCAATTTTATATAGGTCTTTCTTGTTTGTTATTTAGTTTAAATGTAGTTAAGTTGTAAGTAATAACAGCTAAATAAGCATGCCATATCATTTCCAATGATGCTACATTGTTTAAGCTTGATTAATAGGAATTTGCCTATAAAACAAAACACAAAGTAATGTCCAAAAGTACAATAGTCAAGCGCTTTCCTGTGACACTTCCTGTCGTCCGTAGTCATCACACTAACCTATTGTGTCCGATGCGATGTGTGAATATGAATGGGCGTTAAGCGACACATGGTGACGGGTTATATGTCTATGAATGTGGTAAAAACAAAAAAAATATCAAAAATGTTACTTTTAGAGTTTGATATTATTTTGTATTCAAAAAAGTACACATTTAAAAAAATGGAAGAAAGTTATTTTAGTAGAAAACTACACATTTTAAATAAAAAGGTGAAAAGAGAGAGTTATCAATTGACCAATTCGTTTAGGGCAGTGATTTGTTTGTACAATTTTTGTGATGCACGTAACACTATTTAGTATTTTTATCGTCACACTACCACAAACTGTAATAATTTCTCGGTTGAAATTAAACTTCATCTATTGGAGTTTAAGCTGAAAATCGATTAGAGAAATTTGACAGTTTCGTTTAATGTGCTAATGACTGTACAATGACATATTAAAAGTTATTGGTGTTAATAGTTTTAAACGAATCATAGCAACACTCCCAATACTATTAAATATAATCGATGGATGACTAACCAATCATATTGATTACATAACTAGTTATGATTTGGTTAAAATGTGTTTAATAATAAGTAATTAGTCGATTTAAAAGTCAGCCAGACACTCCTTGTAAAGTAATGATAAAAATAACTAGGTACATACATATGTAAGTATGATATCAATAAAGGACCGACGAAGAATCTAAACAGAAGAAACAACTGATATGACAATTAAGGTAGAGTAGCGTAATAGACACATACTAATTACATTCACTAATCCCAGCAATGCAACGGCCTATAATTGATTGCATCCCATACAAGGAGGCGCTTCCTCGGCCAGGCCATTCTTGGCATGGCGCTACTCAATAGCGATTACTCAGTTTAACTGAATCGGATTTAATCGAGTGAGAATTTATAGAGTATAAAGCCTTTGCAATTTCACTGTGGTATAAGGTGCTTACGAATTTAACGATTCGATTTCAAAAAAATCCGTTATTGTTACTAAAAAAACTGTTTAAAAAACCTGGTACCTCTTTTATTACGTATTGATGTGTTTATTAATCGATATCTAGGCACGTATAGCAAAAGGCATAGATGAAAAGCTGCGTTTAAAGCATCAATTCTGCGAAATCAAAAAGAAAACTATAATAATATACTATACTATATATCATTCTTCTGTGAGTGTGTATGTCACTGAACTCCTCCTAAACGGCTGGACCGATTTGAATGATTTTTTTGTGTGTGTTCAAGGGGATCTGAGAATGGTTTAGATTCACAAATCAGCCCGGCAGATGGCGCTGCAGACGGTATCTAGGTTATTTATCTATACTGCAAAAATAACAGGCAGGACAACGTCTGTCGGGTCCACTAGTATACTATAATATAATAAATGTTTTTTAAATAATTGTACTTTGTTTGTAGAAATACTTTAAAGTATGGTTTGGATTACAAATTAATTACACAACTTGATATTGCCTGAGTTATGTGCATAATAGTGTATTGGAAGTTCATAGGATTTCATTGATAAATCAGTAGCTAATGCTGAGTGCATCATGTTATGGCGGAATATTTGAATCTTCATTATAATTATTACTTCCGATGGTGCTTATAATTCAGTAAAATATTGGTTTTTCTTGCTTTCAATATATGTATAAATTTGTGACTAATACGGAAAAACATGAGATCATACAGAAATGACACTGTTCTGTTTCTATAGAATATGACACTTGTTGTGGTCGAGTCGTTTATCTGATAAACCGTTATCGATAAGGATATTGCGAATAGGATACGCATAAGAATATATTTATGTACTTGTATTTTGACAGTAAACCGACATTTTCTGTTAAATTAAATAAATATAGAGTAAAACTAAAGCAATCATCTTGTCTAAGTTTAAGAGATAAAATCGAGTAGTGCTCATACGTGATCTGTTTTTTTTTAATTTAACGCTAAGATAACCTGTTCAACAACTCTACAGTCCCATTATCGCATGACCAAACATCATGAATCAACCGTCGGCCGTATCAGCGCGTATAACATACCTGTTAGGAAATAGCCAGAAACGTTACAATACAAATATTGCTTTAAGCGTATGTATTGACTTTGTAGTTTTGCCTTCATATTTGAGGGCACCATTCAATGGACGCGGCGTAGTCCAATAGTTACGTTACAGATAAGAGGACGAATGCTTTGGAGTGGTATGCAGACGTTCGCGAAGGCATGGTATGAGTCACTGCTCACCGCAACACCATTGAGATTCTATTTGCGAACGAATCGGTAAATACAATAGTCTTCAACCGTGACGTTTTGTCCTTAAACAATAAACGAGCCTATGATTTCTTTACTACATAAGCATTTGTAGGAATCTCTCATTGAAAGGTTAAAAATATGGTAGAGATAAGAACAGAATTCCTTTCCACAATGAACGAATTGACAAAGCATCGTTGGATATGTATTCGATGGAATATGATAAAATCCGATCTAGAACATGACTGTATGCCACAAAAATATAATGCGATTTCTTTATATGCGGGTCAAGTGCCTAAACGAGATTTGGGACGAACGGCATTTTACTTACAAAATATTGGCCCATAAAATCTTATACACCCTCTTGGTGGCGACCAGTGCTTGTTATCTGAGGTCGGTTTGCCCTCGTGTATTGTCATAAAAGTTGACTTATGTTTTGCCTTGGGGGCATTTTTTCCATTTACAATTACGACTAAGTAGGTGCTTTTTATTTCGAACTTTATTCATAGAATTTTCGGAATTTTGTCTTGTCTAGGACGTCACGAATGAGAGAAAAGAGACAGCAAGTGTGGCAGAAATTCCTAATAATAAATAACTTAAGTAGAGTTTTAATTAAATTCTCGTTAGGTATGCAGAGAACAAAGGCGGGTGTTTTGTGAAAATTGTAAGAATTGAACGCAGCTAAGGAAGGATCGAATAGCATATTTTTATAGAAACTTTTAGCAGACTGCAGCTGCGCAGCTATGAACTACGAGGTCACCAAGAAGGCGAAATACCGTTGCATCGAGTCGACAATGCATTCGCTTGTGACCTCATTTTGAAACAACCTCTTCGATGTTAGGGTTGTTTATTAAGTAAACTGTGTTTATTTACGTCTTTGCTATTCGAATTGAAAATGGATTCTATTGATAAATAATCGGCAATTATATCATTAAACTTAAATTATATTTAAATGATCTACCAACTTTCTGTATTAAATTGGAAATAAGCTTGTAAGACCATAATCAAATATTTAGGTAACAGTAAACTTTAGAAAATTTATAAAAATATTTAAGAGATTTTCAGCTTAACGATGACAAATTCTTTGAAATAAATATTTTCGTTAAGAACTTCTTAACAAGATAAACTTTTCGCTTTGTTCTTGAAATAAGGTTACTTAAAATCTTTGAGCTTTTTTAATAGGATATTTTTTTTTGTAATTTGTCTTCCTTTTGCAGCTATTATAATAAACCTGGTAATAAAAGGTGAAGATAATTTTTATTAAAGTACTTTTAAGGACTTCATCGCACATATATAATTCCTACTAAGTTGTGATAGTACAAAATACAATTTTATGATGTCTATTTATAGAATAATGTTGCATAAATTCGTCGTCCTAAAAGACGTTAAGGTAAGATGGTAAGCAAAGTCAACAATCGAACCAAACATTTATTTTGCTTGTAGCCTCGACGTTTTCAGATAACCTAGTCGGTAGGTTGATTATTATAATATGGAACTGACTGCAGCAATATTTTTCCGCGAACGTAAAAGTGAAAATCGATTCTCGTGTAACGATGAATTATGCAATCGATAGGAAATGGAGCACGCAATGCTCTCGATGCCGAACTGCGGAACGATAGATGCAAGCGACTGTGGATATGTCTTATCAATGCGAAAGTGATTTCTATGATCAGATTATTTTATCTGTTCACTCAAATTTTAAAATATTCCTTTATTATTTCTTGTTGTAGAAAAAGAGTATTATTCTTGTGGTAATCGATATGGTGGTAACAAAGGTATTTTGATAGTTGTTACTCTCATAACGGGAATGAAGATATTATGTAGCCGATTATAAATTAAACAATAGATTTATCTTTATGGTTGTTAAGAAATAAATATAAAAAATAAGAAATAAAATACAGATAATAATAATAGCTATAGTTGCAGCATGCTCTAAATGCTGTGTACGCCTCTTATATGTAGGTTACATAAATATTTTTAGCATTGTTCAGAAAATATTCATTAGAAAAATGCATCAGAGTTAAATGTTAGTACATATAAGTACATTGCAGACAATCAACACAGCGATAAAACCTTATCAAGTCATGTATCAACTATGATCAATTGTTCCACGAATCAAGTAGGTTACCAAAAAATATATAACATTTCTGATAACAATTCTTGAACATACGATTATTTTATATCAATTTATTATGTAAGACAGAAGGTTGCAATGAAATATTAAAGATACATTATAAGTCGTTTCCGAATCATGAAAAAATTTACTTAAACAAATCATTTCGACCACATTAATAAAGAGCAATATTACAATCATTTAAGTATTTCGCTGTAGAAATGTGAGAATTATATTCTCAATTTTTTTTTCATAGTTTCATTTTCATAGCGATGATGTTACTGGTTGTATCATAGTCCTATCTCGATTAATGATAAAGATCCGATGACAGTCAGTTTTACATCGAAAAGGCACCCTGATCGTGGTCACCTTGACGCACGATTAGCACATGCTAATTTATAAATTGTGATTTTCAACAAAGCATTTCTCATTTTTCTTTCGTCATATACGTATAGAAATATTAAATATTCTAATTATATTATGACAATTGTTTGTGTGTGTTTGTTACCATATTGTCAGTAAAAGCCTAAGAATAACATTCATAACACTAAGTTATGACTTGATTCCCTATTGTAAGCGCTTGGGTTGTTTAGATTCTCAAATCTGCCCGGCCGATGGCACTGCAGTCGGCACTGCAGTCGGCACAGCAACGCGTGGCCGGGTCAGTTAGTAACAAATAATTATCAGAATAGGTTATTTGACCAGTTTCACTTTTTAAATTCTTTTTTCTATAACCATCAAATTTTTAAATGAATAATAAACCGCCAAAACATTGAAGACACCCTTATGCTTGGTTACTTGATGTTATGACGTCACTTGCTTGTAAACAAACTTAGCTGTCAAATCGTTATACAATACATTACAAACAAGCAGGCAGCACTTCTGCTTAAACGTGGTCGAACATGAAATTTTAATTATTTTGTTAATGACTTCTTATAAATATTATATATACCTATATTAAAATAATGTGTGGGTTAAATTGCCTTGAAAAATGTTAACTGTCTAGCGAACAACAGTTTGGTCTTTATTTCCATTGTAGTCAAATACCCTATTAATGACAAACTGCAATTTTATAAAAGTGCTTTTTTATTCATCTTTTGCATCAAAAATGCTTAAATCGTAATTAAATTAAGCATAGCTGATGCAAAGAAAACGAAACTAGATATGAAGCAGCGACAAGTACTCATAAATAAGATAATTACGGTTGTCAGTTAGTTATATTTCTTTTTTTAATAAAAAATAAGATATGGAAACACAAAAACACTTACCTAATACTGGGTGTAAAAAAACTTTTGAATAGTGTTCTTTAAACTAAGTCAGATTATAAAATACTAGGCGATTATAGAAAACAGTCGCTAAGCATAAAGCTTCGCTAGCACCATATACTGGAGCGGAGCGTAATACAAAAAAAAAAAAAAACTGGTTGGTTGCCTGTAAAGTCGGTATACGGGCGAAAGTTTTACGTGACAACGACTTTGAGTGGTAAAATAATTTTAATGTGAATATTCATTCGTATAGTAGGAAGAAGGATGAAATAATAGTAACAATTTAAAACATTTATTTATACAAAGAATTATATTTAAAACATTAATTTATAGGCACGCGTCCCTTCCACTTTTAATGTTTGTCTCTCTCGCTCTTAGGCGGGCTAACCATGCCCGAGTGGAAGGGACGCGTGCCTCTCACTCGCTCTCATTGTAAGCGCATAACGTGAGCGGAGCGTAACGCAGTTTCTTGAAGTGTCACCCGGCAAACCAATTTATAAGACGTTGTCACGTCAAAAAATGTTAAGTAAATTTTATAGTGTAAAAAACCGCGCGCTTTTTGTTTCAATGGGAAATCCCATACAGCAAATGTTTTTTGGTCATAACTTTTATATTTTTGCTAATGTCAAAATTCGGGTCACAATATGGTCCTAAATGTGTTGATTCGATTCCACACAAAAATCATCAAAATCGGTTAAGGACTCGGAAAGTTATGACGTAATAGACATTGCGTCATTGAAGCTGATCCACGGGAGACATTTCACTAATTGATGGAAAACTACTTCTATTTTTATGTATTAAAAACCAAAATGTCGTGGGTATGCCACACATTTCAACGCTTGCAGTAACGTACTGAATTTGTATCGTAGAGTACCCATTAGCTTTCTTCTTTGTTATATCAGTTGAAACCCGTAATAATGATATTTGAATGGAGAAAAAGTCTTCGACTTCATCTTCAATGACTCCTAGAAATTTTCTTATACCAAAAGTAACCGAAAGAATTTGTTGTACGTAGATTGTAAAATAAAATGGAAAAGATAGTTGAATTGTTTATTACACAGGGTTGCAGTAAAATAACACCAATATTTGCATGAAACAATGGAAATGCTGATAATGACAAAAATAGGTATGTACTTCTGAGGTGGGAACATAATGTTAGGCGCCGGCAGACAGCATAAAAATATTCGAAATACTTAGTATTGTTTACAATGATCATGATATCCTTATCATGATATCAATTTACTAAGGGCAGGTGATTTTAAGGCTCTTTCTTAAAACAGAATTGTATAAAGACAGATGGCGTTTCTTACGCAGTGAACTCTAAAAGGAATTAGGATAAAAAAAAAATTTTAGGCAGACTCATAGGTATGAACCCTGTCCAAGACGGGAAAGAGATTTTAAGCTATCGATGTCGCTAGTAAGCTAGTATGAGATAAGGAAAAAATAATTGGTAAAGTCAAGTACTTCACGTGGTAACCACGTGCAGTTATAATATTATAAGCTTTGTGCGCATTATAATCGAGAGAACAATATGTTGTGTTTTGCGTGATAGAAAAATGAGGTGTGCCAGCTCTGTACATTTTAAAAGAGATACCTTTTTGGTGTTTGTCTTGATTTTTAAAAACTTATCACAGTAAAATAAAGGGTTTCTTGGAACAAAAAAATATTATATTTTGTTGTTATCTGAGCATTTAAATGTTAGATTTTTATAGCTAAAGAACTTATTACAAGAAATATCGCTATCGATGTCGGTCCCGCCTCACACCTGAGAATCAAGTTGAAGTTTTTCTTGTATTTTATTGAGTGTTACTTAGTTCGAATAGTTTAGTTCGTTACAAAAGCTTTTGTGACTAAAAGTTTTTATTATTTTTATAGAAACAGATAAATAATAAATTTAGTAGTTTTGGCAGTCGTTCGTTACCCTCTCGTTACGTCAGCAGTAAAATTGTAAGACTAGTAACAACACATAATCGAGCGTACGGGGCAATCTATTAGCTAACAACGTGGGAATGCCCAAACAATTGAAAATCGCACAAATTAATCACAAGAGAGAGCAGACGGTGCTTTGAACTGCGCTACAAAA
Source organism: Calamotropha paludella (assembly GCA_927399485.1). Lineage (NCBI taxonomy): Eukaryota > Metazoa > Arthropoda > Insecta > Lepidoptera > Crambidae > Calamotropha > Calamotropha paludella. The sequence goes on from OV656812.1 coordinate 21,874,393, forward strand.
CATGGTTGATGCTATGCGTTAAAGCATACTTGCTGATGGGGGAAGTGAACTCAACGGTCATTGTATTTAAGTGCATTATTTATAATCTGTAAAAGATAATGTAGTCATAGAAATAGGAGCATAACTTAAGTGAAACATCACGTTTGTAAGTAAGTAATATTATTCCTATAGCTAATAAACATGTTCAAAGTGAAAACCAATGGAAAATGAAGAACGCCAGATAAAAATGCGTTTTAGCCGTAATTTTATTGTAGTTAAAAGTTTGGTTTTTTAACACTTTGTTAAGAAATATGAATAGATTACATTGCCGTTACAGGAAATGGGTTCTTTAATAAAAAAGAACAGAGCTCAAATGAGTTTCATAAATAAATAATTATTACGTGTTGTACGTGACTTATGATAAAACGTGAAGGATACTTTGATTTATAGTATATGGTTTTCTAATAATGTGATCGTAATATAAATCAAATCGGATTTCTAGCGAGATCAATTTGAAGTAGATGTAAGTGTATAAGTATAATAAGAACCTTTACTAACTAAATGCAGAACAGTGCATATAAGTGCACTGAATATATTTGAAGAGACAAAGTTGGGATTTAAAAGATAATATCTATAACAATTTATACATAAAGTAAAGATATATTTTTATCCCGTTCAAAGAAAAGATCAGTTATTTAACGTAAGTCATCGTAAAAATAAGTAATCAAGGTTTTTGCAAATGTTGGCTTCAGAGTAAGACATATAAATTCAAATTTTATTATAGAAGAGCAGGGAAGCTTAAAAATAATCCTGTGAAAACCCTTAGTTGATATATCTTTACCTAGTTTATATAAATTCCGAACTATTAAAACTGGAATATTGATATGTGTTGATGGTCATAATCGGAATGCTAGGAGAACGAAACCGGCAAAGGGGCAATAGTTATTAACACGATGGTGGACAGTGACGCCTACAAGCGTTCAAGCGACTGCCAGTGGAATGACGCCGTCTGACGTTCAAATTTTTGTTTGTCTAAAATCACCACGCCTGCCGACGATGAAATTTCAATATTAAAATAAGGAAGAGCACTCTTTAGTGTTACCGCAAGTGTGATTACCATCGATATACTGTCACAATGTAGCGTCCAATGACTGTAGGCCATATATTAAAAATAGTAGTAACACAGCAGCAATAATTACTAACAACGTTGTTTTTTATAACGTCTGGGATCGTGCAGGGGTTGCAAATGCAGGAAGCCTTACTTATATTGTGGGATATCAGAAGTCAACCGGACGCATTCTGGGATTAGAAGCCCCACGTGACGTTTAAGGGTAGACTCGCGCACCTACCCTCCGTACATATAAACACGGAATGGAAGTGCAACTAGAGGGCATTGCACTCGTTTGAATCCTTTATTACGAAAACAAAAACCATTTCTATATCCAGCAAACTACAATTAAATGAGTTATACCTTTGAAATATTTAATTACAGATTATAATACCTTAAATGTAGAGTTGAATAACAGATTTACAGATGGACAAACACATGATAACGATGCGATTTACAATGTTTATAACTCTGACTAACTAATAAAAATGTTAATCTATAATCTAAGATCACAGTAGTTTGTGTGTTTGTCTGTCCGCTCTTTTGCCATTGTATATGCGTTACCATAGCAACGCGTTAACCGCAAGTAGTTCGTCTACCGGACGCTAGATGGCGCTAATGGAAAATATTTAATAATAGAAAAAATTTTGTCCACCTTTGCGAAGCCGGGACGGGCCGCTAGTTAAGACTGTAATAAGGTTTTGGTTTTTTCCATTCACTCATGGAAGTGTAAAGAATTTGTATGCATCCGGTGAGATTACTTAGAGCCTTTACCGCTATGTCTTTTATACCTACCGTGAAGTGTAATTTGTATTCATCGTGTAATTTAAAGCTGACGTAAGCGACTTAAGGGAGACTAAAGTCAACGTTATTGTTGGATAACTTACAACCCCCAATCCGATAACACCTTGCCCACAGAGAGCTCCCGTTCACGATCGCTATTATTCACAACTAAAGTCATTTCCGCAGGCTACATTCATGTAACATAATGTTTATGCCTGAATAGGTACTGATTTGCAGCAAAGAAATTAAGTAAGGACGGAAGCTAGTTGAATTCTATTAGTATGATATCTTTAGCGGTTAGTATAAAAAGTTTATTGCAAATTTGGTAAACTGAAATTTAAACATCATAAATAATCACCTGAACTGTGAAATTTCCAAATTTAACGTTACCACACAAAATTTTTAAGGTTAAATTTGGTACTTGAAACAGATAAGCATTGACGAATCAAGGGCAGAATTCCTAAGGCAAATACGACCTTCGAGAGGTGATTGTACCGCAACAAAGAGCGATCTACCGCCGCCGTCTGCTCTATCTATTAATCACACGTATAATAGAGAATACTCTTAAAGATAAATTGTTGATTTTTTGTTACAACTAGTAATTCCGATAGAAAAACTGATTGGACCGAATCTCTACTGCTACGTCTAACATAGTGTTTGGATATTTTATGAGAGCTTTAATTATTTTTCATAACACCAAACATCTGATATATAGCCATCGAGCACATACCCCAATAGAGTAGAAATGTCAATCATTTTGTTTGAAAACAATTCCGCTAATTCGCCGCTATTCACACTGCTCTAACTGCGCTCCGATTGGCTATCCTAAGGTCAACTATTACTCTAGAGATGTGGTAGTGTCCAAGTATCTAAGGTTCATCGATATCGATAGCCAATACATCAGTAATTATAGCAATAGTGAATAACACATACGTGTTCTCTTATGGAAATAAATGCCTATAAATGCTGCTAGTGATCAAATAAGAAGATATTAACCGCTGAATTGCACCTCAACAAGAACCAAACCAATTACCAAATTACATTTAATTAGTTGTATTAAAAGTAAAAATTAAATGATCAATTAACCATTTATTGGTTTACTGATTTTTAAAATGAATTAGCTTCGTATAAATTCTTCTGACTGATTGTTTTTCATCATGTCTTTTTATTGCTAAAAAAAGCAATTTCAAAAAAAAATCTTTGTTAAAAACCATTTATTCAAAAAAGTATAAAAACCGTTCAACCGTTTATTTCAAATACGCTATATACCTAATATATCGGTATAATCGATCATAGGCGGGGAGCCGGTTCCACTGAAACTCCCGTCATAGCGGAATCAAAAAAAAAAATTAAATAAATAGTACATAAGTATAGGAATAAATTAAGGACGGTATGCGTGGATTCCTATTGCCGAAACAATGTTAAAAAAATATTTTTAAAAAATGAAAATATGTTTTACCCTCATCGCGGATATTAATTTTTTTTAATGTATTCGATAGCAAATTTTATTGGCTTTTAGAAAAAAATCACGAATACCACTTTTTTCTGCCGGAAGGGTCTGGCATACCTATTTGAAGTGTGTGATGAGGGCTAAAATTGGTTGGCCACTGAGCCAATTTGTATTTTATTTGAACCAACTGAATGTGGATTGCAACTGAATCAAGAAAATAAGTTGGGACCATTGTGGTATAAAGGCCCAACAGCACCTTCAAAAGTTGAAGAAATTCTTAGTGGCCAATTAAATAAGGAAGAAATCCTTAAATAATAATAATAATAATAATAATAATAATTAATAATTCCTTGAATCATATTAATCCTCATATTCTTTTAAATCTATGCAGAGAAAAAGACATTTTATTCCACAAAAAGCATTTACTCCAAAATAAATTTATTGAACATCGTACATTTTGGAGTAGATGCTAATATAGTTTATGCACTTCAAAATTGTATGCGGGATTTTTCCGGCAGTTTTTGAGCGCGCATACCGAGATATATTTAAAAATTACTTAAAAATAAATAAATAAATGTTTCCGGCATGATGGAGAAATTTTAGCCCTCATCACACACTTCAAATAGGCCAGACCATTCCAGCAGAAAAAAAGTGGTTTGCGTGATTTTGTCTAATAGCCAATAAAATTTACTATCGAATACATTAAAAAAAATATATCCGTGATGACGGTAAAACATTTTTTCATTTTTTTTCAATATTTTTTTTAACATTGTTTCGGCAATAGGAATCCACGCATACCAAGCTTAATTTATTCCTATACTTAAGTACTATTTATTTAAATAAAATTTTTTTGATTCCGCTATGACGGGACTTTCAGTGTTACCGGCTCCTGGACTATTAAGACTTACATAATCAATAATGCACAACACTATCAATTAGATCATTAATGCAAATTTTATAATTTCAAAATTACTTTTATGTTTGAAAAAAATATGTAATAAACTACAATAATGTTATTTATCGATACACCCCTTGATCCTTTGAATGCAACACTAGTGTTGAGAGCGTAGACTAGAAAGAGATGGCGTAATGAGAAATTACGTTATGTGGAAGCAGGACGCATAGACACCTGAACACGTGCGTCAACCATTTCACTTTGATTGTCCAGTTTAACTTGAGCCCTGACAATTTTTTATAAAAAGAAATTTTTAACTATAACTTTCCGATGAAAGGTTATTCCGTCAGTTTTATAATTTGAAGTTCTGCTCTTTTTTCCACACCACCGAATAGAACGACACGCCATTATGAAACTATTTAATTGAAATTAATTTCGGAATAAGCAGACACGTCCGCACAGATCCAATACTGGTTTTGTACTGTTTGAGTGGGAGCGAGCGTTAATATTTATAAGTGACAAATCACTAATCAGTTGCGGAGGCGGCAGCCCAATATTACCACTCTATTGGGGTATGTGCTCGATGTATATAGCTGACATTTATATAACAACTAGCTGAACCGGCCACGCGTTGCTGTGCCGACTGCAGCGTCATCTGCCGGACTGATTTGTGAATCTAAACCATTCTCAGATCCCCTTGAACACACACAAAAAAATTCATTCAAATCGGTCCAGCCGTTTAGGAGGAGTTCAGTGACATACACACTCACAGAAGAATTATATATATAAAGATAACATCCAGATTAGTTTGAAGTGTAAGTTTATACAGACCGTTTATGCTTACTAGGAAGACTAAATTAGTATTTACTAACGCAGCAAAACTGAACTATGTGTGTTTAATATCATAAGCATAAATCACAAAATCTTGTGTCCATCATACAAATATGATGATGATGAACCTTAAGTTCGCACTCGAAACCCTTTTGGTGCATAGGCAGGATAACCATTGTATTAACCGGTTCTCAGATTTTACCATATCGAAATATTTTAGGTTTTGGTTGAGTTTTCTTTAAACATAATATTATAAGATACGAACAAGAAATTCACCAACGGGACGGTTTGTCTGATACGCTGGCAAATAGCACGACACGAAATATGCATATCGGGATCAAAAGCTTAGCTTATCGGTCAAACTTATCGCAGGTCGAAACAAACTTGTAATTTTATGTATATTTAGGGGCAATTTAAAAAGAATTACGGTTTAAACTAACTCCCACACAAGGGCGCAATATTATTGAGATACAAAGATGTTGATAACTCTTGAGGTGATAATCAATGAATACTCTCATGCCCAGTGAATAAAATAAAAACTGTAAGAAAAATCATTCATGAACGTGACTGTTCGAGAAAATCGTTAACGAGTATTTAATAAAACGTACAAGAGAATTAGTATATTTTTTTTTCTCATATAATGTTAAAGGAAAATCGTTTTAAATCATTTTTGAAACTTAACACTGTTGTCATTACCATTATAAATAAACTGACATATTTGATGATGATACTGATAATATCTGCGAACATAACACATACACACACATTTAAAAAGACCAGTGTACTTTGGACTTTTCAATTCTTATGTTGACGGAACTTTTTAGTATAGAATTCAATAAAAACACGTGTGTACTAGTTTTAATAAAACGATTCATTCTTGCTCCTATATCCGAAGAAATTACTGAACGGTCAAAAAAGATATATATGGTAACCTAATAAAGTTGCCAACCTTCACAGACCGGTTTAATAAACCACACAAAAACCGAAAGGAATGCATTCCTTAATGCAGACTATGCAAATAATGATGTACGTGACTTAACAAAGGCTAACATAATAATAGCATTATAGTGTAACTATTTAAAGGGTGTTACAATAGTTAAATTACACACTTATCCTTTGTGTAAATTTGTTATTATCCCCATAGAAACAGTTTATGCATGAACGTTTAGAAAAACGTGAGCACGTAACTATGTCAATCGTGCCTATTGTCAATTTTTACTAATTTTATTATCTTCAGCTTATTAATCTCCACTCCTGGCAGATCCAGGTGTGGGCTGGAGGCTTTTCCTGTGGATAAAATTAATGCGAGGAGAATGATCCATAAACCACTATGCACATTGCGGATTGGTGGATGCTAACAGCAGCAGCAGACCGACTAATTAACAGCACGAAGGGGATCGAGATAATAATTTTTTGGTTACCCATCCGATGACTAGCCTTCGCGAAAGTGCTTAACTTCCGCAGGCAAAAGCGCTTACTATTGTGCTTAACATGCTCCTATCAAAACAGCTCAGCGGAAATCAATTAAAATTAAGGGATTAAAATAGGCGTTTATTGGTAATAAATTTTCGTGTGTTATTACTCTATCAGGTATATGACAAGGCGAAGCCTTACCCTCTTATCAATTAACGAAGAATTAGCTTGGAAGAGTTATATTTGAGATTTCTTCAACAGAGATTCATTTAGAAAAAAAAAATAGAATATACTGGTAAAATTAATAGTGCCGTTTCCTATTTACGAATTCAAGTCCAAACTTTACGAGTGTTTAGACAAAAGAACGTAGCTCTCGAGTCGGGCAGTACAAGATACAATATATTTACAAACTTTTTTTACAGTTAGTCGGCGAATTGATTGAGAGAATTATCGATGCATGGGTGAACATTTATTAACTTCAGCTTGTAGTTGAGCTTAAGTTGTCCTTCAATCTGATTTAACTGTTTGTTTCATTTATATTTAGTATTTTAATGTTTACTTATCTACTTACTTGTACCTTACATAGAAAATTCCCTTAAGAAAAGAACATTTTGTAACAATTTCGCAAAGTGGCATTAGGTGGCACAGGTAACAATGTTAGTGACCTCACAGTCAGTGCTTATCGTTCAGCGAATTGCCGTGTTGCGGAAATCGTAACAAAGTAAATACTAAATACACGTTCATACCATGTAAAGATAAAAAATTTAACGAAAAGACGCTTTCGAAGGTATTTACAGCGACTAAGTCATTGACTTAAGTGCAGAAGTGATATTTGTGAAAATTCAAATATGAAAATCGATAACCCAGTTGATGTTATCATCGGAAATTGAACTACAAGAACAATAATTGTTCCAAATTAAAGAAAATTAGAACGCCTAAACATCTAAAAGCAAAAAGTTATTTTTGTCTTACAAACCATAAGCGTTCCCAAAATAGGAAATCCCACCCTCGACAATTGGACGTAATGTCAACCCAAATATTGCAGACTGTTAGCCTGAATTGGTCTAGAGCAGGCAGGATGCCGTGGGATTCTAACGCCTCATTCTGACAACGACGACGCCTAATGGAGGTTAAGATGTGTGCCCCCGGTAACGAGCCACCCGCCATGTTTGGCGCAACTATGTCATACAGACAAATTAAATGATTCGTTTCAGTTATTATGGACCGGAAAATTTATAAAGCTTGACAATTTATTTGAAAAAACCAGCTTATATATTTCTAGAATGGATTTGTAAAATGTATAGTTGAAACAGCAACTTGAAGCAATCTAAATATATACGAGATATGAAGCTCGGCAGGAACCCCAATCTCGCATCGCTTCTAGTTCCTATACAATCAAATTAAAATTCCAAAAGCTATAATCAAACACGTGTCGATGTCTGGTCAGTATCAGCGCCGTCTGGACTATAAAACAAGAACGTTTACAATAGCAATGGAAACAGCATTCCATGGTATATTTTCCAAAGCACACAGGGAACAGCTAATTGTTGTCTAAATTAACCGATACTCGAAAGGCACTTCGATATCATTCAAGAGCTCATTTCTCATCCATTGAGCGTTAACGTCGCGACTATGACGCCTGTCATCTATTGTTATCATTTCTTAAGCTTAAATGGGGAGCGATGAGTTTCCAATTCAACAGAGCAATGTGTTTAAGTCTTTAATTATGACACGCAATTTTGATTTTGACTGGACGGGTTGTTGATTTTGTATTTGTTTATTTATTCACAAGGCTAAGTTATCAATGATAAATCCATTACTATTACTTATATGTTTCATCACTGATCGACGCTCAATGTACGTTGAGGTCTGTAACACAACTGGTTATATATGAAAAGAGTAAGATCAACAAGGCCCGCATCTACAACAATGTGTTTCGTAAAAGCCGTACCAAAACGAACGAATCGTCCACAACGGCAATGTCGGCATCGGCAGCGTTGGCACATGGAATGCGGTCTTGGCTCGTTCAATTGATACCGCGCTTACTGTTAGAAGTTAGAACGCGTTGCTTTTTACTTCTTTAATAACAATCATCAAATATTAAATGGAAAAGAGATTGCAGCTATTTAAGATATTTTAGCTGCCAATAAAGTATAAGTAGATTTCGATTTAATATGAAGTTACTGAGTTTTACTGTAAATATATTTTCTATTTACACAACTATATGAAAGGATTTATCTTCTAGCCGTCAAATTATTGTTACTGTAAAAAGTGAATTTTCCAAAATTGAAAACTGTGATAACTTTCAACACGGCCATAAAAAATCTCAATTAGTGTATTTAGTCAAATATAACACTATATGAATGAGCGAATTAGTTCAGGCACCGCTTCTAGCAAGGGTGCGGTTAACTGGGACAAGTTTGTCAGCCTCGTGACAAGCTACCCTAGTACACGACACTCGGGTTGGTCACCAATATATTAGCAGGGAAGTTAACATCTTTATACTTTACACTGACAAAAATATTTACAAATTTATACATTTTAGGAATAGACTTACGTAGAAAATTACTTAAGTTTTAGGCTATGCTTTGCAGCTTTCTTGACAATAAGAAGGACGTAAATCATGTTCCCCGGTAGTGTTGTGCTCCTCTTAAACTATTTCCCATATTAAAAACCCTTGTGCTATTGAACACGGCTTTTTAACGGCAGCATTCCAGCTTTGAAGACAAGTGCATGTACTTCATTTAAATGCGGTATCAACACAATTACATATTACACGCAATCTAGGCTGCCGGCAGTCAAACCTGTTTATTGCATAACGTTTTTTTACTCTGAACTAGACATGGTGAGAAAACGAGTCTGCAAGATGTATTTATATCCCATAATCAGAACTTTGCGTATACAGGTTTCATGAAGTCCAAAATACCTTGCAGTGAAGCAGTGTAGGTTGTATTAACTAAACCTACTTAACTGATTGAAACTTTGACAAAAAAAAAATAGGTTCGAAGCAACTGGAACTGTTAATGTAGCTAATATCAAAATATATCAAGCTGCAATAAGTATAATGTGAATTCGTGTAAGACTGTCCATATTACGCATAATTAATTTTATAATATACTAGCGGCCTGTCCAGGCTTCGCACGGGTGGACAAAATTCTTTAAATTTTTCTAGCATTAAATATAGCCTATGCTACTCAGCATGAATGTAGCTTTCCAATGGTGAAAGAATTTTTGAAATCTGCTTAGTAGTTTTTGAGTTTATTCATTGCAAACATACAAAAATACAAATCTTATAATATTAGTGTAGATATGAGAAGAAAAATTTAAGTTTATTAATTAACAAGTTATTAAGGATAAACGGCTGTTATGTAACCTGTGATATGAATGTAAATAATTTGAAATTAAAGTTCTATTTTTTATGATGATAAAATAACGCGTAGCTCTGATGTGAGTATGGCGTGTCCAGGGTGTTCTTTTTATTTGACAACAGGTAATTCGCGAGTGGTATATTTACGAATTTATTGCTTAGAAGTGTTTTTATTAATATATAAAATGTTGAGAGCTTTAGTTGTTTAACTATTATTTATAACTCTATTCTGAGAAGATAAAGTGGACCGTTAACGACTACTTCTTTGATAATATTTAGTTTATTACTAAAAACAATTAGTTTCATAACGAAACGATATCAAAGAACGAAATTACATTCTTGGTCATTCTTTAAAGGCTGAAATTAAAAGAGAATCACTCAAGTTGATAGCCCAATATTCAAGTTTTTTACATAATTGTAATTAACATATTTTAGTGTAATAAAAGGAAATGAAAAAATATCTATGTTAATCGTACCTAAGCATGATCCCCAAGTATGTATGTATATATTTGCAAAATTGATAATTATTAAATTTGGACAGTTATCTGCAATCGTGTTCGTGATCAGTGGTTCGGTGAGCCTACGCATGGATTAAGGGCATAATCCGAGTTTATATAACGGTATCGCCGTAATCTAGCGACGATACTGCAGTGACAAACAGCCAATGTTCGGCTTGATAAGAAATGCACGTTCAGACTATAGTACCTGAGAATAACATTTGACTTTAGATTACATTCGATAACAATTCTAGCGATCACTTTTGCACATTTTATAGTCAAAATCTTCATCGTCTTGTTAACATCTCTACTGACATAGGCCTTCCTAATAATGACCGTAACACAGTGTTACCAATTCTTAAAAATATTTATCCCTAAAACCAAATTCAAAACCCCTAAAACTGCCCTAATTACTTGGAAATCCCCCTAAAAATAAATTGTATGATATCATATTTTTATTAATTTTTTATTTTAAAAATAAATTAAATTTATAACAACTACGCCTCCGAGCCCTCAGATGGGATTCGAACCCACGACCTTTCGCTATCCGGGCAACTGCTCTGACCGCTGAGCTACCGAGACGCTGGCAAACGTGTCGAATTTTACAAACGTATTTCAACTTCTACTATGAGCTAGTATCGTTCCACCAATGTTGAACGCTAACTACCTTTAACATCGAAAGTAATATTTTTACAAATATTAAACAATCGATTAAGATGGAACCAGCTATAATTATGATTTTAATTTAATTTTTTGCATTCACAATGCAATATTTCTATAAGATTTAAAATACGTGTGTAAAAAAAAAACTACGCCTCCGAGCCCTCAGATGGGATTCCAACCCACGACCATTCGCTATCCGGGCGACTGCTCTGACCGCTGAGCTACCGAGACGCTGGCAAACGTGTCGAATTTTACAAACGTATTTCAACTTCTACTATTTTACACACGTATTTTATATCTTATAGAAATATTGCATTGTGAATGCAAAAAATTAAATTAAAATCATAAATTTATAATGTCAAATATTATTTCATTTTCTTCTGACGAATCAGAGTTTATAAAGTCATACATGTTGACATTGAATAAGCCTAACATTTTAGGAGATGGGTTGAATATTGTACAAGATTCACCATTTCTATTTAAAATTCCAACTACTGTAGTTGGATTATAAGTACCCTGTAAGTCCGAGGTGGCTAGGTAAAAAACAAATTTTATTGGCTAGTTAGGACTGTCCCAGGGCATATACTTTACATCGTTATATTTCTCAACAACTAAAATATGAAAAATATTATGAAGGATCACCAGAAACCCTCGGGACGGTCGGACGGGTCCGGACCAATAGCTTAAAAAGTCTCGGAAGCTTGACGAAGCTCAAGATAATATTTGTCTCATCTATTAGATACCTCTAAATAAGCGCTTTTATTGATATTGTGTTAAAAGTATTAAACTAAAAATTAAAGCCACAGTATCATATCGCTAAGGAAGCTAATGAATCAAATGATTCAATAAAAAAGGCCGACGCTTACACAAAAGTTTTCGTCTGAGAACTATTGTTTACCTCTCGTGGAATAAGGATTGTAACGTATAAACGGTACCGTTTTAAAAAGAATGCGTTACTCACACACATCAATAAGTTTTATAATTAACAGCAGTAATGAGTATGTAATGCATTCTCAAATTAAAGTGTGCGTACGTGCATTCCATACGATAGCACCTTAAAAAGAGTGTTAACAACCTTATGCTGAACTACAGACAAGGCGTGTAGGTCATGTCGTGACTGTTAAGCGTAGAAATTGTTGATGACTCCAAAGATTTAGTAATTCCGTTATACTACTACCAGCGAAACGACTTGCATATAATATTTGTGATATTGTTATCTAAATGGGGGTTAAACATAGCTCCAGCACTAGCTGGCTAAGGTGCTGGGCGCATAATCACGTCATTTTAAACAAGTAATTAGGAGTCGAACACACCAAATAGCAACAAGTTGCCAATCTGAGTTTCAATGGATTTGGTAACTAGATATTCGATATCGATCGAACTATCGATTAGTGTTGCCCAAATTCAGTCTTGGTCTTGCAGTCTTGGTCTTGTTCTTGCGTTTTTGCAAGACCAAGACCAAGAACAAGACCGCGTATTTTTAGCAAGACCAAGACCAAGACTGACCGTGCAAGACTTGAGCAAGAACAAGACTAAGCCTGCAAGACTCTTGCGTCTTGCAGCTAGGACTTAGCGCTATTTCACGGAGTAGTTAGGTGTAACAGTTCGGTGTATAGGTACGCTTAGGAATTCTATGAGACGCAAAAAACTGTATCAAAGAATATGAAAAACTGGATCTATGCGCATTACGACTAATACCATAAACATACCTACATAGCGAATAAAAAAATATCCATTAAAATCAAACTGAGTGCATGCATAGTTATGTTTTAACCATCGGCACTTTGATAATGCGGCATCAAAGGTTTTGTACTTACTTCTCAAAGAAATTTGCTGCTTTTCGGAAGCACATGGTTATAATACACGCGCCGGCGGCTTCTTTTGAAATCATATACAACAATCGTTGCCGCCGCGCCGAAATCACAACATTTGACACTATTTGATTGCCGCCACAGGGCGTAGGCGTAGGTATACTCATGCAAAATAATTTCGAATTTTAAGAGTACCTACAGGTGTTCCAAAGAATAAATAAGTTTCAGAGTGCTTATAATGAAAATGAATACATTATACTGATCACGCAAGTAGTATTATGATTAGAATAAAATGGTAAGGATAGGTAGTAGATGTCATAATAATTTATTCTAGTAAGTATATATTATAATATTGATTATATGGTTTTAAACTAATTACTTAGGTACTATTATTGTACATTTAGTCATTATATTTCTTAAGTTTTTACAAGAAAAAATAGCAAAAAAGTGTTCAAATATCACCCGTTTGATAAATATTGTAGCCACTTTTAAATATACTTGAAACGTGTAAAAAAATTCTACATAATTAATAAAATAATATAAAAAGCGTAGGTACTTACCTACTAATAAAATAAAAAGCCTGCGATTTATTATTAGTAAATAATCACGGCAGCCGAGAGTGTGTCTCCACTTTTGAATACATAAATCATAACCAGATCACTAGAGCCACTTCAAAAAAGAAATTTGTAATTCCTAGGGTTCAAAATTATTTTGGTGACAGAACTTTACAGAAGCGTATACCATATCTTCTTAATTCGTTGCCCGAAACTATTAGATGTGAAACGGATAAAAATAAATTTAAAAAAATATTAAAAGATTATCTGATGACTACTATTTAACACAACAATTGTATGTTTTTATTTATTTTTTTGCATTCACAATGCAATATTTCTATAAGATATAAAATACGTGTGTAAAAAACAACCACGCCTCCGAGCCCATCTGAGGGCTCGGAGGCGTGGTTGTTTTTTACACACGTATTTTATATCTTACAACAATTGTATCTTATTATTATCACCGCTAAATTTTCCTTCAGTTTGTTGTAATTCAGTCTAAATCCAATTATTGTGCACTTAACTTTACCTGATACAGTTATAGTTGTATTATATACCTACATAATTATAATTATAAGCTAAGAGACTAAAGATCCCTCAGTCAAACCGACAAGTCGGTTTTGTGGGACTAAATTGTATCTTTGTATTTTTTTTTCTTGTATATGAAATAAATAAATAAAAAAAAATAAAAAAAAAAAAAAAAATATTTACAAGCAGTGCCCGCGACTTCGCCCACGAAGAATAGTAACTTTGGAGGTATAGTGACGTTCAGGATTTATTTATTTATTTTAAAACTTCTGTCATCAAACATACAAACAAACTCTTCAGCTTTATAATATTAGTATAGATTAGTATAGATGTACGCCAAAACATTCACTTATATGTAAAGAATAGTGATTGGCACTAATTCTTTACATATATTTTATTCACGCGTCGCGTCTGTACAAGTAGGTAATAATCTGTGTTTGTACGCCGCACGCGGCATCGTTTGATTTGCGGCGGCATCCTTTTAATAGAGCCGGCACGTGGCGAGGCGGCGCGGTAGAAAGCAAGGAAACGTACTATAAACAAAGGAATTATTTTAATTCCAGTCATTTCCAATTGAGCTGTGCTTCGAGTCTAACTTAATAATTGTTTTTACTAATTCTTGTTGTTTTCTAAAAACGTATCACGTGTACAATTTAATATGAGTGACGAAGATTCAAATTATTCTAGTCCGAGTAACGAGAGTTTGAGTCACAGATCTAAAAGACCCAAAAGCAAATTTGAGGAGTTTTTCGAAATAATTCATGCATCCCAAACTGCCTTGTGTAAATTGTGCCAACATAAAAAGACTGAAATAAAAATGAAAAACAGAAACACTTCAGGCTTAAGGAAACATCTAATATCTTTCCACAAAAAGGAATCACAAATATTTCTTCCTGTTAAACCAAAATTAAGTGGAGATATCACAAGCTTTTTAGTAACCGCTGGAAGAAGTGGACAGGTAAGAATATATTTTTTTTATATGAAAACTCCAGGAACTCAAAAAAGTCTTTTTTGAACAAATGACTTTAAACTGACTTCGGAATATTTTATAGATATTGATAAAATAGTAATACATAGGTACATATTTCGCGTCATTTTTAACAATGGTCGAAATTGTCGCTACGGGAATTTTAACTCCGCGTAGCTGTTCATGCGATACTTTCAAAAACGCCATTAACTTACGTAAGTATTTTTGAGTTAGTGGTGTTTTCATCTAGGGGTGCGACATATTAAGTATGTAATTATCGTCTTAAATATTTTTATAAACACCTATATTTTCATTTGTTTTCATAATCGGCCAGTAACAACTAAGTACTTTATTTTGGTAAATTACAGTACAGTGCAACCTTAATATAACAAATGTCAATTTAACGATTTTCTCGATTTAACAACAACAAACCTCCTCCTCCTAAACGCTCAAACCTAGTATGTTTTAAATAATAACACAAGATTTATTGTTTTATTTCAGTCGGAAAACAGCAGTGACAACATCACGACAGCTACAGTTGATTGGGTAGTGAAAAAATATCTTCCCTTCTCATTTTTCGATGACGAAGCTACACAAGTATATTTTCGACGTATTTGCCCTAATATGGAGTTTCCTAAAAGGTCTACACTTAGAAGGAAAGTCAAAGAGCGATTTGAAGAGCTCCAATTTAATCTCAAGGAACGACTTCAACAATTATCATCTAAAATGTCATTTACCATTGATGGGTGGACGTCAATTGCTGGTAGGAGTTACTACGGGGTTACTATGCATTATATAGACAACGAATGGAAGTATCGATCTGTAGTTCTTGATTTTATACCATCACGCGGTCGACATACTGGGGAAGATATTGCAACGATTTTCCATGAATGTTTATTGGAATATGGCATAATTGATAAAATACAAGGTATCACGGTCGACAACGCAACTGCAAATACCAAATTTATGTATGAACTGGGCAAACAGTTGCCACACTTTGATTCAGACAATCAACATTTCCGGTGCTTTGCTCACATTTTAAACCTTGGTGTACAAGATTTATTAGAGACCTTAGCATTACACTGTGAGTCTGACACTAACGCGCAAGATCAGCAGTATGAAGACTATGCAGACGAAACTGAGGAAGATGAAGAATATGCACCAAATATTGCTGACTCGCGTACATCTGTAACAAAGTTACGCAGTATTTCCAGTAAAATAAAAAGAAGTGAGATAGTGAAGAAGAAGTTTCAGTCTGCTTGTGAAGCAGCTGGCGTGCCATCAAATCTAAATGCCATTCTTGACTGTCCAACAAGATGGAATTCCACACATGATATGATTGGATTTGGTTTAAAAGTGAGAGCGGGCATTAACATATTGTGCAGTTCTGTCACCGAATTGAATGATTTTCAAATCACAGCTAGTGAATGGCAGGTACTCGAAAAATTACATAAATTTCTAATAAACTTTAAACTTTTAAGTACAAAACTTGGTGGAGACAAATATGTTACATTACCGCTAGTCATTGTATCATTCAATCTCTTGCTAGATAAAATTGAATCCATGGTAAAACAGTTAGATGAGAAACCTAATCGATCTGAAGTGGATGAAAGGCTCATTCTAGCTTTCCAAGCAGCTCGAGACAAAATGCTTAAACATTATAAGAAGAGCAACTGGATTTATTGTACTTCTTTAATTTTAGACCCAAGGCATAAGGCTCAGACTTTTGACCTGACAATGTGGGGGAAGCAACTTAAAACAGAAAGTCTGCGCAAGTTCAATGAACTTTATGAAGAATATAAAAGTCTACACTCACTGAACAAATCTCTGGAATTGCCAAGAAAAGAAAATAAAGTATGTGATGAAGATGAAGACATTATAGACTTTGATAAACTCTATGAATGTCCCTCGACGTCATCTGGATCTTGTCTTCAAGGCTTAGTGATAGACGAGTTGGAGGAGTACCTGAGAAAACCAAGAACTGCCAGCTCGGAAGACATTTTAGATTGGTGGAGGACGCATGAGACAGAGTATCCGACTTTATCGAAGATGGCCCGTGATTTTCTCTCAATACCTGCAACTTCAGTACCTGCTGAGAGATTATTTTCTAAAGCATCATTAGTAATTAGAAAACATAGAAATAGGTTAAGTGATGAGTCAGCCAGATGGTTACTTTGTATTAATTCTTGGTCAAAAGAATTGATATAAAGTAACATAACCTAATGATAAAGCTGTTGTGTACTGTTATGTTTGATTTGTGTTGTATTTTATTTTTGATTGAAATAAATGATAAATCATAAAACTCTTTTATTAAATTTCATGCAAGTTGAGGGTTCAATCTCTTTCTAGACAGACATTGTTATTTAAAATACAGTCAAGTTATTGTAATTAATTTGTTTTTTTACATGTTTTAGCAAATGTAAGCTTATAAATCATAAATGTTTATTAAGAAACAGTTACTTCCATGGAAAACGACATATAGGTCAGTTGATTTTTCGACTTTCTTATCAAATCTTCAGTTATTTATTAATCTGATTGATCTTTACTATGGCTATGTTAATTCAAGCTCACAATGTTCCAATTCTAATACGTTTTTCTAAGATTTAAAGTAAACTTTAATAAATAGCAATAGACTAATAGGTAATTGCAAGACTTGCAAGACTCTTGCTGCAAGACCAAGACCAAGACCAAGACTGCAAGCGCAAGACCAAGACCAAGACCAAGACCAGGTGTATTGGCGCAAGACCAAGACCAAGACTGGCTAAGTCTCGTCTTGTTCTTGCATTTGGGCAACACTACTATCGATCAATCAATTAATTCAAGAAGCATCGATCTATCGGAATACGACATAAAAGCCTAAGGCAAGATTTCTAAACTTTTCACAACCAAGAGAAATATAACGACTGCCTAAGTTATAAAGCTAGCTGAATGAATAAAAACACTGTTGCATAACATCTGCACCGAATTAATCTGTTTTTCTATCTATTAAATTAATAAAATATAAAAAGTATTAAATTATTGTAGCGGTTGTTCCTTTTCGATCTTTTATTTAACTGGATGTAATATTATATTACTTTATTTGATGTAAAAATATGTTTCGCGATGTTAAATTGAGTTTAATTTTTGTCTTTAAGTCGGATAATAATGCCTTTGTAACACTAATGAAAGAACGACGGTAGGAAAGCTAGTCTGGCGCTCACTGCCTGGCGATATCGCCGCTTTGGGTATCTAAATAACCTAGCTTAAGTCTAAAGTTTACATTATTAACATTTTTAATAAGAAAAGATAGAAATTCTTAAACAACTTTCTGTTGGTTAAATCATTATTGTTCTAAGGTTTCGTTTCAGTAGATGCAACTTTCAGATAACTGTCAAAGAACACACCAAGGCTGTATCTACAGTTATTGCCGACAAAGTTTTCTGATAAGATTCAGTTGTTTGTTGTGGAAATACGACGGAGTTTTGCGACAGACGGGACGCCCATTCCACGGCACTAAAGTGGAATCAATGAGAAGTTGATTTGTTCAACAGGAAATAAGTTGCTGATTCGATTGTGTGCAAATATCGAAGTTGTTCATTCAGTACCTACAAATGAAGTGGCTCTATAATAGCGCAGAATACTCAAGTAAGTACTGTGTAGTAGCATTAGTATAGACCGCTTTAAAAAGTTGAGAAAACTCGCCCATTTGTTGTTATACTTAAATAAGTTAATTAGAAATCTAGATAAGTTTCATTTAGTGACAGTAATTATACATTCACTATTAATAACAATAAATCAAACAAATACTTTTCAAAAGAGAAATTATTTGGAATTTAGCGTGGTTGCGTTGCGATGGCTGTCAAAAACAAGATTTTCGGTGTATTTTTTATTTTTTTATCTTTTTAATGATACTGTCGTTATTTTTTTACCAGAAGGGTAAGAAAATTAAATGGCATATTTTCAGGTTAACGTATTAGTCAAAGTTACTTTGCAACTTAAAAGTATGGACAGTTGATAAAGTCGAGCTTTCACAATATAATAATAAATAAATATTTTATACAGTCACATACATGCAATGTGTCATGGATAAAAAGGTAGACATACATATATGATACATATATGATACATAGATATGTAATATTCTTAGACGAGCATTTGTACCTGAACAAATGCTCGTATTCATCATACCAACATTTGCCCCTTCCGACATTCGAACCCAGGACCGTCGTTGCGAAAGACAGGATCGCTACCGTTGCACAAAACGCTCGTCAATGATTTTTAAACAGACTGCGAGCGCGTCTAATTTCATCTTTCAAAACAAGAGTAAAAGATTGTAACTCGATTACAAATTTGAGAGATGAAAACTCGATGAGATTTGAGAAACAACAGGATTACATGAAAATAGAAGCATGTATACCGATATCAATAACTATTATTCATTACAATGAGTGGTCGCAAAAGTGTAAGAACTAAATATTATAAGAAATTGTATAATTCAATGAAATATTCGATTCGGTAAGAAATTAACGGCTAAATTAACAAAGACCAGTTTGGTCAAGAGGGATTTCCCCTAACCAGTCCCGGGTTCCAGTGCCGGAAGGGGCAGATGTTTGTGTAATGAATACAAAGATTTGTACCAGAGCTATATAGATATTTCTGTTTATACGTTACCCTAGTATCTTTAACACGAGCCTCTCAATGCTTACTTTGGCTAATAATTGGTGTGAGTGTAAGAAATATAAATTTAATTCTATTAAGTTAGAATAGTTCTAACGATTAAACTCCAAGGCAATACTTACGTATCTAATACCGCTATAATATCAACAGGATATTGATAAAAACGACGGCACGGGCGAGGCAGGGTGCGGCCTTTTATTGCTCTTTATGGCTAACATATTATTTGAGAACGTACTTGAGAATATAATAACACTATTATCTTGTTTCATTTAAAGAAAAAAGGGGGTGATAAACGTAAAAGTGATGGATATTATAATAGTAGCAGGTAGTGAAAATAATCGTAGTTATTGAAGCACAAAATAGTAATAAGGAATCCAAACATTCGCCAATATCATTTTTATGATCTCAATTGCCACTGGGTTTTCTCACCGATATGGAGGCACCAAAGGAAGAAATATCTTTACTTAACGACGTTGTCCGAATGCGGTTGGTAAGTAAAGCATTACTTTTAAAAAGAATGTAACTAGTTATATTAATAAAATATGGTCAAGGGCAAATATTAACATTCTTCGAATACTGTTTGTACTCTATAATGTGTCTATCAAATTATAAGCATTATGTCACGTAACAAGTTAGATATGAAATAATAGGAGCGAGTGGTGAACTTAGCTGTCTACATTTAACCTTATCTAATTAGCTTATTGTTTGGTTAATGATTTGGAAGACATTTGGTTAACCAGGAAATTAGTAATTAGATCAAATCCTACAATTACTTTTCTGTTAAAAGAACAGTGAGAAAACAGTTATATAAACTGTGTCTTTAGGTTCTGCGGCCATTTTTTCTTTTTAGAATGTTGGAAAGTGAATCTGTATTGACCAACTCAAATATATTATATAAAAAAGCAAAGACAAAGACTCCTCTTTCTGCTAATTGTCAATAGTCAATAGTAGCCATTAACGAGCATGATTGTAAAAAAAACAGCTGCTTTCACTACCTCCGAAAAAAAAATCTAATTTCGTCTAAAATTGACCTCTAGGCCACCACTAGTTATTGTAAACTGTTATTCATAAAAGGAGATATGTTTTGTTTGGTGGTGATAGATTGGTGGAGCCAAGAATATATTGACATATTTAGTATACATGTTTTTGAAGAGGTACATATTTACAATAGGTATAAAACAAATAGTGGTTCAATGCACATACTTTTAGCTTCGAAGTAGAGATATCGATTGAATGCTATCGTCCTTATCATGCATTATCAGCAACCAAAGATAGTAGTATGACAAACGATACTAAATTTGTTTGAACAACTATTGTATGTGGTTAAAACATTTATTTCATAGGAATTAATGAAAAAAAAACTGTTACATAATGATGTAATTATTGCAATCCACAAGGGATGTGCTAGAGCTATAATAATAAGTCAAAATAAATTTCATTTTAACTGTGTTGATATTATAATATTGCTTTCATTTATAATAGGGAACTAATTTTTTGAGCTGTTGTTTAAATATTCGAGATGTTATTATGATCAGTTGGAAAACATATTGAGCAGTTATTTAATTTAATGGCGGTTGATTAATTATTGCGACAGTAAAACATGGACAGTAATAAAAAAAACTATTAGTCGGTTATTTTATCATACAATGTCAATTCTAAAAATAATTGAGCAGTCCAATAACTGAATGAGCGGTTCGATAAATAGTTCGGCAGATCATAGCGAGCGGTGACACCGTTCAGTTCGGGTAAACCCTTGAATTAATTGAAAAGAGAGGTAAATGTTCGTTAGTTTATTAGCGCGGGTGGCGGAAGCGACCAATTACAGGGTTGGTTAGGTTAGGTTATAGAATTGCTTAGATTGAGATTGCTTACCAACAAATTCCGATTTATTACTGCCCACACGTAACCGCTCGTTCAATATTTTTTACCGCCCATTTAATTATTTTCCTGCTCAATTAGGTTATTCACTGATACATTTCCTTATTTTCAAGTTTTCATTTTTGTTTACTTTACTGTTTAGTTTAAACTGCTGAACTAGTTATTAAACGTGCCATTTATAATTTTTAACTTACCAAAACTGCTATTTACAACTGCCTCTTTAAATCAGTGCCTTTATAATAGTAGTACAATTTTGTATGGCTACAGTAGTATTGATTATACTGTGTTCTTTTTAGTATAGTTTTAAATTTTAAATTAATTGACATTTAATTGACATTAAAATAATAATCTATATATTTCATTCTTATTTTTCTGAATAAAATAATAAAAGTTTACTTATGTAATTATCATGACTTTATATATACTGTCATTTCAACTGTCTTTTAAGAGGTGTTCAGAACTCTAAAGAGTGTCTCAAATTAGTAAGTAATGAAAAAAAATCCTTGTAATGAAAAGTAATGAAAAAAAAGTGGTACAGGAAAGTTTAACAAACAATACTTAACACATTTAATACTTAGTAAACAATTTCATATCAATGCTTCTACATATACTCATTAGCAGTAAATCGAGTCAAACAAGACTAGCCTAATAACTTAGCGCATTTAAACATGTCTTATGAGTTCAATTACCCTAATGTTAAACTTGTTTGAATGAACAATATAATTACCAGTGGTCGGAGTAGGTATATTGATTTTAGATACTTGCGTCATGATATCATAACATGGACATGCATTTCTTCCGGAATGTACCGGAGTTTCCAAAAATTTGGTAAATAGAGTAATAAAATAAAAAACCATATGTAAGCAAACAAAATTGTTTATTGTGAATACAAATAATCATTATTACAGTTTTATTAAAAACAATTATTTTTAATCCTCATCGGTTACAATTTCTACATTTTGATTTTCTGTCTCTATACAATTAAAATAAATAACTATAATTTTTTCAATATTTTCGATTTTTAAGCTATTTCTTTTAACATCTAAGATCCATTTGTAAGTGGAAAATGATCGTTCAACATCTGTAGATGTCAATGGAGCGAATTTGAAATAAAGTTTCTGATTATTTGCTACGCTTTTTTCAATACTCTCGCTGTATTCTCTAATTGTATCTAAATCTGGATTTCGTTCCATAACTGATTCTATTTTATTTTTTATATTCTCATTATTGCACTCGTTAAGCGTAGCCCTTACTTGATCAAATACTAAAAGTGAATCAGCTAGAGATAAATTTTGTTTTTGTAACTCTTTTAGGGCTAGTAGTATAATAGAGTAATTTTCTTCGATATATTTTAAATCATTTTCTAAATTTTGTTTTTCCAAAATGTTTTTTGCGTTTCGTATGGCTATAGCATCAGAACTGCTCAAGCAGGATAAAACTTCTTTTATTTTATCTAAATGTTGAGCGTAGTAAGATGTTGCCTGTAACCAAGTACCCCATCTGGTAATGACTGGTTGCGGAGGCAACGGTAAGTCAGGATATTTTTCTTTTAAAATGTTTACCCTACTAGGAGCCTTTAAAAATACTTTTTTAACATTTGATATAAGAATATCAATATCGTTGTATTCTGACCTTATCTGCTCACTTACACGATGAAGAGCGTGCGCCAAACATGTCACATGCTTCATTTCAGGTAAGTAATGTTTTAAATTTCGCCCTGCAGATAGCATGTACGCGACACTGTCAGTGCAAAGCATTAAAATATTGTCAACTTTCGCTTCAAAAGTGTTTTGCCATAAATTTTCTAGACATTGCAGTACAAATTGTGTTATTGTTTGTCCATTTACTGCTGTTAGCATTTTACAAGCAATCAAATAAGGCCGGCCTGCACTATTACTAGGATGCAATGGTTTTATTAGGAAATTGACTATGTATCGACCAAAAATGTCTGTTGTCTCATCCAGCGATATCCATAGTTTCTCATTTTTATTAATTTCATAAATCGAATTGATTTTATTCCTATAAAACTTCTCCAAATAAACTTTTCGTAACTGTGATTCGTCAACCACTTTACGATTGGTACAAACGCAACAACAAGTACTGCACATATATTTCTGAAAAAACTCTTTGAACGCTGGATTTTTCATTTGCGACCAAGGAATATTGCATAGAATCAGGAACTTAATGAGGTCGAAGTAAAATTCCTCTTGCGGTCTCTTAAATTTTCCTTGATGTACAGCGCCTTCAATGTGTTTGGTAATGTTGCCTCTATTCACAGCTTTCAAATGACTTTCACACTTTGTACAGTATATAGTGCCACTAGCGTTATCGTAAAGTAGCTCAGGATAGTGCAATAACCACTTTAGCACTGTTTCAGCCTTGACCTTTGCCATATTTATTTATATGTCACCTAAAACAATGATTTAAATTTACAATATATACATACACAACTGTAAAGTCGATAATGAAATTCTGTTTCATATAAAGTGATTTTTTTAACTGAAGCGGTGATAGCCCTGCGGTGTGCGTACCGGACTCTCATGCGCTATGATGATTGCTATAAAGTGATATTTTAACTGTTTCCAAGTTCTAAAACCTTCTTAAATAGTGAAAATAATTAAAACTTACCCGTACAAAAACAACTTCAAATGGGCCCAATCCAAGAGTAATAAATCGATGTCCGTAGTTATAAGCCAAATTCGTCGTTTTAAGTAGATTTCAGAAGACAGTACACAAGCCAGGGTCAAGTCAAGATATTCACAACACATAAAATAAGCGCACTCCACGAACCGAAATAAGTGAGTGAGCCACTTGGTCTGGATGTCGGTGCGAGCATTGTTTTCGAACAAACAGTCAATGAGTCATCCAGGATACTTGATTCTAATTGGTCAGATGCGTTGAGCATAGACATAAGAGGACAAAAGACCCTGTTTGCCGGATGTCGTGTGTTGAAATGAATATTATTATTATATCATTTTATAAATGAGAGCGAGTGAGAGGCACGCGTCCCTTCCACTCGGGCATGGTTAGCCCGCCTAAGAGCGAGAGAGACAGAGCGAGAGAGAGAGTGAGAGAGATAGGCATACACACCGGTTCATGTCTTGCGCTTCTATTTCGCTTAGGCGGTGATATATGAAATTCAGTGCGAGATTCTTTGTATAAATTAATGTTTTAAATATAATTCTTTGTATAAATAAATGTTTTAAATTGTTACTATTATTTCATCCTTCTTCCTACTATACGAATGAATATTCACATTAAAATTATTTTACCACTCAAAGTCGTTGTCACGTAAAACTTTCGCCCGTATATCGACTTTACAGGCAACCAATTTTTTTTACTATTAAATTCTGGCCATCTACGCCACTAGCAGCATAGCGTTGAGAGTATTGATACATTTTTAACTAGTTTCATGTAATAATTTCGATGTTTCGGTATTTTTATCATAATAATCCGGAAACTCGGAGGCGTATCCATATTAACATATACGTTTGATGTCAGTGACCTTAATTCAATATACCTACTCCGACCACTGATAATTACTTACAAATGTATTTATTCAGGCAAGTACAAAAAATTATTAATGCCCTTGAACCAATCTATTTTGTATGATGGCATCATACTAAATTCTTCCAATTGGTAGCTAGCTTACTATTAATTAGAAGAATAATAAAAGATAGATAATATTCGTTTAGCAATGATGATGATAGGCGTTTAAAGTGGCTAACATTTTTTAATACTTCCATTCTATGAGAATAAGGAGACGGTTGCCTAACCTAAGAATATCTATACAACTTCAAATGTTAATGAGAAACTGACTGTAATTATTGCAAAATTTTGAAACTGCAATTCATTAAATATATTAACATATAATAAAAACATAATTCTTATATTTACACCAATCAGCCTAGCCCAAAATAAACCCATATAAGTACCCATGACTCAGGTACAAATGTACCTGAAATGAAATGTACAAATCCAGGACTTGAACCCAGAACCATAGTTGCAAAAGGCAGGATCACTACTGTTGCACCAAATGGTTGTCATGACATATTTGGCTCCATGTACTTTTTAAATAGTGAAATAGGTGCAATGGCTATTATGGATTATTACGACTATGTTATAGAGATTGTCCTCCATAAAGAAAAAACAAACGCAATCCAGTCTCGCTGTTTATGATATTTATTAGAAATAATTACATACAAACAATTGAAATGAATTAATTAACTGGAGGAACTAAAAAAATTATAATTGCCACTTCAAGCATTTATTTTGTTTTTAACACAAAATCCCAAGTTATGTTCAGAAAATTTCATTTTCCATGGCCATGGCCTGATTTATGTGAAAAAAACACACATCTAATCTAAAAGTAAATACTGTAGGGCTGGGCTTGATAAGATTGTAAAAAGCACACATAATAAAATTTGGCTAAAACACTCAATCAAGTACATAATCAATGTTAAAAGATAACTAAAAAGTAAATGGAAACTTTTGAAAATCGACACTGGATAATATAGATCTAGATAGACATACTGATTTTATGTAGTTTTTAAGTGCCTGATTAGAATGTCCTCGTTAGAAAATGGAATATGTATATTGTAATTTATTTTAATTTATATAAAATAATTAAAAGAGTTTTGTGTTTCAATTCAAAATTATAAGATAAAAATGTATCTCGGAGCTCTTAAAGAAATTTAGCAAAGTTCGTTGAACTTTCAACTTAGATGAACCATGTAATACAATTAAATAATAAAACATTTTAAATCATGAGACAGACAAAACTAGGCACTCACCTTGCGAAATGCAAATAGTTCATTTTGGAGCTTCTGCCTCTCTGCAGAGGGTTGCTGGCCTTTGCCACGAATAAATTTTAGCATTCTTCCTGCCTGCAACAAAACAATCACTTAGCACAGTTCACAAACACTACAAAACAAACATAGGTATAGACATCACAAGCCAACCATTATAGTTTCATGCTTAAATCAACGCGCGAACACTAGCATACGAACCGGCAACAGAAAGCCGACTGAGTTAGCTCGCTTCTAGGCACACACTACACTGTTACCAACGACCAACCCACGCACTAGATAAAACACTGCTATTTCTTCAAATCACCAGATAACCGGTAGACAGATAACATAACAGATATCTTAATGGCTATTGAATTCAACGGTAAAAGCCTTCAGAATATATCAATTACAACCCCAAGACAACGCCTGTTTGACAGGGTTTCGCAAACATTACCGTACCCATGCGAGCCTGACTAGTCACCAATGCAATTTTCTATGAAAATATACATCACAAACCTTTGAACGACAGTTTGCTGACTTTTAGTGATAAAATCCAAAAGGAGAACGATAATCAGTTATATGAAATTCACAAAAACGGCGTCGGAAATACACACAAACATGAAAAAAGCAGTCACAAAACTGAACAGACGCAAACCCACACTAGCGTTCTGAAATGACGTGACTAACTGGTCAGTGTTGCTATTGTGCAATTCCTTTTTTCATTTCCCTGTATGTAATCTTAAACTCTATTTAATATGTTGCTTGATAATATGTTTGAAATTAATAATTCCATATATCGAAGTTCTCTCTCGAAATCTTCGGTTTTTAATTTTTGATAAGGATTTTTGCAATGATACAAGATAAAGGCGCCGTGAATCTTTTTCGGATTGACGGCACGTTTTTCTGGTTTTATTTAAACATTTTTAAGTTTTTATTACTTCAAAAACAAAGTTTCAGAAACTCCTTAATATGTCTCTGGCTTTTTCGATATGTTACATATATCAGACTCCATAAATTTCTGGAAATAGCTTTACTTAAAAAATAATAGTGTCGTCTAGGGACGCCCGAAAGAAGCGAAGCTTTAAAATATAAAGCATAGGAACTAAGCGTTAAAAAAGTATAAAAGAATAGAAAGCCACGCAGGCCACGCACACTAACACGAGTGAAAGCGAGACAGAAGGCCACACACGGAAGAGGGTGGTAGCTAGCTCCTATAAATATCATGTAACGGTACGAAATCTGATGCTCGCGTAATAAGGTAAAATCTGACGCTTTGACGGATAGAGTGGCCGCGCGACGAGCGCCTATATAAGAACGTCTATATTATAGAAACTTCGCTTCAATAAAAAGACGCTACTCAGACCTAATTTTTTCTCATTTTCACTATCATGTTAACCTTAATATTATTATTAGTATTATTGGGAGAGCTTAATCATCGGTATTTTATTTAGAGGAAGATGTTTGTAAATTATTTAGTACTTGAATTAATTACCTATTATTATATTGATGTTTTACTTACAAATTATAGTATCGTTTACTTCTGCCTTTGTTGCGTCTGCGGCAAATAAATCTTTTGGATTTGATAGAACATATTTCCACTATGCACCACTAATTGACGTAATCACTTTTGTTGTACTTTACTATACATATGAAGATTGCTTTGAAAGTATACTATTTTAGCCATAAGATCAATTTACTCTGAATCATTAAATAAAGAAAGCAAATAATTGATAACGTTATTTCAAGTTATTACATTTTAAAATTAAACTTACGAAAATAATATAAGAATCAATAAATAATCTAGAAACTCACTTCGATATTTCCGAATAATTCGTAAGTTACCTTTATTTTGCTAAGATATTAAATTATGGCAAGCCTTACTTGTATTCGTTTAAAATTTCGCTTTCATAAGATTAAATAAAACAATACTCACTATTTATGTTAGATAGATTATGATTAAGAAATAACACAAGGAGACCACAGAAAAATGTTCAGTTTTAATTTTACAAGTAAGTGTGAAGAAAGACAAATTAATAATGATGATATGTTGTGTTTTATATAAATTTTGAACGTTGCTCACGTTCCGAATGTAAAATTAAATAAATGCATTAATGTATGACTCGGCTTTTAATCGCATTACCACAAAATGTTGGTATTGCCCAAAAACTATTTTTATTCAATTTTCTTAATACGTTAGTACACATTTTTTTCTTATGATTATAGTTTAACTTCATGTAATGAGCAAAAATTATTTTTGATTTATATCGATCGTAGTACAGGATTCGGAACAGTGTTATACTTAAAAAGAATTGGTTGTATTGTATTTATTTGTAACCAATTTTTTTAGTCTGCCTAAGCTGAACAATTATTTTAAAATTTGGATCACAAATAGCATATTGCGAATACTGTTTGTTTCTATTGTTGTTAGGCTTGTTGTTTTTACTCGTACTGTAGGATTTCCACATAAAATAATAAAAAAAAACAGTTCATAAAAAATCAAGTGAACAACTTTACTTTTTCTATAAAGTAAACATCATAGATGACAGCTGATCCTGATCGCAGGGAAAGAGTTTTGGAGGCAGTGCAAAGGGATAGTGCAACAAGTACGAGGAGAATGGCTCGTAGACTAGACAATCCAAGAGTTTCCATTCAAAGGATTTTGAAAGGAGAAGGATATCATCCGTACCACATTCAGAGGGTCCAGGCATTACAGCCCACAGATTACCAACTAAGGATTGATTTTTGCCACACAATGTTAAGAAAAAACGGAAAATTGAAGAAACGGGAAACATAATAAGAAGCAACAGAGAAGATTTTAGACACCTCAAACACAATTTCTTTAGGAGATGTAGATTGTGCATTTCTGTGGGAGGACGCCAATTTGAAAACCTTTTATAAATGGCACTTAAATAAAATTTAGGAACTAACAACTGTGTTTTATTTAATTAATCATAACTCTTTAAAAAATACATTAATTTATTAAATCTAATTCAAAAATCATCTGAAGCCGATAACATGACCGCCATGGAGTACCGAATATTAAGTAATACTAGACACGTTACAATTCTACAACACCTAAGATGTTTTTCATCTTTTTTTTCAATTTGTTGACCTTTGTTTACCTCAAGGCCAGTCACAGAAGAAAAACTACTATTAAGGTCTGATTTTTATGAATGATATTCATTTTTACAAGTTCTTAGCAGATTTTAAGAATGCTTAGAAACCTCTGGCACCCCTTATTAATTTTTTTTAAGCCCTTAACATTTTTGACTACTGAACTCTTAACAGTAATTTTGAACTTCAGATAAAATTTTATGTAAGTTCTGCAATGCTTAGCCAAACTGCTTTATTTCAGGTGTTAGCTACTATCATGGTGATTAATTACACAAAAAAAACGTCTGTAAACGTAAGGAAAAAAAAGATAAAAAAGGAAAACCATTGTCGGTAGAAAATTACTGAAAAAAATCTAATAATAATTCTAGCTCCTAAACTACAAAAAATCGCTGAACATACATGGGGGTGATTCGGATACCCCATAGCATAGAGCTTCTAATTTTTTCTTTTGGACGCCTATGGATGGGCCACCCTGTATATTGGCTAAAACACAGAAGAAAGCCGTTTGACAAGATATTGTAATAAAGAGTTTGTGGCGGATGTGTGACTACTCTGTAAGATAATGATTAACCTGTGGATTTAAGCTAGATACTCTGTGTAATAAAAATAAGACGCAATTTACTTTTTCTGACAGCAGTGATTTTCTCTGATACTAAGAACTTTTAATGATTGTAACTATTAGAGCTGTAAAAGTAACGAAATAAAGTGTACCCGTATGTATTCGTTACTATGACAATTAGTACTCGTTACTATCGTATCGTTACTCGTTACTTCAGTTACCTTATATCATGCTATGTTATGTATATTAGAAAACGTACTGTGTACGCGAACAGTATGACGTCGCGACTTCGCAACATTCGTGATTTGTAGAAAACATACCTACTTATACATTACATATCAAGCTGCATCAGATAATTTTTTTTACTTTTCTGTATTTTGAACCAGACTTTTGGTAATCAACAGCTTTTGTTAACCAAGAAACAATTAAATCTCATTAGAGCCCATTTAGATACATCTCTTTTAAGATAAGAACAAAAAAACCGTGAAAATACGCAATAATAAAAAAAACATATTTCTAATTTGTAAAACGTACTATCCTACCTTGTTTCTGTTACAATCTCAAACTTTGTATACACACACAATACCTTTAATAAACAGTAAAAAACTTTGACTACGAATTGCCAAATTATACTTTACTTAATAAACAAACATCGTTCTTTGTAACGTACGTTTATAAATTCACTGAATAAGCGCGGGCATACGTAAAACATACGATCAGCAAAGTGTAATTATACGCATCAACGGTACTTGTATAAACTGAAATAGTGTCGGTACTCATAATACGAAACATGCGAGTAACGAAATGCATTCGTGTGTAACGTTTCGTTACTCGGTACTAGATGGCGCACCCGTTACTTAGTAACGAATACATACGGTTTGTTACAGCTCTAGTAACTATAATATTTGCAAGTTTATTAAAAGAAATTCAGTGATCTATGCAGGACTTTCATTTATCAATTCCCTCGCTTCTATAAACAAACTGTAAATAGTGAATTTGATCCACTCTCAATTTGAGCCACTCAACTTGAACAGGAACATGTGGATCCAACACGATGGCTGCCCTGCCCATTTCAGGA
Organism: Calamotropha paludella; assembly: GCA_927399485.1. NCBI lineage: Eukaryota > Metazoa > Arthropoda > Insecta > Lepidoptera > Crambidae > Calamotropha > Calamotropha paludella. The sequence goes on from OV656812.1 coordinate 21,905,314, forward strand.
GAAGTGTCAGAGACTGGCTGGACACAATTTATCCAAACAAATGGATAGGACGAGGTGGGCCGTCGTCATGACCAGCAAGAAGTCCAGACCTAACCCCCATGGACTTTCATGTGGGGGTGCATGAAAAGTCTTGTCTACAGCGAGCCAAATCCAGTTTTGTCTGTGGAAGAATTAAGAGAAAAGATTGTGGATGCAGCAAATCAAATGAGGACAACGTTGACCACTGGAGTAGTGAAGATTGGTCTCCGTCGAAGGATGTGCGACAATGTATTAGAAACAGAGGCTGCCATGTTGAACATGAACTGTAGACTAAGAAAAAGTTGTGTGAAAACCTGATTTAATAAATGACATTTCATGCTTAGGTACCTATTGTTTTATTTTCCTTTTAGGGCTAAGTATTAATTTTCTTCTCCACTGTCGCCTATGAAACTAATAGCCCAAGAGCCCACGACGGCCAGACCTTCGTTATTTTACCACGTTTTTCTTATCTCACTTTTCTTATTTGTTTGTCTGTCCGGGCAAAATCTTGCAACTTAAATTTGAGGCACTTTCCGATAAGCTAGAAAGCTGAAACTTTCAGGATAGTTCAGAACCCGATGACAATGCACTCTAAAGCAACTTTCAACTTTCCAGATGCACTTTCAGGTCCACTTTCGGCAACTTTCACTTTTGTATGGGGCTTATCCGATTGTTGCGTAACACATGGTTACTTCGTTGAGTTAATAATTAAAAAGAATAAAATAATTATACTAGATTTAAAAAATCTAAAAATCCCACGTTTTTCAATGTCCTAAAAAGAATAAAATAACCCTGCGGGGCAAAGCGAGGGGCCACTCAAAACGTGGGGGCGCATCTTTACAATAATCGGCATCAATGCATGTCATTCATCTCTTTAAAATCTCCTCTTAGTAATATGCGCCCCCACGTTTTGAGTGGCCCCACGTTTTTAGGACATTGAAAAACGTGGGATTTTTAGATTTTTTAAATCTAGTATTTTTATAAAAGCTGAAAGTTTCTGTGTACATGTCCCTTATACAGGTAAGAACGACCAGCGACTATGGAGTTTGGGTAGTGGTTACCTTGGCAGATAGCAGGTAGTAAAGGGGCCGTCCATTAATCACGTGATGTTTTTTTGGCATTTTTTTAACCCCCCCCTCCCCCTTGGTGATACATGGTGAGGTTTCAGACTACCCCCCCCCCACACTATATCACGTGTATTTTTAGAACCTACAAAGAATCTTATTTTTTTTTAATATTTTTAAAATACAGGTATAAGTATCATCTAATTTCATTATAGAAAATTAAGGACTACAATAATAACGTTTAGAGGTAGATAGAGAGGTTGCAGGTTTTGGGGTGGGTGGGATCTAACTCCTAGCGGTCAACCCCGGGCAACGGCATTACGGACCAACTCGGCCCATGGTGACGGCTGATGATCCCAGCAGCGGTGGTAGGCTCCGTAAGGGGCCGCCTGGCTTGCGACCACAATCCTGCCGAAATCCGTCGCCAAGCAGCTCTGCTGCGTTCCGTTGGAGGCCGGGAGTATCAGTGCCAATGGGGGTTGGTAATAAGTCAGTTGCGCAACTTAAGACCGGTCTTGGTATCTTGGTAATGCTGTACCAGGTAACTCATTCTGAAGGGTAGCGGAATCCGAATCACGGTTTAGCCATTGACCGACCGCAGTTAGTAGGGGGCCCAACTAGCGCGTGAGCCACGCGTGAAAGATAGCTCAGATAGCAACCCCGTCGGATGAAGCGTACCTCAACTACCCTGGTTAACCGCTTGAGCATAAGTTCAAGATGAGTGCAGGGGTCTGTGTTTTCGTCCGTAATGACATTACTGACCATACCAGAAAACTGACCATGCTGGGAGAGAAGCGTGCCCTAGCGCTAAATCTTACTCAGCTGGTGGACCAAGCGATGCGAATTACAGATATTGCTGGCCACACACCCAATTGTCTTGACTTACTGCTGACAACTGATCCACACACATTCGGTATCGGTCTTAGCTCCATTGAGGTTGTCCGACCATTGTGGAGTGAAATCCGTATCGATCTGCTCTCCTCCGCATGATAGCCCCAGGGGCATGAGGCAGGTATGGCGTTATGAGTCAGCAAATTGGGACGAGATGCGTATTTTATTTGCATCTTATCCCCGGCGGCAAACTTGCTTCTCTTCGAGCGACCCATCGTGTACCGCTGATGCGATTGCAGATGTAATTTGGCAGGGAATGGAGTATTTTATTCCATTCTCCGACATACCGCTCGGTTACAAGTCCCGGCCTTGATATAATGCGGCCTGTGCTCGTGCTGAGGCCCGAAAACAGTCTGCTTACCAGGCTTGGGTCCGCGCACGGAGAATCCGATCGAAGAAGAGAGCCTATAATTCGGCCGCCAAGTCTTGTAAAAGGGTCATTCTTAAAGCAAGATTCGACCACATCAGCCGAATAGGGACGAAGCTGTCATCCTACCCGAATGGAAGTAAACAGTTCAGTCCCTTTCGAAGTCAGTCGAAGTGAATTTCTGCCGTCCTATGTTATTCAAATTCAAATAATTTTGCTGAAACCTGTTACCACCTTTGCTGAAACCTGACGGGTCACTGGCTCATTCTGCAACTGAAAAAGCAAGTTTATTTGCCTCTCTGTTTGCAAGCAGTTCCCGTCTAGACACCGGCTCTCAACAACCACCAAACATACCTCGATGTGATTCTTCAATATAGGAGATCACAATTCACAATAAACAGGTCCGTAGAGTCTTACTTGGTCTGGACGTGGATAAGGTCAGTGTTCCTGATGGTATTCCAGCATGAGTACTGAGGTATTGTGCACCCGAGTTGTCTCCTTTGCTAATACGCTTGAATCGCCTCTCTCTCATAATAAGAACCGTACCAAAATCCTGGAAGCTTGCCGATGTGCAGCCAGTACCCAAAAAGGGTTGTCGTGCCGACCCATGCAATTACCGACCGATCGCCATCACTTCCATACTATATAAAGTAATGGAAAAAATGCTGAACAGTAAGTTGCTCTCGTACCTAGAAGACAATGATCTTCTCAGTGACGGTCAATATGGGTTTCGCCGTGGACGTTCAACTGGGGATCTTCTAGTTTATGTGACGCACTGCTGGGGCGAGGCCCTCGAGATGCACGACGAAGCACTTGCCGAGTCACTTGACATCTCGAAGGCTTTTGACAGGGTTTGACACGCTAGTCTGCTGCGCAAACTTCCTGCGTATGGTATCCCCGCTGACTTTTGTAATTGGATAGCCGATTTCCTGACAGAACGGTCGATCAGAGTAGTTATCGATGGCTGCTCCTCTGACTTAGTGGCTATTGATGCCGGAATTCCTCAGTGGTCTGTTCTCTCTGCGACACTTCTCCTGCTGCACATCAATGACCTGTTGATACCTGGAATTGTTGGGTATGCAGACGACCGTACTGTCGTAGAGAGATACCTGTCTAATTCAAAAGCCAGCGGTGACGTGATATTGATGAGAGAGGCCATGGTTGAGCGAACGAATCAGAGGTTGAGCCACGTTTCCCAGTGGGGTGACAGTAACCTCGTCCATTTCAACGCCTCCAAAACGCAAGCGTGTATTTTCACTGCAAAAAGGAGTTCCTTTAACCTCACTCCTACTTTCCGAGGTACATCTGTACCTGATACCGACAGCCTTGAGCTTTATGGCATAGAGTTGTCGTCAAATCTCAACTTCGGCGCCAACATCGAACTACAGAAGTAGTAAGCCGCTTTCGTTTTTTACGCGTTTGACGAAAAAATAAATACACGTCACGCCGCTCTTCGGTTCAGTATCGCGCGTTTGCTGAAAAAATAAATACACGTGATATATTACTACACCCCCCCTCCCCCCTTGTGATATTTCGTGATTTTTTATGGACCCCTCCCCCCCCTTTCGAGCCTCACGTGATTAATGGACAGTCCCAAAGGTGTACAAAATAGTACACAACATTTGTTAGAGTATAAAGCTCAATTTTTTATATTTTCATCGGGATAACTTTAGAAATCTCGTCATCCATTGCCGGACACTTATGACAGTTGCTACCCCCTGCCAGACACCCCTAAATTTTAATTTATTATAATTATACTTTCGGTATAGTATAAAAGCTAAACTTTATATATGCTACTTGGGGACCTATAAAAAGATGTTACCTCAATAGACGGACAGTTTTCATGGTTTTACAAATTGCCAGACACATTGTAAGCCTGCTGTGTTTGCAGGCGCGAGGTAACAACTGTTCAAGCGGATGCGAGTGAGATAGGGCGCTTAGTCGAGTGCAATCTTTTACTGCGCACCATCTGTTGTCTCAAGGATTAATGAAGAGTTGTCATGCCCAACTCACGAGGAAGCAGATACGAAGATAGTATACCACGCATGTAACATCAACTATCCAGCAGCAATAGTAATCAGAAGTGCTGATACCGATATTGCGACTATAATGCTTGGTAACACGCATCACCTTAAAAGTGATTCGGTTCTTCAGATGCTTACGGGCACTGGCAAAAATTTAAGATATGTAGACCTAACCAAAACCTACCTACCTAACTACCTGGAGTAGTAGTGATGAGGAAAATGAAAACGTCAACGACAATGCTTAAATTGATAAAAAAGTTTAAATATATTTTTTACCTTTAATCATACTTTTTTTATGATATTAAACTAACATTTTTTATTTTATACAACATGGCCATGAACGTAATATTTTTTTTATTAGATATCTTAAAAAATCGTAACCGACTAGGCATTCGCGCTCGCACCTACAGTGGACTTTCAATGTGTCTGGCAAGATGTAAAAACCATGAAAACTGTCCGTCTATTGAGGTAACATCTTTTTATAGGTCCCCAAGTAGCATATATAAAATTTAGCTTTTATACTATACCGAAAGTATAATTATAATTAATTAAAATTTAGGGGTGTCTGGCAGGGGGTAGCAACTGTCATAAGTGTCCGGCAATGGATGACGAGATTTCTAAAGTTATCCCGATGAAAATATAAAAAAATTGAGCTTTATACTCTCATAAATTTTGTGTACTATTTTGTACACCTTTACTACCTGCTATCTGCCAAGGTAACCACTACCCAAACTCCATAGTCGCTGGTCGTTCTTACCTGTATAAGGGATATGTACAGAGAAACTTTCAGCTTTTATAAAATAACGAAGGTCTGGCTGTCGTGGGCTCTTGCTCTATAAGTTTTTTTAATGCCTTTAAATAAAACCCTAGATTGTTATACCTCATTAGATAGCTGATGAAACATAGATATTTTAAAACAGATTTGCCGAACAACTGTCATAATATTTTTTTTAGATATTCCTTAGAGAAAAAAAAAATATTTTCATTTCTTAACTTTCACTTATCTACTACGGCCTATTAAATTAACTTATGCACTATTTTAATGACAGACGTTCTATCATTAGGCGTTCCTAAAGCATCTTATTAGACATGTAAAAATGCAATAATAATAATAATAATAAGACACACAAAATAAACAAAATGAAATTTAGTAGCCTAAAAATCGGTAATTTTCAATTAAATGTCGAATATCTCGAAAAGGGTTAAGTTTAGGGTAGGGTGTTTCATAGTGATAAGTCAGAAATGATGGGTACTCTACACCCTTAACGGATCTAGCACGACTTTTTCGGTAACCCTGTATTTCGAGAAGCACTCATGGACTTGATGAAAGAATAAGTACTAAATACGACAATAATAAAAGATAGAAGTATAATTCCTGCAGTTATAAAGAATCTGACTAGGTGAAAAAGTTAGGGAAATGTTTACTTTGTAGGAAGTTCAAAATAATGTCTTACTTCGTAGAGTGATTAGGCACCTTCTGGGTTAGCTTGCTCCATCGTAGGTCAGTCAAGATAGCTTCTCCATATGACAGATTATATCCATAGTGTGAAGTTTTGCATGTAATATCATTATTGGCCTGTAATTTCAGACCCATGATTTATTTACTAAGGAACTTCCGAAAAGCTGGTCATTGAATGGATGACCAATATTTTTTTTATCTCTTACTCCTTAAGTGTTCCCCGTCCGGGCCATCCTCCTTACAGTGTTTTGTTTTGTTCATAAGGAAGGCTTGTGCCTTGTGCATGGGATATCAATATGCTCTCCCTGCATTGGACTGGACTTCCAAAGGTTGTGCGTTCGATTCCCGCCTGATAATTCACTTATGAGCCGAGTCGATGTTTTCTAGTATTTTCCTATTAAAATAATTTCTCTTATAAGATAGCATTCCAAAACTGCAAAAAACATATAAAAGTTAAAAATACTATTGGAAAAGTTTTGAGATAAGTACCAGTTACCACAACTTACATAGGTCGACCACTTAGTCTAGTGGTCTGTGGTTAAAGCATTTTTCATGGTCATTATTTCAGGGTCCTGGGTGCAATTAAGAAAACAAACTTTTCTATATGGGTTTCGGATTTGCGTGTTGTGGTAATATCATTGTTTCTGATTTCTGTGCTTTAGCTATTTAGGTTCAGAACATTGTAATTTATGTCAGTAATAGTTTTAGTGAACTATGCGATTTCGACAATAGAAGCAATGAAGCAATGACCAAATAGCAGCAGTGGCAGAGCTGCTGGTACTTTGAAACTGTATTATTATTAATAGTATTATAGTAGTTAGTAATTAGCCTAGCCCAAAGTAAGCACTGTAAGGCTTGTGTTATGGATACTAGGGTAACGGATAGATATACATATATGAGGCATAAATGTGTAATATTCACAGAAACATATATAAACACCCATAACTCAGGTATAAATACTCGTATTCATCATACAAACATCTGCCCCTTCCGGGATTTGAACCCAGGACCGTGGGTGCGAAAGGCAGGATCGCTACCGTTGCACCAAACGATCGTCAAAATTAAAAATTTTAAAGTCAATGTTTAATTTAATGATATTCTTACAAAATTTATGTGCTGTTTACTGTACATACAAATTGTTGTTTTACGGTTGTTTGGAGGTCAGTTATCGATTCAGCTTTCCGTACGTTTTCATAGATTAACGCATAACGTTCTGGACAAGTGGTTGCCCTTATTATAACATAAAAACAGTCGAAGTCGGCCTATTTTCTTACATAACACAATGTAACTGCACTATCACCATTTAAAATATTAGTCGAACTACAATAAAGCTGAAAGAAAAAGAAATTAGACTTAAATCTCTTTTACTAATAAAATGTAATATATATATTTTTTACTATAGATAATTCTTAAAAGCTTGTTTTTTTTTGTTTAATTTTTATTTACTTACGTAAAAATACGTCATCTATTCTTCAATTAAGTAACGTTACTATTCTAGTCTGATTTATGTATAATTGACGTTTGCTTTGTTTAAGCGAGACAGCGCTCCTTTTTCACGTGTGCTTTTTAAATGTATATTATAAGTCAATAACGTTATTATAGTATTTACCTTGGAAGAAATCTAGAACTAGAGTTCTCGTCAAGACCAATCAAACAAGACCAAACTAGAGGGGGTTGTGCCGTTTAGAGTTCCCGTGACCACCTTCCGGGTCCATCTTTAGATCAGCTCCATGTCATAACAATATTGCATTGGCATCCTATTTACATGTACATATATAATTTCAGCTCTTTCGGAAACGGGGCAGTGGGTCTAATATAACTTAAAAGATTTGGTTACAGACAGACAGACACCAGGACATGTGAAACTAAGTAAAGGCTTTAAAAAAGAATGTTATTTTGCAAAATTATTATTTGGTCATGCTACGTAATTTCTTTTTATCTTTATGCTAACAACAAGGTCACTTTAATTTACGTGTAAATTTTTCATGGACGCTGTTCCGCGTCATTGTAGATAACGAAATTTATGTAAATCGTTTCACTGATCCTTACCTGTTTGGTGCCACTTAATAAGGCAGTTTGTATTATAAGTATTGGGTTCATGATCGTGAATAATGGTGAATTTCTCCTTGGTTTAAAAAAAGGTTTTGTAAAGGGTTACTGTGGATGGTAGTTAAGCCATCTCGAGGCTGTTTCATTCCTTAAAAGCTTTTCTAACTTTGGTATTACCTTTTATGAATACAAATACTTATTCTCGAAATTTTAATGAAAAATTCTACTTTGATACTTTCTAAAAGTGATGTGAATTTAATATTCAAGAGCACAATCAACTTGTTATCAGGCCTCTTGTGAATTTACCAAATCTTTTACTTAAAGCTTTTATAATTTATTACAGATATCCCAAGATATACAATCACCGATCGCCATGACGTTTAAATTCTATGAATTAACGACATACAAATTTTATAGTATAAGTTTGTTTGGTTGTAAAAATTATAAAACCACCCTTGCAAGTTTATATCAATGCACTTTATTTTGATTTTTAATCCTGCGGTATTATTATTAATTTAGCGCTCTCGCCGGCATTTTGCGGTAAGGCAACGAATTTGGTTATTATTAGCATAGTGTAAATACGTTATAGTTCCAATCTTAAAATCCGACAATCGACCGGGTAACTGAATTTTTACTGTAGTTAATTATGCCCGTAATTGTAATAAGTGCTTTGTAAGGCCACGACTTGCTGAAGGGAGCTTAAAACCATTTAGGACTTAATCTGGAGTGTGGTCATTGTATTTTAATTGGAATCACTCAAAAAATTTATAGTCTATAAGCACGATGGTTGAACAAGAGAGTTAAGAAGACCATGAGTATGATTCAAGAAAGCATGCATTGAAGAGAAAGTGGCAGTGGATTCGTACTCGTGTGGCCAATTTGGGTGAGGATGCTGTCTTTATTTGACAATGCCCGGCCTTATAGTGGTCGGATTGCGAATGACTACCTTCAAGAGGTGAACATTAACTGTAGGGAGTGGTCAGTAGGCAACATTGACCTTAACCCGATCGGGCATATTTGTGACGAGCTTAGAAGATACATGAAACAGAGAACGAAACCTTCCCCCGATCACGTTTAAAGAGCTCAAAAACATTGGTTATTTTGTTTTTTTTTAAGTGACAAACTATCATGTTGGATATTTGTCTACAAAACACAATGTAATTCACTTAGCTAACATACTTAGTTTCGAAATTATCAGGTCTCCTTTATGTGTCCTGGATTCATTACTCTCGAGTGTAAATGTTATGATCTTGAGTGAGACGCTACTGTTTGAAGGTGACGTCTCTTTAATTTTTAAAGTTGACAGAATCACTTTTTGTTTGGACTATGTAAACAGTTTTCTTTTTAAAATAGCGCACTGGTTCACTATTCATAACAAGTTTAAATCTAATTTAATTGTGTAAAATTTACAAATTTAGTTTTATATAAACGTAAACGGTGTAACAGTCAAACTTGTAAATTCCAAAAAGTTTTAAGGCATTAGGTACTTAAGACTCGACACAAACTGTTAAAAAAATAAGGCTAATGACTGATATTTAAACAGAAATAATGTTAGTTTTATAATTTTTATATATTTTATGCATTTTCAATGCGATCTTATAAGATAAATTATTATAATAGAAAAATACTAGAAAAATCGACTCGGGTTACAAGTAAATTCTCAGGCGGGAATCGAACCCGCAACCTTTGGAAATCCGGTCCAATGCTCTCCCAATTGAATTGGGTTCGATTCCCGCCTGAGAAATCACTTGTGACCCGAGTCGATTTTTTCTAGTATTTTTCTATTATAATAAGAAATAATGTTCTTTTTAGTTTTTTTTAGTATCATGGCCTTTTAGTTGTTATTGGAGACAGTGCCAATTTTGATGATGTATTTAATCACCAAAAAAAGAATCTAATACTACTTCTATCTAGAGATTCTCATCGAGAACTCTTAAGAAAGTTAAAATATAAACAGTTGCTTCTCAATATCTATAAAAAATATGATGTATGTAAGGAAATTTATAATTTATAATTTATAAGGAATTTTATAATATTAGGAACCACTCAAACTTGTTGTTCCAAGATATGGGCTCTAAGAATAAGGGGCTTATGTTTTTATTTTTTTTTTTTTTTTTTTTATGCATTCACAATGCAATATTTCTATAAGATATAAAATACGTGTGTAAAAAACAACCACGCCTCCGAGCCCTCAGATGGGATCCCATCTGAGGGCTCGGAGGCGTGGTTGTTTTTTACACACGTATTTTATATCTAATAAGGGGCTTGTTTTGGGGTAGAGGTAACTTATACTTTTTAAATAAATAAATAATAAAATAAATATTTCTTACATTCACACCAATTAGCCTAGCCCAAAGTAAGCACTGTAAGGCTTGTGTTATGGATACTAGGTTAACGGATAAACATACATATATGATACATATATATCCATAGAAATATATAAAAACACCCATGACTTAGGTACAAATGCTCGTATTCATCATACAAACATTTGCCCCTTCCGGGATTTGAACCCGGGACCGTCGGTGCGAAAGGCAGGATCACTACCGTTGCACCAAACGGTCGTCAAACGGTTTTTATAACAAAGCTCCACATAATGTCACTAAACTACTTAATGCAAAGTTTAAAAATATTGTTTAAGATACAGGCATGAACAAAGGTTATTACAATATAGGTATTAATTTAAAGACAAAACCTTATTTTTAAACGCAGTATTGTATAAAATTCTTTCAGTGTAATAGCAATTTTTTATACGTCTTCAGTAGTACAAGATAAATGCTTTTCAAACTACTATTAAAGAGAAAAGGAACTGCCCTTTCCGAGTTTCTTGCAGTTTCTTCTCAGTTCGAGGTATCTTGATGTAAGACGGAAGCCATTGCATAGCTGTTGCCGTTTAATAGACGCGTTATTAATGCTCATCTATACATATAAATTAAATTGAAGTGTCTGTTTGTAATATTGAAATAACCGGTTTTTACTACATGCATATGAATATATATACGGTACATACACCAAAATAACATGTTTTACGATTTTTGTCTGTCTGTCTGTCTGTTTGTTCCGGCTAATCTCTGAAATGGCTAGACCGATTTTGACGGGACTTTTATTGGCAGGTAGCTGATGTAATAAGGAGTAATTTAGGCTACTTTTATTTTAGAAAAAAACTTTTATTTTGGAAAAATAATATTACTGCAATAATACTACTGCAACGCGTGGCTGGGTCAGCTAGTATTTAATAAAACGCATTTTTTTTTTGAAAATCATCAGAAAACTATATACCCCTGTTTTCCTGCTTTTCAGTAAAGGCGGGAGGATTTGTTTTATCTTTCGAGGATTTAAAAAGACATGAATTATAAATATTAATTATTTCCATCATAGTAAAACAAAAACTTTCGAAAACACGAACTTTAATGAACGCACATACATAACAAAACTATTGGCATGGAACCTTACGATTGAACCAAAGAGTCATTTTAAATTATCACACCAAACGTCGGCCATTGTAAAGGGTCTGGCGGATGGCGCGCGTTGCCATAGTAACCCACATCGATTGTTGGAAGCGCATCTTGCACCGCCTGGAAACACACCTAATAAGGCTTTGTGGGTTTTAGCAGTTGTGAAGATAGGGTTGTATACGTTACATAATATAGGGCTATTTTGGAAATAGTGTTTGTTGGTATAGAATAGGTTAATAGCAGCTTATTACAGTTTAACGTTTTTATACAAATTTCAGGCGTCTTCTTGTATTACTTAAAAACCTCCTCTGGTCAAATCAACGATATGAAAGATATTTTTTGAATTAATTTGTTGTTAACTATAGCTGGCTACCGGCCCGCTTTGATTTCATTAAGGTTGAAGGAATGGTACATAGGTAATAAATATATATTGCCCTATCTATGTCTTCGAATATAGACTTTTCTGAAGGTAAACAGTTTTTCAAATTACAAAAACCTGGTTCCGGAGACTACAGAGACATAACTTATTACAGATAAAATCCGTTGTTTTATTATTTTTTTATAATACCTATAGAAAAACTTAAAGGTATTTTATCTATGAAGCCAATGACGCGATAAACAATGACGATTAGTAGCTTTTTAATAAAATTTTATTCATATTTGAGAAGAAATTATGAGCGGCACAGTTAAAATTTTTCCTTTTCAATCCTTTTCGTATCCGAAATTCTCATCAAAGCAGATTGTTCAATAGCTTCGGTTATTCGATTATCTATTCAGAATTATTTACGGTATTTTAGATCAGAGAGGGGATCAATTTATTTTTACTCGCCGTTTAGGAATTAGAATATTAAAGACATATAATAATGATATAAGTAGATATTTCTTGGTTTTATTACCCAATTAAAATATCTAATTCACGTTGACTGGTAGAGGAAGTTACTAGCATTAAGTTCGCCTGTTAGTTCTTTGGTCATTAATTTTTTTTTAGAAATTAAGTTTTTGGTATAAGAGCTGTGTCGTAAATATAGAATACAGAATAGTACCATGTTGCCTTAGATTGCCATAAGTACCTGAGACACTCGACGAAAAACCAAGTTAAATAGATACATATTTTTGTTTATTAGTTTCGAAAAACTCCACCACCTTTTATCCAAAGTTTCATGTGTCTAACCTAATTTTCGAAACAATTTTTTCAGTTCGTCGTAGACACGTTTTCTACGGCCTTCTCGTTCGCTGTTAGGACAATTTCCGGACAAAAAAAACTGTATCTCTTTTAGATGATATCTTTACTTAATTTTTTGCATTGATAATGCCATATGTCTACAATATTTAAAATACACCCATAAAAACAACATCGCCGAGCTCTCAGTTGGGCTCGCTCGGATAGTTTTAAATCTTTAATTTTATTTTTAGTTTGAGGAATAAAAATAAGCCACATGGTGGCTAATCGGGAGTGGAAGCAGGTTGACCCATGACTTTGACCAGTGTGGTGTCAAGGAAGTCTCGTTTTGCGAGTTGAATGCGCGCTTAAGCTCATTGTCGTGGTAAAGTAACCCGCGAAGCCCGGTAATCAGGCCCTGATTAACCCTTAGGCTAATAAGGCTGCAGCCTAGGGCGCGAGAATCGAGGGGAGGCGCGCTGAAATCGTGTCTACGCATGCACTAATCTAGCATCATTGCATCTACCCTACATGCAATTCAACTAGATCGAGACAAAACACTAAAACTAAGTGCATTTGAGAATCCCTGAATTTAACAATAAATTTTGAATTTTTAAAAGCGCGCGATAATTAGCCTAGGGCGGTCAGAATTCTTGATCAGTCATTGCCGGTAATCGGTCGTTTGTTGCTCATTGAAGTGAAAACTTTTGGCAGGCATTTCGTAGTATATACTATTGGGCGTTGATGCCGCTTTGATTTTGTAATGGATTCGCCACCAGATACCCCGTCAAAGTGAAGACACTAGCGATTAAATTATCTCTTTGATATTTGATTGCTTCACTTTGATAGGCTTTGTTTCGTTTTGTGTCGAACTGTCGACTAACGCTTTGTTTCTTATTCACCTGTCAAAAATCTGCCTGTCGTAAACGCGCTCAGACAACCCTACTACAAATTTATCAATCATGACACCAATACACATCGGCCTGCTACTGAGTTTCAGTGAGATTCTGTGGGACCCAGAGTAAAGCATCCTACTAGTGTTGTAAAAATAAGCGCATAGCGTTGAGCGTTCAGCTCGGAACCGACGCTCCTAAGCGTTTAAGACTCACGAGCGTTAAAAGTTCGAGCTTTAACGCTTGAGTCGCGCACTCAAGCGCCGAAGCGATTTATTTTTTAAAGACGGTATGCATTACCTATATACTATATTATAACATATAAAATACGCATGCAAAAAACCGCTACGTCTCCAAATTTCGACGCGTCTGCCAGTGACTCGGTAGCTAGGCGGTCAATATACTCGCCCGGATAGCGAAAGGTCGTAGGTTCTTATCTTACCTGAGGGCTCGGAGGCGTGATCGTTTTTTACATGCATATTTTATATCTTATAGAAATATGGCATTGTGAATGCAAAAAATAAAATTAAAAACATTATTATAGCTGGTTCCATCTTAATCGATAGTTTAATCTTTGTAAAAATATTGCTTACGATGTTGAAGGTAGTTAGCGTTCAACATTGGTGGAACGATACTAGCTCATAGTAGAAGTTGAAATATGTTTGTAAATTTCGACGCGTCTGCCAGCGTCTCGATAGCTCAGCGGTCAGAGCACTCACCTGGATGGCGAAAGGTCATGGGTTCGAATCCTACCTGAGGGGCTCGGAGGCGTGGTCGTTTTTTACATACGTATTTTATATCTTATAGAAATATGGCATTGTGAATGCTAAATAATATGTTTTTTTATTAAAATGCATATACTCGTATGTAACGTTTACACCTATGCTTGACGTTATTGACGCTCGAGTCGAGAGTCGAGTCTAGTGCTCTATATAAGCGCTTTTACTTAAAGGCTCAAGCTAGTGTTCGAGCTTTTTAGAATCGACTCCCACAGTTTACAAGCTGCTAACTCGACTCAAGCGTTTAAGAGCCGACTCAAACGTTTTAGAGCCGATTCGAGCGTTTTTACAACACTTTATCCTTCTCACGCGTAGGTACTCTTGTACTTGTGAACGCTTTTCAATTCAATTTGTAATATTATGCTGAATTTCTTCGTACGTAATTTTCTTTATTACATTTTCACTGCTGCTAGTTATCTTCGGCAACAAGCGTCGAAAGACTACCGCTCCCTTCTTCGTCCCCCAAAGTAAGACGACCGCGCTTGAATTAAAACGCAAGCGCAAACGATGGATGCTCCCTTTAGAAGGCCCTACATCTATAAACTCCATTTGAAGTCGATCAAACGGCTAGTCCGGTTTAAAGCTTTATTTGAAATCATAAAAACCATCACAGAAAAATGTTCCGGACGCAGATTTATTTTTTAATAAAACGGTAATTTAATATGACTCTAAAAAATTTGGAGAGAAATTCCAACTTCTTTCGCAAAACTTTCTGAGTGACCTCGTACTTACTATTGGGAAATTCGTTCACTTGTTTCGACCTTAAGGTTTCGAGAAGCTAACTTTTAAACTGCTAATACCTTCTCTGGCTTCGGGTTTTCCATGTTTTTTTGATTGCCCGTGGCTAACAAGGTACTCAGTTTTTACAATAAATGTAAGGTTTTAAACAAAAATTGTTACTCGAAAACTTTGTAAAAGTTTTGCTTTAATTTTGTAAGATTTTCAGTAAAAATTTTGCACAATTTCATTGGAAGTTTTTTAAGTTTCGCCTGTTTTGGGTATTCAGAAATAATAGAGGTTCCTAGAATATTTTACAATGCTTTAAAATAATTAATCTACAAAAAATATTGTCTGTTTACGGACGATAATTTTACGTGATAACGTCATAAGAAAACATTGAAGAAAAATTGTATAGTTTTATGAATTGAATTGAATTATTTTCACTGTATTATCATTATTTTGTATAATACAAAGAAGGAGTTAATTGAAATACTATATAAAAGCAGTTGACTTTTTATACGATCGTTTATACATGAATATAAGTAATAATAACTTTTAGCACTCGCCGACCGATGCTACTTTTAATCAAAGAACAAATATATGAGACTAGCTTTCCGCCCGCGGCTTCGCCCGCGTGGAATTCGGTTATATTGCGGTATAAAGCACAACTATAAGAAAACTTCTCATTCCCACGGAAAAATCTAAGAAGCGCGATGTAACGCTGGATACAATTAGTTGTTAAACCAAAACTGAATGGTAAGTGGCAAAACACTATATTATATGTTTTCCCTTGTGGAGCAAAACATGCAGATTTTGGGCACTGGAAACCCGGGAACATGCTACATAGAGCTGACCATGCGAAAAACAATGTTTTTCCAAATGTACTCCAGCAACCCTTCGAGTTTGGCCTTGTGCTTTATTAATGGTCTTTGCAAATGAAACCCTTATAGGAAATTGTAGTCTTTTAAATTGAAATGGGAGGTCTGTGGGAATAATCGGAATCCGAGGAATGAGTCATTTAGTGAATCGTTTAGCTTCAAAATTTACATGTTCATATTCGTTTGCAACATATAAGTAGATGTAAAAAAAACAGTTTAGACGATAAAACAAATTGTACGTCATCCCTCGGGAATTCCTCATTTTCGGGGATTCATTATCGTATCATTTAGCTTCTAAATTTACATGTTTATATTCGTTTGCAATATTTTACCTTGTTTTAAACGACACACAGCGCCATCTACAATCCA
Source organism: Calamotropha paludella (assembly GCA_927399485.1). NCBI lineage: Eukaryota > Metazoa > Arthropoda > Insecta > Lepidoptera > Crambidae > Calamotropha > Calamotropha paludella. Next base: position 21,921,439 of record OV656812.1, read on the forward strand.
TCCATCAAGCAAACAATATTTTTGTTTTTCCTCGGGAATATCAATTTTTTTCCAGGATAAAAAGTACCCTATTATTTAATCCGGACTTTTATCTTTCCGTCTGAAAAATTTCAAAGCAATCGGTTCAGTAGTTACGGCGTGAAAGCGGAACAAACAAACGAACAAACAAACTCACTTTCCGATTTATAATATTAGTAAGGATAAGGATTATATCGCTAATCAAATTATTAAAATGCAAGAAATAATTAACTTTTTTGCAGCTATTGTTGTTGTTATAAACAATGAAAACCACATTAACTTTTATTCCACTTTATAAACAATTGAAAAAACAGTTCATGTGTAGGTTGTGTGCTGCCGCTGTCTCTCTTCTAATCGGCCGCATCGGCTGATGGAGTGGAAGAGAGATAGATGCGTCACAAGCCGAACGTTTAGGCCGATCGTGCCTCCATCGCTTGTTCCACGCTCTCGCTTGCCCGCTCGGCTCAGGCGGAGCGTGACAATGAGTGATGCGTTTTCGTGTGTGCAGTCGGCGTTAATCGATTTTTAGGACGTTATCACGTCAAAAAAGATTTTTAGGTATTAATTTCGCTTAGAAGTTATTAAATAAATGGAACGAGTATAAACTTGTTTATGTCACAAGTACAGAAAAGTCTAAACTATAACAGGAAAACTATTCATTCGTCTCATCATTACCAGCCTTTTAACGAAGGTAAGGCCTGTATCCCACCTTGCCTATTCAGCAATAGGCAACAATAACAGTGTTTTCAGCGAAACACTATTACCTATTGTGGCGTAAAAACTGGTCTCTATATAAAGCACCACGCGGGTCCCATGATTGGAAGGTACTAACGCTTGCAGATATAGCCGAAAATTCGATATTCGAAAGTAAATATTTGGTCACCCATGACCATTTGGTCACCTTGCAATGAATGCTTCACTTCCGTAAATAGAAGCAAAAACTCACTTTCTCCTGCATCATCCAACTCATCAATGAGGTCTCTTCATATACTAATACTTCATATACTGATATTCTATACTGATGTATTCTTCTACTCAAAGGCAATAGGTTTGACGAAATAAAGTATTTAATAAAAGCCATACCTAACTTAATTTACTGATTGTAACCGAAACATGAATAAACTTTCTGACTTTATAGGCGACACCAATTATACAACTTGCCAAACTATAATCACATTTACTGCAAAGGCGACGGTGGTTCAATTTATCTGTATAAATATAATATAGATAACTGTTGCTTTACATAGGATTTACTAATCCTATATTAGTACAGGCCTGACGATATTATGAATATAAAAAGCTTTCTCGATTAATACTCTACTCAATTAGAGTGGCGAAGGAGATCGATACTTTTTGGCAATTATAATATCTAATTATACAAAGGCAATTGACGTCATGTAATCTTTTATTTGACATACATGAAGCCGGATATGAAATTCTATATAGAATTGAAAAATGGTGCCACAGACAAAGAGAAACTATATCACCATTAGGGAAACTTTAAGTCATTTGTGTATAAATTAAAATTACCATTCATTTAATGTGTCAACAAAAGAGTCATCTCCATCAAATATTTTAAAGAAATTGGCATTCGAGAACCTCAGAAAATAAAAGATAACTAAGCAATGAAAACACTGCACTATGATAATGTATACCGTTTTTTTAGACTACTTTAAAGACACAAGGAATTAAAATTATTCAGAACAATTTATTTTCAAACAAACTCAGGGTAGGTGTTATTATTCTAAGGAAGTAATAAACAAAAACAAACAGCAAAATAAAAGTTATTAACCCTGTAAATGTGGACTGGATCAATAAAAATATAATAGATTTATTGAATTTGCGATACGAATACAGCATCAAACTAAAATGATTCTAAATAATAAAAACTTAAAACAAGAAACAGAATGAAATTCATGTTTTACAAAGAAAAGGATAAATATTTGGTTTCGTAAATTATTTACTGACAGCTAATCTGAAGAGAATGTGGAAAGTTATTAATAATATCACATGTAATAAAAATAAAACTAACATCGCATACTTTGAAGGAGTTCAAAGCAAGTATCGAATTTCTTATATTTAAGGCAAAAAATAAAATATTAACTTGATTTTCAACACTTATAATTAGCAATGAATTCATTAATCAGTTAAATAGTAGAAATATTTGAAAAGACAAGAAAATTACTTGGATAAATTAATTAATAAATCAAGTCAAAATTACAGCAATTCTTGATTGTATTTTGGAAGTCTGCGCATTGCATTCCTCGCAAGGTACGCTCACTTATATAACTCTGGTGACATCTCAGCTTCAGTATTTAATGGAGGCGTGGGGTTGAACCGCTTACAATTTATCTTGATGCTCTTATTTTTCTGAAATTTACTTCTGATTCCGTTGAATCTGGAGATTTTTCGTTTTGATGAACTAATGGGAGGTGCAGCAGGTGCTGTTCTCGTCTTGGTGGTGGTAGTAGAACTTTCAGGTTCTGTTGCCAGCGATATTTCAGGGTCCGGTGTTTTAGACTCATCGTTACTAGGCGAGTTTAACAAATATGATATTTGAACAGCCAAGTTGATTGAACAGCCAAGTTGATTGAACAGCCAAGTTAAACAGCTACAGTGGTTGATTCAACATTGTTAGGCTCCTCAACTGTGGCTTCAGTCGTAGACCGTGCCCTTACTATTGATGGATGTTGCGGTTTCAAAGAGATTTCTCCTTCTAGAGCAGTACCTTGAGATTCTTCGCTCAGTTCTTTCGTATCTTTAAAGGATAACATTGTCAAATTAGTATATAAATTTTAAATACTTAATAAAATAAAATATTTGAGGTTTATTTAATTTCAGGCAAAAGGCTCTATTTATATGAAACTTTCTTTATATAAAAAAACACCGCTGGCTCCATTCGCCCTGGCACCCAATTTTACCTAAGAATTCATTCGCACAGTTTGAGAAATAAAATTAAAGTCCAAATATTCAAGTTTCGTACAGGCTTTAGAAACAAAACGACATTGTTTGAGTTCTTCAAAAAATTATCTGAAAATATTTAAGAGTATTCTGCAAAACTGAAACTTCTTCGACAGTTAAGAATTGGAAAAGAAGGTTTTTTTTCGGAGAAATAAAATATTTGTATCTTATTTATAGTGAACTCTATTTTTTTATACGAAATAAAATATTTAAGCATATTATTTACTATAAAATAATACATCGATAAAACTTAATTGTAAAAACTTTCCACTTTTACGTTTGTATTGTCACGACGAATTGCCTACGCTTGACCCTTTTGCAATTTTCTTTCAGACCCTTTTTATAACTTTCGCCAACTTTGGGAAATAATGGTATAAAGTCTTGAAGCTGAGTATGCGGAGCGACTAAGTCATGAAACTTTGAAATATGAATAGCTAGGTAGGTATACGCTACAAAACTTTATATCTGAGGATATTTAAATGAGGGGCTTCTGGGTTGAAATCGTTTATCTTTTTTTTGAAGGAATGTTTCCAAAGTAGGGAAAGTTTTTCAAAGCAATACAAACATAGAGTAGAACTTATTCCCAAGTGGATTTGAAAAGACAGTTATAAAGGCTTAATTTCAATAAAAGGTCATAATTTCATTAAAAGGTCACAATTTCAATAAAAAGTCATTAATTTCATTAAAGGTCGTTAATTTCATTAAGAGGTCATAATTTTATTAAAAGGTCACAATTTCATTAAAAGTTCGTTAATTTCATCAAAAGCTCATAATTTTATAAAAAGGTCATAATTTCATTTAATAATCATTTCACATAGATATAAATTGCAGGTTATCCAAGTTTAGATATATTTTTTATCCGTTACTAGACAGCAACCTATATCAAATAATCACATTAGTTTGTATGACAATTCCAGATACGGCTAATAATAATTCGCGATCCGATATATACCCCGTAAAAACCTAAGTTAACGAAGATAGTAGTAAATTGGAGAGTCCGCTTATCCCATGTTTCTAATTTCGTATTTATAATAAATTCCTTTTGAATATTCCCAGCGCGTCGGTCCGAGCAGGCTTCCATTAAACTTCCTAGACAAAAATAAAGGAAATCCTTTGATTTATTATGAGTGCGCTGCTCTATAGATGTCAGTTTAAATATGTATTACGCCAGTCATCAGTGCTCTCAAAATAAATATTTTTAACTTTCAAACTTACTGTAGCAAATTTTCACAAATAAGGCAGTTATTCTTAACTTTAACAAATTAAAGAGTGCATTAAACATCTGATGAGTCAAGTTGTATTTTAAAACTCAATTAACTGTTTGGTTTTATTTTATTCAATTGCTTTGATAGCTATCCAGTAAAATTTTCTAGCTCCATGTGGAGTGAAGCTAAGAAAGAATATTTTCCAAGTTTCACAAAGTTTTTTAAAAGTACCTACGTACTTATAAAAACTTCATCGCATTAATTTAATACTAGTAACTTATCTAAAGAATTGCTGATTTTCCCTACACAATATTTTGGGTATTTCGCTGTTAAGCATTAAAGATGAGAATTTTTGTAATTTTTAGGTGTTGCAAAAATAATTTGTAGGTTTTTTAAATAGATTTTTCCTAGTTATTTCTTTTTGTTATATGTGCCTACTTAAAATACAACATTTTCGCAAAGAAGGATAGTGTAGTTATTAAGGAAAAATCAAAATATTAATGTGAAAAATAAAACTTTACATAACATATTCATAAAAATCGGCATTACTTATGCTTTTTCTCTATTTATTAAATGTTTTAAATGACCTACCTCATATTACACATATTTTATGTTAGAACGTGGCTATTCTTTATATGTCGCCCATTTATTTATTGCGTAAAGTTATCGATTTGTGAGACAGTAACTATTGGCCCTGACAAGGGCAGCACGGGTCACTGACCACTATGAAGCTATTATAGGGTGTGAAAAAAGTGAATGACGACATTTCATTTTTTAAGTACTGCAAGTACTTAAGAAGGATGCATTAAAGTCTTATCACTTTATTATTATGTTGAAGGCAAAATATATAGGGTTGACAAAGAGTATATAATAATTATTTCAGTCGAAAGACATTCACTCCAGACGGAAGTCACTCCAATGAGGATTATTCAATAATCTGCACCCTTGGCAGGCGGGTCGGAGAGCACTGTAAAAGAACACAATTCAGAAACCTCTGCTCTTCAATTTTGGATTTATAGATGTGTAGTGATAACTCCAAGTATTTTATTACTCGGTTTTTACCTCAACGCAACATTTTCGTTGACTTTAGTTGTAAAATAGGTCACCACGAAAAGACACTAACTGAAATACCTACAGAATTCTCGTAGAAATGTCACCTATTTCAACCATTTCGATTTGGTAAAAGTATTGAACGGCTTGTTAATTGATAAATGATGACTATTAAATGGAAAGTCCAATATGAATAAATTTAATTGATACGAAAACAGCCTTGGGTCCAAAGTGATTTATTTGTAAAAGTTTTTATTTATTTTTAGTTTTTATTTACTCATAAAACATAAAAATGTAGTTTTATCGACATAAGCACAACATATGGTATTATGAATCTTTTTGGAGATTTGTGTTTCTCTAAAACTAAATATTTTTTATATCGTCAATAGCGTTAGTAGTGCACGCGATATTAATAATTTTATTGGTATTCTTGACATCGTGGGTTACATAGTAAGAATTTTAGTAGAGAATCCTAATTTTTTAAAATAAAATATTACTATGTCCACCCCGAAAGACCATTGTCAATATTTGTTAAAGAATTTTCAATTTCGCAATATTTTTTACATTCACACTAATAAGCCTAGCCCAAAGTAAGCACTTTTAGGCTTTTGTTATGAATACTAGGTTAAGGGGTAGACATACATATATGATACATGTATGTATGTATGTCTATGAAATATATATAAACACCCATGACTCCGGTTGGTCGTATGCATCTTACAAACGTAAGCCCCTTCAGGACTTTCGGAGCAAAAAGCAGGATAGCTACCGTCGCACCAAATGGTCGTCAATGACAACCCCATCGATTTTGCACTTTTTAACTTTTTTGTTCGTTTTACTAACGAGTATTATGTTTATTTATTACTTTTATCTTTTTAACTTCTTAAATTGAAATAATATTATGTTAAAAACAGCATATGAAACACTTTCTTAGCTGTAACATTTTCAGCAGCTATGACCAACCCTTGAAGTGATTCATAGCATTTCAGGGACACTCGTTATTCGATGACGGAGACCTTCACAATGACATTGAAACTACCAGTATAGTGACTAATTCCTTAGCAATCGCGCTATCGAATAGATGTGGTATACATTTTTTATTTAATGTTAACACAGAGTGTTCCAGAGAGACGGTTAGTATTCTTTCTTCAGTGGCAGAATTCAACAGGACATTATTTTTGCGTTTTGATTTTTACAAACGCTCGTATTCATCCCACAAACATCGTACTTCCCGGGACTTGCACTTGAACCCAGGAACGTCGGAGCAGGGTCGTAACCATTTCGTCAAACGATCGTCAACCGATCTGAGGAACATTTTGACGTGACAACGTCTTATAAATTGGTTTGCCGGGTGACACTTCAAGAAACTGCGTTACGCTCCGCTCACGTTATGCGCTTACAATGAGAGCGAGTGAGAGGCACGCGTCCCTTCCACTCGGGCATGGTTAGCCCGCCTAAGAGCGAGAGAGACAGACATAAAAAGTGGAAGGGACGCGTGCCTATAAATTAATGTTTTAAATATAATTCTTTGTATAAATAAATGTTTTAAATTGTTACTATTATTTCATCCTTCTTCCTACTATACGAATGAATATTCACATTAAAATTATTTTACCACTCAAAGTCGTTGTCACGTAAAACTTTCGCCCGTATACCGACTTTTTTACCTCAGAAAACTTACAATATTATTTATCTCTTTATACAGCAAATTTAATGTTGTCGTTCGGGGTAATAAAAGGGTTATAACGATACCGCTTACATCAAATCTGTTCAATCATTTAAGAGTTATGGCGGAATTATTATCATCATATCATTAAGCTATGATGAAAATATCATATTATTATTGTCTTCAATTTATTAATTGTATGCTTATATAATGCTTATTTATATTGTTATGTTCTGTTTCACAATATTTATATTTTAAGTTACCATATTCCTTTCCTTTTTCTTTTTTGCATGTGATACGCCATTTTCTTTTGATTAGTAGGTGTAACGAAATAGGTTTATGACAAGATCTCTTATAACATTAAAAGTATGTCATCTACTGGCATTATAATAATTATTTCGAAAAAAGAAGCGATTTCTTGGTAGTGCATATTTCATTGACGTAAAATGTATTTGGAAGTACATTTATTGTGTTTATTGAGTGATTGCTCAGCAATACTTTGATCGATTCAAGCGAAAGTAACACTTGATAGAGCTCACGCTACATTAGGTGTGATTCATAAAACATATATATCTGTGATCATTAGAGATTTATCTATATCATAGTCTGTGCTGTAGAACTGTAGAGACAAAACGTTTCACGTACTATGGCTGCATCCCCGATTTTGTGCAAAAATAAAATAGTGTAGTAGAATTAATTGTACACACACTAGTGATAGCGTAATTAACCTTGGGTGCAATATAGTCTCTACAATTTCATGTTCTAGTTCATAGAGTTCTAATAATTTATTTCATATATATAATAACCCAGTAAATATTAAATAAAACAAAAATATAATAAGATAATCAATAATATGCAAAAGTGCGTAAAAGTATACGGTACGGTCGAGAATGCGATATTATAAAAAATAATGCGACATTACATATATGGCTCCTATTCTATTGAAAAAGCAAATGCACTAGAATCCAGCCGTTTCTCAAGTTGTGGAGAATCTGTCTAATATAAAAGTTATTCCTGTCTCTGTCTTTTATATTCATTATGTTCATTTAAAAAAAGTGTGAAGTGACAGGAATGCTTGATAGAATTACGGCAGGAAAATGCTCGTTTATGTAAATGTTCTGAAAAAACATAAAGACGGCAACAAGACTGAGGTACATATACGGAAGTCTAAGCTTAATTTTTACATACTATCTATTTACATATTTCCACATAAAAAACGAAAACTTGTCATCAAAATATGGGCTGCGTGAAGATTAAATCCTTACTAATATTATAAATTGGAAAGTGAGTTTGTTTGTTTGTTTGTTTGTTTGTTTGTTCCGCTTTCACGCCGTAACTACTGAACCGATTGCTTTGAAATTTTGCAGACGTAAAGACAAAAGTCCGGATTAAATAATAGGGTACTTTTTATCCTGAAAAAAATTGATATTCCCGAGGAAAAACAAAAATATTGTTTGCTTGATGGATGGATTGCATATGGCGCTGTGTGTCGTTTAAACAACATAAAATATTACAAACAAAAGTAAATTTAGAAGCTAAATGATACGATAATGAATCCCCGAAAATGAGGAATTCCCGAGGGATGACGTAAAATTTATTTTATCGTCTAAACTGTTTTTTTTTACATCTACTTATATGTTGCTAACGAATATGAACATGTAAATTTCGACGCTAAATGATACGAAAATGAATCCTCGAAAATGAGGAATTCTCGAGGGATGACGTACAATTTGTTTTATCGTCTAAATTGTTTTTTTTTTACATCTACTTATCCTGAAATCACTAAAGTCAACGAATTACTAATTGGTATAAGTATTAGTTACTTTATTTAGTTCTCGAGGTATGCGATAGATGGGGCTGGGTGTTTTTTAAAACATGGTAACGATGTGTTTTTTAAAATACATAAGAAGTGGAATGATAGCTTACGCTATTTAGTTCTTTAGGTATGCGATAGATGGCGCTGGGTGTATTTTAAAACATGGTAACTATGTGTTTTTTAAAATACGTAAGAAGTGGAATGATAGCTTACGCTATTTAGTTCTAGAGGTAAGCGAAAGATGGCGCTGGGTGTTTTTTAAAACGTGGCAACGAAGTGTTTTTTTAAGATACGTAAGAAGTGGAATGAATTATATTACAGCGTTACATCGCGCTTCTTAGATTTTTCCGTGGGAATGAGAAGCTTTCTTATAGTTGTGCTTTATACCGCAATATAACCGAATACCACGCGGGCGAAGCCGCGGGCGGAAAGCTAGTAACAAATAAAATTATAGAAAACCCTAATTTTGAAATCAGTATTCATCAAAACCTTTTTAATCATACTTTTGTAGTAGTAAAATTCGGCTTCTAAGAGTCACCGCGATAATAAGTCGTTAAACAGATTTATAAACTATCTTCGAAACCTAAAGTTGTTTAATGGTGGCCCAAGATGTCGCGGCGTTTTAACCGCATTTCGGTCAAGTTGCGGAAATGATTGTTTCGCTCCGTGAAGCAGTTGACGGTACTATTTTGATTTATGTGACACAATATGAATTATATTATGTTAAACGACCGTTTCGGACATTCGTGAGCAATAAGGAATGTTGAAAATACTATAACAAACTATAGAGGTCACCATACTTTTTGTCTTTGTATTAAATAGTAATAATCCTGTGATCACGGCTCCTGTAAAGGAGTCGTAACGTCAGGATTAAACATACAATAATTTATGTGCAAAATCCGTAAAAAAGTATTTTTTTAAGAACTCTTTGCCTAAGTCTTTGTTTCCTGATAAACACAATTTAGGGGGCTTCAAGTCACGACTGAATAGGTATATTCTAGCCAAGCGCGTTACATCCTAGATCGCATCGTCGCTTAACATCAGGCGAGATAGCGGTCAAGCGATTTCCTATTCACGACAAAAAAAAGTGTTAAATAAATTTCGGATAACTGTTGGTGCAGAAGGCAGGATTACTACCGTTTCACCGGCCGGCAATCAATAGTAATGCGATGAGAAGCGGAATACCTCGTGTTAAATCTTACATCTGGCATCAGTTAACTATTGTTTGTATTATTATTCGCGCAGGTAAAAGAAGTTTCCGGAGTTATAGCTTCCTACGAGATCCTAATTCGCAAACTGAAAACCGATACTACATTTACTAAGCTTCAACAAGTACAAAGGTAACCTTAAACTTGCAAAGTTTCTGAGAACAATGGAATTAATACACTTTAATAATAATATAATTATATTTAAATTAATAATAAATCAAGTTATGTTATACTTATAAGGAAGTAATGTATAATTCAACTGAAAGACTAATATTTTTTCATTGTTTGCCATTACTGCAAGAGATCATTACTTTTCCGACAAAATCGGTCGGTTTTTATCGAGAATACACGCCATAATGAGTCACAGTAACCTTGTTATCGAGGAATATATCTATCTAATACGATCGGAGCGGTCTATTATAATTTATAGAACAAATTATAACAGTTTTCAGGTATTGATGACTCATGCCTCCACTGTTTTCAAACGTGTTACTGTAATACTCGAATTTTTCGTATTTATTATAGTTACAGGTACAAAATCGAAAACTTGTAAACAATTATTGTAAATTTCTAAAGAAAATTGGCGTTGTCTTGTTTTGCGCCATTCGCGCCACTATTGGCGAATAATGGAACCATTTTACGATATTATCTCCAATATTCTTTGACAATATCATGAGTTTAGTTGATTATATTCTCAAATCCCTAGTTGCTAATTTTTAATTTATTTGGTTACAGAAAATAAACTTAAAAATATATGATGAAACGGTCGACTGTTTTTTTGTAAATCAATTAATTAGTAAAATAAAAATATGTAGCTTACTTCCACAAGCAGCAGAGTAAGCTACATATTTTTATTTTACTAATGGATATGAACTTCCGCCAAGTAACTCCTGATTCTATCAAATACAATCAATTAATTTGTTGAATTATGAATACAGTTGCTGTATTTTTTTCTGTATTTTGAATGTTATCTTATATGATAAATTATAATAGAAAATATACTAGAACAAATCATTTCAGCTCCCAAGTTTTTCTCAGGCGGGACTCGAACCCGTAACCTTTGGATGGCCGATCCAATGCTCTCCCAATTGAGCTATCGAGCCATGTGAACCCATAGAATTTTTTTTAGTACTTTTTTGGGCTGTACGCCACCGTTGCTTCATCCATGAGAGAAATATCCTCGCATTTCGAAAGAAGCTTTCTCCAAATACCTATTGCATTTGCATTTTATGTTTTTCAATTAGAAATTATATTATTTGATAAGTATAAAAAAAAACAAATTAAAACTTTTAAGCCGTCGATTTTTTCCATAAAAATTGGGCCGGTAAGTTTTAGTTTTTACACTTCCGCGCACATTACACATTTCAATAAAATACTTTTACCGATTTTGCGCACAATTTATTTTATATTTAATTTTGACGTTTCGACTCCTTTACAGGAGCCGTGATCACAGGATGGCTAAGATAATGGTCGTCATATATTTTCTACTACCTTCACAATATTTTAATCGGGCACGATCCCAATTGTTTTATTTTTTTTATTTTATTTAGTTATTAAATTCTTACTACGATTACATTGTATACTACTGAGTGTACTACCAGTTCGGAAATTGGGAGGCCCTTCCGAGAAGAATTGGCGAAAGAAACTCGGGCAGGGGGGCCGACCTCCATCTTAATGTTATTATTTGTAAAAAGAGCTTACTACATTACCAGGTCTTGCAATGTGTGTCTTTGGATCATTCATTATTGGATCCAAAGCACGTGGAACGCTCCAACCTTCGTTTCTATTGAAATTAGGACGTTTCCTGATCTCAATAGCCTTGCGTAGCATCCTAGGAACAAATTTTTGTTCTCTGGCGAGAATTTAAGGCTTATCGAAACGAGTGAAGTGGTTTGGCCCCTCAAAAGCATGCTCACACACTGCAGGCCTATTATCGCGCCTATGTAGGATAGAGTAGGGTAGCATAGGGCTGGTTTGTACTCTAACAGTCAAGTGTGAACCGTAAACAATTAAATAGTCATCCTGAAGATATCGAGTGTCGCCGTAGTCTATTGTTTATGCATTAGCAACTTGATACATTAGGATGCATTACGGGTGTCTGTGAGGGTATCGATTCGGTTATCGACCTTAACATCTGATTGAGAGTCGAATTTTATGAATAAAACTGGAGAGTAGCTTATTTTCTTTCAATATATACCATACATCTAGGTGTTGAAACTTATGCGAAAACCAGCCAGGATGTGTATAACTAGATGTTTAATGGATTCGGAGTAGTTCGGATATCAAATCTACTATTTAGAATAAAACGTCTTTATCACCGTATAAGTTACGAATAAGTATAAGATATTGTTTCACTAGCAGATGTCGATCCGGTATAAAAATAAATAAACCGATTGGAAATTATTTTTATTAAATTAATTTTGTAGTTATACACACAAATTTTTATAATTGTCGCAGCACATTTTAACTTATGGCGTCAAATTAATAACTCAAAAACATTACTCCTCTTTTGCTCCGTGGTTAAGAATTCAACTTACTTATAAAAAAAAATCGAATTTCAAATGCTGATTTAATATATTATATACATATATTCTGTGATCGTTTTCTGTCCATCTAGAAGCTACTGGAACTTCCTTCTGGCATGGGGTACCATTTCATACAAAAGATTTTTAATTCTAAAAAACTGCAATAGATGTCACTACCATTAACATTTGTAAATTATAACATTTCACATGTTTAGAAATAAGACGAATTAAGTAAAAATATTGAGATTAAAATAAAGACTAGCATATTTTATATATACAACTTCACATCAACCTTAATTCGACTCCTAAATTTGAAGATAAGAAACACCGTAAATAATCAATTGAGAATACGAAAGTATAGGCTACATGTGACTACTTTTCAGCTATGAGGCTTACGAAGTGTTTTGCAATTGTAACGCTAGATGGCGGGTTTTATGGAAACAAAATAATTTACACCTTAAGGTTTTTGCATAAATCGATTATTTATACCCTAATAAAGGCAAGAGTTCAATTTCCAAATCACTTTTTTCAGTAAAAAACTATATGAAGTAGTAAAGTTTTTAAAATTTGCGCATATAAAAATATAACAGTTTAATTTCTTCAAACGACTTCCATCTCTCCTCTATCCAAAAAGGTTCCATATCTGTCCATGAGATATTTGCCACTTGATAATGAATTATTGGAGGCATAATGTCGCAATTTTATTTTATTCATAAGTGTCCTACTTTCTGAGTAATACGTTTAATACGTTTTTTTTTTTCTCCAAAAATCGGCAAAAGTGGAACCTGGATTTAGTATAGAAAGGTTCTATAAACAAAATCCCACTTTTGCGGTTTTAAGAAGTTATGATAGAATTTACATAAAGGTCAACTTTCATGATCTGGGGTTGTCACAAAGATCAACTATGTGTTAAATGAAAATGTTTCATTTTGTTTGTTAATTGATACCGTCAATGAATTGAATAAATTAACAACACTTATAGACGAATACAATATACCTACCTAATGTAGATGTGGTAATGTAGGAATACCTTATGTATGTTCGACCACATCTTTAATTTTGTACCTTACACGCCAAATGGTCGAAAAAATAAACTATGTTGATTGAAATAATTTAACACATATACACACATCCTATACTTTAAACGAGCAATTCTTGCATGTACCTATATAAATATGTTGGTATGTAATTGGTTTCTTGGAAACGGGTCTAACGATTGTGATGAAATTTTAGATTTAGAAATTCATTCACATTTAAAATCGATCTAGGTAAATCTCATCACCTGCCGGCACCTTTTTAGTGCACCACGTCTACTTTAACTTGACGCCAGAATTTATTTCAGGACTCAGTTGCCTTGTAATGAGGGATAGGCTGGGTATCCTCTCCTATTAAGATCTGCCCTTATTTGTTTACATGTCACTTAACTGTCTATCTATTATCATATTAAGAGCTTATTTAGGCGTATAAGGTTGTGGCTTTGCCGCTTTAGAAGTAGGGTTATTGTGCCTTTCTACATCGCTCGAAAAAATACTAGTGGCGAAGGCTTTAATAATTTTACCAGTGGCTGAGATGGGCCCGGTGAGGTATAGTCTTTGGCTATGGCTCTCAGTAGGTTGAGTAAGCCCCTGCTGAGGCAATACGGTGCCATGGGTCTGTGACCCCGCGAAAAAGTAACATCTCATACAAATCAATCTAATCAGTTGATCGCATCTTTAAAAAAAATTGCATTCGATCAGAAAATAAAAGCATAGTACAAAGTCGTGGGCATAAATCGGTTAACAGGTATGTACCTATTTTTGTAACAAAAAACCTTAGAAGCAAGCAGGCATGAACTTGTGTCTAATTGGGTATCCGAAACACACAAAACAAACAATTAACAGTTAACACCCAGACCCGAAAACGAAAATCGATGTTCTCGTTCAAAAATAATACACATATTAATATTTTCAAAATTTTCGTCGAGATCAAGTTCGGTGACAACCCTAGCATAAAAAATTTAAAATGAATATCTTCTAATCGCCGCAATCGTGGGACGTGGCTCATTTATGTATATTTCTATTTAAGTTGTAGGTTCCACTTTTTCGTTTTTAGGGAGAGAAAATAATAAATACGAAATAAAAAAAATGCTGCTCCCAAACCAATGGATTTTTAAGCTAAAGAAACGCGTTTATATGCGTGTGATTATGTCCGATTCACTCATCACTACATGTATAAAACAAAGTCGCTTTCTCTGTCCCTATATCCCTTTGTATGCTTAAATCTTTAAAACAACGCAACGGATTTTGATGCGGTTTTTTTTAATATATAGAGTAATTCAAGAGGAAGGTTTATATGTATAATACATGCATAATATAGTAGAGCATTGCATCCGTGCGAAGCCGGGGCGGGTCGCTAGTATTTATTAAAATATATATTCTTTTATCTACTCTCACATCGTAAAATTCAAAATATTAAACTTAAAACGATATTGACGAACTTTACAAATAGTATATCGTAATGAAATTAAAAAAAATTAATACAACACTATTTGTCTAACAAAATAATGTTATAATAATTTTTTTTTCATTACGTTTTGATTACAGACCATTGATATAATACTGCGCCAATTCGTAAGCACTGTTTCATTTTTTTCATTTTTTATCTGTGGCTGAGCACGCTTTGGCGCATGCGCGGTGATATCGGAAATTTTGGCGCCATAATACGTTTTCTTGCAATTCTTTGTTGTGTTTCGCTGGATAATTATTATTGTTTATTAAAATATCTGATACTGAAAGTGAAGAAAATTTAACGCAGCCCGACATTTTAGACTGCGGCAGCAGTCACTATTAATCTACTAACAGTAAAGTCATTGTAATATACAAAATGTTAACACTTACAATAACCAATAAATAAACTGTATCAATCTCTATCTTTTATTTGATATATTCAATGTATGAGATTAGATAAAGTATTGTATGAAACTGCACATAACTAGGTTTTACACCCCTCATTATGTACCAATTTCATAAACTACTATCCTATTCACTTTCTATTCATTTTATAAAAAATATTTTAGATTTCATAGGTCAAAGGTCACGATAAGTTCATGATTTTTTTTCTCAAAAAGTATTGGAGTTAGACTTCTGGGAATTGAACTCATGCTTTTTTAGGGTATAAATAATATATTTATGTAAAAACCTCAATTTGTATTGTGTAAATTTTTTTGGTTCCACAAAACACTGTGCTATGTTAGACCAATCGGAAGTACAATAGTAGGCCCAATCATGAAATCCTGAAACCCTTTAAGATGGTCGACATTTTATCGACGAATAAAATAACTCTCAGTCACTGAAAAGTAGGTACGTACATGTGATAGTGACAAATGTTTTGTCCGTCAATAAAATGCAACCATACCTATTACGGCCACGGGTGTTTTCAGTAACAACTGCACCAGTTACTATTTAAAATACCTAAATCTCGATAGGTGTGCCTCTAATATTTTATTTCCCTCAATTTCTCCAGGATCACGTCACCTGGCCCTGACCTGATAACAAAGGAATAAACTAGAGTTTTTTTTTTAGTTTCATTTGAAACAAAAAAACAATTTTCCAAATAGGTATAATACGCGACACGTTCTTAAACCTGAGCCAAACATGAGTAAAAAATACATAGTTAGAATAGCTAAGAAAGTGGTTTCCTAAAATCGTTCGCAATGTTCCGTCAATACAGTAAAAGTTCCCCATTGACGGTTTCCTTATCCGAGAGAGAAAAAATTGCAACACAGTTCCTGTATTCGCGGCTAAAAATTTCATTATTCGAGGATAAAAACAGTAAATAGAAAGAGATTCAGTCTTTTATTAAAGTAGCGGCATTATTTCAGTTCTGGTATATGCCCAGGCGGCTTTCATGAAAGATTTGACCATGTGGACTAATGTCAATTAAAACAAACCTTACCGACACAATACAAAAGCAAGTTAAAAAAAGAATATTACCCCTCCTGGTAATAGAGTAAGTAGTTTTACGTTCGTAGTACATCGACGAGGATCGAACTACTCATAGGTCCGCTTGGTAAGGAATACCTACATTAAATTTAAAAAGTCTGAGTGAAGGTTTATACGCAAATTAACTTTGTGATCATGAAAGCTGATCGATCTATGGAAAGGAGCCTTACTCTTAAAAGGTAAATTTATAATGCTAGAGCTCAAATTGATTTTATTTTTATAAATATTCGTTTTATTTTGTAACTTGTAACGCATCCCCTATGATTCCATACTAATTACCATTCCATATTCACAGTTTCTATATTCGCGGCATATTTTTGGAACGTTAAACCCCGCGACCGTGAATAAAGATATTTTAATGTAGGTACTGTTACTGACATACGAAACTTCGATTGATTACACATCCACCAACGTCTGTGAGTAGGCTATAACGAAGCGCCATCTAACAACAACAAGCGATAACCGTATTCTTAGTGTCTCACTAGATGGCAATACGTATCGTGTTATTTGTGTTCTCACTAGTGTCATCTATCGTAAAATAGAAGGAAAGCAATATAGCCAGTTGAATAACCAGTTTTAGGGTGTAACCATTTTCTTGTACTAAGTGGTGTCTCTGTATATTATCTACTTTGTGCTGTTGCATAATAAGGGTTCTTATAACATGAGCGTGTTTTAAAAAAACGAGCCGTAGGCGAGTTTTTTTATAGCATCACACGAGTGTTATAAGACCAAGTTATGTACAGTGTCATACACTACTTTATCTACTCTCATACTATAATATGTAAAACAATATAGCAAATAAAACGCTGAATATAACAACAAATTTATTTAAATGTCAAATGTTGGCGCCAAGGTGCAAACATCAATTGCGCATGCGTGTTGCGTCGGTCGTCGAGGACTCGTTCATTGAAACCTTTTTAAAGTAGAGGTTCAACCTCCTTGGTCCAGCTGGAGGTTGTATAGGTGTATCGTTATGATAAAAAAGTTATATTATGTTACAGGTGTCCATACAAGACCTGTATCGTAATGAAACTTTTTTTTTATTATTTTTGGCCTGTACGTAATGTTTGTCATAAGCATTTTGTTTTCAGTTTTAGAATCTTTGTATTATAGTATTAGAGTAGATAAAGTCATTTATATCGATTTTAACTGTGTGCTGTCAGAAAAACAGAAAAAGATAAAAGAATACGGCGTACTTCGCTTATGTTCAGTCAGTTCTGCGATACGGACTCATGATATGGGGGATAAGCACGATTTATAGTTCGTTTGTAGCTGAAAAAAAGTGTGTGAGGGCAATATGCGGTACCGCAACCTCGTAATACAAGGAGAGGAAATGATTGGTCTCTGCTATATGTTTTATATGTGTTTGGCTATTTTTAATAAAGTACCTCAATCCATAGGCATGCCCTTCAGTAGGTTTAAGCGGCCTTTTACAGTAGGCTTATGTTTGTTAGTTAGTTAATTAGCTTTTATTATAACTTAAATGAAGTGATTGAAATTTATAAATTTAACACTCTCATTAAAATTCTACTATGAAATCAATTAATTAATTTTGGACATAATTTCGGACATAGTATTTTTATATAACTTTAGACATATTTGCATGCTATTTGTTTATGGACGAATGGCCTGAATATTCTTTTTGGTGTGACCGTCTACACTATACCCTATTCAAACTCTATCTTTCTTTGTAGTCTATCGACTTCAATGCATAACGTACAACGGTGTGAAATTGCCAGCCTGCTTAATTCAAACCAAGCGTGGTGAACGCAGCGAATGCTCATAATACCAGCTCCTCTAATCATGTAGCAAAATTTTTGTTCATTTAATTAAACCCAAAAACTTTAAAGCAAGCAATATATGATGAAACAACATATCGCAAGCTTATGCGACAACAAACATTGATTTATTTGGTGACGACCGTTTGGTGCAACGGTAGTGATCCTGCCTTTCGCACCAACGGTCCTGGGTTCAAATCCCGGAAGGGGCAGATATTTGTATGATGAATACGAACATTTGTACCTGAGTCATGGGTGTTTTTATATATTTCTATGAATATTACTTATCTATGTATCATATATGTATGTCTATCCGTTACCCTAGTATCCATAACACAAGCCTTACAGTGCTTACTTTGGGCTAGGCTAATTGGTGTAAATGTAAGAAATATTTATTTAATTATATTTATTTATATATTGTCATCGTCATTTAATCAGCCGAATAAACTTTCACTACCGGACGGAAGACTTCCCGTAAATATAGAGATTATTCCACAGTATCCACGCTTAAGCTGCACTTTCCACGCAATTTGGATCAAAATTCGGAAAACTTTGCCGCCCATTCATGGTTTTTATGGCACCCTTAAGTGTGTAGGGTTGGTACTATTCTCTTCAAAATTCTATATTTTTTGTAAATTGTTTTATTTTTTTAAACAACCAAAGAATGCTATCACAAATGTCAAGTCATTCCTTATTTTTTGACTTTATAATTAACGTTAACGTCAAATGAATGGAAAGTTTGTCACGTGTTTCGGGTCAGCGTCATGGCTTCCTTATTTCTAAAGGAATAGAAAACTGCAACTACGTACGATTTTCTTAACTTCATAATGTTGAAAATGGCTTGGCTATATTTGTGTGTATAAAATTTAATACCAAGAATATTGTAACCTTATGCCATACGTGCTTTATACAGTGGTGGTATATTTTTTTAATAATATCACTTTAAACAGTAACATCAACTTTTTTTCCAAATATAGCAAATCTACGCAACCAAGCAATTTACAATGGAATACGGCCACACTAATTGTATATCAATAAAGAAATGTGCAAATTTTGGTAATTGCTCCGTTGTACGCTTGACTGTTTAAAGAAACGATCCCTCTAACTAGTGAAATAGAGACTATCTAGACACTAAGATATAAACGTTCATGCCGCAATTAGAGAGACACGCAGAAAAATTAGATTTTCGAATTGATATTTAAGATATTTAGGTTTTCAAATAATCAATCACAAGCTTCATTTGCAATAACATGTGATATATCATTTAGATATTCGTTAAACATTTTGTGACTTAACGTGTATTGTGTACCAAAATATCTATAATTTATATCAAAATAAAGTTTATAACAAAATTCAATTTGCAACCGTATTAATTATAAATCGCTGAAGTCGAACTTGTAGACGAATTTAATCAAAAAAGCACAACACATAATTCGCCTTACGACTGAAATTACGATAGCTAAGGGACTAAAAGACCTGTAAATTAATACACTTCGTGGATATCGACACCTGAACATATTTATAGGCACACAACTCTATAAACTAATGTAATGTTTTAAATTTAAATGTTGAAAAAATCACTGATTTGTCGTATTATAAGATACAAAATTGCTTGAATTGTTTTATTGTTTAATCACCTTAAAAATTTGTTGTCGATTTGTAGTTATTGCATTTATTTTATGCATCTATATAGAACAAGGTCTGCTTTATATTCACTTTTAAACTTTCACTTCCATTTTAAAACAAAACTATACGGTAACAGGTTTTAACACGTTCCAACACCAAGTTTTGTTCAAGGTCTGCTTAGTTTGGATCTAAATAGTCAAACTAAAAGAGCAACACATTATCACCTTTCCTGCCAATGCTGCACATGTCAACACGTGAAAATTTCCAGTATGGAGGTAAAAAAGTGCACGCGACCTGAGAGCCCTCAATACGTAACGAGGTGAGAGGAGCACTCGTGAGGCTGACAAGGTCCCACATGTTTGAGACAAGCTGTTGGTACTAAACTGTACCGCAGCACTTATTCTAATGACTCCTATGCAGTTAATACCTACTTATTTAAAAATATTTCATGACTAAATTAACGACATGTACTGTGAAACTCAAAGCTCTATTTGATCCACGCTCTAGGGAAAAGTTTTTGTGATGAATATCTTAAAAAGAATCTAGCGCTTAAGATTCTTGCACATTATTTGCACGTCTTTTTGGTACAACGGTGGCGATACTACCTTCTACGCCAAAGGTCCCGTGTTCGCTTCCTGGTGTGGTTGTGTGATGAGCAAGCATTGGTCCTGGTTGTATATATACTTATTTACGTTATTCTAACGTTATTAAGTACCCATAGTACAAGCTTTGCTTGTCCAAAATTCATCATTTATTTATAGATCGCAATGCTATGAATATAAGTGCTAAATTCAAATCTTAACATTTGCATATTTGACAACTTACACTCAGCCCTCAGATTGCTTTTTTAATTTTATTTTTTAAGTTAACTGCTGTATAACCAAGTCGACAGTCTTTGGAGCTCTCTTCGTACGTACACAATACATCAACGTTTTAAAATATCTACCGCCATCATGTTAAACCTTTGTTTTTTAATCCTCTGCTTCCAAATGTTATCAACAAAAAATCTTGTAGCGATAAGAACTCGGGGTGTACTCAGTTATTAATTTCCTAATGTTGCCATCAATACTTAAAAGGTTTTCAGTGTAGCATAACGCATGAAAAATAATTATTGCGTTGCGTTAAAGCCATAATTGTATATACGTGGAAACATATGAAAATAACTTTTCAAACCGATTTGTTGTGAAACATGCATGAAAATGATGTTCAAGAAAATGAATTTCAAACATGCATCTGGTGCTCTTTCCCAGTACTATGGGAACGAACTGATATTTTATACAAACATAAACATTCTTTGCTTACAGACTCCACATGTGTGCTTAACGTAATGCAATCCTTTGATGCACAATAACTCGAAATCTGAGCCTGCTATTGCAACTACTTATTCTGTATCTGAAGTATGAATAGTAGTATTGAATAACTCTATATATCTTGTATTATTGTATTAATACCTATTTGAAATAAATTGACATTTTAAAATTGTTTTGCTATTTATAATTAATATTTTAGTAATTTTTTTTCAGCCGTTCAAATAGTAGAAAGTCAATCTTATGTGATTCTTATCAACAACGTGGATTGGAGTAACTTAGGTTTGTCGATAATATTTGAAATCAAACCTTCTGGAAAACCGGATTCGGTTTTTCACAATTTTTATAATGATTAGTTGTTTGAGCTTAATCTATAGTGAATTAGGTCCTAATTAAGCTAAGTATTAGTAGTAATTATTATTTGTTTGAGAAGTTTAATACTTGGTTAACATTTTTTATTAATAATTAAATAAATATAAATTAATTTCTTACATTCACACCAATTAGCCCAAAGTAAGCACTGTAAGGCTTGTGTTATGGATACTAGGTAAACGGATAGACATACATATATGATACATAGATATGTAATATTCATAGAAATATATAAAAACACCCATGACTCAGGTGCAAATACTCGTATTCATCATACAAACATTTGCCCCTTCCGGAATTTGAACCCAGGGCCAGTGCAAAAGGCAGGACAGTTAGTTGATATTATATTGTTTAATATGGTTTGATGTTTGCACGACCGTTTGGTGATGAATAAGAGCATTTGTACCTGAGCCATGGGTGTTATAATATATTTCTATGAATATTACATATCTATGTACCATATATGTATGTCTGTGCGCTACCCTAGTATCAATAATACAAGCCTTACAGTGCATACTTTGGGTTAGGCTTATTGGTGTGAATGTAAGAAATATTTGCTTATTATTTATTTATTTCCGTTACATATTTAGAGCAGATACTAATGAAATTAAATGAAAAACTTTATTCACAAACTGCACACATAACATAAATATAAAAACATTAAGAAATATCTTATCTGCTTATTAATAGTTTTGATTGTTTTATCATATATTGTTCACTGAGGAGAGAAATATTACGAATATAAAAGGGCACCGATTAAACGTCGATTTAAAAAAAAATGGTTACTGGTATTTCAATATTCTTTTAATGCTCAAAAAAAAGCACAGACTAATAAAGGATTTTCATACCACTATAGTTCCGTATAACTGTATGTTCTTACTGACCCGTTGTTGCACAAGTAACAGTACTTTGTATGCAGGTGTAGTATAAAAAAATATTACTTATCTCAAACAATGGAGTTACGTATTAAAATAAATACTTTATATCAGGAAAAGCATTTAAAAAAACTATAGGTATGGTAGAAAGTGCTCACTGAAATAGAATCGTTATCTGGTCGCGAATTTAGCACAACTGGATGGATAATTTTTTTACAAAATAATAAGAATAGAATAGAATAGAATTTATTGGTGAAACATGGGTAAAATATGATTATCATTGGTGTTAAGGTAATTATTACAGTATCACTACATTTCCACCTTTGTCAAGGTATACAAATAGCAATAGTATTTTTTAATTATCACATTAAAATAAAAATGTCAATATACAAATAAAATAAAATCATCTCTAACTAATTCAATCCTTTGTCATTTAAATATTCTGTAACCGAATAGTATGCTTTATCTAACAATAATGACATTGGTAAACTCTTAAAGCTATTGGGGATTTTGTTGTATATTCTGGGAGCCATACCAAAAGAATAAATTATCATAAAAAATATTTTTAAAAACCACGTTTTTCTCTTGTTACAAATGCACTAAAAAGGGTAAAATAAGTTTTTTTCTCTAGGCTAAGTGGATCCGTAAATATGTTTAGTTTAAACTAACTGTAAAATTATACAATTAAAAAAGGGGGCGTGATATGATGTAGTTGGGAATTTTTGAAGAACTTTTAAGTCATGTTGAATGGTTCGTTTTAAAATACGCCCCACGTTTTTAATTGTATAATTTTACAGTTAGTTTAAACTAAACATATTTACGGATCCACATAGCCTAGAGAAAAAAAACTTATTTTACCCTTTTTAGTGCATTAGTAACAAGAGAAAAACGTGGTTTTTTTAAATATTTTTTATGATAATTTATTTAACACTTTTTAGTCTTAAACCTTTAAAATATTGTATTGTCATCGTAAGCAAGGCTATATAAAAAATGTCAGCTCAATTGAATGTCTGAAAGTGGTCGAAAAATCGATCGCAAGATTTGACCCAAACAAACATACAAGATAGCAAGTTAAGAAAAACGTGGTAATAAAAAACGTGGTAATAAAAAACGTGGTAAAAAAAGCTATTATTTATCAGCTCTGTCTTACAACCTATCGAACATATTCTGTTTCCATGCCTATGGGATTTCTTTACATTTCTTTCACAGTATGTGACAAACTGGTGCTGATTTTGTCTTACGTACATATCCACTTCGTAAATATACAAAGAAGGTAGAGTGAGTATTTTCAACTTTTTAAAAACTGTCTTACAACTGTCAGTGGAGTTGAGCCCTGTCATAGCTCTTAAACATCTTTTTTTGGTTTGAAATATTATAGACTTGTTTACCGAATTACCCCAAAATCATATCGTAATATCGACTCTACGTATCCATTATAGGCTGTCACAACACACTCTGTATTTGCAACTTTCGAAAGTCTATTTAAGACGTATTCTGGTTCAACGAACATTTCTTAAAATTGGCTGCATATTACAGTATATTTAATAGTGCTTGCCTGCCGTTGCAGTGGTTGGATCGAGCGCATTGAGCGTTCGCTCCAACTTCCATCTGGGTCCCGCGCCAGTCAGTCGGTGAAATTGGATGCACGTTCGTAAATGCACATGACGCTACCACAGGAAATCGAATTATCCATATTTTTAGGACAAATGAAATATTAGTTAAATACGTCAGTAAATGAAAAAAGGAAGATTTAGCACATTTAGTGCCAGTTTAACCAGTTATTTCCATCCATGATTTGGCGCGGCCTCTGTGACGTAGTCTTGGTACTCGCAACTTGTTATCTTGTAGTACTCGCTTGACATGCTAAAGCTCAGCAGTCAGGTCACAGATGCCGCGAGCTCTCTGAAACAAAGATTTCCCTACGGTAGCCAACTGTATAGGATGGTGGTGAGAGTCACCATTTAGATATCTATCTGTATGAGTTGCCTTTCTATACACTGTTTGACGAAGGGTTTGATTTGGATTCCTGCTGATTTAAATATCTAGGAAGACTTTTTTATTGTCTGTCTCCAACTCCATAGAAAATTGTATGTTGGGATGTATGGAATTGAGGTGACTTAAAAAGACAGAAACCATATCTCTTGGTAGCATCGCAAATGTATCATCTACGTACCTTTTGTAAAAGCGTGGACACGCCGGTGCCGTTGCTAGGGCCCTTTCCGCCATGAAAATGTCATCGGCTATAGATGATTATCTTAGCCATCCTGTGATCACGGCTCCTGTAAAGGAGTCGAAACGTCAGGATTAAATATAAAATAAAATATTCGCAAAATCCGTAAAAAAATGGGTTTTATTCAAATGTGTAATGCGGGCGAAAATGTAAGTACTAAATACAAATATTAAATAAATAGCGTGAGAACACAAAAGATAAATTGTTTCCTAAGCTCTTATCAAATATTTATAATATTATAATTAGATTTAAATAAATGTTCTTCGAGTAGTTTTACCTTAGTAGAGTCTACTAACAGGAAGTGATCGGAACTACACAAAAAATGTTTTACCGGGAACGTCGAGCTTCTTTGACGCAACGTTAACGGGACGAGCTCGAGAATAAATTACTAACTAAAAGACTTTTGGGTATCTGTGCTACGAGTGTATATGCGGTAGTACAGGCAGTCGAGTAGTCAGCTTCTTGTGAGGAGGGGAATATTTTTATAAAATAAATTGGGTTTAAACAATTTGTATTAATTAAAATCTAAGTATATTTTCTTTATAAATCATTATTAAATAATTAAGTCTAATTCAAACAAACCGAAATAAATCAACGAACAAATCGTTCCATCTATCAATATCTATAATTGTAAATTCTTTATATATAGGTATAAATATATATAATATCGATCGAATTTGACGGCTCAACATGCTTTTATAATTGAATTTGATGCTTTTATAATTCGGAGTTAAATTTTTCAATTTTTCGGAAAATCAATTTTTTTTTCATAAAATGTTGACAGATATTTAAGACATGATATTTAACTGTAAAGAAGAAAAAACATATTTACTGCCTCATTCGTTCCTGCAATCCTTTATATAAATGTCTGTGCAGGTTGAAGAACAGAAATGCGTTGCTAATTGGACGATTTTCTTAAAATATATATAACTAATAGGCAAAGGATGTAAATGAATTTATATATTTGTTCATATTAATTTGAAAAATACATTACTTAAATTATGGTATTATTATTAATATTCAGTTTTGTTATTATTATTATTTATGATATTTTATATGTATACTGAATTCTATAGTGAGAAAAAAAGAGAGAGGAAGACTTGGGACTGAAGAGCGGGGAGCGCTATAAGATGTGCGAGTATATTACGCCGAGGAAATGTGACCCGATTTATGAAACGATTCTTAAGAAGTTGAACTCTAAAAATAAATTAATAATAATAAATATGCCCTTTATAACACACTTTTGTTAGATCGACCTGGAACTCAAAAGGATGACAACACTTCCAGTATTTGTACGTAACTTGAAATAAACTACATCGTTTATATGACAGTTGAATAGAATATTACTACCATGCTGGGCTGATGATAGAGCTCGAAGGTGGAAGATGGAACCCCTGGGATGAATACAAGGTAACTCATCGAGTTTGGGCTCATTAAATTCATTGTAGCAAATATTGATTATTTTTTTAGCTTTTTGGTGCAGTTAAGTCTAAATAAAAATGTGTTTTTTTTTTGTTTATTGAAATATTTTTATTTATAATAAGGAGGCCGAACGTGATAAAAATAAAAAGTATTTACTCACGTGCTGGAAATTGTCCTAATGCATCATCACAAAATTCAATCGTTCCATTTCTTTATTAAACATTGCTCTTAACGCCCCTAGTGATTAAGAAGTGACGTGTGACGTTTTTGTATGAAACAAGTCATGGAACTGTCAAGTGATTTATACCTGAAGGTAAAGAACAATACAATTAAGACAAATGTTGAGGTAATAATATAAGGTTTAAAATCTTATTTGAGTATCAAAATAACACTTATTTATATTAACTAGCTGACCCGGCCACGCGTTGCTATGGTAACGTTAATTGATTATAAAAACTGTTATTCTTAGGCTTATGGTAACTATATATGGTAACAAACACACCAAGTATTGTCATAATAAAATGTACTGATAAGTAAAACATATCGCACCTTCGGTGCAACAAAGCCGCAACTAGTCAATTTGCAATTTTACAGGAGAAGACTTTTAAGTTTTTTTTCTTACTGTTTTTCTTCTTACTAGATCACTATCTGTCATATCCTAAAAATCCTTATGAAATCATATTGTTCATTCGTTTAGCTACAGTTACAGGTCAAAACTTAATTTTATTTACTCAAAAGAAATGTTAATAATCGGTAATAACAAAAAAAGGTCCCCACTTGTGACTTTGTTGTACCAGGCAAAAATATAATTTAATTATTTGTGCCTTATCTACATTTAAGATTTATGGTGAAGTTATAAATAAAACAAATAGTATTTTGTATTTATTTTATTAATCTTGTTCTAATAAAACTAAATAATAAACCAAAAGTAAAATAATCGGTAAAACAAAAAAGATACCAACATGTGACTTTGTTGTACCAGGAAAAGATATAATTTAATTATTTGTGCCTACCTACAATAGAGACTTATGATAAAGTTATAAATAAAACAAATAGTATTTCGTATTTATTTTGTTTATTTTTTTTCTAAAAAAATTAACTGCAAACCAAAAGTAATCAAAAACAAAGTATCTCAAAACAAAATAAAAACAAAACAATGGCCTTATTAAAAATGTCTCATCCATCAATTTTTTATACCTAGTTTTAAACATTTTCTTGGTAATGCAAACATCACTCGTCCTTGTAAAATCAACTTCTAACAGTTTTCATGTCGCATATTTTTTATTTATAATTATTTGTTTCGCTTATTTTAAGTAATAAATTCAATTACTAAATAACAAAAAAGTATCTCAAAAAAATAAAGTCTAGTTAACAACTTTCAAAATATTATCATCATTTGAAATAAATCTTAGTTTAAATTATATTATAAGTAATGCAGACTTCACACTCAGTCTTATAAAGTTTTAAACTTCTAACAGTCTTTAAGTAATAATAAAAAAACAACGAAGTATTAACCTGGTAATTATAGCAATTGGTAATAATAGCAAGCAATTAACTAAAACTTAAATCACATTCTTGTTTTTTTTTTTAATTTTTCCCAACTTATAATAAAATTGACCTTTATAAAAAAGTGTCTTCAAAAATAAAAATAAAAAGTACAGGGTAAAAAAGGAGTACAGATATTTTAAATTGGAATTATAAGATAATCACATTCACATACTTTTAATACCTATCAGTTTCTGTAATTAATTATTGGAATAAACTGTTGTATACATTTTCGTAGTAGGGTGACTGATCCAAATGCTAGCACTGCACCAAATAATCAGCACTCCTAATAAATAGTTAAATTATAAGGCTTTCACTAACTCATTTGGGTAACTACTTAAAAAATAAATAAATTGATGTTTTTGGGATCCTTCTCCTAGCAATACCATACTTTCCGACTTCAAAATGGCGAAAATTTTGTAAACAAAGGTTTGTGTCCTGCAGTTTGTCCTATTTTTGCCTGTTCTTAGTGATCGAAGGTAAGTTCACGTGTTTACATTGTATATACTATATTAGATCATTTACATAATTTATACTGAAATTTTTGATTTATCTGATTTTTTTGATGGTTTATGAGGATAGTTAGAAAATAAAAATTTGAGAATATGGTAATATATTGTTAAAAAATGTGGTGCTGATATATAGATCTAATATTTTACGAATTCCAAATTATCAGCACTAGTGCTGATGAATGGAAAATAGTACTTAAATACTTATAGCAATTTTTTAATTGTAAACCGTGTTTATTTGATGCATAGAATTCATTTTTTTTTCTTAAAAATAGTTTATACCTTCAGAATCTAAATCTTAGCATGGTGCTGTAATTACATTTGCCATTTGTCAGCATAGTGCTGAAATGAATGAATGCAAAAGCATGCTGATAATTCGGTTTTCCTGGCATTTTATCATTTTTCAGACCCACCTACTCTGAAACCAAATGAAGTAAATATGCCAAATAAAAGAATAAAATACTGTAACGAAAATCTATTAAAAGCCATAGATGCAGTAGAAAAGGGTATGTCCAAAACACTGGCTTCGAAAACCTTCAATGTACCTCCAGTTATATTAGCAGAAGATTTTGTAGATGAAATGCAAGCTCATAGCTTGCATTTCATCTGCAAAAACTGCAACAACTTGTCTTGGGAGTGCGAACTTCTTATGTCTTGATAGTCAACAATATTTACTAACTCCAGTCAAATTACTGGACGTATTGGTTACGGAAAAAACATCTGAACGAAAAGGTGTTAAAAATGTAGAGACAATGTCATTCGTTCTTACTTCAGCTGAATGGCAGAAGACTGAAAACAACAAATTAAAAGCTAAGCAACTTAAAGAAGAAGAATAGGCGACTCGTAAAAAGAACAGATTACTGGAACAAGAAGAAAAAAATAACGCGAAAGTAGAAATTACTAGAAATAAGATAAAAAAAAGCGAAAGAGACAATAGCTACTAAAAACAACAGTCAAAAGCTAATAAAATACAGGAGAAAAAAGAAAACAAAATAAGAGAGATAAAAGCTAACAAAACACAGGAGACCTTATTAATGACCAAGTTATGATTCATAATTTAATATTTAATAAATATTCAATAAAAGAGACTAATAGCCATTTTTTATTTCATATAATTTCAGTACCACTATCACAGTGCTGTGAATTGGCTCACTCTATGCTAATAATTGGTGGTGATGGTGCTAGTAAATGGTGAGATGGTAATTTTTTACTCTTGCCTATAGAAAAACAAATTGAATAAAGATAAACATTTATTTTTCTAATTTATCATCTTACTGATTGAATATTGAAACTAGAAAACTCGTCATAACGGGTGAAACAGTATTTTTCAATGTTATAAACGCACTTAAGTTGCGACTAACTCTTAATGTGCTGATAATTGGATCAGTCACCCTATTTATGAACAATGTTGTCTTTTATTAATTGACTAATATCTTGTCGCTTATTGGTCGAAATTGGTAAATTAGAGTGATAAGCCGCAGTCAAGTTAATATCTTGGACATTTCTCTTACCCGTACGAGTTACTTTAATTTTAGCTTCATTCCACTCATCAGTTTTATAAGTATTTTTGTACTCATAGGAGTCAGAATCCTTAACAAATTGTACGATTTTCATTTCAGAAAGTTTGATTGTTTGTCCATGAATGTTTTTAATAGTGTTTAAATTGATATCATTAGATAGTGCTTTTAAATCAAAGAAGTCACTAAAGTTCATTTCATTAACAATAAAACTATTACCAGTCTTTTTCGCATTTATGATTAGTGTCACGTACTGGTCTGGCGTGTAAATTGGTCCAGATTTTTTCGCTCGACGAATGTTTTTTTTCTATTACTGAGTGGACAGCGTCTGCTTCATTTTGAGTGTGCCCACGAATAAGGAACTTGTGGGTTATGGACTTAATTGGCAAGGTTGAAACGGCATAAAAGTATAAGCTTAGTATAAATTTATTTTTTTGCTGACCGCAGCAGTTATCCGAGAAAAATATTATATCTGAATTTGGTTTACTTGATGAGCATTCCTTCAAAAAATTGTACACACAAGATCCTATTTCGTTGGCACCTCTCTTGCCCAGGCCCTCGTGCCAAAAGAAACAAAACGTTTTCTCATCTTTCATATCGGAGATTGTAAAGTTGTAGCAGTTCAGTTTGCTTTTATAAAAAAATGCTGATGATTGACCTATTGGACAAGGTAATACGGCCTGAAGGTCATAAATAGCCACAGTTATGTTATTATTAGATTTTTTGCACTTTTCTAAATCTTGCTGCTTTTCTATTCTGCTAAAACTCTTTTCTTCTAAATGAATTTGGTAGTTAGCCTTTAACTGATCTTTATTTATTGCATTCTTATATGCTTCGCATACATCGCACTGGTCTTTACGAGGAATGAAAAAGCTTATATTGAATTGTGTATTAAAAATCCGATAGTAAGCGTCGTAATTTGCTGCTTCCTTGTTATGAGATAAGCGAATTTGATGATAATTACGGTGAAGCTCGGCTACAGTCAAGCCTCCGTCTATATACTCTCTGGTCGAATTGGCTCTAATGTAATGGCTTTCAATTCTTGGGATTGAATTTATGTGGTCACGAACGGATTGTATTATTTCAGCATTAAGCTTTGCTTGTTTTCCGTGCTTACCACGTTTATCGATTGGGATCGCGTTTACACTACCAAACCTACCAGCAATTACGGTCCGTAATGGCTTATCACTTATAGCCAGTGTATTCAACAAGAATGTTTTGCAAACCCTTATCTCTTGACCTTGATTTATAAAATAATAACTAGTGTTGGGTTTTCTAAATCTTCTATTCAAATCTCCACCATTTGGGATCCTAATAGTACGGAATGCAGGCTCAATTTGTTTTACACAAGAAGCGAGGAAATCACGCTGTCTTTGAAAAGAGCCAAGTCCCCAGTACGTGTTAAATATTGTATTCCTATCATCATTAGAAAATTTGTTGGAACACGACAGGCTGCAGGTATTCTTACATGGTGGACGAATACTTTTTTTCAGTATGGCTTTTCCTCTACTTGATATGTAAGCTTCTCCGGTGTTCTATAAATTCTGTCTTACATATTTTTTCCATTGGTTTGGATTTTTGGTCCGTTTTTTAGATTTAGGTACCTGACTTGGGAGATCATTATTTTGAGCTGCATTATTTTCTATATTTAAAACATTAGATACACTATTGGATTCACTTGAATTAGTACTTGAGGTGGACGAGCTGCTGCTGCTAGAGCTAGAACAACTACTGCTAGAGCTAGACTTTCGATGAATTGGTTCGAAAACTTTTATTTTCGGTCGCTTTTTTCGTGGTGGTAAATATTGCGATCCATCACTCCCTGTAAAGTCATTTATATCAGAGTCCCGATCCACATTTTTTTCCACGATATCTTCTGATGGTAAATTAATATCGATTGCAACGGACGAAGCTAAATCTCTGTCATTCGAAACTTTACATGTGTTGTCTTCGGCAGTAATGTCACTCGTCAACAACACATTCTCTTCTATAATGGAATTTTTCAACAATGAATCAACATGCACTGTGTCGGTGAGAGCTTCTTGTACATTATTTGTGTTACTTTCGATAATTAGGTTATCAGTTTTAGCATATGATGATACTTTAGGGATATTATCGTTTGGTGGGATACTGGAAGTTTTTAGATTGCAGTCAAAATCATTGTCTTGTTTTTCAGGATCTAATTTGTCTAACCAAGTTTTAACTAATGTTCTGTTCTTTGATGAAACATCTCGTTGAGTTTGTACCATAGAAATAATTTTTCTGCTACGGGAACTCATCGTTCTCTGCAATAAATTTACTAGTTAAATAATATTTGGGAGCAGAGTACCTACAGAATAAACGGTCAAGACATGCCATCGTTTTACAGATTTTGAGAAAACTTCTAAATATGTATAAAACGCGATATTACTTGAATCTTTCTCATCTACTACATAATGAAAGATTGTAAAATAGTAAGAATATACTTTATTTCTAACTACTACAACTACCTAATAAAAAAAAATATATATTATTTTTTAGCTTTACAAAAACAAAAGTAGGTAGTAGTAGTAGTTAGAAATGAAGTAAAGTAATTTGGACATCCCAGCAGTATCAAATTATACGATAAAACATATTAAAATGATGGAGAAACAAAGATGCAATTTTATTTTTAACCAAGCAGGAAATTTAATTTGATATTGAAATTCGGAACAACAAGGTAACAAGTGTTTTCATTACCCTACCATTAATAGTAATGCTGGATCAAAAAAGTATTTTTATTATTTAAGGCTTTGTAATTCCATCAATCGGATTTACAAATTTAAGTCGTTGGACCTACAAAATATTTATTTTGTTTTGAACTTTGTAGTTCCAATTACATTATTAAAAAATCATAATATTGGACCAACAAAAACCTTTTACAACGAATGACTTTGTTGTTCCAAATTTCTCACTAATAACAAAAAAATATTGAAGTCTTTAAAACATATGCGCCTTAGTTGATTCATCAGGTAACAATAAAAATGGCCATAAATACCTTAAAGTGGTTGTTGCTCCAGGACGCAACCAACTCACAAGGGGCTCGGGGCACTACTGACCAATCGGACTTCGTCGTCCCAAAAGTCATTGAAAAAGTGGTAAGAACCACAAAGGCACTAGCGACATCTAGTAGAATATTCAAATACTTTCTCGGCTGTCTTTGTTTCCCCAAACGTAGATATGACTTGTAGATAATTCTGCATACTTATTTAATTTTTGTAATTTTGCCGAGTTGAGGCTTTGTTGCACCGAAGGTGCGATATTAATAATGTTGAAGATGAGAATATTTTGCGTATATTCATTACCTTCATTTGTTATCATATAATATTTATAATCTATATGATGGTTGCATGTGTTTTGTTTTTAAAAATTGTAACAGAACTGTTTGATTTTTTGAGTTTTTAACGTCTTTGGCGAGTGAAACAGCCAGTACTCTACGTCTCTTGCGGAGTCTTTATAATTTAAGTAGGGGACCTCAAAAACGCAAACCACGCCGGACGAGAATTGATTAGCTGTCGGATGACAGACGGGCGAAGCCATAGGAGGAGCGGGAGCAAGCTTAATTAAAAATGTATCGATTTTAATATTTATGCCAGTCACTCTAGATCGACCGAACGTTTTTCGCTTTTATTATTTTGTTAGGCAAATGAGAGTGAAAAAATATAATGTTGACAAAAATTGCTTTTGTTTACAATTTTAATTGATCCCTTGAACAATTAAAAAAATATATCTTACTATATATAAAAGGCGTGTCACGTTGTTTGTCCGCGATGGACTCCTAAACTACTTAACCGATTTTGATCAAACTTCGTAACTATCTGTTATTTGATCTAACTTAAAAGATAGGATAGGTTTTATTTTAATTTATAACACAGTAACGCGTGGCCAGATCAGCTAGTATTTAATAAAATTAAAAGATGTGAGGCATTTGATGCCGGAAGTAAAATTATATCTGCACGGTACTAGGATTATAGATACCTATTATTAATTAGATGTATCTTTATCCGACAATTCGATTACTTCTCGTGAGTAACAAATATACGCTTTTATCACGATTCGTACCTCTAATGGCCATATGGTCCTTGCCATTAGTAAACCACCAAATGTGTTATAGCCTTATAAAAAATACAATAATGTATTGTATATGAAAAGCTTTTATTCTAAATAAAGTAACAATCAAAGATTAAAAAAACATCGCACTGTAACAAAATATTTATAGTCTGTATATACAGTTTAGAAAACAGATTTTCGGTATACTTTCTGTAAACAATCAAATGATTGTTCTGAAAAATGATTCATTGTGTTTTGTGAAACATGAAAATGTAGTAATTCTTTGGAGTAGTAAATGAAAACGAGTATTTGTACCTGAGTCTATATTTATATATATATTTACCAATATAGCATATCTATGTATAATAATATGTATGAGTATCCGATACTCAAGTATCGATAACACAAGGCTTGTAGTGCTTACTTTGGGCTAGGCTAATTGGTGTGAATGTAAGAAAATTTATCAAATAAATACTTTACTCACAAAAGTAAATTAATTAAAAATATACTTAAAATAAGGTGTTTGGTATCAAGAGATTGATATCTCTGGAGACGAGTTTGAACTTCGCTAATGTGCTACGGAAGTGGCACCATCCGAAATACAAATATTTTTGTTACGAGAATAATTGTGATTTGAAAATATTTATAAGTGATTACTCAATTAAAAAGTTTTCTCATTATAAAAAAGAGTTATAAATATGCGAATATTGGTCTTCAATGATATTAAATCTATACATATAAATAAAATTAGATTGTCTGATTGTAATATTGAAATAACCGTTTTTTACTACATGTATATGAATATATATACGGTACATACACCAAAATAACACTTTTTACAATTTTTATCTGTCTGTCTGTCTGTTAGTTCCGGCTAATCTCTGAAATGGCTAGACCGATTTTGACGGGACTTTTATTGGCAGGTAGCTGATGTAATAAGGAGTAATTTAATCTACTTTTATTTTAAAAAAAATATGTTATTAAAAAAATAAAATAACTGTGCCACAGCAACGCGTGGCTAGGTCAGCTAGTATTAAATAAAATTAAAAATAAACTCGCCATTTGTGAGACTCTACCTCCATTTTCGTTTGGAGGACACTTAGGCTAATGAGCTCTAACGGATGAGGAACAGAAGTGATCTTTAGAAATCTTATTTACAATTACATATTATATAGATATAAAAGTTATAGCCGTTTACTAAGGTGCAAACTCAACATAATAAGTAACTTGAAAATTATCATATATCCAGTGATACCTATCGTAAGCAGCTACTTACGATACGTAAAGCAAATGGCGGCTGAAGGCTTTCTTTTTTTTTTTGGCAGATGCTATCGGTGTCAGATAACGGTTATAAAGGGACCGAGATTTTTTGAAAAGCAAGATCAAAATTTGAATAAAACAACTTTTTTACGGATTTTGCGTATAATTTATTTTATATTTAAACATTACGTTTCGACTCCTTTACAGTAGCCGTGATCACAGGATGTCTAAGGTAATAGTCGTCATATATTTTCTACTACCATCACAATATTTTAATCGGGCACGTTCGTAATAGTTCTTTTTTTATTTGTAATGTGTAATGTGCGCGGAAGTCTAAGAATATCGAGATTTAAAGCCAGAAGCACAAAGTAGATAATATACAGAGACACCACTTAGTACAAGAAAATGGTTACACCCTAAAACTGGTTATTCAACTGGCTATATTGCTTTCCTTCTATTTTACGATAGATGACACTAGTGAGAACACAAATAACACGATACGTATTGCCATCTAGTGAGACACTAAGAATACGGTTATCGCTTGTTGTTGTTAGATGGCGCTTCGTTATAGCCTACTCACAGACGTTGGTGGATGTGTAATCAATCGAAGTTTCGTATGTCAGTAACAGTACCTACATTAAAATATCTTTATTCACGGTCGCGGGGTTTAACGTTCCAAAAATATGCCGCGAATATAGAAACTGTGAATATGGAATGGTAATTAGTATGGAATCATAGGGGATGCGTTACAAGTTACAAAATAAAACGAATATTTATAAAAATAAAATCAATTTGAGCTCTAGCATTATAAATTTACCTTTTAAGAGTAAGGCATAAAAAAAAAAAAAAAAAAATTTTTGTCAACATTATATTAGGGGTTAAAGTATGAAATTGCCGATTTGTACTGAAAATCTATATTGTTTATTTTTTAAATTTTTAACAAATTTATTTAATCAAAATAGTTGCCATTATTATCTATACATTGCTGCCATCTAATGGGAAGGTCATTAATGCCTTTGCGATAGAATTCCGACGATCTAGACTGCACAAACTGTGTGAAAGCATTTTGTACTGCCTCCTGGGAAGAAAACTTCTTGTCACGTAGATAATTGTCCAAATCACGAAAAAAATGGTAGTCCGTTGGAGCAAGGTCTGGTGAATACGGAGGATGACGAATGGTTTCTAACTGCAGTTCCTGAAGGGTCAAAATGGTTTCTCGTGCTGTGTGAGGTCTCGCGTTGTCGTGGAGCAATAATGGTGAAGATCGATTCATGAGTCGGGGCTGTTTTACTGCTAGTTTTGTCAACATGGTTCGGAGTTCGGCACAATAGACATCTGCCGTTATTGCTTGACCAGATCGGAGAAAACTATAGTGAATAACACCATGCTGAGACCACCAAACAGTTACCATTACCTTTTTATTGGTAAGTTTTGCTTTAGGACACTGTTGTGGCATTTGACCTGGGGTCAGCCATTGCATTTTTCTTTTCCGGTTATCATAAAGAATCCACTTTTCATCACATGTTACAATTCGATCCAATATTCCTTCATTTCTGTACCGGTTCAACAAGGCAACACAAGTTTCAACACGCGTTTCTTTCTGCAGATCAGTCAAATCATGAGGCACCCATTTTTCGTATTTTTTTATTTTATTGATTTGACGCAAGTGAGTCAATATTGTGGGTAAGGTAACGTTAAACCATGCCGCTAATTCCTGGGTACTTTGACTAGGATCGGCTTCCACTATCTCTCTTAATTCATCGTTATTTACCTGTGTGGGCGGTCTTCCTCGTGGCTCGTTCTTTAAGTCGAAATTTCCATCACGAAAGCGTTTAAACCAAAATCGCACGGTGCGTTCATTAGTAGACCCCTCTCCAAACGCAGCATTGATATTGCGGGCTGTTTCTGCCGCGTTAGTTCCGCGTCGGAACTCGTATTCAAAAATAACTCGAATTTTCGCAGTATCCATCTTTCTTGTCTAAATTGAATAACAAAAACAATTGAAAGTCGATATTCAAATGTTTTACATTTTTTAAAAAAAGAACATCATAGAAACCATTTAAAAAAAGTTTCATTCGAAAACCTCAAACCATGAAGATTCTATGTCAATTCAAAGAACCTATTGCAATAAAACGGCAATTTCATACTTTAACCCCTATTATTTTTTCACTCTCATTTGCCTAACAAAATAATAAAAGCGAAAAACGTTCGGTCGATCTAGAGTGACTGGCATAAATATTAAAATCGATACATTTTTAGGCTCCTTTCCATAGATCGATCAGCTTTCATGATCACAAAGTTAATTTGCGTATAAACCTTCACTCAGACTTTTTAAATTTAATGTAGGTATTCCTTACCAAGCGGACCTATGAGTAGTTCGATCCTCGTCGATGTACTACGAACGTAAAACTACTTACTCTATTACCAGGAGGGGTAATATTCTTTTTTTAACTTGCTTTTGTATTGTGTCGGTAAGGTTTGTTTTAATTGACATTAGTCCACATGGTCAAATCTTTCATGAAAGCCGCCTGGGCATATACCAGAACTGAAATAATGCCGCTACTTTAATAAAAGACTGAATCTCTTTCTATTTACTGTTTTTATCCTCGAATAATGAAATTTTTAGCCGCGAATACAGGAACTGTGTTGCAATTTTTTCTCTCTCGGATAAGGAAACCGTGAATGGGGAACTTTTACTGTATTGACGGAACATTGCGAACGATTTTAGGAAACCACTTTCTTAGCTATTCTAACTATGTATTTTTTACTCATGTTTGGCTCAGGTTTAAGAACGTGTCGCGTATTATACCTATTTGGAAAATTGTTTTTTTGTTTCAAATGAAACTAAAAAAAAAACTCTAGTTTATTCCTTTGTTATCAGGTCAGGGCCAGGTGACGTGATCCTGGAGAAATTGAGGGAAATAAAATATTAGAGGCACACCTATCGAGATTTAGGTATTTTAAATAGTAACTGGTGCAGTTGTTACTGAAAACACCCGTGGCCGTAATAGGTATGGTTGCATTTTATTGACGGACAAAACATTTGTCACTATCACATGTACGTACCTACTTTTCAGTGACTGAGAGTTATTTTATTCGTCGATAAAATGTCGACCATCTTAAAGGGTTTCAGGATTTCATGATTGGGCCTACTATTGTACTTCCGATTGGTCTAACATAGCACAGTGTTTTGTGGAACCAAAAAAATTTACACAATACAAATTGAGGTTTTTACATAAATATATTATTTATACCCTAAAAAAGCATGAGTTCAATTCCCAGAAGTCTAACTCCAATACTTTTTGAGAAAAAAAATCATGAACTTATCGTGACCTTTGACCTATGAAATCTAAAATATTTTTTATAAAATGAATAGAAAGTGAATAGGATAGTAGTTTATGAAATTGGTACATAATGAGGGGTGTAAAACCTAGTTATGTGCAGTTTCATACAATACTTTATCTAATCTCATACATTGAATATATCAAATAAAAGATAGAGATTGATACAGTTTATTTATTGGTTATTGTAAGTGTTAACATTTTGTATATTACAATGACTTTACTGTTAGTAGATTAATAGTGACTGCTGCCGCAGTCTAAAATGTCGGGCTGCGTTAAATTTTCTTCACTTTCAGTATCAGATATTTTAATAAACAATAATAATTATCCAGCGAAACACAACAAAGAATTGCAAGAAAACGTATTATGGCGCCAAAATTTCCGATATCACCGCGCATGCGCCAAAGCGTGCTCAGCCACAGATAAAAAATGAAAAAAATGAAACAGTGCTTACGAATTGGCGCAGTATTATATCAATGGTCTGTAATCAAAACGTAATGAAAAAAAAATTATTATAACATTATTTTGTTAGACAAATAGTGTTGTATTAATTTTTTTTAATTTCATTACGATATACTATTTGTAAAGTTCGTCAATATCGTTTTAAGTTTAATATTTTGAATTTTACGATGTGAGAGTAGATAAAAGAATATATATTTTAATAAATACTAGCGACCCGCCCCGGCTTCGCACGGATGCAATGCTCTACTATATTATGCATGTATTATACATATAAACCTTCCTCTTGAATTACTCTATATATTAAAAAAAACCGCATCAAAATCCGTTGCGTTGTTTTAAAGATTTAAGCATACAAAGGGATATAGGGACAGAGAAAGCGACTTTGTTTTATACATGTAGTGATGAGTGAATCGGACATAATCACACGCATATAAACGCGTTTCTTTAGCTTAAAAATCCATTGGTTTGGGAGCAGCATTTTTTTTATTTCGTATTTATTATTTTCTCTCCCTAAAAACGAAAAAGTGGAACCTACAACTTAAATAGAAATATACATAAATGAGCCACGTCCCACGATTGCGGCGATTAGAAGATATTCATTTTAAATTTTTTATGCTAGGGTTGTCACCGAACTTGATCTCGACGAAAATTTTGAAAATATTAATATGTGTATTATTTTTGAACGAGAACATCGATTTTCGTTTTCGGGTCTGGGTGTTAACTGTTAATTGTTTGTTTTGTGTGTTTCGGATACCCAATTAGACACAAGTTCATGCCTGCTTGCTTCTAAGGTTTTTTGTTACAAAAATAGGTACATACCTGTTAACCGATTTATGCCCACGACTTTGTACTATGCTTTTATTTTCTGATCGAATGCAATTTTTTTTAAAGATGCGATCAACTGATTAGATTGATTTGTATGAGATGTTACTTTTTCGCGGGGTCACAGACCCATGGCACCGTATTGCCTCAGCAGGGGCTTACTCAACCTACTGAGAGCCATAGCCAAAGACTATACCTCACCGGGCCCATCTCAGCCACTGGTAA
Source organism: Calamotropha paludella (assembly GCA_927399485.1). NCBI lineage: Eukaryota > Metazoa > Arthropoda > Insecta > Lepidoptera > Crambidae > Calamotropha > Calamotropha paludella. The sequence continues at coordinate 21,961,227 of OV656812.1, forward strand.
AATTATTAAAGCCTTCGCCACTAGTATTTTTTCGAGCGATGTAGAAAGGCACAATAACCCTACTTCTAAAGCGGCAAAGCCACAACCTTATACGCCTAAATAAGCTCTTAATATGATAATAGATAGACAGTTAAGTGACATGTAAACAAATAAGGGCAGATCTTAATAGGAGAGGATACCCAGCCTATCCCTCATTACAAGGCAACTGAGTCCTGAAATAAATTCTGGCGTCAAGTTAAAGTAGACGTGGTGCACTAAAAAGGTGCCGGCAGGTGATGAGATTTACCTAGATCGATTTTAAATGTGAATGAATTTCTAAATCTAAAATTTCATCACAATCGTTAGACCCGTTTCCAAGAAACCAATTACATACCAACATATTTATATAGGTACATGCAAGAATTGCTCGTTTAAAGTATAGGATGTGTGTATATGTGTTAAATTATTTCAATCAACATAGTTTATTTTTTCGACCATTTGGCGTGTAAGGTACAAAATTAAAGATGTGGTCGAACATACATAAGGTATTCCTACATTACCACATCTACATTAGGTAGGTATATTGTATTCGTCTATAAGTGTTGTTAATTTATTCAATTCATTGACGGTATCAATTAACAAACAAAATGAAACATTTTCATTTAACACATAGTTGATCTTTGTGACAACCCCAGATCATGAAAGTTGACCTTTATGTAAATTCTATCATAACTTCTTAAAACCGCAAAAGTGGGATTTTGTTTATAGAACCTTTCTATACTAAATCCAGGTTCCACTTTTGCCGATTTTTGGAGAAAAAAATAAACGTATTAAACGTATTACTCAGAAAGTAGGACACTTATGAATAAAATAAAATTGCGACATTATGCCTCCAATAATTCATTATCAAGTGGCAAATATCTCATGGACAGATATGGAACCTTTTTGGATAGAGGAGAGATGGAAGTCGTTTGAAGAAATTAAATTGTTATTTTTTTATATGCGCAAATTTTAAAAACTTTACTACTTCATATAGTTTTTTACTGAAAAAAGTGATTTGGAAATTGAACTCTTGCCTTTATTAGGGTATAAATAATCGAATTATGCAAAAACCTTAAGGTGTAAATTATTTTGTTTCCATAAAACCCGCCATCTAGCGTTACAATTGCAAAACACTTCGTAAGCCTCATAGCTGAAAAGTAGTCACATGTAGCCTATACTTTCGTATTCTCAATTGATTATTTACGGTGTTTCTTATCTTCAAATTTAGGAGTCGAATTAAGGTTGATGTGAAGTTGTATATATAAAATATGCTAGTCTTTATTTTAATCTCAATATTTTTACTTAATTCGTCTTATTTCTAAACATGTGAAATGTTATAATTTACAAATGTTAATGGTAGTGACATCTATTGCGGTTTTTTAGAATTAAAAATCTTTTGTATGAAATGGTACCCCATGGCAACAGTATCATAAACTACTATTACCGCATACTTAAAGTCAAAGAAAGTTACAATAAAAGATAAATAAAAAACTAAAAATTTTTTAATTGAAAGCAAAATCATAAAACATCATAAGAGCATGTTCACTAAGCATGAAATATTTATCGCATATTAAATTTATCCTAGTACTAGTTTATTTTACTAATTTACTTATGATCGATTTTGTGGCAATACAGGGGCTCAAAAATCTTTAAAGGTGTTTTTCCAACAATAATCTTTTTCGAATTGTGCCCCTATAGTATTAAAGGTGCGAAATGTGGTAGCCCACAGTGTGTCTGGATGTCCGATGGAAAAAAGGAGATGGCGGTATAAGCAAATGCAGCTCTTGAGCACACTCTCCAAAGTACAGTATGTTGAAGATATCTAGCTAAATCAGGCGTCACCTACAAAATATAAAAATTATAACACACAAGATATTACTAATGTTTCCCGAAGTACACGTTAATTTAACGTGACCAGCATACCATTCAATGCTCACATTGAATTTACGGCGAAGTCTCTTTACTCTTACTGAACAAATAGAGTATTGTTTTCCCCTGAAATCACACAAATGTAGTGGGAAGTAATTTGAGAAATGAGTTAGAAGCAAACTCCCTGTTATATATTAGGTAGCGTTAGCATAATAATTTGTTATGAAAATTGGTGAGTACTGAGGAAGTTATAGATATTGAAAGTTAAATTGATAAAGTTTACTTATTATTATTTTGTTTCAATTCGTATTGTGTTTCGTAACCATTTCTGGAAGACTAGGCTTTCTAATTAATCTTATGTTGAGTCATTTGAAAACACACACACACACACACACACACTAACACACATATATGATATGTCACAGGACTCCAAAACGGCTAGATCGATTTTAATGAATTTTTTCTTGGGATTTGAGCTGGGTGGTTTCGCGATTGCAAGCGGAGGGATATATTTTGGGTAGCTACAAACTTAAAGAGTGTCTTTGCAGAGTCTCATACGATTACTCTAAAAGAAACACAATAAATTTACTAATAATATCTCATATATAACTCACCATGCGGTTCACCCCAAATTGCTAACTCAGCTAGGGTCAGCGGTGTCCTTTGGAGCATGAAGTAACTTGATATAAAATTAGTTTCATTACCCATCCAATGCCTGATTCCTAAGTCATTATTATTCGTCTATAATTACTTCGGACAGCTATCGAGCTCCTAAACACAAACTTACATAATTTTACTTAAACAAATATGGAGAAGGAAGAAACCACCGTTTGGTGCAACGGTAGCGATCCTGCTTTTCGCGCTGACGCGACGTCCTGGGTTCGAGACACGGAAGGGTTGGTACTTAAGTCATGAGTGTATATATATGTTAACGGAAATGTATGTAATCCGTCATTGTATACAATTCCTAGGCAATGTATGAAATTCCTAAAATCGCACGGAAATGTGTGAAATAAATTATATTATACACATTTCCTAGGAAATCTATATATTTCCTAAATAGCAATCGGAAATGTAAAACATTTGAGATATTGATGGGTACACGGGACGAGGGGAGGGTATTGCTTTAGTTTAGGTTAGATTAGGAATTAAGAATAATATAAGTTGATTTTGTGATACGTTAAAAGTAAATAGATAATTGATTTTTAAAGCATTAATTAGTAAGATAATATGAACATATTATATTTTACGGTATGACTGTCACCCGATTGTCTCAATGAGTGCTAAAATAAAAATTATTATTCTCATTTTAACAAAGTGTTTTATTATAGAAAGAATTTATTTTATACATTTTATAATACGATATAGAAATTATATACAATTCTGAGGAAATTTACACATTTCCTATAATATCTTTGCATAAAATAGTTCTTCAAACAATATTGTATACATTTCCTAAATAATATCGGAATTGTACACATTTCCTAGGATTTGTATACAATTCCTTGATTTCATACATTTCCGGTAACATATATATAGGTTAATTGGTGTGAATATAAGAAATAATATAATTATTAAATGGAATATTACTCGTTTGTCGCCTTTAGCATTATTCGAACTTATTTATGTCAGCCCCATCAGGCAGAATATTCAATAGCAAGTTATAAACTAGCGAATGGCTATGACATACCTATTAAAATGAACTTTAAATTTCAGACCAAAAGTCTTGTGATTGACGTCCTCACAATACAATATTGCTTTCAAGAAATCAAAATTTAAGGTTTGTAATGTTACTATTTAAGTTCAGTTTTGATATTTTTATCGTTTATTGTGAACTTGTAGGGTTAAGGCGGCAACGGTGGCTATAGCAGCAACAGTGGCGCACTGGTCGTTGTATCAAAAGTATTATAGGTATCTTTTTATATCTTTCATTCTTCGGAGGGTCTCTTAACTTATTGTTTGATTAAAACAAAAAATAAAGATCGACAAAAATAAAAAAAAAAACATTTTTATTTGAGTTATATTTCAGATGATCCACTGTGAACTTGCCTGTAAACTGAGAGCCGATACATTGTATCCCACCCCCAGTACACAGTGGCTCAAATGAGATTTTTTTCAAATACTTTTTATTTTCCAAAATATTACCCTCTTGAACTAAATCAATTGGAATAATCAATAAACATTAGTTATACTATAATACTAATCCTTATACATCTTTCCAACACTCGCCCACATCAAGTTACATCACTGGAAAAAAAAGTGACTTACTGTTGCCGCCTTGACCCTATGCAAATTACCATCATGCACAAAATTTATTTTACAAAATACCATGATCGCCTTTAATAAAATAACTATCATCGATATCTTAGAACAATTTATATTTTTATTGTTTTAGTAATTTTTATTAAGTTGTTTCAAAGTTCCTACAATAAAAATCTATTGTAATTAATGGCTATCTAAGTAGGATACGAGGAACACAAAATTAATGATTCTAAACACTGACACAAACCTTCAATATCTCGAGCTGATGTTTACCCGTAAAAGCAGTTACAATGTTTATTCATAAACTAGCGGCCCGTCCCGGCTTCGCACGGGTGGACAAAATTCTTTATTTTTTTTTTATTATTAAATATTTTTCCGTTAGCGCCATCTAGCCTCCGGTAGACGAACTACTTGCGGTTAACGCGTTGTTATGGTAACGTTATTGATACAATGGAAAAGGAGTGGACAGACAAACACACAAACCACTGTGATCTTAGATTATAGACTAGCTGACCCGGTAACGCGTATACAATGGAAAAAGAGCGGGAAAAAGAGCGGACAGACAAACACACAAACAACAAATTTATGTTCTTAGATTATAGATTAGTATAGCCAATGTATCTTACTTCAGTGACATAGTGTAGTGCTATAAAGTTTTTATTATTATTATCAGCGGAAGTTTAGCGTCGTGATTAGTTTTAGGAAATTATGCTTAGCGCAAACCATTATGGTGCATGTTTTTTTGTATAAGTGTTGAAATTAAAGTATTTTTTTCTCTGTATTGTCATTTGTGGTATATTAAATAAACATTCGTTTTTTTTTATTTATTTCTTTCATTCATATTGCATAGATGCGTATTACACATATTTATTTTAAATAAATGTAATATTAAATTTAAGATGATAAAAATAAATAAATAAATAAATTTGATTTTTATAAGTTTGAATTGATTTTTAGATGATAATATTAAAAATAACACGTAATCTAGTGATTAGCACATTAGCTCTGTCAACATTTTGGAGATTTAGTACACGATAAAATTAATTTATAAATTAACTGCATTTAATAAGTAACATAAATTTAATTTTACTATAGGTAAATCGGAGCAGCTAAAAATGCATGAAGCATATTATACTTATATCATTACCAATATTTTTCTGCACCAATTTCCGTGTTTGGATATAGGTAAAAAATTTAAAGTGATCATATAAAAACCAGTAAAAAACTATAGTATAGATATGCCAAAAATATAAAAGTACTAATGAAAGTTAATTTTATTCTATTTGTATCTAAAATCATTAAATCATTTTGGTACCACGTAAATATGGTCTCGTAGCGATTTAGTAACAACTGAAGCACTCGGTTCCTTATTAGAAAAACACCATAGACTGAAAAGCCTAACAGAATAAACGGTTTAGTTGGTGGCTGTACCTCAATAATTTCTTTGCACAAAAACCACAACATGAATTCCCGAAATAATTTTCCAAAGTATTTGCTAACCATACCCACAATATTTCTAGATATCTAAATAGAACTACCGCTGAGGGAGGCTTCACAACATTGTTCGTATCGCTTTTGTTGTCCATTTGCGCTTTGTTCCATTCAACATTTCATTACAGGTGCCCTTGCACTTTTATCCCCGTGGCATAAAGATTAGAATCGCAGTGAGATTAAACACCTGTCAATTGTAGGGCTGTGTATTACGGTGATCTATATGTTCCACGTATGTAAGGTATTATGACGTTGCGGATAATGTGATGAGTCAATTTGTGAGTTGCTGGTTTGTATGGTAGAGTTAGGCCTAATATCGGAACATTGTGTGTACGTGTGTGTGTGCGTGCATCAAATTAGCCAAATTTACGTTAAAACATGGATTAAAATATCTTTTCACAAAATAAGATTTATTTATTAATTTAAAACGGCACAATTAGAGATATCAGACAAAGTAATGTATAATAAAGAAAAACTTTAAAAAAATCTTAGTGCATGCCTGTACCCAATTACAAATGTGCATAACATTATATAGAAACGACAACAACTATACACCTACATGTTCAAAAATACAAAATTTGAAATTTTACAAAAAATAACATAATTAGAAATTTAACAAATATAAAGTCTGTATTTTCTTAGCTTTTTTTTACAAGGCTGACTTTGGTGAGACGCACGTCTGTAAGGTTTTCTTGAATGAAAGGGTACTACAATTATAAATGTCGTAGTCAGAGCTAAGGTTGTTCTAATATGAACACATTGTATTTAGCGGATTGTTCATGGATACATTGTTTGTGCAAAGTGGTAACGTCACATACATTATTCTGAATCCAAGTTAAGTTAAAGCAACTTGTGTTATGGTATCCAGAAACAACGACGGTACTACAACGCCCAGACATGAACCAATATAGAAAAGTTCGTTTTTAAATAGACACGGCCGGGGATGGAACCAGGGACCTCGGAATGACGTTACCATGAAAACCAGTATGCAAGCCATTTGACCACGAAATTCATCATATTTTATAAGCTTTTACTAAATAAGTATTGCTTAATTTTCTCCAGTATTTGACGGTGCAATATACAGTCAAACAAAGAAATTACCTAACCAAGGCTTATCCGATGTCTACTGTATCTAAAAATAAGTATTCAGTAATACACTGCCTACGTCAGACTATACGAGTAGTTGTTTCAACTGTGGCTCGCACAAAACACTTAACTTAAGTTCTAACATGGATTTTATTTTATTTTTACACTACCTACATTAAGCAGCCAGTGTCAAATATACCCAGTTTTAAATGGATATAATACAATAAGAAATATTTAAATATACAAGAACAACAAACATATATTTATAATTTTTATATTTTATGCATTTTCAGTGCGATCTTATAAGATAAATTATTATAATTAATGCCTGAGAATCCCGCCTGAGAATTCACTTGTGACCCGAGTCGATTTTTTCTAGTATTTTTCTATTTTTCTATTATAATAATTTATCTTATAACAAACATATATGTTATTTATAACGGGGATTGGAAAATTCTTGATAATCTACATATATTTCCATCTGATCCATATCTATTCTCAGCCATAGTTATTAGGTATCAGGTGGCCTATATTTAAAATGTACCTAGCCTTATAATTATATATATATTTCTTACATACACACCAATTAGCCTAGTCCAAAGTAAGCACTGTAAGTATTATAGACACTAGGGTAACAGAAAGACAAATATGTATATGATACATACATATGAATAATTCATAGAAATATATACCCATACCTATGACTCAGATACAAATGCTCGTACTTATCACACACAAACTGTCCCTTCCGAAACTCGAACCCAGAATCGGCGGTGCGAAAGGCAAACGTCACTAATATTGCGCCAAACCTAACCTCATATAAATATACAAAAATAACAAGCATATTTAAGGGGTATATTTCTAGGAATCTAAATCAAGGTACCTAAGATAAGTGTATAGGCAGAATTGTTATAGTTGCACTTACTGGTGGTTACGTCACATAAAAAATATTTTTATTGCAGACAAGGTCCATATTAAAACATTAATCATAAAATTTATTATTTCATTATATATTTAAAATCAAATATTTTATTATAATTAAAATTAACATTATATATATGTATATGACAATTAAAATTGGCAAAATAAAATAAAAATCAAAACATCAATAAGCAACTTATTAAAAAGTCAAATATATGTTATCTAAATAGAACTACCAGAAATTATACTGATTCAAAGCTTAATAGCTAAACTACAGTTATTCTGATCCTTTACAAAAAAAGGAAAAATCTTCTATTTAAAAGGTTTAATTATTAACCCAGTTGGGAATAATATTCAAAATAAGATTGCTTATATGTAAACATAAGAAATGACATCCTAACTATTCAACCACGTTCACGTCAATTATATTAAAATAAAATAAATATGACACATATAACCAAGAAAACGCATCATTCGTAAGTTTTTTTTTCCGGACAACTTATAACAATATTTAGTTCTTAACTAAGCTGAGCTTGTACTAGGGATACTAAATACTGTATAGAATACATAAATAAGTTGTACACAAACCACACAAACGAATGCCTCTACCAGAATTCGAAATTGGGACCTTGGGCTCAAAAGGTAGGATCGGCACCATTGCACCAAGCGGCTTCTTGTCTATATCGAATTACATTTCAGAAAATTTAAAAACCACAAGTCAACCACGTTTTTCTTTGTTTAAATGCCTAATTCTATAATGTGTTTAATAGCTGATGTCTCTATCTCGACATTTAATCTGTTTATCAAAATGCGAATCAATACCACGCGAACGGAGTCTTCGTATTTTCCTATAATTAGATTTTAACTCGTCATTCCAATGAGGAAAGGGGAAAGGTTTAATTAAACAAAATTCTTTATTATGAAGTTAAATTATTTCATTACGTTGTTTTGTGATTGATTAACTTTGTATACATTTATTATCATCCGACCTCCGCGCTGTCTACGAAAGCTGTGTCTAGAATAATCGTAGCGCCGTCGTGTCTCTCTCGTAGCACGGATGCTACGAAATATTATTGGATATAATTTCGTAGTAGTTAGAAGACTCGTTTTACAATGTTACTTGTCTGAATTTAAATGTAATTTAAGTACATATTTCGCGAGTATAATATCGTTTGTATTCATCAAGTAGTATGTAAAAAGGTTCTTTATGATCTAAATGTATGAGTAGAGAAAAATAAAATACGAAAAAACAGAAAAATTTCAATTCTAGAATATTATTATAATATTTTTTTATTTTCCATTATTGTAATATGGTACTTCATTAGTTGTTTTTGTGTTGATTCAACCAATCGTGGGGGTGATAATAATATTTTATTTATATACATTAAATTAAATTTACTTTTATGTTGTTTTATATTTTATTAATTGGTCATTAAAAAATAAAATATTTTCAAACTTTATTAGATTTTGTAACGTATGTACCTAATTTCTTTGTGAAACCATTAAAGCCTTATGACAAAGCGATCGGGCACCATGGTGATGAAACAAAGGTCTGCGAAGGGCGAGCGTGCTTCGGAGCCCGTCCGGTATCGAATAAGGGCAAAGATCACCGATGTAGATGACATGCTGGGGAAAATGAAACCATTATATGCCTAAGACCGCTATAACAAAGAACATATTTCGAAGTAAGAATGTTGACATCTCAATTGAATCGCTTTTTATATTTATTGAGATTGCTGACAGTGGAATTCTAAAAAGAATTATATCGAATAAGGTTTTGAATGATTATTTACTTTTTTGGATATCTATAGATGATATTCCCAATTCTACATATAAATCTTTTTATATGGTTTTTAAATACTGTTTTTATACTTCATTTAAAACCTAAGATATAATCACTAATAAGTTATAGAAAAAATAATAAATATATAAATAGAAAATATTGAACATAGCAGTCTTGTTTTCTGCCTATTCAGCCCTCTGCAAAATGAATTCTTTCAGGTTTCGCGTAGACGTTGCGAAGGGCGGCGCGGCGCAGGCAAGCTTGGTCAGTGCCCCGCGCGCCGCGATCGACTTCGCTAGCGTCCGTACTGTCGCTACTTCGTCGCTACTTCGCACCAACATCACCATCGACTGTACATGATCAGATTTTAAAACTAATGCTTGTCGTTTCATACCGGTTTTGAAGTCTGTACCTTTTCAGTGTTCTTTGGACTATCTCGTCTTTTAGTAATGCGGAAAAGTTTAGGGTAAGAAGCCGCATCATAAATAAGGTAAGGTATTATGTTTATTTTTAATGGTTCATAAATATTATTATCCCGTCGACTGATTTGCCATTATAAAATAAGGATTTGTGAGGATTGATTATTTTTTTAAATAATTTAATGAGCTGTTACTGATATTGGTGATTTCTCAACTGAAAATGTGATATCTATATCAGAACAGAAACAGTATTAAAATTGGAAAAATAGATTTTTATTATCTTATGTGTAGAAAATAGATGAAAATGTGTTGTCAAAAGAATATAACTTTTAATTAAGAAGGTGTATGTTTGTTACTTGACAAATTACTGATATTCATTATTAAATGGTAGTTTAAATAAGTTATATTATTATTTTATTTAGGAAATTACGTGTTTCTGTCTCGCTTAACCTCATAAACGGGCTAAATATTGTTTTCGTACGGATATAGGGTTGTCAAGTAAAATGTAAAATAAGTATTTTAGTTTTAATGCGAAACATAAAGTTAACAACACTTACTTAACAATACACTTGTACTAATCATAAGGTGCAAAAAAATAATGTCAGAGCTCCGTCGTTTAATATAAAATTTATATTGAAGAGACATTAAAACATTTCTTTTCAACAAGCTAAATTAAATTTAACATTTTGAAGATTGCTTGTAATTATATTTCAAGAACATAACAAGGGAAGTATCAATAATCCAAGCCAATTTACTACACCACTGTTGTTTTTCCATATTAAAGTGTCGTATCCAAACAATTAATCCAATATAAGTATGATGAGCATTGAACGCTGTTTATATATTATTTTATTATTTAACTGAGAGAATTTAAGAAATTATTTATGCATTTATTTTTAATGTGTTACTCTTTATCGATATCTAAAAAAATGGTTGTTTTTTCTTACTTTTTTGCTTCTTAGTATTGATGAAATGCTGCTACATGAAATAAATTTTCAATTTACTTTTAATATAGCATATTATGTATTTTAATTAGGTTTTACTCAATCATCTTTATTTTTCTATTGAATTTCGCAACCATGAATATTCCATAAGCAAAAAATGTGTTAAGGTTCTGGTAGTTATTAATATATATATTAAAAATAAAAGTAGAGCACTGAGGTCTGATCGTAATAGGATAGATAGATGTTTAGAAAATAATTTCTAAATTAAAAATATTAACTTAAACGCAATAGTACCTAACGTTTATATATTTAAAAATTTACGCTCAGGCTTCTAAATAGAAGAAAAAGACTGCAAACATTCAATTGCGTGAAAACAACTTTTGTAATAATATTATTATAGAGAAAATAACGGTTAAGATTGATATATCGATTTCGGGAATATTTTGATTGATTGATATCTATTTTAATATATCGAGAGGATGCCCGCAAACATTGTGTTGAATGTTTAATATTTTGGTTTTTACTTAGATACGTTGTTTAACAACGAAGAAACAAAAGAATTGGAAAGTTAAAACACTTTTATATACTCCGTAACACTGCCATCTGTTTTTACTGAGGAGCATTAAATTTTTATTGGAAATTCAATACAGTTTCAGTACTTTGTGACACATTTACACATATATTGGGAAAAAATGGATAATGGTGTATTTTATATAACCCTCCAATGGATCATTTTATGTATATATAATAATCGATTTAAAGGCTTAAAAATGTATTGTGAATGGATAAATTGTGTTTAGCTGTACAGGATCTGAAACTCGAATAATCGAATGACAAACGAGTGGGCGTGATCCGTTATATTAATTTAATAACTCTGACGGTGAATTCCTTTCTCTTGTGATGGATGATAAATTCGGGGATTACTGAAATAGGGATGTTTGAAGGAATGGGTAAATATTATCGAAAACTCGTATGACGGAAATATGAACTCGGTGCTGTATAAAAATACAACTGTTGTCATCAGTTATGTTGTGGATTCGAGTGTAAAACATATTCCTTACACTAAGCGAACCTGAGCCATTGAAAAAGAGGTTCTTAGGGGCGGATATAAGATAAAAATAACAATAAAAATTCGTCTCATATAAAATATAGTCACGTATTTACTTTTTCCATTTAAACCTTTCCATCTATTAGTTTTTTATATGTCCATGGGTGAGTTTTATATTAAGTAGTTGTATATATTGCAAAGAGTCTGTAGGTTTTATGCAATTTATTAAAAGTAAATATGTGATCCCAATCCGTAAAAAAAAAATATTACTATTTATTGAGTTCTCACACTTCCACACCCCTCACATATTTTGATAAAGCTACTTTAAACGGATAAACTGCGCATTTAATCTTGTTTTTTATATGAGTTTTGAGAACGGCTCCTGTAAAAGAGAAACGACAGAATTAAATCTCAAAAAGCTTACATAAATAAGTTTATCTGGTTAAAGTAATTTAATTTAAACATCATTTAATTCTATAGCTATCATTAATAAATAATTCTGAAAATAGATATCTAAGATATGCTTATAGTTTGTTATAACATTAATTCAATTTTACCACTGATATTTAATTGTGCAATAAGGGAATCAAAATGGTAGCACATAAAAAACATAAACGCATGTTAATTAATAGTGTTAGTTATAAAAGAGGTTTACTTTCTATGTAAACCTCTTTTTAGCTATAAAAGAGGTTTACATAGAAATGAGAACGTGATGGAATAAATCATCTAAAATTGTTTATTATCTTTCTCTTATTTTTTTAAGAACGGTTATATAAAAAGACCGCTTCAACAGCCCACAAAATGGATCGATAATCTTTGAAATCGTTAGCACCAGGGTGCGACAAAGGCACGGCTCATTAAGAACAAATCCAATTATAACGCTTCTCAAGTTTTCCCATCAATTTACAATCAATACCTTCCCAGTGGAGGTACCGAAGCAAACTCCCTTCAACGTTCTATCAAAGGCGACTAGGAAAACCCCTAGTTGATAATAATATACTTATTGTTATTATAATGTCTAATTATTATACCATCGTTCAAATAGTAAACTAAGCATTTTTTTAGAAGTATACTTCTATGGACATTGTCTAGCGACATATATGTTTTAACGTTTTTTCAAATAAGATTTAGGTTAATATGGTTTTTATTATTATTTTATGTATAAATACTAGATAATGCCTTTCGCAACAACGGTCCTGTCCGGTTTCGAGTCCTAGAATTTGCAGATGATTCTGTGATGAATACGAGCATTTGTACCTGATTCCCATGACTCTGTAGTGCAGTAGCTACTTCGTTTCAGAATAATTTATGATGATATTGTCTAATAATAATAATATTTAGTTCACTACCACCAATTAGCCTACCTCAGAGTAAGCACTGTAAGGCTTGTGCTATGGATACTACGCTAAAGCCTACACACACACAGATATATATATATATAAACGCACCCATGACTCTGGTACAAATATGCTCGTATTCACCACACAACTGTCTGCCTTTCCGGGACTCGAAAGGCAATATCGCTACCGTCGCACCAAACGATCGGTGTTTATATATTGTGGAAACAATATGATTGCAATCAACTCAAAGAAATGAAAAGTACTTCTGCTGAGTTAGGTTAGGGTATATCGATTCTTCTATGAGGGCTTGGAACTTGTATTTATATCGAAAGGCGTAATTACTCCACTAGCGTGTTTTAGGTTTCTTTTGTATTGCCTTCATCGCGTCACATCTACGTGCCAATGTTTAAGATCGTTCTTTTCACTGAATCTGAAATTCTTCATTATGCCCAACTACTATTGCAGTGCTATTATTTGAGACGTACCAAGAAGCCTTCGTTATCATTATTAGTATTTTTCAAATGATTCTCTGAATCATTTTAATATTAGATTTATCCGATATTATATATTTATATCTTCTGTAGTTCGCGTTCACTTATTCAAATAAAATACTTTTAACGGATACAGAAAACCTATTTTAGTTTTCATATTTTTACCTGCGAACATGTGTCTTAAAAAGAAGTCAAAAGGTCAGGGCTAAATAAAACATGTGTAGGAAGATAAACGTGTTTAATGTTTTTACATTTTTATTTATTTAGGCATTTAACTGCTGGATTTTAATATCTAATGTATTTATTACAAAATAAAATAAACTTTTCCCAGGTGTCTGTGTTCAATGTTTTGGTTGTGCGGGTGATTCAAAATTAGTGGAGTGTATTGCGGTATGAGAAAATTTATGTCGACAACAAATATGAGAGAAAGATGGAAGGGGCACGATACCTTGACCGCCACGTGGTGGGAGATGCTGGAGGCTGCGGGGACATCCCTGGGATTTGCTGTTTCTTATTTTTATGCACACGAAGTCACCGTCACATAAAACTATAGTTTGTTGTTGGGTTTTTTTGATAGGGCACTAGTTCAATTTAATATTGCGGAACTCCGCTCGTCATCAGTCGTCTTTTCTTTTTTTCCCTCATGTTGGCCATATTGCGGTATGATTTTCCACCAATAGATGGCGCGGTCGTGTCGCTCTTCCATATGCGAGACAAAGTATGTGCGAAAAAGAAATGGAGGTAAGACTAGAAGTGTCGACCAAACTAATAAAAGTTACGAAACATACAAATAGACAACCTGGCAGATTTGAATTTAATATTGGCGCAACCAACGTTATTTATCAGAAATTTTTTGTCTAGAGGAAGCTGTTAGTTTTTAGTCAGGCTTTTGTAATAAGCACATACGTTTAATGTTAGTATTCGAATGTTTACTTTCGATTAGACATCGTAAGTAATATTATTAAAATCTTGTACCATTGGTACTATGGAGCGGTCTATCAAAATCCACCAAGAGTGTAGTTGATAAATTATCTAAAGTTCCGATTCTATCAATATTGTTAAAAAATACTCAAAATAGCTTGAGTTTGTTCCATAAATTATCGAATATTACACACCCATTATATCACTTCACCCGAAATCCTAACCCTCTGAAGAACTTACTTTCTCCTATCTTACCTCTAATCGTCAACCTTATCTTACCAATTGTTACCTCTTAATAGAATAAGTTTTACATCATCGTTAACAGAAACGTTAGAGTTAATTGTAGTTAAGTCAAGTTTTTAATGCTTTCTTTCTTTATTTAGTCTTAAGTCTAAATGTGAAAGTATTAATTTTTCTAGTAGAAAATTTTGTGATTCTAGGTCTTCTGTGCTACTATTGAAGCAAACTTCAGAGTGTTAAAGTCAGTCAGAGAGTCAAAATTTCTTCTCTGTGATATAAGAACGGTAAAAAATACAAGTGGCGCCCCCAGGATATGTTTTTTTTTCAGACTAATTGAGTTTCACCCTCTTTTGATTGTGGTTTAAAGACTTGCGCCAAATGGTTATAAAATACAAACACATACAGTACGGTCGACGGCACATAATGTTATACGTTCCCAATTAATAGGTCTTATTACAAAGGCAAAAGGAAGATTTAAACTTACTAAAATACGTATTGTTGAATGATACTGCTTCGCAAAATACATCTTCACGTGTACAAATATATATTAATAGGAATTAATTCGTACCATGTTGCGTCAAAGCCGCTTAAAGACTTAGACTTGGACTTACAGTTTGACCTCTGCGAGTTAAGTGTTACAAAACGAGTTGGGTCTTAAAGAAAATAGAGCTATGTGTATTTTATTTCTATATTATAAGTACATTAAAACTAAATTCCAGTGCGGATTCTGCAAATCAAAAATAATTACCTTTTAGCTTTTCTAATTTAATTAATAAAGACTTAAACATGTACCTAGCGATATCGATCATCTATACTTTAGACATAAACACATTTGTAAGGCTTTCCTTAACTATACTTTTTTACTTCTGAAGCATCACCAGTTACGACTTGCCATAAACCGTCTCTAATTATTTTCCCTTCAACATTGTATAGAAATTACTAGTAGTTCTGGGGTTTAACAGTCAGTTAACATCTCGTTTTATTTATGTAGATTTATATACACTAACCACCAAAAATACAGCGGTCTATGCTGAGTAAAATACATTATTCAGATAGGTGTTAAGGCATAGTTTATGCTCAACTGGTCCTGAAAAGGGTTTTGTTATAATCTTTGTTCTTTCGTCTTTGTTTGAAAGAAGTTCCTCATCTCAGAGAGAGAGAGAGAGAAAGAGAGACATAAAGTAAAAACGATTCAAGAGGAATGTATGAAAAGTAATTTATCATACAAACATATAACACTACCAGAGTTTGGATCGGGGATCTTAATTACTTTTGCTGCTACATGATGGTTAGTCAAAAACAGAGAGAAAAATAGAGTTAAAAGAATTTAAACAAGAACAGAAATCTTCTCACATGTGCTTTACTTTGTTATATCGAAACGTTACAAGGGAGATGTATTTTATTTTAGTCAATTAGGCACGAATCTACTTCTACACTTATATTATAAAGAGGAAAGATTTGTATTTTTTTTTATGTTTGCAATGAATAAACTCAAAAATTACTAAGCCGATTTCAAAAATTCTTTCACCATTGGAAAGCTACATTCACGCAGACTAATATAGGTTATATTTAATGCTAGAAAAAATTTAAAGAATTTTGTCCACCCGTCACAAAGGTATATAAAGGTATATATGTAATAAAACGTTATATTTTATGTGTTCTTCAAGTTTAAGCACACAAATTTTTAGTTCAAGTACTAAGTACAAAGTTATGAGTACTTATTGGTAAGTTTAGAAATAGAAATATTTACACCATCAATGAAAAATATAGGTGCACTTCACAATGATCGTGTTCGAGATATTGTGTTTCTTCCTTATTCAATTTCAAAAATGATCGTATCCACAACATTCCTAAGCAAAAAACTATCAGAAAGAGAACAATATTTACAAAACTTCATTGTACCATAGTGTACAAGATTTTTCTCCGAAACTGAGGGATCTCAGTGAAGATATTTTGTCGTCACCCGGAAATTAAAGCTACGACGTTAAAGGAAAACGCAAACACGGTTATTTAATCCACAACGCGATGTGTTTGCAAATACTTTTAATTGGGCTTCTTTACGATTCGTGTAGTAAAATAATGATAGAAGAGCAATTAATACAATTGCTCTTCCATCATTATTTTACTTTTGTTTTTTTTATTTTGCTAGGTGATTTACCTGATATGGTTCAGATCCAGTTTTGATTAGTTTTGTTAAGTAAAGATTAGTTTTTATTGCTCTTTTAGTACCCTTAAAAAATATAACACCTAGCTACAATTACATTTGGATTTCTCACAATATCTGTTCAAATCGGCTGAGTTATTTTCATTAAACAAAGAAAGCAGGAAAGAGCTTCAGTAGCCTAGCGAATTCAGCGTCTGCTCTGGTTAGACAAAATACCAGGTATTTTTTAATTTCTCTCGAGGGGAATTAATTCAACACATATATCTCTGTATTAATAGTTTTCCACATCTTCTAAACAATAAGAAAAATTAAAGAAGAAAGTGAGCACATCAAAATCGTTGCTTGAATTCATCATTTTTATTCACAGGGAAGGCCCACTGCTCCACATTAAAGGGAGAATGTAATATAACCCATCATGTGGTCCTGATGGGGATCGATGGGTGTTATCGACATTATTTTTTGGTAACACATTCGATCTTTCATTGGAAAGCTGCTTAATCTCCGTATCCTTACCCCACCCCATGTGATTTTTTTAATTTAAAATTCACAAAGGTTACACGAGTAAGACCATGTACAGTTTGTTTCGGGAACTCTTGTGAGAGTCTGAAGTCTGAATCAGACAGATCACCAGGCCCAGCCGGGCCATTCTAGGTTGTAAAACAGGATTGTTTCTGAGACTTTATTAAAACACACTTTTGACAAAGCTGAAGTAGAGGTTACATATATTTTAAATGATTTTAACTATATTACATTATCTTGCAAAAGCTTGCATTAGGAAGATAAGACAAGAGTATTCTATTTAAACAATTGTATCTTTGTATTAACTACCAAATCACTATATCTATTGGTCAGACAAATGTGATACAGTACAAGTTAAATAAAAGGTTATGTTTATATATAAAATAACTCTTCAGGTTTTTCATAATTAAGATTCAAACGCTATGTTTCTACTAGATTTTTGCATTGATACTTGAATAACCTTCCTTCTTTATCCTTTTCTGATATATTTTTTTCTATGATTATTTGAAAATACTTTTTTGAAGTCCTTAACCTACTCTGATGTCTCTATTTTTTAATCAATTTCTCCATATTTCTCTCCACATCTAGCGATAATATAAGGAGTACAAAATTATATTTGACGGTGTGTTCAAAAATTTATGGGACGTTTTAATTGCAACCGACTTTATTGCAAGCACGGAAATCAGATAAAGCTGAACATAACCTTTAGATATCAGCTAAAGTGCGATGTTGGTAAATCAACCGAAGGACCGACGCCATTACAGCGTAATCAAATTACTGGAGAGCTGTGAGACAATTAACGGAGAGAGAGATGCTTTAAACGGGATGCTAAGATTTATTTTTAAACTCCTAGACATCCTTTTGTACAGCAAAAACATTTTATAAATACTGTTGATAGTAAAAAAAATGTATCATATTGCCATTTTATCATTAGGTATTTCATAATGTTTTCTTTCGTAAGGGATTTCCTGTATTCCAACAGTGGGGAAAATTATAGGTTGATGATTTGTTTATTTATTTATTAGAGGCTAAATCTGTTAACAATAAAGTTGCCATTCAGGATCAAAAGATAAAAGTAACAGGACATTGTGGTTTAAAATAATACGCAGTATAAGAGCATTAAAAATACGCTATGAAATCAGGATTAAAGAACTTAGTTTTATATTAAACATTACAGATAAATATTTATTAATTATTTTTGTATATTTTATGATTGATTATTGTCATTTGTTCGGGTTCGAGTTCCGGAAAGGGCAGATGATTTTCTGATAAATACGTTACAATAGTATCATAGCACACGCCTCACTGTGCTTACTTTGTGCTAGGCCTATAGTTACGACTTTTTTATGAAAGTAATGAATTATATAAAGAAAAATCTCTAGCAGGTCTAGCTGCTTTTAATAAGCAATTTTAGAACTGTAGATAAATAGAATTTTTTGATCTATCTCATAAGATAGGTATATAATTATTAATTTTTATTAAATATTACTATTTTTTCAACTTTATCAATATTCGTCGACATTTGTGGTTACCAGAAAAAATCCAAGACGTTACATTAAAACTATCCAGGAGACGTCAAAACTCAGGACGGTTGGCAACTCTAGTTTACAACAATACATATCAACATACCAAATAATAATATTATTATGTTTTATTATTAAAACATTTGAATGCTATTTTTTAATATATAAAGAAATTTGAACTAGAAAAAAAACAATTTTTCCGTCTAAGTGTCCGGTGACACTCAGATCTACATTCGCTCTCGCTATCCGGGCGAATGCTCTTCCAATTGAAATTCTGAGTCCTAGACAAATCCATTGAATTTTAACAAGTGTTTCTTTAGCTGTTTCTAAATAATCGATTGTTCGATACTTGTAAAAGTATGTCATTCTATATAGGTAGTAGTACCTACAACATGAAGAGATGGCGCTGGCGTCAATTAATAGGACTGTAATACTAAACAGATTACTATACCATATAAAATAAAAATTAATCCAACAAAGCTGGCTTACTACGTCGCAAAATATGGGAGTAAATGCGAATCACATATACAAGTGAAAAGCCATAGGTTGTGACGACAACAATTATTTTCAGTATCAAGGGTTATTTATAAATATGAAATGACCTTGGATAAAAGATAGTAACATTTGCATATACATATTTCCATTAACTACAGGTTTCAAGCTGCAAGGGGTTAGGGAGTCATGGATCGTCGTATATTGCCTTTAATATTAAGCTGAGCGATGATAGCTCATAAGCGACAAGATACCACCCTTGAGAGGGATTGATCTTGATAAAAATGCAAAAAGGGCATATACTTGTGGCGTTAAGTCGCGTCAGCAATTTTGAAGGAACAGTGTTGCCAGATTTAGAAGCAAACAAATTATTCAACAGATCAGGGGACAGATCGTTAACGGTTATAACAGGGGTTCAAAACCAGCCTTCTGCAAATAAAACCACACATATTACGAATACGACTTATACTAGGTCTGCAATGCATGCTTCTGTTTGCAAATACTGAGCGAATCACTACCTTACCTACGTTAGTGAGTTTTGGCGCCAAATTTCGTCAATGTAGTCTCAGCGGTTTGGCTGTGATCAGCTTTTGAATTTTTCTTTCGGTGATTATTCCTCCATGGTAAAGTCTATTTCTTTTTACATAGCCTATGTCCGTCAGGTTATAATCATGTATGTTCATGCCAAAATTCATTCGAATCGGTTGAATCGTTAAGTAGCAGTAGGGAGACAAGCGAAATTTGTGAGTTGCCTTAAAGAGAGCTTCGATCAATGAATAAACGACAGTTACAGCCAGAATGCACCTTATTACAATACGACTAAGTCAAATTGTTTTATTACAGAGTTCCAATCCCGATGGTAGGCATTTCATTGGGACTACTCTAGTGATGGTTAACAAAACTGAAGTCACAGGGAAGTAAAATACGCAACATCGTTTACATAAAAGACATATTTTTTCTTATGAAATGTATTATGAAAGTATATTTCTTCAATAAAAATGTTATGTGACGCAGTTCTGAAGTAACAAACATTAAAACAATCCAACTGAACTGTGAACATTCTTTGAAGTCGGTTAACAGCCCCGCAATATGTGTTATATTATTCAAAACCATCCAAAGCTTTTTACGTAACATAAATTTCGTTTTAGATTCTGAAAGCTTCAAATTCTCAAATCATAGTTAACCAATAACTATATAAACCATCTTCTAAAGCGAACAATGACGCCAAAATAGCAGATAAACATTGTTATACAGCCTGATGTACATTAAACAATAACTAAGTTACAGCAAAGGGAGGTGGGTAATTAAGGGAGAGAGCACCTTTTGCGTCCAATCTGGAACTTTGAATACTTACTTCTAAAGTAAGCAATGATGATGTTACGTGTTTCTGCTTAGTTGTTGTTCTTTATGTTTGTGGTTGTATATTTAAGCATATACGTCTGAACAAAACATAACCTGCCTAAGCTTTGTTTATGGAATCTTCAAGAACATAAATTGTAATATAATAATAATATCTTTATTTCAATAAGCATTATACATACTAAGATTTCTATTCCCCACACTAGGCATAGCCTGTCCTGTGAGGAAAGTAAATGAGGTATAAACAACCTAATTATAAAATCAAAATATAAACAAAAAAGGATAAAATGTGAAAATTTACTAAAATATTGCAAACTAGCGGTCCGTCCCGGCTTCGCACGGGTGGACAATTTCTTTAAATTTTTCTAGCATTAAATATAGCCTATGTTACTCAGCGTGAATGTAGCTTTCCAATAGTGAAAGAATTTTTGAGTTTTACAAAAATACAAATCTTTCCTCTTTATAATATAAGTGTAGATAGCGCGACAGAATCCTCCCGTGTGAGTTCTGCCTCCCCGATATGGGAGGTAGTAGAATAAAAAAAGCAGAGTACTTACCTAGCTTACAGCATTTGTTAGATATTTATGGAGTTAAATGTTTTTATAGTCAAAAAATAGGGTTAAATTGGATAGGTAACAGTAGGTAATTAGTAAAACCCAAATAGCTACATAGTTTACTAAAAGTAAAAAAAACTGCCTAATAATAAACGAACTAACTAATATTTATTTATTCAAAGTCAACAAAATGGACCAATTACATTAATTTCATAAATTACAAAATTTTTTAAATCCTTTACAAAATAATAATATAAATAAAATGTAATAAATTTCAAAATAAATAAAATACAATTAAGAATAAAATTAAGTTAAAATAAAATAACATTATTAGCCCGTACATGTACCATGTCACAGTGATACACGTACTGGCAGTCAAAACGCTCGGCGAAAGCTCTCAAGATACTGTTCGGGCTGGCCCGCACCCTGCGCACCAGGGATGTGCACCGCTTGCGCATGGTTGTAGGAAAACAATCCACGCGCGCTTCAGCGAACATCCCTGAGGCGCTACAGAAGCGGGGCAGCCCCAACAGAATCCTGAATGCATTATTGAATTGGACACGTAAGGCGCCATACTGCTTCTGCGCATAACTCACCCACAGACTGCTCGTGTAGAAAGACGTACAAAATGCCCTGAACAGGGTTATTTTGACGCCCCTAGAACAGCGAGCAAATCTGCGGGCTATCATATTCGCACGAACAGACAACGCCCTACGCTCCCTTTCAATATCCGCATTGTCTTTCAGGTCCGGGGTAAGAATGTGCCCAAGGTACTTAGATTTATCTACTCTTTTAAGGAGGCAGCCATTCAGTCTAAGTTTGGGTGTTTGACTTAGGGACCTTCCCCGAGCCTGAAAGATCATCCATTCACTTTTCTTAACATTATAAGTGAAACCGTGTATTTTAGCAAATCTTTCGCAAATATTAAGTAGCTGCGACAGTCCACATACAGAGGCACTAAGCAGCACCATGTCGTCCGCGTAACTAATATTATTAAGACACACTTCACCAATATGGCAGCCGACATGCGTGCTGCTGAGCTCCTCCACAAGTGCGTTTACATACAGATTAAAAAGTTTTGGCGATGTCAGTCCCCCCTGCCTCACGCCGCACTCCAATCTGTATGGTGTCGAGTACGCCCCCGACCACCGGACGACGTTGATCTGGTTCCCGTACAATTATTTAAAAGTGCGAATTAATTCCTCGGGCATCGATGTTTTGTATAGCTTTTGCCATAGAATATCGTAGGAAACCAGATCAAACGCTTTCGATAGATCAAGGAAACACGCAAAAATGGGCGTATTTTTGTCCGTATAGTACTTGACAGTTTGCTTCAGACACAATATAGCCATTTCCGTAGAGAGACCTGACTTGAAACCGAATTGGTTGTCGTGTATACGTATGTGTTTATCAAGCTGAGTGTTAAGCAAACTGTCAAGCACCTTCGCGATAATAGTGGCTAACGAAATCGGACGATAATTACATTTGGCGCTACGGTCACCAGTTTTGTTTTTAACAACTGGTACCACCACAGTCTTCAACATCGATGCAGGCAAGTAGGAATGGCCCACACATAGGGAGTAAAACATCGCCAGTACTCTGGGCAAATGACATCCCGCGTACCTTAGGTGTTCAATGCTCAGGTCGTCGTGACCGGGAGACTTACCCCGTGACATAGATTTTATGGCCTGCCGCACGTCTTCGGCCGTAAAACGGACGCTGACCTCCCGGCCATTACAACCATCATCGCTCGCCGATTCCGTTGGACCCAGAGGTGACTTTACAGTAAAATGATCCCTAAATATGTTTGCTATACCCGTCAGGTCACAAGCACCGTCGACACTCACAGGTAGACCTGGTTTACAATTAAGTTTGTTCGTAGACTCCCAGAAACTGCGGAAGTCGCTCCTGGAATGATGCGACGCCAGGATGTCCATTTTAATTTGGTCAGCATGATTTTGACACCAGCGTAAACGCGATTTAAAAATCCTCCGACTCGTCTGCATGTCATTCCACAAGCGACCTTCCGCCGGCCTGCCGTACAACACCCACAACTCAAACTTTTCCCTGGCCGCCCTGTGCGCGCCACCTACGAGCCTGTTCCAAACGGAGATTGGCCTTATATATCTGGGAACTTAAGACGTATGACTATCACAAGCTGCTCGCCTTAATAAGTTTACTATTTTATTATACATTTTATCAATACTAATATGGTGGTCCAAATTTTTACATACATAATCACAACATTTAGTCATTTCAATAGGAAAGTCAATTAATTTTAAATTATCATTACATAAATTACTATACCTATCACATTGATCAGAGTTTCTATTACCCCAACGCACACTGTTACATTGCATAAAATATTTATTGGATTAAAAAAAATTATGGATTAAAAAAAATTGGATTAAAAAAGAAAAAAAAAATAACCCTTTCATTATTGATAACTTCGTGCGGAGCCGATCAAAATAGTTTTTCTATTGTGTCGCAGTAAGAAGATTATTTTTTTTTAAATATAAATGGTCCTGTTAGGAAAACGAAACGGTTAGTACCTACTTACATTTTTGTAAGGGAAGCAATCACAAATACGATAAAGCTAGTAAGCACAAATAAATAAATTATGCTTACGCATTTTTTCCTATATGTATATATTTATGTATGCGTATGTTTGTATACTTATATCTTTAATTTCATTTATTCTTTTTTTCGTTTACACTGCCCTTCTCACGCTTCTTTCCAATCCAATCCTTCCAAAAGTTGTCTGAAAGTGACCGCTTTGAACGATAAGACCGCCCATTGTTACACTATTTAAAGTTTCTTTTATTTTGTTTTAGTGCGTCGTATTGTATTGTATTATAATCTGTAACAGTATCAATTAAAAAAAAAAATTTTTTCTATTATATCAAATGGTAATTTTCTACATAAAACACAGTGTTGACATAATCATTTTTCCTTAAACGGCGTTATGAAATAACTGGTTGGCAGCTAACACAAATGATGTCGGCACACAGCAAGATGCAGCTTAATGAAGTAATTGAGTTACGCGCCACAGGGCTAATTAACGGGGGGTGACTATGTTGGTAAGTGGGCCAAAGCATAAAGTATGCATTGGCGAAGACTTTTATAGTGCCCCTATTTGTGTTGGTTTTGCTTTGACTTTTTAGATATATGTATATAGTTTTTAGATATAAGGGATTTTTACTGAGGTTTAACGACTTTTTTTATCTGTGGCATGATCTTCTGTGACAAATAATAAGATAACCAAGAATAAACCTAGTAAAAATAAAAAATACAATAACTTTCAGTTGTTTTTAATATGTACTTCAAAAAAGGCTGTTCATAAAAATATTCTCCATCGTAAACATTCTATCTTTGTCTATTATGTATGTAGGAACAGTTTGTTACCAACATTCACGACTTACCTAAACCTTCTTCTTTTTTGATTTGACGATAACTGAGGTATAAAAGCGTAGAACTAAACGATTTCGTACTAACAACTCACTATTCTTTTCCGTAGTAAATTCCAGGGAAATTTAGTCTACATCGAGGCCGCATGCGAAGTGAACGAGCCAGAGATGGAGAGTCCTTGACTGGAGCGCCACAGCGAGGCCCTCGTCTCAGAGACCCTTCCCGGATTCTATGGCCAGTGAATACAGGGCCTGACTAGGGACATAATGGCTCTTTTCTAGGCGGAAAGCTTTAAAAAACTCATTAAAATCTGCACACACTGGGACTCAATCGTAACTTGATTAGTAATATATAGTCATCCGTAAATCAGACGATCATAATTATACTCTATTCCGTTGTGTGATACGTTTCAAATTCGTTTAGCTGTTGTAAGATTAATATATAATGCGAGTATAATAATTGATGTCCCAAATGTAGACTGGTACAATATTAATTTCACTTAGAAATCTAGGACTGGTTAGTAATAGTTCTTACTTATTGAGATTACTATGAACATTCTGTAAAGCAAAGCACTTAATTCGTATCTAATGACAACGGATTGATTAGTTTGATATATCGAATATAAGAAATACATAACGATTAACCAGCTGATATTTTTCCCACTTTGAGGTTTTTTGGGCATGTTTAAAAAGAGTGAATAGGTTTTATATAGGTATATATGAATTTATATATATTGAACACCATTTATACATAAAAAAACAAGTAAAGTAGACCGACTTTTCAATGTCGCAATTGTATTTTGAGTCAACTTTTTATTACCATATGATGTGATTCGCGTGTGGCCTCTAGTTGGCTTTTTAACTTCTAAATATGGCACTGAACGAACTCCTCCCACTTCAAACACCAGCTGTTGTTCAGACTCTTGACCTCGTAGATAAATTAAGAGCACCTTAATGGTTTGCTTTCGTTAAAATAATTGTAGGGTTTGTATTTTCATATTGTAAGAGAGGCGTAGACAATTATTGACATTTGTAGTATCATGGCAGTTAAAAATATATTAAAAATTATCTTAACCATATTTTTTGTTTTTGTGTTTACTTTGTTAAATATTTTTTTCTTTATCTTAGATAAATATAATTTTGAAAAATAGAAAGATGTAATCTATAATCTAAGATACACAAATAAGAACACAAATTTGTTGTTTATGTGTTTGTCTGTCCGCTCTTTTTTCCCGCTCTTTTTCCTTTGTACACGTTTTACCATAGCAACGCGTTACCATAGCAAATCGTTACCGGGTCAGCTAGTTTTAATATAAGAACTACCTGCAACCTTTGGATATCCGGTCCAATGTTCTCCCAATGGAGTTACTGAGCCTTGTGAACATCCGTCGCAAATTTCTAATACCTTTCTATTTTTTACTCTGTAGGCCAACGTTGTCTCATCAATGAGAGGAACATCCTCTAGTATTCGTATGCAACCTTTTTACAAATGTTTGCATAACCGATTAAGATGAAACTGCCATTTAGTTTTATGATTTTTATATGTTTTTTTTCATTTTTGACGTGACAACGTCTTATAAATTGGTTGCGGCTGGGAGTCACTTATGAAAAAGTGTAACGCTCGGTAACGTTACGATGAGTCACCGAACGAGAGAGAGGCCCGCCGAATGTTTTCTCAATATTTAAAAGTTTATTGATTTTTAATATTATAAGTATATATATGAAATTGTAAACTCTTTATGATATATATAATACAAAAAAATTGTTTATATCGATAAATTTTGATAACCATCCAAGATTGTTCCATTTAAATCATTAATGTATAAATCACTTATAATATAAATATTTAATAGTAGTAGATATATTTCCTATATAACCCAAATTATTCATTTATTAATTTTCGAAATATATTACAGGCATTTATATTTAAACATCCTGTTACATAATGATTTATAGTTTTTTTTATCCTCAACAAAATCACTCAAATAGGAATTAGTTAAGTTTAAGTTTACACGTACAATGTTTTAGTAAACAAAATATATTTCTATAGTTAAAATTTGTGCAATTCTTATTTTCATTCAATTCCTTGTTCCTATTGTGCAATTTAATTATATTCATATCAATAAATATTCTACCGAGAAAAAGACGTTGTCACGTAAAATCTTCGCCCGTAAAACCGACTTTACAGGCAACCATTTTCAATGCTAACTTATATGATAAATTATTTGAATAGAAGAATACTAGAAAAAACCGACTCGGTACACAAGTATGTTCTCAGACGGGAATCGAACCCTTTTGATGACCGGTCCAATATTCCTCTCATTGATGGAACAATGTTGGCCTACAGCGTTAAATTTAGAGTGATCAACTCTCTGATCTTCAATTTCTTATTCAAAAATGCTTTTATTCTGTGAAAGAATACCTTGAAATCAAATATGTATAATAATTGAAATGTATTGTATTGTAAATTTTATTGTGAAATGTTAAATTATTCTCATATAATTGCTTAATCTTTAATATTTTAATTTATTTAATAATCTAATTTCTATTTGCCATACCTGTACAAGGTGTCTATGTTATAAGTACTTTTTGTTAATACTAAGAACTAAATGTTACACTTAGTAAGCAAATAAAAGTTTGAAGTTGAAGTTGAAGTTGAAGTTGATCGACTTAATTAGGAGAGCAGATTAATTTATCGTATAAAAAGCATTGACAAAGGCAAGAAAAGAAATAAAAACATATGTTTTCATTTGCATGCTAATATGTTTGTAAGCATATGTCAAAATTTAAGAATAATAAGATAAAGAAATTAAAGCTCGTAGCATATGTTGGTGTCTGCAAAACATAAAAAGTACTGCGAATGACTGACTTGAAATTTTACAACTTCGCATTTTTATGTAACATTGTTTCTATATACCGAAGAATTAAAGATAATGGGTTTCGTTATTAACGACACTTAAACTATTAGTGCCACTAAAGAGACATGAAAACTTTCTATGATTTTATTTTGAAAATCACGGAAAATTGTTAGCCCGCCGTTATATTTCGGCCATAGCAGTTCAGTTGTCAGCTTTTCAGCTTAAAGTTTAACATGTAGAGTTTAATATTAATTAAGACTTTTGATAATTATGAGAAAATATTTTAATTGAGAGTAGAACCAGTTCTTTTAATATTTTATCACTCAATTGTCTCAAGTATATTTTTAAAAGTATTTCTGATATAAAATTAAAATACATATGTAAAATATGCATCTAAAATAATTCAAATATTCAGATAATTAGCCTTGGATTACTTGTCGACTGCGCCATACATTAAGTAGGAAAAAAAATTTTGTGAAGCGCAGCTATTGTGTTTGGCAATTTTCCTTTGTGCTCGTTGGACTTTGTTAGAATAATGAATTCAATAAAACCAATTCAAATTTGGATTCGTTTTGTATGGGTTTATTATTTTAATATTTCTCCTGATGAAATAAGTTGATTTTTTTGTTTTGAAGTATTTTTTATTGTTATTAAGCCTCCATATTTCGGCGTAGTTGCTTGCGACATCGTCACGAAAGAACTGAGGTGACGTGAAGACGTGCATAGCGCTAAAAATCATAGTAATAATCCCGTTTCATTAATAAAAATGTAATGTAATTGCCCATGAATGTTTAAAACAATATATTGTTTCATGACAATTTACAAACACTTACGATGATGGTTAAGTGTATGAAGACAGTTGATAGATCCACATAGCAAACAGAAGACGCCAAAGTTGCATTCTAATTTGGTTTTATGGGTAGTACCCGATAATTCTGAAAATATGAGAACTACAGAAATGTCTAATTGAACATTAGATATAGGTATATAATCTGAAAAAGATCTTTATCATAATTTTAATTAATGGACAGCCTCAAAACTAAGAATTTAGTACTACTGCATTAAGGCATGATCCAAAATTTATAACCAATATTTAAAAGGCAAATTTCGCACTTAAATTACTGTTTATTATTGCCTTAATTAAATAATAGTTCAACAAACTACTTTATGAACATAATAAACACACAAACTGTGTGGCAGAATATTTGTGCACATTGAGCAATTTGTGTAAAAGTTCTGAGCACATCTCGAATAGCGTTATTAAGCAGCGCGCTTGCGACTTCACCATAACAACGTTGTCGTAGTTAGAGTGGGTATAATTGAATTATGGGGTCGGTCGTGCACGTCTATTTGGACCGATTTCATTGGCCAGAGGTTATTAAAAAACAGATTTAGGCGGGCGCTCCTCGTTTGCAAATTGCCGTTGCACAACGGGTACGGAACGGAGAAGAGACATAATTTTAAATTTCGAACTCCCTTTGATCAATTTGAGAATAGAGTAAACTTTATGTGACCCCATTGTTTTTGTTTAACTTTTTTTTTTCAATAAGTTTGGATCTTCCAAAGACAGGATCACTTTTTATCTCACTGAGTGATACGCCTCTTTAATATGACAATGATAAAGCTGATCTACTGATTTACTATTGCTACTTTTCTGAAATAAACAAAGGCAATGAGTTATTCTACCTAAAGATATTTAAATTTATTTGAAATTTATCATTTCATTTCAAGAAATTGTTATAATTTATCCGAAAAGAAAAAGTTAAAGACTTTTAAATTCAAAAGAATCAATTTCTAATTTCTAATTGATGACGAAGGTCTAGAAAAATGAAATGTTGTCTTTTCTGCCAGAGCAAAGTTTACGTTCATATAATTGGTTATCAGACAGCCACTGGCAGATAAGTAACCGACTATGTGCCTTACGCAGCTACGTAAACCGGTTTTATCTCCATTTTACAAATACGGATTTCATAATATAACGACGTCAGTATTCGTTTAGCGACGTAATAATTTGAATATTGTCGAATTTAAATGTTTTAATGGCATTATGTAAAATATGTTACTTAAAGACCTACAATTTGGAAGTAAAATGGAGATGAATAAGTAAATAAGAATAAAGAAGACGGAAAATGCGATAATGTGTGACTTTGAAATATGTGTAAGTCCTTCTTTCTGTTTTTGGACATCAAATCGAATTTTTTTTTTGTTAATGGATCGAATCGAATCTTTGCACATATATAAATATTTTATAAGCTCTAACTATGAATCGGATGCAAAGAAATGTTTACCAAAAAACTATTCGCTTCTTGCAAGATTCATACCTCAACAGAAGATTTATGGTATAAAAACACATATTATTAAATCAATAATCGAAATAATTGCTCCTAAGTTAAGATCCATTTTTAATAATTTTATTGACGGAGGGTTTTTATAGCTGGGAAGAGAATTCATAATAGCATAAAAAATCCGTTTATCAAAACATCAAGAAAAAGTGACCCCACATACTTTAGACCTGTTACTACCTACTACCGTAAGCGCTAAATTCAGCAAAAATAAAAATCTTTTTTAGGCGCACTTATTATTTTTCTCATGAAAATCAATTTGGTTTTACAAAAGGTCTATTGATGCTGGAGTTGTACTTTTCAGACACATCAAGAATGTGTTGCTTAGGTGGACAAGCTAGATGTTATCGGTGTGTAAATAGCATC
Source organism: Calamotropha paludella (assembly GCA_927399485.1). Lineage (NCBI taxonomy): Eukaryota > Metazoa > Arthropoda > Insecta > Lepidoptera > Crambidae > Calamotropha > Calamotropha paludella. The sequence goes on from OV656812.1 coordinate 21,991,647, forward strand.
TTTTGCGACTTTTCTAAAGCATTAGATTGCGTTAATCATGTTACACTCTTAAAGAAGTTGGATTATTATGGTGTCTTTAAAACATCAGTCAGCCATTTACAATCATAATTGGAAGATATAATGCAAAAAGTTGTCATTGATACACACATTTATTATTTGTCTGATGGACTCCCTATAACTATGGGTGTGCCTCAAGGATCAATATTAGGCCAAGTATGCTAAAATCACTACTATTTGCATATGAGACATTCTTAGTTTTGTTTAATATTGTTTTACAAAAAGTTTTACATTGATTTACTAGTGAAAATGTATCGCTAAATTCAAAGAAAATAATATGCATAAAATTTACATTACCAAATGTAAGACAGGTTGATCTACATATGAACTTGAATAATGAATTAGTTAAATTGGTTGAAAATAAAAGACCTTGAGGCCTTGTCAAGTAAGCTCGTTTATGTGGCGTATATCGTTAAAAAAATAAGACTATTAACTGATATTGAAACGGCAATTTTAGCTGTATATTTTTAATATATTTTATGCATTTTTTCAATGCTATCTTATAAGACGGTAATTTTAATTTATTTTAGCTACTGTTGTTGTTGTGGGGCTTAGGACAATATTGATAGCATTTTTGTGCTACAGAAAAATCTGTTTGCATTAGATATAGCCTTAGGCCTAGAGATTCTCAGAGAAACTTGTTTAAGGAAATTAATATACTAGCTCCACTGGTAGGTACGTTTATGAAATATGGTTTTGTCCGAAAGAACTATAATAATTTTATCAAGCATAATTAAATAAAAATAAACTTGCCATTCCAAGTTTTAAACTCTTAAATATACGAGTCTCATTAATGGGAAAAGCAATTGCATTTTTAATTATATTTGCCAAAGTATAACGGATTTAACTATGAATAAATTTAAAATGGATGTGAAAAATAACCTATATAATAACCTATTAAGGTTATAGTAATATAAGTTATTTACGAGATTTTTACCATGTACCTTGTTATTGAGTTTCGATATTTCGGTACTGTTGCAAGTGCCATGATCACGGAGCGACTATCGCAAGGTACATGGTAAAAATCCCGTAAATATATTACTATAACGTTAGTGACCATAAAAGTTTAAAACAATATACCTATTAAGGTTATTTTGAAGTATAAAAAAATAATTTATTAGATTGCCATGTATGGAAGTAAGAAATTTGTAATGGTGATGAAAGTAATACTTATATTTTTTACTATACGTAGTTGGAATATAGCATGCTCTCTGAAAACATCTCTTGGTTGAACGAAGCAATAGCCGGCTCATGTTCGTAAATGGGTGCTGCCTTGGGTGATGGGTCTACTTCAAACTACTAGTGTTATCGAAAATTTCTTTGAATGAAGTCTTACATCTACACTATAGTATTTTTTTATTATATCAAGTCATATAATCACAGAAACGTTTTAGGAATACTTTTTAAAACAAATACCTGTTGACTTTGTTGCAATCAACTATATAATTAAAGCATTACACTGTTATTGTGATAACTAATATTGTTTTGTTTTGATAATGTATGGTAACAAACAAGGAAAAAGTATTGTAAATGTTGTTCTATCTGTTAAAGTTAACGAGTTTCTTGCGCCCCTTCTTCTTGTCAGTTATAAGCTTATAAGATGACTTGAATGGGTGTTAAAGTAAATTAAATATGGCTGGACAATTTTCAATTTTACATGCAGTTCCAGCATACAATGAAGTTTTTGTACTAAGAATGTCTTTATCTTTAAAAACTATAAATAATTTGAACAAAACCCAGAAATGCTTTTATACTATTCGTTTACTAAAGTAGATATTTTTATTTTACTGAGACGTAGGTACATAGAAATTTTTATTTTACCTTAGCACTAAATGATGAAAGAAAGCTAGAAACTAGAAAATCAAGTTTAAAGTTTATTGATATTGAAAAATATATTTTTATGGCTTCTTTCTGATTTCGCAGAATTTTTTAAATAAACTTTTTATAACCTGTTATTTACTTGTGCTAGACGTGCCTAGATAACCAAAAAAATTCACAAGAATTTCGAATTCATTACATTTTATGTGGATAATGTCAGGTCCTCACTGACCTCCAGTCTGGAGGTCTTGGGGCAACGGGGCAATAAAAATTCTTAATCAAAATAGTTTATTGCCGATAAGGGATATAATGTTGTTATAATAATGCCAAAAGCTGTTCTATATTCTAGCATCTGAAAATTCTAAACAATCGATTTGGAAAAAACGTGGTAGTTGCTGTTGTCCCCGTCAAAATTGTATTTTTTATCTCAATTGTGGGCGCTTCTCTTGTGAAGCCCCCGGGGCAGTAGCCCCGCCTGCCCTACCCCACACCCGGCTCTGGATAATGTAGTTACTAAGGGAAATTTGTTAATGTTAGCAAAAAAACAACGATCCCAAAAATATCTACAAACAGACAATTTATTAGATAAACACTTGATAAATAGTTGTTAATAGTATATTGGATGGGAAGGGTATTTTCTACAAAAAATCAGTTTCTTTCAGAAAATATACAATTATAAATCCAAAAAAAAAATACAATCTAATCTTAGTTTCTTCTAAACTAGTGAGGGATTTTAAATTTAAGAAATGAATTCCTCGTACATAGTCCGCGGGGAAATGGGAGCAAGATGAATTGGTAACATTCATCTCTATAGCGTGAGATCCGTTTAATTCATATAGGGGTGCGATACGATAGAATCTGTCCTGGCTCTCAAGCTTTCATATAGACAGGATTGCATACAGTCTTTGAAACAACTGAACAACTTATGGTGTTGAAGCTTAGTACGAATACTGCAATTGCTACTTAAATTCAAATTAAAATAATTTATTTCACAAAAGTATCCATAGCCTTAATAGGGAAAAAATACTACATAAAGATAGAAATAAAAATTCATGTTCTGATATGTAATTTCGCCCAGTGTCGCAGCAGAGGGGTGTCCCACCGGTCTTTAAACATACACAGGAGAACGTGAATGCTGGAGCGTAGCCTGTTGAGCGTGGAGGCGGACCTTTTTCTTATTATGCCGTAGAAGTAGCCTGTATGCGCCTCCGCAAATATTCCTAACGCGTTATAACGTCGCGACAGCCCTAAAAGTATCTTGAGTGCGTTATTATATTGAACACACTGTATGCCCACTACGTATACCTAGTCCAAAGACTGCACGTAATAATAATATAATAATTCTCACAATCACACCAATTAGCCTAGCCCAAAGTAAGCAGTGTAAGGATTGTGTTATAGATACTAGGGTAACGGATAGACATATAAATGTCATAATTAAATAAGTAATATTAATAGAAATATAAATAAATGTCCATGACTCAAATCCAAATAATCGTATTCATTACGCAAACATCTGCCCATTCTGGGATTCGACCCAAGACAGTCGGTGCGAAAGGCAGAATTGCTACCGTCAACGTTTGGAAAGATTTACAGCAATATAGTAATATAACTTATTTACGGAATTGTTACAATGTACCTTGTTTTTAGCGAGTTTGCGGGTATCGAACGCAATAAAAGACTTCGTCGGAGGGTAGACCAATATATCTGCCAATAACAGCCTACCCGCAATTAATTATTCAGTTGCTCCGTGATCATGGCGCTTGCAACAGTGCCGAAATATCGGAAACTCGCTAAAATACGGTACATGGTAACAATCCCGTAAATAACTTATATAACTTTAATGTTAGTGACCATGTAAGCTTTTAAGATTAGCAGTTAGCTTTAAGCTTAATAGTGGCCCTGTCATATTGTTATGAAGAACTGCAATTTTAACTAAATAAACAATTTAGCTAAATTATCTGACAACCCTACGGGTATTTAAATATTGATCGTAGTACTAATGCGATTCTTTTTTAGAAATGTTTTTCCTTTATTCCGTTTGAGATGAATATGCCTCAGTTCTTTTTCTCATACTTTTATAGACTGTTTTCTTCAATGTGACAAAAACACGATCAAAGGGAAATAAGTTTTATTTGTGAGGACGTTTGAGGAACGTATGGGTTCATTCATCGAATACCTTCACGGGAAAACGTAAAGAATATTTCTTCTTTTTTCTTTATTATTAATGTCAAAACTCAGTTAACGTACGAATCAAATAATTGAATTTCATATTTGAAAATAAGTCCATATAAGTCCTGGCGCTCTAACCATTGTTCAGCATTGGTTTTGGTAACGGCAGATGTTGGTCATGATGATAAAATAAGACCTTTAGTTGTCTTTTAGTTAATAACTTGACGACCATTTGGTGCAACGGTAGCAATCCTGCCTTTCGCACCGATGGTCCTGGGTTCGAATTCAGGAAGGGAATGCGGAGTTTGTGTGATGAATACGAACATTTGTACCTGAGTCATGGATATTTATATATATCTCTACTATATAAAAGAAGGACTTTGTGGGTTTGTTACCATATATAGTTATACAAGAATAACAGTTGTTATAATCAATTAACGTTACCCTAGCAACGCATGGCTGGGTTATACGAGCAACGCGTGGCCGGGTTAGCTAGTTTCTATAAATATAAGATATCTATGTATCATATATGTGTCTTTCCGTTACCCTAGTATCCATAACACAAGCTTTTGTATAGTGATTACTTTGGGCTAGGCTAATTGCTGTGAATGTAAGAATTTTAAGAAAAAATATTATAACAATAATACCTATAAACAGGACAACCAGAAGGCCGGTTGATGCAACGGTTGAGATCCTGTTTACTGCACCAACAACGGTCCTGGATTCACGTCCTGGTCCACGCTTTTGTTTCCAAGTCTTGGTTGTTACAATGTATTCTATCCGCTTTTATATCCGTAGCCAAAGTATAAGGTCTTCTTAGTATGGAACTAGATAATTGAGTTGTCCTTAATTTATCTTATAAACTAAACCAGCTTTAAACCGGCGAAATACAATTGTATCAGGACACGATCAAAAAGTCCAAAAAATTTGGTACAAACTAAGTGAATATTAGTTTGTAAATTCATGAAAAAATGCTGTCTTTTAAAAATTATGTCTAGTATATACAATTGTTTATTTTAATAGTTTTGATAATTTTGGTGATTGAAGTGAAAACTTCTTTAGTATCGTTGTGATTTGAAAGTCGATGAAACGAAAAAGCGACAGTAAAAAGATAGACGCATAAATTCATAAGATTTAACGTAGGAGAAAATGAGATAGGAAGCATTATGTACGTGTGTTAATACGTGTTTTTTACTATATAATCGTCTAAACCGTCACCTAGGACACGACGCTGACTGTACCCGTGACATATTCAATTACAAATGTAATGCGGTCCCGACCCCACTCACTCAGAATTACAACCAAAGATACTATCATTATTTGCGAGCAATGAAGCGTACAGCGTATCCATTTTAGTATCATAATACACAGTTCATTTTCTATCACTACCTTTAAACTTATTAAAAGCATATTTGTTTTCCTTTACCTCTATTATATGTAGCTAAGTTTAAGATCTGAAGATCTCAAGAGACTTATATATAACTGTAGTCTGAACAAACTGATATATGGCTTATACTTTATACATACTATTGGTATTACATTTTGAAGTAACCTTATAAAAAAGTTTAAAAAGTTATTAAGGTTTTACATCTCATATTACTCATTAATGATTAGATTTAGGGTTTGTCATAAAAATATCATTGAGAAACAATAACATAAAACAATGACTATATTAATAAGAATTATGAATAAAGGAAAAGATTAATTAAATTATAATCAAGAAGTTACTGAATTCAATTATAATAAAGACATTTCTCAATTTATTTAAAATGAAGATATCATTCAATCCAATTGTAATCAGAAGTTACCGAATTCAGTATTCAGAACAATATGATATAACAATAAATGAGAAGTAGAAAAAAATCTCGAACATTAAATCTAACAACCAATTCCAGGTACATTTCCTGTAGCGGAATTCCTCTTTGCAACCAATTAGGGCCCTCATGCACAGTACTCTACACTCGATGAACCGTCATGCGGGTCGAGAGGCAGCTTCGAGGGCTCTTCCGCATTGTGGAGCAAAGCCAGTTAGCACAAAGCATCAGAGAAATTGAGTATCTGAACCTGCCGGTGGTTTTTATAACTATTGTTTTCGGAAAATGGGGTACCACGAATGGATCATGACAAGAGTTAACACGATAAAAGACTTGACACTGACAATGTTATTGACTTCATTTTGCGAGAAGACATAAAATGTCTTCAAAAATCATAGACATATTGATGACTTAATTGTAATTTATATTCATTGAATTGAATTTATGAACACTGTATTTGAAATGATTCTGTGAGAAAATCGTAAGTTAAATGTTTCGAATTTTTTAAATTAAATTTATACCGGAATTTAAGAAGAAACATTTATACGATGATGAATTTAAAAAAATATCATATTTATTACTGATTTCTCGACGAAAAATGTAGAACTCTAACTTTTTATATAAAATGTATTTATAACTGTAAATCAAGCAGAATAATTTTTTCATTATTATTTTTAAACTCAGAATCGTTTCTTAAACATTAAAACTATGAATCGACGTACCGTTTAAAACATTTATTTTTCACACGATCGTTTGCCGTCTATTTGGTGCAACGTGATCTTGCCTTTTGCACCAACGGACACTCCTGGGCTCGAGTTCCGGAAGGGGCAATGTTTGCGTATTTATAAATATTTCTATTAATATTACATATTTTTATATCAAAATCATCGTTTTCATTGGCTTAGGCAAATTAGTATAAATATGATTTAACATTATAAACAGTAGTTTACAGGTTTTAAGTGCAAAAAAATCTTTTCGACAACTGCAATTTGATTTTCCTGTTCTTAAAGTTGTGCTTTGTTTTCGATTTTGGCAGTGTTTAAAAATATTTAAATTAAAAGTTTTATTCATAAAAAAAGGTTTCATTCATTTTAACCGTTTTAACCATCAAAACTATAATAAAACCTATTTTAGTTAAGAGTGTTTTGTCTCCTTCCTCCAAACTTAAATCATTCTAACGAAATTGACAAAACACTTTTTAATTAAAATAGGTTTATTAAACGTTTAAGTTTTTTATTAATAACATGCAAAGATGAAATGTGGGTTTTCTGCAGTCAGCGTTTCGAAAATGTTGCTGCTCAATGATTATATTTTTTCTAAACTATCTAATAAGGTTCGATCAGTACAATTCATTTTTAACATACTTAGTTGTATATATCTTGACCGCTATGCTAGATTTTTTTTTAATCCCCGTGCATCGATTTTGAGTTTCTTCTTGTGTTGTTATATTAGTTGATATCTGATCTTTATTTTATTACAGCTAACCGCTGCATTTAGCCTATATATTGACTTATGCTAAGAAACATTAATTATCTCATAGTTGATAATACAAAAAATGAAATAAAAGGTAACTAAATCGGGAAATAGAAATACCACAGTAAAATCAGTAGATCACACGAGAAATCGGGAACTTTTATTATATATATTATCTGAAGAAATAACATCGCGATTGTCATATAGGCGATGCAATTTAGAGCCTGTGTTCTATGTGCGTGTGCTTTTTCATACAATACAACTAGCAATCGATTCGCAATTGAATAGAGTGGGTGGGGAAGATTCCATTCTGTATATGTTCTGTGTGAGTGACGAGCTGACGTTAGGGTGCGTGTTCGATTAAAAGATGACAATATAAAAATAGGTATTATTTCTTTTTTACAAATCGTGTCTCAATTAAAATTTTGCAATCGTATTCGATACATCGAAAACAGTAATAGCAATCTATAACGCCGCCCAAAATGACCATCGGCTCAAATAGGCTGTCAGCTTTTCCACAGTCGGCCAATTAAGCTCTCAAGCCCTCTCGATGAGCATGACGCGAGACCGGAATGGCACACGGACGAGAGCCCACTAGAGTTTGCTGTTACACGATCGTTTATGAACAAAGAAATTATTTTTCGTTGTACTTCAGTAATAAAGTTCATTTTTTATTGATTTTTTTGTAAATCGCTTTTATCTTCATAATAACAACTTACCTTTTAAAGTCCTGTTACTATGATGCTTACACTACATTCTTAATAATACGGGTCAAATAAATCTAAGTTTAAATATGAACCAGAGTACTATAACATTACGAAAGTTCTAAACTCACTCAATTTTGATGAATGAAAAATTGTTTTGAAGTTAAGGGAACAAAAGACGATATAGCCATTCAGCAAAACTCTAAGGACTTTAAAGTCGTAGTCGCCATCTTCCTAATTACTAGTTAAATTAAACACATTGTAGTAAATAAATCTGACCATGACCTAAGCTTTGCAAGAACACCCCACAGTAATCACCATTAGCAAATGACGTAGAACATTCAATTTCAGAAACAGCACCTTACCAATGAGGTAAGCAACGGTGCGAAATAATTTGAAACGTTGAATAAGGTCTAATGCTTTTTAGGGTAGTTATCAAAATACCAATCCCATTTTCCGAAAATTATGATTATATTTCGCTGATTAGTTTTACCTTACTTCACCAATTACGTTTATTTGTATACTATTTTGTTGCTATGATCACTAAAATAAATTGGTAAGATTAGATTTAAATTGTAACCAGCAACCAAATAATCAAAATTTAATCTGAAGTTAAATTTGTTCCTACATTTTAGCGCCTCGCACACGTTAAATATAATCATTTTAACAGTATTTACTGCGCGATTAATCTTGTTGAGCGAAGCTCTCTTTTCGGCAACTCACAAATTTCGCTTGTCTCCCTCCTGCTACTTAACGGTTCAACCGATTCGAACTAATTTTGGCATGAACATACATGATTATAACCTGTCGGATATAGGCTATGTAAAAAAATATAGACTTCACCATGGAGGAATAATCACCGAAAGAAAAATCCAAAAGCTGATTACAGCCAAACCGCTGAGATTACATTGATGAAATTTGGCGCCAAAACTCACAAACGAAGGTAAGGTAGTGCTTCGCTGAGTATTTGCAAACAGAAGCATGCATTGCAGACATAGTTTAAATTATTTTATCATTGAAATAAACTGAGTAGTTAGGGACTTGTCCGATTAAAATTTGCTTATAACGGTTTTTACCTAAGTCATCCTATGAGCACAGCTTCTGTAAAGAAATCGAAGCGTCAGGATCAAATATAAATAACGATATTAAAGTAGTTTTATTAAAATACCCTAAAATCGTTGAATTTAAATTTTGGCAAAAATAAATCCAGGCAGTGATTCAAAAGTATACGATTCCATGTTGTTATGTCATGCCATCAAATCTAGTTGAATACCCTGTATAAATTTCGTCGTTAAACACTTGGAAATGCGAAAATCCCAGTTAGCCTAGAAGATTGAACCGAGCTCGATTCTCGCATAGGTCGGGAATATAGGAAACGAGAAAACGCTTGACCTGATTTCGTCCAAACGACATCGACGTATTCTACTTTATTGGAAGTGCCAAGATATCTCTACCAACCAAATACTTTCCTAAAAAACGTTTTTATAACTTATTTTAACACAAATAAAATAAAAACTTAATATTCAGTTATTATTTAACCTTAGAAAACAATATAACCTTAACTCATCAGAGTTAACATTTAGATGACAAATATTACAAAATGCTTAACTTAAAATAAAATAGAAAAGTAAAAGATTTTTTGGTTTTTTTGCTGACTTTGGCATCTTATGTTTAGCAAAAGATTTAACATAGATAAGCTAAATCAGGAGATAAGTCAATGGTTGTTTGATTTTGTTTAATTTATTAGACCCATAGATAAAATATCAGGTATGTTTTGTTTGGTTTTGCTCATTTGATTATTGCAACTTTTGACATAACACAAGTTATTTTTATTATTATCTAATAATTTTTGTAACTATATATTAATATAATAATATTTTTTTCACTCACACCAACTAGCCTAGCCCATAGTAAACTAGTAACGGATAGTAACATAATTATATGATACATAGATATTAAGTAATATTAATAAAAATATACATAAATACTCATTATTAGGGTTCAAATTGATTTATCACCACACTAACATCTACCCTTTCCAGGACTCAAACCTAGGACCGTCGATATGAAAGGCAGTTTTATTACGGTTGTACCAAACGGTCGTCAAGTATTGATGACGTAATATACCATATACACAGATTTTTTATTAGGAAACAGAAGAAAAAGAAGATAGTATTTTTAATTACATTGTCGTCACCAACGATTTTAATACCTAGACACATATTGTATATTGTACGTACCAACAAAACCATTGTCTCGGTCCATTTTCACGAACATCCAACTATCGACCGGTGTCCGCCGTCGCTCGACGCGTTGCAGATAGCACATGGCGTAATATATGAGCAAGTTGTCTGGAAGCGAGACATGGTAAGTGCAATGCATGTTTCATCTCAAAACTCGAGCGAAGAACTGTAATATCCTGGACGAAGCAAGATGAAATTAGACGTTTCATTGTAGCATAAGAAATAAGTCGCTAAAAGTCGCTTTTAATTAGTAGTAACATACAGGGAATCGTCGTTAGAATTTAATCTAACATTCAATGCACTAAATTTTAAATACCCATAAAAAATAGAGAGATTTCTAGTATGAATAATATATGTCTTCTGAAACAAATCTACAAACAAAAAAGGGAAAATTTATATTGTGTTTCATAACATTGCTTATTATACATAACTACTGTAGATAGTGAGAAAGATTTGTTAAGTTATATTATGTGTCCAACATCCCTACCGCAGTTAAAAGAAGAGCTGATGAACTTGAAACAGATGAACCTATTTTGATAAAACAAGTCTAAGAACTACCGCTAGAAAACTTGCTTTAAAAAAAACAACGGGTTGCACTCCGAGAGTGCCGGCAGAAGTGAAAACATGAACATTAACGTTGTGCATTTTTGATATTTTGAAATGGTTAGGGAATAATTTCACACGAATTGCTTTAATTTATCAGTAAAAAAGTACAATCATTTATGTGGTAAAATACAATATTCATTTACTGCGCTATCGTACACAAACATGACAACAAACACCCTCACACTCGCGCAAGCACCCTACGCCGCTTAAACGAAACAGCAAGAGCATGCATACATTTTCGCCGCGCGGTAGAAAGAGAGGGGGATATTACTACCTCTCCTACGCCGCGCCGGCGGTATACTCTCCCTCCGTCCTACGAATTTTCGATCAGGTCACGTGTCCTGACGCGAGTTTAACATTTTTTACCCATCTCAAAAAGCGCACAACGCCGCTAAAGAAGTTTTTACTTCAAAAAACCGCATCCAACTTGTTTCACCCGTTTGAGAGCGGTTTCACAGACAGGTACATAAACACCCATAGAAGTCAAACTATAACACCCCTTTTTTGAATCGGGGGTCAAAAAGGTATACTCATTATTGAAGGAAATAGGATACTCTGATTTTCAACTAGTTACATGATATTGAAAATTTATTTTAATCCAAAGAATACTATCAACTTTCACCTTTTTGCTACGTCGTAACAGAATTAAATTCGTGATGTACCTTTGTTTTTGTGTTTTTGTTTGCGATTCGGTTGCAAACCGCTAATAGTTCGAAAATTCCACCAGCGCTCTGACATGAAAGCGATAAGAGCAAACATAGAGTACACTCAAATACTGTCCGCCATGTTGGCTCGCAAAATCTGTCCACAATAATTGCTTTTATTCTACACACCAAAACACTTATATTTATATGAATACGTAGTATGTTGTGTACGTAATAATAGTTTTGCGGTAACCGGTGTAATATATAATAAGGCCACTACACAAATGTAATGGGGGATTTTAACACGAAGTTGGGGAAGTATGTCCAAAATTGGTTCAGAACACATTGAATATAAATATTTAGCTTGAAAGATTATTAACTCTTAGAGTTATTGTGCACTTTAATTTTTGACCCGACTCGCCAGGCAGTTACCCTTACCATTGAAGTCAAACGGTCCCGTGTTCGAGACCCAGAAAGTGTAAATACGAATACAACCATTTGTACCAGAGTCATGGTTAGTTCTATAAATAGTAATTGTTTATGTACCATGTATATTATATGCCTATGCATTACCCTAGTACCCTACTAACACGCGTAACAGTCCAGAGGTCGATATACCACCGCAATTTGTTTGAATAGAAGGTAGTAAAATGAAATTCTTGATAACACCAAATGTCGACAATAGTTACGAAAAAAAAGAAAATCGTTCGACAAACAAAGGAGAAAAAGATATTGAACCTTTTTCTTGGCCTATTTATAAACCGATTTACACTGTTTCAAAAAAAGCTATGGGTTACGAAACTGGGGTTTGATAAATGGGACCATTTTAAGCTTCATAAAGTTTCCCCTTTATAACCAGTGATGCAAAACTATAAGGCAATTCACAAGAAAGCAGTGTTAATATAGCAGTTATATACTCGAATGTTAAACAAATTCAATAGTTTAACTTGATATAAAATAATGATTTTGATATTATAATGCGATAAACTAAGATGGTATTTTGATATTGAATGTTCCGCACTAATCTTTATTGCCGCTTTAACTCATTGTTATATACCTACCTTAATTTGCTTACTTCGCTTGTTAAAATAAATGTTTTATAATTGTTTAAAAGACCGCAGTGGTTTGTTGCGTTGGTCTTATTGTCCCCGGCAAATAACATGATTTTGAAATCACGTGACATGCGCAGTAGTGAATAATGTACCTAAACATGCTACTGCGCATGTCACGTGATTTCAAAATCATGTTCAATTTATTTGCCGGAGACTATACCATTGCGGTATTTCCTACATTGCAAATAAAATGTTTCCTACCTTGCAAATAGTTTTACGATCACATTATTATATCTCCCTCACACAGGTATAAAAATTAATTACATTCAGGCACGCGTCCAATCCAATCATCCTTGAAAAGTGCAATCATTTCTTCTGAAGTTGTGAAGCGATAAATCGGTCGAAGTGAGGGGTGGTCGATATTCTGCTCGGTGCACCTGCATTTCTGCACAAGACTGGTTACGTTTTATTGTGGAGTAAAGAATTAAATGGTCAGCTATCAACATAACTTTTCGAAGCATCACGCGATGTTAAATTACAATGAATTTAAAACCGTTTCTATTATCATAAAGGTTGCTTTTTTGTTTAATTGTCGTAGTTGGTGTAAAGTTATGGTTTTGACATAAATAGATCTTTTTGTTTTAAACACTGAATCAAAGTAAGTTTAGTTACATTTAAGACGTTTTTTAAAAAGACAGTGTTAAAATTATTAAGGAAAGTACATACGTTAAGTTTTTCTATTTACTCTATGAAAAGGAAGAATAAGGCCTTAACTATTCCCGTGGTACTAGTGGCACATTTGACAGGTCAGTCAAGGTCGCGAAAACTTATTAGAAAGAGTACTCACTCTAATAGTGAAGGGCTTCGAGTCCGGCCTGACCCCTAAGTCAGGTAAAATTTATTCTAGTACTTACATAAAATGCTTGCAATTACATGGTTAAATAACAAAAAAATTTCAGTATTTAACTAATTCTTTCACGTCTATTGAAACTTTTAATGAATTGTATACGCTTAATGAAAAACAAAATTTTTATATAAATATTTTTTTTTTTTTTAAACTAAACTAAATGAAATTGTTACGAAAAAGTACAAATTTAAAGTTCTATTCGAGGTTTTTATTAATTATTCGGGTATACGGGTATATATTTTTATTATGATTTTTATCGAGAACAAGCAAAGAAACTACTTTATAAAATGATTACAATGATTCATAAAAATATATAATAACAGTCATCACGTAGACTATACATAAGACACTGAATAGCCATCCCACATAGACTATACATAAAATTCTTACGCTTTTTGCTTAACACTACGGACGTTTTTTCTCGGCAAGGGTGCCCATCCGCAACGCCCCATAAGAAACTTTGCCTTTAACATAATTGAGACATTAAAATATCGACGTTAATGAAAGATTAACAAGCAGCTTACCCCTATTTAATCACATACAGTAACATGCTAACTTACTGTAATTATATTCTAATTTTTATTTGACTTAATATACATTCAGTTTTAAAATTATATTCAATTTTTTATTTGACTTAATATTATTCAATGTAGTTCTTACACTTCCGCGCACATTACACATTAGAATAAAAAAAAAAATTCAGTCATCCTGTGATCACGGCTCCTGTAAAGGAGTCGAAACGTCAGGATTAAATATAAAATAAAACATGCGCAAAAATCCGTAAAATGGTGTTTTATATTAATCAATTGTTAAAATTTTTACACTATCGTTCAATTCAGCATATATCATCCTATTACCATAAGCTAATTTTTATTTAGTTATTACACTTCCGCCCCTATCACATTTACATAAAACCCCTTTTACAGAATTATAGTGCGGCCAACGAAATAATGTGATCCTGACGTCTGTCAGTTGGTCATGACTAGTGGTGGGACATGATTAACACTATTATTTACTTTTTAACTGACTCAACAAAAAAGTAGATGTAGTTTCATTACCGTCTTGTTTGTTAGGATTTCAATTTCTAAATATAACTAAAATAATTAAGAAAATGAAAAAGCCGATAATAATATTCAGAAAAATTTACCAAATATACAACAATATCCTCAAAAAGAGTTGCGACTGATAAATAATAAAAAACATCGATTCCGATTCGCTTGAAGATTTGCTGTTTTTGTCATCACCTTCACTTAAATGTATAGGTTATAATATTATTATCAATTCTGAGGCGTTAAATCGATTTTACGCGTGGTTACTCGATGTTGTCTGCGTAAAACATTACAATGGATTTTTGTATGAGCGTCCCTAGCTTTAGGAACTACGAATCTTCATAAAAATCTGTAACGCGCTCGATAAAGAGTATCAAATGGATAAACTCGCACTAAGTCCTCTGATATCTTGCTCAAAGTTTTAGAAAATAAGATTTTACATTTTTCGACGACCCTCGCCCAGGCATCTTTCATCACTTCCCTACTAGCTTCTTTTAATAGGTTCAGCATCTTTTTTGTGCCACATATCAAATTTAGCGAAAAAATATAAGATTCCTTTGAAATTGACATAATTACATATTTTTGATGATAGAAATCCTTTGATTTGGCAAATAAACATTTTTTCATCTTAAATTCAACGGCACTTTAAAATTATGTCGCCTGTTTTTTCTCGACCTATCAAGATCGAATTCTTTCGTTGACCGCACTATAGATGTAGATTAAATTTTTTAATAGTTGAAAAATTAAAAAGTAATATACTTTTAACTGTTATCTACTCTGCTGCTCTGCACTAAAAATGAGAAAATTCCATTAGCTATCCTTTAGTTCCATCATCAGGAAAAAAATTAAATTTCGTCGTCACATGAAATAGACCAGTCTTGTTATGACGAATCTAATGAGCCCAAAGTCTATGGGTTTCCGAGTAAGCATTACAGGGTTCCATCTCTCACCTTGGAGTTCCATCGCCAGATCAGCTTGGTAGTACTATATTACATACACATGCCAAGTTTCGTGATAATACAACTACCAGATGTGGGTGAAATTCAGATTTTTTTTATTAAATAGTTTCTTAATTACAGGTGACTTAATCAAAGCGAGTCAAAAGTGGGCAAGTCACAGAAAATGTATGCATGAACTATTATTATAATTACAATGTAAGACGACCTAGTTCCACAATACATTTTCCATATCTCTTATGAAAATTAATTTCGTAACCGAATTAGGTGAAACCCTTAAATGGAACAGTCCAATTAATTTGGATGAAAGCTACGAAAACACTCAGCAGATGAGTAGGTAGTCATTCGCTATAGAAACTGCGTACAAATGAAATTCCCATGAACGTTGAATAGATGGCAGATAACGTAACTGAAACCAACTGTTAACAATGCTAACAAAGCGATGCTGAAACGTATGTTTGGTAGCCACCACAAATTCATTACGAATTTGTATTTTAATCCTTTAGTGTTAAGGCTTAATTTATATCCTATGTTTGCTGGTAAATATAGTGAACTGAAATGTACCCATAGTTTGTTAACTGTTGTCGTCGCTGTTTTAATGGAATTTGTTATTAAAAACGTTTCGAATAAGGTTTAAAGTTTGCTTTCAAGTTTTTATTGGTTAACGAAATGTTAGTTATGGTTGTCACAGTTGATAGAAACATAAAATTGGTTATACTATGGAAAATTGAATAATATTGAAATTCAAAGTTTTTTTTATTCCGCTTCACTGAAATATTTTTTTAATTCACTTCTAGAATTAAATTACAATGTCATTAAAGTCTCTAGAAAGTAGAGAAGCTTCTTGTCTTTTAAATAATTATAGATTAACCATTTTTTTTTAAATAACTCTGTAGTAATAATAACTTCGGTTTAAAAATAATAATACCTCTGCACCCAAATTATTTGAATTTTAGAGCACCAATTTTATTCTTGTTTCTTGTATTGATTTTTTAACATCACTCTTTTCAATAAAAGTTACATGATAAGAAAAGGGCTGCTCTCCTGCAGAACTAGTGATGTTGATAGAGTAGTGAAATACTGGGTTGATAAGCGAGTAACGTTACCTTGTCCCGGATATCGCAAATGTTACACATTACTCACTCACGTATGGACAAAGTATCAGCCATCTCTGATTTGTAACAAGAACCAATTCAACCCGCCAAGTTATCGTCCAAAAATACTTTCTTGTTCTTAAATGATGAACAATAAATTTCTTGGCATTCTACTAATATGTTGTACTAAACGCTGGCACATATTTTATAACACAGAAAAGGACAGGCTAACTTTTGTGTTGATTCTCTAATTCCTGTGGGATAGAAAACTAGCAAAATTTGTTCCCTCTTGACGGTTAAACGCCTTAAAATCTTCACGAGCTTTCACATCCACTTTAATAAAATCTTTTTCAAAAAGAATAATTGCTGGTTTGTATTTTCCAATCTTTCTTACGACGAACACAACAGGCATTGGCTGCAGTGGGAAATCCCAAGGTTTTCCATAACGGTTGTTTCCCATAACGATGCATTTGTTTATAAAAATATATTATATAATACATTTGTTTCAGGAGACGTTATTAATTGCAAATATACACATGCAGCGATATAGCCACGTATTATATACGAAGCTCCGCTTAGAAATGTTCATGCTACCCTCTGTAATTACGCTCCAAGGCTGAACAAACGCAATCAACCCCGCCATCGTATTGCGTGCTGTGTTTAATCAAACTGTTTCCCTTTTCTGACAATGAAAAGAAGACTATATCTTCATTTAATAAACTATTATCATTTTTATTCGTATCTTCTGTAAAATTGTGTTTAACATCAACCTTTTTGGCTGTTGATGTGGCTTTAGATGCATATGTTATATTGTGCCAGAGTTTTTAAAAGGTTTTTTTTAAAGCAATTTATTTTCGGGTCCTTTGAGTAAAAAAAGTAAAATAACAAAGCATCAAGGTAGTAAATAAATAAATTTAAATATTTTAGATACATCTCATCTAAACTTTAGAAAACAACAAGGGACATAAAATGGTCCCTTTATTCCAACGCAATAGTGGATGTAATCCACTGTATCCTCATGCGTTTTATAGTTACAGTGCGGTGGTGTTAAGCCAATGCTAACTAGAAATTTAGTCGAAATGTCTACATCAAAGGACAACCCTAATCACAAAGCTCTACTCATAAAGAGAGAAACTGTAATGTGCGATATATTATGAACATACCACGTGATACAGTGAACTTAAGTTGGACATAAGTGCTCGACTATAACTTGCACTCGAGTCTGTTGATGTAGCCTTTGAAAAATATTTAATAACACCCCGCAGTCTGCAGATTATGTCTGCGAAAACCCTGAGAAAATCCATACTCCAACATCTTGCGCCCGACACGGCTCTGGAATCATGAGTTTTTTTGTTAAGGGTTCGCTTTTGATCCCAATCAAGCTCAAGACAGCATCCACGATGGAGCGAGCTAACCCAGAAGGAACCTATTAATCTTGGTTTTAAAATCAGACGGGTTATAAGTACTCGGGAATAAAGACGCAGGGAGGGAGTTCCTTTCTTTTGCTGTGCGCATATAAAAGATGTTGAGAAGCGCTTGGTGCGACAGGCCGAAATAGCAACTACGAAAGGGTGGTAGCTCGTAGAGCTACCAATGATTTAATCGAAGTAATAAATGTGGGCCATTAGATGCGATTATTTTAAACACAATATAGTATATAAGTACTCGTAATGACCAAATATGTGGCCACTGTTCAATAATGTATATAACAAACAGCTTCGTATGTTAGTTGTTCTCTTATGCACGTAATGAATTACCAAAACCAATTTCATCAACCAACGACCTTGCACACGTCTGTAATTTATAACCCGACCAACTGAAACTTTGAAACCTAACAATAGAAATTATACAGTGACAGCCCTGTAGCGTCGAGATACTGCATGTGGCATGGCAGTGGCAAGCAAACACGCGATCAGTCATAGTGTCGCTACTCTCGTGAGGAGAGCGTTTAATCCATTTGTTCGTACCGTGTTTACCAAGTTGTAGGCTATAAAACAACTGAAATTGTCAGTTTATTTTCCTGTAGGATGTTTCGTGCAAAACTAGACAGTGATATGATTATTTTAACGTATAGATAATTATATTTTTAGTGTACGTGTTCTGAATGCTGGTCATCTCAACAATGATATGTAAACAGGTAATGATTGTACATGTAATTCGATGTGTGTTGCCACTTTTCTAGTAATGAAATATGGCACTGCGACCACTGCTGCTTGTCAATATGGTTTTAAATACGATGCTATAAAGAAATATGTGGCTTTTGCAAAAAATAGTTTTGTTACTAAATGCATAAACTGACAGTTACTTAACCATAGTGTTTTGATGTCAAATATCAGCTTTAGGCGCTGGAGTCGATTGACATTGGCCAGTAGGATTATCTCGTGTGTGAAAATCTCTAAAAGAGAATCGCATGGGTGCAAGATTGTTGGTTTTTATCAGATATAGTTCGAAAAGCGTGCAGCAGATTGAACACCCTCATTCCGCCTTCTCCCTTCGTTTATCGGTTAACCAGATGTACGTATACACACCACCTTTATGGTGGATATTTCAAATGCTAGCACTAAGTGCTTTGCTGCAAATATTATCGTCTGAACGGCGTTTTTATAGTGGGATACAGGCCTCCCATATAAATGAATAGACCTGTGAGAAGCAGTAACCAGGTGGTTTGTTGCCTTTTGAAGTTAAAACTTTTGCAGGCATTTCGTAATATACTATTCGGCAATGATGCCGCTTTGATTTTGTAATGGAATTGATACCAGATACCCCATCAAAGTGAAGAAACCAGCGATAAAAAAAATTCGTGCGCTTCTCGCTATCGTTGGTTCAATTTGAAACACAAAGCTGTCAACTTACACTTTATTTTTCGTATCGTATTGAATCTCTTCGTACGTATTTTGTCTTTTCTTGAATTAAACTATTATTGCTAGCACGTTTTCTTCGGTAACAGCCGTTGAAGAACGGCCTCCTTTCTTCAAAGCCCAAAGTTAGACAACCGCGTTTGACTTGTTATGCTAACGGCAGATGGTTGCTTTAGAAGGGCCTTCATTCATAAATGCCATTCTGGGGTTAGGTTACATTTGAAATGTGTATTTGTTGAGTTCTTCTTATCAAATAAAATACCCTTTATCGTAGGTTATTTTTTTTCGATTCAAGAGATATTTTTTAAATAAAGTATGCTTTCATTATATTTCGATTTCTAAGAGATTTCAACGAGTAAATAAGAGTTTCTCAATAAAATTTCTGTAACAAGCTATTCAATTTCAACGTAAACCAAGTATTGTTTCGTGAGGGAGCGTTCGGTTCGTGCTCATTAGATTACATAACATAGATAGAGCTTTCACTGAAAGTCGGCAAGGGCTCTTCACGAGGCACCGAAACCCTGGAATCCAATATTGAGTGTACAATACATGCTCCGGGATAAATTTATTGAACACTTGATAGCTCATAAATATTATTGATAACGGTTACAAGCGAAACAAGATTTTAATTGAAGCAGTTATTTTCAATATAACTTATATTTATCGTTATCAATTTTTTGTAATTACTTTTATAGAACTTTATTTAACGGGTAAAAATAATTGCACGGAAATCATGTTTAATACTTTGTTTCACAATCAGCAATGAAATCATACTTTTCAATAATATTACTAAGAAAGGAATTCAAATAGTCGTCACTTAATGTTTACTTACTCTATATGTTAAGATTCATTTTTAATTATTAAATAATGACTGTAAATTCACTTAAAATGTTATGTTTCTGGTGCGCGTTCAACTGACCAATCAGCATTCAGCACGTTTAGCAAGAAGGGAAAATGGAGGGGGTTGAAGTCAGTTGAGCGCCACTCGGATGCAGGAAGCCCTCTTTTGTTCTCCGACCGTCGAAGTGTACACATGTGTCATAGTACTGAGAGATTTCAGTGGTGTAATTTGGCAACTAATATATATTTACTTTGTATATATTTATTCAAGTACGGCTATTTGACTTGTACACACATTTTATCATCTTATTTTTTGGATCTGTCTCCGCACCAAATAGAAGAATAACTTTTGAACAATGGGAAAATGCAAAAAAAAATTTTGATGAACCGTTTCCTCATAAAGGAGAATGGCGAATTGATAACCATGTCTTCTAATAAAAAAAACTCCTTGACATTTCAAAATGTGGCTTTGTGAAATTTAAAGGTCATAATAAGGTCATGAAATAAGTGGTTTGAGAAGTTAGAAATAACATTATATTTTCTTTTCTGGCAGAAACAAAAGCGCTACATAACGCTAGGCCCTTGTGTGTGTTGCGTTAGTGTGTTGTATACATTGTTTAAAATTAACAATGACCATCTGTGTTATTTGTGGTGTTTCCACAGAATGATCATTTTATCATTGTGTCTTATTTTTTGTTTGTATAAAATTATAAACTTTAATTATATATAATGCAGTACCTCTCTCAGGCCTTGTCAGAATACCAGCGGCGCTGCACTGTGACGAGTCACAGCGTAATGGCATTATGAAATTCTATGTCTTGTTTAAAATATATGCAATGGGACAGTAAACTCTTTCTTTCTTTTTTTCTTCCATGACAATTGTGATTATTATATCACCGCATAAAATATATCACCGCAGTAAACCAAGTATAATGACGAAAAGACAAAGCAAGCAAGCCAATTCGCTGAAATAATTATGTACCCAGTAGCTTAATTGTCTGTCGCCTTTAGTAGAGCTGTGTTACCGTTAGATTTTAAAATTAACTTATTATTTTTAATTTATAAAAATATCCTACCATTTCTCACATATTTTATTAAGCTTTATTATAGCATTAAAATCATTCACTTCATGATACGCTAAAGCGTAACGTGCCTCTAAAAATACATATGTATCTGACATTCTTCTTTTGTATGGAACTATTTATTTTATATCTCGAGAACAGTTGATTGATTTCGATAATCATTTTTGCCGTCAAGGCCGGTCTTAAGAAATTTTCTCGCACATTGGAAAAGTACGAAAATTACAACAAAGTTTATGTCGTATACAACGCCATCTCTGATATATGACGGCAACAAAACACGGACAAAATTAATACAGTGTTGTATCCTGGTTCCAGTAATTCTACTAGATAGATAGCATTATATGCATTAGCTGATTCAGTTGCGTGGCCCTTTCAATCATTGCATACCATTGCGCAAGTTGTGCTGACGTGGGTCATGATTTATCAGTGTTTTTTATAGTTTAACCATTTTTATTTAATTTTCGACCGTTATTATGTTTGATTTCGGTTCAATGATTCTCTTCATACGTTTATTATATATATTCTTCAGCCAAAAGGTATTTGAATCGGGTGAATTTAGTAAGACGAAGTGCACATTGTGAAAGGTTATGCCATTCAATTGATCAATCCGTAATCTGGGACTGTGTTTATGACCTTCCAGGCGGATTCGGAAGTGATTTGGTGGAGATAGTTTTCCACTCGTGATCTTCAAACAGTTAGTTGCCTATGAAAATGATGGGCAAGTTAGATTTTTGTGAGGTTGTCACATTTGTGATTATGCGCTCATCGACGGCTGGATTCTTTGTCCTTTTAAAATTATATGATTAATTTTCTAGTATTATAGCCGCAAGCCAGAATCAATGATCGTTCACAACAAAAGTAATGTAATTAGATTTCACAATAGCAAATCAATCTACTGCAAACGTCCAGTCATCCTGTGATCACGGCTCCTGTAAAGGAGTCGAAACGTCAGGATTAAATATAAAATAAAACATGCGAAAAAATCCGTAAAAAAGTGTTTTATTCTAATGTGTAATGTGCGCGGAAGTGTAAGAACTAAATACTAATGCAAACGAACAAGAAATGGCACGAGAAGAGTTTCGCGTTAGTATGACTCGTATTCGTGTTTCAGAAACACAAGAACAAAGAGAGCTATTACCTCAAACGACTATGTTGGCAATGAAAAATCATCCAGTTTATTGCTCTGATCAATAACGTACTTTTCTTCGAGGAGATCTTAAAAAATGCTTTAAGTATTGGCTTAAATCGAATAGTGTTTTATATGAATGCACAATTTCTTACAGCTCGAACCCTTTCGTTTGGATTGGCCCAATTGAGTTGGTTTTGTGCGTACAGTAAGGTTTATTATTGCTCGCTGGAGAAATACCTGAATTGCGCTGGTTCAGTGCGTTATCTGAGCCATTACTTTCATTGCTTTGTAGAGAAACACCAGAATACCGAAATTTTTTATAGATTTTTTAAATATGCAAAAGTCGTATTAAAATAACTTCATTTGGAGAAAATATTATTGAAGAACGTGGATTAAATCCGACTTGTGACTTCTGCTCGAGAGAGCTAACCTTTATTTTCTTTTAGTGATCATAAATCAGTTATTCTGACTTCATATTCGACGTTACAGATGCAAAGCTAAATTAAACATAGAATTGGATCATTGCAAACCGCTTGAAAACGAACAGCATAAACAGCTAACTTGATCAGCTGCAAACACTCAATACGGCAATGAAAGACCAAATTTTTTAAGATCTGCTTTATGAACTGCGTTGTTTGAATGCCAAGTGATGACTAGAAAATCGTGATCAGAGCGAAGAAACGACTCGCTGGAACAAATGAACGACACTTCAACGCTCCAGCATTTCCTGAAGTTAAAATTTATATTGAAACTACGTGTAGGTACGTCAAAACCGAAATGGATCGCTTCAATTTCATTTGGTTGAATTAAGTCAAACTGTGTTCGGAGGAGTATATCCAAGCGGAATTTTTAAAACAAATATCTGTATGATATCTGAAATATTTGATATACATTTTGTTACTTTCCTGTTATTTTTTGTGTTTTGGTCAGATTGCCTGTTGAACAGATAAAAAACATTTCTAGTTGTAACAAGTTATTGGAAGATTGTTTATTTAATAAATAATATTAAACAAAACAAAAACATACATATAAATTAGAGAATTTCAGCATCACTTTTGTCTAATTTTATTGAAGTGAAGCTCCCATGGAACAACTTCAATGACGATGTATGTGACCATAACTTATGTGACATAATTTTGTAATAATAATTTCTTTAGATATTAAAATCTAACATTTATATAATAATTAGTAATAAAATTATTTATTTCTCTATTGACAATAAATGGCTTAGGACTAAAATTTTTACAACTTTGTGGAAGAAACTAGTCCCTGATTTAGATGCTTTGATAACAGAAATATCATAAATATATAATCGTTGCATAAATTGTTGAAACTTTGTTTGTTTTTGTTAACTACGATATTGCAGCTCGAGACAAGAATACAATGTGTCCGATTGTAATAACAATATTATAGTAAATTTGTTGTCAACATTGGTACGGACCCCGGCCCAAAATCTTATACAATGTGTCCCGTCACCAGTGTCGGAGCCTTTAATGGTGTGAATTATGACATTTTTTTATCGACAAATTGCCCCTCAAATTTGATTTTTCTCATAAAGCCAATAAGTAAAAAATACACAAAAAAAGAATCTATTTGTTTTTCTTTAATTATTTTTTTCTATTTTTTTAATCCATGACAATTGAAACATGATGGCTGTGTAACTGGTGTCTACATTTTCAGCTATCAAATGACATCTTTTTAATGTTGGACAGGACAATAACAAGAGTAGTGGTGGTCGAATTAGTATGAGAGCCCAGGTCTTGGTTACCAAGAAAACAAAATGGCGGCCGTAAGAGAAAAAACAAAATTTGAGGTGCAATTTGTCGATAAAAAATGCCATATTTCACACCATTAAAGGCTCCGACACTGGTGACGGGACACATTGTATAGCTGGATGCACTGTTAACTGTAGACTAGATAAAAGAGTTTTTTTTCAATAAGTACTGTCTACACTAGTCAATATTCTTATTTTTCTCAAAGCAGTCACCGAGTTCATTATGCGGAACGCAGCCTCCTCCCAAACGTTGAGAGTTCTTATCGCAACCGCGCACCGCGTTGCCGCCGCCTACTCAATACGTCGAAAATCCAATATCGCATAACGAATATTAAAATGTTCTATGCTACGTGAGAGTTAATAAAATCGGAAGTTATTTGTTTGTATGCTTTCAAAATAATATAAATGCTAAACTTAGTTTTGTTAACAGTTTCTATAGCAAGAAACAAAACAGAAAATTGGAGGGCCAAATTTTATTTGAATTTTCTATGTATGAAAAAAAATATCAAGAAAACGCTTATTTAGTCGAATTCCAACCCATGTCTTCTAGCAAATAGATAACATAGTTGCTATACTACTAAAAATGACGATGAAGACCTCTTTGGTCCTACCTTCCAAGCCAAACGGTTCGAGTCCCGGAAGGTATATGCTTGTGTGACGAATACGAGTATTTGTCATTAATACTTAAATATATTCCTATAACTATTAAATATCTTTGTATTAAATATCTATATATCATATATGTGTATCTATCTGTTAACCTAGTATCTATAACACAAACTTTACAGTGCTTACTTTTGGCAAGGCTGATTGTTGTAAATGTGAGAAAAAAAAATTAGCCTCTAATTACCAAAGTTCCTTGCCGAATTTCGCATTTTAACTAGTCTGGCAATAAATACTGTTACATAAAATCTTTTCTTTTTTTCAACTTTATAATTATTTTAAAATTGAAACGCGTTTACTATTATTAAAAGTTGTTTCGATTTCGCGCCATTTTTTCGTGTTCATTATCAAATTACAATAAAAAATGGGGTGTTAAAGAAAATAGGATTACAGTGATCGTCTTGCAAATCATCATCAAAGTAAGTATGGAGCCGTCAGTCATATTCCAAACACTTAAAAAGCTTATTATCAGCCTTATGTTCGTATATCGTACTATCAACAGATACAACAACACTTCCTCAGTCGAAGACCATAAAAGATCGGGGCGGCCGCGTGCTGTTAGAACTACAAAGGCTGTTAATGCTGTTAAGGCCAGAATTCGTTGAAACTCAATTAGAAAGCAAAAAATCTTATCGCAAAAAATAAAGATTCGCGCTAGGACTCTGTCGCGTATTATAAAACAAGACCTGAATCTCAATGCTTATCGTCGATATACAGTATACAGGACATGCCCTAAATCAATCTTTACAGTTAAAGAGAGTGGATCGATCAAAATGCCTTATCACGATACGCAGGTGAAATGCACAGAAATATCCTCTTTACCGGTGAATAAATGTTCACGATTGAAGAGCACAACAATCACGCTCACAGTTCTAAAGAAGCTCTTCAAGTGGTTGAAGAGGTGCGTGTCTTATCAAGACGTCACAAAGCTACATTTTATGAAAAAGGAGTGAAAACTTCAGCCAAAGTGTATCACGAGACAGTCTTGGATCGTGTTGTGAAACCTCTCAGCAATACTCTTTTTTTAAATGTACCTTGGTCTTTGCAGCAGGACTCTGCACCTGGTCACAAAGCACGAACTCCCAAGCCTGGCTTGAAACCAACGTCCCGGACTTTATAAGAGCTGAAGATTGGCCGTCATCTAACCCAGACCTCAACCCTTTAGACTATAAATTATGGTCAGTTTTAAAGCACATAGCCTGCTCTAAAGGACACGCCGACATCGAATCTCTTAAAAAATCTATGGAGCAAGCACTGGCGAAATGGAATGTTTCCCATGGAAACAACGCGTAAACCCATAGATTCGTGGCCAGATAGACAAAAGGCCTATATAAAAGCCAAAGGTTTTTTAATTTTTTGCTGAACCTTTAATAAATACATACATATAAGTTTCAGTAATATGACATTACTGTATAAAAAATACATTTTCATTTGTAATGGAACTTATAGGTACTGGTTATGTTCCGGACTAGGTACATAACCAATTCTTGAAATAAACTCGTGAAACACTTTTACGAGATAATAGAAAATTTCACCGTGACATGTCAATTTCTTTTCAGGAGTCGAGTTCACAAGATACCGTGTGAACACTCAGCTGTCTTTTCAAATTAAAGTTTATTATAACTTCTGAAAAATCGAAATCAGGTATATTATAAATTAAAAAAAAATAAGACTCAAATTATCTTGTTTTGTTCACATTTACTCCTGACGTTTCGATTGCTTTATAGGAACCATGATCACATGGATCACATGATGGTTATTTGTCATAGCTATAGATACCTTTATGCTAACGTTTTTCATATCCATCTTTCTAATGGCGTTAATACCGGGTCTTTTATGAGTGTTCAGTCCCAAAACAATTTTTTTAATTTTAGCTGGTGTTGCTTTAACGAATCAAAGACGTATGGTAGAGACGATTAGTTAACACTGAATATATTATCATTTGTTAGTTTTAATAGTCAATAAATCTATCTTGATTTTCTAACATGTATGATTGCCTTTCTATACTGTATGACTAAGGGATTGATTTGGATTCCTGCGGATTTGAATATCCAGGAAGGTTATTTAATGTCTGTCTCCAATTCCATAGTAAATTGTATGTAAGGATGTATGAAATTGGGGTGTCTTAATGCGTATTTAATTTTATTTTTACCATTCACAATGCCATATTTCTATAAGATATAAAATAGGCCGGTAAAAACAATCATGGCACCGAGCCTCCCATCCCACCTGAGCGCTCGAAGGCGTGGTTGTTTTTTACAGCCGTATGTTATTTTTGAAATCTGCTCAATCGATTGTTTTGAGATTGAGCAGTAGGTACTATATATACTACTAATATATGCCTTTGCAGAACAAAAAAAAGAGATAGTTTTCATTAAGTGTATATTATGTACCTAACTCAACTTTCCACTTCCTGGTTGTTTAACACTGTCGCGTGGTTTTGTTAAATCCGTTTGAGGAATCACTGGCCCTGATAATACAGTTTTTACTAGTTTCGGGGTCAGGGGAACAAGTTTTTGTGACTTTATAAAATTAAAACTAACCCTAGATTAACATAATTCTCCTAATTATATGCTATTGTAAACACTGGGTTGTTGTGAATAAATTATTATTATTATAGTGTTAATTTACTAAGTGGAATAAGAGCCGTAGCACCCTAGCGTTTACGACCTGCGGTGAACTTTTAGAACACGTTTTTTCTGGTATATAGGTATATCTTATGTAGGCAGGTAGGAAATTTATAAGACTTTCGTTCATTATGGTTGCGCAATTTGCTATGCTATTGTATTTTTACCATACAGACTGGACAGTATTGTCCCCACGAGGTAACAAACTGGGAATTTACTTTCGGTTGTCATCCGAAGTGACCATTCCCGCCTGTTTTTTTGAAGGCATGCTAGAGGAAAATTTAATTACAAAAAAAAATGAAGATAAAAAATAAAGCCCCATTTACTTCATTTCAGAATTAAATTATAAAACATAATTTATAAAGCTCAAACTTAATTTAACGGTTCTGTGAAACTGAAGTAAGGTTTTTCCTCATTCCTTGACATTGTATCCTCATATTTCCACGTCGTCTTCATTGACGCTATTACTCACGGCAAAATGGAGTTGTGAGAAACATTTGAACTAACATGTCTCTTCGTGCATACCTTCAGGCTGTTGTCATAAATACAGCAAAAAGTGTAACAGCGGCAAGACAATTGTAACGAATGAGTTGCTCATTCTGTTTTCTAACGCCTTTCGAATATGAACACGTATTAGTTGCAACCAATCTTAAATTAATTTCTACTATATTTGTGTGTTTGCTACCATATATAGTAACCATAGTTACCGTAAGTTAAGAATAACAGTTGTTAATCAATTAACGTTGCCATGGCAACGCGTGACCGGGTTATACCAGCAACGCGTGGCCGGGTTACACCAACAACGCGTAGCCGGGCTAGCTAGTTGTAATAAATATTAAACTATTGTACAGTTAATTATGACACTTATTGTAGTGGAATGGAGTAAATAGAAATAAGTAGCGTTGTTTTAAAAGTGATAACCATTTAAAAAAAAACATTTTACGTTTTGATTAAACTTGTTCACAATTTGCATTATTCGAAGTGCCCAATAACATCACGCGAAGTCATATCAAATTATTTCGTTTGTGTTACAACTCAAAAAATTATTACCTATATATATTTAATAATACTAGCTAACCCGGCCACGCGTTGCTGGTATAACCCGGCCACGCGTTGCTATGGTTACGTTAATTGATTATAAAAACTGTTATTCTTAAGCTCATTGTAACTATATATGGTAACAACAAAGTCCTTCTTTTATATAATAGAGATTATATAATATGTGAAAGTGGCTTAGTTGGTTTGTCGTGCTTTCATGTTTTAACTCCTCAACCGATCAATCATGAAATTTTGCGTACAGACAGGAGTACAGAAAGGACGTAGGGTTCATTTTATTTCACGAGTGAAACCTACAATAAAAGACTTAGAAAGTGACCCTTGTTTTCGATACAGGTCTATAGTACAGACAGAATCGTCACTCGTCTCGTCTGTGGAGGCAAATATATTTTTTGGAAGCCTTACCTCTATTCTACAAATCGTATCGTCATCCAAAGGATTAAAATCTGCATATAAAACGACCAGATTTCGACACGGATAAACTCTAGTCTATTTCCTTGGCATTTCGTGGTTTCAGGCTTGTTCGGTAGTATAGCGAACCAAGTATTATTACAAAACTCAATCTTTTTAATGTGTCCACAATATCATTTAAGACGAGACTTTGGTAATTCTCGTCATTGATCGTTTTTGATTTGTCGCCTTTTACGATAACTTTAAGTGAAGGGTTTGTTCTAATACCACGTGGCATTAGTCTTCTAGCATAAATTTATTGTTTATTGCTTTATTGTTGTGTCTATTAAATTTTTACTACACAGCCAAGTTCTCGTTGGTGAATAAAGGCCACTAATATAACATCGATAGCGGCAATGAGATATATGCGTCAATAAAAGGCACTTTTCGCCATTGACTTTAATAAATAGCTATACATATTTATATTTTATTTATACTTTATGCTAAAGGATTTAAAATATTTAGCTTCGCTGTTATTTCCATGGGTTTGTTATTTTTTCTTATTGGACTTGATAGACTATTTATAGAGTGATTCTAGACAGAGGAGATTGCACGTTTCTTTTAATCATATATTTTATAAAGTTAAACCCCCGATATAAATTCAAAATATTTATAAAATAATTTTAATACGCATTTTTCTTTTTACGCGTTTTTTCCTGCCTCAAAAAGCGTCAAAAAGTAATTCTATTTTTCTTTACTGCCATTTTGTCACTAAATAAAATGATTACATCTAAAACTAATTAAAAAGAGTTTGGAATTCCAAATTTAAAATAGTAATATTTAATTTTTACTCTATCTATTTAAATTTATGTACAAATTAGTTTCAAATGCTATGAACAAACGTGGTGTAATAAATTAAATGTTTTTGCATTGACAGCACCAAAGCAGCATGATACGCCCAATAAACTCTTTTTGAAAGAAATATTCTCAAACAGTATTGGCACCGAAACGAAATTTATATGGATAACGTAACAGAAAAGGTTTTCGTTTAGCTGGATATTGAATTTGAAATTAAGCGCTATTGCTGCCTGGCTTCTTTTTATTTTTGAACCAAATGTTCAGGAAGATTTATGCAGATTAATGAACTTACATGTAAAACAATCCCCAACCACAACCGCCAAGGTCTTAGCCCCGACTTTACAAACACTTAATTAAAAGCAAACGCTGCAGACACTTTATTATACCATAATACTACGCTGACATGTATTTTATAAGCGGTTAGAATATTAATAATGAATAGAAAATTTATATAATGATGCGGGTATTTATATAACCTAACAAATTTACATATATACGAATAAAGTTTTATATTTTACACATCCTACTTACATAAATAATTATTTAGACGATATACTTAAATTATAATTTTTTAACACAACGTTTTTATAATATTTAAAATTACATTATCTATCAATCAATTTGTGTTTTGTGTTGTTATATTTTCGTAGTTTGTCGGAACAACTTATTGTCAACGATACAGACGAATATTTCCCGCATATATTTAAATTTATATTGTCTGTCAGATCTCTGCTTAGTAATTCAAAGTAATACAAGATTTCAAAACTTTTGTATTTGGACTATGCAAAATATGATCATAATTCTAAATTTCGCTCTTAGATCAAATGGTTTCCTATTCGCCTTCGCTGGAAAACTGTGCCGGATGTCCTGAGAACATCCTTTGTGTACGCGTTATCTTAAGGAACGTTTTAATTTCCTTTATGGCTCAAACACATTAACCCTAAGGTCTTAAATCTGGCTATCAAAACTCCCACACATGGCATTTTTTATGGCCGTTAATACGTGGTCCAGGCTTATCGCCTTTGGAATTCTCTGTTCATGCTTTTAGAAATAATTTTGTGATAACAATTTTTTGGTACATATAACTATGTAATTAGGAAGATGATTTCTATCAATAAGACACTTATATTTATTTCTATGTATTATTTATATGTTTGTTTTTTAAATATATACTCATACAATACATTGTACACATACATACATATATGTATACAGCCGTGTGGTGTCACCAATCCTTCACACTTAAGTGTCGTAAAAGGCGGTGAAAGCTACTGAAGGTAATAAATCACAATATACCTTCCAAAGACCGGAAAATGTACAGAAGCGTTTTCCGAATCATTGTCTTTTATTGTGATCTCCAAATTGCATGACAAGCGCGAAAATAATGGAAAAATCCTAGTTTTTTTGAAAAAGCTTGCGTTCTGCAGTAGACTTCTTTTACCTGAGATTATGATATATATATATTGATTATATTATACTTACTTCATAATATAATCAATATATTATTATATTATTATCAATATATTATTATTAATATATTATATTATAGTATTGATGTAGGTTAGATATTGTTTTCTTAATTAGTTTCTCTTATTGTTTATTTTTACATTTAGATTCATTGCCATCGTTCTTGTTTCCATTTAATACTATCTATACAGCGGTTGCCTGGCAAAAATCGCTCTTAGCGTTATAGCCACCTATTAATCCACTTTAGTTTTTAGGAAATTATCTTTTGTATATTGTTTTATCCCTTTTGTTTTGTGCTGTAATCAATTAAGTATTTAAATTTAATGAAATCTCCAATCCCAATTAATAGTTTTTATATGCTTTTCTCAACACCAATACGAGTACACGGCCGGATCCAAAATTAATATAACTTAACGCCGTCGTAATAATGGAAAGTGGAAACTAACTTATATCTCAATAATAATCTGTGAGATAGTAAAACACACGGCACAATCTCGGCCGACTAATGGTAGTTTAATTAAACTTGTTCCAGTGGACTGAGTATGCGAATAACTTGATGGCGTGCCAAATTATTGTCTCTGCCGCGCCCATTACAAATAAATCTCACAACAGATATTCGAGGACTGGGAAAATCTTAAATAATTAGTCTTACTATAAAGTTTATTTATTTATTTATTCAACAACGAACCTGGGACGTCAGAGTGGCGTTACTATAAAAACCGGTATAAGAAAGAGGAAGAAAAAACATTTATTTACAACTCAAACACACAACAACAAAAGATGTATATAATTAAAAAGAGTAACAACTTAAAAAAAATGTTACATATTAAATAGGAAAAAAATACAAATATGGTGTGTCTGAGGCCAAAAAGGATCAGCGTAAAAATATATATAGGTAAAATAAATATACATGTCTTACGTAGTTTTTGGGATAACTAGCCCTAAGTAGGTGAAATAGGAGCAGCCATTTTATTTTAGCAACTTCGTTATCTTTAAAGTAAGAGAGATGAAATTTACAGGCTGCAGTTATGGAGGACCATTGAGGTCATCAAAGAAAGTGTTTAGATAATTAATACACACCTCATCTAAATTAGATGTAGCGGAAATTAGATTAGATTAGACTTCACTATGAATGAAAGGACCCTAGAGGGAAATATATATTTAGTTAAGTTTTGGCGGTTGACAAACGGAGGAGAACAAGGTGGATATTGGAGCTCGAAAAGCACCTGTAGTGAACGCGCGCAGTTTCGATTTTTCGCAAAGACCCAGTTGCCCTATAAAATTATTGAGCGGCATGCTTCGAAAGGAAAAGTACAAGAAATCCGATTTCGTTTCTTGTACCTACCACCCACAAATACGCATTGTGTCCGTTAAGTGGATTATGGGTCGTTTCATTTAATGTCTCCATTAATAGGAAAGCATTTACGTGGGTATTTTTTTAAGTATTAACGCTGCAAGCTATACTAATATTATAAAGCTGAAGAGTTTGTTTGTTTGAATGCGCTAATCTCAGGAACTACTGGTCCGATTTGAATAATTCTTTCAGTGTTAGATAGCCCATTTATAGAGAAAGGCTATAAGATATATCTCATAATGCTAAGATTAAAAGGACCGGAGCACTAATGAAGAATGTTTCAAAATCGGGGGGTGCTTTTTTCTTTTGAGAGCTTTCGCTGCGTGCGCTGCGTAAAGATTAAAGAATAATAGTAGCCACTCTCTTTATTTTCATGCGTTCCCACTACACGACCTCCGTAGTGGAGTGGTTCGCATACCGGTTTCCATGGTAACACTCCTAGGTCCCGGGTTCGATGAAGAAAAAAAGTTTTAGAGAATTACAAGAAAAAATCAAACTTTCATAGATAAATAAAATGGCGCTCAGTTTTCTTTCTTTTAATGGTAACTATCTGTGCCCGGCGTGCTTTGTAACGCTCTCGGTTTGCTGACTTTCTTTTGTGACCTACCGTCGTAGTTTCGTTGTAATCCATCAACTAATGTACGACAATTGAACTTGAGATATGTAAGAATATAGATCGATAATTCTTTCCATTGAATTAAATGGAAAGACTAGGACAAAGGCCTAACATTCAGGTTAGATCAAGTATTCACCCCTATCTGGTCGATATTCCGAGCATACCTCGCACGGCCACATAATCTTTTATGTTGTGTAGAGCCAAGAAGTGGAATTCTCCATAGCATATTTTATGTATGAGTACAATGGAATAAAGCTCGTGGAATCTTAACGGTACGTTGGTGTTGTGGTGGTAATTCTGCTAATATGCCATATAGCCCCGGGTTTGAAACAGTATTCGTGTGATGAACGTAAACAATATTTCCCGAGTTATGGTTGTTAATATAATCTATTTATATATATGTTGTTCGTTATTTATTTCGTTTAGTGCTATCAACTCACAACAATTATTCAATAATCGGTGTGACTTGTCAATAATTCATTATTATCGCTAAATTCCGCCTGCAGTTTCACCCACGTGGTGTTTGGTTTGTCATAGAAATCGTTTTCGCGCTTTTCCAGAAAAGACTTCATTTTTCAAGGATAAAAAGCATCATAGTGTTAATCCAAGCTATAATCTATCTGTTTGCCCTAATATATTCAAATCGCTTCGATTGCTGTTAGAAATCACAACTATTAGTTTACGCGGTCGGGCTCCGCATTATATATGTGCGGAGCTAAAACCACGTAATCGTGAAATTTACATGCCATTAAACCTCCATCCACGATCCGTCTCGCTCACTAACCTGCGTGACGTTACAAGCGATTTCTATCTCTTCCTCTCTTGCTGACAATTCTTTCTTTTTTTTAATATGCATATGGTAATTTGTTCACAGCATGATACATGATAGCCCTACGTCGTAACAGTATAATAATATGACATTGACAAAACTACCCTACCAAAATTATCGATACGTGAAGTCATCGCTCCTACATTTTTATCGTCCCGAATTCAAGACAACAAAGACTTATTATCGGATGGTTTAGTGGCTTGGGTCGCTGTCCATTGCGAACCCTCGTCAATGTGTCGATGACTGGCACCGTGAAATAGAGCCGAAGTGCGCAAACAATGTGGTTCTAACGAACTTTGATTGGCGTGTGCCGCCGCGTGTCTGTGCGGTGCGGGTAATGTAGCTCGACTACACGCCAAATAATTAAATTTTGTGATAGAATACATTTTTGACGACCGTTTGGTGCAACGATAGCGATCCTACCTTTCGCGTCGACGGTCCTGGGTTCGAATCCCGGAAGGGGCAAATGTTTGTATGATGAAATAGTCATGGATATTTATATATATTTCTATGAATATTAGATATCTATGTATCGTATAAGTATGTCTATCCGTTACCCTAGTATCTATAACACAAGCCTTACAGTGCTTACTTTGGGCTAGGCTAATTAATTGGTGTGATTGTGGGAAAATTTTATTTATTTATTTTTTATGCAAATTTATGACCTAAGCAACATAAATATTCGTACCGTAATAAATTATTTAAAGAATAATCTTATAAAATGTCAGAAATGACAAGAGAAACAATAGGACCTGAAAAATAAAAGATAATAATATACGCATAGTTTTATAGGGTCAGTAAATATTTTATTGATATTTTGAAGAATGTGTTTATGTATAAAGAGAATGACATGAGACGAGGGAAGGTACCCCGGGAAAACCACATCAAAGCGAATTGCTCAAGTGTTTTTACGCTTGACTAACTTTTCTGGGATATTTTGTTTTAGGCCTATGTTCTTTTAGTATAAAGGAAAAATATCTGTATAAAGCTTCAATCGTATGTGGAATGATTATATAATATATAAAACCAAGTCGGGTAAATAACAATAGAGAGTTTATTTTATGTTCATTTACAAAAAATAATGAATCTATAATCTAAGATCACAGTGGTTTGTGTGTTAGTCTGTCCGCTCTTTTTCCCGCTTTTTTTCCATTGTATCAATAACGTTACCATAGCAACGCGTTTACCGCAAGTAGTTCGTTTACCGGACGCTAGATGGCCCTAACGGAAAAATATTTAATAACTAGCGGCCCGTCCCGGCTTCGCACGGGTGGACAAAATTCTTTAAATTTTTCTAGCATTAAATATAGCCTATCTTACTCAGCGTGAATGTAGCTTTCCAATGGTGAAAGATTTTTTAAAATCGGCTTAGTAGTTTTTGAGTTTATGTCAAACATACAAAAATACAAATCTTTCCTACTTATAATAGTAGTGTAGATAACAATGAGATCCCGACACTTTTCATGCGTCTTGTCTTGCTTGCATCAAGCGCGCGTGGATTTCCTTAGCAGTTATTTTAGAAATGTATTTATTATACTCTTCAAAGATCTGATACTTACAATCATCAACAAATATATTTCGAAAAAGATTATTACAGGATTTTATGTTGATAAAAAACTCTATGGCCCATAACTCATTAATAGGTACTAACTCTTAACATCTTACACACGTGATAACTTTTAAACTAAATATCCGATTGAGAAGAAACAATAGTTATTTATTATACAAGAGTGGAAAGTTCCTTTTTAACCGCGTGCTCGATTTGGATGACCGAGCAAGCGAAGGATTCTAAAGTTGAATCACGAGCGCAGCGAGTGATTCTAAATTAGAATCCTGAGCGTCAGCGAGGGAAACAAACGAGCACAAGGTGAAAAATCTTTCCACTCGAGTGCAATACGTAACTTTTCATCCCACCTCAGCGAGGAAATGACAAAATGAAAAAGAAAACAATTTATAATGACAAAATATTTTTATTTCAATTAAAACACATTAAGATAATCTATAAATTGAAGAAAATAATAAGAAGTAGAAAATAATTAGGAAATATTAAATGTAACGTTGCTACAGTTACTTATGTTAAGTTTAATATTTTTGTTAGGTAATGTTATGTTGGTGTTTGTGAATTGTGCGCTGTTTTGTGGTAAACTATCAGTAATTTTAAATAGTTGTGCCGATTCATTGGATTCTATTGGCGTAAATGTTGGCGAGAGAGGGCTATTGTTTCCAATCTTATGGGGGCTCATTTTAGATGTAGAAGGGCGAGACCAAGAATCTGACAGAGGTTCTTTCAGCGTTATGGCCTCCACGATACTATTACAAATTTTTGATTTACTTTGGATTGAATCCTCTATGTATCCCTCTACAACCGAATTAGACTTCCAGCCTCCATGGCGCTTAAGCGATAGAAGATCAGCCCCTGATTCGGCCAAAAGTGTGGCTGAGGTTCTTCTAAAACAGTGACCGGTGTATAACGGGGGTTCTAAAAGTCCGAGAAAAGTTGCTATTTCTCGTGGAATACTGCCAATTTTATTCTGACCCATAGGTTGTCGGATACACTTTCCGTTGCGATATTGTAGAAAAAATCGTTCAATTGGGGTGTTAGAAGGACGTAAAGCTTGATATTTCTGAACAATGTTTACATATTCCTTGCGAATAACGAAGTTGCGGTCTTTTTTTGTCTTGGTATTTAGTACATTAATTAATAGCAATTCATCAGAATTATGAGAATATTTTGATACGTTATTGACATTAAGTAGTGTAAGTTCATTTGTTCGACATGCTCCGGTTATACCAATAATAAGAACAACCTGTAACAAAAGAAGTATTTATAATCGTAAATAAATTAATCAAATTAAAAATATTGTAAGTACTATGTACAATTTTATCAACAACAAAAAATTACACGTATTGACTTACTTTTGCCGCTAAATATACGGAATCAGGTGCTTTATTAATAAACTTTGCAATTTCAGATGCTGTGAAAACCTTCGATTTTTTTGGCTTATAACCAGATGAGGCTCTTTTTAAAAATGCCACTAATTTATGATAGGTGTCGATATGAACGTCTTTCTTCATCTTAATTGTTAATTTTAGCATTGAATACGTACTCCATAGCGTGCTTGCTTTCTTGGTCTCAGATAATTCTATAAAATATGCCAGCAAAACGTTTTCGGAGAAAGTTTTTGCTCCTTTAGCTAGTCGCCACATGTTAAATATATCGTACTGTTTCAAATACTTCTCTCGTGATTGCTGAGGGAGAAGGCTCATTTGCGCATTATTAACTGTTTCAGTTAACTCAGTTGGCGTTAGATAAACTTCATCGTCGCTAATGTCACTCATTTTAGTTGATTTTTTTGTACAGTTTTTAGGTTATGTTAATTATATTAAGCAATAAAACGTGAAAAACTAGAATGGCGCGAAGCACGCAAATAAAACAAAGAAACCAAGAAGGTTCCAAATTTAAATTTTTTCACAATTTAAAAAGTTCTTATCATAAATTTGGCACCATAGAGGTTACATTAAATAGGTTTAATGACGTTTTGAATTTACAATTATATTGAGTACTCATTATATGTGATGTTCTAAATTCAAATCTACTTTGCCGCTCAAGCGAATAAAATAGAATTTTCCAGCCAGATTTCGAAGCGCAAAATTACACTTTCCGAGGTGGTGGGATGAAAAAAGTATTTTACTTCTACATAAATACTCTTGATAACATAATGCTTAATTTCGATAAAGATCAATATTACGATACATATTTAACGTAGTTTTTTTTTCTTCAGACGATTTAATAATTATTTTGAACACAAAATCGGTTATTGTGATTAAACCATGATAGCTAGATATATGTTCTCGCAAACTTTTTTGTAGGTCATAATGGGATCTACAAACCCGTAGTTCATTATTTTGTTCTATTGTCAATAGTTTTTGCAGCGCACGCAAAAATAGGTTTTCGATTTTACACCTTGTGTTACAAAATAGCAATTTTATTACGGATCCCTAATTTTGAAAAAAAAAAATATAGCCTATCTACCTAGCCTAGCCTTCCTCGATAAATGGACTACCCAACACTGAAAGAATCATTCAAATGGGACCAGTAGTTCCAGAGATTAGCGCGTTCAAATAAACAAACAAACAAAAAAACTCTGCAGCTTTATAATATTAGTATAGATAGAAAAAAATTAAAGAATTTTGTCCACCCGTGCGAAGCCGGGACGGGCCGCTAGTTGATTAACAAAAATCATACCTTTCATAGTACCGAGAAAGTAAAGGGTAAACGTGACTTAAGTTCTTAGAATCGAATGTAGTTTTAAGAAATTTTCAATAACATCTTCGTCTTAGTTTGTTAAATGACATAGCTACATGTGTATTTTTCAGTGTTTGTACAAAAATTTCGCAAATGTCGCGTAGTAATAAGTAAGAATGTGATTGATAAGTGTATCTTTTGAACTAATACATTTTGTAGCCAACATATGCGTTCAGTCACCAAAACAGCGGAATTGATTAAGACCAAGATATAACATATAAAATTCAGTATTATAACATCGTTGGTCCAAGAAAACTTTGGAAATCTTCCAGAACTTTTTCTAATATGTACACTGCATGGTTGTTTATAAGAGACACATGCGAATATATCATGGACAGGAATATATTGAGCCCTTTAATAAAATGCGTTATTGGTTTCTTGAAAAATTTTAGCAGTGCTCATATATGCAAAGTGCTGAACACTTTGCATTTGAATTTTTCCCCTAATTTCTTTGTGAGCTCATGCGACAATTTGAAACTCACCCAAATAAAAAACAGGCGTCTGACGACATAAAAGGTGACCTCGCTTTGAAGACGACACGGGAAA
The DNA here is from genome assembly GCA_927399485.1 of Calamotropha paludella. Lineage (NCBI taxonomy): Eukaryota > Metazoa > Arthropoda > Insecta > Lepidoptera > Crambidae > Calamotropha > Calamotropha paludella. The sequence continues at coordinate 22,030,631 of OV656812.1, forward strand.
CGTCATCCATCCATCCTTGTTCTGACAGTAGGGTGAGCAATAAATTTTGAATGAATGACGAAAAATATTGAAATTCTATACATATCTAAAAATGATAATACAAAATTGACATTACAATTACAAAAGATCAAGAACTAACTACTTTGATACTTTTGATATTTATTTGAAGTAAATACTCAATGAAATAACCAAGTAAAAGATTAATTATATGCATTTCACATAAAAAAATTTTCTAGTTTCTAGAGTTTTTACATTCTGATATAATTAACTTAAGTCTAGGAAATGGTGGATTTATCCAGACAACAAAATATTTGGGTGTAGATCACCAAGTAAGAGAGTGATCTGATATAAAGTTAATATTGATGGAAACAAACAATTTCCTTTTTTAAATACAAACCAGGAAATGCATACAAAATACATAAACATAAACTAGATATATACAAATAGAATATATGAAATAAAATACATAAAATAAAATACATACATACATATAAAACACATCTAAGCATACGTGTGTACGCGGATTATGCTTAGATTATGACATTTGTGCGAGAAATGGGGAAAGATAGTTTTGAACAGCAGAAAATAGACTCCCAAAGCAGTATAGCTCAGGGATCGTGGAAGAAGTTGATATTATATTTATCGTTGATTATATTTGATTGAAGATAACTAAGAGTATGTTTTCTTATACTCTTCTGTCTGTTTCATAAGGCTTTGTGTTTCTAAACAGCTAACAGATGTACGATTGAAACTGAAAAGTAAGTTAAAAATTTTGAGAACCTTACATTGATATAATAACATTTTGTAAGGATAATTTAATAATTAATTTCGATTTGTTTACTTTGTCTTTACACTAAATGATTACATTATTATATAAACTAGCTTTCCGCCCGCGGCTTCGCCCGCGCGGAATTCGGTTATATTGCGGTATAAAGCACAACTATAAGAAAACTTCTCATTCCCACGGAAAAATCTAAGAAGCGCGATGTAACGCTGGATACAAAATTCATATAATTCATTCCACTTCTTACGTATCTTAAAAAAACACTTTGTTATTACGTTTTAAAAAACACCCAGCGCCATCTTTCGCTTACCTCTAGAACTAAATAGCGTATGCTATCATTCCACTTCTTATGTATTTTAAAAAACACATCGTTACTATGTTTTAAAAAACACCCAGCGCCATCTATCGCGTACCTCAAGAACTAAATAACGTAACTAATACTTATACCTATTAGTAATTCGTTGACTTTAGTGATTTCAGGATAAGTAGATGTAAAAAAAACAATTTAGACGATAAAACAAATTGTACGTCATCCTCCGAGAATTCCTCATTTTCGAGGATTCATTTTCGTATCATTTAGCTTCAAAATTTACATGTTCATATTCGTTTGCAACATATAAGTAGATGTAAAAAAACAGTTTAGACGATAAAACAAATTGTACGTCATCCCTCGGGAATTCCTCATTTTCGGGGATTAATTATCGTATCATTTAGCTTCTAAATTTACATGTTTATATTCGTTTGCAATATTTTACGTTGTTTTAAACGACACACAGCGCCATCTACAATCCATCCATCAAACAAACAATATTTTTGTTTTTCCTCGGGAATATCATTTTTTTCCAGGATAAAAAGTACCCTATTATTTAATCCGGACTTTTATCTTTACGTCTGCAAAATTTCAAAGCAATCGGTTTAGTAGTTACGGCGTGAAAGCGGAACAAGCAAACAAACAAACTCCGATTTATAATATTATAGTAAGGATTTAATTCACTACCTAAATAGAAACTTCATTAAAATTAAATGCCCTGCGATATTTTCTAATAATCAAAATATAGATAGTCTAATAGCTATTATTGGAGCGGAGCGAACGAAGTGAGCGAAGCTCCCATGGATCAGCTACAATGGCGTAATGTCTATTACGCCATAACTTCCCGAGTTCTTAACCGATTTGAATATTTTGTGTGGAATCGAATTATCAGGTTAAGAACCAGATTGTGACGGAGCCCGAATTTTGAATTTCGCAAAAATTCCCATCGAAACAAAGATTTTTTTTTCTTTTTTTAGGTATTACGCTCCGCTCTAATATATGGTGCCAGGCTAGCTTCATGCTTAGCGACTGCATCGCCTAGTTAGAATATAATTAAAAAAAATCTAAACTCTCATCATGCTGATCGATTTGGTGCAATAGTAGTTTCTTGGTGAAGGCACATATTATTGAGGGTTAGCGATGAGCATTTGTTTCCAAGCTGTATTTGTTTAATACTTATTTACGTAATATATCCGTCTTTAGTTTGAACTAAATAAATGGTGCACCAGTTGTCCCAATTTTATATTTTTAATAGATAACAAAATTTTCATCTTTTGAATTATTGCTATTTTTTGGCCATTTATGAAAAATCCTGTATCTCGCTAAATCATAGGTCACCTACTAAGGGGTGACACAATGAGAAGACACCGTTGTTCGAAACTAGGGTACCGTTAAAAGAGTTATATTCAGAGGCAGGCACCCGGGATGGTTGCCACGCTACTCGAATTGTCTGGCGCACTCGAGCGGTATAACTTTCGCATATATACCGCATATACGTTTCTAATGTTTTCTTATCTTTTTAAGTAAACTGGGGAACTAGCGTCTGCGCCACATTATATATGTAGGTATGTTACAAAAGACCATTTATTATTTGGCTGATCTATTGGTGGAGGTTTGAAGAAGGAAGGAAGAATCTATTATTGGACTTAAATACGAAATATTACAAGTAATCAGAAAAAAAGAATGGTCATAGCTATTACAATTAACATAATAAAATTACATTAAGCGAGATCGGAGGGAGATGTAGCCATAATATCCACGTTTGGCAATCGTTTGGAGAACGCAGTTAAAGTCTATAATTCTGAAACGTTGCTGCCCATTTAGTGATTTTTGGGAAGGTGTCCGTGATTACCTCCAGTATGACACCCTTAAGAATAAAGGGTTGATGCTATTTTACTCTGCTGCTCACCACACGGCACACAATGAACAAAAGTTTACCATTGCATTAACCAGTATTTATGCAAAATATATTATTTAAAACATAAAATAATTATATTATAAATGAATGACAGTAAATTACGGTTTTAAAAACACTCAAGATATTGTTCGCGTAATAGCCTCTTAAAAGCAAATCTGTAAGGAATTGTTTGCATATTCAAAGGTTAAGAGTTTCAAAGTCGAAATGCAGTGAGCGTGAAAGGTTTGGAAATGAAATCATTATGATGAACAAACGTCTAAATAATAATACGGCTACAAGAGCAAATGTCAATTTCGCGAACGGTTGCCAGAAATTTAAACCTAGAATTCAATTGTTCTGGGGTACGAGGGTTATTTAAAATGTTAAAAGGCACAAACGACACAGCTACGCTTCTCAATAAGAAGCCATTTCAGTTGCTGATGGAAAGCGGATGTATAGTCTTATTTACGTAGACCGGAGTTTAAATATCTGCAGTTGTAAAGCAGGAAATCCAACTTATCTAGAAGAATTGAGGTTAAATCAGTGTAACAAATATCCGCATAGTCAATAAAAACGGTATGAAAGTCTGCACTAGCGCAATTTTGGACCATTACGAGAGAAAAACCCTAAGCCTATATAAAGATTGGGGAATAATAGTCACCCTAAGACAGACATTATTAACTTAATACCCCCATGAGAGGCTACTGTCAATTATAAGACTTAAGACTTTGACACTGGGTTTATACGGTATGACCACTGTTATGGCCTTTTTGATGCTTAGGCTGGCCATAGCTATACATAGACACAGATTGACACTAGAAGACTGACATTGTCTTAGATTTAAATTATTAATGTCTAAAATGTATGGCGATAAATATATGTGCAAACGACAATAAATGACTATTTTAATGACTATGCCTGCAGTTTATCTCCTATAACCACAATAAATGAAATAGTAAGCTTCTTTGAAAGTTTTGGAAGGGAATTAAAGTACCACACATTTCCATGTATCTATAGGCCTAAAGTCAAGACTTCATGGGGATGTATGTTAACACAGCAATTACATGATCTAATGTTAAGAAATCTATGCATTACCCTACATCCTTATATCCAATTCCATTCTACCATACTTCTGGATGGCTGAAGGAAAATGAACTCATTGCAAGTATATTTCTTGCTGTTCTTGAGATAATGTTTATATGTGTCAGAATCAGAATAGCACATTTCGAATGCCATTTGTGGTTTTTTATACATGTTGATTTATGTATTTATGACAACCTTCAAAACATATAAAAACCAAAGAAAACAACATTACACAACCGTTTTTTTATTCACTACTGGCTGCTACGGCAGGCGTTTCCGTAAAAAAGTAATATTACATCTGAGACCAGACCAGAGGCAATAAATAATTTGTAAGTTGAGTATTTAAAATGCACAATTGTTAGTGGGGTTATGGTATACAGCAACCTACAAGCATGCAAGAGGAAATGGCAATCGATACACATAATATCTCAATTGATTCAAAGCGCACACTTCTGTCAAATAAATTTTCGATCTGGACTAGTCTGACTATACGATATTACCAGTTTACATGGCCACCAGTAGACCATTCTGATTAGTTGTTCCGTTCTCTAAGTTATGCTGGAACTTTAGATGAATATTGTTACGAATAACTTGCTTTGTGAGCTAGTATAAGTTTATATTATGTAAGTTCACGCAATATATAACGGACGCTGTTTTTATTATAAATCATAGGTTGATGATATGATTCTTGTAACTTAAACTGCTTTATTAAGCACTAACTTTTACCCGCAGCTTCGTTCCCCTTAAATTTATATTTCTATCCCACGGTAACAGTACTTTTTTCGGGATAAAATTAACCTATGTACTTTTCTGTACCCCTGGCAAAGTGTTTGCAAAATTTCATGATGATCGATTGAGTACTTAATGAGTGATGTAACGAAAGTGTAACAAACAAACTCAATTTCGTATTTTTAATATTAGTTAGGACTATACAGTTTTAACCGATAAAATATATAGCCTATCATTTGCGACATCACAGATTCTTACCATATACCACAATTCATCAAAATCAGTCAACCCATTCTCGACTTAACGAAGGACATACAGACAGACAGATAAAATTTAAAAAAATAGTAGAATTGATATCTGTGAGATATAAAACGAATCCTTATATTTACCATAAAAGACAAAATAAATGTACTATAGACAGAACCCACAGATTTATATATAAACTATGCTATATATACTATAGTATATATTATATATTTGGCGACCGATTGGTGCAATCCCGAATCATGGTTGGTATAAGCTTATTTATATATTTATCCGTTATTTAGCATCCATAGTACGAGCTCTGCTTAGATAATGAGACTAAATAATTAATATGAGTTGATTCATTTTAGAGATAAAATATACTTACTATGATTGTTACTCACAGTGAAATCGGAACTAGAAAATAATTTCAGATTTCACTATAAGTAAAAATAGTCAAGACTACATTTTTAACATCCTTTGTGATAAAAATATTGTCTGATATTTAGGGATTTAAAGATCCCAAAATTGGTCAATTAATTCCTAAAACAACAAAAAAAGGAAAATGTAATTGCATTGACAGATACTGTCTACCTTTTGTATTGGAGTAACTCTCTAGATTAGTGTAAGAAACATTAATTTAATTTTATACTTATTGTGTATTATTTCTGTTTGTCTGCAGGAGCGATGACGGGGCTGTGCTGGGTGCTTTTGTCGCTGGCAGCAGTGGTCGTCAGCGATGAAGCCTCCGACCCTGACGGCCTCCTTGCAGCCGTACCTGGTGAGTCTTTACTTAGTTACTGATAATTTCTCATATACCAGTCTTGGGCTATGAACAAAGTATAATCATAAAAATTATCACATTTTTATTTACATTAACAAATACAATTATTATTCATCGTAGCAAATCAAAAACCACAGGCACTTATCTGGAATGCTAGATTGAAAATTGCAATTTAGTACTTACAATCTATAGTAGTGAAAAAATGTTATTGAATAGGTCATTTTAGTAAACAATTAACCGGCAGCTATCGTCCACGTCTACTCGCTACATGAATCTAAAGTTTAAAACACACAGACGTAGTTACAAGGTTTAAAGAATTATTAAATCTTTAAATATTATTAAAATTATTACGTATACGAGTGCTATGTCTATAAAAATATCGAACTAACTGCGGAAACCCTCAACCAGCACAGAAAAAATAATGTTAAACAAATATTAGTCATTATTAGAAACATATGTGAAACAAAAAGTTCTTAAACAAACAATCAAATCGAATGAAGTCAGAACAATTAAGATATAATCTTAATTAATACTGATCCTGACCCTTTTAAACCTTAACATATTCCTGTTCTATCAGTATCAAAGAAGTAAAATCTCATTCATATAACAAAGCACTAGTTGATAACACCATTGCTAATTAAGTTTAACAGGATTGGTATAATTTTCCATATTCTAGTTATTGGGTAAAACATGTATTTTGCAAAAAGACGCGATAACTCGAGTACAATTGCGTCAAATATTCAATAGAGTTTTCCATATATAACAAATACATTACGTTAAACTTAACGTTTTATACTAAATCACAAAATACTAATTTAAAATTTAACTATCATTTAGAAGCCACACGACCTTACACTTCCCTCTACTGTACTTTTTAAATTGCAAACATGATTTAAATTTTGTTTTAATAAATCCTTAATAAACGAAACATCTTAATAAATAAAATGTTATGCAAAAAATGTCTTAAACCACGTAAACGTATTTTATACCTTCCAAAAGTATGAAAAAGTAAATCAAGTCTTCAAATTGCGGGCCTGTAATATTATACAAAGCTATAAAAACTGTAATTAAAACGTTACAGATAGGACTACAAATAGAATTTACTGACCTAAATTTATTATAAGCGAGAATAATAAAACTGTAGTAAATTAACAGTAAAATATTAACTGGCCACAAAAATAAAAGGTATCTCGGGCTTACTTCACCCATAAAACGCATTTCGTAGCACTGTAGCCCGTAGCGTCGTAGTGGATTCGAATCGAAAAACTCTATCTCTATATCCTACACATAAGGTACTAATTTACAGAATTGTATTTTTAACTATTTACCTTACAACTTTGTCGTTAAGGTATAAAGTAGAAGAAGGTAGTTTGTTACTTACGATAAGTAACGATGATTTAAAGAATAAAAAAAGTTATTATAGCCAATTTGTCCACAACAAGCGTTTAACCGTGATAGTTTATTGTTTGATTGAGGTTTTAAATAGGTCTAATACAGTAGTTTTATTTATAAAAACTTTATTATTAACATCTAATAAATGGTTTTATCATAATTATTACATCAATTATAAATAAATAATAGTCTTTTACGGTTGTAGCTTTCGTTATACTGACATTCAAATCTAACTTAAAATCGTACTTTTAAAGAAATCTTTTTTATGTGACTTTTATTGGACTAGGTTAACAAAATAGTATTGGATTTGAATACAGATTATATTGAAATTTTCATTTGCAATTCTATATATTTTTTAAAGATAGTTCTTAAATCCATTTTATTTTTCTAAATTCACATATCATATTTTTATAAACAACAAATAAGAGTGTTACTATTATGTTTCTTTATTTATCTTTGTCAAAATGTATTTTTGTTTTGTAATCGACAAAAAACTTAATGCTGACGCAAGTCATGCTTTTAATTATATTTGTTGTTATTAAAGCCTTTTACTGCTGGATTTTTATATCTAAAGAAATTTTACACAGAAAATCAACTCATCTCAAAATAGATCTCTTGCATGTAATAAAAAAAAATCTAATATATAATAAACTGACGTCATTCCTTAAAATCGATCATTTCTATTATTTCTAAGATATAAATTTTAAACATTTGAAACAAAAATTAATTCTACAATTCTTTTTAAAGTATTTTTCTATTAAAAATGACTTGATTTAACGATACAATAAAAAAATCAGGCAAGAAACCTATTCCGACGGATTTGAACCCACAATGTTTCTTAAACATTCAACAAATATAATAATTTCATAACAATTCCTTTATCGATTGTTTTATACTTGTAAAAGTATTACATTCCATGTTGTAGGTAGTAGTTACCTAGAACATAAAGAGATGGCGGTGGTATTGAGTTTCAGTGTCTCAGGAGCTGGATTGGACGAGCACTCGCATGGACAGCGAGAGGTCCGCTGACTCCTACAAGAAGTTGATGTTTTTCTCAGATTTTCATGATAATAAATAGTTTTATTTCCAAAACTATTAAATGATATCTGAAATGAAATAGCAGCTATCGTAGTAATTTGGAGAAGTAGACTTTCCTTTGCTTTTACAGTCAAACCAACATGGAAACATAACATCATAAAGTTATAAAACTGGGCTAAGTCGATTTCTAAGTCTATTAAACTAAATCAAACGGCCTGTAGGCGTCAATTGATGAATTTTGGATGAGGGGAAACTTCACGTAACTAAAGTTACCTTTGAGCAGAGGGAAATTAAGGAGGGGGGGGTTAAATCCCAACCGATTTGCATCGCCCGCATAAATCTCCATTTTAGTTAAATACTTTAGTTTGTTTCCAAAATAGAAGCGAGAAGGATAATAATCGTTATCATAATACGGAACTAGACAATTAAGCTGCCAAAATGGTAGGTTAAACTTCATTTAACTATATTATTCCGCTATTGTCAGAAATACTAGCAACACATTTTTAGTATATTAAAATCGTAGGGTGGATTGTTTTGCTCATGGGTTTATAAATTGCCAAGCTACTTATATTTTTAAAGTAACCAACATATCAGCTCTATCTCAATTTCATTAAGAACCATTTAGGCATCGATTTTTGATACAATCACCTCAGTTTATTTGTTGTTCGTAATTACACCAATGAATACATTAAACTCTTTTAAGCCACTAACAATTAATATTAAAATTGCTTGGAAAAGTTTTCCACGATTACGTAATTATGCTGAGTCTTATTTACATATATTACGGTATTGCAGGTCTAACTGCACGATATGCTTTATCTTTACGTCGCTTTCATTAAAAAACTTTTAGTGGAATATGCACTTGAACTGTTTACGAAGAGCTTATTTATTTTAACAAATCTGTTAAAATTCTGGTGTCCTTAGGTAGATTTTGAATAGCCAGTACTTTTACTCGATACTTGAGCTTTTTTTGCAAGAACACTTTACAACATCACTTCTATAATAACATGCGAACGAAAACATTTTTTTCCATATATAATTCCATCTATACTACTATATAAATCTATGGGTTCTTTCTGTATATTTATTGCTGTTGGACAAATTTTAAGATTAATATTCCTTTCATGATTCATGATACCAATTCCACTATTTTTAAATTGTTTGTCCTTTTGTCTGTATGACCTTCTATAAGTCAAGAACAGGTTTACAGATTTCAATGAAATTTGTTATATAATAAAAACCTATATCTGCGCAAATGATAGGCTATATATTATATGTATATTACTATATAAATCTATCGGTTCTGTCCGTACATTTATTTTTTAGACAAATTTTATGATAAATATTGGTAAGAACACATGGTTACTCAAATGATAGGCTTTATATCATATCGCTTAAAGCGTTATTGTCCTAACTCATATTATAAATATGAAAATTACTTAGTTTGTAAGTCTTTTACACCTTAATTACTCAATTGACTGTAATGAAATTTTGCAAAGACTTTGCCAGGTATACAGAAAAATCCATAAGATACCTATTTCCAAAATAAAGTGCTGTTCCAGAGGGATAGAAATATAACTTTAATAGGTAGTCTATATCAACGCGAGCGAAGGCTTGTTGTAAAAGTGGTTGTTTTATTATAAGCGTATTTTAAATCTTATGGAAATATGAAATGGTAAATGCTAAAAAATAAAATAATTACAATCCTCCATTTGTTAACTATACTTTTCTTGAAATATTGTGAATATAGCGAGAATATTGATACTTGAAAGTTGAAAGATATATTTAATTGGACTGAATGGAATTAATAATGTTGATTAAAAAATATAAAATTCATACAACCATTTCTCTGTTAACGATATAACTAAAGCAATCATAAAAGACCTATTATTCTATATAGTGGTACAGGACTGTTCTTCTAAACTCATAAAAGTAGGATATAATAAAAATGCAGCTTGTGCTTCAATTTAGCTAGGGGGAAATATAAATTTCCACTTTTTGGCTCGGATCAACCGATGATTCGATTTGCACCAAACTCACGGGGAATATGATAAGAAAATATTCGGGAGACATCAAAATTCCAGAATGATTTTCACGAGAGTTTTTCATATATATATGCTACTTATGTTTTATATGTGTAACGTGCTTATATAAGCATAACATACGAAATTATATACAAAATATAGTAAACAGCGAAAGGTATCGACCGTTCGGTGTGACGCTAGTGTTCCTGCCATTCGCACCGACGTACCTCGGTTCAAGTCCCGGTAGGGGCAGATGTTTGTGTGATGAATACGAACATTTGCACCTGATTCGAGGATATTTAATGATATTTCATGAATAAAACGTATCTATTTATCATATATGTATGTCAATCCCTTACCAAGCCTTACAGTGATTACTTTGGGCCAGACTGATTGGTCTGAAAGTATGAAATATATATAAGTATTATAACTTCATTTGAATTAATTATACATCTATTATTACTTTGGTTAAATTTGGCTATGAAGCTTAATCTATAATCTAAGATCACAGTGGTTTGTGTGTTTGTCTGTCCGCTCTTTTTCCATTGTATCAATAACGTTACCATAGCAACGCGTTAACCGCAAGTAGTTCGTCTACCGGACGCTAGATGGCGCTAACGGAAAAATATTTAATAATTTTGTCCACCCGTGCGAAACTGGGACGGGCCGCTACGGGACACACAAACAACAAATACAAATTTGTTGTTTGTGTGTTTGTCTGTCCGCTCTTTGTCCCGCTCTTTTTCCATTGTAGGCGCGTTACCATAGCAACGCGTTACCAGGTCAGCTAGTATTTCATTATAAAAATAAAAAGAAAAAACTTTGATATTTCTTTTATTTTAAAAAAAAACTGATACAACGGCTGCTTTTATATTTATATACTTACTAGCGGCCCGTCCCGGCTTCGCACGGGTGGACAAAATTCTTTAAATTTTTTGTAGCTTTCAATATAGCCTAAGACACTCAGCAATAATGTGCCTTTCTATTGGTGAAAGAATTTTTAAAATCGTTTCAGTAGATCCCGAGATTACCCCTTACAATTTAACAAATATACAAACACACAAACTTTACTTCTTTATAATATTAGTATAGATTACACAATGTTAAATAATACGCTGCAATATTTCAATTGAATCCTTATAAATCTGAGCATACTTTATAATAAATCTGATCTTAGATAACTCTATATATCAGAAACACCAATAGAACCAAATAATAGCTTTATAAGGGACGTGTCTGTTCAAAGGTCTGTGTGATTAAAACTTGTATGTTTTACGCTTGTATACACTTTGGTTTATTTGCAGAAAAACGATATGAGACGTATAAGTTTTTCGATATGATTGGGCCAAACAAATAGAAATATTGCAAACAAGGTCCCATCGATGTCAGCACCCACATGTAAAAGCCTTAGTATAACAACCCTTTTGTAATAAATTGAAATGTGCTCTCGACCTGCATGACGATATGATTTGATTTATACGACACTTATATGATTAGTTGTGATTTATATAAATGACTTTGCAGAAAAAAGGGTTTGGTAGCATTAGTTTATTGTACGGTATTTTTGTTCACGTATTTCTATGGGAATGTTGAAACAATAATTATACTCTGTTTTTCTTACGTACTCTAAATAAGTACAGTATTTTTGTGTATTGAAAATTTAATTAGATGCGATATACATTACATTCGTAATTTTTCTTTTTTCTCTGTGTAAGCCTGATTTTTTGTTTGTATTTGCTTGTTTTCTTTCTTTGTAACTGCATCATAATTTTTAACTAACTGTGGAGGTTTGTAATTGGCTTACAGTAGTTACATTTCCTATCAGTAATTTATATGTGCTGTTTACCTCTTAAAACAAATAAATAAATAAATAAAATTACAGTTTTATTTATTTCTCCTCCATTTCTCAACAACATTTCTCAGCAACTCCATTTCTTTATGCTGACGATTTAAAAACAGCACTGGTTATACGAACAGAAAACGATGCTCTGAAGTTGCAAGAGGATTTAAACCGTTTAGTTGACTGGTGCACAAAAAATAAAATGCAATTAAATCCCTTAAAATGCCAACAAGTTCATTTTACACGAAAGATTAGTAAAATTATAACTAAACAGTATTTCATTGGCAATATTGCATTGCAAACCTCTGATTTGGTCAAGGATCTCGGAGTATATTTTGACCAAAAGCTAACTTTTGTCCCCCAACTAGATCATGTGATCAAAAATGCAACTAAGATGCTTGGATTTATTATTAGAAACGTCAAAATGTTCAGAAACGCAGAAACTAAAAAATTCTTCTGTGCAACACATTGGTCCGAAGCATTTTGGAGTACGGTAGTGTAGTGTGGCGGCCACATTATTCAACTCACATTCTTCGCCTTGAAAGAATACAAAAGAGATTCTTATGGCACCTTGCGTACTCCCAAGGAATCGCCAAAAAAATTAAAGGATATAGAGATAGGCTCAGATACTTGGATTTGATATTCACTCATAAGGTGCTTACGGGTAGGATGAACTGTCCAACACTGCTATCTCTATTTAAAATTAAAGTTCCGCGTAAGGTCCCGCGTAAGCCTATCACACCGCTCTGTCTCCCATTAAGAACCACTGTTATGGGTGATAATTCCTCCATCCCTCGTTTATCCAGAATCCTTAACCGAGTCAGTGACCAAATTGACATATTCCATGACTCCGTTCATAAAATTCAGAATAAAGCAGTCCACGATGACGTTACCTTGGTGTTATAGAGGTAAATCTCTTTTAACTTTTTGGTGTTATCTCAGTTTTTTTGTGTGAGGCTCAGCTGTTATTATTAATCATACCATTTATTTATTTTTAATATTGCATTTAATTGGAGAAGTAAAAACTAAAAAATACCTAATGTTAATTCATAAAACGAAGTTGTGCCTATTTGTAATTAGTATATAAGCTAACGTATTTAAGATAGACCATTTTTTTAGCATGTGTAAGTTTATATATTGTAAATAGACCTTAAATAAAAAAAATAAAAAAAATCTATATGAGGCAACTCCTTGCTTTTGGCAAATTTAGTGTAACATAGTTCTACGGTATACATATACATCTTATTATTCGTCATTGTACCTACGTTTATTATTTTGTTTTTATTGTGTACCGAATTAAAACTTACAATTACTATTTCTCTTTGGACATGTTCAGGGATTTGATATTTTATAGCTTAAATAATTTTGCTGAATCTTAGTTTAAAACTTTCAAGGTTTATAGAAAAATGGCCAACTTTTGGCCTAAAGAAAACTTTATCTAAATGTTAGGCCTTTAAAACATTATGAAACAAAACAAAAGAAACTACGGGATTAAGGTTAAAGTTCAAAGGGGAAATTTCCAGTGGACAACGGCTTTTGTAATTAAGTGAGGCTAGCTAGCCGAAAAGTTGGCGACTCAGCGAAAACGTTCCAGAGGCGGATGAAAACACCCATTGCAAGCTGTAAGGTGAACTTTATACCCTTTGATTTAGGGTGCATTTACCTGCGACTTTAGTTAAAACAAAGTACGGCCTATGCAAATTCTAATTTCAAATTAAATTTCGCACTATACTACACGATTGGAATTAATAATATTTTATGTTAGTATATTATCAGCAAATATATAAAATACTCACGAAATTTAAAATTTGTGAGTCCATAAGATGTAACTTACTAAAAGCAGTCTATGTGTATAATCCGATGGACAAAAAATGGAAAATATTAAACATAAAAAAGTGCTTAATGCTAACTTTATTATACTAATATTTGTTTTACGTGCCTATTATATATATGTATGCATATTCGTTACCTACATATCCATAACATAAGCCGTACAGTGCTTACTTTGGGCTAGATTAATTGGTGTGATTGTCAGAAATTACAATTTCAATAACAATACGAACTCAATTTTCGAAGTGTGTGTCGAAGCCATCGGAATATTATTTCAACATAACTTATCAAAATCGTAGGTTACTACGTGAGGCTTAAATTACTAACTATAACTTACAGAAAGAGTAAAAAAAATGCGAGTGCGGGTGTGTTTTCATAAAGAATGGCTCTGCTTGTTTTTATAATTGTTGTGTAAACGTATAGAGGGAGAGCCAGTGACCAATTTTAGGTGGTCATTTCAACAGTCACGAAATTTTCTACAGTTAATCCTCCATACCCAATAAAATGAAAAGTCACTTCTGGCAGCCCAGTGTGGCCGGGATAGACTACCCTAAAATTTCAAGGAGGGTAAGAAATAAGTTTTATTTTAGTTAAAGTATCAGTCATACTGATGGCACCAGAAGTGGCTTTTCATTTTTAGTGGGTATGGAGGATTAACTGTAGAAAATTTCGTGACTGTTGAAATTACCACCTAAAATTGGTCGGTGGCTCTTGGTCCAGTATTTTTATTGCTCATTTTAATATTTGCAGCGACTATTCAAAAAAAAGAACCAACTAACAAAAAACCGTGATTGTTCTATGAAGTTTATTTAATTATTAAAACCCGGGGGAAAATACTTAAGATCATATAAGACAGCGTTATATCTAAGTATATATAATTTATGGGTCCTTTTGATATCTATCTAGATCTTATTATATCTGAGAAGATCTGGAATTGTCTTGTTTCATTTCATATTGTATCACATAGCATCATATCTACTTTTACATTAATGACTTTAATTATGTCTAAAAAAACCGGAATTGTTATATTTTGTTTCGTGTTGTATGTACGCATACATAGCACTTTGTCTGATTTAATATTAAAAATCTAATTAAGTCTAAAAACCTCAAAATTTTTATTATTATATCTTGTGTTGTAAAAACTGAATGTGGGAATTTGCAAATTATATCTGAATAGATCTAACCATATCAAAAAAATCCATAATTGACACATAATTAGATATAATTCTGTCTCATATGATCTAAAGTCTTTTTTTTGGGAAGTACTTTATTAAAATGTTTCGATTGTACTTAAAATAAAAATAGCATGCAAGGAGTGTGCGTTCCTGATAAGCGACATAACCTACGTGCCGAGACATTCGAGCTCAAATTATACTGCGGGAACGAGCGTCGGCGTTGTTCGCAAATATTCACTTACAAGTGTTATCAGGAGGGGTTCGCGTGTTACTGGAATTAATGGGTCGAAGTTATAGACGGGAGACGACATTGCTTGTCAAATTTAATAGCATTTCGTAATAAAAACCTTTATACCTTCTCAGTAGTCAAAATGTTATGATGAACCATAAACAGGGAAATAAATGCAATTTATTATTTAAAAAAGTGATATAGGTACGTCAATAATGATTTTGATATGTTTAGTATAACAGTAACATTTATTGATACAATGGGAAAAAAGGGAAAAAGAGCGGATAGACAAACACAAAAACGACAAATTTGTGTTCTTATATTATAGACTAGCGGCCCATCCCGTCTTCATACGGGTGGACAAAATTCTTAAATTTTTTTCTATTATTAAATATTTTCCCGATAGCGCCATCTAGTGTCCGGTAGACGAACTACTTGCGGTTAAAGTGTTGCTATGGTTTATTTAAATTGTATTTGTTTGTATTTTAGATTATAGATTTAATAACAAAAGATCAATAAGATAAATCGGCCCATGTATACTACTTCTAAAAAATGTGGAACAAGACTTATGGGGTATAATTAGAGTAAGAACATGCCATGAACGCACGAGAACAATCTTCATAATTTTTTTTACATAGAAAAAAGAATATCTACTATCTGTAACAATTCTCAAGAACTTTATGAGTGTTGCGTTCGCTTTGACCTGCAAAGTAACCTTGTACGTATGTAAATATGGATTCATTTTTATGGCAATTTTATCGCAGCAAGTCAGTTGCACTCCGACATAATGTAGTTGTTCTTATGCAAATAGATAGAGTCCATTATAAGATTATGATGTATACTCCTTCAGCTTCAGTAATAGTGAAAATCAAGGGTGACCAAAATATTATTATATATACTTCGGAAAGTATGTTAATCAGTTGGTCCCTGAAATATCTATATTTATTCCCATTAACATGTTACATAAGAATATAACTGCACAATGTTGTCGGTAGATGGCGAAGTACCTATTGTACTTATGCTGAAACTCTTTCCAGGCTTTTGCCATTGATATTGTCTTGTCGATGCATAATTATTTCGACTTTGTATGTACCGGTTTTATTTACATTACTGTTATTAGTATTTGGGTTTGGAGGAAACTTGTCTCATTATTAAGGTTGAGGACATTTAAGGGATGATGATGATTAAAAATGCTATTTATCTATAATTAACCTTATTCATTTACAAAGTAGTAGTCTTAAATCTATAATCTAAGATCACAGTGGTTTGTGTGTTTGTCTGTCCGCTTTTTTTCCCGCTCTTTTTCCATTACATCACCATTACCGTTACCATAGCAACGCGTTAACCGCAAGTAGTTCGTCTACCGGACGCTAGATGGCGCTAACGGAAAAAATATTTAATAATAGAAAAAAATATTAAAAGCGCTAGTATAGTATTATTTACATAGCTCATTAATCTGTTTGGGAGTTGAAACATTTGTTTGGATTCTTATAACTTCTCAATGAAGCTCCTGATGGGCTTCATTCGTAATTGGAAAAGTTTTGCTCTTCAGTTCTAATACACTGCGTTTAAGAGATCGGACTTCTAGTTTTCTTTATTAAATAGTTAGGTTTTTCCTTAAAACGATAGCATTTTCGTATCGTATCACTTTGAATGTGACTACTACTAATGACCTTAAAGTAGCCAAAATTGTGTACAATAATATAGTATTTGAGAAAATTGTGTATATAAATTGCTATCAAAATTATTTTAAGTGAATACATAATTTCGATGAAGCTTATACAAATATGAAATGACACGTAGCAGTGTCACAATAAAAAATAAGCATCTCACAGCTTATTCGCCGTAAAGGAAGTATTTTTCTCAAAGCGAAATACCTTACTCTTTTTTGTTGTTTAGTATGAATTAAATATAATGAGCTCGTCAACCCGTAGTTACAATGAAACGATGGAAGATTATAGCGTCAACCATTCGCATTTTTAGTACGGTTGTAGAGAGTTAACGGATGAATGTTGCACCAGCGAAATCAAAACTTTCTTCAATAAGCAACCGATTTTTTCTATAGAGTATGGTACCTGATTTATGAGTGTTTATATATATTTCTATAAATATTACTTATTTTTTTCATTTCTCCTCACGATGTTTTGTGGTAAAAGTGGAGATGAAATCCAAGCAAAACTAAGCAAAAACACTTTTATGGATATACCATGGTACGCAACCATCCAGATTTAAGACAATATAAATAAGTTAACCTTCTATAACGGCTTAAGTTTGACATCATTATGAGTATGGACACTTCGATTGGGTAGCTAGAATATCGGAATCCGACACGCTTACTATATGAACATGTCAGTCGTACATAACAAAGTACAGTGGTGCATCGCATAAAGAACGCCTCGCACAGCGAACGCTGCACACAACGAACTTCATTTCATGATTCATACAACGAACTTCGTTTCACACAACGAAGTCGTTGTCCGTTATTTTTGGCAGATGTTGGAAAAAAGTGAAAAACAAACGACTGGACAGGTTTTTCATGAAACCATCGTCCAAAAAGCAGAAAATGGTTGAAGATGTGCAAGATTCGGTAGACTCTATTTAGTCTGTCTTAAAATAAAAAAAGTGTTTTTTTTTATTATGTTTTTAGATGTATCTAAATAAAAATAACAACAAAAAAATATTTTTTATGTCATCTTAGCATATTTTATGCTATAGAACGAATTATTTTTTTTAACATGTATTGTTATGGGAAAACGCGTTTCACATAACGAACTTTTCGCATGACAAACTTGGTGCATTTCGCATAAAAAGGTGATAACAGTTAAGCTCATTTATTTATTTTATTGTTTTCAAAAAGATTTACAGATCTCAATATAGTTTAGTAAAAAGAAGATAACACCTAATAACCCTTTACAAACCTCCACAGATATGTCAGAAGTTTAGAGTATACATATTTACACATACGTTTTCTGAGGTATTCAAACAACCAAAATTGCATAGCGTAATACTGAATTACGTTCGCCATAATTCACTTATGTCCCGGACAGATAGCTAATTGGCAAATGAGCGTTCACATTCACGAGGTGGCAGTGAGTCCAATTATCTCATAAGGGGCGTTTCCAGTTGACCTTACTACGAAAGTTATCTTTCGACATCACATAAGGGCTTTTTTCGGAGTGTAGACACACAAGGTATAGAGTTTTTGATACGTGCGCCCACAACATGGATAAACTCGCGAGCTATGAAATGAAATATGTCCCATTAAGTTGGTTGAATAGACTACCAGCAGTAATAAAAGTAAGTAGATAATGTAATGGAACATAGTTCTCTGGTGATTCCAATTTATTGCACGTCGCTATGTATGCGCGACGTGTGCTACGCCACACAATCATAGAATCAATACAAGGCACTGAAAATTTCGATACAGTTATTAGTTCCTGTACTAGGGCTACATAAATAACTGATAAAATTTAGTATATCCATAACTATGACTTCGAAAGTAATGTTTATATTTATCCCAAAAACACATTACGTGATTCAAACCGATCTCTAGCATATGCAGTACTGCAACATTATGTCATGTAGTAGAAACCGGCGACTGTATTAAGTTGAAAACAAATAACCAACGGTAAGCTATTATATAGCTGATTTAGCTTCCGGGACAGAACAAGTACGATAATTCGAAATGACAATGTTCATTGAATCGGCTAACTCATAATATGAATCACGGATTCTATTGTTATCGGTATGGACATTGGTTATACGGTTCATTTCGGGTGTCATGAATGGATTATCAAAGTGCAGTTGTTAATTAATGTTGAATGTCATATTAGCTAGGTTAATAGTAACGTTAACAGCATGTTGTTATTATTTCAGAAATTACAGCGCTTTAAATTATATGTATTAATAAAAAATTAGGGCGTTAAGTTGCTAACTTTATATTTACTATATCAACATGGTCGTTTTAAAACTAGCTGATCTTCATATCATTTTTGTTGTCTCTCATGGCCACTATATGTGTTAATTAGCGTGCTTAATCTTCTTAAGCGTTAAAATGTGACTCTATTAGAACCAGCGCCTTACATATAATGCCAGTTTAGTGAAAATTGCCTTGGTATTGTTGGTAATTACGGATCTAGATCCTTAATACATTAATTTCAAGTGTTTCCAACAATAAATTATTCTTTAAAAACATTCTGATAGCCTGACGTAAATCGATACAAAGTGTTATACTGATTTGATGCTGATTGCTTCGTGCGAGACACTATTGAACAGTGTGAGGCACATTGACGCTATTAAAACCTCTGAACCGTTTCGATGGGAATTGGATTACTGTTCAATCGCCGTAGATTGGAGCTGGGAACAACGAACAACACGTTTATTTTAAAATATTTATATAGTAATGCGATAAAGATACAATTTTAAGTTTTTTCTTTTTTTAACACTTCAGTAGATTCTGTTTTGACGTGACAACGTCTTATAAATTGGTTTGCCGTGTGACACTTCAAGAAACTGCGTTACGCTCCGCTCACGTTCTGCGCTTACAATGAGAGCGAGTGAGAGGCACGCGTCCCTTCCACTCGGGCATGGTTAGCCCGCCTAAGAGCGAGAGAGACAGACATAAAAAGTGGAAGGGACGCGTGCCTATAAATTAATGTTTTAAATATAATTCTTTGTATAAATAAATGTTTTAAATTGTTACTATTATTTCATCCTTCTTCCTACTATACGAATGAATATTCACATTAAAATTATTTTACCACTCAAAGTCGTTGTCACGTAAAACTTTCGCCCGTATACCGACTTTACAAGCAACCAACCAGTTTTTTTTTTTTTATAAATAAATGCCCTTATATAATGTTTACATGAATGCGAAAGCGGATTTTAATTAAGGCTCTTGATTTAACCTAGTAAAATCAATTTTATCTAAGCCTTAATTTATTTATAACGAAGATGAAAAAATATTTACGTCATTATTCCAGATGGATTTTTGAAATGAAAACTTCTTTAGCGGCGTGACTTGATCGAAAATTAGTAAGACGGAGGGAGAGTAGACCGCCGGCGCGGCGTAGGAAAGGAAGTAATAGAGAATAATATAGAGTAATAAAGGAGAATGGAATATAAGAGAGGGGGCTCTTTTTCTTCCGCGTGGCGAAAATGTATGCCTGTTCCTGCTGATTCGTCTAAGCGGCGCAAGGCGCTTGCGCGATTGTGCGTGTGTGTTTGTTGTCATGTTTGTGTACGATAGCGCAATAAATGAATATTGTATTTTACCACATAAATTATAGTACTTTAATACTGATAATTAAAGCAATTCGTGCGAAATTATTCCCTAACCATTCCAAAATATCAAAAATGCACAACGTTAATGTTCATGTGTTCACTTCTGCTAGCACACTCTGAGTGCAACCCGTTGTTTTTTTTTAATATCAGGTCTAGTATAAATACTATTTTTATTAATAGATATCTAAGTTTTTAAACAGAGAGTTTTCAAGCAATAAAATCTTAATGTAGTGCGATATTCAAAACAAAATGAAGGAAAATAGGATTAGACAGCCTATTGAGCTATTACGGAACGTCTACAAAACCACAAGGGACACGTAAAATGAGCGAAAATTATTAATGTAATGTATCTTTTTTCTGATTGGGTCTTGCCTCCAAAAATATAAGTTACTTTTGATTGTTTTTAGTACCGGTTTTTAGTTAAACCAATGTTTTAAATTTGAAAACAAAAATTACAACCCCGTTTGTTAATTGGAGAAATATTTCGACAATATAATTTAATCACGGTTTATTTATTATGAAAATGTGTGGACCTATTCTATAAGAAACATTTCCTGTCAAAAATAGATTAAAGCCTTTTTTCACAAAACTGAATGCTAAACTTATTGGATTTTATTGTTACCGCAGAGCGTTAGCGGCTTTTCGATCTTCATCTAACATTTTGTTTGTAGATTTGGTTCCTACAGAAACTATATTACGGTAGCGGCAATATGCAAGGAGGCATAAAATCTCATTGGCTGTTTTGATAATTTCCGTTGACCACATTACTTGTTTTGTCCCTAAACGTTCTTCAAACCAATACGTACTTTGTTAATCATAAATATTTGAATTTGGAAGTCACAGATCCGATAATTTGGAAAAAGGAAAATATTGAATTAAACATCAAAATAATATTAGAAATCGCTTACTAAAATACTTAATGCAATGCAAAGTGTATAATTTAATGTATTCATTATTATCTTTTTGTTATTTTTGCTGAATTTTAATATCTAAAGAAATTATTACTAGAAAAAATTCAACATGACTCAGATATCGGTTGATGTACGTTCAATAATTTTACTGGCAAAATACATTTACTTTTTTATTCATTTTCATAAAAAAGAAAATAAACACGGCGTCAAACACATTATTAATATCCAGTTTAAACCTCGTAGTTTTACGAGTTCACGGCCACAGTACCAACACGGGCGAGATTCGGATCGTATTCGAGTCACTTAATTCAAAGAATATTGTAACAATTATTTTTTTTCAGTAACTGTTTTCTGTCTATTCAATTCACTCATTTTTTTACATCCAAAACACAAAATTGTGAAAAATGAGCCCACGAATTTCGTCTATCATTTAGAGCATTACGGGTAAAAGGATTTACTAAGATACAAACGATGTGTATGTGTTATGTACTCTTTCATATTCGCCTTGGAGACAAGCTGTCGTCGGTGCGCCCTCTAATGCACGCAAATGGAAGCAATTTAGTGTGTTTTGCGTAACAGCCTTGGCTAAATGTTTCAGGGCGGGTTGACGACGACCGGTCCCTAATTTGTTTTTATTGGCACTGAGGTATGCGGTGCGACTGTTTTATACGCACAAAGTTCAGACTCATTAGTGTCAATTTGCGTTATTTGCATTAGAAATCATGACTTATCCTTGGAAAAAAGAAGTTTAAAGACTACGTAAACAATTGATTGAAATAACAATTTGATTGAAATGTCTGAATACCGTTACATGTTAGGACATGTAAATAAGTAGGCTTGTTTTTTGCTCATACATTTTTTAGCGCAAGAACGAACAAAAGATCGAAACATTATTTGTTTAAAATGAAAATTATTATTTTATTTAAATGCATTTTAAATATATTGTTTTTAATCGTCTCACATTTTATCACCTATTCAAAACCCTTTTTTTGTATAACTGACAGTACTTCTTGTCACACGCTTCTCTGCGCACTACAAACTCGTAAGCCTTAGCAAAATTATAGTGATACTTTCTGGGTTATATTAGGTACGAAATTTCATTTATTCATTTATTCATTTATAATTGCGTTACATGCGATATTGATAGCAGATTAAATACATTGTTTCTAGGCTCTAAACAATCGCATGTACCTTGATAGGCACAGCAACAAGGAAGAGAGAGGGGCAGACATTTGTTAAAATTTATCTTTAAAATATTCGTCGACTGAGTAGTAGCATTTTGTAATTAAGAGCTTTTTTAAAATATTTGTAAATTTATTTATATTGGTTTCAGCTTTTAAATATTCTGGTAATTTGTTAAAGACTTTTATAGACATTGAATATGGTCCGGAACTATGTAGTTTTAATTTAGAAGTTATTTGCACAATATTGTTCTTGTATCGCGAATTGTAACATCGAGGGGCGTCTCCTACCTTCACAGACAAGATGCTTGCTTTTTTATAAATTTACATATTTCTAATATGTAGATGCCAGGCAAGGTTAAAATATTGAGGTTTCGGAAGTGCGGCTTACAGCTTTCTTTTTGTTTTATATTTGTTATTATTCTAATACATTTTTTTTTGTAATATTAATAGATTATGGGCATCCACACTGTTTCCCCATAGTATTACCCCGTAGCTTAACCACGCGTGGGCATGGGCGTAGTAGGCTGTGATTGCTGTGCTTAAATTCGTTGATTTTTTTAATTCTCTTAAAACGTATGTAAATTGCGATAATTTTGTCTTTATTTTTTGTACATGGGATTTCCAATCAATGTTTGAATCTATATTTATACCTAATAGAGAGAAATTGGGGACGCATTCTAGTTTTGTTCGATTAAATTCAAGATTTATTATTAGATCAGATTTTTGTCACGGCTTAAATTGCATTATTTTTGTTTTATTAAAATTAATTTCCAAATTGTGATCATTTAACCATTCCTTAGTTGTATTTATAAGATTTATAATTTTTTTATTTAAGTTTGTGCTGTCATTGCATGAAAATAAAAGGGAGAAATCGTCAGCAAACATTATACAAGTCTCATTTAAAAATGTAGGAAGGTCGTTTATATATATTAGGAACAGGGCACATCCAAGAACGCTACCTTGGGGGATGGAGTCCTTCACATCTTGCGCCTGCGACCTAATAGATTTGATTTCGCGTGAATTTTTGTCAATGCTTTCGATTTGAACGTATTGTGACCGGTTGCTAAGGAATGAAGTAAACCACTTATGTGCTACGCCACGTACACCTATATCATGGAGTTTTTTCAATAGAATATTGAATTTTACTTTTTCATATGCCTTCGTCATATCGAACAAAATTCCTATTGCATATCTCCTGTCATTAATTATGCTCAATACTTCTTTGATGTATTGGAATGTTGCTAAAATTGTAGAACGATTCCTTCTAAAACCGTATTGAGCATTATCAAAAACATTAAATTTCTCACAAAATGATTGTAGTCGCTTGAACATTGCCCGCTCGAACACCTTAGAGAGAACCGATAAAAGCGCTATAGGGCGATAATTATTTATGTCAGTCTTGATATTACTTTTATTTCTTTTATGGATTGGCTTTATAATCGCTACTTTTAATCGATCCGGAAAAGTACCTTCAACAAAAGATTGGTTTATAATAAATGTTAGTGGAGGGACTAATTCTGCAGCACACGTTTTTATTAGTGTGGACGGTAGCTCATCGATGCCAGAACTAGATTTCGACTTAAGGTTTCGCACCAGGGACATTACTTTTTAATTTTAATTTTAAAGAAGGTAGTATTTATTTCGTGTGTTAAGACGCGCCGTCATTTGCACCTGCCGGTAAGTAGAATTATTGCTAAAACCCTAGAAAAATGCTCATTATAGCTATATTGTGTTATGAACACTATATGAATAAGTATTTTAATTTGTTGTAAAGTAGCGTTTATGTCTCTATTTTTTATATAATTGCTTTTAAAATTTAATAATAACTGCTTTTTATAATTATTGTTCACTAGGAATCACAAGGTTTGGTCCCTGCGATCCTTTTACTATAGCCGTCCTTAATTGCTGAATTTATTATTGTATGATTGTTATTTCGGTTTCATATTTTGTAAAAGTATATATTAATAAACATGGGCTAAAGGATCGCCATTGTTTCTCGGAATAAGTACTGTTTACCGTAAGCTCGTATCGTTGTAATTATACTTTGCTATATTGTTCAGCATTCCCTAAATTAAAACGTAATAAATGAGACTTCAATTTAACATTGTTGTAAACATTAAAGAATTCGAAATATGAAACATGATGATACGACGAAACAAATGGCGATTTCGGTGGAGAAAACTTCGGTATACAATTTTAAGCACATGAGCTCCAGAGTTTAATCATATTACCATTGCTAATCTAGGATATATCAAATTATATTTCCCTTGCTTAATTTGTAATCCTTTTTTAATTTTAATGTATCTAATTATGCAACACGTGTACTTAAAATGATAAAGCCCGTAAACCGCACAAAAAATATGGGTAGAGAGAGGCTTTTTCAGCTATTGTCTTCGTTGAGTTGTCCGAAAATGCTTAATGACAAAGCACCGTTTGTAAAAATATTTTTTGTTCGTTGAAAAACTACGGTGGAATTCATTCAGTGGAGAACAAAAGCTCGTTGTGATGAATTAACTGTGAGTAAACATTTAATCGCGGGCCTTTATTCGCGGAAGTTAAGTTAACTTTGCAAAGGTTTTTATTTGGATGGGTGACCAAAATTTTTTTTCGTTTTTCAGAAGGCATGTTGTTTGAATCAATCTATTGTTTTTCATACTTTTTTATGCATTTTCATTGCGATCTTATAAGATAAATTATTATAATAGAAAAATACTAGAAAAATTCGACTAGGGTCACTAGTGAATTCTCAGGCGGGAATCAAACCCGCAACCTTTGGAAATCCGGTCCAATGCTCTAACAATTAAGCTACCGAGCCTTGTGAACACTCGTCGAAATTTTCTAGTACCTTCCTGATTTAACGCTGTAGGCCAGCGTTGTTTCATCAATGAGAGGAACATCCTCTCGTATTTTTACAAATGTTTGGTCGATCGATTAAGATGAAACAGCCATTTTAATTTTATAATTTTTATGCATTTTCAATGCGATCTTATAAGATAAATTATTATAATAGAAAAATACTAGAAAAAATCGACTCGGGTCACAAGTGAACGGGAATCGAACCCGCAACCTTTGGAAATCCGGTCCAATGCTTTGGACCATTGGACCGGATTTCCAAAGGTTGCGGGTTCGATTCCCGCCTGAGAATTCATTGTGATCCAAGTCGATTTTTTCTAGTATTTTTCTATTATAATAATTTATCTTATACTTTTTTTCTTTTGATAAGTGGATGCAAACTAATTGCAAAACATACATTAAAGAACCACAAACTATAACAATTACATATGGATAGATTAGTTTTCACTTTCCTCGTTAACTTTTTACAATAATGTAACATGCAATATATCTATCCGCACATATAGTAGGTTGATAAGCCAGTTATCTAGTTTTAACCTGGTTTTAAGAGTTTCAATTAAATTCTTCCTTGTCTATTTTTTATTAGAATAGCTAATTGTACGATTTCGTTATTTGTTGTTTTCAATTTGAGTTTTTTAGTTAGCATTAAATGTACGTAATTTGAATATTAGTCCTCCAAAGACTTAGTTGTATGTTTATATTGTAAACATTGATCTCTGAGACTTATTAAGTAAACGCTATTACTCTGATATTATGAAACTTTTAGCACTTCCAATATTGATATTAAATCGATGTATATTAATAATTTTTCACATTCTTACATACCATATGTTAAGAAAATTTGACAAGAAGGTTTTATGCGATCTCTAACTTAACAACCATTATCAAAGACTAAGAAGCTTAGTTTTTTATTTAAATAATAAATTAAATTTAAACAAATTTATATAAAAAAAAAATTCGCACTAATTAGACAAGAAATAAGTTGTTTTTTCGTAAGATATAAAAATGAAACAGTTCAATGTTGCCACAAAAAAATGTTTAATTATCATAAAAGATATAGAATTACTGTCCTTATTTTACCAACAAGTCACATGTTTATTTGACTTTATAATTTGAAAAGTCATTATTTTCATTTAGTATAAAATATTATACCATCAAAAATGCTTTCAATCACGCCTAATGTAAATAATGCTCGTTTAATCAGAGACATTAAGGCTCTACGGGTTACGCGACACACGAGTTAATATTGGATTATTTCCTCGTATGGTTATGACTGGTGGTGCGTGACGCCGTTTATTATATATATTGAGTTAAGGGTATCCTAGTCTGCTATTGACAGGAAAATAACTGGATACAGGGGTTCACTCGATACGCACTCGCTTCGAACGGTATAGATAAATTATATGACGCAACTAGAATATAAAATAATGCATGTTAATAAAAGATAGCATTAGTTATAACATAAAAATTCTAATTATATACATGATTGACGATAATATTATATCAATACACATAATTCATTATTCCATTGAACTCTCTTCGATCCTGTCAAACAAAATTGAATCAATTTATTTAAGTTGAGTCTTCTAAATGGGAAGAATTTTACAAAACCATTTTCTCCGACAACTTACATTCCGATTTTTTTGACATAGTGACTAAAAAGAGGCTGCCTCCTTAAGATTTATGATTGCGCCCTGATACCAACGCCCTCTAGTCATTATTTACTCGATCGACGGTGAAAAAACGATTACAATGTCCGGTTTCTTCAAAAGAATATATAGCTATCAAAAGTTATAAATTTGTTATTTGAAAATTTTAATTCTTTCGTATTATTTGTGGCGGTTTTTATTACTATTTTAATGGTAGTTTCCGTCCGCGTATTCACTAGCGTGGTGTTTACAAGTGTACATGTATGTAAATTTTCCAGGTTAAAAAGTCCTATAGTGCATTTATTTCATTTTTTGCATGCACTACTGAACAAACTACTTCACAAATTGAGTTTTGTATTTATTATTTTTTAGATTTCACAATGCCATACTAGATTTAAAATACGCCTTTAAAAATACACCACTTTTTTGAGCCCTAAGCTAAGATTCGATCCTAAAACTTTTTGTTATCCGGGCTCTGCCATGTCGAAATTTACAAACTTATTTCAACTTCTAATATGAGCTAATATCGTTCCACCGCTTATCTGAAAGCTCAGATGTGGTTATATTTTAAAGGCGAATTTTAAAACATATAAAAAGTCCTCGCTTTCAATCCAGGTTATAAAATTTCTATGTGCCCAATCCCTTTAACAGTTTATACGTAATTGTGAAATTAACACCCAAACGAATAAATATTCAAACTTTTTACATTTATAATATGAAATGGATATATATTTAACGACCTGTTATATGCTCTTTATGTAGATTGTATTGTTAAAATATCTTTAATTTCTGGGTGAATAAACTCTACTCGAGGTGGGTGTATATTGGATCGTTGAAATGTTTTTAGTTCTATTTGACTGTTGGCACTCAACGTTTTGGCATGATTATTATTGCTTGCTGGTTGGTACTGGATATAAAATATGTAACCTAACCTGACCTTTCATGTGCATCAAATTACGCTAAGCATAATTCACTAGAAGTATTATGTATAACTTATTTTTACATATATAGGTGACATAAAAACATAAGCTTGATGAACGTGAGATCAATATAAATAAATTCCATGCACACACCAGATATTGTATGGTTCTAAACTAAGCTGAACTTGAACTATGAATTTTTATGATAACCATTACTTGGGAGCAAATGATTATTGTCGTTATACAAACCCCGTAGCATGAGCAGAATTTAAATTATCATTACTACAATTGCAGTAACCAATCGTCAATTCATTTTATTTAAGAATGTTAAAAATTTGACGCCATGGCTTATGACAACTATGTTAAGATACTCTAGATATCTTAACGATTAATTTACTAGCAAAATGTCAGAATATGTTCCTCATACCTCATATTTAGTTGTTTCTCTTGAGTCACTAATTTCTAACTTTTCTATTATTTTTTTCATGTTGTGGTCACGTGCGTAGCAATCCGTAGCTTTAGGCGCCTATGAACTGCCAAACAATGCATTGTGCCACTTGTAATGTTCTGTATTAATGTGTATGGATTATAAAGAACAGGGACGTCTATCAGTAGCTCCAGCTTTTGAAGAATTTTTAGTCATAATAATTAAAGCGATGAAGAAAAACGTGCTGATGCTCAACAAATATATACTCTAAAAACACAAATTTGTTGTTTGTGTGTTTGTCTGTCCGCTTTTTTTCCGCTCTTTTTCCATTGTATCAATTAACGTTACCATAGCAACGCGTTACCGGATCAGCTAGTTTCTACATGAAAATAATAACGATTACGAATGACTATTTGAATACGAAGAATCTGGCCTAAAAATGTCTTGTAAAATATCGGCGTAGGTTCCCGTAAATATTGGCCTTCATTTGTTTTGGTGTACCTTACAGAGACTTGAGCTTCCTTAATAGGCACTCGATACGAGGAAACCAGGTATTTGATATTGATACCTCCGGCTCCATGTCGTTTTGTTTTGTTTAGGGGACGCAATTTTTTGCTTTTTATAGGGTTTCGTACATGGAAAGGAGAGAGTAACTTTCATAAAATCGTTTCTTTTTGCGTCTTTCTGTCAATTTGTGTTCGAATGTGATTTAATCTATTTTTATCAGAAAAAATAACCTTTTAATCAATACAATTAACTTGTAAGTAAACATGACCACCACAGTTTTTGTGTAGTTAATTTAAAATCCAGACCATATTTTTAGTCTGTCCATAAATAAAATCCATTTAAATATTTAAAATTTATTGATAGTGACAAATACTTCCATTAAGACTCTCATTTCCATACTTTTAATTTATCGTACAATTGATTACTGGAAATGCTAATGCATACTACAAAATGCTGGGATAAATAATTCAGGATACATGCTGCTCGTCTGTGAAATGCATTACCGCCATAAATAAGTGCTGCCAAGTCTTTCAATATATTCAAAAATCTGGTAAAAAAAACATAATTTGAACATGTCTCATATTATGTTTTTTATAGGACCTGATGATGGAACAGGTTGTTGGGATCCCTAATGTTTTAGTACTGTTAAGTTAAGATAAATAATGTTATTTTTTTGTACTTTAAACTATTATTATTATAACACATTCACATATTTCAATAAAACCTGTTTTTCCGGATTTGACTTTATTTTTCTGACGTTTCGGCTCATTAACAGGGTAAAATATAGAAACAAAATTAAACGCGTCATTAATACGGTAAAGATGGTTTTATTTACATCTCTTTATTTTTTCTCTCTTTTACTTTTGACTTCACAACAAATATTTATATAATCACTTATAAAACACAAACAGTCGTAACGAAACAAATATTAATTTTCTAATAACATTTCAATTCTTTGAAAAGAATAAATTTAATACATAAAATGAAAATGTTAGGAAGAAAAGCAACACTTTTCATCTATAGAATTTGCATTTTTATAATCCGTATATTTTATGTAACAATATTCATAAAAAAATATTTTAATAAAAATAAGCAACTAGCGATGTGGTAATCGCAATGAAATAAGATATGTAGTATATAGAATAACATTACGACAATTTTCTGAATCATTTAATGCACCTCATGATGGGGACCATTAAAAAGTAAAGCTCAGATCCATTAGGCACCTTTCAGCATTCGGAATACGGAAATAAATCTCAAAAGGTTTCACATATTTACAAGTGAACACTGGGTGGTTTTATCGCACCGGCCGCCGCTTACGCCTGTAAAACGCCAGATATCCTCCCCCTTCACCCCGGGGTATTTACCTCTCCTTCTCACCCTCTATAATCGATCGACTATGTCGCAAACTTCCTAGGGTAGAATTCACTTTTCAGTAAAGCGGCAGCCTAAAAGTACTAATTCGTATCAGCAGATTAGTATATAAAGGATGTCCCAAAATTAACGCAAGATTTGAATTGATTAGAAAACAAAGTTTTTAGTCTTCTTATTGTAATTTTTTTATTGATTCATAAAGTACATAAGATAGGGTTATTTATGGAATAACACATCGGGCAAATAGCCTCCACGGCTTTGCATACACATACGCACTCGTTTGTCGAAATTTTCTATGACCATTCTGCATAAATGTGGCTGAATTTCGTTGATTCAACGTTGAATCTCCTCCTTTAATGCACGCGTGGTTGTAAGCTTGTTGACGTAGATCTTTGATTTTAAATAACCCCATCAAAAGAAATCTAATGGTGTTAAATCACACGATCTAGAGGGCCAATTATGATCACCGAAACGAGAGAGTACACGACGAAATGTCTCATGCAGTAATGTAAGTGTCTCGCTGGCTGTATGGCATGTGGCACCATCTTGTTGAAACCACATATTGCCCACATCAATATCATCCAATTTTGGCAAGAAGAACTGTGTTCTCTTGTCGCGATATTGAGCACCAGTAACAGTCACATTTATGCAGAATGGTCGTAGAAAATTTCGACAAACCAGTGCGTATGTGTATGCAAAGCCGCGGAGGCCATTTGCCCGATGTGTTATTTCATAAATAACCCTATCCTATGTACTTTATGAATCAATAAAAAAATTACAATTAAAAGACTAAAAACTGTGTTTTCTATTTAATTCAAATCTTGCGTTAATTTTGGGACACCCTTTATTATCATGTTTCGTTATCAGCTCCGAAAACACTAAAGATTATGATACATATTTTACACAAATTAAATTTTACTTGCTTTAAAAAAATTAATGATACTTTGTACATTAATACCAATCTTCTAGGCTTGAAATAAGCACTGTAAGGCTAATAGATCCTAGGGTAACGGATAGACAAAGTTATAATCATAGAAATATATTTTTATCCATGACACGGGTACAAATCCTCGTTTCCATTACATAAACATCTGTCCCTGCCGACTCGAAGCCGAGACCGTTTGGCTCCCCAAGTAGGGTCACTCTCGCTCGGTGCTCCCTTGCAGTCGTAAAACATATTACTATGTCACTCTCCCTAAAAAGGAAAAAGGTTTCTTTCTATTGAATCTTTTAGCTAATGCCTCTCTTCTAGTTCTAGGTCTAGTTTAGTCCAAACATCTGTTGAATACTAAAATGTAGAAAACAACAGAATGGCAAGCATCTGACTCTATTTTTAATCAGCTTAGTGGGAACAGGGATAGTGGATTGTGAATGAGGTGCGTGACTGACAGCGACTTACCGCAAGCTTTCCACCGACATAGCCAGAAGATCACTGTAGTGAACATTTATTATACATCCCGCTAAAATTCATTCTGAATAATTTTAAAGATTGAACGTGAAACAATAATTTAAAAATGTATACTTATTATTTTTATTGGAATACTAACAGTAAATAACAGACTCAGAAATTGTATACATTTTAGTAAAGTTAGGTAAAGAGGTTACCTAATTTAAGATTGTATATTTACACTCGAGAGCAATGAATCCGGGTCACTTAAAGAATGGTAAAAATCTCGGAAACTAAAAATGATAGGTTAATGCAATAAATTGTATTTAATAGACAATGTAATACTCCTTAAATGAAAGTAAAAAAAATATGAGTCACCATACATTTTATTAACACAAAATTACATAAAGAAAAAAACTGCTGATCTCTCCTTAAAACAAAAATAGGAAACATGAAATGTTTGAACTTTATTACGATTTTCTTGAATTTTAATACTTCGTATTGCCTCCTCGTGCTTCCATTACTGCGTTTACGCGGTTTGGCATGCTGTACACCAAGTTCCTTATACGATTTTGGGGAATATTCTCCCATTCCTCTGTGAGAGCAATTTTAAGCTCACGAAGCGTGATTGATTCGTTGTTTTACGCATCTGCCTAGCTCGTCCCAAGCATGCTCGATCGGGTTGATATCCGGGCTGCGCGCTGGCCACTCCATACGAGTAATGTTCATCTCTTGAAGGTAGTCATTCACAATCCTACCTGTATGAGGTCGGGCATTGTCATGCATAAATATAGCATCCTCACCTAAATTGACCATAAATGGACCAACGTGATCATTGAGGATTTCTTCCACATATCTTACGCTAGTTAAAGAGCCGTTTTCTATGATCACCAGCTCTGTGCGACTTTCAGAAGAAATTCCGGCCCACACAAGTACAGACCCACCACCGTAGGCTACTTTTTCTTCGATGCATGCTTGCTTGAATCTTTCCCCTGGTCTTCGATACACTCTGTGTCTTCCATCGTGCTTGTAGAGCATAAAATTTGATTCGTCGGAGAACATAAGTTTTGACCAATCTTCAATACTCCAATTTACGTGGCTCTGGGCATATCTTAGTCTTGAAATACGATGCCCACGCTCCAGTTTAGGGCCGTTTGCAGGTCTAAGGGGTTTTAAGTTAGATTCAGCAAGCCGACGTCTTACTGTCCATGCACTTGGGTTACTTCCTCCGAGGCGTTGAAACTGATTGGTGAGTTCAGTTCCTGTGAGAAAGCGATTTCGAAGCATGGTGTTCACCAAGTATCGGTCTTCTCGTGCTGAGGTACACCTGGTTCTGCCCGTTCCTTGTCTGCGTAGGTTAGAACCAGTTTCTTTATAACGTCGGAGAACTCTTTGTACTGTTGACAGCGACACACCGACAGTCCTGGCTGTATCGCGCTGACTCCGGCCGGTTTCCAGCATTGTAAGTATTCTGGTGCATTCTTCAGGCGTAAGCGACATAATTTCAGCTTGAATAATGAATATAGAGCTCTATCAACATGGTTTATGTACCCACATAAATGACAGATTACAAACAAAAGCAAAACCAAATGCTGTAATTTCGTAGTTCCATCTTCGAAAGTGGCCCTTTTTCAAATTTGATTTTTTTATGATATAACTTTACAATATCTAAGAAGTTTTAATACCTTCATTTAAGGAGTATTACATTGTCTATTAAATACAATTTATTGCATTAACCTAGCATTTTTAGTTTCCGAGATTTTTAGGATTCTTTAAGTGACCCGGATTCATTGCTCTCGAGTGTATATAATACATAGCAAGGAGAACTGATGGCCGTTGGGGCGGAAAGGTTCTCGAATGGCGACCGCGTGCCGGACGACGCTCAGTGGGTAGGCCCGCTACAAGGTGGACCGACGATCTGGTCAAGGTCGCGGGAAAACGCTGGATGCGGGCAGCACAGGACCGATCGTTGTGGAGATCCTTGGGGGAGGCCTATGTCCAGCAGTGGGCGTCGTACGGCTGATATGATGATGATGATGATGATGATTTATATAATCTATGTTTCTAAAACTAAATTATAGTATGCGTTGTTCTTTTAGTCAAAACCACATTTAATTTCGCTATAAGTATAAAACAAAGAAGCCTAAAGTACAAGAAAAATTATGAACGATAATTACATGGAATATTTTCTTTGACGAAATTCTCAAATAGCAGGAGATTGTGCGGGGCAACCAGAGTTTCAGCTAATGAAAATTGATGCCCTGTAACCTACCAATACAGTCGTGATTAATCGTTCTCATTAAACTCGTTTTTTCATCGTTACTATTAAAAAATACAGCTTATTTTTTTAAACAGTGATTTGAAGAATATAGAATTTCATATTTCCAAAGCTTAGTTTTCGAAATTTGTGTCTTGTATGTATAGCCTCTGGTCTGGATACTTGTTTCTAATTTTCATAATTAAAAATACATTGAGTAAATCTAAATTTAATACACTTTTAATTTCATTTAAAAAAATTGATTATTTAAGTGACCTTTGAGTTTTATAAGACATATGTATATATACAAAACTTAACAAAACCCTATCACCAAATCAAAAACCTATGGATTTAATCGTAAGTCCAGACATCATGTCTGTTTCACGATTTTTCGAAGTTTTCGAATTATATTTTCATATTTTATACATTTTTCATATTTTTGAAGTGAAAACTTCTTTAGCGGCGCTGTGTACTTTTTTTGGAATGGGTAAAAATTTCTAAACTCGCGTCAGGACACGTGACCTGATCGAAAATTCTAAAGACGGCGCAGGGCGCTTGCGCGAATGTGCGTGTGTGTTTGTTGTCATGTTTATGTACGACTAGCGGCCGCCCGCGACTTCGTCCGCGTGAAATATTGCAACATTATTTTTCTAAAATAAAAGTAGCCTAAGTTACTCCTTATTACATGAGCTACCTGCCAATAAAAGTCCCATTAAAATCGGTCCTGCCGTTTCAGAGATTAGCCGGAACAAACAGACAGACAAAAAATGTAAAAAAAATGTTATTTTGGTGTATGTACCGTATATATATTCATATGCATGTAGTAAAAAACGGGTATTTCAATATTAAAAACAGACACTTCAATTTTATTTATATGTATAGATAGCGGAATAAATGAATATTGTATTTTACCGCACAAATGAGAGTACTTTTATACTGATAATTTAAGCAAATCGTGCGAAATTATTTCCTAACCATTCCAAAACATAAAAAATGCACAATGTTAATGTTCATGTTTTCACTTCTGCCGGCACTCCCGGAGTGCAACCCGTTGTTTTTTTTAACTTACCTTGTTTTACAAATGAGTGTCACTGAGTGACTGTATTTATTATGTTTTTTGTTATTTAAGCATTTAACTGCCTGTTTTAATACCTAAAGAAATGTTACTCGAAAAATTTCAACCTATCACAGATATCAAGCGAGATTTGAATATATATTTCTTTGTCGATTGTTGGATACTTTGAAAAGTATTACATTTGGTGATGTGGGTACATAGAACATGAAGTGATTGTGCTGGCATCTGCTCAAGAAATACCTGGAAAAATTCGACTCAAAATCTCAATTAGTTTTCGCCCGGATAGCGAGGAAATATGATTACGAGTCCTGTTTGACACCTGAGACAAATTAATGTTTTTCGTTAATAATGTCTTTACATATAAAAATCTCAATTTTATGTTCAAAAACCATACACAGATCTTTCTAGAAAATTCGGATGGAAATGAAATCGAAATACTTAAATTAACGTCAAGCGAGGAACAGCAGGACATCAAAGCAGCATCTCCCCTTAAAAAATTCCTGTACTATTCCTAGCAGTATGGCCGATGGGTGCTTCAGCGGGAATTAAACTAAGAAAAGCGTTTATAAAGTAACTAAGATACGAACTAACAAACGAAATGAACTAATAAGTATGTAAACAATCATGACAATAGTAGGAGTACCCAAAATTAACCAAAACGTCGATCGAACGAGCAAAATTATGTAACACCTATAAATCAACTGAAAGGTACATTAGTATACTTTGTCCAAAGTAGGATGATACTTTTGACAGTTGACACCTATAAAGAGGGTATAAAGTTGCTATTGCAATGTCAAGCCAAACATAGGGAAACAAACGGGAAACAAACCTTAGTACGTAGAAATAAGGAAGTGACACCTGTCAAAACTATCATCCTACATTGGACAAAGTATAACTATATTAATCTGGGCAGGTGGTGCATACACAGACCGGTTAAAAGTTGGATATATTAATATTCAAACTAACCAAAAAAACAAAATTACAGTAAGCATCACAAAATATTTTTCACAGTTTCCTCGTCTTTTGTGAAATACTAATCGCTGTAAACGCTTGTAAATACTTCGGGCTCCCTTTTATTTCCTTTTCAATAACCTCCTTTGGAATGGATTTAATCCAGAGAAGCGGTTAGGTAAAAGTAGGAATCCCAAGATAAGATCAACGGGCAGGCGTGGTAAATTGCTGGAATCCATTAGCCTTCTTTCACAAAAGAAGCGCCAACTTGAATTTCAACCCAATCTTTTTTTTTTAATTTCGTTTCCTACAAATGTATACAACTAAATGACAGTAAAGTTGTATCATGCTGATTTTTTAAGATGTTCTCTTCATTATTCTTTGAACGATTTATGGTTCTTCTAATGTTATTTATAGTTGCCTTTTGCTCCTTATTTTAGTCTCAGTTCTAGTGGTAAATATTCACCTTTAATAGCCTTTTTATATTCTTAATGTAATAAACAGGCTGGCAACAATTTTTACAATCGAACTGTGCCATTCAATGGCTTTATAATAAAAAATCTACAAACTAAGATCACAAATTTGTTGTCTGTCTGTCCGCTCTTTTTCCATTGTATACGCGTTACCATAGCAACGCGTTACCGGGTCAGCTAGTATTAACAACTTTCACAAAGGTCAATTTATTGGATAAGTTAAACGTTACACAAAAATTCAGACCAGATGATCTATTTATACGTCGTTTAAATATTTAAATGATTTGAGCTTAAAATATTCAGTGAACGTAATTTAGGCGGGGTGTGTTTAATTTTACAGAGATCATTACTGCGACGCACGGTGTTTCCAAATGGAGACTCGCCTACATTTATTTGTGTCTACAAATTTCAATTTCATATTTGTCTTACCTCGTAAAAGATTACTATGGTAATTTAAATATATCAGATGTTCATATTTTTGTTTATCTGAATATGAAAATTAAATTACATATGACAAACAAGCTTCAAAGAAAAGCAATTATATTCTTCATTGTACTTTAGGAAAGGAAATACGTATTTTAAACTTCTAAAAACATACGTTTGGACTTGATTCTTATTAACTATTCAGTTTAAAACTCAGAGAATTGTTTATAATTGATATTTTTTATTTGCAATAAATGTGGTACAATTACATAGGTCTAAATATTATTGTATTATGAATCTCACATTTAGGTAAAATAAATTTTTAATAATTACAATAACAATAGAATAACATGTCATGTCATAGTAATATATTGTTTATGTTAAACATTGGTTATGTTTGAAATTTAAAAATTTACCAATCGTAGAAAAAGCTCTCTTAATTAACATTTAAAGTTCCGCTGAAATTTGACGAATTATTGAAGACTTTGATGCACATGTCATAAATTTTTTTTCGAAAACGTTTAGTTTTAGAAATCACATCTAACACCAATCTATGAGGATCCCTGATTTTTGTCTTCTAATGTCTGTTTGCGTCAGTAAATATAATGTAGTTCATTCGGACAAACAATAAAATGTTTTAATAATGAATAATGTCACATAAAGAAACATGTCTTAATCCTCAAAGACAGTATATGAACCAGTTTTATCCGGCCGTATCCGGTTCGCACCGGTCACGTCGGGTCAGGCTGATATTTATGTATGAGTGCGATTCCATTCCTATCCTGATTTATGGCGGTAATGCGTGGTGACGGGATACGACTGTATTTTCCACTTACGTTGCAATGTCTCACATTGCTTTTAGAATCAGGAAAATTGTATGTAGTTAAATAAAAGTAGGTATTATATGACGTAATGTCAGAAACCGGCATTATGCTATTACGACATTATTTCTCTAATCATGGTCGAGGCTAAATGAAGTGTTCATCACATTTATTTCTACTGCCGGTTAATAATAATAATAATAAGTTTTTTATTGCACCAAAATCACAGAAATTGTATCAACAAGAAAATGTGCTTTTCAGTGTAACATTAAACAGAGGTCCCCAAACTAGGCGAGCTTGTGTCTCGAGAAACTAGCTGTCTATTATAAAAACTAGCTAACCCGGCCACGCGTTGCTGGTATAACCCGGTCACGCGTTGCAGTAATATTAAAAAATCATAAAAATAGGAAAATCAATCTGTCTATGATCTGACCTAATGCAGGTTCCAATCAATACTCTTAATTTTAAGTCAACTGATTGTCTGATAGAGAATGCTAGATGATTGAAAATAAAAAATACTTCTCATGGATTTGCTGTTGATTTCTCAAACAAATTATTTTCCTTGTGATCTGGTATTACTAGTGAAGAATTTCGCCGTCCAAAATAAAGTATTTTTCTATAAATATATAAGTTATACGTCTGGCAAGACTTTTTTCTATTGACGCTCGACGACGACACTCACATTACCTGTTGGGACTTATTAAAGATCGAAATACGTCGTGTCAACGGGCGTTAATAAGCCTCCCAAACGGATTCAGTTGAAAACCTCAGGCTTATTATACCGCCGCGCGAATGAAAATATATTTTGTGTTATAATATGTGTAGAAATCTGATTTTTTTGTACAGAGAAAGGTAATATGAAGTAATATTAAATTTGTTCAACATAGTGATGAAGGATAATGGAAATTAAAAGTTTTTTGTTTATACAAGCGGCCCGTCCCGGCTTTGCATGGGTGTATAAAATTCTTTAAATTTTTTCTATTATTAAATATTTTTCCGTTAGCGCCATCTAGCGTCCGGCAGACGAACTACTTGCGGTTAACGCGTTGCTATGGTAATGTTATTGATACAATTGAAAAAGAGCGGCGAAAAGAGCGGACAGACAAACACACAAATAACTGTGATCTTAGATTATAGATTTATACAGTCGACAGCACAAAAAGCTATTTACTTTGATTTTTGAAACTACTATGGCATTTTCATACTGAAACACTTATTTTTTTTATATTTAAGCATTTTACTGTTAGGTTTATATTTGAGATAAAATATTTACTTAAAGAAATGAAATTAGTGTGAGGACACAGGTGGGATTCAAACCCATATCTTCTCGCCATCAGAGCAAGTGAGATACCGAGACCTAGATAAACCCGTTAAATTCTTTCAAGCCGAATGTTATAGTTATTCAACCGATCTGTGAAGAGCACTCGCCCAAATAGCGGGAGTTGAATTTTTCTTTAGTAAATATTTCTTTACATCCCTGAATATTAATTATGAAGTCATATTATTTTCTTATTATCTTCTAACGGTTTTTATTGTTAATTCTTTATCAACTCGTTATCTTACCAGTTATTTGATGGATTTTACTTTTTAGAAATGTCACTTTTAGAAAATTCAGACGAGTTTCTTCAAATGCGTAATTAAATAAAATATTACATCATCTATATATATTTAGCGAAATAGAGTTTTTTTTTTCAATTAATCTTATAACAGAAAATAGAAAAATAAAATAAGTTTGTATATTCAAAAACAAACGCTTAACTCACGATAACGCTAATACAGTCTCCTTAAATCCCTTTAAAATATAACTAACAGCGAAAAGCTTAAACTTTTCCAGCAACTCCATGAAAAAATAATTCCACTCTGCGAAGGAGTTCCGTGATAAACTCGACTCCATTTTATTTGCGGCCGAGTAATCTTGCCATTTCATTTGCGGCGAACTCCTTTAAGACCAGAAACTTCCTAGAACAACTTTTGTAAGTATTGCCCAAAGATTTTTTAGTGAAACGTACAATTTTTAGTGAATTTAAAACGAAATAACTAGAGTGATTTAAAATGTAACCAAATAAAACTTGCTCGAATTCGACTTGTTAAGCAAGCTTCTGTGAATATTGTTTTGTTTTTTTTTTACTACCAAGTCCTTTAGATAACTAAGTACTTTCGAGTTTCTGAGAACTAAAGAACGATGTATTGTGCCGAAACATGATATCAAAATCAAATACCTGATTTCGAATATTACCTGAGATAAGTTCGCTTGTATCATTATCCTTTGAGTGCCGTATCGTACGTCCATCAAATTTTACAACTAGAATACCCAATAGTACTATATAGACAATGGCTCCTTCATCCCGCACCAATTTGGCTTCCTACGCGATCGTTGACCTTTTCCAACGAGGAATCAGTTACAGCAAAACTATATTATTCGAGTTTCACACAAACAAACATAGAATCTACGCGTTTTATACACCCAACATACTTGTAATAAGCGTGACTTATTTTCTTAAGTTAACATAAGATTTTAAAATATAGTTGCTGAGTACATCCTACACTCCCCTTAAAAAAAGAATTCCGAATAACTCACGTCAATTATTTAGTCCCAAACTAAGAATACATAAATAAATTTATACATGAATATGTTAAAAAGGTTTACTTGTAGAGAATGCTACCAGCATTAAACCCACCTGTTGTATTAATTATTTTTGGGTCAGTAAAGCTTTTAAAATATATAAATAAGTATATATGACCACGACACGGGAACTCATGCTTATTTTCATCAACAATTTACAATGGTGCACACGTTACTTTTTAGTTTTTAATCAAAAATCAATTCTGTTACATTTATATAAAGTTTTTTTTAAACTTAAATAAATGCACATTATTTGAGTATTCTTACAAATTTATGCAAACAATTGCTTGATATTGAAGTATTTTAAGGAAAAGAAGGTCAATTACACCATTGGAATTTAAGAATCAGGCAAGCCAATTGGGCAGTGATTTGTACTCTACACAAACACATTAACCCGATTAAATAAATTTGTACAAAATCAATAGGTTTTCGTCTTAACCTAAACAAAGAACTGTAATTTTGGTTCCCAATAAATTGTACAGAACTACATAATGGCTAATAGTCGACTAGTGAGCAAACATATTGAATCAGCAATTATTCGAGTACTATCCATTTCTCAAAGTAATTTATTTATTTTCACTGTTATTTTTTAACAACTACTTCAGTTCATGAAAATTTATTAAGTGTATGAGAAAAGTGTATTTCACACAGGAGTTTGTTGACTTTGTTGTAATTAACGTTATAAAACACTACTATTATTGTGATAATATGGTAACACTGTTTTTTTGTGGATGGTTACGACGTATAATATTGTAAATATCGTTGCTTCTGTTCAAGGTGACGAGTTTCTTGCGCCCGTTCTTTTTGTCAATTAAAAGACGTCCTGAATGGATAGTAGGTAAAAATGTTGGACGATACAAAACAACTTATTTTAAGTATGTATAGTTATTTTCAATAATTCTGTGTGATGAGCAAAATATAAAGAATTCATTACTCCCATTCCCATACCTACACTCAGGCACTTCAGGAAATTTAACGAGAAATGTTGCACA
This sequence comes from Calamotropha paludella, assembly GCA_927399485.1. Lineage (NCBI taxonomy): Eukaryota > Metazoa > Arthropoda > Insecta > Lepidoptera > Crambidae > Calamotropha > Calamotropha paludella. The sequence goes on from OV656812.1 coordinate 22,072,099, forward strand.
AAATGGCGGCGTAAAGTATAGTCATATATAATACGGACGGCAAGGGTCACGTCAAGCGGAATAACAATGAGAAAATATTACGTTACCACCAACCGAAGGCACGTTATACATATAAATAAAAAATAAATATGGCGCGATACAACCTTTTTATTGGACTTCAGATTGTTTTTTATTCATTATATAATCTATTAAAGTTAATGTCTAACAGAAGATAGGCTTCTTAGTAAGGTATGAAAGAAGTATTTTATCCATAGAGTAAGTTTTTGCCCCCACACTAAGACAATAATAGATTTCGTTGACGACATACTGACTGACGTTGATTTTGCATTACACTAAATGTTAATTGCCTTTAATCACTATACAGTTAATTAAAATTTTGTAAAGTATTTTTTTCTGGTGCATATTAAGTGGCAGAAGAAAATTTTCTTCAAATCAAGGTGTTCTGTAACAAATATTTAGAAGAAAAAAAGCTATTACCAAGTTTGTTGCGGCTTCTTCTCGATACAATGTCCCCCGACGTATGTTGAATTTTAATGAATGCTTAGTAAGTGTTCGTATTGTATTAAAAGTATTTTTATATTTTATGTTATCTTATTATTTGAGTTTATTATTTTTAATTTAACAATAAACACGATGGTGCATGTTGTTTACAGAAAAATATGTGAATAATATATTTAAAAAAATGCCTTTGACACAAAACTGTCAAATAATCAATTAATTTTTTTAAGCTAAATATATAACGATCAATATCAATTCTGCTGAACATACGTTATAACTAAATATTGAATTATATATTTCTCAAAATGCAAAATAATAAATAAATTACTTTATTGAGAAATTCCGCTTATAAGATATTTAATAAAACAAATTGTCTTTTTTTTGTTAAATACTAATAATGTACCGTAAAAATACAAAAACAAAAGAAATGCAAAACAGTAACAGATAAAAGCTAGCTTAGAAAAAGCTCACAGTTTTAAGTACCTTATTGATTATTTAAAGAGACACAATATACAAAAAACCCCGAATCGCGATTACCAAAAGTTAAATGACCCTTTAAGTAAGCTTTCCGTCTCCTTCGAGCAATGAGGACGCGCGCTCTTCCAAGATAAATCCTTCCTTCGGCCGTTGACCCCGACCCTCCACAGGTTATTTGCACGAGACCAAATTGGGAAAGTTTGTACATCACGCTACCTTTGTATCGAAAAACAAACGCTGTAACATTTTCAAGTTGTTGACGATATGAAATTGATCTTGTTTATTTTTCCTTATTGCCTCCCTGAGAGTGTTGGATAACAAGACAGCAATTTTCGAAACAATATGGTATGGAGCTTAGCGATACAGGTAGTTACGTCACGAAAGGTATATTGAAAATTCACTTGTTTGTATAATTTATTTACGAGTTAAACTCGTAAAATAACTCAATATGTTTGAATTTATAATATTTTAAATTTCCCCATCACGCGCTTAGTTTATATTTGTAGACGATGCAACTGCAATACGGGCAATTTTAATATAAATATGTACAGAATACTAGCTGACTTCGCCATGCATTGCTGTGCCGACTGCAGCGTCATCGGCCGGGCAGATTTGTGAATTTAAACCATCCAGGGCGTCACCCAAACTCATGCAAAAAATTCATTCAAATTGGTCCAGCCGTTTAGGAGGAGATCAGTGACGTACACACCTACGGTAGAATTATATATATAAAGATATACATATACTACAATTTTTATACTGAAGTCACAGATACAAACACTACATAGTATAAAGCAAAGCCGCTTCCTACTGTCTGTCTGTCTCTATATATGCTTAGATCTTTGAAACTACGCAACAAATTTTGATGATGATTCAAGAGGAAAGTTTATATGTATAATACATGCATAATATAATGGAGAAACTTTGATAATTTTAGAGGTTTCTAATATGATGTCTTAAATAAACACATTTTTGCGCTTACATTGCAAAGGCTGACTGAACCCTACGAGATAGATCAAAATAATGTGCTACAGTATTGTACACCTTAAAACTACAAAAAAGTCCGCGATTATATATGTCTCTCTCTAAGGGATAGTCTACAAATACATTTTTTATTATTTATTTTTTACGAGAATTGATGGCTTATTTACGAAGCGATTTTAAGCAATAGAGCATTAATCTTTATCCAATTAAGTACCTTAAATATATTGTGTATTTAATAAAGACCAATATTGCTCTCTGCAGTATGTATTATAAACGAATATTTTCGATGATATTACAGATTTAAAATGCAGGGACATAGCAGTTGCGGCGGTACCGGCCGGGGGGGCCAGTATCAATATTGCACCCGTGCGAAGTAATAATAAAAAAGAGTTTATGACTATTTACCTTTATTTAATATCCTGTGACATACCGGAAGCCAATGGGTGCCATATTTTTAATGGTGACGTTTTGTAGGTTATTTAAGTGTTCTGGCACACGACACGTTATAATCTGACAAATTTTTTCGTCGAATTTTATTCCGTCACCGATTTAACATAAGATCCAAAACTTTGTCGGCAGTAACAATCAACAAATCGAGTTAGACAAAGTATTTTTAAGTAACATCAAAACATACAACATTTTGTTTAAAATGCTTTATGAAACCCAATTTTTTGGGAACTGATTCTTATCTAGATTCTGTGTTTCGGCATAAAATGTGCGTAATTTACCGAAATTTACATTAAAATTTCACCCTTAATTTTTAGAAAGGGACAAAATTTTTCCTTCCTATAAGTAGGTTTGAATAGTCTCAGAACTGATTGCACGCCTGCGGAACGCCACCTATCGGAATTTCACCGCAAGTGATCCTCTCTTCGCTTCCGGTTTCCGGGCCTTCTGGCCCTACCTGCGTTATATAACCGAAGCGATATTGGAGAGGAAAGAATATTAAAAACAAATCGAGAGGCGCGCCAAAAAACCGTTGGCTGGGAACAGTGTTTTGATGATAGAAATGTGATATAATAGCTATTTTTGTACGACATTATATGTTATCTTATATATCTCGAACAGGTATCGATTAAACGCTGGTGATAGAAATTGTCTGTTTATTTGTAGGTTACCAAACAAAAATCAGTCAGGTTCTGTTTGCTACGATTTGTGTTCCAATTTCGAATTGACCATATTGCGTTCTTGGTATAACCCGGCCACGCGTTGCTGGTATAACCCGGCCACGCGTTGCTATGGTAACGTTAATTGATTATAAAAACTGTTATTCCCAGGCTTATGGTCACTATGGTAACTATATATGGTAACAAATACACAAAGTATTATCATAATATAATTAGGATATACATTTTTGGTATGTGTTCGGTATGATAAGTGTTCGGTATTCTGATATTAGAATGAGCAGTCACCTCAAAAATATTTCATCTTTCTAAATACGCAGGCAGCAACTATCTTACTATAGGTAGAAGCAAAAAGCAATAAGTAAGCAACTCTTTGGAAGTATATTAATATTAAAATTTCCCACTTCATAATGATACAATCCCAAACACTATATTTTTCAAAGTTACTTTACACACGAATGCTACCGGTCAAAAGTAACCTTGTCTTACTTTTCGTAGGTAAGTCAGAAAATAATTGCAGATTTTCTTTCAGCAAAAACCCATTTATTAGCTGACCTTTTTTTTAATGGTGGAAGTTAATCATCGGAATTATATAGCTAAAGCCCGTGTTTAATTTATAGGCATGGCCGACACCCGTGCCCTAGAGGCAGACGCGAGTTTGCCTAGTTTTTTAATTGCACGGTATTTTGGTGTATTTTATTAATACACTATTGTGTGTAGTGTATTTTATCATTACCAGTATTTACTATTAAATAAATAAAGGGTTCTTAAATCAGACATTAAAATACAGCAAAGAGAATCATGTCTCATCCTAATTATATTATGACAATACTTTGGGTGTGTTTGTTACCATATTAACCGCAAGTAGTTAGTCTACCGGACGCTAGATGGCGCTAACGGAAAAATATTTAATAATAGAAAAAAAATTAAGTAAGAAATAAAAGAGATGTTTCAATTTGGATTACCGTTTGGTGCAATTGTAGTAGTCCTGTCTTTAGCACTGACGGTCCTGGGTTCGAGTTCCGAGAGGAGTACCTGAGTCGTGGGTATTTATATTTATTTCTAGAAATATAACATATTTATGGATCATTTATGTTATCCATCGTATCCATAAGGCAAACCATACAGTTCTTTCTTTGGGCTAGGTTAATTGGCGCGATTGTATGCAATGTATGCATGTAGAAATATAAATAAATAAAAGTGTAAGAATCTATAACTAATTGTTTCAACTAAATGATTAGATAATTATATAACTGACCTGAAAAAAAAGAAGGCATGTATGCAATTCACTCGTGGTAGAAATGAAACCTTCAAAAATAATACGTACACGTATACAAAATACCACGGTTGTTATGATGCCTTCTCTCAAGCTTTGTACTACGCATGCGCACACAAACACGTATTAACACACTTACATACTTGCTTCCCATCTCATTTTCTCCTACGTTAAATCTTATGAGTTTATGTGTCTGTCTCTTAATGTCGCTTTTTCGTTTCATCGACTTTCAAATCACAAGGATGCTAAAGAAGTTTTCACTTCAAAAATCTACTAATGAAATACAAAATATTTTATTTTATATACTTATGCAGCAATCTGCTTGAAGATTTAATGTACTAGTAATACGATGAAAAAAATAACGTAGCGGCATTAATAATATGTAATCCTTTAGTATTTATAGTATTTACGCAGTCGTTCGAATTATAAACCTGATTGAATTTTCTTTCCGTGGTAAATTAATCTATAGCGATCTATATCTAATCTATAGCGAAGCGATGGCTGTATCATGCGTCATGCTCGTGAACGGGTGCTGCCTTGGGAAATGGGTCTGCTTTAACCTTCAGTATTATTGACTAATACTAAACATAAATCTTGTTGCTTTCTTAAATTTGTTGTTTATTCCCTCTATGTTATTGCAATGTTCAGGGTTACTTACTTTAAGTAAGGACAGATACTTGTTGACTTTGTTGTAATCAACGAAATAATGATATCATAACACTATTAGTATTGTCATAACTAAATAATTTTTTGTGGATTGTGTATGGTGACGACGTATTATATTGTAAATGTCGTTACTTCTGTTAAAGCTGACGAGTTTCTTGCGCCCATTCTTCTTGTCAGTTAAAAGACGTCCTGAATGGGTGGTAGGTAAAAATGTTGGACGATTCAAAACTACTTATTTTTAAGTGCATTTGAATAAAGTTATTTTCATTATAGTTGTTAATCGAGATAAATTGCACTCTTTATCCTTTTCTAACCATCATTAATGGTACTGTTTTCTAAAAATATATACTAATAACAAAAACAGTAATTTTGCCGTTCTTATATAGTTCTATGCACCATACATTTATTTTGTTCTACGAACAATAAGTCATCGGCATTTTCTATGTAGCGGCATTTATCATTATTTTAATATGAGAGAGTAAACGACTCATCCCTTGTCAAAAACCTATTAAACTTTCTTGAAAAGGGATTAAATTATGAAATGTTGCTTGGAAAATTGAGCCTAAGGGTGAACCGGGTGCGTAATAATTAAGATCAGTCATTTATTATAGTTATTATATAATGCATACTATACATTGCATCGCATATGTTTTTGCGCTCAATATATTACGTTTTGGTTACAAGAAAAACCCTTGACGAAACTGTACTACGTACTGTATTCGAAGCCAAATGAAATAAACAAAATAATTATAGTCAAACTTATTATTTAATGTGTACAGAAAGGTTTCTTATTGTTTCGCATAATTTTATTGTCATAACTTAAAAAGCATAATTTGATATAGATACTGACGGTGCTATTACCTCATCCAACGACTCATCGTCCTGCGATGATGGGTAGTTTGACGAGCCAATGGCACCAAAGTGATTGAGGGGATGTCGTGGAGATTTAGTGAGTAGGTCCCTGCACACCAACCATAAAAAGTTGGGTAAGTATGCTGGGGAGAGTCCCACATAACTGCCGCCAGCGCTCCCAGCGGTGGCTATATGTGTAACGCATTTTCTCCACGTAAAAAAAAGTTTGATTGTTGGTAATGGAAAAAAAAGTAACCTTACCTAACCTGCAATCTATTAATTATTGCCTTTTGATAAGTATGCATTTTAATGGTTTTTAAATTTTATCCTATCAATGTGTCCCTAAAAAGACTTTATTATGTATGGCACAAGACGTATCGCACTTAGCAAAAAACGCTGTGGAAGTGTCAATGTGTTTTACTCAATATAATTTTCAGGATCGACATTTAAATCTCGTATATAAATCGAAATGTAATAATGGTGAGAATAGGCTTCAGTTTTCGATATTTACTTGTTATCTGTTAGTTAGTAAAAGTGTAAAAAATAAAATGCTTTCTAATGAAAACCTATCAGCATTTACGATGCATTCATTTAAAATCAACTACTATTTTGTGGCTTCACTCTTATAACTACATTTCCATGGCTTTATAAAAAACGATTAAAAATGTCTCGACTGTATTACATGTAAACTTGTCACTCCTTACAACAATATGTGATTTGATATAAGATTTATTGTTTGAAACGTTAAACTTACTAACATGATTCTATGAAAGAAAAATATAAGAAAAACTACAAATTGATACAAATTTAATAAAGCTGAAGAGTTCGATCATTCAAATGGACCAATTGCTATAAATATCAGTCGGATTTTAAATTTAATAGCTCACTACTCGAAGAATGTTTAAGGGTATTAAACATCGTGCTAGTACCCTTAAGAGCCGAGCAAAAAGAAAACAACCGCCTAAGTGGGCCTTGTCAGAATAACAGCGCCTCTGTATTCGTTCTTTCCATCTCCGAACGACGCAGAGGCTTTTATACTGAGACAGGGTCCTTTTTGGCCTCAGACACACCATATTTGCATTTATTTTTAATTTTGTTTTTACTATTTTATATGTATCTTTCTTTTTTAAGCGGTTACTCCTTTTAATTATAATTATTTAATTTTAATTATATACATTTTGTTATTTTGTTGTTGTGTGTTTGAGTCCCAAATAAATGTTTGTCTTTCTTTCCTTTCTTTTAAATGGGTAATATTGCGGACCACAACTAATATTCTATATCGTCCCAAGTAATCAAGTGATAATAACACTTATCGTTTCGTCGTACGCTATCGAAAGAGAATTCAATAAAAGTTAACGGACCTCGGCGAAAGAACGTCAGCTCCCAATAAGATACGGACGAATGTTCATAAAATCCAGCAATCGAAGAAGCCTTCATATATGAGTACAGATTTTGTTTCATCTTAATTTGCTACCCGCATAATAAACATTTGTATATACTTGGACACTATGAAAAGAAAAAGGGGTTATAAAAGGCTAAAATTATTTTTAGATGTAGTTGATGTCAATTATTAGTAGCAATATTTCTATTTCTTATGTACATTTTTTTTTATAGAGAACTAGCTGTCCCGGCCACGCGTTGCTGTGCCGACTGCAGTGCCATCTGCCGGACTGATTTGTGAATCTAAACCATTCTCAGATCCCCTCGAACACACACAAAAAAATTCATTCAAATCGGTCCAGCCGTTTAGGAGGAGTTCAGTGACATACACACTCACAGAAGAATTATATATATAAAGATAGGCATGCGCTTGACCACTATCACGCCTGATGGTAAGCGGTGATGTGATCTAGGATGTGGCGCGCTAGCCTAGAAGATACGTATTCACTCGTGACTTGAAGACCCCTAATTGTATTTGTCAGGAAACACAGATTCAGACAAAGAGTTCCACTCCTTAGCAGTACGAATCACGAAATTGGAACTAAAACGACTCTTTGGTATATGATATGTAATGGTGTCGTACAATTAAGTATACTTGTATATAAATACGGAATATTAAAAATCAATGCTCTTTATATTTTATGTTATTTAAGCATTTAACAGCATTTTTTTATATCTAAAGAAATTACTATCGGGTATCGAACCCGCATCCCTTCGCTATCCGGGAGAATACTCTCCCAATTGAGTAACTCATCGAATTTTGTCAAGTATATCTTAAGCGGAAGTAATTATTATTTCATATATATTACCTTAATGTAACCATAACAACATTTCGATAATATTATAAGTAGGTATCGTTTTCTAAAGACCAAGCCGAGTAGAATTCCACAAGGATCTGTCATCGAAAATTTAATTTACAGGCGTCGTTTCCCTGTATATTGCAAAGTCTTATATCGATATATCACGTGTAAATTAAAACGTTGCCATGTTTGCGTAAGAGCTTACTGGAGTCTATTGAAAGCTTTTAACGATTTCCGAAGCAGGGATTAGAATTATATGTACATTGGGGAAGTAGCGGCCATATCACATGGATCATTAGAACGTAGGTATGAGCGTTCCAGGAAGGTATCCAACCCTTGCAGGTTATTTATTAGCTGTTTTTTTAAACGAGGAGACCAAATAGCTTAATAAACTTTTATTGAATTCGTACGTGTGGATTCATTTTCAGGAACAGTATTGAGATAATGAATTGGAGAATGAATTCAATGAGTGGACGTTAAAACGTATTAACTAGATATGTAACTCATTTTACTTACATAGCTAATTTATGGGAAAAAACTAGCTATAAATTTAATGAAATTATTTGGACTTATTTCGTTTGTGTCATCATTTAGACACATTTTCAATATGTTTTAAAACTATTTTTTATTTTCCATGTAATCTTAATATTATATTAATTTTTGATATGTAAATTGTAAATTTTATTTATTGACATGTAATTCTTATTATCATATATTATTGATACATAATTAACTTAAACATTATTTGTTAAAGTTTCAATATTTGCATACTATTGCCTACTGCTGAGTAGGAGACACTACTTGAACACGATTTTGTAACTGTATATGACCTTGATTTGTACCCTATTCAGAAGCAAATAAATTATTACATATAAAAAAGGGATAAACTAATATGACGAGATAATCAAGATATTGGAAATGGAAACAGTTGGCATCTGATTATGCTTGATGCGATGGAAAAACGTTGGCATCATCCATAAGGGTTACGCGATCCTTATCTGTATTCATGGTTCAAGTAAAGCAGCATTCTCTTGAAGCACTGCTCACTCTACCCTCTGCATTGTCACTAGTTTTGCACGCTCTTAAGACATTCCTTGTGTTTATACATATATAGTACTAGCCGACCAGTTATGATAATTTGTTTTTTTTTTTTTTTGTAGATTAAAATGAAACTTATTCTATGTGTTAAATGGTTACAAATCCAGCAAAATTAATAAAAAAGATCATCAATATCGGTTGAGTAGTTTCGGAATTATTCGCAGGCTAATACTGTGATAGGTAATTTTGATATATATGTGTAGTGTAAACTACTACCTACCCCGTTTTAGCCGATGTGGTCATCTACTTGTTACAGAAAATCTTTATAGCATTATTAGGAAACACTTAAATTTTCCGGAATAAAGTGTCTTATGTTTTAATTCATGTTATCTGCCTGTTTTCCGAATTTAATTTAAATCCGTTTAATAAATAATCTAAAGATTTTTAAATAAATGTATTTATGTACTTATTAATTAGATTAATCACACCCACTTTGGTGTGTTGAAACTGTTTAACACTTCAGAACTAAAAATATTTTTTTAGGTTTGGTTTGTACTGGGACCAGTAAATAAAAAGAGTTTTATTCGGTGGTAGGACTTCAGTACGCTCCTTGCGATATGACGTCCAATTTTAAAATACGTCTAAGTGTTATATTAAATAGATAATTTGTCTATTTGCCAATCATATGTAAAATAAACTAAATTTATCAGAATTGTAACTTCAACCCTCACTTTAAAAATTCAAATTTTAAATTTTGTTGTTAACATGGTTATTCTTCATTATTTAAAAAAAAACACGATTAAATTACACACCTCATTAATTATTACACATCAATTTACCCACCACGGTTGTACGTCCAACTTATGCGAACTTAGCACCGCTGAATAAAAAGGCTTTACTTTTGCTCATGAAATATTTACGAGTATCTCTATGATAAATTTGGGATTGAAAATAATACTGTCACTTTTATTCGCAAAAAGGAAGACAAATACTGCATATTTGTTTTAAAGCAGGTCTTATTTGCAAACGTTTTTTAATAAGCCGGATTAAGTCTTAGCATAAGTAAAACAACCCCGAGTTGGTTTCATAATCAGTTAAACGTGTTTGTACAATTAAATGAATGTATTTTTTTAAATTCAACTTAGTCATGTTTACGAATTTTACAAAGTGGACGGTTTTTTTACTGAACAGAAAAATATAACGAAGCTAAAATTTAATAATAAATGACACTGCCTTTTGAAGCACGATATCTTGTGTTATTCTAGAAAATATTTAAAGTTAGCTCATTTTAAGACATGTCTTTATTTTTAAAACATGCTTTTATAGAATTATGGCATTGTGAATACAATTCTAATTAATAATTGTGAAAAATATAATAAATATAGAAAAATGTCTTTTAATTTCATTCGAAATACAACATTTTCAAGAATAAAATATTAGAATGTCAACTAAACAACAATATTTAATCAAAATAATCACCAATAATTCACCTTATCCGAAATACTTAAGGAAAATTGCCTACATCGCTACTTTGGTTGAAATGAAAAAGACTTTGTTTAAATGCACTTTAAATACCAACTATTAGGATATATTTTGACTTACAAGCAGAACGGGCGCAAGAAACTCGTTAACTTTAACGAAAGTAAGAAGATTTACAATATTATAATATCGTCACCATACATAATCCACAAAAAACAATATTACTCTATTATCACAGTAATAGTAGTGTTATGGTTTCACAACATCGTTGATTACAAGAAAATCTACAATTGGGTCGTTCTTCTTTTCTACTGACAGTGAAACGACGTTTTTCTGTTTTTTTTGGTTTTTGAACTATCCATAATTGTGGTTTCTGTGTGGAATTTAAAAGAAATTGCATCTGTGTTGTCATTAAGGACTAATTAAAGTTTCCTTTGCGGCAAATATTAATTCTTTTTTAATGTTGGTTTTAAAAAAAAATATGTGACAAAGTGGCCTTTTTCTGTGGGGACCACATTTCGGATTACCACTCTGTCAAGGCATTCTACGGAAACAAACGAAAAAATATGTCGGTTGGAGAAAATGAAAAATTACATAATATTAATAGATACGAAAAATATAGACGTTTATTCGAACCGAATTAAAAAACCGTAAATATCAATACTCCAACGAGATGCCATAATAAGACGAAGGACAGACCATTGTCGGTAGAAAAGTAGAGCGAGCCAATTATCTATTTTAAATAAGTATACTTAAACACTAAAATGTTATACAGAGTATAAAAGACAATTTAAAAAAAGTGTGTTGAGTAATTCTCGATAATACTGATAGTTTAAAACAGACCTATCTCCCAAGACAGCATCCGTTCATAAGCAGGACGTATAGAAAATTTACGGAGGAAAATTCCCGAACCTGCTCTGACACATAAGTCTTCGAGCGCCCGTTAGGAATCGAAGACGGCCCATTACTCTCTCTCTCTGATACTTAGGGTCCTACGAATTGCAGTCGCAACTATTCTTTGTTCGAACCTGCAGACTCCTTTATAAAATTGACAGATTTTTGATCTGGATTTATTTAAGACTAAACCGAATACTTTTTAATTCAGACTGGACCTATTTTTCGTGCATTTAACTTATTATAATTTACTGTTGAAACTCGGCAGACGTTCAACCTATGTTTAGAGGCGAGTCATAACTAAATTGATAACTTAAAATTATTGCCTATACTCAAATATATTTACACCGATTTTTACGACTTTCGCTTGATTGATAAAGGATCAACTTGACGTTTTGCAGCGTTATCTGGTACCGAGATGCAAAAACATTCATTGTTAAAAAAATAACTTCGATATAAATTGCCATGGGACTTAACGGTCTACTTGTCGATATTTTATAGCGCCAGCAGCTAGTGGCGAGATACAACAACATTACTTAACAACCTTGAATTTTTCATAAAAATTTAGGGTATTTTTGTAAAGAGCTAAAAGACGAATCCACTTAATACTGTTCAGGAGCCTGTTTATTGAACTTCATGTTACTTATTTAGTATAAAAATGGACTTACTAAAAAATATGACATCCCTTATATCACCCACTAATGCTTATATCTGATGAAATTTTAATACTCAATTTCATATTTTATTTATTTTAAAACTATTATATGGTATATTATATTACTTTCTCATTTACTTTCTCAACTTCCTTGCATATTGATCTTTTTCCTTCCTCATCAGTCCTCAGTTCCTCAAGGCTCTATCCTGGGACCTTATCTTTTTAAACTGTGATGTGACATTACTTTCAGCATTAAACAGTGTAGGTATCAATTATACGTTACAATTTCATATATCAGCTACAGCAGTAAATCAGCTAAAAAGTGAATTGAATCGTTTATCTCAGTGGATTAAGTAAAATAATTTAGTTTTGAACCTCAACAAATCCAAATTCATGATACTGAGTACGAATACAGTAAAAGATAATATTGCAGCCAAAAGCCCATTTGTAACTATAAAAAGAGATTGTTTAGTTCGAGTAACTCAAGCTTATAACCTAGGTTACAAGTAAATTCTTTTAGATGACAAACTTAAATTTGAGCAACACGTAGCAGGGATAACAAAGATTTATTTCTACAGTTAAAGTAGTTACATCTATTCGTAATTGTTTAAGTATTGACATGCGAATAAAGTTTTTTGAAGCGCTCATTCTATCGAAGCTTAATTGACTGACACTTTATTCATGGGTGCTTGCTTGGTCGGACTTGCACAGTTTTGTTTTCCATTTCCGCGGCGATTACTCTTACTTTAAACTGCAACAACTTGTTAAACATAACAACTTTACACTACGCTTGTTTGTTCTTCGAAACAGCCAACAGCAGGAGACCAAAATATTTGTTTGGTATACTTAGGTTCTCACAACGTTAAGTCAGGATGGTACCACATTTAGTTTTCCCACTTCACACAACGACGTTTCGTGGAAGCTTAGCTATGTTGCTACAAAGTGCTGAACTAATCTGCGTCCTTATACACCAAGCGCTTTTCAACATCCTTCATAATGCGCACAGTAAAAGAGTGGAAATCCCTCCCTGCGTCTGTATTTCCGAGAACTTATAACCCGTCCATTTTCAACGCCAGGGTAAATAGGCACCTCCTGGATTAGCTCGTCCAACGTGGATTCTGTCTTGGCCCCCGGGCTTGATTTGGATCAAGAGCTAACCATTCACCATCCTAAATAAAAAAACTGTAAATCCTCAAAAGATATCTTTTAAACATCAAATATCCAACACCTAGACAATTGTTCTGTATTGAAAATTTTGCCAAAAATGATAGATTGATTGAAATATGTTACTATAAGGTAAGGTGGTTATTTACTTTACTTAAAATTAAGCTTTTCTTTTTTTTTACAAATACACATACTTAAATACACACTTACTTTTTACTTACTCACTGCGTCAATTAGGCAATTATTGTAACAGCTGGGGTATTGTGTTTTATGCACCCCCTCGAACTGGTACGTAGCCCACGTAATACCAACGCCATGGCTTAAACATGCTGTGTAATTATGCTGAGTGGGGGCCCTTTTGGTAGCATAATAATAATAATTTATATTATTTAATAAAATGTACTTTTATACATAGATAATAAGATTATGCTCTAAATAAATATTTTTCTTTCTTTTTGGTTTTTTCTCATTAGAAGCCTATATATGAAAAATGATGTAATTACAGCCTGTAAATGTTATCCCTTCAAAAACAATACTTGTCAAAAAAACCAAGTCTCGCAACTCGGCCGTTTATTATATATTTACACGTGTTTTCATGCGATGGCCGAGTCAATATATTTATATAAAACAATAAAGATTTTTAATATTGATATGCGTCACTATAAGATGCTGTTAATTATTACGTAACAACTTAATGCTTCGAGTACGGAGATTCCAGACACAATTGCTTTTCAATTGTTATGGACCACGATCGTGGTCTTAGGGACTGAACGTATTAAGACAGAAATTCGCTTAAGTAGGGACTGAATAAATTAATAACCGACTTGGTATTACATGGATCTCACAACTTTTTACCGTAGAACAACTGAGTTGCGAGAGTTGGTTTTTTTGACAAGTATTGTTTTTGATGGGATCTCATTGCTTTTTGTATTTTTTTTAGATTTTCCTTGATTCATACACCAAACACTATTTATATTCCAAATTTGAAGCTTCTAGGTCTGCTAGAAGTGTCTTAGAATTTTGATGATCGGTGAGTCAGTCAAGTATTGTTTTTGACGGGATCTCATTGCTTATTGTATTTTTTTTAATTTTTCCTTGATTCATACACCAAACACTATTTATATTCCAAATTTGAAGCTTCTAGGTCTGCTAGAACTGTCTTAGAATTTTGATGATCGGTGAGTCAGTGAGTGACAAAATTAAGAAATTTGACCCGTTATAATTCTTAAACTACTAGTTCAAATTGAATGAAATTTGAAATATACCGTGTCTTTACAATGCCTGCATGGTTACTGAAAATTCAGTCTTCTAGTTTTATCCACAACGAAATTACAGGGGGTCGAAAATGGCCTGAATTGCTTCGAAAAAAGGATGGTACGTCCGTGCCGCTTTTTTGCTTGACTTGGCGGGGGCACTGCCGTGCCCCCAGATGCTTATTGCTTTAAAAATTATTCAGTTGCTAAAATAATATGTCTGCTCCTATTTCACCCATTTAGGGCTAATATTCTCCTTATTTCTTTTTTGAGAAAAGCCCAACGCTTAGTTTTTACGCTTCTATTTTTAAAAATAATCAAGCTTTTTTAAAAAATTCGACCCCGTTTTCACCTATGCTCTTAAACATCCTTATAAGATAGGTGTCTTTACTCCGACAGATTTTGCAAACAACATATTGTACCTTTAGGGATTGAGTTTTGAAAAGTTCTTTATTAACTAGCGTTATACATATGTTACTAGGTCCAACGATAAAGGCTGTTCTTTGTATGTTATTCAGTCAGCCACTAAGGTCAAAGCGTTTTATATATTCACTAGCGACCCGCCCCAGCTTCGCACGGATGCAATGAATTACCTCTTGAATTACTCTATATATTAATAAAAACCGCATCAAAATCCGTTGCGTAGTTTTATAGATTTAAGCATACATAGAGATATAGGGACAGAGAAAGCGACTTTGTTTTATACTATGTAGTGATATAAACAAATAATTTTCATGATATGCGAAAGCTGAATTTTTTTTTAACAAAATAGTGATATACATATTGTAAGTTTTTCTAAGACAAATAAGATATTGCTATGGTCTTGTAGACATCTACCTGCGACTACTACTCGGGAAAACACTATTCTAAAACCAATGAGACACGCCGGTAGAGCACCGTTAGTGACGTGGGCGGTGAGACAACAATGGCGGAGGCCATTAATGACCGATAGACCCCGCTAAGCCCCGGTCGGGCCAATTTACTTTTCATAATCCGTTTGGGCTACTCAAGTCCGATTATGAATAATGAACAGTAGTTTCACAGCTCTTTTAAATAGAAAATACGGCTCTCTGATCATTTAGCTATTATAATAACTATTTTCAGTGACATGTGATTTAATTTTAATCGTTTAATTTTGGTAATTTGATTTTGATAGCTTTATTTTATCATCTCGATTTTAGTAAATTAATTTTTAATAATTGGGTTTAACGACTTAATAATTGGATTTTAATTATTAATTACTTTTATTTAATATTATTTTAGCAGTTTGATATTATTAATTTGATAATTAAAATTAAATATCATATTTACTAAAATAGCTTGAAGTTCCTTTGTTATTACAATGAGGAGACTGTTTATCGATTATTTAAATTGAGTTGTTTATTTATTAAATAAATATATAGGAGGAACTCGATGGCACAGTAATTAATGCGTTTGGCATACTATTACGGAGATTTAGCAAACTTCTGTAAAGCTTGATTGTACTTCACATATATAAATACCCATTAATCAATCATCAAGAAGAACAAATTATTATATTATTATTAAACGTATTCATCGGACAAGCATCTGTGCATTCAGGAACTCGAACCCAGGACCATCGGTGCGAAAGGTAGGTTCGCTACCGTTGCACCATACGGTGGTCAATACATAAGGATGGTTAAGTACAGTTAACAGCAATACAACCTGTCCAATAATATTATACCAATTTTCTTCAACCAGTTTGCAATTTATGCTGATTTTTTGTCAAAATTTTAATAAATACACTTAATTAAAAGAAATGAAAATATGGGAAAATGTATTAGATAAATAAACGTATCCTACATATTAAGGATAAATCAGAAGACATTTTTAATTAGTTGATACGTGTACGTTTAGTACTTACTGTACTAAAATCACTAAATATTGTGGTTTATGCTTATGCAGATGTAGATAGCTTGATATGACGTAGATTGTATCAGAAACACTGGCAGGGATGCCTTTTACTGTAAGAAAAACCGTGATGCTAAAATTATTTAATGGTTACTTACTTAGTTAAGTTACTTACTTACTTACTGAACTTGCTACTTCGTAATAAAAAATCATTGAGACCTACCGCCCCAACCCCTTGCAAGAGCTAAAGCATTGCTCTACACGAGTAAGTTAATATTCGAAACGACTGTATGGAGCTTAGTTTTGGAAATGGTTATAACGTGACTTCGTTTTCTTAAATATTTTTGTGTTATTTAACATATTTAAGAAAAGTCACTATACGTGTCATAAAACGTTGTTAAATCCTTAATTGAATGCAAATTAAAAAAACATTGTAAAACAAGTCTGGCTACTTACACGTAATCACCAAACATAATATTATATTCTACCTATAGAAGAGACACTTAAAATCGACTGGCGATAATTATCGTTTATACTCGTAGATACGATATGTCCTGTCGTTGATTGCTCAATCTAAATCACTTGCTTTTATAAGTTGTTCGTTGGTTTTGTTCGTTTTGGGAATTCTGGTCATAATTGGCTGTGAAATATTGTATATTTATTTTTTATTCTTTGAACGACTAAGGGTTACTAAAGAGGGGTGGTAACAAAACTGAAGCAACAATAGAAAACCAATTAAGTAAGTCAAAAAGAAGTTATAAACTTTAGAATGTTCAATAAAAATAACTATTCATGTCGTAGTGCGCTACTTTGTGGTTTAATTTAAATGACATTAACCATATTGTAATATTCCCGTTAACCTGGATGATATATACCACAAGGAAACTGTTTCTTGTCGCAGTTTTGTGAGGTGGTAATATAAAGATAATTATTGATAACATCACAAAAAAATATCTCAACCCAAGTCGCTTAAGCCCTTACGTATATCTTGTATTACGAAATTCAGAAACGACGACGGTACTACAAAACCTAGACCCGAGCCAATAGAAAAGCTCGTTTTCTGTATAGACCCATCCGAGACCTCAGACCCCTCAAAATCAGTATGCAAGACTTGATATTATGAGACAGTCAACCTCAGCAGTATATTAATACGTTAGCTTGTACGTCACATTAACTTTGGCATACATTGTGATGGTTTGTAAAGCAATTCTTGGTTTGACGAAATATTAATATTATATACTTTATTAATGTTTATTTATCTATTTATTTATCTATTAAGTACTACCACATGACTTACATTATCACAATTGTATAGATTTAACAAAGGTTGCAAGAATTCTGATGTATGTCACAATAACGGCGTACATAACATTCGCCATAATTTTATTAACTTAGCAAAAAAAAAGAAAAGATGATAACAATATCAAACCAAACAAATTTAAATTGATCCAAAAATTTTGAAAATGATATTTAATTTAATTACATTGATAAAACGAAAATAATAATATTACATTGGGGTACACAAGTCAAAGTTATTACTGAAAAATAATCTATACTAATATTATAAAGAAGTAAAGTTTGTGTGTTTGTATATTTGTTAAATTGTTGGGGTAATCTCGGGACCTACTGAACTGATTTTAAAAATTCTTTCACCAATAGAAAGGCACATTACTGCTGAGTGTCATAGGCTATATTGAATGCTAAAAAAAATTTAAAGAATTTTGTCCACCCGTGCGAAGCTGGGACGGGCCGCTAGTATTCATATATATTCATAATATTCTTTCAATAATATTCATACTTTAAGTCTGATTTTAAACGATCGTTTAAAATCATAAATTAAAAGTTCATTCGCTGATATTTCTTCTAGACTATTGCGTTATTTGTGATGATAAACAACAGTTTTGTTTTGTTTTGTCAACTAAGTGTCCGCTCATCAGACAACCATCTCCCCCCGATAATCGATCGATCCACTAATGCTTTCAACGTTTCCCTCTCGTTTACCTTTAATTATTCTGTTTCATTAGCCGCTCGGCAACATCCATAAGTGATGTTTATGCATCTGTATTCTAAAGAGGTTTCCATCATTATATTTTATTTATCGTTCTATTTTAACGATCGTTTGGTACAACGGTAGCAATCCTGCCTTTCGTACCGACGGTCCTAGGTGCGAATCCCGGAAGGGACAGATGTTTGTATGATGAATATGAGCATTTTCCCTTGAGTCGTGGATGTTTATATATATTTCTATGAATATTACATGTCAATGTATCATTTATGTATGTCTATCCGTTACCCTGGCATCCATAACACAAGCCTATAAAGTGCTTAGTTTGGGCTAGGTTAATTGGTGTGAATGTAGGAAATATTTATTTATTTATATCTTAGTTATCCTGTCCATGACTTCTGTAAAGGAGTCAAAATGATAACATTTAAGAAAGAAGAATAAACGTGGCGCAAATCCTGTCAAAATGCTTTTATTTAACATGCGATAGGTGCGGAAGTGTAAGAACTAAATATAAAAGAAATAATCAGACAAAATTTCATTAGAATAAAATTATTCAATGATCTAAGATCAAAGTATGTAACAATGTTCTACAAAAAGTTATTGTAGACTATTGAGAATAGAAACAAAATATTATACAGTCAATCTATATGAATACTGATGCGTCTACGAATGCTACAATAATAATAACTACGATTTTCCGTAGCACCTTAACCACGTGCTACGTGCTACGTGCTTCCTTTGTACATAAACAGCTATGATCTATTTAAATTATAAATCACTTAAAGTTCATTACACTGGTGATCCGGCACTTCCTAATACTTAGAATATATCTTCCTACACATTTATAATGATGTACCTATATAATTTTCATGTTTGTTCCAGCATTAAAAATTCTATAGCGACGTTATATTGTAGTAGCTCAATTGAGCTATAGCAACTTAGTAAATTTCGAATAGCACACCAAAATTGCAACTCCCCGACGACGGTAATAAATGTATCCAATTTATAACTTACATATTCAGATTAAGAGGATCTAGTCTAGAATACACGAGTCCGTTCTCCTTTGTAGACAGCATATCCCTATGCAAAATAAGTCTTCTGATAAGTGAGCGCAATGCATTTACACTCTTATTAGTGTAACTTAAAGTTCACTTTTGTAATTGAATTGATGGCCTCAGATAGATACCTTATGTCGAATAGGGTTTAAACCATTCAAAACTCTATTTTCTGTGAGTTAAGGCCTAAATTAATGTGAAACTTTGAATGCATACTAAGTAGGAAGTTTTATTACACTTTTTAAACAGTCACATTAAAGCTCTGGCTTAGTGACTCCTATTAAAATATTCTGTCTGCAATAACATAGCAACTAAATGAGATTTTAATACTGCACATAAGTCCTGAATTTTAATGGTATCTGGAAGTGTCCATAGTACAAGCTCTCCTTAGTTATTGACCAAATAATTTTGTGTACCTTGTCCGATTACATTATTTTTATAATTATATATTTATCATCATAGTCAGACTTGCATGGTGAAAACTTTGTCGATTAAGTTCGCGAGACGATTATCAAATTCCCGTATAAAGTATTTTAGTGGATATTTTTCTACAATTATGCATTCTTGTTGTGAAATTATAAATTAAAATATGGCTCCAATTTGAAAGTAACTCTATATAATTTGAATGGCAATTACTATGCCCTGGCCACTTACTTCCAACGTGACGTGGCTTTTGGATTTGTAGATTATCCATAAATGCATTGTTTATCTCATATATGAAAACGTAATAATCATAAATCACTACATAGTATAAAACAAAGTCGCTTTCTCTGTCCCTATATCCCTATGTATGCTTAAATCTTTAAAACTATGCAACGGATTTTGATGCCTGTTTTTTTAATAGATAGAGTAGTTCAAGAGGAAGGTTTATATGTATAATACATGCATAGTATAGTGGAGCATTGCATCCGTGCGAAGCCGGGGCGGGTCGCTAGTTCAGTATAAAGAAAACAAAAATAAAATAGTTGGGCATGTCAACTTACATAACAAATCAATAATGACTTCTATTGTACCACAACCTGTTTTTTTTTTAATAAAGTTATTGATGAAGCAAAAGCGACCCTAATAATTTTAGGCATAGATATTGACCTAAAGCTGTTAGGTTCGCACCCCATTAAACAAGGTTTAAAAAAAGATGTTCGATGAATAAGCTCATTTTTGTATAAACAATTTATTCTGCAAATTATTTGCCTACGCCAAAGGTAAATCCGCACATACACACCATGCTGGTACTACTTTTTACAAACCAAATTTTTTTCACGCTCACGAGGGTAAACAGTACGCTGGTTTTTTGACTTTTTAAATACGTTTCATACTTTATTGAAACAATTTAACATTACGGTGTCTCAAAACTATTATTAAACCGCAGATAAACATACCTCTCAAGAAGAGTTCAAAAGATAGTTATCAACGCCGTAAAGTCTTGTGGAGTACAAATCACTTAGGACGTTCCCCAGGGATCAATTTTTGGCCCATTATTATTTCTTATTTACATTATTGACATTCCTCATTTTACAACAAAACTAATATGAGACAGTACTATGTATTTACAGATATTACCTGTTGAGTGTTTTAAGCTGACAAAATCATCATAATCGTTTACATTAGTATTAATCTTAACAGGAGGCTCCGATATTTATATATCTTCCATCCGGCTATGATTAATACTGTTAATAGCAGTTTATGTTTTAAACGATATAAACAGTGCTGTCTCTAAAGTACTGCCCTAGTAAACAACTTAAGACTTAAGTCAAAGATATCTAAGTGTGTAAAATTTACTTTACCTAATGTGAGGTGGGTCATTACATCCATAATGATGTATTTCAAAGCAGTTAAACTTGTTATTTCCACCAAGTTTCTAAACTTAAGGCTGCAAATGGATATCGATGCCTTGTTAGGCAGACCTCATTTTGCGGCATTTACTGATAAAAAGGGCTAATGACTGACATTACAACGGCAAGAATGATTTATTTTCGTTGTTTTCATAATAAAATGACTTATAGGCTGGATTTGTGGGGCTACATCGCTAGTATTTTATGATTTATTTAACCTTCAATAAAGAGCAGTGCGCACCATAAACAACTTACGATTCGGAGATCCTCTGTGACAAATATTTGGGGAAATTTAAATCATAACAGTTGCTTCACAATTTTTATGAAATGTTCATTTTTATTAATGTACCTAAACTCAAATTAAAACGCAAGAATAAACTTGCTGTTACGAGGCTTATTTCTTGGTAGAAAGGTATTTCTCAAGCAATAAGGAGCAATAGGTTTTTATTACAAACATCCCCACAATATAACATAAACACTTTTTAATTTGTTACTACAGAGCATTTTAACATAAACAAAACAAAAACAATAAATATGTGAAAAAATATAACAAAAAAAAGTAAATAAATAAAATAATGTCAATAGCTTAAATAAATAAAACAAATAAAAACTTACTAATAAAAACTTATCATGTCCCATGTCTGATATACCTTTTGAATGACTATTTTAAGGACAAAAACGCGTGGAGTTGATAGGTTTATTTTTATTATTATTTTGTGTCGCCATGACAGTATTACCTATATAACAGTTTATTAAACGTCTTAGGAGTACAAGAAGTTTTCTTTTTTTATTAATTTAATGTAATACATGTTTTATTATAGGGATAAAATATACAGTTTTTGACGAGTTTCTTGTGACCTCATTTCAGTACACTGATACCCCGACGTAGGCATTATGCAATGGCGTAATAGTTGACATTTGATTTTTTTTCTAAATAGGTAAGCGCTTGACCGCTATCTCGCCTGATGGTAAGAGATGATGTGATCTGGGATGTGACCCCTTAATGCTTCAGGAAATACGGACTTAGGCAAGCAGTTCCACTCTTTAGCGGTACGGAACCAAAACGCTTAGTGCGACTCTTTCGTATATCAACCATTTACTGTTGGCGTGTATTTGTAAGCCTGGTTGTCCAATGAAAAATGGGGACGGCGGAACAAGGCTGTGCAATTCTATATATATCTGATATTAAATTATGTTAATATAATAAATGCGAAATAACCTCTCTCTGTCTCTTTCTGTTCTTACTGCTTTCTGTGCTAATGTTTGCTGTGAAAGATTGCTTGAAAACTGCTGTGTAGAGCCGATTTTGATAAAATTTCCTATGAAAATTCTTTACCTTTAGAAAGAGTCAAACAATCCCATAGAATCTTAAGTGATCATGTTATAACCTAACTCTAAGTGAAGAAAGTTCCGTGCAACCACTAGTACTGAGTAAATATTATTGTTTAAAAAAAGTAAGAAATAAATTTCAAATTAGGAACTAATGAGAAAATTAATTTCGTTGTAGAAAAACGTGGGGAGCTCGATATCGATTTTTTAATTTTATTTTTTTATTCATTTATTACCAAGATATTTTGCTATTTTCATTTCGAAATGCAGAGTTAGTGTAAGAAGACGGTCGTACAAAACACCTCACGTTTTTCTTATTAATTTTTTTCACATTTTTCACATTTTTTCACATTAATTTTATCGCTAATTACATAATTGTTATATATTTTTTTTTGTTCAGTTTTCTATATAAAAACATATCTTACAAGCCATGTCAATTTGTAAAATTTTTTGGTCCTTTGTTTTTTTCGAAATTTCTCCGATAAAATTTATTTTTTGTTTAACTATTGTATTGTCATCGGTCTGTGATAATTGTGCAAAAAATCAAATTAATCTGACTTTTGAAGTGGGTAAAATTGCGTTCCGTTCGTTTTTCTTTAAAGAAGATCCGTTAGTAAAATCGTTAAAAAGCATTTTATCTTTAGAGTATGTGTAAGTATTTTTTATATGACGTACGGTGGGTAGCAGATTGGGTAATTGGGTTTTTTAACTACTAAATACAATGAATGAAAAATAAAAAATATTTTTTTTTTCTAGTTCATATACCTACTAGAAATCTTCCTTTCTATTACCTAGTTTCACTATATCTTACTCTACTTTATTTCAGTAACCTCGACGAGGTTAAAAATGTTATATGGGGGTCCATTTATTCTCATAAAAATAAGGAAGCGATCTACCGTACGAGGAGATGAAAATTGATCTTCACACATTAAACAAATTGCGAAATCTCAGGAGGAGGCCTACTTTGGCCAATATGCTGACGTTGAATGATAACATTACTTTTATTTCTTTGTTATTCTTGATTAGTATAAGTTAGGTAAGACACAATTTGCAGCATCATACGCTAATGTGATTTGTAGATATAAACAGCAAAGTTTATAATTTAGACATTGCATAGACTACCTTATTTATGTGTTCCATGAGTCTTCGAGCAGTGTTTACAATGAATTACATAGAATTGTCTACCAAGAAAATGAAGAATTGTCTACGTAGTCTTGATAAAGAATTCTAGGCATAATTTAAAAATATCTGAGAAAACAAAAACTCGAGCGGTACAGGTAATTGAGAGTACAATCATGGGGTAAATATTCCTGTGAAGTCTAATCTCTTGAACTAAGAACGAAGCTAAAATATGATGGAAAGGTTTCGCAAAGGTCACACATGTTTTCAACTATTATTTATGACTAGCTAACCCGGCCACGCGTTGCTAATATGGTAACAAACACACACACACACACACACACAAAGTATTATCATAATATAATGTATGATATTGCCATAAACAGATATAGTTATTATATTGTTTTGTTGTGACCATTTAGCTAAATATAAAGTAAAGCAATGGAAGTTAATTAAAGGAAGAGTCTCAATCAAGTTTTTCTCTCGAGAGTCGTTTTTCGGACAGGCATTTTAATTCCCAAGCTGAACTTACTTCACTTAATTAAAAATTGTCTTTTACTTTATCAAGATTTTCTTGAATAAAATAAAAACTAAAGTTGTCTGTTCTTTTGGTTGCTTTTCTATCTGATTATTTTTCCAGTGTAAACAATTAAAAAGCTGATAGTCATAAAATTAAAAAAAATATATATACACAACTAGCGGCCCGTCCCGGCTTCGCACGGGTGGACAAAAATTCTTTAAATTTTTTCTAGCATCAAATATAGCCTATGTTACTCAGCGTGAATGTAGCTTTCCAATGGGGAAAGAATTTTTGAAATCGGCTTAGTAGTTTTTGAGTTTATTCATTGCAAACATACAAAAATACAAATATTTTCTCTTTATAATATTAGTGTTGATAAAACCATATATATTATATTTGTTGTTTAAATTTCGAAATGGCTTTCTATTTGTTTTAAAAATGATTATGCATATTTATTTTGAACATACATATTTATTGATTTTGTATTTTTTTCCGTGTAGGGCTTATGTTCTCACATAAGTACAATATCTTAATTTCCTTATTACCATAATAGCTTTTAATAAAACTAAGTGTAGTAATATAATTAGATTTTCTAATTTCTGAAACGTTCAGTCTGTAAACCACGAAAAGTGAAAGCGAGGTCTAGTAACGAGCCTCATGTGTAGGGGTGCTTTGTGGTTAGTTAGTTATAGTGGCTTGTCTATAGACCAACGCCCCGACTTCTCTTGATTTAATCGTAATGTATACAGAATATTAATTCATGATTATGATAACCATGTCAAGGAGAGTATAACTATATGAGAGTAATAACAATCAGGCATAAGTGCTTTTATTAGGCTTTGACTTATTATCTTTTATTTTATTGATGTTATTTGAATTTTAAAAATAAAAAGAAAGCACTATCACTACATAGTATAAAACAAAGTCGCTTTCTTTGTCCCTATATCCCAATGTATGCTTAAATCTTTAAAACTACGCAACGGATTTTGATACGGTTTTTTAATAGATAGAGTAATTCAAGACGAAGGTTTATATGTATAATACATGCATAATATAGTAAAGCATTGCATCCGTGCGAACCCGGGGTGGGTCGTTAGTATCTAATATAAGTTAGTCTTAAAAAAACATTAACCTATTCAGCTTCATGTTATAAACTAACATCTATTTATCGTATCTATTTCTAGCATTGTTAAAATCATTTAAGTAGTCGGGAATAATTTAATGCAGTAGTACCTTTTAAATAACACTACCTTTGTTCTGCTTCACCCTAAGATTAAGTTTGAATAAAAATAAATTATATCAAATGCAAACTCAACAGAGACTAGACAATGAAATGCATCCATACGTACTTAATAAAACAAAAAACGATCAAATGAATAAACAAGAAGCAGAATGTAGTTGGGAGCCGTCATCTGCGAGACTCTACTCGGTCGGCTGAATCGGGAACAATTTTCAATTATCTCTAGATAATGCCATGTGCAGGGGCCACGACGAACAATTTCATTTTCAACTCGAGATAAGGATTGTAGGGTTGACAACTCGCAAGATATCCCAAGCAATAGCTTTGATAATGGCCAAGGTAAAGGAGTGGAACTCCCTCCCTGCGTCTGTATTTCCGAGAACTTTCCGTCCATTTGCAAAGCCAGGGTGAATAGGCACCTTCTGGGTTAGCTCGTTCGGTCGTGGATTCTGTCTTGGCCCCCGGGCTTGATTGGGATCAAGAGCGGGCACATCCTAAATAAAAATAAATAAAAAAAATCCAATGGATACGTTATATAAAAGGAGACTCTTAATAACGGAAAAATTTTTGTTATAGTTTTTCTTTTACAAAAACGCTCGATAATGCAGAGTAAGGTTAGCGTGTTTGGTCTATTAAAATTTGTGTTTTATCTAATATTTAAGAGGTATATTTTGGTATATTTTGGCAAATTCTAAACAAGTCCGTCGAATATAATTAATCCTGAATCATTTGTTGCCTTTATATATGCGGAGATTTTTTTAAAGAAAAAAACTGGCTGCTATTCCAGACGACGCCACAGCAAGAGCTAGTTTGACTTAAGCTCGTAATTGTGCCAAGATTATCTTAGTGAAAAAATGGTTGGTTGCCTGTAAAGTCGGTATACGGGCGAAAGTTTTACGTGACAACGACTTTGAGTGGTAAAATAATTTTAATGTGAATATTCATTCGTATAGTAGGAAGAAGGATGAAATAATAGTAACAATTTAAAACATTTATTTATACAAAGAATTATATTTAAAACATTAATTTATAGGCACGCGTCCCTTCCACTTTTTATGTCTGTCTCTCTCGCTCTTAGGCGGGCTAACCATGCCCGAGTGGAAGGGACGCGTGCCTCTCACTCGCTCTCATTGTAAGCGCATAACGTGAGCGGAGCGTAACGCAGTTTCTTGAAGTGTCACCCGGCAAACCAATTTATAAGACGTTGTCACGTCAAAAGCAATATTTTTAAACATTTCCTAAAAAAATATTTTTGGCTTTTGGTATATCTGAAATGACAGGAAGTGCCAATAAATATATTAAATTCTGGTCAATGAAAATTATTTTTAATTATTTTATACACTTAATACTTAAATAACACGTAAGCTCTAAATGACCATAATAAATAGACAAAATGTCATGTCATTTTAAATACTTTTTTGCTGTTTTGTCTCTACATATTTATAGTCAGTTGTAGTCCTAATTTGAAATACTCTATTACTTCCATTTAAGCGCCAACCCTGACTCCACTTTGAACTCGTAACATAACTTGCTTATTAATTTAAAAACAATTTAAATTCCACAAGTAAGCTCGCAATAACAGGAAGAAAGTTGCCTCTACATCATATTGACATTGTTTTGCGAAAAACAAAAGAATTTGTTATAACCACATCCTTATTGACACAAGGAATATTAAAAATTCTTCTATACTACCTTAGAGAATTATTATAATAGAAAAATACTAGAAAAAATCGACTCGGGTCACAAGTGAATTCTCAGGCGGGACCCGAGTCGATTTTTTCTAGTATTTTTCTATTATAATAATTTATCTTATAAGATCGCATTGAAAATGCATAAAATATATAAAAATTATAATACCTTAGAGAATTTACAAATCCGAAACGTTTTTAATAATATATCCTTGTAAAAGATTTACAATTACAATTAATAACATGCTTACTTTAAATGTGTATAAATGAACTATCTAGTAAAACCGCAACGTTTTAAAGACTAATGCACCAGAAGCCCTAGTGTAAGTTTACGCATTCGATACTCGTTATCGAGCTCGTTACAAATTTCTATGAAGATTCGTAATTTCGGATGGTTTCCGCTAGGGGCGCTTATACAAAATCCATAGTAATATTTTACGCAGACGATATCGAGTATCCAAGCGTAAACTTACACTAGGACCTCAGATGCAGGCTAAACCCCTTGTAACCAATGCGTTACAATGGGCTTAGCCCGCCAATCCACCAATGGGTCGAGATGGTACTCGAAAATTAAAAATCAATTGGACCAAATTCAAACCTCGTCGATGTACTACAGACGTAGACAGGTGTAAGCAGTTAGCATACCACGAGGCGATAACAGAAATATTTATTTATTTGCGTCTAACATGGTATTTAGATTAACAATATTTTTAAAGTACATGTTCCACCATTAAGGCATGCAAATATTTCAAAATACTTTTATCTAAAAAATTTACTACTAATTCTATTAGCTATTTCTATATTTAATTAATAATAGTTTAATGATATATTGATATAAAATTTCCATTTATTGTTTTACATATAAAAATGTGATTGAAGAGCTAATTATATAATTTTATCTTAAACAATTTCAAGTTTAATATTTTAATTGAATAGGTAATGTTTATATAGCCCAATACACATGTATATACCTACAACTCCTGTTATATATTTGAGAATATAGATTTTCTTTAAATACAAGTCTGTTTATATTTTCTTCGATTACGTTAATACACTTCGTCGACTTTAGTGAATAAGTGTGGATTTCGTGTTACAAACACGTAGGCCTCGAATATATAATAATTTTAGTGATATTAATGATATGTTTGACACATCTCTTATATTATTCAAAAAAATACTCAATTTTTTTACCTCAAATTAAATTGTAGATTAATTACGCGTAAAGAAAAGAGAATGTGACAGACAACGCGTAAAAGTAATGATACTAACCGTCGTTGTGAGCCATTAAGGTTTGCAGACGCAGACATTAAACACCGTATTTATATCATTCAACCTGTTTTGTATAGAAAATCGTAAGGAAAAGCTTGAATTATACTGAAATTTTCAGCTTCATTCTGAAATCAGCATATGAACTATGACTGTCTTTCAAACCACAGAGGTGGTAATATTAATAACTTATAATTAAAGTTTAGATTTAAAACAAATGACTAGTTCGCGATCTCCTTTTGGGTTCTCCGACCATTTAATGTCTTTATGAATGTAAATGTACGTTTATGTAGTATATGGTTCTCATTTTCTTTATTCCCTTACAATGCACCACCAATACGCTATCAGTTTCGAACTCCCCGGTTGACAGTTAGAGAATGCTTATTGACATTAAGTCCGCCATTTGTACGTGTTTTTGTGTACAACAAAGTTTCAATAAATAAATATCTAATTCAATCGAAACATGTCAGAAACCGCGAAATAAAACTATTCATACATAATTATTTAGGAAAAAAAGGAAGAAAAATATTTATATGTAAAAGTACATTTTTTTAAGGTAGAAGTTATTATGCACTCGACATAATGCCACAGCATGTTACTGCCATGACGCTGATATTATGTGGAACCAATAAGCGAGGGGTGCATAAAACAATTTACTGTCACACTTTTAAAATATTATAGCAACGACAAAGAAGTGGGATTTTTTTTTATTATGTTATTATATAATTAATTTTACGAATGAAAATACTCTGGTATTCATTGGCACGACAATAGTAACTGTTATTTTGTGTCTATTGTAATACTATTAAGTCTAATATTAGCAAATTGTTTGTAAAATTATTATTGAATATTGATCGATTAGATTATTTATTGATATCATTAACAAATATTTTATAACATAATCCAAAATAATTAACAACGTTGGCTTAGTATTTTTAATTCGTTAATCATAAATTAAATAATAAATAAATATTTCCTACATTCACACCAATTAGCCTAGCCCAAAGTAAGCACTGTAAGGCTTGTGTGATGGATACTAGGGTAACGGATAGACATACATATATGATATATAGATATGTAATATTCATAGAAATATATGTATATAAACACCCATGACTCAGGTACAAATGCTCGTATTCATCATAAAATCATCTGCCCCGTACCGGGATTCGAACCCAGGACCGTCGGTGTGAAAGGCAGGATCGCTTCCGTTCCACCAAACGGTCGTCAACTGTTATTTTTAACCAACTATATTAAAAAGATTAATTTAGCCCGTTTGGTCTGCTACAATTTGATTTTCTTTCTTACAGCTAGCATCAGACACTCGTGTTATTCAGCAAATTTAAGCGAGCTCGATTTTCCATATTCCAGTAAAGTGGGTCTCATTATTTTGATTTCCTTTCACACTCTATGCGCTATTTGCATGTACGCGATAAACGACTTTTGAATAGTGCTTTTGAAAGACTTCAGTTTTATGTGCACAATTTATCTTGTGAGCATACTAGAAAATGAAGACTTTGAAATTATAAAAACAGTTTTAAAACGTCACATCCTAATAATCATTGCATTAAAACATGCCTTGAGGTTACATGTATATTTAATAAAAATATAATAAATATGTCTGTCTAATAAACTATTGAAGACTGTTTGGCGCAACAGTGGCGATCCTAGCCAAAGGTCATCATATCAGCCGTACGACGCCCACTGCTGGACATAGGCCTCCCCCAAGGATCTCCACAACGATTGGTCCTGTGCTGCCCGCATCCAGCGTTTTCCCGCGACCTTGACCAGATCGTCGGTCCACCTCGTAGCGGGCCTACCCACTGAGCGTCGTCCGGCACGCGGTCGCCATTCGAGAACCTTTCCGCCCCAACGGCCATCAGTTCTCCTTGCTATGTGTCCTGCCCATTGCCACTTCAGCTTCGCAATTCTTTGAGCTATGACGGCGGTTTTTGTTCTCCTACGGATCTCCTCATTTCTGATTCGATCGCGTAGGGAAACACCAAGCATAGCTCTCTCCATTGCCCGCTGGGCGACCTTGAGCCTTCTTACAAGACCCATAGTGAACGACCACGTTTCACTGCCATAAGTCAAAGGTAGACTTTCGCATCAATGGTAATGGATTCGAGTCCCGAATGAGGCAAATGTTTCTAGATGAATATGAACATTTGAACTTGCTTCATGGTATCCTTATTAATATTATAAATCGGAAAGTGAGTTTGTTTGATTGTTTGTTCCGCTTTCACGCCGTAACTACTGAACCGATTGCTTTGAAATTTTGCAGACGTAAAGATAAAAGTCCAGATTAAATAATAGGGTACTTTTTTTCCTGGAAAAAATGATATTCCCGAGGAAAAACAAAAATATTGTTTGCTTGATGGATGGATTGTAGTGTCGTTTAAAACAACGTAAAATATTGCAAACGAATATAAACATGTAAATTTAGAAGCTAAATGATACGATAATGAATCCCCGAAAATGAGGAATTCCCGAGGGATGATGTACAATTTGTTTTATCGTCTAAACTGTTTTTTTTTTACATCTACTTATATGTTGCAAACGAATATGAACATGTAAATTTTGAAGCTAAATGATATGAAAATGAATCCTCGAAAATGAGGAATTCTCGAGGGATGACGTACAATTTGTTTTATCGTCTAAATTGTTTTTTTTACATCTACTTATCCTGAAATCACTAAAGTCAACGAATTACTAATTGGTATAAGTATTAGTTACGTTATTTAGTTCTTCAGGTATGCGATAGATGGCACTGGGTGTTTTTTAAAACATGGTAACGATGTGTTTTTTAAAATACATAAGAAGTGGAATGATAGCTTACGCTATTTAGTTCTTGAGGTATGCGAAAGATGGCGCTGGGTGTTTTTTAAAACGTGGTAACGAAGTGGTTTTTTTAAGATACATAAGAAGTGGAATGAATTATATGAATTTTGTATCCAGCGTTACATCGCGCTTCTTAGATTTTCCGTAGGAATAAGAAGTTTTCTTATAGTTGTGCTTTATACCGCAATATAACCGAATTCCACGCGGGCGCAGCCGCGGGCGGAAAACTAGTATTTCTATAAATATGAAATCTATGTATTATATATCTCTATCCGTTACTCTAGTATCCATAACACAAGGCTTACATAGATTACTTTGCGCTAGTCTAATCGGTGTGAATGTAAGAGATATTAAAAATAGAAATAGATATCAGATGGGAATTATATTATTTTGATTTTTTCTTTTCGGTGTTTAATAATAAGAGAATATGAATTAAATTTAGAAAAAACAGATTGGACAAATAATTTCAAGAATTATAAATGAACATTTCGCAATTTACAGAGGGTTGAATTGAGGGATATCTACTTGTACCCAATAAGAGACTCTAAAAAAATGGCTACTGTAAATTTAACATACATTTTGCAAATAATTTTCTGAATTCCAAAATGTCCACAATACTATTATTATTATATTGAAAATCCTATCTACCCACACAATGAAATAAACAAATAAACCCCTCATGTGTATTTTAATTATTTCCAAGATTTTATTTCTCATTTTTATAAGTGTAATTAACACATTTATACATACCAAATTAGAACCATTTAAGCATCAAAACTGTCTGAGTTTAACGGACAGACGAACAAAATGCGGAATTGTCAAATCTATAAAGGACCCTTATTATTTTACTGTGGAACCCTAATGATTTTTTATAAGTAAGACTACTTAAGCAAGTCTTTAATATCATCCTTGTCTCTTACATGCTCTTTAAGACTTTAATATCTAAATCACAGTTTTGAGAACAAAGGTTGCTAATAGCCCATTGTCTCCGCATTTCAAAAGACTCAGTTGTCCACACCTTCGTTCTGGCGCTAGCTTTTCACAAGTAGGAACTTTCTGTTCTGCAGAGTCGGTACTATTTTACAATGGTATGATCATTATCGATAGTGCAGCGTTGAAAATAAGAATCGTATAGACTTAGTCTTAATAAAGGACAGTGAACAATAAATTCGATATAAAAGATCTGCCATACTTTAAAAGGAGCATGTGACTTAGAGTACGGCCTATTTTTTCTTGGCTTTCATACATAAAGAAAATTATGATCATCGATTCAGTCGTTTTGCCACTCTTTTGGACAAACTCGTTATGCATTGCTGTTATAAGACTACAAATTATACTAGGTCTGCAATACATGCTGCTGTTTGCAAATACTGAGCGAAGCTATTAGATTTTTGAAGGGTGATTATTCCTCGATGGTATGTCCGATTTCAAAATTTTTTTGCACATTAGTCACGACCACGATATGAGTGTTGGCGCCAAATTTCATCAATGTAGTCTCAGCTGATTGGCTGTGATCAGCTTTTGAATTTTTCTTTCGGTGATTATTCCTTCATGGTATGTCCGATTTCAAAACTTTTTTTTGTACATTGGTCACGACCACGATGTGAATTTTGGCGCCAAATTCCATCAATGTAGTATTAGCGGTTTGGCTGCGATCAGCTTTTGAATTTTTCTTTCGGTGATTATTCCTCCATGGTAAAGTCTATATTTTTTTTTACATAGCCTATGTCCGTCAGATTATAATCATGTATGTTCATGCCAAAATTCGTTCGAATCAGTTAAATCGCTAAGTAGCAGGACGGAGCCAAGCGAAATTTGTGAGTTGCCTAAAAGAGAGCTTCGCTCAATAATTATAACGTATAAAAATACTATGAGTCTGAACTTGTTCGTTTATAATACTAGCAAATGTAGACAAAAGAATAAATCCGGAAAATTCCCATTTCTATTGACATCACTTCATTTTGTGAGCATTTTATTTTAAAATGTAATAAGAATAAGAGACCCGAATTTTTAATTTATAGCTCTTATATTAAATATAAGTAATTAAACTTCCTAAACAATTCAGGCCGATTGACAACAAATTTCGTACGTCTTTCTGAGAAATTACATAACAACTTTCAAGTTGAATTTGTCGTAAAATAAAATCTATGAGTTTGAATCCCCGAGGAAAAGTTTTCAACACAATCGAGCATTCAGTAAGTTCCGAACTTTAGTTAAAAAAACAACTTACATTTATAATAAATCTATACTTATAATAAAACTGTAGAGCTCGAATTTTTGTACATAGAAAAAAAATGCTTAAAACCAAGTCAGGGAGATGTAAAAAGAGGTAAAATACCAAAAAATTTTTTTATTTAATTTTTTGTTTCTCTGTCTGTTTGTCTGTTTATCTGTTTGTACGGGCTAATCTCTGAAATGGCTGGACCGATTTCAATGAAAATTTGCATGGTGATACCTTATATTCCTGGTCAACATCTTAGGTACTTTTTATCCCGGAAAATTAAAGGGTTCCCGTGGGATAGTAAAAAAACCTTGGACATCTTAATACACACAACTTATGTACTAACCTTATGCTGATACTTTATATTACCGCTCGAATTAAATATAAATCCTATAAAAGTGACGGGATTCAGCGCCTTAGCCAATGAATGCGTCAGTGATAGTCCACACCGCTTGCGTCATTTATTTACTGTATTACTGGTATTTTGTGGTCTTTCAAATGCTGAGAAATAGTGGCTCAAATATCAAGAAAGATTAGCGGAAGACTTTTTTAGGAATATAAGACAAAATATTGACGGTGACTTTAGCCATAGATTTACAAGATTTTGTTACATCTATGGGTGGTGATTCTCTCCCACAGTATGGTTTGCCAGCGCCGACCATAGAAGGGGAACGTATTAATAGAGAATACGCTGCGGAGATAAATTATGATCCAGCTAAACTAGCTGAAACGTTACGAACCGGAGCCCACAGTCTTACTGTAGAACAGCGCACTGTATTCGACCGTACACTGAGAAAACAATCCTGTTAAATTAACAACAAAACGTTAATCCGGGAGAGCCGTTCATAGTGAATTGTTACCATATAAAAGTTTTTATTGTCAAATGAAATCGACAAATAGGTAGATTCGGCAACAATAATATATTGCTAAAAAAGCATTTGTAATGTTGTGCCATATCACAACTCATATTAGTTTCACCAACAATTTAGCTTTGTCACCATAAATATTTCCGTTTTGCCATGATTTCCAAACTTGTTTCATCAGCAATCTCACTCTGTTCCCATACGTGTACCCGTTTGTTTAAATACCTATTCCCTTTTGTACCCACACCTATTCCCCTTTGTTACTAAACCTATTTTATTTTGTTTCCATACCTATTCCGGCTCTGTTACCGTAACAATGTTACTTTGCTGCCGTAATTATTCCCTTATTGCTTCCCTAACAATGTAACTTTGTGTCTGTGCCTACCTTCTTTTTCGTTGCCTCAACGATGCACCCAACTTCATGTTCGTTCTTAAATCTGAGCACTAGTTGTAAATTATCTTATCTTGCTTTTAAATTCACATTATATAGTAGAGTTCACTACCGTGATTTTTTTTTAAAGCAAGATAAGATAATTTACCACTAGTGCTCAGATTTAAGAACGGACATGAAGCAGGTTGGGTGTATCGTTGAGGCAACAAAAAAGAAGGTAGGCACAGAATCACTTAAAGAAGTAACAAAAGCAAAAAGGTAAGGCTTGAAATTAAACTAGACACAAATATTATATATACTATTTGAATAAGGGTAGCGAAACAGGTAAAAAGTTTTAACTTTTCAGACATTTTTTAAAGAAAGATGGGTCTGATGTAGGAACCATACAATATTATGTACAATACGATTATGTACAAAAAAGTAATTACATTCAAAACTGTTGAAATGTTTTATGTGTATAAACCTATACAAAAGCATTTCAACTTACAGTTTATTTACCTTTTCCGCAACCCTTGTATATACAACATAAGTGGTCTTGGAAACAAACATCAAGTTTTAAACAAATTTGATTAATAATGAACTTAATTAAATTAATTGATATGGGGAAACTCATACTATACCTACAATGCTATTACAACTGCAAATAAAAACACAGTCTTTTTCAACAATGTAAGTAACTATTTATTATTAAATATATCTGGTAATAAACAACAATAACACAGTGAATACAAAGTATAAAGTACCTACTTACATTAATATGCTTAAAAAATTTAAAATCTTATTAATTAATCAATTTGACTATTACTGCATGAATCAAAGAATTAAAATGTTAATTATAAAAATTATTTATTTGTCACTACAACTTGTTATGCGCAAGCCTCACGGAGACCACTTGTGTTATAGGCGGCTGTTGCCACTTACCATCAGGTGGGCAGTCTGCTTGTTTGCCAACGTAGTGACATAAAATTACAAATTACCCCATCATTTCTTGTTGACTCCGCATAAAGATTTCCACTTGTTGTTGTGGTTTCTCTTACGGGCAAGCTAACATACAGGTCAGATGAAGACCTTGTCGTGGTAGGCAATTGCTGAGAAGTCTGAAATATTTTATAAATTGTAATGTTGAGTAGACACATAGTTGGCTCTTTCTGTTACTTCTTTTTCAATATACTAGGTAAGTGTGTACGTTACAATTAGTTTGAATGGCATTAGTTAAGAAATATAAATAAAATACAATTTAAAATGTATGTGTAATAACTTGCATTTACCTGCTCCTTTTTTATTGGCTCTACATTAAGATTTCCACTTAATGTTGTTGTTTCTCTTATAGGCAGGTCAGAGGAAGAATTTGACGCAGTAGGCAATTGCAGAGAAATCTGAAATATTTTATTAATTTAATGTAATGTAAGAGTAGATACATAGTTGCCCGTAATGTTTGTCTTTAACAAAATAGGCAATAATATGTAGTACAGTGGTGAGTCAGGGGTGAGGGCAGCCGGCACCAACGGCAAGAGTAGGCATGCAACACTATTATCGTACGTTCGTAACTAACTTTGATCGGAGTCGGTGTTCACAAAAAACGCTTCGACTAACATACCTGCAATGGTGTTAAAATGCGGGAGAGTTTATAAAAAATATATTCATTTTACGTAGAGTACAGACAATAGATTTCCCTTTACTTCTCATTAGCTACATATTAAAGTTTAATGTGTACGAGTGTGAAGTATATGTTTAATGATTAAACACACATCAACAACATTATTCTGATCTTGAACTTTAACCTCCACCAAAATGCTTAACATCATGCCTACATTTGATAGGTACTTACTACACTCAGAAAAAAATATAAAAGTTAACTTAGCAGTTGAGTGAAGCAAATAATTTAGTGTGATGATGAGTTGTTGTAGGTGTACGTGTACCCCCCACCTCCCGATTGGAGACTCCTTACTGACCTGGCATTTAATTAGTTTTTTGATAATTATGGCTATTCGCTTCTGCTATGCACAGCTTCACCGAGGCTCAGATCTGATTTATCAATCACAACACAAATAAAGTTATATTTGCTTTGCAGGTTAAGTACCTACCTACCACACTAACCACCTAGCTCCTTGTTCTCATTTACCTACTTCTCATAAGAAAAACACTTCGTCAAATTTACAGAGAATTTATTCACCAATCTGATAGGTAGGTGTCGAGTTAATTTCTTTATAATAATATTAAATAAGATTATATTTCACAGGAACATTAGTTCATGTTTCGACACGAAAGGAAAAACCAAACAATCAGATAGGTACTCACCGATTAAAAAATCTTCGGACATGTAACCCAAATCATTGAATCCAATGATTTTATAATATGTTCTGCCATTGTGCAAGACTGCAAGCAAGGTGTATTCTTTATTATTATAAACAAAACACACACGACCGCACGATTCGAACACTCGCGAAGGAAATGGGTGAGCCGTACCGAGTCCTGCGCCTGAGTGAAGTGAGGAGAGAAATGGCTACCGAAACGGAACAACTACCCGGAAGTTGTCACAATACACTAATTTATTTACTAAGGGAACAATCTTAAATTTGTTACGTTTGAATATTGTTCATAACAACTTTAGTTTTGTTACAGGTTATTTTGTCATACTATAAACACTACAGTTAGTATTCGAACAACAGTCGCGGTTGCTATCTTAACAACGTTAGACAACATTGTTACTCGGTTCAAATTTCCGAATCCGCAGGAACAATAAATCTCTAACAATAAAAAAACTGCAGAGGGCACTATGAGACCTTTGTTATTGTGTGTCAAGTGTTTTGTTGCAGTTACTGTAAATATTCAACAACGCTTTTATGGAGACACTTTGTTAGCCATTTTTTTTCTCAGTGTATATATCACAGTATTGACAATGCTATTGGAGAAATTATATGTTTAGATGCACCCGGTGGGACGGGAAAAACCTTTTGACGTGACAACGTCTTATAAATTGGTTTGCCGGGTGACACTTCAAGAAACTGCGTTACGCTCCGCTCACGTTATGCGCTTACAATGAGAGCGAGTGAGAGGCACGCGTCCCTTCCACTCGGGCATGGTTAGCCCGCCTAAGAGCGAGAGAGACAGACATAAAAAGTGGAAGGGACGCGTGCCTATAAATTAATGTTTTAAATATAATTCTTTGTATAAATAAATGTTTTAAATTGTTACTATTATTTCATCCTTCTTCCTACTATACGAATGAATATTCACATTAAAATTATTTTACCACTCAAAGTCGTTGTCACGTAAAACTTTCGCCCGTATACCGACTTTACAGGCAACCAACCATTTTTTCACTAAGATAATCTTGGCACAATTACGAGCTTAAGTCAAACTAGCTCTTGCTGTGGCGTCGTCTGGAATAGCAGCCACTTTGTTACACGGCGCTAAAATTGCTCATACGATGTTTAAAATCCCCATACATTTGGACACAAGTGAACATCCTGTATGTGGTTTCACTAGAAGCAGTCATAAAGCAAAGGTTTTACGCGATTGCTGTTTAATTATCTGGGACGAATGCACTTTGACACACCGAAAAGCAGTAGAAGCAGTTAATAGAACTGCCAGAAGTATCCGACATAATGACGCCAGAACCTATGGGTAGCGTAACGATGCTGTTTTGTGGGGATTTTAGACGAACGTTGCCAGTACTACCACGGGGAACAAAAACCGATGAGATAAGCTCAAGCCTTTGTCGACACGTCACAAGAATGCACTTAACAGTGAACATGAGGGCGCGAACAGGAGGCAACACAAATAAGCAGGAATTTTCTGATTTATTGCTAAAAATTGGCGAAGGGACATATCCGGAAGAAGAAGGGCAAATTGTTTTATCTGAAAATCTCTGCCACACTGTTGATTCAATTAAAGAACTTATCTCTACCGTGTATGGTGAACAAAATCAAATAACAAATAATGAGAACTTGTGAAAGAGCAATTTTGACTCCGCGAAACGACCAAGCCGCAAGAATCCACTTGGATATACTCAACAATGTTGAAGAAGAAGTAGTTGAGTATACTTCTATTAACGGAGTAATGGAGCAAGATGACACTACCAAATATCCCGTTGAATTACTTTATTACCTGAACGCTCCTGGACTTCCAGCACACAAGATTAATTTAAAAACTGGCAACCCAAATATTTTGTTGAGAAATTAAGGTCGCCTAAAATTATGCAACGGACAAGACTGAAAGTTACTTCTCTGCAGCGTAACATAATAGAAGCGGAGATATTGGCGGGATGTGGCGTCGGTGAAAGAGTTTTTATACCGCGAATTCCACTGATTCCCAATAATTACCCATTCCATTTCAAACGTGTAAAGTTCCCGGTGAGTTTGTGTTATGCAATGACTATAAACAAAGCCCAAGGGCAGATGCTACGTGTTGCCGGCCTGGACCTCAGCGTCGGCTGTTTCTCACACGGTCAGCTCTATGTCGCTTTGTCCAGTGTAAGTCAACCAAACAAACTGTTTGTTTATGTTTCGAACCAAACCACATCGCACGTTGTCTATAAAAAGGCATTATGAGGTACTAGCTACATATGGTACGGAATCCTTCGTGCGCGAGTCCGACTCGCACTTGGCCGCTTTTATCAAGGCCTCTGTGGCACAGTGATCATTTATGGTACCGCAAGTGCATTTGGCCTGCAGGGATCCGGGTTCAATCAGCGGCCAGGTTAAGTTGGAAAATAATCTGTGTCCAATTGTTCACATTTTCTTTTTATCTACAATTTACGCATTAATCCAAACTTTGTATTTTTGTTTTATTTATTTTTTGCTGTATATCAGTTAACCGCGTGATAAAATCAAATACACGCGGACGAAGTCGCGGGCAACAGCTAGTATAAAATATATGAGTATATCAGAGTCAAGTACCTACCTACTTGAATATAACAATCAGATACAATTAACACACTTATAACATCCAAAAGATTTTTTATGTAAATTGTGTTTTTTTTTCATAAAAAATCTATATAAATCTAGCAGTTAATTTATTGAATAACAAAAAATATATACATCACTTTCTTAAGGATTGATCTTGATACTTGTGAAAGTATTTACCATAACGGATTAATTCCATACATTTTAGACTTAGTACAGAGTTTACACCAATAGATGTCTCAACAACTTTCAGTTAGAACCAGTAAACTATGGTTTGCTGGCTCTAACGTTTAAGTTTTACTTAGACTTATGAGTCAAAGCAATACTTTAACATTGTTTTATCATTTTTAGTTACGCTCTATCTACAATACCAATGTATATTTATTTTTGAAATATTTAAATAGTTTTATCAATATTTACTTTTATTTTCATATGGAGCTATCTACATTAGACATCAGATTTAGTTTGACTCTGAAGTACTACCAGAGAATTGAAATTTAAAAAAAATGACTAGTTTCTTTACAATTTTTTTTTCTGATAATACATATCTTGATTACTTATACTGGCATATGAATTTTTACTTTTAAATAGTATACTGCTGAAACTTTTTTTTTAGAGGAAACAATGCCAATCTATTCTTATTATTATTGAAAACCAGGATTTTTTACTATTTAGTTCGCAATACTCACTACCTTCACTGTCTTTGCGAAAGTTACGGGGGCAATTTTTCAAATATGGACATTGTTCCTCTGTGTTATTGTATACTCTACAGTATTTATTACATTCGATGTCGTCAGTTGTTACATAGTTGTTACCAACATGAAGAGATGGCGCTGGTACTTAAGAAACACTTGGGATAATCCAAAATCTGTTAAGACAAAACAGATTCGTATAGATGATTCTAATAATAAATCTGATGAGCAGCAAGTGTTGCCATCCAATCAGCCCTAAATAAAACAGAACAGGCCTACGGCGCGGCGTCCCCGTTTAGCCATAAGCGTTAACAAGCCCCAACAACTCCCACCCCGATAAGCTAACAAGGTCTCGCGAATGGATGCCTCTGTCAATTATCTTTTGTTTGCACTTAGCTTTGGCGCTCTGAAAGTTGCTCGCTCACGCCCTAGAAACCGTTTCGCAGAAAGATTTTGTGAATTATTTTTATAACAACCAATTTACTTTCATTGAACATCGAGAACTGGATGGTTATCCAAAGACTAAATAGTTATTAAAGAGTTTTTGAAGACTTTTGTAACAGATTACCTTTGGAGACCACCCACTATTATACTATTATTGAGCCATCAGTCCTTTATCGTTTAAAGATATCTTCAATTACCTTTTGAAAAGGGTTTAAAAAGGTCACCAAAACTGTAAACAGGTTTAAATGACGATAAGTATTTTTTTGTTCAAAACTATGAATAATAATGAAGATATTGAAATCAAAAGATCATGATATTTCTGATATCAGTTTAAGAAAACCTTAAAAAGACTACAATGCTCTTTGTCGAACACAATAATGCCTTATTGACCGACAAAAATTGACAAACATCACCGACGTACTACACAAAACCATTCTGAAGACAATAGCTAATAACGTCGAATGTCTGATTCTTAGTTTCTGGTGTGGTCGTATTATAAAAATAAAAATATACGGTATAAATAACCTTACTAACATAGTATTTTAGGTCGCTTCTATGTATTACAAGTATAATACTTTCTTGCATTCTAAATTTCTGAAAGAAATTATTTTAATTAATTATCTAAAATAGTCATAAATCATTTCAAATAATTAACTCTTATAGGTACTCTACAACACAGAGTCCTCTGTTCCACCCGTTAAATTGCGTGGCATATGTAATTAGAATTTTTAATAACTACATAACAATAAAAGTAATTTACCATTAATCACTTTTTGTAATATTACTCACTTTTATGTTCATCTATACATATAACATAGGTGTGACTATAGGAATTCTTCAATTAGTAGGTATAATTATAGATCAATGACTATACTATTCTCTGATTACATTCCAAAAATGCCGATCAATCTCACAAACCGCACTGCAATTAATTATAGCAGAATTTGTAGTACTAACGAGTTTTGTTGCAAGCTGCGGCTATCGTACATTCATTGCAATTTAGCATATCTATATATATATATATATAAAATATATTTATATATAAAAAGTAGTTGACCGCGATTAACTTCGAAACTAACCGATTATGATATTATTTTCATTTTTCTGGATTTGTTCCATCTTAGGACATAGGATAGGTTTCATTTTAATTTATGACAAAGCAACGCGTGATTTTATACATATCATGATATATAATCATAACTTTAATAGATATATATATATATATATATATATATATATATATATATATATATATATATATATATATATATATATATCACTGAACTAACCCTAAATGGTTGAACTGATTTTGATGAAATTTTATGTGTGTAGTGATTTGAGTGTTGATGACGATGGTTAAGATTCACAAATAGACCCGATACAGGAGTCTCAACCTCTGGCTTACCTTAGCCTCTGTAAATTAAATCAATACTTAAGATTAAATACGCTTTAAAAAATCCACCACATCTCTCATTTTTTGTAGATGTATTAAAATAATAAATAAATATAAAATAAAATTAATATTTTTTTACACTCACACCAATTGCCCTAGCCTAAAGTAAACACTGTAAGGCTTGTGTTATGGATACTAGGGTAAAGGATACACACATAAGGGTACATATATATGTAATATTCATTGAAATACACTCATTTGCAAAAAAAACGGGCGGTTTTGATTTTCATTCATCTTTAAAAAGATACAATACAAAAAAGATTTCAATCGTTTGTACACGTTACTGGCCGGTTTTAAAAATGCCGTGGTATTTAAAAAAGTACGTTCTAAATTCAAATTTTCATTTGATGCTCATTTTTACAGAAAACCCCTTTTTATCCTATATTTTTGGCGCGTAGTTCCAGAAGTTAACATCGACTTTCATAACTTTTATTCAATTTTCATCGATTAATTTCATATCCTTGACTGTCAAAGCTTTATTTATTGCTGTTTGGCTGTATCAAAAATGGTAGATAAAGTGGTAAAAGTTACCAAAATTATCGCGCTGCTTGAAGAGGGTTGCAGCCAATGCTTCGTGGCTAGGAGGCTAAATGTTAGTCGCTCGACGGTCCAAAGGACCTGGCAGCGATATCAGGAGACTGGTTCCATCGAGAGAAGGCCTGGTTCTGGAAGAAAACCATGTACACAACCACGGGATGATCGTTTTCTTGTGAGTCGCGCATTGAGAAATCGCAAATTTTCGTATGTGGATCTTAAGAACAACCTCCAAGAAGTAAGAAATGTGCATATTAGTCTATGGACGGTCAGGAGGAGGCTTCTAGCTGCCAATATACGCAGTCACCGCCCGGCCAGCGGCCTCAAATTACTCCGTGAGCACCGAGTTCACAGGCTTAGGTTCGATAGAAATTGTGAATCATGTACTCAAGAAGATTGGAATAGGGTTTTGTTCTCTGATGAAGCCAGGATATCTCTGTTCGGTGAAGATCGACGTCGGCGAGTGCTAAGAAGACAAGGAGAACGCTTTGCAGAGGCATGTTTCGAAGAAATCACACCTTATGGTGGGGGCTCTGTTATGTTTTGGGCAGGAACAAATTCAATGGATCGTACAGAGTTAGTCTTCATTGAAAACGGCTCACTGACTGGGCATCGATACATAACGGAAATTCTAATTCCTCATGCACAACCCGCATTGGCCGCTCTAGGTGAAGACTCGATTTTTATGGACGACAATGCTCGCGCCCACCGATCTCGCGATGTTAAAGCGTATGTTCAAGAGGTCGGCATTCGTCGTTTGGATTGGCCAGCTCGAAGTCCCGACCTCAATCCCATAGAGCATGTCTGGGACGTTCTGAAACGACGTGTGAGATCAGTACAACCGGCTCCGCAGATCATCAGAGAGCTGAAGAATGTGATTACTGCGGAGTGGGTACGTATTCCTCAAGCAAGTATCCGGGATATACTCGCTAGCATGCCCAAACAAATTCCAGCTGTGATTTTAGCTAGAGGGGGTCACACTCGATATTAAACATTTATCTGCTTTTACTTTATTAAAGAAAAACAAACAAAAAAACTTTTTATTTTTACTTCATGAGCATATGTACTACTAGCGAACATACACTACTAGTGAGGTTTAGCATTATTTCCCATAAATTGTATCAAAATTTTATGAAATACTGATGAAAACGATTATTTGCTTATTAATTTACCAAATTGTGAGGATAAAACTACCTATAATTATCAAACAAAGTAATATTAACATTTGAAATGGTTCATTGCTTAGGTGCCCGTTTTTTTTGCAAATGAGTTTATATATAAACACCCAATACACAGGTACAAATGCTCGTATTCATCACACAAACATCAGCCCCTTCTGGGATTCGAACCCA
Source organism: Calamotropha paludella (assembly GCA_927399485.1). Lineage (NCBI taxonomy): Eukaryota > Metazoa > Arthropoda > Insecta > Lepidoptera > Crambidae > Calamotropha > Calamotropha paludella. The sequence goes on from OV656812.1 coordinate 22,116,323, forward strand.
GGACCATCGGTGTGAAAAGCAGGATCGCTACCGTTGCACCAAACGGTATTAAATTTTAAATAAACATGGCATTTTAAATGCTTAAAACATAAAATAAATAACTATAAGACTAAAACACTTTTTTGATTCGCCAAAGTGAGCCTTATAGTAAATAGAAATACTGTAACTGTTGTAGTAACTGTTGATTACTTTGTAGTGTCTGTCAGGGGAGAATAGCACTAACCTTTCACAGTTAAATATGTCGTAAAAGGCGGGTAATAATACTGGAGGCTATCACCGTTCACGTCCCGTAGATTAAAAAGAGGGGAACGGCGTTTTCCAAATGATGATACCTATTTTACTGACTTACTTTTATCTTCTATCCGTCTGCCAAGTATGAAGATTATGGCCCCCCTCTCCGTCCAGCAGTGGACATCTTTCAGATGAGGAGACGATACAACTTATTAAATCATTACTGAACCACATTTATGTGGTATCCACATACAGGAAACGATACAAAAACTAATAGTACACAAGGAACATTGAGACTTCGTGAATGGAAAAAGTAATTAGATCCATGAAAAAGGTTATTACGATCAAAGAAAAGCAATCATTATGTAAGAGACCCGTTAATAATATCCCAGCAAAGGAACAAAGGAAAACTTGTAATTCAAGCCTGCTGAGTTTCTTTCTTTAAAATATAAATGCGTCTTGACGGCTAGGCAATTGGTTTATCCTTTTTCTTTCTATTCTTTTTTTAATTCATTTTTATTAAACTCTCAAATAGTTTCTCTCTCAAATCCAATTGGTAAGCCATGTTGATTGGGCAAATTCAATTTTCATTTCAATTCTTTTTGGCACTGTTCTAGCTAAGCGTTTGAGGTTTAATTTTACTTTTTTCCCGTATTTATTCCGGCATCTAACACAGATCAATTAACAATTTAATCTAATAACTTTATGTTTTTATTGTATTTTTGTACTTTAATCACTTAACTGCTAGATTATTATAACTAAAGTAATTTTTGGTTAAGCAAATTGAACTTCTCTCACCCGTTTATTAGTATTTATATCCGTACTAGCTGACCCAGACACGCGTTGCTGTGTTATAAATTAAAATAAAACCTATCCTATCTTTTAAGTTAGATCAAATAACAGATAGTTACGAAGTTTGATCAAAATCGGTTAAATAGTTTAGGAGTCCATCGCGGACAAACAACGTGTCACGTAATTTATATATATTAAGATTAGGTAATATACTTTATATTTATTTATACGTATATAAGAATGAAGCAAAAGAGGTTAACAATATGTTGATCTTGCTTAAGTTTATTGTTAATCTCAGCGGCCATTATCGTGTTTTGTGTTCTGTCATACGAATATTTTAATTGTGTGTGTGTGTGTGTAGAGCAGCGTTGCCAGACATCCCGATTTTTAAATCAAAATTAAAGGTCCCGCGCGGTACAGGCTCAGTCCCGCTTTTCGGGAAATACTCGACCGGAAGATAACTCTCAGGCTATTGTTTAAAACACCACATTTTTTTACTTTGTTTTTTTTTTATATTTTTTATACAGAAGACGAAGGTGGCATTATATAAACATAATAAAAACCCAAATAAAAAGATAAATATTTAAAAACGTCTGATTTTATGTGTCTTTTTTATTATGCCCCGCTTTCGATGAAAGAATCCCGCTTTTTTCACTCGAAAATTTAGAAAATCCCAACTTGCCAAAAAAAATCTGGCAACGCTGGTGTAGAGGAACAATTTAATCAACTTTTGTGTGTTTTCTCAGTATGAACACACAAGTAGCCAATAACTTCAACAGAAAACTGCAAATCCGTACATATTGGCACAAAAAGTGCAATGATAAATAATAGACAAATTGCATGTATTTACAGAGATAACTGATGCGAAGATGGAACTAATAACCCTATAATACCTTATGAAATTTAATGAAACACTTTTTGCTGTTTAATCATTGGTTTCTTTCCTTGGTCATTGTTTACGATTTCGTTCGGCGATAACAAATTTCCCTAAAGGCACCTGTACGAGTACAACAGGGAGTATATTTTCACAATCTTATCTTAGCGAGCGTTTTCACCTTTTTATAAACACACTCACCAGATTTGAAGTCAGCTTAAGATCAGTGGTTAAGACTGTGCATTGCTTGTAAATTAATTAGTCACTCAGGATATTATATATTTTCAAAATTCAAAATTTTATATAATACATGGATTTCTGTAGGTAATGTTATGACAAAATTATATTTTCTTTTATTCAACTTTTTTCTAATCTTATCATTAGTGAATAGAATTTTCTGCAATTTTATAGTAAAACTTAACCCTTTGGGTTCAATTGAGAGCGTGTGTATGAGTATTTTTAAACCCCGACGCGAGAGGGGTGTTATAAATTTGACCGCTATGTTTATCTGACTATGGCACCGTAACTTTTATTTGAAAGCAGGTTTCCTAGCATTGATTCTTAGAGTTAGTTAGGTCTTGTTTTAATAAAATCAGTTTAAAATGCACATAATAATAATAGTATTTCTTATATACATATATAATAAAAAAAACATCTCCGCCTTCCGCGAAAATAAACAAATACTAGGACGATACAGTCGCTAAGCATAAAGCTTCGCTAGAACCATATATCGGAGCGTAATACTAAAAAAAATCAATTAGTTTTGTAAATTTTAAAATTCCGTAAGAATGAAAACTTTCAAAAAGCGCGCGCTTTTTGTTTCAATGGGAAATCCCATAGAACTAATGTTTTTTGATCATAACTATTTTATTTTTGCGAAATTCAAAATTCGATCTCAATCTGGTCCACTTAGGACCAGTGTTGATTCGATTTCACACAAAAATATTAAAATCGGTTAGAACTCGGGAAATTATGGCATAACAGACATTGCGTCATTAAAGCTGATCCATGGGATCCAATAAATAATTATATATTATAAATGGTCGCTTTTCTATCTTGTGTTGGGGGTTATGTTATTTTTATTTGATTTTATTTAGTGTAAAGATTTTGTTATTTTCAAACAAACAAATCATACATTTGTACATATTTAAGTTTCTCATTTATATCATATTACATAAGGTAAAACAAATAATTTGGACCCCTTGATCCCCACAAGCTGATTCTCAGAACTAACAATCTGGAAACTAACCCGGACCACCTATTCCCAGGAACAATCACATTGTGGCTCGTGCCTTTCATCTATACTTTGAAACTAATAGTAGCTTTGTTAACTGTGGGAATTAAATTTCTGTATCAGTCCAAGAAATTCTGTAAAACATTAGACTAGTTTATAGATTGAACAAAAGATAAAGTTATATTTAGTGTCATAAAGAGTTTAACCTAACTTTTATACAATGTAGGAAAGAAGTAAATAGTTATACATCTATACAACCTTATTACGGTGATTTGGTTTATGATCCGTAACTGCAGTTGAAGCTTTAACTACAAAACGTACATTGGTTACTTCTATAATAATCAACTATTACTATACATGCAAATCCGTAGTATAAAACTGACATATCTCAAAAACTGGAAATGAAAATGTTCTTAGAAAAATGTCGACCTTAAATGCACCACGACAAACTACTTATATTATTTTAATTATATTAAAGTACATATCCCGTTTTACAGATACAGGAAAATTTAATGAAGTCACGTTATTTCAAAAATAGAATAGTTAGAAAGGTATAAATAACACATAGCATAAATACTTCACAAAATAAATTAAATGACGTTTGCTTAATAATATAAATAAATACAAAAGCAGTTAAAACAAAATTCAAGTTTTACTAAACAATCAAAATGCCCTTCTTAATTGGACCCATTTTTGCAAACAAGAACCAACCCACACCCACCCGGTTGGTTTCGAGTAAAACAGGCTTTTGTAAACAGAATGTGCAAAATACTTGTTAACCTCATGTGAAATACTGTAGCCTATCTAGGAATATCAGATTTATAAATGTTATAAATAATAAGTGTTTAGGTACCATGTTGTATAGTTTTCAAACTGTGGGTTGGTTCTTGTTTGCAAAAATAGGTCCAATTGTGAGTTCAAACCGTTCCCCGTTCATCCATACGCACAACATTTCTTGTCTTTATTAGTAATTGCTTTGAGGTTCAGTGCAATATGTGAATATATTTGGAGGTAAGCTTTCTCTTCAAAATTTTGTAATACAAAAGATTTGTGTCTGACCTAAAATATGACCATTTGTCACTACAAATGGTCATTTTTTTTTTTAATAAGACAGCTCGTTAGTAGTGACTAAGTACACCCAATACCGATTATTTAACGAACTGAGAAAGAACTTTGCAACTTGTATAAAAACTATATCTTAATCCATTTCACCACTACCTCCCAATTCTCGCACTTATCCACAGAATAATACTTTAGTCAGGCCTGAATATTAAAGTCCAATCTAAACCATGATTGATGAAGGATAATATCCATGCATTATCTACAGGATAGATCTGATCGTTTCTTCACTGATAAGCATAAAAATTTCTTTTTAACTATGTTGTTGTAAATGCTTGGTTTGAAAAAGGATTCCACGATATATTTTTCCAGCGCTCCAAAGCCTCTTAAGTCTTAATTTTGCTCCGAAGCTCGTTAAGAAAATGTTGTCTTTCCAATAAGCTGAGAATCTCGAGTCTTTATTTAGCTTTCTTTTGATCGTAGTTCTACTTAACCCGAACAGACCCTCTAGTATTTTTTGCTTGCAGACTGGATTTAAATCGATAAACGCCCACACAATTTGATAAGCGCTTGTGTCCTAACCTTAAACCCCTTACAGGGTAAGCTGATCCTTTTGCAATTTTCGATACTTGATTTGTCACTAAATCTATTGGTAGAATAATAAAAAGAGCGACAAATGACTAAAATAAAAAAATAAATTAATATTTCTTACACTCACACCAGTTAACCTAAGTAACCACTGTAAAGGCTTGTGTTATGGATACTAGGGTAACGGATAGATATACATAGATCATACATAAATAAAAAATATTCATACAAATATATACAAACATCCATGACTCAGGTACAAATGCTCGTATTCATCATACAAACATCTGCCCCTTCCGAGATTCGAACCCAGGACCGTCGGTGCGAAAGGCAGGATCGCTATCGTTGCACCAAACGGTCGTCAAATAAATAACTACTAACATTAATAATACTTTTAAACTGCAGAAAACCTTAAAGAAATATTTCAATAAAAACAGAAAGCTAATTATTATTTGTATGTATACAAGGAGACGCGCTTCACAAGCTAATTGAATAGCGCTGCACTTAATTAATTAAGCTTGAAAGCTCGGTTCGTTGGTTGTTCTCGGGTGTTTGGATTCAATAAAGTTATCTGTACTAAATATATACAAGATATAAAAATACGCTTAATAAAGCTACGTAGCATCCCTTGGGAAATTAATACTTATCGGATTCATTAAGAAAAATTCAATATTGTTTATACCTTTTACATGAAATCACGTAAAAAATGTTATTACTAAACATGCCAATTAATAAGCTCACGTAAGTGTTCCATGATTCATTTAATATGTAAAGGGATGACCGGTTGGTGCGACAGTAGCGATCCTACCTTTCGCACCGACGGTTCTGGGTTCGAATCCCGGAAAGGGCAGATGTTTGTATGATGAATACGAGCATTTGTACCTGAGTCATGGGTGTTTATAAATATTTCTATGAATTTTACATATCTATGTATGATATATGTGTGTCTATCCGTTCTATTCAGTCTATTCAGTCTCCGTTCGCATGACGTTGTGAACGACCGTGTCAACTGACCATATTTACTTGTAATCGTAAATTCAGTGCTTCTCAAACTTTAGCAATGAGTTATTCGTGTGGGCTGTGTGGAGATGATCTTGCTGAAGGGGTGCACTGCTCTATGTGTAAACAAATGTTACACTACCAATGTGCAGGCATGACTGAGGCTGGTTATAGGAGGCTTGGGAATGAGAGAAAACTGGCTTGGAAGTGTCAGAAATGTAAGCAACTTACTCACTCACTTACTTTCTCACTCACCACAGCCATCCAGCAACTGCGAGTTATTGGCAGAAATCAAGGCACTGGCCGCCCAATTGGCTCCATTGGTATCATTAGCTAAAGAGATCAAGGCGATTCGTGTTGAAATTACAGAGATTAAAACGCAGGTTGCAGAAATCACTACCTCTATGAGGGAATTCAATGATTGATTTAAAAGACTTGAGATTCGTCTATCGGAGGTTGAAAATGCCAAGGAGCAAATGAATAGCTTGCAAACTAAATTTGATCAAATCTTAGATCAAGCTAATGAAAAGGAGCAATGGGCACGCATGAATAATGCGGAGATCAAGGGTATACCCCAAACCCAAAAAGAAAATCTATTTGATATCGTATGTTCAATTGGTTCCAAAGCAAGCTATCATATCACCAAATCACAACTGAATTTTGTAACCCGAATTCCTACCAAGGACACTACCCAACCAAAATCTATAATTGTAGCTTTTATCAACCGTTATGCCAAAGAAGATTTTATAGCAGCCGTGAGAGAAAGAATTAAAGCATCCAAGTTAACGGCTGCTGATTTAGGATTTAAGGGGCAAATGAGTAGTGGTCGAGTATTTGTGAATGACCATTTAACTCCCCAAAATAAGGATCTTCTTACGAGGACCAAGAAACTTACATTAGAGAAGGGTTTTGCCTATACTTGGGTAAAACACGCAAAAATATATGTGAGGAAGTCGGATACGTCCCCAGTTATTCAAGTGAAATCACTAAAGGACCATGCGAAAATAGTTTAAACAAATTGTTCTATTGTAAACAATTTAATAATTTACACTCATTTTGTTTTTTCTGTAAATTATTTTTTTCATGTTGATAATGATAATGCAAAGTTTGAATGCCATCGTAAAGTACAGTGCAGATTTGCGTTTCCAACAGTGCGAATTGTGTCATCTATTGATGCTTGCTAGTTATTATAAATTCGTTTTCACCATTGTTCATTTGATAAGCTGCTGTAATTTGTGTGCGGTTGGGTTGAATATCGTATGCAGTCTGCAGTCACTTACGTACGTATTAACAGTGCAGTCGTTTACTAATGACTCTTTTGTAGTCAATTTTAGTTTTTATATTGGCGTGTTTCGATTATTGCGACACTGTCTTAACTGTGTCTTACAGAGTCTACATTATTATGTTATCTTGTTGACGGTCTATCGTTCGCATTGTATTAATAAGTTTTATATCTACCCGTACGGTTACTTATACCGTGCAATTGTAGGACGTATAGGTTTTATTATTTTCAATTTTAATATAATTATAAATATAAATCATGCTATTGATCACTTATTATTACATATCAATTTTATTAATACTCGGCATGTTTATTTGGACTTATTCTTGCTATTATTCAGCGGTTATTCGTTTCAAAAATGTTGGCTTTGAAGTTATATTACCAGAACGCTAGGGGACTGCGTACGAAGACTAGTATGTTTTATAGAAACGTAAACTTAAATAATTATGATATAATTTGTATAACAGAAACGTGGTTATTGGACAGTATACTGGATAGTGAATTATTTAATAATAAGTATCTCGTATGGAGGCGTGATCGCGATTATTCTCGCTTAGGCCAAAGAATGGGCGGAGGGGTTCTTTTGGCCATTAGAAATGACTTAGCTGTGGAGCATATGTCCGAATGGAGTAGTTCTGCAGAGGATATTTGGATTTCAGTATCAATTAAATGTAAAAAGGCGGTACATTCCTATAAAATGCATATTTGTTGTCTTTATTTATGTAAAGAACAGGGAGGTAATCCATACAAGCTACAACTTGAAAACTTCTGTGATAAGTTGAGTAATACAATATTGTCCCATCCACTTGATAAATTCATTGTTCTCGGGGATTTTAATTTCAAAGACGATGTGGATTGGGCTCACTCAGGAGATGCAAACGTCATGTTGCCTATAAACTATTCCAGTGGGTATATAACTGACTTCCTAGATGTTATAAATATATGTAACTTAAATCAGTATAATAGTGAACGTAACTCCATTGGGAGAATCCTAGACTTAGTTTTTTCTAATAGTGAGCTAACTATCGCTTCATGCGATTTACCACTTGTCCCTGAAGACCCACATCATAGGGCGTTATTAATTACAGCAGACTTTATTGAGCTTCACTCTCTTGAGGATGCAAGCTCGATAAATTTCAGATACCATCAGACTGATTATTCTGCTGTAAGAACTGAACTTGAGGGTATTAACTGGAGTGATCACCTAGGACAAGGCTCAATTGATGTAATGGTGGAAAGATTTTATAACAAACTATATCAGATTCGGGATCAGCACGTACCTCAAAAAGTGGTAAGGAATAACTCATACCCTCTATGGTATAGCTCATCTCTTATCAAAGCTATTAAAGAGAAAGCTAAGTATCATTCTAGGTTTAAACTTTATGGTAACTTATCAGATTATCGGACTTTCTCTTTATTACGTGACAGAGTTACAAATCTTGAAAATGTTTGTTTCAACAAATACATACAACGGATTGAGTCGTCAATTATCAAGGATCCAAAGGCATTTTGGAGCTATGTTAAGAGTAAGAAGGTGACGCATGCCTTCCCCAGCGTGATGTATTATGGTGGCACTTATGCAAATACTGGGGCTGACATTAGTAATCTATTTTCCCAATATTTCCACTCTACTTTTGTGGCAAATAATTTGTCCGATCAAACTCTCGGAGGCACCTCGGATATATCTAGTGCCTGTAGTGTGGGGAATGTTGAGATTGATCCGAAACAGGTGCTCATACACCTCAAGTCTCTTGACTTGTCGAAATCTGGTGGTCCAGACGGCATTCCACCTGTATTTATTGTAAATTGTGCATCTAGCTTAGTATCGCCTTTATGCATATTATTTAAGCAATCTTTAAATGTAGGAATTGTTCCTAAAATCTGGAAAGCAGCATTTATTTCCCCAATTTTGAAAAAAGGCAATAAAAACAATATTGAAAATTACCGTCCCATCTCTAAGCTGTGTCTTTTTGCAAAGATATTTGAAAAAATAATCCATCGTGAAGTATACAAAGCTCTAAGCCCATCATTCAACAATGTACAGCATGGATTTCTTGAAAAACGGTCAACAGTATCCAATTTAATAATTGCCAATGAAATTATCACCCGTGGTATGGAGAGTGGTGCACAGGTTGATGTAATTTACACCGACTATAAAAAATGCTTTGACCGTGTGGACCACTCTGTATTACTGAAAAAGCTTAATGCGGCAGGGATACACGGTGACTTATTGCGTTGGTTCGCTTCATATATTGACAATCGAAGTCAGGCTGTGGTACTTCAAGGCTATATGTCGGGATGGACTCATATCCCTTCAGGAATCCCCCAAGGATCTATTTTAGGCCCATTATTATTTGTTTTATTTATTATGGATATAGATAAATGTTTCCTACACACACGTATACTATTATTTGCTGACGACATGAAGATATTGAAGGAAATACGAGACTCGGCCGACAGTCAAGAGCTTCAGGCTGACTTGGATAGATTCGAGACCTATTGTAAACTAAATAAGCTTGAGCTAAATGTATCTAAATGCTACATTCAGTCATTTACTCGTAAACCTGATATGTTGATATGTAGTTACCGGTTGTTGGGTATTAATTTGGCTAGGGTAAGTAATATTAAAGATTTAGGTGTCATACACGATAGTAAACTGCTGTTTGATTTACATATTGACCACATTGTAACCAAAGCATCTAAAGCGTTAGGATTCATAATGAGGATATCTACTGACTTAAAATCACTCAAAGTGATTAAAATATTATACTGCGCCTTTGTACGCAGTCACCTTGAATACGCTAGTGAAGTCTGGAATCCCCAATATCAAGTGTACATATCAAGGCTGGAAAATGTACAAAAAAGGTTCCTGCGTTTTCTGGACTTTAAAGCCAAACAATATTCCACTGGCTATGAACATCGCTGCAGAAGGTATCATTTCTTGCCACTAGTTTTACGTCGCAATATTAGTGATATATGCTATCTATCAAAAATTGTCAATGGAATGATAGACTGTCCCGACTTGTTGAGCATGATTGGTCTTCGTATTAATAACTTGAAAATTAGGCAGCGCCCGCTACTTCACGTTCCGCATGCGAGAACCAATTACAGGACTAATATGTTTCTCACACGTGGCTGTAGACTGTTTAATAGGTTTAGCTCTGAGTACGACTTTGACTTACTTAACACTAGTATAGCGTCCATTAAACAAACAATCGCAAGCGCTTATTTTTCATGAGTTTTGTTAACGCTACTTTTAATGAGTGATTTATTGAATGTGGCCTTCAAACTATGTTTTGTTTTCTTTTTTTTTTGTTTTATTATTTTTTTTTGTTTTACTTCATCTTTTGGAATTGTTAACGATTATAAGTAGTTTATACATTATGTATACTTACTTGTGAGAGCTTGTTATTAACTCACTATAATAGTTATTCAATTTTAGTACTAGATCACATGTTAGCTTTCCTAATAACAAATAAAAAAAAAAAAAAAAAATAAATAAAAAATCCGTTACCCAAGTATCCATAACAAAAGCGTTACAGTGCTTACTTTGGGCTAAGCAAATTTGTGTGAATGTGAGAAATACTTATTATTATTTTAATTATTTATTTACATTGCGTGTCATATATCATTACTATCTTTTACCCGCGGCTTCGTGAGAACAGTAGAGAGACCGAGGTGTTTTGAAACAGAGGCGAGTTGAAACAAAGTCAATTTTACGGAATTTTAAATATTCAATACTAGTTTTCAAATTTCAATATTTATTGTTATTGAAATTGGAAAACTAGTTTTGAATATTTAAAATTGACTACGTTTCAACTCACCTCTGTTTCAAAACCCCTCGGTCTCCCTTTCTTATTTTCTGGATAAAAGGTACCCTGTGTGTAATTTTCTGTACTAATGGCAAAGTGTATGCAAAATTTTATGATGATCCATAAAGTAGTTAAGGCGTGAAAGTGTTACAAACTTACTTTCGTATTTATTATATCAGTTAGGACTACAAAGTTTTTAACCACATACTATATAGCCTAACATTTGCGCAATCATATGTTCTTACCATACACCAAATTTCATCGAGATCAGTCAATCCGTTCTTGACTTATAGGGAGAAATACAGATAGACAGACAAAAAATTTACAAATAATATTATTGGTTGATACTAATTACACTGATGTGTGTCATAAAAGGAATATAATATAGCCTACAGATTTATATAGTTGAATAGATAATAAAATTAATTTTAGTCGGTTTTATTGTAAATTTGTCTCGAATGAGCGCGGAAACGGATCAACCTTTTAAATTATTGATTAAGAGAAATTCAAATTTATTTTTTTAGATATATTCTATTTCTTTATTCAGCTAAGTGTTCTTAAGATAAATATATAAATATTGCTGTAGATTTTATTAACTTTACCTGTCTAGCGCTATTGACGTATGCCGCATTCAGGTCTGAGATTTGATCTCACACCAGTGTCACTATCAACTCTGCAATGAGTTATAAAAAATGGAAAAATTAGGCCAAAACTGAGTGAGTAAAAAGAAGCTCTTTTTACGCTAGATTTCTACTTTAGGCATTTGATGGATCACCTAATAAGATATTAAATGATTTTTTACAAAAATGACATGACTTTTAAAAGTTAGGACCTATTCTCGATTTAAGTAAAATTTTGAGAATTGTTTTTAAGGAAATTATTCCAAAACTCACTTTGCTGCATGGCGACGCTGTGATGTCAAAAATTTGGGTAAATTTTGTGTTTATTATTTTTTTTTGCATTCACAATGCAACGGTTGTTGTATTTATGTGCCTGTCTCTTTTTACTGTCGCTTTTTCGTTTCATCGACTTTCAAATCACAACGAACCTAAAGAAGTTTTCACTTCAAAAATATTATTAAGGGAATTGATTTAGATGACGGGGGGGATCCGAACTCGCAAGTCCTTGCAATCCAAGCGAGTAATCATCCCATCAAGCTTCCGAGACCTAGGCAGACCCGTCGGTCGGACTTTTCCAAGTATTTCTTAACAGCTTAAGTGTCAGCACACAAGCACAGTCTCTTTGTGTTCTACATACTACTATACTACTTGCAACATCGAATGTATCGAACAATCAATAAAGATGAAGCAACTATATAATTATTTTATTTTTAATTTAAGCATTTTTATATTTCAAGAAATTATTACAAGATAAAATTCAAGCTGTCTCAGGTGTCACGGGGGACCCCTAGGATCTGACCTGAGTCAAGTTGGATTACTTCTTTGGATATAAAAAATTTCTGAAGTACTAATAATATCACAAAGCATTTTTTGCCTAGCCCAGAATACGTAGATCTTTCTGGTTTTTGCAGTAGATTTAAAAATAGAAGCGTTATTTGTAATTGTTGAAATAAGTGGATAAAATAATAAATAGCTTTTTGTTAAACTTTTAGTTTTATTGATTGAGTATACGTTTTGTTACAAAAATCAAATGCAAATCAGAATCAAGGAAAAAAAAGATTACATAAATTGTGCGGGATATTTTTCCAAGACTACAATAGATGGCGCTACCTGTATCATTTACAATTTATAAGATTATAAAATTTACCTAATTAAAACAGTAATAATATATTATAAAATAAATTAACAAATTCTTTTCAACTCAGACATTTATTTAGTTCCAACTTAAATAGATATTGTCCTTAAAATAAAAAATATACATTATTGATTTTTTAAATGTTTCGGATGAGCACTTAAAGATTCACCAGACATATAGCGAAAAACTATTCAGGTAATCTAATTTTGATTCTCATTCTAGTCATTCTAGAGCAATCGTTTTCCGGTAGCTTCCATTGTAACTTGAAAATAAAGTGTGCAATATCTTCTCAAAGCCTTGAGAACCTGTTATGGCTGCAACGTGATCGAATGAACTGAACGTGGATAACGGAATAACGCACTAAGTATATGTAAATAAGCAGATATTTTCCTAGAGTTCATTGGATAGATACATAGATTTGATGTTAGCACCATGTAATAAACAAGTATTTCTTTTTAAAACAACTTTTTTAAAACAGGCTTTTTTATTACTTGTATATGTACACTCTCATACCATTTAGCTCTCGGCACATGTCCATGTTGGCTTTGGGTCATCTATCTAATCAGGCAGAATCTGCATTCATATAAAATGGAACGAACTTTATTTTCCCAAATTTTATGGAGTTGCATATGGATATTACCTATGACTCATTAAGACGAATCAAACAAGAGGAGTTACCATTGCCTCCTTCCAGCTCCAGCATCAGACCCTGGTTACCATAAACGATCAAAGTACTCGTTAATACACATCAAACGAGCCCAAACTTGATGGGTTATGTCCTTTTATTGCGGAGTTCCACGACATCATAATATTGCATTGTCACGCGATATAATATGCATGCAAAATTTCAGCTCAATCGGAAACCGGGAATTGGGTCAAATTTAACTTGCAACATTTCATTACAGACACTGGGACAGGTGAAAGCAGATAAAAGCTTTTTGAAGAATACTTCATTTCATTCTGCATAATTTATTTTATTTATTTTACTTTATTTAGAGCATTACTTATTTTTACATAATTTTACATTAAGTTTATTGACTGGAATTGCTTGCATAATTAATAGACAAACATCATTACTCTTTGCGATTCACTCTGACTTTAAACAAGCTCAATAAATAATCAAATTGGCGATCCGTTACTATTTCTGAGTAATTAAAATTTGAATCTATAAAAAAAATACAATAAAGGCACCAACTACCAAACCAAACCAACCAGCCAACAAATAGTTCAGTTATGTTATTTGCTTCCAAAACTGTTTTGTTGGAGATGAACGATTTTTTTAACTATTTGTAGAATTTGGTTTGTTTATAAAAAAATACTACCGCTGCTATTAATAAGACAGGGCACAGAGCAAGAAATCACTACGTTTTATTTGTAAGTTTGACGTTAAATTTTGCCAGTAGAGTGTTCCCAGGTTAAATTAAGTGTGTTTTACCGCGACAAAGCAATCAGGAGAAAATTACCGAAATTTCCTTTTTTCTTTTCGTAGCAAATTGTCGAAATAATTTTGAAGATTGCTATAATTATTGTTACGTGGCGTTGTGTATGAAATGGTGGCTATTATCGTGACCTAGATATGTATTTGTTCCAGGGGGAGGCGTGGACTCTGAATATTCTGTATATGTGGGCCGGTGGACCGAATGCGGGCTCTTGGGAGAAGAGCACGCTAGGACTATTGAAAGGTAAGTCTTTGTGTTGTATAAAAAATCACACGACGTTATTGTAATCTGAAATCTTTGATGTCACCCTAAAAGTATTACAAACTTTTGGAAGGTAAATGTTACCATATTTCACATTTTCGTGGAATTTATTAGTTTTGGGATAAAAGAACATTTTGGTATTTTCTCGTAAAGTTATTTATTGGAGAGGAGCGAGCGAAGCTCCCATGGATCAGAACGACGAAAAAAAAAGCGCGCGCTTTTTGAAAGTTTTTTTCTTATAGGATTTTAAAATTTACTAAACATTATGGATTTTTTTTAGTATCACGCTCCGCTCCAATATATGGTTCTAACGAAGTTTTATGCTTAGCCACTTCAACGACCTAGTATTTTTTAGAGATTATGAATTTATAGTCAGAATACAGCAACGAGGACACAGTTTTTAAAATAATTTCAATATTTTTTCTAAGGAGTGAAGACTAAGGTTTTATTTTTTGGTACATATAGAGTTGTATTAATTGTATCAAGCTTGGTTTCTTACGCTTCGCTTGCTCGACTCGTGCTTTTTTGTTACATTTCTAACCTAACGAAACTTAAAGAATTTAACCGGTTTTTGCGTTTAGAGCTTGGCTTTTATAGTAGTAAGCGGTCTCCCCACTTTTAATCAATCCCCTTTTTATAACATCGTCTATTTTGTATAAACTAACCCCAGCTCAATATTAGATCACTTGTAACTCACAGATGACCGTTTTTGATAAGTACATAAGAACTACCTGCTATTTGATATAGGGAATAAAAAGGTATTTTTGAACTCCGACGCAAAGTTTCCGAAACATTTACAATTTGATATTTCATACCAAAGTAGTAAAATTCCACCACCATACAAAATCAGTAAATTTTCCCACATTTTTCTTAGGTCGCTTTCTTTTCTGTTTGCTTGTCTGTCGTCTGTTGGAATCTTGTATCTCAATTTTGAGGCACTTCCCGACCACCTAGCGAGTTGAAACTTTCAGGGTAGCTCAGAACCTGATGACAATGCACGCTTAAACAACTTTCAACTTTCTAGGTGCACTTTCAGGTCAACTTTTGGCATCTTTCACTTTTGTATGGGGCTTATCCGATTGTTGCGTAACACATGGTTACTTCGTTGAGTTAATAATAAAAAAGAATACTAGATTTAAAAATCTAAAAATCCCACGTTTTTCAGTGACCAAAAAATAATAAAATAACCCGGCGGGGCCAAGCGAGGGGCCACTCAAAACGTGGGGGCGAATGTTACTTATGGAGATGTAATGAGATGTATGATATGCATAGATGTTGAGAGTATTTGTAAAGAGGCGCCCCCACGTTTTGAGTAGCCCCTCGTTTGTCCCCGCCGGGTTTATTTTATTCTTTTTTGGTCACGGAAAAACGTGGGATTTTTAGATTTTTTAAATCTAGTATTATTTTTTACTATAAAATATAAAAAAAATGCACCGCCAGCCCACAGACCTTAAGGTACACCTTGCCTCGTAACTAAGAATAAGTAAGAAGCAAAAAAACTAGGCGGTGGAAAGCGTGGCCGTCTACTCACTCGATGTTCGATGTTGCACGGTTCAACAACCGTCGGTCCTTAGGGAACTGAGCTTGCTTGTTCTTGCAGAAGTAAACTAGATATTTGTATTTGTAAGTAGGAAATAAAACTTTTATCTATCTATCTTTATTTTTATTTTCATTTTTTTTCAAAACACAAGTTAGCCAATATTTTGCGAAGATGTCTTAAATTTTTCCGGAGCACGTTTTCACTAACGTCGATAGGAAATTGTGCTTCCTCCGTTCGTCCTCGCCTGTCTATCTGACACGGCACTATCAAATATCGACGTTTCCTTCGCGGTTTCAATGACATCGTTTGTTATCCTTCATGATGTGATTTTATATTTCTGGATCCGAATTCACAGTGGTATAGATATCACCTCAATTTTATTTATAAGATATGAAGCCAACTTATTACTAGCTAGGCGTTTAGTGACACTTATTAACTATAAAAAAGTGTTTAACAAATAAGTAATTGAGCAGAATTTATTTTGAATCTAGCTTCTTACAGTTTAAGTAACATAATGAGGAGATATGAGGGAAAGAGCTATGCTTGGTGCTTCCTTGTTTAATAAAATTCATAATGAGGACATCCGAAAGAGAACCAAATTGACCGACATAGGATTTCAACTCGCTAAGCTGAAATCCACATTTCTCGTAGAACTAATGACCGTTGGGGAAAAAAGTTCTCGAGTGGCGACTCAAAAGACGACTCGGAATAGGGAGGTCCGCACTAGGTTGGCTAATGACCCGGTTAAGGATGCGAAAAGCCGATGACTGTTAATTGCTAACAGCCTCTTCATGTGGCACTCTAACGACGCGGGCTATGTCTATTAGTGTAATGGTAGTGGCTAATGATGATGATGAATGAAGAATACTGTTAGCGCGATCGGTCTACTATTGCGCATGTCGAGCAATTTTTGGAAGAGCTTAAATTTTCTTTAGGACCTGCGTGGTGCTTAAGGCTCGTTCTATCTATTGTTCTCACCCAAACTGTAAGCCTATGCCCCTGCAGTGAGGACTGATCATCACCATCATCAGCATTATCATACATGATGACGAGATGATAAATAAGACGCCAAATTTGATGTTGTTAGATGTTTGTTTTAGTTCTCTTTTTGTATTTAATTCACCATATTAGTTCAACTTTAAAAACACAATTAGAGTTTAAATTAAGCAGATAACCGAAAACTAACTTGTGCTTACACTACAATTTATAATTGTTAAATTTGTATCTTTGATGTTTCATATTTTAAAGTGTTTAAAACAGATTACTGCAAAATATTAGGTCGGGGAAAGTCTTTTCCCATATAGTATATATATACGTGTAATAAAATATTTTTGGCTGTACTATTTGTATCTGGCTGGTTTTCAAGACATTATAAAGGTGACATTTTAAAAAAAGAATAAGATTAGGAAAATTTTGTTTCCCACTATTTTTCATTTGTTTTTCTTTCTGTCAAAATGAGCAAATTGAATGAAGAAATTAGATACATTTTATTATAAAAAAGGAATCTGAACCTAATGCAGTGTCAATAAAAGTAGCACAAAGTTGGTTTAAGCGTTTTCAATCCGAGAATTTTGATGTCAAAGATGTTACGGATAAAATGGACGCTATTTTTGAAGACATAGAGCAAGTACGGCATATCAGCAGTTACGACATAGCTGAAGAACTGGGAATTGACCATAAAATAGTTTTAACCTATTTAAAAAAAGCCGGGTACAGAAAAAAGCTCGATATTTGGGTACCACATGAGCTCACTGAAAGAAACCTAATGAACCGTGTACTCATTCGCGATTCTTTATTGAGACGTAATGACCGAACCATTTCTAAAGAGATAACTGATAAGAGATAACTGGTGATGAAAAGTGTATCACGTATGACAAGAAAGTGCGAAAAAGGTCGTGATCAAAGGTCGGTCAGTTTTCACAGATTGTGGCAAAACCTGGATTAACTCGCAATAAGATGATACTTACTGTGGGATTGGAAAGGCATTGTTCATTATAAGATTTTACCGCCTGTCAGAACCATCTATTCAAATCTCTTGTCCCAACAACTGATGAGATTAAAGCAAGAAGTTGAGAGAAAGCGACCGGTATTAATTAATAGAAAGAGTGTGGTCTTTCATCACATCTTTAGCCACTTAGCAAAAATTAAGAGAGTTTGGCTGGGAAGTGTTAATGTATCCGCCATATAGCTATGACCTTGCATCTTCAGATTTCCACCTGTTCCGGTCTCTTCAGAATTCTTTAGGCAGTGTCAAGTATACATCAAGAGAGGACTGCCAAAACAACTTGTTGCATTTTTTATCAGAAGTCCCAAAATTCAACAACAATGGGATCATATCTCTAACTTCAAGATGGCAGAAAGTCTACGAACAAAATGGAACATATATGCTGTTATTAAATGTAAATTAACTTTGAAAAAAACATGTCTTTAATTTTTTATATAAAGAAAAGGAAAAATAAACTTTTTTCCCCAACCTATTAAAAATAGGATACGGTAATTAAACGAAAAACGTCTACTGTGAAGAAAGACTGATAAATTCTTTTTACAAAAACGAAACTAATTATTAGTGACCAATGTTTGTTTTTCACTCGTATTATCTGACCAGAATTAAACTTTTCTATAAATGTGCTTGCCTACAAAGAATTTCTCGTGAAGGGCACATACTACGAAAAGTTGATGACTAAGTTACTGCTGAATCACACTGAACTTCAGCAGTTAATCAGAGGCTAATTTATAAACACGATGACCTAACTATGATTGGGCACTTTTTTGAGAATCGCTGAATCGATGTCTTGCTACTGCTTCGTCATCATTTTGTATACTTAGATCAACCTACTAATATATATATGGTACACATTATCGTAAAATATTTTTTCTTTGGTTCCTTTTTAATTGATTCCGATTCGTACAGTCGCCATCAGATATATTGTAGCAAACTACGGATTCTAATTTATTTAACCCGATCAAATTTTAATAAGTTCTTTACACCAGAAGTTAACATTAATATCTGAACATGTATTTCTCCCTCTTAATAACTAGTTAAATTTCATTATTTATTTACAAACGACTTGTCGAAATTAAGCTACAAGAAGACTCATTCTTTAAACCCAAACTTATTAGTCATGTTTAAGCATCAAAATAAACAAGGCGTTTTATTATTTAATAAGCGTCGTTTTCTCTGAAAAATAATTAGCGCTTTCTCTTGCTCCTTAATTAGCCGTATTACCCATGAATATGGTCATGTCTATTTAATTTATAAGTCAAAATTAAAGTTTGTTTATTGCTTTTTATATATTATACCTTATTAAGTTATACCGAGGACCATTCATAAAAATTCAAATTCAACTGTTGAGTTAGAAAAACGTCAAAAACCAAAAACCAAGTTACGAAAGAATGCATTAGCAACATTTTATTTAATTAATTTTTATTCTATTTAATTTTCTTACAGATACAATCTAAAACCGGAATCAGATTCGCTGGTACACACACCGCGACTGGGCCTGCAGAGACGACCAGTTCAATGCCGCAGCAAAGATGGTCGATTCGTTGAGAATATGTAAGTAATATTTTAAAAAGATACCGATGTGTTTACAGATGTACAGATTTTAGGTACAGTAAAGTAAGTTTGTTTGCACGTCACACCACGTCACGGCACGTTAAATGACCGGCCCATATATTGTGCATCACACTAAAAGAAAACGCCGTGAAATGTGCTGCCTTCTTCAGTCTTTCTAAAAGGGAATGAGACACGTTTAACTCACCCCTTTCCTGATCTGACCACATTTCCTCTCCATACTTTGTCAGTGGCTTCGGTCAATGATGTTCTCGTAAAAGGGGAGTACTACCTCCTTCGATTTCTTGATACCTTGCCATACAACTTTTAACAGGCAGCGATAGTTGCAAAACGCCCCACTAGAGCACGAGGCTACGAAGATTATACCGAACACAAATAAAGGTAGACAGTACTAGTGTCCTCCACACCGTCCGACTCATGGCTTAATGGAGCTGGTTCCTTAGTTTTGGAATAAAGCTGATAAAAAAATGGCAAATTTTTAACATGCAAGAAAGATTGGCTCTGAAAGTCACTTCTCGTATTCATTTTTATTACACAGTTCAAATAGAACTTTTATAATACATGTTGGTTAAAAATCAAAACAACCTGGTATAGCTGCCTCAAACAACAGTAAAATTCTCAACTTTTATTCAAATGAAACCATAATTTATGCATCTCGAAGTAGGAACAGCGAACGGCGACCAAACCTTGCTCATATTATATTTGCTTCTCTGTTGCGAAGGACACGGAAAAGCTTCGTTATTAAAATAAAGTACGATTTTAAAACTAACAATTGAGTTAGAGTTTTTCTTTGTACAGTGAAAAAGCATTACGAAAAGATCCGTAAAAATTTAACTCCAAATTATCTAGTTAGATATCAAGGTCATTTCTTCGCACGAATTCTCGTTGAAAAACATCATATCAGTTTTAAAACATTTATAGTGGAATGTAAGTACTGGATATTAAGTAACACTGCTGATCACCAAACATTCTAAAACATGATTTCTTAAAAAAATCTCTACAAAACAAGTCATTCCAGCGCGTACTTCAGGCTAGGGTTCTTTTAAATTTTACAATGCAGTAAACACATCAGTAATATTGCGGTTAACCTCTCGTGGTAAGCTGAGTACTTGTTTTACATGGTAGTAAATGGGCGAGGATCGAACTAAGCCCGCTTTGGCTAAAGCTGTTATATCAACCGACGGGCTAGCCCGTCCAGCCGAAATCTCCAGAAAGTTCCTAGAGGGTTTTTACATTATTCACTTTTCATAAAGTATAACCCTTTTTTAATATCCTACAAAATCTCATGAGAACTTAAAAAAGAAAATTATGAGGAAAAAAACGGAGCCACAACTGTGTTATAAATGCCAACCTCTAATATATTTTAAGTTACTACATACCATGGTTAATGAAACCCTTTTCCGTTATATTCATTCCATTAAATTTATTGTTCCCGGTGGATTTATTTAAATGTCTAGTTCCGTAATAACTACGAAGGAGACAGAATCAGCCTCACCATAGTGGGATAACAATTAAAATTTATTACGGTTAATGTTTCATTAATATGTTACATAATTATAATTTTATTTCATGTGGTAGGAAAAAAAAGATCATTTAATGAGTATGAAAAGGTTATGCTTTTATTAACGAGATCGAAAAATAAGAATTATCTCTTTACTTCTTTGTCGAAACGAAAATTCATCGCAGATTTGAAGATGGCAGTCAGACAGAAAAATCCTGAATTGCGTAATAAGCATCGTAATAAGCTTATATCTAGCATGATTGAATAGAAATTACTAGCTTATGTTATTTAGTTGAGTTCCTATGTCTCTTAAAGATGGTTAAATAATGTAGAAACACTATTTAAAGTCGTGTTTTTTATAAGGTTTTAACAGCCTCCCCTTTGCACCTGTCTTTACTTGTTTTCTAAAGTCTATTTTCTCAAAGAATTTTTATGTCAGTCTTATGTCAGTCAAACGATTTGAATTTTTATCACAAAAGTGTTAATTATTAACTTTTACAGTGATTTGCAGTCATTTAAAGTAGGATAATTGGTCTTCCAGTTTATTAATACTGTGGTGATGGCCTCAAATTTAGCCATTAGAATTAACCGATGAAGTAGGAATCTTTTGAATTCAAATATTCAACGTTGAAGATCTTTGTTTTCATTAAATAACATCAGTCATTTTCAATCTACGCAGTTTAGTGCGAGATTAACCATGACCAAACCTGAAACGAATTATCTGTTTGGCACTGTTTTACTGTACCTCCAAATCACTGGCCCTCATCTGCACTTTAACCGATTCGTTGCTACATACAATTACGGAAACGAAGGTTACGAACTTGATTTACGTGAAAAATGAAGATAAGTTTTATTCTGGGTTGATTTCCCTAAAACTTGATTTCAAGGAGTTATCACCGATTTAAAAATGACACGGTTTTTCAGTGGCTAAGTGACAGGCGTGCCATCAGCAACGAATCGGTTAAAGTTGTCAATAAGCGAGAGTTACCAACCGTCCTATTTTTACAGAACATCTCCTGCTTTTTGAAATGTCCTGGTTTGAGAAGTCCTAGTTTTAAATAGCGTTCTGGACGTTAAAACGTTCTGGTAACCATAAATACCGAGGAATACTGATGATGTCCAAAATGTAATAACATTCATTAATTAGATACTTATAAATAATTAGATACTTTAAATTTAAAAATATTGATGGGTATTATACACTTTATCTTTTTTTTTCCTAAATATACATTTTTTATCGCTTTCTTTATTAAAATTGGAGATACTTTGATTACAGAAAGTGTAAATATAGTAAATAATTTATTTTTTTCTCTAATTTCATTGCGTGGCTCTACTGTGCATATACTACGTCGTATTTTGAAACCGAAATTTTCCTTCTGATATAGTTATCAAAAGGGATAGGAACCCTACAATAAGCAAATAAATAAGTAAATTTAAATAATAAATTCACTCATAGAAAATTATATTAAAATTGTTATTTAATTGGCATGATATCAAAGGAACAAGGGAATTACAAAGCTAAGTATATTAAGCTTTCATTATGAACACCTATAATAGCGACAGGGCCAATTATAAACGAATATCAGCTAATTAGCGCTCTCTGTGGTTACATTCTATCTTGCAGATACTGAATGGAGACGAATTTAAGCTATTTCGTATTAAAACTATAGTTGTCTGCTCGTTCACAAGTCAGAGGAGTTTTTCGGTTTATAAAACCGCCGCTAATTCTCTTATTTTTTTAGGTATACTTGTACACTCGTTGTAAATTATCACAAATTAATGTACCTTCATAAAATTGTAAAGTAATAATCGTAATGCTCGCACTTTTAAATAAATATTGAACAATGATAAATAACACAATAACAACTAAAATAAGATACAGTTTATACTGTGACAAAAGCATGTTTAATTAAGAAACTACAAATTCTATATAATTTATCTGCTTTGAGAAAAGCAAAATCTAGCTCATATAATGTAGATACGAGAAAAATTTGTCTTTCTTTGTTCTATTTTAGTGACATAATGAATTTGAATTTTAATATACTATACTTTTACTGACAATGGTCCATTTATCGACTTGTTTGTTGTAGGTGGTAGTTAATTTTTTTATTTTTGAATTTATCCTTGTCTTTTATCGTCATGAAAGATGGTTTAAAGTCAAGATCAGTACATGTATTTAAGTTATAGGTCGGCTTAAATTTTATATAGATTTTTTTTCTTATTTCGTAAGGGCTGAATCGTTAATGCCTCTTTTATTTTATCTTTCGCTGTGACTATCCGGGTGTAAGTCATTAGAGCTCTAGAAACGCCATCCGACCTCAGAGTAGCGGCTTTATTCAAACTTGAAAGCACATCTTACACGCAGCCTTAATGTCCTGTATGTACATATCCTTATACAGGTAAGTTGACAAGCACACAAAAAGAATTGCTTAAAAAAAAACAGATGTCAAAACAAAAAACAGCCAGGCATACACTATCTTATATATGTATTAGAAGTGTGTCGTTCTTTAAAGATCCGACTCTGTGTTCCAAAACATGAATGTGATCCGAATGTATGAGAAGCGGAATGCGCGCTTAGTTACTTTAAGAGACATATCAGAATTTTTTTTTTGCTATGCAAATAATAAATGTACTTACTTGTATATAATATGACAATCATTGTATATAAAATTGACTTTTTAATACGCCAGCTAGATAATTTGGTTAATAATACTAGCCGTCACTCCTAAGCTAAGGAAAAAACCGCTTTTAACTTTTCTTATATCTATTTATTGCAAATTATATTGTTGTAACGATATTGATATATAAATAAATCTCAGATAAATTTCACGTCTGATACAAATTTCGGTGTGAACGAAACTCTATGATAAATACTTCCATTTTCATGAATGTTCTAAATGAAACATCTCCATAACTTTGAACGATTACAGATGCAAATGTTCCAATCTGTTTACCGATACATTTTTGCCACGACTAATATCTATGGACTTCAGCTTACCTGACCATAAACCTACTACAAAATAACAAAATACGAAGTAAATATTAATGTGTTTAATTTAAAGATAAAAATCAATTGTGGAAAGACATGGTTGTTAAGATAACGCTGCTGTATAACTTATAAATTTATAAAACAAGTGCGAGTCGGACTCGCGCACCGAGGGTTCCGTAAAATATATTTATTATATGATGTGACCAAAAATTTACGGTTTTCGCAATTTTTCCTTTATCTGTGCTATAAGACGTTGCTTTGTACCAAATTTCAAGATTCTGAGTTCACGAGAAGTACCCTGTAGGTTTTATTCCCTTGCGAGTGTCGAAAATTTGCGGATTTTTGCGGCATAAACGGCTGTATCTTTTGATTGCGTTGGCTTAGGTGTTTGAGTTTTTCACAGCTCCAAGGGACAGTAGACCTGAGTATTTGATATAAATTTCAGCTTGATACGTCCACGTGTTCCTGAGAAAAAGGGTCTTGACAGACGGACGGACGGACAACAAAGTGATCCTATAAGGGTTCCGTTTTTTCCTTTCGAGGAATGGAACCCTAAAAATAATTGTGTCTTTTATATGGTTTTGGACGGTGTTCGTGCTTATATAACTACTAGCGGCCCGTCCTGGTTTCGCACGGGTGGACATAATTCTTTAAATTTTTTCTAACATTAAATATAGCTTATGTTACTCAGCGTGAATGTAGCTTTCCAAAGGTGAAAGAATTTTTGAAATCGGCTTAGTAGTTTTTTGAGTTTATTCATTGCAAACATACAAAAATACAAATCTTTCCTCTTTATAATATTAGTGTAGATGTGCATATATGCATTGTACACTAATTTTAAAGTAAAAAAATATATATACTTTGCAAGGTAGTGCATAAATAAACTTGCTGTGTAAACATGTTTAGGATATTAACCTATTTTAAAACTATAGTGCTTGTACTAATGCTTATTGTATTGATTATGTGGTTGATAAATGTATGTTTTATTACCTAATAAAATAAACAAGAGAAAAACATCTGTACTTATTATTATATAAAAAAAATAAAAAAAGGTCTTAACCAATGTAATATAGGTACTTCTAAACTTTTTAATACAGGAAAATATCGTGTCTGTACATTGAAGATATAACAGAAAAGACAGTTGGGATAAGTTCTGGGACGTAATCTGAACTAAAACCGAAAAGATTTGTGTCTTTTTTTTACAATTTATTTACTTGGGGACCAATTTCAAATCGTAAGTCAAATTTCATAGCATTTTGGTCAGTAGAGTTAGATATACAACTTGACCTCTCGTAGTTCTAACCTTCATACAATGAGGAGGCCATTTAAAATGGCCGTTGCGAGCAGAAGTTACCTTTAACCCAATTATAGTTCCTGCTTCCCTACACAAGCTGGAAGTACCTACACCAGTGAATGTGGTAATAGTGTTAACTCGTTAAAAAAGAAGCGACAAACCGAAAACTACGCGTTTGAAATCGCAGGCAGAAGTTAATTATTTATACTAGCGGCCCGTCCGGCCGTTCTTTGAATTTTTTCTATTATTAAATATTTTTCCGTTAGCGCCATCTAGCGTCCGGTAGATGAACTACTTGCGGTTAACGTGTTGCTATGGTAACGCATATACAATGAAAAAAGCGGGGAAAAGAGCGGACAGACAAACACTCAAACCACTGTGATCTTAGATTATAGATTATTGGTATTAATTTTAAATAAGAAGATAAGAAAAATCTTGAATCTGGCTGGTTTTCTCCTCTCCCTCGTTTTATTATATCTAAAGCTTAAAAAGTTTCTGCTCAAGGCTTAAATTCAAGTTGTAAAACTTTTCGGTCTATAAGTAGGTCGGTTTGCAAGGCAATATTGATCTAATGACAGTCCCAACTTTACGAGAAAACTTCCGAAATATGCTGAGCGGTTTTAAGATCATCAATTTTACATAACGGCTCCAATGCGATGAAACTTACTTGACCAAGTCTTCCTTCACATTTTAAGAGTTTTCTTAAGTTTCAGTTATGATCATACTATAATTATTATTTTGCTTTATCCATCACTACATTCTATAGAAAAAAAATCCGTGTCTTTATACATCTAGAAAACATTTAAATGTTAGTGTGTCAGTCTTTTTATTAAAAATTGTTAATGTTTTATTAAATTCTGTAGCTCTTGTATCAACCTGCGATGCAAGATGTGGTTTTGCAAGATAAATAATAAAAAATAAACTATCTTGGCAAACCCAAAAGGTTGCCAATATCGATCTAACTTTTATTTGTTTTTCCAACGGTCAACTGAACGTGACTTGCTCGTGGTTCAATAATGCAAACAATCTATTTTTATTGATACGAACCCCAACAAGAAAAACAGATGTAAACAGGATATACCTTTAATTTATGTCGCATTAAAATCAATAGCAATTTGATGGTTTTTATTCCTTAGTCTTACTCAATTTTCTATATGTCGAATATAACGTAATAAAACTACATTTTACGGAGACGAAGTCGCGAGCGTTAACTTGTTATTAACATAAGGGGAAAAACTAAAAGTTTTTCAATATTTATATCAAGTTTCTAGTATGCCTGTTCTAGATCAAACCTTGTGCTTCAAGTGGCTATTTTAAGAGATTGCTATATCACTGTTACCTATATCTATAAGTACAGAGCTAACTTCTTTGATTTTAAAGAGCACGTGAACTTAATAGATAAAATTAAAAACACTACTTTTTACACTATTTTATTCCAGGTATTGCGGCTCGGCTCTAGGTAAGGTTGGCACCCTTAGGGTGTGCGTGATGAAGGAAGACTGCTCGTTAGGAGAATGGCTTCCATGGAGACCACGTGCCGATGGTGCCCTGGTGCGCACTCGCCGAGTGAGAAAACTACCACAAGGTTAGTTAGCTAAAGCTTGTTCAGCCACTTTTGCGCAATCGCACAATCAAATAAAACCGGTTTTACCAGATCCACGATTCTTATTATATTTGTTTAATCCTGAAGTTTCCTATGATTACGGCTCCTGTAGAGGAGTTAAAGCGCCAGAATTAAACATCAAAATCTGAAATAAACTCATGTGAATCTGGTGTGGATGTGTCAAAAGTATATAAAATTTTAAAAATAAAAGATTTTACAAAGTTAAGACAATTTACCCTCTTGTTAAAAAGGATATTGGAAATCAAATAATATTTTTTTAATAAACCATGTCTTTTGTAATCCGTCCGCTTATATGAGAACTGTTGTAGAAATATACAATAAACAAAACATAAAAAATCAAGTTAGTTCCATAGAGATAAAACTAACACACTGTTACCTTCTATTGATGTGTCCAAAGGTCTTGTTGGTAAAGCAAAAGGTTTAGTACTGAATTAAATAGGTAATATAAAACTAAATGCATAATGTAAAGCGATATCCCTGAGCGCGTATGTACTTAAGACCAGATTCGGTCCTAAGTGCTGGTACGAACACTTCATCTTTTTATTTTTCAACAGAAATATATGCTATCAAAAAAGTCCTCCCTGATTTCTAAATTATATAGCCTCTGAAGATCTACATTTATGCCACTAAAGAAATAATTCAATTTCTTAAACTGAATCATTGCCACCAAAGTACACTCACGAGCAATAAGATTTATACGCCGTGGAACAATGTCACATTATTTTTTTCTATATTGTGGTCTCTTTGCTTTCGGACGTTTTAGTGAGACACGGTTCTACGGTGAACACATCCTATTGCTCATCTCCGTACATAGTTACAGCCAATCAACTCACTGTAAATTATAAGGTGGTGGCAAGGAATGTGACGTTGTGGAAGAAGTAAAACCCGCAGCGTTGGAAGCGAGCGCCCACTGGACTCCTGGGCCGTGGGGTACGTGCAAAGTGGCCGTGGAGCAGACGGCCACTCTCCTACCCGGTAAGTTACAGCATCAATTAAAAAGAATAATTTATAGTAATGTTACGTTACTTATAACAGATTTAACCTTTAAATAAATTTTCAAAGTATTCTCTAAATTGTGTTGACATCTATATGTAATTTTTTATTTAAATTAACTATTGTTTCTTGACATGCTTTAATTAAATTGTAGGTTTGATTTTCTTTGGCCATTATTGTTCGAGGAAGCTCCAAGTAACCATTTCGTTATTTAGCATTGTAAATCTTTGTATATAATATTAGATTATAAAGGTAATTGCTCGTAATAGTATTTTTAGGTATATAGATAAAAGTAATTTTCTTTCAAATTCTTACTAAGGACTAATGAGCAGATATATCGCTGGTTTACGAGAATAGTGAGGGAACCAAAAACTTTTGATTTTTTTGAATAAGGTTTTCAAGTTTCTTATTAAATCAAAAAACCAAAAACCAAAAAATGTAATTGTATCTCTGTCGAGCAAACGGTGGCGCGATTACTGCGGTGCGTCTCTGTTCACGATAAAATATCAAAGATATGGCATACTTAGTTCAATTTGTCAGATTTTTGAGTTGCGTCGATATTCTCGCAAATCAGCGATATGTCTCGTTTTGGCTAGTTCACTATTTTTGTTTAGCATTAATCATCATTGTACTCTAGACTTGTAACATATCTCTGAAAGTTTGTGATGGGCTATTAAATATTACGTAAGATTTTACTAAACTTTATTGTGAGCTGTAGTACTTCCTAATATCAATTAAATATAGAAAAACCTTTTTATAGAGATGTATTTATTGACACATTACATTTCTTATTTTCTTTGTTTCATCATTATTGTCTTTCTTTCATCAAAAGTGACCTCTGACGATGACAATGATGACGCCGATGACAACGACGCAATATACGACGAAGAAGACGAAGAAGCAGATGTGGACGATAGAGAATCGCCAGAGCCCAGCTGTGGTGGTGGCGTACAACGGCGTGACGCGACGTGTGTACGCGCCGATGGCAGACCTTTGCACCCAGCTCAATGTGCTCACGCGCCTATGCCGACCCTAGTGCAACCGTGTGAGGTAAACACTTCTATAAGTCATCTCATGCTAAGGACATGGGTCCAAGGCCCAATGGCGGCAACTTATGAGAAACGTACTGTTGCTTAAAAAATTGAGATAGTTTTTTCAGTTTCTGATTATTTTCAAACAACTCATAATTATAATCGAAGATTGTTTACGCTGGAATACTATTTCTTTTTTTGCCTGCAGGTGCCTTGTCCTCGTGACTGCGAAGTTGGTGAGTGGAGTGACTGGGGAGCTTGTCAACCTACAGACGGTTGCCCGTTGTTTCCAGTACAGCAACTAACAACCACTGGTTAGTGTACAGAATATGATTGTGGATTTCTCAAATATCAACTACTCATGTTTGTTTGGTGACAATGAATAACATTCTTTTATTTTGATTTAACCAATTATCTGTTGTTCAAATTCAACATATTTATAATCGTGTTGACAAAGAAGTATTTTATTTGATTACAAAATGTAAAGGCAATGGCAATATGTTTTATGACATTCAAAGGCAATAAAAACCATTTAAATTACAATGAACAATAGCTACACGACTTAAGGTGGGTACAATTCTCTATCTTTTGTCACCATTTGCTCGTGTCGAAACCTACTTACTAAACTCCATTAGAAAGCTGAATAATAGATGTAACATCTTTGTATTTATCATTGGTCGTAATAAAACGTGAAATGGACAGGCTACAGCGTACGGCGGCGACGAGTGGTATCAGCTGCATCAGGGGGCGGAGCACCCTGTCCTCCCTTAGAGGAAAAGCGCACGTGCTCGACGCCCCGCTGCGCCGCGTGGAAGGCCCTGCCATGGGGGCCCTGCGTGCTAAACCAGCCTCACTCTCTTTGTGGACCTGGCAAACGAACAAGAGAACTCAGATGCGTTGGTCACGATGGAGTAAGTTTATATTTGTCTATAATAAGAATATAATATTTCTCACATTCACACCAATTAGCTTAGCCCAGAATAAGCACTGTAAGTCTTGTGTTATGGCTACTAGGATAACGGATAAACATACATATACGATACTAAGAAATATATATATAAATACACACGACTCAGGTACAAATGGTCGAATACATCACACAAACGTCTGCCCCTTCCGGGATTCGAACCCAGGACCTTCGGTGCGAAAGGCAGGATCATTACCATTGCACCAAATCTCTTAACAAGTGCATCTGATGGAAACTTTAGTTATAATCACCTATAAATTGATTTGGTTGACATAAAAGTACTTTGCAGTAGTAAGATTTTTACGTTAGAATCTCATCTTTGGTGAAACTGTAATTTAATTCTTATGATTTCATTTTTTACTCAAAACACGATTTTTATATTGCACACCACAATATTTCACAATTATTTAAAATAATTATACAAAATACTTATAAACGAAAGTATTAAAGACAGGAAAACTTATTAATAAAATAAGGTCTGTAACAAAAGTTTTAATTTTTATTTCCAAAATACTTTTTTTAATCAATGAACAAAACAGAGATTTTTTAAGTTAAAGTACTTAATATATTTAATATATTCCATTCAATTTTTTACTCTTAAACAGAAAGAGGCTCAGCGTGCTTGGTGCAGTGGCAGCGGTGCTCCCGCGCGTACTGAACGATGTCGCATAGCCTGCGCCGGCGACTGCGTCGTGTCTTCTTGGGGGTCCTGGTCTCCATGCACGGCGCCTTGCAGCTCACCTTCTCACCCTCGGCCTACCAGGACTCGAAGGCGGCACATACTGGCACACGCATCACCTGGTAAACCCATCTCTAAAGTTACACTAGCAACCATTTCCTTTATTACCTTTGTCATATGCCCATCGATATCTTACTGAATAAACCTGTTATATAGTTTAAAACCAGCACCACGATTCCGTAATACACAATTTCACTATCGAGCTTCAATAATTTGAATATTTGACAGAAATGAAATAATCATAAGTTTATAAATCGGCGATTCATTTTACTCTGTAACGTCGTAATAGATATTTAACAAATGTCAAACACGTCGAAGCATTGAAGTCTGACAGTGAGATTGTATTTTCCAGAGTCGACACACAGAAATCTTGCCCTTAGAGTCTGTAATCTATAATCTAACTAAGATCACAGTGGTTAATGTGTTTGTCTGTCCTCTCTTTTTTCCGCTTTTTTCCATTGTATATGCGTTACCATAGCAACGCGTTAACCGCAAGTAGTTTGTCTACCGGACGCTAGATGGCGCTAACGGAAAAATATTTAATAATAGAAAAAAATTAAAGAATTTTGCTAGTATTGTATTATTAAAATATAGAATTCGTACATCACAATGTACAACATTTGCTGTATATACATTTGTGAAGTGATATGGTTTCACTTATATCTTAATAGAATATTGTGCTATACAATAACCTTTCATATGCCAATAAAAATAAATTACTATGTCTGCCTTGTCTCTTGTATAAAAATAAAAGACACTTACACAATAGTCATCAATACAAAATATAACAATGACTAAACGTTAACAATCTTTTAGTTGGTTGGCCATGCCCGCCTGAAGACCAGCTAGCTCAGAACGAGTCATGCAATACCCATGCTTGTGCAACGTACTCCTGGTTGGCCACTCCTTGGGGACCCTGTGAAAGAAGACGACAGGACTATATGCCTATCACCAACTACACTGACTTAGCGGTACGAAACCTTTATAAATGAGTTAACAATAAGTCACCCTATTCTTATAATATCGATAGTACAAAACTTCATTGATATAATAAACATACCTGTGAAGATTTTTATCCGACTACACAAAAGGAGGTTATAAATTAGATCAGTTAGTATGTCATATTGACAGAACTGCACAGTTTTTGAATGCATTAGTCTATACCAGCTTTTAAACATGGTCACTTTTCATGGGTGTATGTTTTTATGTTTGTCCCTGCATATCACAAAACTTTTCAATGTCGCATTACAAAAATTCCTCAGCCCCAATATTTGGACAAAACGTCACTTATATTTGACAAGCTGTCATTGAACTCAAAAATCATCAAAATCGGTTCAAAAGTAATCGGCGAACAAACATAAAAAAAAAAATATACGGTCGAATTAAGTACACTCCTTTTTTTGAAGTCGGTTAAAAATAGTCGGCATATCACCATCATAAATTACAGTTATAAAGTCGGGTCAATTATTTTGATTTTTTTTAAATTTAGAATGGGTTCGCTCTTGTTCCCAAACAAGCCCGGGGGCAGAGACAGAACCTATGATGCAACTAGCTAACGCAGAAGGTTCCTATTCACTCTGGCTTTAAAAACAGACGGGTTATAAATACTCCGAAATACAGATGCAGGAAGGGAGTTCAACTTAATTACTTTCTTGTACATTACAACTGAGTCTTTACTTCTTTGTTTAGGATGGAGAAGTATTAAATGAAATTGACGAGGAAGAACCATGCGTTGAGGAAGGGGAGATGACACGCGACGTAATGTGCGTTCAGAATAACGCAGACGTAGTGCGAGAAGCTTTGTAAGTGTTTTGCATCTTTAAGTAAAAAGTAGTGATATATCACATTTTCTTATACTTTTTAATAACTGAGTTCTGGTTAGTATATCGGTTAGTTGAACTGTCTGCGAAAATTACTGGTGTAGATTTGATTCCCACGAAAAGTAGTTTCTTGAAATATGCGATTGCATTTCACTCGAAGCCTTTATGACCGTTATTAAGTATGCGTTAACTTGTTTAGATTTAAATTGTCAGGAAAAAAAATACGTCAAAAACATTCTACCGCAAAAGTTATTTGAAAGTAGTGTCTATAAAAGCACCTATTTAACAACTTTGTCACAATTTAGTGTTAATTAAAACGGGAATATTTTAGTATTTTATCTACAAACTTTATATATTTTCTTGTCCAGGTGTGCTCCTCTACACAGACCAGTGTCGCGCCGGGCTTGCACGGTGCGATGTCGTCGCGGTTGCCGTGTTGAAGCCTGGTTACCATGGTCACCATGTCCAAATTCTTGTGGTAAGGTTTCCTTAAAAGACGACTTAATCCAAGTTACTATATTTTTAAGATATATCTAAAGATAGCGTTAAATGTTACGCTATTTTTCCTCTGCAAAAGCAAAGAGTGCAAATCCTCTACAAGATTATGAGATTAATTAACGATTACAGTGACTTGGTTGATATCCACACCGATTCATATGACAAGATCAAATTAACCTTTACCAAAATCTGAGTTTTTTAAGCTATTACATCAAGTAATAATGTTTTATGTATATAGAAATCTGACTATAACTCATAAGTTTCTTTTTTGCATGTTGTGTTCACTTTAAATAATTTTCGCGTTCAATTAAATTAATTTTGCCTTAATATGGTATGTAGAATTAATGTACACTAACGCTGATCAAATGAATAAATGAATTAATGTTATATATCGTGTGGTGTGTATGTTGTGAACAGACCCTGGCAAACAAGTGCGCGTGCGCACTGTCCATGGAGGGCCTAACTGCGGCCCCAGACAGGAGACTCGCGATTGCCCTATGCCACGGTCGTGTCGATCGCGGGACGCCGCATGGGTCGCCGGCGAATGGAGTACCTGCCGTATGCCACCCGGCCTGCACTGTGGCGCTGGATACCGAGTCAGAAGTCAGTTATTAATCGCCTTCTTAACATCTTACCGAATGAATTATTATACAAGATACAGACAAAGATAGAAGCTTAGATGGTGAACTAGTGTATTAAATTTGCAAGGAAATGGCAAGGAATATAAGAAATGTGCATGATGCAGGTCTATGGTGTGGATCGGAGTCTCACCGTGTGGAAGCAGGTGCCTGCTCCGGGCAAGTAGTTCCACGCGCGGTGGCGGCCTGTCGCGTGCCCTGCGAGCCGCTAGCGCCACTCGGCTGCGATGCTGTCTGCGCAGACCCATTGAGGCAAGCTTCTGATATATGATATGCACATAGAATAAAATAACCTAATCCAAAAACTCATTAAGTTTACCACCTAAAATTATCTTATTAAAGCATTTTTTATTGAATGACTTTAAATAACAAAAAGTATTCCTTAAAAACGCTAAGGCAACTACTTTAAGTACTAAAACACTGATTTTTTTCCCCTTTCTCTATTAAATCGCAAAGATAGGTCACTTTAATTTTAAGGGCGCGACATCATCAACACCCGTGTCCGCCATGCTGATCAAGACCTGATCGATGAAGAACCGTTGAGACAATCTGCCATAACACACTATTTGGCTAACTGTCTTGCAACATTAACTTTGCTCTGAGCAAAACACAGGCATGGTGCTGTCTAGCTTGCCTACTGCATTGTCCTGGCCTACATATGAACGATATAATGCTTTTCGACTCGACTTCGGGGACTTTCTAAAGACAGACTTAAAGCTGCACTGGCTGCAACCTCGAATCCATAAAACAACACGCGGCAGCACCAGTGTGGGTTGTTGAATTCTAGCGGCTGCAAATTTTTTGGCTTCCGAATCTTTAAGGGGTTTAAATAATATATTTTTGGTCACCAATCCAATGACTGTCCTCTGCGAAATTTTTGCTTAACCATCGAAATCATCAACCGAATGCTATTATTGCGAACCTCACACAAATTACATCGTTGTATTTACAAAAACGCGTGGAGTTAATGACGTTGCTTCTGTTTTTTCTATTTTTATTATTTTTCTTACAGATACTTGGACGCATCAGATCCTGATGTACCAAATTGCATTTGCAAGAACGTGTCGTTGGAACTACTGCCAGCTGATTCCGACTGTATTCTGCCTCCTGGGTAAATATTTATTAAATTCTTATAAAAAACACTTAAAATAATGCCCTCAGGTATAACACTGATTCAATTGAATTAACTCTGATGATAGATTGGAATGTGGAGAAGGACGAGTACTTAGAGCAGCGCGCTGTATGCTGGACGGCCGCGACATGCCTTTGGATGTTTGCAAGAAGTTTCACCCGTTGACTGGTAACAGGATTTACTTTCTTACCTATTTTTCCAGTAGAAATCTTTGTTGATCATTATTTTGCTATTATTGCTCGTTACCTCATCCACGTAGGTCTGACATGGAAATAAGTTAAAGTTAATTTTTTAAGTTCTTTCGATTATAATTTTGTTTTATCGTATTAATAAATTATGTCATATTTTATCAATCCACAAATAATGAAAATATATTGCATGTAGTAATATAAATATGTAATTAACTGGGTATTTAAAATATAATCTACATTCTTGTACAAAATTTCGGATTAAATTTTGTACACCAACTTATTTTTCCAATGAGCTTTATGTTCATCGTAAGCCATGCCAAGCTCTAGCTTTCTTTGAAAGTTTTCTTTACAAATTTTCCGTAAAGGAATATTTGTACAAAAAATACATTTATGATACTAGATCCCTAATTACTTTTATTTGCTCATATCTTAAATTTTTAGGACCAAGTCGAGTCCGTGAGGCTTCCACCGACGGATACACGTACGATGCAGAGTTTTCCACCTTATTGCGAGGTCCATGCACAGTGAGATGTGCACGTGACTGCGCCGCTGGGCCCTGGGGCGAATGGGGCCCATGTGCCGCTGAACCTGGCTCCAGAGCTGCTTTTCGATTCCGGACCAGGTTACCATCTCTTTCTTATTTATATTTCTAAAACACCTGTGCATGTTTTTTTGCTGAAACGTAGATAATTTTCCTATTCTAGTAAACCTTTAGGTTATTAACAATAAATAATGGAATGAATAAGTGTAAAATAATAAATGAGAAACTTTTATAGACCCCCACAACCTAATACACACAAAATAACAAGAAGAATAACTATACAAGACGATGATTTATTATTTAACACAAGGAATGTGACGGGCCAATACACGAGGAACGTGAAGGACGGTCAGCCCGATTCAGGCCTGAGTTTCCATAAGCTGTACGTTGTGAGCAATAACTTGACAAATGGCCAATTAAGTGGAATGGCTGAATTTTAATTTCATAGACAGAGATATAAGTTATTTTTTTCTATTGCTTTATAAAGGGAAGTGGTAGAAGAAGGGTCCGCTGGCGGCCGTGAGTGCGGGGCAACTCTACAACGCGCTGCGTGCGAGGTGGCGGCTGCACGCTGGGCTGTTGGCGAGTGGTCTATATGCGCACCTCGACGAGCGCTATGTGGGCGTGCCGTCATAAACAGGACTGTCACGTAAGTCCTTGAAGTGTGACAGATACAGTTCAGTTACTCACCACATACACACTCATGTAGCGTCTGCATAACGCACTCGTAGGTCCAGAGTGCGCAGACTCGGACTATACAATTCGCACTTTACCCGTACAGGCACGTGCCTAGGTGCTTCTCACCCGGCTAGAACGCTGTAATAAATCTATGCTGGTTCAGAGACTCCTTCATGAGAGATGCCATCCATCTGTTGTATCTTTCGTTCAGTTTCTCTTAGTTTTAGACAATTTATCTTAATTTAATTAAGTGTCAATATATTTTTATGTATTGAATACATAAATGAGATTAAAATTCAAACGTGATTCAATCGAAACGAATGAAAGAAATGAAGTCATTGTGTAAATTGAGCCGATTGAACACTCGAAAAACGAAAGATGTAGTTCGACGTACCCAAAAGAAATCTATCATTAATGTGTGTAACGATGTTCTAACCTAACCTGATCGTATTAAATTAAACCTCGTCATAGTCCTTTTTTATTTTAAACCAAATCGATCAGGATACATCTGGAATATTGAAAAACAAAATTAAATTATTCGGCGAAATGTGCTTCGGTAAACAATTCCGCACCAGAAGCGTTCATTGAATTCAAATTGATGACTAAATATTTTGAGTATTATAACTCTTAAATTATAAATTCCACTACACAAAATATAATTGATCCAGTTAGTCGACATCTCATTGTTTAGACAACCGTACCAATCCTGCCTTTTGCACCGACGCTCCTCGGTTAAAGCCCCGAAAGGGGCAGATTTTTGTGTGTTCTCTACGATCATTTGTACCCGAGTCCTGTGTATCTATGTATATTTCTATAAATATGAATTATCTGTATATCATATATGTAAAATTGACGACCGTTTGGTGCAACGGTAGCGATCCAGCCTTTCGCACCGACACGGTCCTGGGTTCGAATCCCGGAAGGGGCAGATGTTTGTATGATGAATACGAGCATTTGTACCTGAGTCATGGGTGTTTTTATATATTTCTATGAATATTACATATCTATGTATCATATATGTATGTCTATCCGTTACCCTAGTATCCATAACACAAGCCTTACAGTGCTTACTTTGGGCTAGGCTAATTGGTGTGAATGTTAGAAATATTTATTATTTATTTATTTATTAATGTTTATATATGCGTTACCCTAGCATATGCCTAACGGTACTTAAATTTGGCTGCTACTACTAGGTTGATTGGTGTAAGTGTTAAAAATATTATTATTTTATCGAACAGGTGTGTTGATTCCAACGGTAAATGGTTGTCTGACTCGGAGTGTGAGGCTAACGGAGCCGGACCAACGCCGGCGCGAGAGGCGACGTGCCGGGCGCCCTGTCCCGCCGACTGCGTTGTCAGCACTTGGTCCGAATGGAGCCCTTGCGAGCAGGCAAGTTCAGCCCTGTCAGGATGTACGCTTTATTTAAAATAATAAGTCTCCTAAGTTTCTTAAACACAAAGCAAAGTTTTTAAATGAAGATTACTTAAATAATACCATTTCCCGGATAAATTATGCCTTTATCGCTGTATTCGACTAATGACTTTATCATCCTGTGATCATAATTCCTGTAAAAGAGTCAAAACGTCAGGATTAAATAAAAAAACAATAATGAACGCGTCTTTTATCCAGTAAAAGGATTTTATTTTAATGTGCCATTAATTTTGTTTTTAAGTATCCATTTCAAATCACAGTCTTTATTATTGAACCATCATTAGTATTACATAAAGATAATTAAAATAGATAATTGGTTGATAATATATAACAACAAGCGGTTTTAAGTTTTTTCTTTAAACTTAATTTTCAGATTCACATTAAATCAAACATTTTCTTCTTCTATTAACATGTGATCGTTTTTGGCAGACCAAATGGGGAGGTCGTCGTGACCGCACACGAGTTGTTCTTCGTCCGGCGGTTGAGGGGGGCGCCGCGTGTCCACACCTGGTGGCCGCCGAGCCCTGCGCGCCTCACGCCTACTCCTGGCATGTGGCGCCCTGGGACGACTGCCAACCCCTAGGTCAATACATAGCTACCTGTCGACCCACTATAAACAATAACCACCATGAAAATCTAGTGCCTACTCCCAGCACGTGGACGTATATCTCTATGATCATCTAAGTGATATTAGACGATACAATACAAACAAATAATTTTTCATTGAATTTGAATGGGTTGCCTTTAAGGTGTTCTAGAACCAATGTAAGACTTTTGCTGTTCCAAATTTCAAATTAAATTACTGACCTAACATCCTTTTAAGAGCTATACTTTGTCCAATGTAGGATGATACTCTTGACAGTTGACACCTATATAGAGGGTATAAAGTTGCTATTGCAATGTCAAGCCAAACATAAGGAAACAAACGCAACCTTAGTACGTAGCAATAAGTAAGTGACACCTGTCAAAAGTATCATCCTACATTGGACAAAGTATAGTAGAAAATATATTGCATCGACTCGAGAAAATAGCGTTTTCGTGAGCATTTAAAAGAACAATGGGAACCAAACAAATAATCTGTCATAAGAATGTATATCTATTTATATTTTTCATATATATTTAATAAAATACTTAATGGTATTATTTAATCGACTTTTTATATATTTTTTTTGTATAACTTCGCCCGATAAAACGACACGACGACACAGAAACGATAGATAAAACTGCCAACATATTTGGAGGATCCTTGTGTAGCCTAACTCCTGAAATAAGTTAATTTTTTACATTATAATGTATGCACTATCAATGATATAAAGTTCAAATCTTATTGATATCAGCATTAACCCCTCAAAACCCACGTTTTGAGTTAATGCGTTATTTCTCTCTATCGGGGAAAAAAATATCATTCAAAAAGAACCATTACCAAAGCCGTAATAAGGATTAAATCAGACTGCGCGCTATAGAGCATTATATCATGCTCGCGGATTTTAGGTATCGTTGTCGCGCAAATGTTAACATGCTCGCGAATTTTAAGGGGTTTATGCTACCAAATGAAACACCTTAATCACTTTCTTAGGCAAATGATACTCACTTACTTCGGTGACTAATCTAGAACATAACACTTATACATCGGCAGTTTTCCATTTACTCACAAGCTAATTTGTTGCTAGGAGGTTCGCCATGCGGGGAAGGAACTAAAA
Organism: Calamotropha paludella; assembly: GCA_927399485.1. NCBI lineage: Eukaryota > Metazoa > Arthropoda > Insecta > Lepidoptera > Crambidae > Calamotropha > Calamotropha paludella. The sequence goes on from OV656812.1 coordinate 22,155,530, forward strand.
AGAGAGCAGTGAAATGCTTGCGAAGCGACGGCGTGTTCGTCAACGATTCCTATTGCCCAGTAAGTTACAAGAAACATATAAACAATAAATGGAATAAATTAAAAACATTGAAAATATAAGATATAAAGTACGCCGGTAAGAAAGTAACCACGTCTCCGAGGCCTCGGGTGGGATCGTACATCGGACATCGGACAGAAAATGGCATTGTAAATGTAAAAAATAAAAAAATTAATACGACATTGAAAATAATTTGCTTATTAAATCTAAACTGCAAATCAATTGTACTGAGCGTAATTAGGAATGCTGTTGTTTGCTGCCTATGAACATGACATTTATGGATCTTGTGTGTGTATATTCCTGTATAATGTATTTTATCATAAACTTATACTTAATATAAGAAGGGGATATGGCTGCGAGGCCCTCCTGACAACAGGGAATTGTAAAAAATTATTGAGATATAAAAATCTAGCAGTTTAATGATCATATAAAAAATATAAACGTATCTATCTGACTACTATCTTATAAGATAGCATTGACAAATTCATAAAATGTATAAAAATATAATTTAGGCTCAGTCTAAAAAAATCTGGAGTATTTGTTTTTCACTTATTTTAGTTTTTTTAATACCAAATATTTCTTTTGTCTGACTTACGTTTTAGTTTAGATTCAAACTATTTTTATTTTCATTATAAAACATGGTAATGTCCTCATTTTTTAATACTTAAAATATAATAATTATTGATAACTGTTTCAGAACACGACGGCTTCAGAGACTCGCGAGTCATGGTGCTACGTCCCTTGCGGAGTGGACTGTGAGTTGGGCGCTTGGGCCGCATGGGACACGTCTGCCTGTTCCTGCGGTGATGCCTCCGCTATGCATATGCGCCGAACCAGGTAAAACACACGAAACACATACATACTTACATAGTTGCGGACGGACGATCGGTGCATTTTACTAATTTTTGTGGAAATTAGCAAACTATTTATGTTTTTATAAATGGATATGGACTTCCAACAAGTGACGCCTGATTCTGTCAAATACATACATTACTATTGTGTATATTATTATCATATTTTTATGCATCGATTTGTTCTGCGTGTGCAGACAACACCTTACGGCCGCGGTGTGGCCGGGGCGAGCGTGCCCGCCCACGGAGCAGCGCGCGCCCTGCCCGCGCCAGCCCTGCCTTAGACTGGTCGCCAGACCCTCGCTCGGTTGCCATGTGCAGGTAACTATTTTATTTCACTTCTGAGCAGATCAACATTTTTCTATAAAATTTTCAAGGTTCCTCTAGTAGTTCCAGCGCCCCCTATCGAGTTCAATTATGTAATCAACCAAGAGACCAATCAAACACGAAAAATTTCATCAAAATCAGTCCATCCGCTCAGGTGAAGTATGTACAGAAGTATTATAAATATAAAGTAAACAACTGAAAATCAAATTATATATTGATATCTCAACAATTAATATAAATGTATAACCGTGAAAATATAATGAACAGAGCAGTCCGTACTATGTATGGATATACAAGGATTCAAGGACTGGTAAGACTGTAAGAGCTGTTGGCTAAGCGGATAGCTGGCAACACAGTGAGCTGATCATAATGTTAAAATACATAAATATCGTTATCACATTTCCTCGACTATACTTGACAGCAGTTTACTACATCGTGATTCGTTAAACTCAGTTTAACAACAATCAGAAGTAGTATTTTGAGACAGAGAGGTTCTATATAATGGGAGGAATTCACCTTCTTACTGTTTGTACATTACATCTAACTCTTCGGAACTAATCTTCGTCTGCTACTTTTAAAATTGCTATGACTCCCGCAGAAATCAAGTGGTGAGGAAGCAGAGGGTGCATGTGGGTGGGGCGTGCGAGTGTCACAGGCGCGCTGCGAATTACCGGCAGACGGGCCGCCCGCCGCTCTGCAGCCCTGGCGCTGCGCCCCCGCGCTCCCTGGACGCATTGTTGCACCTCCCTTGCACTATCAGGTAGGGTAGTGAAGAAATAACTTATTCTACAAATGTATTTTATTTCATGGACAAATTTTGAAATATTGGCATATTTCTAAGTCTTCTTTAATGTCGAAAGTCGTCCACTGCTGGGCGTCTTTCAAAAAAGATTTATTTTGTGGGAGAATTTTGTCCAACAATGTTTTGTAATCTCTATGCTTGGAGATAGTATAAGCGCAGCAAAATACCAAAATTTAAAAAACGCTGCCGCATAATTGTGGGCTCCGGGAAGTGTATATGAAGGATTACTTTGACCATCGTTTTGACTACCCTACCCTTGGAAATTCGTCAGCAGTTGTATTTGAACATATAACTGAATTTAATTAGTTGTACAGGATGGATTATCACTCCGGAAAGATTAAGAAAGCTTTATTTGCATGTTTGCAAGCTCCTTGTGAACAATTATTGTGTAATCATGACATTCTAATGGCTCAAGTCATCGTCCTTTTCGTCGACTCTTAAAGTAATTCTATAGAACTTTACAAAGACTTTATATTCTCGACAAATCTTGCTTAAAATAACAATAGCTCGTCACCATAAGGCGTCTGAAAGATCTAATATAAAAAATCAATGTTTGTATGAAGTAGGTTTTGGAAAATAATTTTAGAAATAGTAATTTTAATAACATGGTTATGTAATAAATCATTATTTAATACTAACCAACAATACAATACACAATAAATATTTTAAAGGATTAGGACATAATTTTATAATTTATAATTTCTACATTCTACTAAATAAAAGTGTTTGATCACAAAACGCTCTCCCAGTATCGATAAGTCGAAGCTTCTAGGCAAGCTGCTGCTGTGCTGTGTGCTTTTATGAATCTTTCGATTTAAAAACAAAATAAAACAAATTAGTAGCTATCAACTAAATGAAACCGTAAACAAAGTCACAGTTAATCAGTGCTGAGTACATAACAAAATGTCGAATTGGTTTGATTATTCTATATGACGTAAGTCACTCTGATTGGCGTTCAACAAATCATGACGGATTGCAGTATTTTGCAGATTTATTTTATTAAAATAATAATTTAAATATTAATAACTTAACAACTGCTTCTTTTGTAACCCATTACTAAAGTTTCATTAAAAATACTAACTATAGGAATTTTTACTAACAGTGACATGACCCCTGGTGTCTATTATAATATTCTTTATCCAGGAGGAAGAGGTGTGCGAGTTAGAATGCGGTTGTAAAGAGTCTGAATCAGGCACCCCGGGGCCCTGGGGCTCGTGGGGCCCGTGCCGCGGTGGAGCACGTTCTCGCACGCGACAATTGCTCGTACCAGCACGTAGAGCTTGCAAGACACCATCCCGGTATAGTATACCTTGTTTTTATTCAAACTGGTCAATAAAACTGGGTAACTGTTTCATTGGCCAGTTTTAAACTTCGAAATTAAGAATGCTCGAGTTTTACGGCATCTTTGTTTAATATTTTCAGGTATGTTACTATCGAGTGGGCAAATTGCACGGGTGAAGCAGACGAGGTTCCGGATCTAATGGCAGTGGAGCCGCGTGTCGAAAAACCGCGCCCAGATTTGCTTGAGCGGGACGTCTACCACGACGGCTACATCGGTAAGTTGTCATTTAAGGATTTTAAAACCAAAACTCACAAAAGACACAGTTATAAAATATAATTCTCGATTATTTTATGCGTATTTTATTAAATTTTTAAAGACAATCATAAATCCTTAATAGTAATAATTTAGATAAATTTTGTATTATGATGTGATGAGGTATTCAATGTTTATATTTTTACATTTGAACAAATATTTTAATATTATGGATTTGCGTTACATGCAATATATTTTTAATTAATTTATGAGGTTTACTTTAAATAATTCTGCAACCAACCTAAGTGCTATGCAAGTGCAACTATATATTTTTTATAAGTTAGTGACACACGAATGTTCAATTTACATATTTAAATAATGAAGAACAATTTATCTTTGTCTGTTTACAGAGGGTACCAGCTCAGTTCTGGCTGTAGTGTGGACGGCCACCATTGTACTCAGTTTTTATGGCGCATTCATGCTTTACCGCGGATTCATTAGGTAAAGACACTTCATACTAAATATTTCATCCTATCTCATGAGATACCTAGTATAAGACATTTATTCGATAGATGGGATACTAGAAAGAAGGTTCTTTTGACCAATTTTTTTAAATACTAACCATATTATTTATTATAATGTTATAATAATAAAAAAGATATCTTGAAAATCTGACACGCTTAATATAATTATTTTTGTAAAAAGTATTTTGTCAATTTCTTTTAAATTATGATTTGAGTTTGAAATAATAACACAAACACTATTACTATTAGTAGTTTATGATACTGTTGCATAATAAGGGTTCTTATAACATGAGTGTGTTTTAAAAACACGAGCCGTAGACGAGTTTTTTTATAGTATCACACGAGTGTTATAAGCAAGGGCGGATCCAGGGGGAGGGTCATGGGGGTCATGACCCCCCCCTGGGCTGGGTCCAGGACCTAGGTAGACCACTAATTAAAATTGTTAAACAATGTTTTTATATGTTTTTTGTCACAAGTTAGGTAGGTCTTGCTATAAGTAAGTCTCAGACTAAGTATACCAATGGACTCGCAATGTATTAACTATGGCACAAATAAATTTGTGTCCATTCTGCCATTACAAAGCACCGTGTGATCGCGCTAAAATATTAGTCAGTGAGCATTATTTGTGAATACATTTTACAGTTCTATGTTTTTCATTGAATTTTTTAACGAATTGTATAAAAAAACATAGGAAGTGTGGAATCTTGGATGCGGTGTCCCTAGTTTTTGCCGCTATCTTAGAGCACCAACACATAGGCCATAGCAGGATAAGAACAGGTAAAGTGCCCCCGCGTAAATTATCTCCGTCTCTTTTTTTTTCTATAATTGCTACCCACTTCAGGAGTAATTCCACAAATTTTCAGCCTTAAAAATCAACCCTTTTCAGAAGAGAATTTAAAAAAATAAAAAAAAATTATAACTCTCGACCGGGTGAACCGATTTGATTGAAATTTAATCACGTTTCAGATTTCATCCAGACACTTCACTCGAAAAATTTTGGAAATGGAAAACTAAACATAACCCTTAAAAAAATTGTTCTAAAAATTAATTGTTAAAAAAATTTTTTTTTCAACAAATTTCAATACCCTCGAATCTGTTTCACCGATCGTGTGCATACAACGCATATTTCGGATGGCAAATCTGAGTCCGCCATTTAAAAAAAATATTATGAAACTATAAAACGTTAATAATTATATAAAAATTTACATTAATTTAATTGTTTTTCATAAGAGAGGCCATGGTTGAGCGAATAAACCAGAGGCTAAACTACGTTTCCCAGTGGAGCAATAGTAACCTCGTTAATTTCAACGCCTCCAAAACACAAGCGTGTCTTTTCACGGCAAAAAAGGAGTTCCTTCCACCTCACTCCTACTTTCCGAGGTACATCTGTACCTGTGACCGACAGCTTCGAGCTTCTTGGCATGGAGTTGTCTTCAGACCTTAACTTCGGCGCCAACATCGAATCCAAAGCTCAAATTGCAGCCAGAATGCTGGGCGTCCTAAATAAGGTCAAGCGATATTTCACGCCAGGACAGCTTTTAACACTCTATAAAGCTCAAGTCCGATCTTGCATGGAATATTGCTGCCACCTTTGGGATGGCTCAGCAAAATACCACAAAACTGGACACGATTCAGCGCAGAGCTGAGAGGCTCATCGGGAACAACAAATTGGTGAAGAGCAAGCTTCACACCTTAGCTCATCGCCGCAAAGTTGCCTTTCTGGCGGTCTTCTACAGACTGTACTTTGGAGAGTGTGCTCAAGAGCTGCATCTGCTCATACCGCCATCTCCTTTTTTCCATCGGACATCCAGACGCACTGCAGGCTACCACCCTTTCTTGGTTGATATTCCTACATGTCGCACCAAGCGCTTTTCAACATCCTTCATAACGCGCACAGCAAAGGAGTGGAACTCCCTCCCTGCGTCTGTATTTCCGAGAACTTATAACCCGTCTATTTTCAAAGCCAGGGTGAATAAGCACCTTCTGGGTTAGCTCGTTCCATCGTGGATTCTGTCATGGCTTGATTGGGATCAAGAGCAAACCCATCCTAAATAAAAATAAAAACATATGACGTCGGTGAACAAAAAATTTGGCGAAAATATGTTTTGTTCTTAACCATGCCAGAAAATCTACTTTTTATTTTTTTTAATATGTCGTCGGAGAGAACAAAAAAAATATTTTTAATTATTTATATTGATGAGAAAAAAAATTTTAAACAAAGAACAATATTTTTTTAGAGTTTATGTTTAGTTTTTCATTTCAACAATTTTTTTAGTAGTGTCTAGATGAAATCTGAAACGTGATGAAATTTCAATCAAATCGGTTCCACCCGTTCGGGAGTTGTAAATTTTTTTCATTTTTTTTTAATTCTCTTCTGGAAAGGGTTGATTTTAGGGGCTGAAAATTTGAGGAATTACTCCTGAATTGGGTAGCAATTATAGAAAAAAAATACGGAGATAATTCGCGCGCGCTAACCTCTACGAACTCCTCTTAGCTAATCCTAACGTTTGTAGTAATCGTATTCATCTTCAAACAGACTTTATCCAGTAAATATTGCTCTAAAACAAGTTTGATTCAACTAAAGTGCCCGTAGTAATTTTTTTTCTTTACCACTATCAAAAAATCTTTCACTACTAACGTCTACGAACCTCCCCCTGTCATGTTTACTGTTAGTAGTAATTGTATAAGCCTTGAAACAGTATTAACGTTATAAAATCGTTTTTAAAAAATACTCCGAAACATTTTAATTTTTTTATTTTTCTATTTTACTACTAACGAATAAAATTGCACTACAATCCACAGCTAACGTTTATCTATGAGAAACAACCGGAAAATACAGATTTTTCTAATTTCGGGGATGACTTTTTCTACTATTTTTTATTTTTTTGGCATTACTACTAACAAAAATAACTTCACTACTATCCACTACTAATCAAAATCAAATAAAAAAAAAACAAATTTTCCAAAGTCGGGTGCCAAGTTCACACAGGTTTAAAATTCTAATATAAGGAATAGTGTTCTAAAAATTTAGGTAGGTAGGTACAGTACTTACATACATTAATAAAATACCTACTTTTTACCTGTATCAATTATTATCAAAATTATTTCACGGTTCTTATAACACGAGTGTGTTTTAAAAAAACGAGCCGTAGGCGAGTTTTTTTATAGTATCACACGAGTGTTATAAGACCAAGTTATGTACAGTGTCATACACTACTTTATCTACTCTCATACTATATTACGTAAAACAATGTTGCAAACAAAACCAAACTTTGTTTAAATATTGAAAAGATTTTTTAAATGTCAAATGTTGGCGCCAAGGTGCAAACATCGATTGTGAATGCGTGTTGCGTCGTCGCGGACTCGTTCATTGAAACCTTTTTAAAGTAGAGGTTCAACCTCCTTGGTCCAGCTGGAGGTTGTATAGGTGTATCGTTATGATTAAAAAGTTATATTATGATACAGGTGTCCATACAAGACCTGTATCGTAATTAAACTTTTTTTTTTATTATTTTTGGCCTGTACGTAATGTTTGTCATAAGCATTTTGTTTTCAGTTTTAGAATCTTTGTATTATAGTATCAGAGTAGATAAAATAGTTAACCTAATCGTAATTTCAATTGTTTGTCTTTGAATGAGACGGTTATTTTTATAAAGTAATACTATTATTACTTTACGTATATAATATGCAAATAGTAGTTAATATCAAACACCTCTATAATTATGGTTTGTGGCATAAGAGAGTTACACAAGTTAGAATTTTGGGGCTTTGTTGCAGGCAACATTATAAGTTTAATTTTTTATTATTGAGTGTAGCAACATTTTGTTCACTCGTTCATTTCCTTCCTTGCAATTTCGTTGTACATGGTGTCGGTGAGTCAATAATATATTAATATTACAAAATAAAGCCTTCTTGATTGTTTGCTACCCTTGAACATCCTGCTTTAAAAAAAGCTCACCGGCTACCAGAAACTCTCTTGCACTCTGCTGCGCTACAGGCTTCTGCTGTGTTTGACTCCAACTATAGATTAAATTCATTCCTAAATATGGAATAAGTGGAATATAATGAAATATATAATATATGAATAATATAATGAAATATAGATAATGTTATGGAATGTTACGTTTTCTTTACTGTACGATGTTTGAAATATGTTACTAAACTTAACTTTCCACAGATGCCTCAGAAGCAGGAGGTTGAAGACTATAACGAAAGTTTAAACCAAAGATTTGACAATCTTGAGATTGCGAAGCACCAGCGCCGTGCCGGCCGGTCGGCTCTAACAATGGACGATTATGTTGGAAGATTTTTTATTTGTTTTAGCCCCCTAGTCCAATTGTTGGGTTAATAACAACCTGTTTAATGTTTTGTTGATTTAGTTAATACTAAGCTAATAATAAGTTCTATATTGTAGGTAATATTAAGCTTAAAATGTTACCGAGAAAACGTTTGTACTTCATGTTTAATGAAATGTTTAAATTTAATCAGATCAGATTATTGAATTATAAAACTTTTTCGTTCTTTAATATTTAACTGCTAGGTTTTTTATTAGTAATTGAATTTCCCATTTTTATTAGTGTTTTCTGAAAGCAGAGAACGTTACAATAGTATTCATGCTTTAATAGCTGGCAATAATCTAAGTAATATACTTACTTCCCCAAATAACAATATACCTAATCCATGTTATACTGTTAATAAAGTTCTACATGTAACCGCTTATAAGCTAAAATGTTACGTTGAAGAATTTTAGTTGGAGAGTGGTTTGACAATCCTTGGACCTTAAAAATAAAAATAAATTGTAGCTTTCATATCACTTCATTATCATGCTTTATGCATGATCCAATCGTTATTTTAAAACATGAGGATACATCGTCTTCGCAACTATATATTTTAACATAATAACCCGTTTTTTGCGACTGGATATATGGACTATTCATTTTCCTTCTTGTTCAAGTGCTTAATACGACTTCGTACATGTCCTTTGCATGTTCAACTGAAGTCTAGTGATATCAAAGATAATAATATTTAATCGGTATCATTATAACAACTTCATGACTCAAATGTATACCTCAAAAATCAATGTCCCCTATCGTAGCGGTGACAACTGATAGTGTGTCATCATTGCGAGTTACATACTTACTTATGAATTTGGTAAGTGAAATATTCACATTATTGTAACCAGCAATCAGTCTGTCCGCAGGAGTGCTTCCATGTTTTTAATACGTATTAAATTTAAAGCTAATTTAGACGGTTTTATATTATTTCCGTGTCGAACTATATGTAGCAGTTTTCAAGAAACTATATTAACAAATTCAAATCATTAGAGATTAACATATTTGTGGTTGATACAACAACTGTGGGAAAGTGAGTATGATACTAAATAACTAAAAAACATTTAACCACAGAATTTCATAAGTTACGACGCTGTATGTAGTGAATTTATGAATAATGGAAAAATAATATAACTACCTATTTGATAATGTGAATGGTTAATTTTCAGTAGAACCAGTTAGTCACGGATTTCATATGAAGAAGTCATAAATCTATTCACGTTTCAACTCCTAAGATGATAATGATTTATTAATACCATAATATTAATTCTGACTTCCACTTATCATAAGCAAAGATAGGGTACACCCGTCCAAACAAAACAACGTGTTCTAAACCATAAACACTAAATATATTCTCTTTCGAGATGAAGTCAATCATTATCTCATTATTGTTTGACTTACTGTGTAAGATTTATCGCTAAATTTGCTTTCAGTTAAGTTACCGTCGACCATAAAAATATAATCGATTTTATTTGGGAAAAGGGAGGCTGGCTGTACCCCAGCACATATCATTTTTATTGCATTGTTACAATGGATAGGAGGAAACTGCCCAGCTTTGAGTCTTGTAAGGAGCCGCCCGCTCCGATGACCAAATAAGACGTGACACATCATACCACATATCAGACTTTATAAATATATAAAAATTCGTAATGTCGATCACTGCAATGGATAGTAAATTCCCAACAATTTCATTGCAGAATTGCAAACGCTTTAAATATTCATTCAAGTAAGCTTCGGCGCACAAATACCAACTTTACGGATAGTTTGTAAGACCTATCATTAACTGAATCATACAGTTTTAAAATAGTAATCGTGTATAACACTTTTTTGTAGATTTTGCATTTAAGCCCATGTATTGTGACAAGTATATATATTATAACGTGAATGTGCTCTATGTCTCGTCGACTTCCTTCATCGATTCTTGGTTTTTCTGTTTCATCCTTACCAAGATCGTCATGGCTCTTTTTCCTGCTCTTATCAGTCTTTAGTTTCATCATTACCTTTATAGATTCGAATAGTGATCTGTTAAAAATTGCCTTTTTGCAGAGCAGTAGCTGTCTAGAATCTTATCTTGAAATGGACACTGTTGAAATACTTTCTTCCTTTATACATTTTACTCTTAGATCAAAGATATGAATTGTTAATTATTTCGAATTTGTATTAATAATAATAAACGAGTATGTTTTGTATTGAATTCTCGTTCCTTCTTGACAATATGGTAATGACATTCTTACTTTAAAATGTTACTATTCAATTTATTGACTCTTTCCTATCTTATCTCGTATCTTTTCTTGGCATATATTTTCATCTCTATGGTGTATTTGTAACCGTATTATCATTATGCCATCACAACATATTGATGTGAAACATGATAGTTAAGGAATCGTGTTAGACAATACAATATTTGATATTTAATAAAATTTGATTGTGTTTTTATAACTATGCTTTTTATTTATCTCTAAATACGAGTAATAATATGTCATGTCTCAAGTACAAATGCTCGTATTCATCATACAAACATCTCCCAGAAAATGTAGATGTTTGTGTGTTGAATATGAACTTAATATCTTAATCTTGTTTATTTGATAAAAAAAAAGATGGTTTCTTCCGACTACTGAGGGCACATATTCCTGTAAAATAAGCAGCATTTATTTTAAATTAAGAACATAATCGTGTGTAAAGCGTGTCTAGCAGTACTGTTTTATTATTTTTATTAGTTATGAGATTATTTCCCATGTTTGACTGATTTTTGTTGTTCGTGAGAAGGGTTTCACTTAGTTTGAGAGCCTTTCTTCAAGCTTGCTTTTCCATATACACATGAAGTGAGAGGAGTCAGAAGATGGAAAAGAGGAAAGAACAGATATGAGACATATTAGGAGGGAACAGTTCTATATTAGAAATAATAATACAGTACGTGTTCCGTTAATACTACTTTATTTGTGCCTTCAAGTTGGTTAACGCGTCAGGTTTGTAGACGAGGTCCCCGAAACCTCGACGAACGATATCGTTCACCCGGGCAGAACGCAGCTCCTGGCTACACTTCGATACATCCTCTTCAGCCAGGGATAAGTTCTCCAAATTGTTTAGCAGAACCTGTATTAATGTAATTGTGATTAAGCAAAGTAAGTAATTTAAAGTACAGAATAATTGGTAAAAATTTACAACATCTCGCGCCCATCTTCGTCGTAGAAAAAATCGTCATCCATTCTGTACTATAGCACTGACGGCTTGCACTGGACCGGCGATATTTGAGAGTGTAAGTACATACATGATATAGAATAGGCGAGTCATGAGAAATATGGATACGCGATTGGTATGCGTCTTTTTTCCATTACATTGTTTTCATTACTGCTTAATCATAATAGAAAAAAAAATAGAATGCTGAAAAGACATTTATTAATTTACAATTAAACAAAAAAACTTCATATTCTTCAATACATTATAGTTCTATTACAATTATAATTCTAAATAGCAGCATAAGACGATGTAGCAAATTGAGTAGCAGCTTTCTGTGCTTTTATCATCGTAGGCGAATTGTACGTAAAAACATCAGAGCAATAATAATCTTTCATAACTTTCATGTCTACTTGAAGTGCTCCTACGTCGCAGCTGAGAACGTTTGCCATAGACGGAATTAGATCACAAAACACTTTATCTTGATACTGTCCTATAAACGTGAAATTTGGACTTATTTCTGCAAGTCGACAACATAAAGAACTTTGATCTGAGTAATACAAACATATACCACTGTATTCAGCAACAGCGCGAATTATCTTCCAATCGTAACGAGCTTTACCCGGTGGCGTCACTGCAGGCATAGCGTGCTGCGCTCGACCCTCCATGTTCATAAACAAACCACCGGCTTCCGTATAAGCACTTCCAGGCAGAATTGCGGTAGCAAGTTCAGAGCCGCGATCACCCTGAAATCCTATATAAATAACAATGCAACTCGTGGGTGGCTTCCAATCATAAAATATTTCATCTGCACCCAATGATATCAATACTAACGGCTTACATGTTTGCACAGCCTCAAGACCACCACTTTTCCAACCTGCTTCAAGAGCTCCAGCAAAACTGGCCTCCCTCGTTATAAAATTTAAAACCTTCCACTTTTCAGGAACCTTTAAAGAGCTTAATACGGGTGCTAATTTTTTCAATATATTTCCACCGAGTGCAGTTTCCGCTTGAGCAATTCCAATAAAAATTAACGGCTTTTTAGCACCTTTCAAAACGTCAGCAGCTTTCGACACAGAATCCACACCAGACCCTATATAACTGACGTGGTAGTTAAATTCACATTTCGGCCCTAACACGTAAATATCACATTCATTATTCACGTACGCTTGACGAATTCTAGCATTCAAAACTGGTGCTTCAAATCTTGGATTTGTACCAATCAAAAGAATTTTATCAGCTTGTGCTATATCCTTCATATTAATATTTAAGGAATATCCAGCTCTCAAATCTCCACCTGATAAAGTGTGATATAACCCACGTTCAATATATGTATGTTCCGATCCCAACATATTCAAAAAATCTTTGCAAGTAACTAAAGTTTCAATATTACAATGCGGACCAGCTATTGCCATAACAGTTTCCGGATTTGCGCATGCTAGAAGCTTTCCAATCATTCTCAAAATAGTGTCCCATTCCGATGTAACTAAACATCCCTGGAATCTGTGCATTGGTGTGACAATTCGTTGCATCTCTAAGGAATCAATCGCCCAGCGACCCTTGTCTGACAACCATTCTTGGTTAATTTCTTCATGTTCTCGAGGTAAAACTCTAAGTAATCTATTAAATCTATAATTTAATACGATATTAGTTCCGGTGGCATCGGTGACATCAATTGAATTGGTCCGTCTTACTTCCCAAGGTCTAGCTTTAAACATGTATGGTATCGAAGTCAAAGCGCCTACTGGACATAGATCAATTATGTTACCGGATAATTCTGAAAGGAACATCTTATCGACATAAGTTCCTACAAGCATATCAGTGCCTCTGCCCGCAGTACCCAAAACATCCATACCACAAACTTGCATTCCAAACCTTATGCACCTCGTGCAATGAATACAACGTGTCATTTCTGCTCGTATTAGAGGCCCTAAGTTTTTATCTTCTACTGCTCGTTTTCCCATAAAATGTACATCAGTAAATCTTGACCGATCGTTACCAAACCTCATTGATAAATCCTGAAGATCACATTCGCCACCCTGATCACAAATTGGACAATCTAACGGGTGATTAATAAGTAAGAACTCCAGAACACTCTCCTGTGCCCTCATGGCTTCAGCAGAATTAGTTCTTATTTTTACACCTTTAGAAACAGGCATGGCACATGCTATTTGGGGTTTCATCATGCCTTCTATTTGGACGAGACACATTCTGCAATTTCCAGCAATAGAAAGACGTTCATGATAGCAAAAAGAAGGTATAGTAACTCTTTCCCTGCGCAAAGCTTGTAGAATCGTGAAATAACTGGGCACTGTGACAGATTTACCGTTAATAAATATTTCCACCTCTTGTGATTTTTGTGGGCCCTTTGATTCAGCTTTAGCCTGTGACTTCAGTGCTTTCTGTACACGTGCAACCTGCCGTCTTTTTAAAAGTTTTAAAGTCGATTTTAACATTATACATAAAATTAAAAACCTTTTATTATTTGATGTCACAAAATGTCACGCAATGGCAGAAAACAGGCTGTTAGGTGTCATTCATTAAAAAAGTTTTGATTTCAAAAGTATTTAACTGAAGACGAATATATTTATTTCCACAGAACCTATCTTTCTAGACCTTGCTGAAATACACCGTGATAAACTGTGTATAATTTAAATATTGTTTAAATTACCTGATGAATGGAATTAATAAGCTGCACGAGAGCTTCCTTGAACTGCAAAAATGTTTCAGTTGCCCTTTGATACCTGAAATGTGTTTTCCATAATTAGACATTTTCAACTATTCAAATTAAGTCTCATAATTAACCCTTAGGCTAATTAGGTTGCAGCCTAGGGCGCGAGAATCGAGGGGGCGCACTAAGATCATGTCTTCGCATGCACTAATCTAGCATCATTGCATCTACCCTACATGCAATTCAACGAGACTGAGACAAAACACTAAAACTAAATGCACTTGAGAGACTTGAGAGAGAAAGTCTTGAGAGACTTTAACAATAAATTTAGAATTTCTAAAAAGCACGCGATAATTAGCCTAGGGCGGTCAGAATTCTTGATCAGTCATTGATAATTATACAAAGCAATATAAAATACGTTACATTAATACATCAGGGATACGAACAAATTGTCGTCCTTTGTGTCGCTGACAAGTGAGTACTTGTAAACACATCTCTGGTAACAATGTTAGGTTTCATACCTAATTTTCATTCCATTCTATAAGTATAATATTAGTCGTGAAGATGGGTTTAAAATGCTAGATGTCTAGAAACTATGTAGTAGAATGTTTGTGCAAAAACAAAGAAAAACATAAAAAGTGAGTGCCTGTGAGTGTAGTGTGTCGAAAAGTTTTGAGTGAACAGTGGATAGATTAGCAGCCAATAGTACTGGTATCGACTGCGACGGAGTGTAAATCGATACGTCTACCCACATAAAAAGCTTCAGTTTTTCCATGACGATGCCTAACTAACACCGAAATATAGGCGCTTCAAAATAGAAATACCATTTTAAATAATAATAATGTTAGTATCTATAACAGTTTAATTAAAACAATATTTTTGCTCATAATCAATGCGAGAATAGTGATGGAGCGATAGTATACGATAGCTGGAATGAACTCCTACTGGACCTTCTGACCCTCTTGCTGTAACTGCTTCTTGTAGCTGTAATGTGATACCTATTCGATTCAATCCCCTTACGAAGCATCAGTATGAATAGTAATAACTTACTTATGATCATGCATGATATCAGTGAAGGAGTAGTCAAGAGCGAGACGCAAGGACCGGGCGGCGCGAGGTGCGGCAGGGGCGGAAAGCACTCGCCGAGCGCCCCGTTCGAGACACCGCGCTTGGACCAGTAGAGTGCACGCGTCTGCCGTCGAAAGCGTGCGATCCCATCCACTTCTAAACATTGAAATAGAGTTTTTGAACCTAAGCGATAGTGTATAAAGAATAATGATCTTCTTGTCAACCTCAACAAACTGTGAGGTTAAAAATTTTGATCATTATACCTAATACCGGTTGGCTAATACGCGAGCTTCTTTTTTGTATAGTTTCATCAACAATTCTTACAACAAAATTACAAAGACCTTATTATGTACAACACAGGTTATTATATTATATATTTGCTTGTACAACCATTTCCAATTTACGTAAATGCAATAGTCTTCTGTTAAAAGTATTTTAATCACACTAAAATGAAAATAACATTAAACTAGAAACAAATGACCAATCAAAATGTGTCTATAATTCCTTTCAGGAGTAAGAATTGGATTACATTCCACGCTAACTTAAATTACAATTTCGAGACGACTTGGATTTTGGACGACGAATTTTGGATTTTTTTTAGTATTAACACGTTCGCTGTGGCAGTACCTTTCCAATACTTTCCATTCCTTCGGTACAAGGTCAATACACCTGGTAATAAAACTTCCATTGTGGCGGCACGAGGCTTATAGACCCTGTATCATATAAGAAACTTAAATACTTTTTTTGCTTCCGTGCGATGCCAGGTGTCTAAACCTGGTATTAAGGTAGTTACACCATTGGATTCTATTTTAATAATACATCTTAGATATACAGGGTGTCCCAAAAACGACACGTCACAGTGACACTGGAGTTAGGCCAGCACAAGAGGCATCGAACAAGCCTAACATGACCTCAGTAAAAGTTGCTCGGTTTTCAAGATATTTCCAATTTAAACTTTTTCTAAATTTTCAAGTTTCTTAACATGTTCAGTGCTAGCATTATGTTAGATAGCCCTCAGGTTTCCATTTTTCTTTTGCACTCTTGTTGCGAATAGTTGCTTAAGATGATAGAAGTGTTATTTCGTTGACAACTTATGTAAAATGTGGAAAAATACTGGATTGAACTTGAAAAAAATTGAACAACGAAAAATAACTTTCAACTTTGATCACTTGCCGTGAAAAAAATTTCAAAGAAACTAAATGAGCAAATAACTTTAAAAACTTGCATGTGTTATGCCAATTCCAAAATGGTATAACACATGTATCTTATTGGTTTAATAAGTTTACAGTAAATGCTCGAACTGTCTCCCTTGAACTCTAATACATAAGTGACATCGCCTAATAAAATTACGGCTCAATGTTCTTAAGCTGATTTCTGATATGGTGCGAGCTGCATCGAATACACGTCGCCGTAACTCTTCTTCGGATCTTATTGGTTTCGCATAAACTTTGTCTTTTAGACAACCCCAATAAAAGAAATCTAAGGGATTTAGATCCGGGGAACGCGGTGGCCATGAAATTGGCCCCTGTCGCCCAATCCATCTTTCGGGGAATGCGTTGCTTAGGTACTGACGTACTGGTAAGGCATAGTGTGCTGGGCAGCCATCTTGTTGGAACCACATCCTTCGTCTCAGCGCCAACGGAGTATCTTCCAATAATACAGGAAGGTTGTTTCGCAAATGTTCTAAATAATTTTGTCCATTCAGAACAGGCGGCAACTCGACCGGTCCCAATATTTGACCGTTGAAAATTCCCGTCCACAGATTAATTTTAAATTGGTACTGTGATCGGTCTTCTCTTTTTTCATGTGGGTTGTCTAATTGCCAGCTATGGATGTTGTGCAAATTGATATACCCATCCCTTTTGCAGGCTGATTCGTCGCTCCATAACACTTCATTGAAGAAATTTGGATTTTCTCTCCATTTCTGAATCATTGTCCGGCAAAACTGGACACGCGCAGCGTAGTCCGCCGGAAGCAGTGTTTGGACGCGTTGGATATGGTAGGGATGGTATTTGTGGCGTTTTAAAATTCGATGTGCCGAAGATTTGGGAACACCAGTGCGGCGTTCAATAATTCGCACTGAAGTTCCTGGCTCCTCTCGTACTTGCTCTAACACCACGTTGTCGTCAACAGTCCGAGGTCTTCCTTCTGAGTGACTCACTCCAGGTAATCTGCCATCACGATAAGCGTTCACAACTCTTAAGATCACTTCGTAAGTCGTCGGATTACGGATTGGATATCTTTCGGAGTATAATCTTGCAGCCAATCTTGCGTTGTACGAAACATTGCCTCGATTGGAAACCTGCCTGGTTTCGCCGTAAATCAAGTGCATGTCCGAGTAGTCACGGTGAGTGTATTGGGTACCACGATTTGCCATCGTTAATAAGACAGTTCCGTAAAGCAATATCAGTGTCCAACAGAGCGCCGAGTTGTCGTTCAAAACAGAAATCAGAGTCCAGAGAAAAGCCAAGTCGATTTAAATTAAGGAATACACGGAAACAAGGAACGCAGAGATTAACACGGTTGTCGTACGAAACGCAAGGTAACGAACTGTCGTAACAACTTGATTTGCAGTGCAGGGCCATAAGAATTAAAACTACAACCCCTCTTTCTTCTCCATTTCTTTGAAAAGATGATAACGACACGTACGTCAAAAACAAAGCTATTTGCTTACAATATCTAGCCGACAAAAGGGTAATAAACTATCCTTATCTTTCATTCTCATGCATTTGACAAACAAAAAAGCTAATAGATAACAATAACAATGCCTTATCGTTGCGCGTGACATTATTTTTTTACCTGCTAGCGGTAGCTTCCGGGGTTCCTAGTATTAGTGAAGCATTAAAAAATCGTATAATATTAAAATAAGACACATGTGTTATACCATTTTGGAATAAGCATAAGACATGCAAGTTTTTAACGTTATTTGCTCATTTAGTTTCTTTGAATTTTTTTTCACGGCAAGTGATCAAAGTTGAAAGTAATTTTTCGTTGTTCAATTTTTTCAAGTTCAATCCAGTATTTTTCCACATTTTACATTAGTTATCAACGAAATAACACTTCTATCATCTTAAGCAACTATTCGCAACAAGAGTACAAAAGAAAAATCGAAACCTGAGGGCTATCTAACGTAATGCTAGCACTGAACACGTTAAAAAACGTGAAAATTTTGAAAAAGTTTAAATTGACAATATCTTGAAAACCGAGCAACTTTTACTGAGGTCATGTTAGGCTTATTCGATGCCTCTTGTGCTGGCCTAACCCCAGTGTCACTGTGACGTGTCGTTTTTGGGACACCCTGTATATTCATCTTTTTCCTACACCGAACCAAATTGAAGTTATGCCTTCCGCACGACAAGGAAATGAAGGAAGTCTTTACTTTTCTTAGCCGCACTGCAAGCGAGACATATTATACAAGATGTTTAGACCTGGTTTCGCACTCAAGGTGTTAAAGTGCAAAATTTTAAAAACTAAATAGCCACTTACTTTCCAACTGTCGTCATCTTCCATGCGGGCATGGCGTCATCCACTGACCGCGCTGCAGCGTGAGCATATTCTGCGGCGGCGCGTAACCGCGCACTCACCGATGCCAGCGCGTCTCGGAGAGCGCGGGCGCGAGACAACTTCCCTTCGAGTGGTGTACCCGGACGGGAACTGTCGGTCCACATGCTTTCTACAGAATATAAATCATTAGTTGAAATTCAATGTAGTAACAATAGGTTTTTATTTTGTAACAGGGATTCTATTTTTAATAACTCGAGCCCGATTTGCATGCATGGATGCAAGCTGTCTCATTCTCGCGGTACAAGAAGTAAAAACGATACAACGCGAGTTTCGCATGCAGGTGAACACGAACGTTTAATAAATAGGCCCCTGGGAAACATCCGCCTCAGAAATTCGATTATGCAATTCGAGAATCGTGCCTCAAAGATGTACACAGCATTTTTGCGATGGAAAATATAAATCTAAGAACACGAATAGCGTGTCCACGTTTAAAAAAACCTTATAAATCAAAATATACTACTTGCTATTAAACGTAGCTGCATCAACATTAAAATCCGTTGCGTTTACTAAAACATTTTTAACGGTAAGTTAGTTAATAATATTTATAGTATTTACTTTTAGACCATAAAGGTTAACTTTGTATTTTTTCATTTCATTTATGACCATTAATGCTTATTTATAACTATATTATGTTTAAAAGTGAATCTTCAATTTACCAACTAGATGCTGCACCTGCGCATACAATGATCGTGTGCGTAGGATTTGAGCGTGAAGGCCGCGTCGCTCACGCTGCAGCTCTGCGTACCGTGTGCGGAGCCAGTTCAGCTCCAGTCGGCGCATTTCCTACAAAGAAGCGTCAGCACAGTCTACAGCTCATTTATTTATATGGTCAAAAATAAGACATTAAAACACGACTGCATTACCAAACAACAAACTAATATAATGGTTAATAGTTTTGGAATGTGCTCATCGAAGCCTTCAATTTTATACCCTTGTACGAGATATCTACATACAATGCAGGTTTTGTTGACTGTGATAATTACTGTTTTCGTGAACTTTATACGTGTCGAGTTTCCGGCCAGTAACCTTTCGGACAAAGTTTATTTGTGTTATTGAAAGAATTAAAGAAAGAAAAACATATTTAAGAATGGCGCCATACAGCCGCCGCGCTTTTTTGTTATTTATAGCCAGGTTAAAATAGGAATTATGCAAACTTTCAAATTTTAATCTAGAAATTATTGCGGTATAATGAAATTCTCTTAAATTCCCTATATAAAATCTAAAAAAATACTTCTTTTTTGGACAGTCGTATAAAAAAACATTTCATTGTACTTAAAGTGAAAAAAAAATTGACGAATAAATATTCATCCTCAACAATTTGGTAATCTTACAATAGGTACGTCTAGGATTTTAATAATTAGAAGTTATAATAACTTACATTATACGATAAAAAAATTTAAAAACTAACTCTTAGTTTGAAATTAATCTTAATTAAACTTTTAAAATAAAAACTTCCATATGTATAAACATTTAACCCTGCGGCACTTTACCTTAGTATTAAATCTTAGTCCTTACCTTACGATTAACATTCGCTATGAAATCTTCATTTTCCGATGCTAACATCGGCCTCCTATAAATATCAAGGCTTACGAATAACTGAAAATAAACACATTTTTATGTAGAGTACTATATTGTATTCTTCGTCATTATTAATTAATCTATAACAATAAATTAATCCTATTATTGTATATTCTTTACAACTCGCAAAACCTCCAAGTTCAATCAATAATTTAGAGAAAGCCAATTGAATTTTTGAGTGAATTAAGTGTTATATTATGAGTAAAGACAGTGAAAACTATAGAGTAAATTAGAATAAAAAACCCTTATATAACTTTTCTGTACTTTAAAAGTATTGGGTAGGTGTTATGTCTGTTTTAAGGACTAAGAGCGTATGCACACTGCGTTTTTAAACGCAGCGTGTTCTTTTTATTTCCCAGAACAATTAGACTAAGAGCCAGAGCCTGCCAGACATACGTTAAAGTATAAAAGCTGAGAATTTTTTTGCGTGTTCTCAATGGCGTAGGGAACAATGTTTGGGGGTTACAAACCTTTAGTAACGGCGCCTTCGGTAGGTATCAGGTAATCTAGGGGCGCAGTACCTGAGCTCTCTTACGTTAAATTATAAAAGCTGAAAATTTTATTGCTTGTCTCACGAGTTTATATCGATACCGATATACAAAGGTAGACCTTTGAACACCTACATTAATTCATAGTCAAGCTGCTTTTGACTTATGTGAATATGTCGTGGTCCTACAAATTGTTGTACTAGTAAATTTTCATTTTCTTTTATGTAATACTGGTAATATTTACCTGATGCAATGTTTTTGCGTAATTTTCTTTATTTATCGTTGGCGAATCAGTTGCTTCTTCAAATGTTTTTATTTCCTGTAATAAAAAATGTTATTGAGAACAAAATACTTTAGAGAATTATCAAATATATCACTATATCTATAACTATAGAAGTATCTGTTTAATAAGCGTCATCACGCGATGCCACCTATCGAGGTCAAACACGAGTCCAGTGATGAATAAAAATCATAGCTACACACTGCAATGGTGCAGTAAGTAATAAAAACTATTATATAACAGTAATATTTCTTTACATTCACACCAATTAGCCAAGCCCAAAGAAAGCACTATTAGGGGTGTGTAAATAATAATACTAGACGATGCAGTCGCTGAGGCCTTCTTTTTTCATTTTTCTAGTATAATTACACTTAAAATATCAGGTTGGAAGTACTATAGTAACTAACTCAATTATAGAACTCTGCAATAGATTTCTATTATAATATAGTCTTCTTCTGAAGAAGAAGAAGAAGGAGAAGAATATAGTATGGTGGGACTGATTTCTCTCATGGCGGCATTACTTCCAGTGGCGGATTTACAAATTTTCAAGGTATAGGCTGTGAAGCTTTTGCCGCCCTTGCCTCCACAATTGTCAAATTGTCATATCCTAGATTATTTTTACAATTCAACAACTTCGTTGGAATTGCACGTAAAATAATTTTTAGGTATATTTTTCTAAAGCTAGTGCGTGTTCAACACATAATACTCGATACATAAGATTAAAATCGGTAAAATTAGGCACTAAATTCTAATTAAAATCACTAAATTATATACAAACCATGCAGTTCGCAGCCTCCAAAAAATATTAGGACTGGCTGTATGGGTTGACGGTAGGAAAGAAAAATACATTTTCTATAATTTCGCTCTTTACACTCATTCAAAGTGCGGGGAGAGGGCGCATTGGGCGCAAAGACCGATTACCGATTCGCCGCCCCCAACCGATTACTCGTTGGGGGCGGCGAACTAGCTGTTTTACTCTAGAATATGGAAGATTGCTAAACGGATTCACGGAACGGACAATGACAAATGATAAGTGAGAAGGGAAAGTCGTCGGCAAAATTTGTTGCAGACTTCTATCTGTAAAACATCAGAAAACAGAATACAGAAAACCGTCATTCAGAAATCTTTTTGATTTCTGGTAGCAAAAAAAAAAATCGTAACCAAATTTGCCGCCCCAAAAATCTGCCGCCCTAGGCTCAAGCCTACTCAGCCTGCTGGTAAACCGCCACTGATTACTTCCTAGTACAGTCGGATCATTAACTAGTATCCTATGGTCATACAGCTTGTATCTACCTGTTGTATGCTCTCCATCTCGGCCGTGACCACTGCCAACCTGGCCGCTGGCTGGATCTTCTCGCTCTTGGCAATCTCACCGTCCAATCTAACCAGAGCTGCCACCACAGTCTCCCCCTTCACACCAGTGTCCGGCCACATATCGGACTGTCAATAACAAAAACGATATAGACGACCTAGACACGAGAAGAACTAAAATTTTATGTAGATACTAAACCTCTATTTTCTTTTCCTCAAAGTAGGAATTCTTATGTTCAAAACAGTTTTCTCAAAAGATCTTGTAAGTACTGTGATGAAAACTTGTCATAAATTGATTTCTTTAGTGGTTGCTGGTTGTCTTCTTTTAAAATTTACTTAAAGACTCAGAAATCACCTTTTTTATATTATTACATACTTTTTTCATTTTGAAAATTATGTTTTTAAATTAATTTTTTGCATTTACAATGCAATATTTCTATAAGATATAAAATACGTGTGTAAAAGACACTATATAGCTTATAGCTGGTTCCATCTTAATCGATGGTTTAATATTTGTAAAAATATAACTTTCGATGTTGAAGGTAGTTAGCGTTCAACATTGGTGGAACGATACTAGCTCATAGTAGAAGTTGAAATACGTTTGTAAAATTCGACGCTTTTGCCAGCGTCTCGGTAGCTCAGCGGTCAGAGCAGTCGCCCGGATAGCGAAAGGTCGTGGGTTCGAATCCCATCTGAGGGCTCGGAGGCGTAGTTGTTTTTTACACACGTATTTTATATCTTATTTTGAAAATTGTTTTAATTGTTACCACTTCCACAGTTTAGCATATTGTTTTAAATTTTACAACAGATGGGAGTTGTTTTGTTTGTATAGGTACATTTAGGTAATTATACTCATCAATATTATTTAAACTACAGAATTTGTACGACATTTTGTTTGAAACGATGAAACAATGAAAAGTATAGCCAAAATCTACCTAACCAGCAACGCTTTATAATAACAATAATTTGAATAAAACCTTTAAATCTTCAAACGTTGGTTCAATACATATTAATGTGACCCAGAAGGTTGAGATCGTTAAAGTATATGAAGCTGCGTCTAGATCAATAAATATTATAATTTCATATTTAGCATCAGAAAATGCACGTGCACTAATTACAAGGAACACGAAATAGATAAATAGAGAGTTCATATTGAAGCTTTATAAGTAATGTGTGTTAACCGGATTAACGACGCGTTTAATTTAGTTTATTTTTATATTTAAACCTGACATTTCCACTCTTTACAGGAGTCCTGCGATTACGACTCCTGTAAGAACTAAATAAAATGCAAAATAAAACAATTTAATTTATATAAAATTTTAACAATTCGGAACGTGCCCGATCAAAATATTGTGAAGGTAGTAGAAAATACATAACAACCATTGCCTTAGCCATCCTGTGATCATGGTTCCTGTAAAGGAGACGAAGGATTAAATATAAAATAAATTACGCAAAACCCGTAAAAAAGTAATTTTATTCAAAATAAATTTTGATTTAAATGTATACTACTATAATAAAAAATTGATTATGCTTCCGCTAACGACTCTTAATGCAATATTATTCGGTGAAATAATAATAATCGGTGAAAGCCTTTTCGTGGAAGGCAGTTACGGTTTAAGGTGGGATTTGCTTACGTACACTACTACATAGTTCGTACTACAGATCTACATATAAAATAGATCTCTAAGTTGCGATAAGAAATTGCCAGCTAAAGAGAAGTTGAGGCGCCTTTATTATCATATTCGATTGTTTATTGCCATACATTGGTAATGATTTTATACTGATATTAGGATAACGCATGCCAATACACTGTAGCAATTTTGTTGACACCAGTTATTATAGATATTCCTCCTCGGACATTTTAAGGTAGAGGTAATAAATATTCAACTTTAATTTTAACCTCTATATAACATTAGAAAATATCGCTATTGTGCGCCGTCGTTTATTAACTTACGAGTACGTCTTAATAAAATCATCACTCACACCTATATGAGGCAAAAGGCACAATCATACTCCTCTAAGATATCAATTACGTATCGCAACGATATGAGACACATTGCAATAAAATAATACCTAGGCATGTAGTATGGGTAAAAGGAGGCATCTCTTAATATTTAGAATCATAGGCATCGCTGCAATTCGAAGTTTAAATCATTCAAAAAATAATTGACGTCACAAAAACAGTATTATATATTTATTTATAAATGTTTTACAGTATACCTGCTATTATAGGTAATTGGTAACACAATTAAAGAAGTATAATTTAAAATTCTCAAAACCAAAATTTGTTGTAAAAGATTGAAATAAGTAGCCCTACATGTTTTTATTTCGCATTTACAAACATTTTATGAATATATTTATCTTATGAATATCTTACGGAAGTACTGGGTGTCGAATCTTTAATCCTTTTACTGCTCGCCATGCAGCCCATCACATCACTACCACATTTAAAATAAATACATTTCAGTTCAACTGTGTAAATAATTTAATAAATCGATCGACAAACCGAACACATGGGTACAACACTGAACTTCTACTAAAGAGCTTTCTCACCCGAATGGGTTTTAACTGCATCGATCATTACTAAATACATTTGCAAATAAAAGCCTTAAATATGCCAAGGCCACAAACACAAATATTTATCGTTTAGGCAAAGTTCAATTGTCAAGTTGGTTAGACAATTGGCGAGGGCGCAGGGCAGCACCACTATTATGGTATTTTTTTAATCGTTACATGGAGCTACAAATATAATTTATTCCGATGAGTGATACTTTTTGATCTAATTAATTTTTTTTCCTTTCTAAAATATATATGGTGATAGTTTAAGACAACCATTGAAATACATATAAAACAACCGTGAATGCATCCACTATTATCTGCATTAAAACTTGAGAGGGTAAAACTTGTAATAAAATTAAAGATATATTATTTCGAATATTTTTTATTAAATTCATATAATTTTATAAAGGTTACAATTATGCTCTTAATTAAGCTCAGTTTTATCTACATATCACTTGAATGGGGACTATAATTGGTGCGATTATTTATTGATTGTCATTGTCGTCGTCGTCATTGTCGAAATATTTTAATCGGGCACGTTCCTAATTATTAAATTGTTTTATACAAATCAAATTGTTTTATTTTTATTTTTACACATTATTTAGTTATTTGATTAATTCTCACTACGATAACATTGTTTACTACTGAGGCGCAAAAATCCGTAAAAAAGGTGTTTTATTCTGATGTGTAATGTGCGCGGAAGTGTAAGAACTAAATACAAGATAAGTATTTAAAATCGTCAATGAAAGCAGTATGTAAAAAAGTGTTTTATTCTGATACTTATCTTGTGATAAAATTCTTCTCTATCTTTGGGTGCATCTTACATAATTTATATCTCTTTCTACTATCCTATATGTATCATGATAGGAGTAAAAGATAAACTATACGAATAGAATGGATCTATGAAAGATCTATCTAATTCTTTACTACGTGTCCTAACTATTCAGGGATTTTGAAAATAAAAACTATTGTTATCTGTGCTATGAAATGATTTTACATCTATTAGAGAATGCGGTTCTTCCGACTCCTCGAGCTCAAATTCCATGATTACTTTTGCTATCTGAAATTTTACAGTTGCTTGTCGACTTTTCGACATTTTTTTCACTGTCTTCGCATATCCCAAGAAAATTAAATCGATATCGTCATATTCTTTGTGCTTCTTGTTTAAGTAAGCAATTACTTTGTCTACTTCTGATTCCGCCGCTGGCGTTGTTCTTTTGGCTTGTGGTGTGATATTTAGATCTGCAACCCGTTTCAATTGTTGAGATTGAGACATAGTACGTGTTTCTACTATAGTTATCTCAGTAGGTTCATTTGAAGTGCTTTCTTTTATTAGGCCTGCGTGTGCACTTTCAGCTCCATGTAATGGGTTCTTTTTAGCGAATGTGCGGGCTGGACCAAAATTTAAATACGGCCGCAGAAAAGCCATATGCCTCGCCCATGGCCAAGTCTTGTACTGCTTGACGAATTTCAGTGCGAGACCGCTATTTGCTTTGTTGCATCGCAAATATTAATTATAAGCATCTCTCAAATTTTTCCATTTAGTTTTTACTGCGTTACCTGTAAACAGTACAGTATATTTAAAGGTAGGTATTTTAAGTAAACTACCGCAGGGTAAGAGCGACAAATACGTGAATTTATATATTTAATTGAATCCAAATTAATCAAAACAACAAAAACACGATAAATTACACAACGACAATGACGTTAACTAGAAGAAAAGTATTGTAAGAGTGCCAAAGAAAATATTAAGGAATGTTGGAATTAATTCGTAGCGTTTTACGAAAGATGGCGCCAGCCAACTATTCATAGTCACAGATACAAAAGTAAATATTCTCCTGGAAGCTACTGACATAGCGCATCTTTACCAGTATATTAAAACGTAGTGATTCCTTGCTCAGTGCCAGTATATGACATTTCGTTATTGTGTTCATAAGTAGCAATTGTTGAGCAGTATCAAACATGTCGACATTTGTGCCTGAAAAATCGGTTTTGCGGGGAGTGTTACTTCATTATTTTAATATGAAGAAAAGTGCCGCGGAAAGTTATCGTATGTTAGTGGAAGTATATGATGAACATACTCTCGCTGAGCAAACATGCAGAAAGTGGTTTGCGCGGTTTAAAAGTGGAAATTTTGACTTGGAAGACAAGGAAAGTCTCGGGCAACCGAAAAAGTTCGAAGATGAACATTTGGTGACGTTGCTCGATGAAGACCCGTGCCAAACATTTCTGGAGTTGTCCACATCACTTGGAGTCGACTTTTCGACGGTCGGAAAACGCCTCAAAGCCATTGGAATGGTACAAAAACAGGGAACGTGGGTTCTATATGAGTTGAAGCCAAGAGACATCGAACGGCGTTTAACCAGCTGTGAGATTCTTCTCCAACGGCAGATAAGGAAGGGATTTTTGCATCGAGTAGTCACTGGCGACGAAAAGTGGATACTCTATGACAATTCCAAACGCAGAAAATCGTGGGGCTTGCCCGGTCATGCATCGACATCATCTCCCAGGCAGAATATTCATGGAAAGAAGATCTTACTGTGCATTTGGTGAGATCAACTGGGCGTTATTTATTATGAACTGCTCCAACCGGGTGAAACCATCACTGGTGACGTATACAGACGACAATTGATGCGTTTGAACAGAGCATTGCAGGAAAAGCGGCCGCAACTTTATATTGCGGCCGCTATCGTCACGACAAAGTAATTTTGCTTCATGAATGCAAGACACCATGTTGCGAAAGTCGTAAAAACTTATTTGGAAACGCTGAAATGGCAAGTTCTGCCCCACCCGCCATATTCACCGGACATCGCTCCATCCGATTATGATTTGTTTCGATCCATGGCGCATGGCTTGTCAGAGCAGCACTTCGACATGACCAAAATTGGATCGATTCATTCATCGAATCGAAAGAAGAAGAATTTTTTCGACGCGGTATCCGAGCTTTACCAGAAAGATGGCAAAAAGTTGTAAATAACAATGGACAATACTTTGAATAATGCTACTGTAATTATACTCTTATAATAAATCACGAAACTTTGCAAAAAAACGCTACGAATTAATTCCAACACCTAGTATATTGTGATTATACGGATTTAAATCTCGACTGAGGCAAATTAAGACATTTTATTTATACTATTTTTTTTATGTTTTATAATCCTCAGTCAAATCGACAATTGCTAATTTCTCTCAACCGTTATCTGTTCTTAATGTAAATAGTTATTACAAAATATTCAACTTCTTATTTTTACAGTTAAATCTTAATAGAGTGTATTCAATGCAATACATACAAAGTATCCGGCATGTTATCCAGTAAAGTGTTTTGTTGGAATAAGTGTAACATAGACATTACGTTGAAGTTTAAGTTTTCGTTCATGAAGGTAGTATTTATTTAAAAACAAAAGTCGATAGCAAGCAACACTGCGGGCTTATTCACTCACCATCACTTTCTTCTAAGTTTTCTGCTATGCTACTCCATAATTTATTTTTGACTCCAACATCTTTGTAACTTTCATGAGATCTATCATAGAGCATTGTGTAATTTTTCACTTGGTCAATCAACAACTCCGTTTTTTCGGGTTCCACCGCCATTTTGTATGCGGAAACACAATGACAAATCGTTATAGACCGCGCTTGAATGCGAAGGTTGCCACCGCGTCAGTCCTGTGCGGTTTACACGCGTCGCGCGATGTCGATTGGAGTGGGAACGAAGCGGTGGGCTTGCGGAACGCGGTGCGCGGTGGGCGCGGCTTGCGGTCACACAGCCGGCAGCCAGTTCAGATTCAGAGGCCTTAGTACGAGTCATGTACGAGTTTACGTGTCGATACTCGATAAAGTCTGCGTAAAATATTACTATGAAATTTTGTATGAGCGCCCCTAGCGATAACCATCAAGAACTACGAATCTTCATAGAAATCTGTAACGCACTCTATAACGAGTATCGAATGCGTGAACTCGCACTAAGGTCTCAATTCCTCATAAACGCAACACAGGCGAGTGACTCGAGTTTAATTGTAGCCCAATCAAACATCATTCGATTATTCATCATAATAAATTTCTTAAGTATACTTCTCAGTCGGAGTTAAACTCCACACTCCATAAATTTGCAAAATTGACCGTTACGCAGATCTTATCTTAAAATAGGGTATTAATAAAGGAATACGTATCCCCTACTACTACGACTACCCAAGAATAAACGAAGTATCTTACCCGAAAGCTATAGTTTGTATATCTAATAGATTAGTAGAACTCACACTAGAACTAATGCTCAAAAGCAATACTGATAATGGTGGCGTATTACCTATTGCTCCAAACGGCTAGTTCTAACAATGCAAAACATTTTTTTTCTTAGCGGACACATCAGAAAAGGACAAAAATGGATGGTGCCTGAATGACTTGATCGATAAGGAATCATTTCTGAAAAGAGGAAATAATATACTACCATATCCAAATGTTTGATTTTACATCTCCGTTTCATGTTTAATTACTCACGATCACTGCACGTCATCAACAAATTTACTTTCGAAGCATGATTACAAATACGTTGTGAATAAGCGGCATTCTGTTATAAAACTGCGAAAAATATTAAACTAAATACTTTCTATAGTATTTTTTAAACATACCAAGCTAAGTGCTAAATTATTAACTTATGTAACTACTAGCGGCCCGTCCCGGCTTCGCACGGGTAGACAAAATTCTTTAAATTTTTTCTATTATTAAATATATTTCCGTTAGCGCCATCGTACGACCGCTAGACGAACTTGCGATAAACGCGTTGTTATGGTAACGCATATACAATGGAAAAAGAGCGGGGGGGAAAGCGGACAGACAAACCCACAAACCACTGTGATCTTAGATTGCATGAGGCGTCGCAATAGAGGTTATCCTAACTCAATTTGGAGTTATGGTCTTAAAGTCCCATAAAAAAGAACCATTTAATTTTTCCTTAAATTACCCAATATCAGATAGGTTTTCTTTTCCTAAAAACCTTTTCTCGGGCTATTTATATTTATTTATATCTATATGTATATAAATTGACTGTCACAGTGTTAGACCGCGATGATCTCCGAAACTTCTCAACCGATTTTGATGTTATTTTTTCATTTTGCTGTAATTTTTAACTTAGGGCATAGGCTAGGTTTCATTTTGATATATAACACAGCAACGCGTTGCTGGGTCAGCAGCGGCCTTGTACTACGTCCTCGTATCTAATCAATATATAAGGCCTATCATAACATATGCTGCCCCAGCATGGTATGCTCTGTGTTCACAGAAACAGCGTCGGCGCCTCCAAGTAATCCAGAACCAAACGCTCCGCATCATCACTGGAGCGGGCCGATACGTCCGCAATGACGTCATCGGACGCGACCTAAAAGTCGCGCCGCTTGATGACGTCATCATCAACATGACCAAGAGGACGTTCGAACGAGCGGACCACAGTGCATACCCCCCCACCTCCATAACATCGCACCGAGGGAAGATACCCACCACATCATCAGGAGACCTACACCCCGCAGCGTGCTCGCGCCCTGCCCCCAGCCCACCCCCCCGTCTCCCGCATCTCCTTTATTACCCACAGCAACTCCTCCCTAAAAACACTACCCCACCACACTACTGTGCAAATTGCGGCTCGCTCGCTGGCGCTGCCTGGGCCTCCCCTACTGGGGTCTCACCCGGCATGCGGATCGCGCCGAGAGCCGCATAGCAACCCCTCCCCCCCCCCTCGCGCGTGCACGAGAATGCAACAACAGAGGTTGTAAAAAGAAGGTTTGGCAGTTAGCGGCTACGTACATAACTAGACCGCCCTATCAAGCTAAATCAAATTTAATTATTTTTTTTTAAATTCAAATTCAAATTCATTTATTTGCAGAATATAGGTTTACAATAATTGGTGTCGATTTACAAGATTTGAGCGCTGTATTCTTACCCAAAGGGTGTGCAAAGTTGATTATACACAAAATAATTAAAAGAATGTACCTAATATAAAACACACTTGAGAAATACTTATATTTTATAAATGTCACATATTAATCATAATCAGTTTAAACGTCAGGGTCACTTAGATATTCGGTCAACTTATAATAGGCTTTATTTATCAAAAATTATTTAAGTGCCAATTTATAATTTATCAAATTATCAATTTCTCTTATACCTTTCGGCAACTTATTGTATATTACTGGAGCAATACCATAAACATTATTTCCAAATAAAGCAGTTTTATGTGGTGTTTGACACAGTTTATCATTATGCCTCTTCGAAGAAAACTTAACAAATAATTTCATATTCGACTTAACAAATACACATACTTCAAATATATATATACACGGTACTGTCAAAATTTTTAATTCTTTGAAGTAGGGACAACAGGAGTCGGTAGGGCGAAGTCTACAAATTGCACGAACACACCTTTTTTGCGCTTTAAAGACGCTTTCTTTGTTAGACGCGTTCCCCCAAAAAATAATGCCATATCTTAGGATCGATGCAACATAGCCATGATATGCCGTCATTAACGCAAATCGATTCGCAATCTTATTGAGCATGTATAAGGCATAAGAAAATTTACTCAACTTTTCACAGACGTAATTAGTATGGGTTTCCCAATTCATGTTACTATCAATATAAATTCCAAGAAACTTAGTCGTGACAACTTCTTCTACTTGTTTTCCTGCGTTCTTTATTTTGACATCAACAGTTTTCTTACTTTCTCTTTGTTTAAAAGTCATCATTTTTGTTTTATCCAAATTTACAACTAATTTATTATTTCGAAGCCATTTAACAACTTTATTAAAATCAATATTTATTGCATTTTCATAATCACTTGCATCATTACATTCAAATATTATCGTGCTGTCATCCGCAAACATCACCATCGGGCGTTGTATAGAGTTCGGCAGGTCATTTATATAAATAAGAAATAATAATGGACCTAACACGCTACCTTGTGGGATGCCACAAACCATTTCCCTTGGCTTCGATGTATAATTCTTTTCAAATTTAGTTCGGCAGCAAAACTTCACAATTTGTGTAATATTTCGTCTGGAAGTGAGATAGGATGTTATAAGCTTAAGAATATTACCACGTACTCCATATTTATACAATTTATCTAATAGTATTTTGTGATCCACTAAATCAAACGCCTTTGACATATCCATATATAAGCCCGTAACCTGTATCCCTGAATCCATGCAAGTAATAATTTTGTTTACAAATTCAAATATTGCCATATCAATGCTTTTATTTCGACGAAAACCTTGTTGTTCTTTAGCAAACAAGTTATTAGTCTCAAAGTAGGTATAAAGCGAATTGTATATAGCTTTTTCAAATACTTTTGCAAGAACTGATACAAGTGCAATCGGTCTATAATTCGCTATGTTCTCTCTGTCATCTTTTTTAAAAAGTGGTTTTATAACGGTGACCTTTAAACTGTCCGGGAACGTTCCATTTTCAATGCATAAATTTATAATATGAGCCATTATTGGGGATACAATGTCATTCACATGTTTTAAAATTTTTGTATTTATTTCATCAAATCCAGTACTATTAGTAGATTTCAGTGATTTTATTATATTAAAAATATCTTGTGGAACTACCGGTGTCATAAATATTGAGTTTCCGTTATTAAATGTCAATGTTTTGTCAAATTCAAGTCTAATATTATTTAATATCAATGTACGATCAATAAAATAGTCGTTAAAATGCTCAACAATATGTTTTGGATCAGTAATAGTATTGCCACTTACTTTGATTTGTTTTATATCTTCTCTGGGAAAATTTCTTTTTGATCTATTTATGATTTGCCATGTTGCCCTTGATTTATTATCGGAATTGGTAATAAAGTAGCTGTTTTTTGAGTTAATTGCACAATTTTATTAGAGCGTTTAGTATAATCCTTTAACTGAGTTTTATTCAAGTCTTTAGGCTTTTTCCTGTACTTATACAGTAGATCTCGTTTCCGTTTACTGCACGTTTTAATTCCTTTGGTCACCCATTTTGCTTTAGTGGCAGTGGGTATTTTAATCACTCTAATAGGAAAACAGAGATCATAATATAATTTAAAAGTTTCATAAAAATATTCAAAAGCTGTGTTTGGATCGTTGGTTTCATATACATCATTAAAACTTAGATTCATAAAACTCTCCCGAAATTTGTTCATATTGTCCTTACTATAGTCACGTCGCTTAACATACCAAAAGGAAAATTTACAAGTTTTCTTAACTGGA
Source organism: Calamotropha paludella (assembly GCA_927399485.1). Classification (NCBI taxonomy): domain Eukaryota; kingdom Metazoa; phylum Arthropoda; class Insecta; order Lepidoptera; family Crambidae; genus Calamotropha; species Calamotropha paludella. Next base: position 22,188,868 of record OV656812.1, read on the forward strand.
CATTTAAAAACTTGAGCATTATGATCTGACAAAGTCAGTTCGGTCGTTTCACATTTTGCGTTACGTTTAACGTTATGAATAAAGTTGTCCAAACATGTACCACTAGATGGGCGCGTCGGCGTCTTAATGCCAATATTTAAATTATAACTTTGTAATATTTCAAAAAAATCTGTAGTCAATTTATCGTTCGTTAAAATATCTATATTAAAATCACCACATATAATAATTTTGTATTTATCTTTGGAACAGTATTTATGTAAAATATCATTAAGTTTATAAAAGAAAGTATTTATCTTATTTAGATTCCGTCGAGGAGGTCGATATATACATAGAATTATAATCCTATGATCGACTAATTGCAAACCACAGCATTCCACTACCCCAGAAATACTTATTTCAGCTAAGTCTTTTAGTTCTTTATAATTATGAGAATGTTTTATTAATATGCATGACCCACCATATCGATTTGACCTACAAAAACAAGCACCAAGTACATAACCAGGTAGGCAAAGTTGTTCTTTATCATTTTCAACCATGTTATGTTCCGTAACACAAACTACATCAATATCCCTACCAGAATCAGCCATTTCAGATAGGCCAACACAGAGCCTGTCCGACTTTCCAATCAGGGCATCAATGTTCTGATGAAGAAAATAAATGTAATCAAACACGAAAAAGATTATTTGTATTTTCGTTAGTTTGTTCAATATCCTGAGATATAGTTTTTCCGTCATTCAGAAAAAAAGATAAATTGTTTGCTTCATCAAAGTCTGTTTGAATGCATTTACTCTCACATATTACTAGACGATCGAGATAACTATAATTTAAATCATTGTAATTTTTTAACTTAATCTGAAAATCCAAGCGTAACAACTCTCTAAGCAACCAGCGACATAAGTTGTTTGTAAAATATAAACCTTTTGGCATATTAGTGGTACTATACATTAGATCGACAAACGATAGATTATTATGCTTACTACACATATATCTCATCTCACTATTCAGTTTGTCTTCATAAATATTTTTATTATAAGGCACCTCAGTCATTATTATATTTGTATTAGTGATAGAACACAGCATATCATTAACAGAGCTTTGAGAGATATAAGGATTACATTCATTAGTTCCTCCTATTATAACTACAAAATCATTTTTACTTAGTTTCGATATATCATTGAGAGCCGGTTTTAATATTTCGCTAAACTTAGCACCAGATTTCCAAAAAGATGATACTTGATATTCAATTCCAAGAAGTTATTGACGTGACAACGTCTTATAAATTGGTTTGCCGGGTGACACTTCAAGAAACTGCGTTACGCTCCGCTCACGTTATGCGCTTACAATGAGAGCGAGTGAGAGGCACGCGTCCCTTCCACTCGGGCATGGTTAGCCCGCCTAAGAGCGAGAGAGACAGACATAAAAAGTGGAAGGGACGCGTGCCTATAAATTAATGTTTTAAATATAATTCTTTGTATAAATAAATGTTTTAAATTGTTACTATTATTTCATCCTTCTTCCTACTATACGAATGAATATTCACATTAAAATTATTTTACCACTCAAAGTCGTTGTCACGTAAAACTTTCGCCCGTATACCGACTTTACAGGCAACCAACCAGTTTTGTAATATTTTTCTGACATTTTTTCCCTGTTGATCCGCCAAAACGATAACTTTCTTTTTCCTCTTGAATTCTTCTTTATTTTTGCTGTCATGTGATGTTTTTTCTTTTCCAAAATTATGTAGAACTTTTTCTGTGGTAACTTCATTATGAGTACAATGTCTATTCAAATTAATTGGATTTATTTCGTAATATTTCATATTTTCGGGTACTTTTTTAGGAGGTTTCGGCGTCGTATTAAGATTTCGACATATATTTCTACAGTTAGTTAATGGAGATATTCTAGACAATCTCATTTTTAAACTCATTATATTGTTATTGTGGGGTGTTAAAAATTGTTTATATTGTGGCGTCGAATCTTTAACTAATGTTTTTAGAGTTGTCATAGAAATTTCTTTGGCTTTCAGTATTTCTCTTAGAGAACTAATTTCACTGTTCAAATTTTCGATTTCATTATCGGCAATCTTTAATTTTTCTTTAGTAACTTCTAACTCCAGTTTAAGGTCATAAGTAAAGTTACTATCGATATTCATTGTATCACTCTGGATGCTCATCATTGTGGCATCAAATATTGTTGAATTGGCTACATCGACTTCATCATGTGTGATTATTGCAATTAAATTATGTTCAGAATGTGAGCGAGTCATTTTATTGCGTAATGTCACATTTGTATCCATTTTATATATTGTGACAAAAAAAAAATATCAACAAAAAAAAAATCGCATTACATATGGATCGCTTGCAAGGATCGAGAACTCGTGCCATCCGAGATAGTTAACGTTCGCCGTGTGTCTTAGTTCTATGTACTCACACTATGCGCTGTCATGCGGGTTGAGATATTTGGCAAAAATATGTATTACTTCGTTCAGATAGTTTGAATTACTAGTGGTTATTACGGATGAGTCATGCGTTGTTCAAATTCACTGAGTCACTGTCCTCTTATAGCACTTTTTCGTAATTTTATGGATTAAATAGTCTTTTTTAATACTGTTTTTGTTTAACTTTCACTTTTTACTACAATGTCCTTGTTTTTTAATTATATTAATCTATAAACAAGTCACGACTTTGTTTTGAAACACAAATATTTTGTTTTTATTCTTCACTTTTTTCACCCTTTTCATTCTTATCAATAAAATTGGTTGATCACTTCACTATTTACATTGGCAGTACTTTTTATGACATAAATATTAATGAGTTAATTTTAAATTATTTTCAAACTACGGAGCCCATTAGAGCGTGGCGAAAGCAGCTTAAAAAATTTATGTCTGCTCTAGACCCACTCAGCCACCAGAAGGCGGCTCACAACCACCACAAGGTCGTCACCTTGTGAGAAGCTGCCCGGGCAGAAGCGTCAGCTCAAGCCCGCACCTGCTTCAGCAGCAGAAGAAGACCCGGTCTCTGGGTCAGCTAGTAGATAATATGTTTGTATGATGAATTAAACTAAATTTCGTTACATAGAATTTTGGTCGCTTTCAAGCTCGCTGATTACAAATATTGTACTAAAGAGGCACTAAACTAAAATAAAAAGAAGTGTTTGATACAAAATATAATTTATATAAGTAAGTGCCGACAACATAGGGCTGAGTGTAAATTTTATAATGTACAAAATGTTCTGTAGACTGGCGTCAGCTTAAAAAAATACTTCGAAAAATTCAATGGCTCTGTTAAGGTCGTGATAACTTAGTTGAAAGTAGTGTTTCCCAAATGCAAGAACAAGACGAGACTTAGCTAGTCTTGGTCTTGATCTTACGCTTATACACATGGTCCTGGTCTTGGTATTGCGCTCCCAGTTTTGGTCTTGGTCTTGCAGCAAGAGTCTCGCAAGTCTCGCAATCACCTATTAACATATTGCTATTTATTAAACGTAACTTTAAATCAGGTATTCCCAAAGTGGTCGATAACGACCCCAAGGTCGAAGAAGTGGAAGTATTCTCTGTAGATGGTGGCAGATTTTCTATATTTTCGTCTATACTTGACGGTATTTCTTCTACATTTTCAATAACTGGATCAACATTGTGCGCAATATTTTCTTCATTTATAATTTGTGGCCAATTAATTGGGGTTTCTAACCAATCTCTGTTCCTTCTTAAAAATTGGGGAAATGATCGATGGGATTTTGTCCACCTACTATTAATATTAGCACAAAAACACTGGGAAAACTTTTTTAATTTAACACTGTTTTCTTCCCGTCCCATTTTCTGCACCCTTTTAGGAATAAAACTAGACACGAATGTCAATTGAAAATCTCATATTGACAAAATTGAAGCTAAACTTTCAAAATTTATATATGCCTTATATGAGTTAAAAAAATGTACAGATTTAAAAACTGCAATGTGTGCCTATGATGCTTACGCTAATGCCTGGCCATACTACGGAGTAATCCTTTGGGGCAGTAGCACCAATGTTAACCAATTATTTGTAACGTCGCTTTATATATTTGAAAAGTGTTAATTAGTTAGGAAAAATAAATATATGTATTCGCAAGCAAAAGATTCTTATCAACAGTCACGCAATTTAAGATATAAAAGACTTGCAGCACCTTTTACAAAGTTACATTTGGTTATTTCAGAAACTTACCATCTATACATATAAATAAAATTGAAGTGTCTGTTTGTAATATTGAAATAACCGTTTTTTACTACAAGCATATGAATAAATATACGGTACATACACCAAAATAATATTTTTTACAATTTTTGTCTGTCTGTTTGTTCCGGCTAATCTCTGATCCGCTAGATCGATTTTGACGGGACTTTTATTGGCAGGTAGCTGATGTAATAAGGAGTAACTTAGGCTACTTTTATATTAGAAAAAATCTTTTACTTTAGAAAAATAAAATTACTGTGCTACAGCAACGCGTGGCTGGGACAGCTAGTTGTCAATAAAAATATACAATAGAATACCAAAACAAATTCAGGATGTACAAAAGAAACAGATTTTTATTAAAAGAATATTTAATGCAAAAATGTTTTTTACAATATTTTTTATTTTTATTTATCTTAGGTAAGGCCTCTCTGATCTCATATACATATATAATATTTTTGGTTTTTTTTTTCAGCTTTTGCTCTTGTTACTTTAATATGTTAAATTTTAAGTAAATATTATAGTTTTTGTTAAGTATTTGAAAACCTCTTTAGTTTGAAATATTATTTAGTTTTAAGTTATTATAGATTTACATATAAAATGCAATACCCTTAAAGGGTCATGTTAATGGTACTATTTAATTTTGTAATAGCGTGTGTAACCAACATGTTGCAATAAATTATATGACTATGACTATGCTTATTGTCCCCAGCCAATAAGTTGAACATGATTTTGAAATCACGTGACATTCGCAGTAGTGAATAATGTACCTAAACTTGCTACTGCGCATGTCACGTGATTTCAAAATCATGTTCAACTTATTTGCCGGAGACTATACACGATTCAATAGAAATAATATAATAAATAATACATAAACGTTTTAAATTTCTTTAAATATTGTTACATACCGATACGACATGTTACATTAGTCTTATCAGTGAGGTACGTTGATTTAGACGCAAAAACGATAATTTTCTGTAATTCCATAATTTATTTTTTTATAGTTGGCAGCACCGGCTATTTGGCATGGGAAAATCGCTACTCAGACTCAATATGATTGAAAAATCAAACATTTCATTTTAAATTAAAATAATATTGAAAGTTATAAGCATAAAACAAGGATACCTTAATTATTATTATGTTTATCATGGAATTAAACAAAAATTTATTAAAGAAAATGTGAAACCGGAACACGACTATTTCAAATGACTGACATACTCTTGCTTAGGTACTTTAACATGTCAAATGTTTAATACATTGTCTTAGAAATCTTTTATTCAATATATAATATTTTCATAATTTATAGCCAGCAACTGTAGGTAAATCAAGTTTTTGTGATTGTGAACTTTTATACATAGATTATTTTTAGTCTGAAATTATTTACAAAATTATTTCGTATGTATCACATTATTGTTTACATGTGAAAGAATCACTGTCAACCAGAGGTGTCAACGTCGACCTCGTCCCTACCTCCTGTTACCCGTCAAACTGATTCCAATTTATTACATTACACATCGCTATTTCTTGTGAATTTTAGATTTTGTTAAATTATTTTAGTTATTTTTTCGTTATTTTTTCATTATTTATTAGCAGAATAAAGCACCAAACAACAGTCAAGAGGGTAAGTATCTCTTCAGTATTTTTTACATCACGTCAACACCTCTTTAATTTTAACTCTCTAAATATTTTAATTTACTTGTTACAGAGGCGTCCCTACTAGACTTCATAGGCCTCAGGCCTTGGCCTGCGGGGTCTACATCTATTAAATACAAAAACGCTAAAATTCGTCATAAGCACACCCCACTGACTTTCACAATATTTTTCAAAATGTCTCAATGGAATAATTCATACGTATACGATAGCCAATATCCCAACACCGATTCTTGGAATGGAGATCTGAACAGTCAATTTGTGAACCAAGCATATTACCCTAACCAACAATATGAAGCAACAAACCAGCAATATGAGCCAACAAGTCAACAATATGTCAGCTTCAATGAGTTCTTATCACAAATGCAGAGCAACGGCCCTACTTCATCTAGCTCTAGCAACTACAATAATGCACAATACCAAAATTATAGTCAATATGATTACCAAAATATGCCAACTACCTCTCAGAATGTACCGGTAGATAGTTATTATGCAACAAATCCTTCCAATTCGGCAAACAGTGTTCAACATTACTCCCAAGAACCTAATTTTGGTAATAAGGTACAAGATACAGGAGGCACAAAAGATTTAATTCTTAAGTCCAACTTGACGCCCACTGCCAATGAGTTTGTGCCAAAAAACTCTGTAGTTAGGCCATCTAATAGCAGTCATAATATTCAAGAATCTTCACACTCAACCAATGGAGCTAGTAATAATTTAACAGAACATAAATCTCAGAAAAACCGAGGAAGTTCCTCAGACACAAATTGGAGAGAAAGGCCTCAAACTTCACAAAATGGTGAAAGTAAATATAAAAATGAAAATAATGGTAGATCACATGATAATCATAGATATAATGATTCTAATACTAGAAATAGAGATCCTAAAAATCGCTATCAAGATTCCAATAACTATGAGTCTAATAATCGGAACAGTAAGAAATCAAAGATCAAAAATAAAGATGGAGATGCACGGACATTTTATAATAGTGCAGTAGATAAAGGCAGTCATGACTTTAGAAATGGTAGAGGAGAAAATTCCTCCAGAAACCGGAACTGGGTGGGAAGCCAAAGAGTAAGAGCTTCAGATCGAGATATTACTGAAGATGAACAGTATGCAAGCAGCTATTTAAACTATAATGATGAAAAAGCAGAAAGAGTTATAAAACAAGAAAAAGTATCCAGTCCAAAAGTTAGAGGAAAACCAGTTGAAAGTGGTAATAACACAATTCACTCTTTTTTTAAATGTACAAAATTATAATAAAGTGATTGTGCCGAACATATAACTTGAACCAAGGTACATTGTCCAAATTCTGGGGAAGTTTATTGTATATAATTTGGCTTTAAGTTATATGGTGCCACCTTCCTGAATGGATAGACAACAGGAACTCAACCTGCCACACCCGTCATTTTCTCAAATGATATTGAATGAACTCTTGACTATTACTTTAAGCTGAAAATCATTTGGAAATATTTAGTTTCTTAACAATTATAATACAATAACAACACTTTATTTTAAAATATGTTGAAAATCAATCAGCTCAGTTAGCAACATACATCTTTCTCTATGTCTGAAAAAAAAACCCCCAGATGCTGTAACAGTTGCTAGGCTGCTCAATTTCATACCTGATTTTTATCTATGCAGTCTACTATCTATTTTAAATACTTCTAACAAACTATATCCATATGTTTAAGCCATCCTAATGAGCAATCTCCTGAAATATAGCCGGCAATAATTACATTTATTGAGTTCAATAGATCATGCTTTGTAATGGTATTTATAAGGTTGTTTGGATAATATAGTAGAAATACTAAAAATCCAAACAGACTTAAGTAAATGCATTATTTTAAAAATAAAAATGTAATATTATAAATATTGCACTATTCATTCACAGCACCCACAGAGATGACTCAACGTGAAAGACTGAGCGAACAATTAGATAAGGGAACTTTAGAGTGCCTCGTTTGCTGTGAGCGTGTAAAGCAGATAGATCTTGTATGGTCTTGCAGCAACTGCTACCATGTTATGCATCTGCGCTGTATTAGAAAATGGGCCATGAGCAGTGTCGTTGGTAAGTAGCATTAATAAATTTCATGTTTTTAATGAGTTTATTTTTATTTATTTATTTGCTAAGAAATTTAGAATTAATTAGCAGCAGTCTAACCAACATTATCAAGTATATTGATAACTACCATTGTTACCACAATACAAAAAATGAGAAAAAAATAACTTGTTTTCCATTGTTACTATTGATTTCAATAGTAAATACTATTATTTTTATCATATAACTTTTGATAACCATGCAATGGTAGCAATCCTGCCTTTCATACCTACAACAGTCCTGGGTTCAAAATCCGTGAGGGATAGATGTTTATGTGATGAATATGTACACTTGTACCTGAATCATAGTTTATAAACATCTATATAAATTAAATGTCTGTATATTATAATAATATATTTATATCTATTCAATACCCCCAGTAGCTATTATGTCCAATAAAACCATGTATTTAGGTAAAAATATATTGAGCTAAGTGGCACAAAAGATCTAAATCACGACTGACAATATCAAAGTACCCTCAACTTAACCAACATTATTTTATAACAAGGCTTGACAAGTTCCTATGATTCATACACAACAGTATCCATAACACAAGCCTTACAGTGCTTACTTCGGGCTAATTAGTGCGAGTGTAATAAATATCATTAAATCTCATGAAGTTTTTTATACCAGTATATTTCTATCCATCAATATTGTATTGCAGAAGGTAAATGGCGCTGCCCGGCATGCCAGAATACAAGCGAGGAGATTCCATCTGAGTACCGTTGTATGTGCGGCTATCTACGGTCTCCGGAGTACAAGCGTGGCAGCACTGGCGCACACACCTGCGGCAAATCCTGTCGTCGCCAGCGCACCTGCCCCCATCCCTGCACACTGCTTTGCCACCCAGGACCCTGTCCTCCCTGTCAAGCCACCATCGTCAAGTATGGATAGTTGTCTTAGTCGATGCATAAAACTTGACATTAGAATCAATGTATTGAAAATGTTTATTATTAAGTAACATGCACATTGTATACCCATTCTGAGTACACAGTTGTTACTTATATAGGGGGTCCCAAAAATAGGGTTAATCAGAAGTCTAAAGGTAAAGCATCACTAGGTTTACTCGAATCACCCCTATTTATATTCTGCAATTCGGCAAACAGTGTTCAACATTACTCCCAAGAACCTAATTTTGGTAATAAGGTACAAGATACAGGAGGTACAAAAGATTTAATTCTTAAGTCCAACTTGACGCCCACTGCCAATGAGTTTGTGCCAAAAAACTCTGTAGTTAGGCCATCTAATAGCAGTCATAATATCCAAGAATCTTCACACTCAACCAATGGAGCTAGTAATAATTTAACAGAACATAAATCTCAGAAAAACTGACTAGCACTTGTTATGCTCTACATTTGAACTTTCGTTTGAATCTATTTTTTTGGATACCCTTTATCATACATACTGTATTTTGATCTGCAAACCATACACGCTATGACAGTAAACCATTCCATATTTCCGTTCTATTCTAAAAATGCCATCTCTTCCTTTGAGTAATGATTAAGTCCTAGATACAAATACACCTATAATTTATTTGTTTTGATATCAACTAATCAGCTGTCTTTTCTATTGTCGTCGAATTTGATAACCTATCTCCAATAACAGATAGCGCTTCTATAGTTTTGTCTTGATATATCTATTAAATCTCTGAAAATAACAAAGTTTGCCTTGTAACTGAATTAGAATAGGCCTAGGCCAGTACCTATACTGAGGATGTCTTATTGGGATAGATATGAGAAAGTAGCTGATTGACAAAAATATTTTTTCTTGTAAATGAATAATGAATTTCCTTAGTTCTGTCATTTATCACAAAGTAATCGAGATTTTTACAAAGGATGTAAGTATTTAATGGTTGTCTTTTTGCAGACAATGCGGATGCGGCGCAGAAACTCGTTCAGTCCTATGCAGCAGCAAACTGCCACAAGTATGTGGACGCATATGTAATAAGTTGCTGAACTGCGGTGTACACACGTGTCAAAAGGAATGCCACGAAGGCGGTTGCGATGACTGTACTGAAACTGTTACTCAAGGTACAGCTATTAAGCTATTGATAAATAGATAATGTATTTATTTAATACTGCAGACTCACAGACATAGAGAAAAATTATCAGAATTTATAATTATTACAACCTAAAAGAATAAATATGTATGTGTACTGCAGCAGCCCAAAAAGGTAGCAGCTCAGCGGTTCATTTGCCCAGGAGCCGGAGGAAGAAATCGCTGATTTTCAGCCACAATCATATGAGAGGGTAGCGGTCACATTAATTAATTATCTTCTAAATTGTATTATTAGATTATAAGATGTACTATTGGACTGCTTAAAACCGCATTTACAAATCCTTTATAAATAGAGATGCTCGAAGGTGCAGTAAGCTTGACTTATGATTGTGGAAGTCAATAAACATTCACAGGGTTGATAATTTTATGGATATTTAGTATCTTGCACTGCTTTAGAAGGCACGTTAAGGCACGGCTCTAATGAGGCGGAGTGTGGATTAATATAATATCCACACTGAGCTCATGTCCCATGACGTTACAGGTCATCAGACTCCCACTCCCAGAATGAATGCATAACATTGTTCTGATTACATTTAGAGAAAGAAACAAAGAACCAAAAAGATTAAAATAAAGAGAAATGATCAATATAATAAATAGAAATACAGACTAAACTATTACTAGTGTGTTGGATTAAATTGATGTGTTAACGTATTTGTCTGTTTGTGTGTGTGACTCTATGTGTGTACGCGCACTAAGTTATTGCTCATTCTACCTACGGTGTTCCCATCTAAAGGATAGGCCTGTGGGAACATAACATTAACAGCCGATGGTAGATAATTTTTTTATTTAGTAGCTATTGACAAGCTTTAGTGTTATCATTATAAAATGTTTTCTTTACCTTCGAATTATTATTTTCTGCGGGACCGTGAACAATTTTTAATATTCTATCTTGTCCACAGTATGCTATTGCCCAGCAGCGCAGAGTCGATCAGTGCCTTGCACCCGTGAGACAGGAAAAGAACAACATTGGTCGTGCGGTGAATCCTGTGGGCGGATACTGTCGTGTGGTCACCACGTGTGTCGTGCTCCCTGCCATGCGCCATCTTGTCCGCCCTGCCGCCTATTACCTGAACTAGAACCCACATGCCCCTGCGGGAAAACTAGGTGAGTTTTAACCTTTTTTACAAGTGGAAAATGCATTACGCATACTCTTTTGCTGGGTATCAACAGTAGTTGTTTTCAGATATGACTCAAATTGAGGCCATTGACTCGTTATTAACTTAAGGCGTAACGAGAGGCATTGGTTATCTAGAGACTAGTATATCTATATATATCAAAATTCCCTGTCATAGTGTTTGACCGCGATGAACTCCGAAGCTACTCAACTGAATTTAATGATTTTCTTTCATTTTGCTGGAGGTGTTTCAACTTAGAACATAGGTGTTTGTTGTTTTCATTGTTTTCATTTATAATACAGCAACGCGTGGCCGCTAGTTATATAATAAGTCACTACTTCTAGCAACACCTTTGCAGACTGTCACATGTACTATTTAATTGTAGCATTATCAACTTTATACTAGGTGACGTCCAATAAAGAAATAACTTACACTAATCTAAGTTGAACTATTTAATATTAAAATTGTTTAACTTAAGGAAAGCTAAGGTTATTAAACTTTTATTATTTTCTTTTTCATATTTTTTATAATCACTTTCAAAAACAGTGATAGTACTAGGTTATATGTTCACTGTCAACAGTATATGTCTAACGCACACTAAACACGGAGTAGAGAGAGGGGAAAGCGTTTGTCCGAAATACGGCTAGCTGCCGTATGCGTAAGAGGAAGAGAAGCCGGACAGGCTGGCGCCGTAACGCGTTACGTAACGAAGCGGTGTACCCTCCCATAAAAAGGTATCACTTCAATAAAGAATTAGAACCTGCTTATAGTTTGTTCCGCAGTACGACCGAATTGTTTACCTGACAAATCTCATACTATAATTCAAGTTATATGGTTGTCCCAGGCCTTTAAAATATTCTTTTATTTGTTACCAGGTTAGCTGCAGGGTCTCGCAAATCGTGCACTGACCCGATCCCGCTATGCGGCAACATTTGCGCCAAACCGCTGACATGCGGCCCCGCTAGCGACAAGCACTTCTGCAAGCTGGATTGCCACGAAGGTAGATAACTAAATATAAAGGATTAATTTTGGAACCCCCCCACCAAATTTTGTCATGCAAATTCTATAGCATTAACACAATTTATTTATAATTTTCATTTGTAGGTTGTACAAATACTTAAAAAAGTTTGAGGTAAATTGTCAAGCTTTAAAAATCAAATTTATAAAAATAAAAACTTTTTTTTAAATTTTGTCAATCATATTTGATAAGAATTCAAGTATTGTTTAATAACAATTAGCGTTAATAAAGATCGTGTGAAATTATATATTCAGTTATCACGAGAGGGACTGCAAAAAATTATATTTGGTTCCTTATCTGTTTCGTAAAAAAAGAAATAATCTCAAGTATTTTGCTTACTACAACTGACTTTTATTATTTTTTAATCAAGGCCAATGTCCGGTGTGTCCGGATAAAACGCTCCTACAATGCCGCTGCGGGCACTCCAGTCGGGAGGTGCCTTGCTCAGATCTGCCGCAGATGTACAACAATATCTTCTGCCAAAAGAAATGCAATAAGGTAAAGTACAACTCTGTTACAGCTTCACTTACACATTTTATTGTCATATTAGCATCACTGCTACTAATTTAGCACGACCTCTAATTTATTTATTTATCAGATCAGACATCTGTCATACTTAATTTTTAATAATTAATAATGGCTGAAATAAATCATTTAACAATTTGCAGAATTGATAATCCTCATCGTCATTATCGGCCCTTTTGTGGCCCAAATGCATGGAGAGATTTAATTTTTTTATATAGCAATACATATGGACTCTTTGGCAGGGCTTAGTGGTTTTGGTTTCCTTGTTGAAATCTTTGTTGTGGTGTATATCAGTGCGTAATAATAGGGTTCAACGAATTTTGTGAACATGCGCAAGTGTTGGCAAGTGAAACAAATTTTCTTTTCCTGCTCCATCAAGAAATCCACAGGGAGGTTTCAGTATAACCCCACAACTTTATAAAAATCTAGGCAAAAGGGGAAATATTAATTGACTTATTAAGAAAAGAAATTAATTGAATTTAAGCTTAAAGAACCTGCATACAGGCCATAAAAATAGCAATACATATATTAGTCACTGTACAAATCAGGATTCGTGGCTATATTCACTCATTTTACTTTTTGGTTGTTATAGAAGCTATCGTGCGGTCGCCACCGATGTCGCACAACCTGTTGCGCGGCAACGTCACACCGGTGCGCGGTGGTTTGCGGACGCACGCTCTCCTGCCAAACGCATCGCTGCGAGGAGTTCTGTCACACAGGACGCTGCGCGCCTTGCCCCAGACTAGGTATGCAATTCATTGGTCACTATAACGCGTTCTATTTTCGAAATATCCAATAATATTAATAATTGCTGCATATTTTAATCCTGCATAGGTTTATCCAGTGTCTAATGTATGTAATTAATAATGAAATTAACCTTTCTTGTATTTTATGTTTGTTTTAGATATAAGATTGTTATAAAAAATGTTTGTTTTCATAACTAGAGAATGCTGAATTTCCATGATTAAAATTTTACAAAATCTGATAACCTAGGTACATATTTGTTTTAAATTCAAAGGGTAGGAAAAGCTTAAGAGATTCATAGCTTAACTTATTAAAATGGGTGTCAACGATAAATCGGTGGCGAAGTGCCAAGACCTCCTGACTGATATGCGTCGAGAAATTCACTTTTTTGTCATTTCGAATTAAAATTCGTTATTTGCAAAATTTTATTGAAATTTCTCAAGCGTATTTTCAGTTGCAAGCGTATCAAGTTAAAAAATAAATAAACAATTTTTTAACTAATTTTTAACTCGTCCAGAAATTAACCGTTTTTTTCAGCTGGTGTATTATTTTAAATTTAGCAGTTAGGTGTTATTGGCACTTCGCCGTCAAAATATGATTTTTATTTTTTTTCCTTATAACTTTGTGTCAATTATTATATACAAATATTTTTTACGAAAGTCAAGTTTTCACAAAGACCAGCTCTAACAATGTATTTACACGTCATCTTCCCATAAACAACGCGGGGTGAAAATAACCCCTTCTGAGTTACTTGGCTGATCTTCTCTATTCATAGTCTCCCGGCGTATATTTACTTACTCTCTTGACCTTTCTTCCTTGTCCTTGTGTATAAAAAGTAATTAATGTTTTTCTTTTACGAGCATTTAACTGATAGATTCAGATATCTTAACCCCGTAAAACCCGAGAGCATTATATAATGCTCTATAGCGCGCAGTCTGATTTAATCCTTATTACGGCTTTGGTAATAGTTCTTTTTGATTGAGTGATTTTTTCCCCGATAGAGAGAGAAATAACGCATTAAACACAAAACTGGGCTTCAAGGGGTTAAGAAATTATAATAATTACATTACTGTTTCTTCTTTATCGATTACTCGATACTTGTTAAAATATCACACTCGATGGATAGGTAGTAATACTTATAACACGAAGAGATGGCGCTGGCGTCACCTTAAGAAATATTTAAAAAAATCAACGGGTCTATCTAGGTCTCTCTAGCTTAATTATAAGAGCACTCACCCAGATAGCAAGGGATATGGGTTCAAATCCCGCCAGACACCTGAGACCAACTGCTTTTTTTAAATATTAATTTCTTATAAATATAAGATGTTGATTTGGAGCTGTTTAAGAGCCTTATTCTTTAAAAGATACTTTAAAAAAAACTGACATTCTTATTATCTGTCAATATGCGCCATCTGACATGTGCCTAAATTATGTGTCAATTATTAACGAATGGTGTCTAAAACGTATCATAACCTAATTTCAATAAAGATATCTCAGAACAATAACTAAAGCTATAGAAGGAGCGCTAAAATAAAAACTGTATAACAGCTCTCGTATTCACTTAAAGTAATCTAACATACATGGGTAAGAGCGAAATAGACAACAATTGTAAGGTTTTATTTTCACGTCATTGTCACCAACTCTCAAAGTACAAATGTCAAATGGTTGTAATTTGGTTGTAATTTATACTACCAAATTAAAAGTACGTCTTTGATGAACGTTGTTTCTGAAGTAAGACCAAATTCAATGCGGTCGTATTACAGTGGCCGAACAACTTTGTAAGCGGCTAGCGTGAAATTATATTATTTTACAAGGAAGTTTGTGATGAAATAACAGGAAAGTGTGCATAGAGACGCTTCAGACATCTTAGAGTCCGCGTCCAGGATGGCTTGTGTTGTTCCAGACTGCAAGTCTAATATATCACGGAAAGAAAATACGGATGAGGTGTTATCATTTCATTGGTGAGTTTTGTTTCTAAATTCTCATATTTTGACAATATAACAACGGTATATTCAGAAAATTGTAGTAAAATAATATTACAAATAGATTTCTCCATGAGTTTTGGTTTAAATTGTCTTATTTTCATGCCTTCTGTTTTGAATATGATAGTATGATAGTGATGTGTTTTTTTGTTATCGATGTCAACATTTTTGGTTTTTACTTTTTGCTTTAGATTTCCCAAAGATGAAACTATTAAAAATGAATGGATACACCGTATATCAAGGATCAATTGGACACCGAAAGCGCACAGTCACATTTGTTCGAATCATTTTAGACTACAGTCATTTGAGCCACATGAAAACATTTAATTTCGGCGGCTGAAAGCAAATGCTATACCCACATTACATTAACAGAACATGAAATTGCTCCTTTTTTATTCCAAACGTTATCTTAGTCTTGCTTTGTCATATAATTATTTCGATCCTGCCAATAAATATTCAGATTTTTAATTAACATTTTGGCAGCGTGTATCCCAAATAATAATGATAGCTTATTTACAATAATATTTTTGTGTTTCAGAAACCACTATCGGATTCAGAAGGAATTATGAACCACCAAGTAAATCTATGACCACAGTTGAAACAAATACTGACTCCGATATCTCTGAACTGATGTCTTATTTACAGAAAATATAGCAGATTATCAAAACCAAATTTGAATATTAAAAAAAGAGTAAGAAAATTGGCGTAAGTGTATCGTTTCTGAAGGAGCATACTTTGAAGGTGATAAAATAAATTTGGATGAATAACAAACATTTTGTATATTATTGATCTTTTCCCGGTACTTTCTTGACAGAGTGGTATATAAAAATATGAAAATAATAAGTAAATATGTATAAAGTAATAGTTGGTTAATTTAAGTAATCGATTAATTTTCTTTTAAAATTTTCCCTCTTTTTTAATCTATACCTATAAAAATATAATGTTGAATGCAGTGTCCACCAGTGTACTGCTAGAGTTCTAACTTAAAATAGAAACATGTAGCCTAATATGATATACCTATACAAGGTGCAATTTTTTAACTATACCTACCTGGTTTCTCTAGATACTGAAGACAGCAAATCTAATAAATAAATTGGTTCGGGTCCAAAATTCTACCCATGAATACTGCATTATAAAATGTTCATATTGCAGATTCTACACGTGTTTATTATGACACATTACCGTCCGTTCTAGTATCATTGACATACCAACAGCATATTTTTTTTTTATGTTTTTAATTTTATTTTATCGATAGTTATATCGATGCCGTTACATCACTGACGTAAGGGAAACTAGTGACTACCTTAAAAATTACGAAACAAAATCAGTATACTTATTTCTTTCTTACACATTTACAATTGTATAAGACAAAATAGTACGAACTAACGTATTGTGTTGTTATTTTAGCACGGCTTCTATAGCTTTAGTTATTGTTATGAGAAAGATATAAAGTAAAAGAAGTTCATATAAGAAATGTATTACAGATTAAAAACAAAAGCAATAATTTCATGAAAAAGGTGAGCCAAACACGCTTTCAATAGAAGTTCATTTTATAAAAGTTTCTATATTTTTTATGTATGTTATTTATAAAATTTGTATGCCCATTAATGGCCAAACATAGTGATATATCATAAATTTACCAACTGTATTATTATGCATCATGTCTAGGTTTCGAAGAGCTCCGATGCGCATGCGGTGAACAAGCTCTTCTGCCGCCGGTGGCATGTGGGGCACGCCCCCCTGCCTGCTCAGCCCCGTGTCGCATCCCCCGTCCCTGCGCCCACCCACCTCACCACTCTTGCCACCAGGGCGACTGCCCGCCTTGCGTCGTACTCACCACCAAACGATGCCACGGAGGGCACGAGGTAACATTACATAATCGAATTTATTTACTTATAAACACGGTAAAAATAAAGTTGTTAAATTCCAATAAATATTCAAACATGTTATTTCTTACAAATTCATAACAATTTGATAATCATTGTATTTAAATTTAATGCTTAATATTAATGAATTCTAACGTAAGTAATAAAACCATTTTTGTAAGTGTGATTTGGATTGACTTATACTTAGATGTCTTATTTCATTTGGTATGTTATTATAAGCTAAAAAAAGGCCACGACAAAAGTACCCGTAACCAACAAGCTTATATCAAAAGTATGATGAGAATTGAAGCGAGAGATGTATGTCGGGATCGTGGAAAGAGGAAATCTATGATCTCTGCCTACCCTATGTACTTAAAACACTTTTGCTAAATTGCTCCGTTTTCGATACTTGATCCAGCACCAGTCTATTGCCATTTCTGGTTATTTTTGGGATAGTAGGTATCATATGCTCTTTTAAGTTATTATATAGTAAGTTATTTTGTTTAACAAATAAACATATTTATAAAAATAAAGATGATGAAACTACATAAAGCCAAAGATCACCACCATTTGGACTAGTCCTATCAATATATATATGTCACCGTAAATTTGTAAATACCGTTAGATTATAATCTATCTCGCAAGATTGTAAACTATCGAAAAATTGTGAACCGTAGCATACTGCTTACAGTTTACCGCATTATTTTTCGATAGAATATAAAATATCTAACCTAACCTTATGGTTAGGTTAGGTTTATCATATATCATATATCGCATATTTTATCTATCTAAAATTATACTAGATTTAAAAAATCTAAAAATCCCACGTTTTTCAATGTCCTAAAAAGAATAAAATAACCCTGCGGGGCAAAGCGAGGGGCCACTCAAAACGTGGGGGCGCATATTACTAAGAGGAGATTTTAAAGAGATGAATGACATGCATTGATGCCGATTATTGTAAAGATGCGCCCCCACGTTTTGAGTGGCCCCTCGCTTTGCCCCGCAGGGTTATTTTATTCTTTTTAGGACATTGAAAAACGTGGGATTTTTAGATTTTTTAAATCTAGTATAATTATTTTATTCTTTTTAATTATTAACTCAACGAAGTAACCATGTGTTACGCAACAATCGGATAAGCCCCATACAAAAGTGAAAGTTGCCGAAAGTGGACCTGAAAGTGCATCTGGAAAGTTGAAAGTTGCTTTAGAGTGCATTGTCATCGGGTTCTGAACTATCCTGAAAGTTTCAGCTTTCTAGCTTATCGGAAAGTGCCTCAAATTTAAGTTGCAAGATTTTGCCCGGACAGACAAACAAATAAGAAAAGTGAGATAAGAAAAACGTGGTAAAAATATGCGTTAAATTATAAATAGTGTGTTACGGTTGACAATATTTCGATAGTTTACAATCTCGCGAGATTGATTATAATCTAACGGTATTTACATATGGTGACATATATAAACCATACTGCAGAAATATAAAACTAAAGAACTCAACACAACTCTATAACAACAAAATTAGCGCAATAAGATCCCCAATATGCGAAATATAACAACATCTAGAAGCAAATAAGACTCATTAGAAAAAACATTACAAGCGATGGAAGCTCACCTGAGCTAGTAGCTAGAGACTAGTAGTTTCGTGGAATAAGATGTCATAGGAAATATTGGCAGCCAAAAATACAAACCAATGCCCGAATAAACTAGATATTCTCATAAAGCGTCAGATATCATATTTTGAACAAATTATCAGTTGTTTGAACTGCATGCCTGAATTAACTAATGATTATAATAAAATGCTGTTAGTTTTATATAATAAACAAATAAATAAAAATTATTAATTATTATATTTTAGGAACGGAAGACTATACCATGCTCTCAGGATGAATTCTCTTGTGGGCTGCCGTGTGGCAAACCGCTGCCCTGCGGTAAACACACCTGCACCAAAACTTGCCACAAGGGATCCTGTGACACTGGCAAGTCAGTATGCAATTTTATACATTATGTATTTTTTTAACATATTAAGGTGTTTGTGAGCTAATATAACTATTTGACTGTCATTTGTCTTCATTAATACATCCAAAACGCTCTTACCATCTTGGTAGGATCACCTGCGAATGTAAATTATCAAATGTATTGATTTATGCTAATTTTAAGTAAATGAGTCAATAGAAACTTTATTGTAAATTATCAAGTTGAACAGTGAAAAAAAGAAAAATCCACATTGCTTTAGTTTTACACAAGATAAAAGTCAGAGTCAGTTTAAGCTCTGTCTAGATCTCGGTAGCTTAATTGGAAGAGCACTCGCCCGGATAGCGAAAGATATGGGTTCAAGTCCCGCCCTACATTTGAGTCTAGTTTATTATTATTTCATATTTTACTCTGGAGGTGGAAAAGGGATGTAAATGTATACCACTTAACGCTGCCGGTGAAAGTTTCAAATGTAATAGTGAGTAACTACCTTGTAGTATATACGAGTATAGAGGGTTCAAGTGTAAAGAAGGCTCGTTTTGTCCACAAAGGTGTACCCAGCCGTGCAACGAGAAGCGACCCAGCTGTGGTCATCCGTGTGCGGCGGCGTGCCACTCGAGTTCGGGCACCACGTGCCCCTCCTCTACGCCGTGCCGCCGCCTCGTGCGAGCCACGTGCCCATGCACCCGTCGCGCCGTCGAGCGGCCCTGCTGTGAAAACGCTCGTGACCTGGCCAAGTACTCTTAACATATACTGATGAAGAAACCAACATGTCATTCCCCCTTTTAAAACACAAAGCCGCATAATCCTAAAAGACAAATTTTATTGTTTTAGTTAATTCTGGGAAACAAACGTTTTTATTTTTTAATTTTTCAATCCTATCTTGGGAGGGCATTGGACTGGAAATATAAAGGTTGCGGGTTGGTTTACCGCCTGAAAATAATTTATCAGCCGAGTCGATTTTTTCTAGTATTTTTCTATAAAAATATGTTATTTTTTAACATGCATTAAAAGCATACAAACACACATAATAATTCATATATTATTATGCTTTAGACAGATACATATATTATAAGAACATGCTTCTTTTTGCATCACACCCCCCGTCATTAATTGCTATATTTCTCTCCATCCAAAGGTTGTCTGTTAGAGATCGCTCTAAGCGACAACACTGCCTAATATAGCATCTCGTATTGTTTTTTATTTCATTTAGGCTAATAATATATGAGTAACAATAAAGTATTTTTTATTATAAAATTGCCTTAGAATTTAGATTTAAAATTTTACTGTTAATTTTTTCGCTTTATACACTAATTGACATTTTTATACAGAATGATGAGTGCGCTAGCTGCTACGAAGATACAAGAAAATGGTTCCGTCGATTTATCAGAGGTGCAGCGTCCGGTCAACATGCTGAAGACGTAAGTGTAATCAATATTTCGAAACTGCGAATAAAGAACGTACGAAATACATACGAAAAAAGATCCATTATACAGAATAATCCAAACCCATTTCGACTGATCCGAAGGATTGCTAATAGGTTAGCCCAATCATTTTACAGCTCTTAATATGAAAGTGTCTGACTTAATTTAATATGGTATTTTGCAATAGTAATTAGGAAGATTATCTGTAAAAAAAGATATACAGCATAGAATATTCATAACATTGCTTGACATGTGGGCTGTCTCAGTGATCAACTTTTTAGCTTTTCTAAAGTAAACCCTGTCGCAGTGCGTGCTACGTCGATATTTCGCTGTACGTGATTGATCACAACACATAATTACCATTTTATTATTTATCATGAGTATGTGCTTTTAAGTTTAATATATATATATATTTAAAATTTCCCTGTCATAGTGCTTGATCGCGATGAATTTAGTATCAGAATATAATTAAAAGTTAAATAAAATAATCAATATCACAATTAAATTCAAGGCCCAAACTTACAATTTCAGAAGAAAGCTAATATAAAGATTTTTTTTACAATCAGTTTGGAGTGCGACGATGAGTGCCGCGTAGAGCAACGCACTCGCCGGATGGCGCTGGCGTTACAGATTCGTAACCCCGACGTGTCGTCCAAACTAGCGCCGCGCTACAGCGAAATGCTACGTGCAACAGCTGTTCGCGAACCCTCATTCGCGCAACTCGTGCACGACAAACTCACTGAGCTGGTGCACCTCGCTAAGAAGGTAATAATTGCCAGAAGACTCAATATACTACGGAACACTATGATTTAATATACGCTCGTAAAAAACAACCACATCCCTGAACCCTCAGGTAGTATTCTTACTGTATTGTATTTTAAATCAATGTTCAACCTTGAATAAGTTCTCGCTGTTTCTTTTACAAAATAAAAGGTTTTTTAAATTATAAAGAACAAAAACATTTCATGCAAAGTATTGCACATCACTAGCGACCACTTTCTCCCATCTTTCTGAATTCTGCCTCAGAAAAACGATATGTTTTTTGAGGCTATCCAAGAATCGAACCATTTTATAGCTTCTTCATAAGAATGAAAGCGCTAGTCGAAAATCGAACGGAATAGGTGAAAATCAGAAGGGGCTATGTCAGGTGAATACGGCGGGTGGGGTGGGAAGTTCTCCCATTAAAGCGTTTCCAGGTAGGTTTTCATGTGTTTTGCAACATGAGGCTGAGTGTTGTCATGTAGCATAATCTTTTTGTGTCTCTGCTCGTATAGCGGCCGCTTGTCTTTTATGGCTCGACTTAAACGCATCAACTGAAGTCGATAGCACTCCCCCGTGATAGATTCGTTCTGTTTCAAGAACCTTGATTTGCTTGCGGCATTCACTTTAGCGTAGAGTTTCCATATTGCATGGTACCACCGTACGTTCGGGCCTTCACGGTCATTCTCATTAGATACAGAGGGCAGGACCCTTGTAGGCATCGACAGGCTTCTGAGAGCACTGTTTGTTCAATAATGCTTATCCCATCGGAACCCGACTTGACGACCATGAACGTCTTTCTTTTATCCACAATAGCTTGCGGGCAGGCGCGTATCGCTTCAAAGAAGTGGGGTAGATTTATGAATAGCTCTTACCTCGGTCACTACTTCACTGTGTAGAATCGGACTCCCCAGACTTTGAGGAGAGCTCATAATAAATTACAACCTGCTGATCCCACTTAATACAGAAAAGAAGCTTCGAACCATGGATATTTAGTTTTGCAGACGATGTTGATGCATGGCGAGACTTACCCCACGATTTTCTACGCTTTGGATTATCGTTGTGTATCCACCTTCCATCGCCAGTCACGATGCGATGCAAAAAGAAAACGTCGTTCGACGTCTCTCGGCCTCAATCATACGGTACCCAATGTCCTTGCTTCTGGATCATTCCTAAAACTTTTAAACGTTTTGAAACAGTTAACTCGTCTACTTGTAATGTTTTTCCAAGTTCTGCTAGCGTCTGACATCTTGTCTTGAACGAGTAATTCTTCCAACTTTTCGTCTTCAAAGTTTTTCGGTGCGCACGAACTTTCTTTATCCTCAAGATCAAAATCATTATTTTTGAAGCGTCGAAACCAGTCTCTGCATGTCGTATCCGGCAAAGCATTGTCAGCTTCAGCTGCAGGTTTCAAGTAGTGCAATAAAATTCCCCGCAAATACACTTTATTTGGCACAAAAGAAGACATTTTCAGAACTAAGAAAAAATTGCTTTGTTTCCACTAAAGTGAACTACCATACATTGAAATTTAAAGTTAGATACACTACTGCATTGCATGTGTGTTACCATTCGAAATTGCACGAACGGGGTACTCCTACTGCCAAGAAACAGCGAGAACTTATTCAAGGTCCTGAATAGAAATATGGCATTGTGAATGCAAAAATAGGACGGAACTCTACAAAAAAAATTTATGAATATAGCCTTATACGCTCTTAAGCCGCGAAGTAAAGACTGTGGCACACAAAGTAAATCTTAATATTTGTAATTGGAGTAAAACTTCTTCACGCATGCTTAACTTTGAGAGTAAGCAGGTGAATACGTGACGAGAGCGTTTCGAAAAGAGTGATCGGGCGAGGTGTACGGAAGTTGAGAGGGGTGATATAAGTTAGTGAATAAAGAAAGGAGAGAGTTCCATTTCGTTTACGAGTATTACTGTAGAGGCAAGAGAGAGAGGTGCGAGCACACATCTTCTTTCTCTCATAGTCAGTTACGTTTCATATATAACAAATCTAATAACAAAACTCTTTCCTTTTTTGCAAGTATTTTGAATTATTAATTCTTAAACTCACAATGTCAAAGTAATAAATCAAATTTTATATTTCGGTTTTACAGAATACCCGTAAAGTGAATGTAGTATATTATAAATATTTGCTCATCCAGTCGACAGCTTGACTACCACCTGTCTACAGTCGGTCCTTGTTGAAGTAACTTAACCTCTGCAATTGTAGGCCAAACTCGCCAATCCTACTATACTTGCTCATGAATATTGAATACCATAGTCAAGTTCAGCAGATATATTTTTAAAATATTACAGGTTTCAGAAAAGTAAATCATAGCCGTGTACACAATGTTCCTATTGAATAAACGAAGTGTTCATCAACTTTGCTACAATAATACATATTTAAAAGGGCTTTAGTGACTTTATTTAATTGTGGAAATGTTGCGTTTCAATACTCGATCGATTACAGCATACATTTTAAGTGATTTCGTTATATAGAGTCTGGCTAACGAAAGTTGGCCCCAGAATATTGGCGGCAAATTTAAAAAATACATGCATGACAACACTAAAATTATACTATGAAAATTGGAATAACCTTCTTTGATACTTGGTAATTCATTATTAGAAATATCATATATATAGACTGTATAAGAACATTATGTTAGGGCAATAAAGAAACAGATTTTATTTATTTTTATTAATTTTTGATATGTACCAGGTTTGTAACGGGATTTTAAGGATTTATTGATCTGGTATAGGTGTTGGTATATGAGGTAAATATGGGCGGAATCCGAAAATAAATAGAGAAATAAAATACGATAATATTCCATACATAATAACTTCGTTTTATTCATCATAATCAAAATCAGATTCTAACACTTCCATGCCAAAAGATTCATCACTGTCACTAGTATCGCTGTCTCTAACATTTATAATAAAACTCTCTAAATTTTCTTCTGTTATTTTATCACGTTCTTTATATTTATTTTCAACGTGTATTACATGATCAGTCATTTTCTTCCAATCCTGTGAATTTACGTTTTCAAATGAATCTTTAATTATTTCTTCTAATGCAGCTGTAGTAACTGCAATATTTTTGCTACCCACTTTACGTTTTGCCAAACTCCACACAAGCTCAATCGCATTTAAATCACAATGGTAGGGTGGAAGTCTCAACACCTCATGACCACATTGATTTAAAATTTCATCAGCTTCATATAATGGATCAGGCGTATTTCGTTTTACAATACACAACAGCTCTGCTTTCGTGTGGTAGTCCTCATATTGAATTCCATTATCACGAAGCCACTCTCTTATATTACTTTTACGTGTTTGTGTGTTAGGAACCTTATTTATAATTACCGAATGGTAACTAGCATTATCCATTATGATTACACTTGGTTCTTCCAAATTTGGTATAAGTTTTTCTTTAAGCCATTTATTAAAATTTTCAGCATTCATGTCATGGTGATAATCTGCATTTTTTAATTTAGTACTAAACACTAACAAAGAGTTTGGTACGGGGCCTTTCTCTGATCCTGCATGAACTATAATGTACCTTTTCCCGGTCGAAACATTTTCAATTGCACCACTAGTTGAAGGACCTTGCCATGACTTCTTAGGCTTGTAGTTTCTATGGACATAAGTCTCATCTAAATAAATGATTGGCTTGCCTTCTGCACGTTTTCCTGCTATAGTTCTTAAAAATCTATGTCTTCAAGCAGATATGTCATAGCGTTCTATTAAAACAGAACGCTCATTTTTATTCTTTTTAAATTCATAGCCATTGGCTAATAACAAGCGGCGCAGAGTTTCTCTGCATCCGTTAAAATCAATACTTTCTTTTAACTCCACCAACAGTGTCCTCAGTGTAGGAACTTGTTTTTTAACAATATAAAATTCGTTTATCTTGTTACGCATAGCATCTATGTCAAAGTTATCTAGGTTAGACACAGTAGGTTTCCGTGGGCGTTTCTTCCCCGGGGTACTCCAGACACCTTCATTTACTGCACCTTCCCTTTTTACTCTCTTTAGTGTTCTGACACTCACTTCTGCAAAGAAGAAATACAAAATATGTAATTAATTCTTGGTATTAGTATGTAAAAATGCAAAGGCTTTTCCCGGCATAATTTCAAAACATCAGTGTATAGTAGAAACTTACCAGTCATTGAAGCTATTTGTTCTAAGTACTGATTCTGGGTTATTATCCTATCTTTCTGCTCTAATTCAGTGAGATTTTCAATAGTTCTTACTATTTCATCAACTCCTTCAACACCTTGCAGATTCTCTGTTAAAGAAAGTTAAACGTTTTAAAATTACCAACAACAATCTATACATATAAATAAAATTGGAGTGTCTGTTTGTAATGTTAAAATAACCGTGTTTTACTACATGCATATGAATATATATACGGTACATACACCAAAATAACATTTTTTTAAATTTTTGTCTGTCTGTCTGTTTGTTTCGGCTAATCTCCGAAACGGCTGGACGGCGATGTACGAATGAATATAATTAGTTTTATTCAATACGAAGAAGCGTAAGTAACTTATTTGTAAGGATACATAAATTATAAATCAAAATTTTATTATGACGACTGGATAGGTAGGTGTTCAAAGTATCAAAATAATATTGTCTACTAACCTATGAAATTCAACACCACACGTAGACAATCTTGTTTTTGTTTGAACGCGGCATCACGCTGTTGTTGTTTTTCGTTGAACTTGCCAATCATGCAAAACAACATCTTTCGTACACCACTTTTGATAGATTTGTTCATTTTAAACCGTAATTAGAATCACAATTTACACAAACTCATACAATTTGTCACCAGAGATACCGAACGACAAGCTTGTCAAATTGACGTTGACGTTCATACAGAGTTGCTATATAAAAAGTTCGCAAATAATTCCAGGGCCTACTTTCGTTAGCCAGACTCTAACACTATTTATTTTACAGTCTAAGCAGAAGACCCGTTCGCACTCGTTCCCGTCGATGAACTGGCAGAAGAGGCAGTTCGTCCACGAACTATGCGAGCACTTTGGCTGTGAGAGCGTCGCCTACGACGCGGAGCCTAATCGAAACGTAGTTGCCACCGCCGACAAGGAGAAGGTGTTACATTGTCCATATTTTCCCATTTACCTATTTAAGAGAGACCGAGGGGCTTTCATACAAACTCGGACCTAGGGTAACAAATAAAATTGATATTATTTAATAGTAAGTGCCATAATTAGACGATTTAAGATGTGATTAGTTGACCTCCAAAACTAAGTCTATGGTACGTAGGCCTCTTGTCTTATTGTATTAAATTTCTTATTATGTCGTTAGTGCACCGTTTATATTCTGCTTAAGTAATTATATTCCCTAATTAATGATGAATTTTGTAACTTGCCTACTTTTATTATCAATAGGACAAGACGAATTTCTTTTTTATTTATTTTTTAAGCGCCTTCTGCTCTCAACTTATTTTTTATTATGCTTTCCATGGCAGTAAAAATGTAACATTGGCTTGAAATAAAATATAAAATAAATTATTACTAAATAATGCGGAATAGGGTAGCAACGCCTTCATGAGTTCTTAGCGAACGGCTCTACTGAAAACGAAAGAACATAATACTTAGCTAAAACAATATTACTTTGATTGAAATATTACGGAGCATAACAATTTAAAAGTGTTAAATATTTTTTTCAGTCGTGGCTCCCTGCGATGAGTATTCTGGAAGTGGTAGCGCGTGAAGCGGGCAAACGACGCGTACCCGGTCCTGTATTGCGCGCACCCGCTGCTACCACCACTGCGCCTGCACCTGCTAAGTCAGTAACCGAATCCTTATTGTTCCCCTCATATAGGGTATT
The DNA here is from genome assembly GCA_927399485.1 of Calamotropha paludella. NCBI lineage: Eukaryota > Metazoa > Arthropoda > Insecta > Lepidoptera > Crambidae > Calamotropha > Calamotropha paludella. Next base: position 22,216,129 of record OV656812.1, read on the forward strand.
TGGATACAATGAAAATATAGATTGACGACCGTTTGGTGCAACGGTAGCGATCCTGCCTTTCGCACCGACGGTCCGGGTTCGAATCCCGGTAGGGGCAGATGTTTGTATGATGAATACGAGCATTTGTACCTGAGTCATGGATATTTATATATATTTATATGAATATCACATATCTATGTATTATATATGTATGTTTATCCGTTACCCTAGCATCCATAACACAAGCCTTAGAGTGCTTACTTTGGGCTAGGCTAATTGGTGTGAATGTAAAAAAAAAATATATATTATTTATTATAGATGAAACTGTTAACTTAATAGTATAATTTTTTTAAACCAATTTGGCCCACATATAATTTATAACTTTTTATTTGATTATTTTTATAATCATAATATTTTATTGCTTAAGATAAAGAAATCATTAATAAAATAATACGTCATTAAAAATGCACGAAATTGGAAGAATGACAGAGTGACTTCACCAACTTGTTTACAGTTAATGTCAATCTAAGGTTTACGTAATCCGATTTAATAGCTAAAAGATTGTTAACAAGCATGTGACGTCATGACATCAAGTAACATGCATATTACAATAAATGGACCATTAGATGAATGGAAATTGTAAGTTGTTTCAACTCCCTGTCTGAATTAACAAATAATTTCCTTCGTCTACAGATCAGGTTGGGCTACGCTGACATCGACGAACGCTTGGGCCGCTCGCCAATCGTTGAGCACGACCTCGTCTGCTACCGCCTCCGCCTCCGCCCCCGCTCCCGCTGCCGCCCCCGCGGAAAAGATCGACTACTTCGACAACCCGCCCGACAATTAGCGTGGACAGCTCAATTAAGACTCATCGATAATGTGACAAGAGTTGGTACATTGCAACAATTCTTGCTACAGTAATCGTTATGCATAATTTATATTTTAGCGCTACAATTAAATTTCTAAAATTATACTTAATAACTCCGTGGTTATTTTGCGCTTACTCCCTCATCTTGTTTAGTTTCGTTCACCCAATAAATCGTCTACGATCGGTCACCTAAAAACTTATCAATATATTCTGACCTTCACGAATACGCCAACTTTTACTAAAACAAGTCAAAAAATTCTGCAGAGTGACATTTACATACCGACGATTTGTATTGTTTGATACGAACTATGAACGTGATAGTTGTTTCTTTGGCAATTTATGAGGCACTTCGAGAAAATATGGCCTCTGGAAAAAATGAGTTCAAATTCCAACTGAAAAGAATCTTTTCAATACTAATTCTTTTAAATTAAGAACCAAGTTAAGACCTATAATTTGTGTGTAAACAGTAATATGTCTGCTAAGTCAATAACGACCACAATTTTTTAAAAACCAAACTTAACAAATTCATAAGTCACAAAGGGAGTTCCGAACGTCATCAGAACTATTACCTACTTATTTTCATGAAATTAAACACTTAACGAACTTTTTAATCGCTTTTTTTGTAATTTATCCTGACATATTCAATCCTTTTTAAAGAGCAGTATTGCCAGGGTAATTTTAGAGGGGAGGAGAAAGCGTGAACTTACAAATATACGGAATTGTCTGTCGGACGTAATGGATAAGCCGCGCCATTTGTCCTCTTTAAATTAAAATTCCTCTTTAAATGGCAAACGCCATTAACATTTTTTTTTTAATATATTACTCAATTTTCTTAATTTCTTACAGAGCCTCACTCATTGCTTTATTCGTAGCAAATAGATGTGTGATATTTGTTTTTTCCCATCACTAGTGATTCTGGTAATCAATGTTCATGTAGTTAAACAACATAAAATAAATATGTAATAATAAAAAACTAGGTCCCAGCAATTGTACATATATACAGAACATATATTGTTCATCTTAGTACTTTAAATGGAAAAATTGCACACATAGAAGTTATTAATAAATATCGTAAATGTTTTGTAAAAAATGTTGGTATGGTACAATCAACTATACCAATGATTATTTCTGTTTCTGATTACTTGTATTAATTTTTATGGATTTATTGTACATAACAAGAAGTAATGGGCGGATTACTTATTTCAGTTAAACGAAACAAATCCACTTTTTTAAGTATCAATGATACATGAACAAATTTACTTTGAACTACTATCTGAAAAAGTCTGCTTATAGTAAATATGATAACCCTATTACCCCGAACTAGTTTTTCTATCTAGCTGCATACAATATCTCACTATTTATTTACATTTATAAAAGTGAATAATTCCTTTTCAATTATCCTCATGATATTTGTGAGAAACGAAAAAAAAAGATGATTAATTAGCGCTTGAAACACTATCAAGGACGTATGGCCTTTGTATAGACCATAAGTAAAATACTAGACACTCCTAGAATTATCAAGTGGTCTATATCTTGCATTGTGACGATGTGTGCGTGACATTATAGGTCGTCCCTTAGCTAACAACACCGCATAAATAATTTTTACCAACTTTACAGGAGACGAAAAAATCGGTGGAATTTTAGCTAAAGTATATAAATATACTTTTTATAATATACTTATTATATAGACTTTCGTTAAAATTCCACCGATTTTTTAAATTATACAGTTTTTTTCGTCTCCTGTATAGTTGGTAAAAATGACTTATGCGGTGTTGTTAGCTAAGGGACGATGTGTGTATAATGTTGCCATATATTGATATTTATCCTGTATACGGCAAAAGTATTGTTTCTGTTCTTTTTAATCCTAAAGGGATGAAAGTGTGATTCAAGAAATTGATTAATTAATTATAACGAATTTGTATAGTTTTTTTTTTGTTTCGATGCCTAAAAAAATACTTACATTGTCATATTCAGTTGATCTTTGTAAACATCCGTGTAAATTTTTCTTATAGGTATGCAAATAAACACGTGCAGTTAGCTTTAGAATATACCTTTAGCTTTATTGCTTGAGTAAATTATTTTGATCCTTGGAATCCTTGAAAATGGATATTGTCAATCAAACAAAATATAATACTGATATATATCTGACTGATTTTTTCTATTTTCTAATTTACAAAAACTTAACTTCCTATTTATGACTTGTTTTAAGATATTTTCTGTCTGATAAATTTAGAAAAAACAACAAGAAACATGTAGTGTGGGTGTCGTAATTAATGCCTCTATACTGTATGTGATGCGCATGAGAAACATGGGAACAAAAGCATTTTTACTGTACAACAAATATTTTTTCTTGTTGTATGCTTTATAAAGAATGTGTTATGCTTTAGTATATTTTTGTAAATCAAATAAGTTGGAGATGAGTTGATCTTATTGAATCCGACATGTGAACATTTATTTAATCATAAATAATTTCTAAGGCCTATAAAATTCAAACGTTACGTCAAGTGATAAATACAAGACTCCATTGGTCATTATCGTCAAAAAAATTACAACCCAGACCACATTATATTAGCACCGCCTCTTTTGTGGTATCTTATAAAGTCGAAGAGAAAATAGCTTTACGTCGACTAGTGAGTCATGAGTGAATAGCCAAATAAGTTACATATAATAAATAATTTATTTTGTTTTATAAAACACACGTCACCGACTTGACATATAAAGGACACAACTGCTCAAAAGATGGCGATGTTAAACCGAATATAGCGTGATAAATAGGCAAAAACTATATGGAACTGTGAATCAAACAAAACAAATCTAATTCACGCTGTAACATTAAACAATGTGCATTATTTTATCGTTAAAAAAAACTCAAAAACTAATCGACTCAAAAATAATTGTAAAAGATGTTTCTTTCGTTTCGCCTCGTACAGAGTGCATTTTGTATATCAGTGCGTTCACATTGTAAATAACGCACATATACAATATAGTTTTAATAACGCTGTCGATAAAATACTGCAAGTTGTGTTCTGGTTGTTTTGTAAATTTTTGATTCATTTAATCATAGAAATCTTTTTGAATCACAAGCTCCATATAAAATGTAATGAAAGTAGTTGTGCAGTAAAATATAATTCCATGAAGTCCCTTTCTAGCTAATGCGGCATGTATTAATTTATTAGACAACATGAAAAGGTGAAGGGGATACATTCTTATGATATATTAATGATGTGAAAAACAATATAAAAAATGAATATTGTAACAGACTTAAATTCGCTGGTGTAAGACTACGAGTGTATTAAAGTGTTACATATTTGTTAATGCTGTTTTTTATTTCAAAAATCATTTATTATCTTTATCTAAAGGGCATTGAAGCTTTCCATTCTAAATATACACAAATGTTGTAGTAACATTTGTGTATATTTAAGTATTTAAATGCATAATCTTGGCATCGTTATTTCGCTTCAACGATTTTATATATAGTTTTTTTGTAGTTTTCTTTCCCTGGAGCCATACTTTTTATTGGTCGTCATACATTTTTTTTTACACAATGGCTTATCGAAAAACCGAGACAAGTAATAATTTTTTTTTTTTTGCTGGATTTTCTTTTTTTGAAATATTTTCAAACTAGATTGCTAAATTTTAATATTTTCTTTTGATAGTATTACTAACCCTTGAAAAATTACAAAAAAAACTAGATCTAAAAATATCCTCATTTGTAGAAATGGCAAGAGGAAAACTAAGGATTGGTAGCAATTTTCGAAAAATACGAAAAAAAAATAAAAACCTCGAAAACCGTGATATTTTTACTAAGATCAAAAACTGATATTAGGGAGACCAAAGTGCTCCCTATGGATAGTTACAGGGTTATCCATTGTTTTTGGGACATCCTGTATATTTTCTGTCGTCTGGAAGAGATCGCTTCTAGCGATAAGGCCGCCTTTGCTTACATAAATTTATGCTGAGTTCTGTGTACTATCCTTGTGTATGTGGGGAATATAGAATGTCCTTTGTGACTGATTAGTTTCAAAAGTAACTTATTGAAAATGGCAAGTGTAACCACAGTACAGAACAGTAGGTTATCTAAGGCCGCCCGCCGAGTTATTAGCCTACTCTTGCGTTGATCCCCAGGGTTGTGACTTTTACTTTTAGTTAATATTTTCGAACAAGCAGCACTTGATCTAAATTTATGTAATAAAAAGCATATTATGATTGAATATTTGTTTGCGAAATCGTTATTGAGGCACCCGAAAACACTACAATATATTTTTCCCCTTTTTGAAGTCATGATACTCGTAATAATTAATATTATGGTAAGTGGCCGGCGAGAGTTGACGATCGCGAGCGGTCATGTGACGTACGCGCATGCTCACAGTCGCGCGGCACAGCCCGTACTGCCGCTACCTTATTGCCCCATATATTATGCTAGCGTGTAGGTGAAATCGCGTGCCGACACGGCGCGCGGCGCGCACGCAAACATTCAAACCGAGAGCGGCACGTTTGTATGAAGATATTTTACTGTTCTTTACTGTGGTGTAACTCAGCGAAACAGCCTGTTAAGGGTGGTATCAGGCTATCAGGTATTTAATAATCTTAGTCCAAGTTTTCATCCTAGTTCTTTGAGGAAAGACCATTTCACTTATCTTAAATTTACACCACTTCTATGACTGATAGCGCTCTTCTACGAGTGATGCAGGTTCCACCGACGGAAATATCCCTTATTGGTAGGCATTAAAAAAACTAGACTAAACGATAACTCTTGAGAATTTTTAACACGCTTTTATTTATTAACTTCACCTGTAACAGAATCTTTAAACGCGATTTTTACCCACAACAAAATGTCAGATCAATTTAAAAAATTTCACACATCAGAAACTGACGAAAATATTTTTTTTATAAATTTCATCGGACAAATAAAAAAAAAGTCAAAATATGAAAACTGAAAAATTATAAAAAATGAGATGATATGTATATGAGAAAATTCACGCTTCTATACTGCCGTCCTTACGATAAGTGCAATAAGTCGAGTTTTCGGGCAAATAGACTTACGTACAATTTACGTACAAATTTGTGTACAAATATAATATATTACATAAAATCCGCTTCATTTTATAGTCGTATAGTAAAAGTTTCAAGTCAATAGCTATTATAGTTACGATGATACACAAAACAACAAAAAATAAATTTTTAATCGCAATTATTTCGAAAGTAGCTGAAACTACTTATTGCACTTATCGTAAGGACGCCAGTATAGTACCTAGATAGAACTAAAATTTAATAATAAATTATAATAAAAAAACGCCCTTTTTATATTAAATCGAAATAAAAAGCAAAAAAATAAATTTCAATCTAGGTACCTACGACATTCTTCTTACACTACCTCCTTTTTAGTTAGGTTTACCATAAAAGCGTATGTACTTATTTTTTTAACTTTTTTATATTACTACTAGCTGACCCGGCCACGCGTTGCTGTGCCGACTGCAGCGCCATCTGCCGGGCTGTTTTGTGAATCTAAACCATCCAGGGCGCCACCCAAACGCATACAAAAAATTAATTCAAATCGGACCAGCCGTTTAGGAGGAGTTCAGTGACATACACACGTACAGTAATATTATCTATACTAATATTATAAAGAAGTAAAGTTTGTGTGTTTGTATATTTGTTAAATTGTAAGGGGTAATCTCGGGATCTACTGAACCGATTTTAAAAATTATTTCAACATTAGAAAGGCACATTATTGCTGAGTGTCATAAGGCTATATTGAATGCTAGAAAAAATATCAACCACCGTGCGAAGCCGGGACGGGCCGCTAGTATATATATAAAGATGGAGAGTACCTACCATCCAATGTATGCCTATCTTTGTCCAATGCGACTTCAACCAGTATTGAATTAAGTCTTCAAAGATTGTTCTTTTTGCCAGTGTAATAAAAAATTAAACTTGTTTGAATTGGGGTTTTAATTAAATATTGGACAAATTTCACAAATTCTAACAATAATCAATATCTTTAATAAGTTTATCAATATATTGACCAATCTTCAACATAGGATTTAACATCTTATCGTGACAAGAACATGGACAATCTGCGGCGGAGTTTTGTCTCGAGAAAGAGGGCCATATGGTGCTGGACGTCTTCCCACTCGCGTCAGTATAGTACGATGAGAACTTCTCGATACTAGGACAAGGCTCACTCGCTCCATACCTTTTATTATTGTGCCTAAATGTATATCTCGATAATTTTCGCCAGTTCTCATCTGAGTAATGTGTGTGTTTTGTATTACAATATGGCGTCTGTCTTATTTTGCATGTGTCTTTCAGTTTTGCTTTTGTCTGAAAAAGAAAAAAACATTGGTTGTCTGTAAAGTCAGTTTACGGACGATAATTTTACGTGATATCGTCATAAGAAAACATTGATGAAAAATTGCATACTTTTATGAATTGAATTGAATTATTAGCACTGAATTATCATTTTTTTTGTAGTTATTAATACATAAAATGGGGTTATTTATAAAATTATTTTTTTTCTTCTTTTTTCGATAAATTAACATTAAGTTGTTGTAATAAAGAATGGAAACCACATTAAATTTTCACTTCATCAAGTGGAAGAGCGCTAAATGCTCCACAAGTCGAACGCTTAGGCCAATCGTGCCTCTCATCGCTTGTTCCGCGCTCTCGCTTGCACGCTCGGCTCAGGCGGAACGTTACACTTTTACGTGCATGCCGCCGGTGTTCATCGATTTATAAGACGTTATCACGTCAATACAATGGTTTAATCAGTTAACTAAAAGTAATATTATCGTAATCAGATCTTTTTTAATAGGAAATTAATATAATATTCTCTCTCAGGAGCAGATGTGGGAGTTTTATTTTATGTAATTTATTGAATCCAAAAGTCATTTAGAAAAAAAGTTAAGACGTCAACGGAAAAGATCTCGATCATAGTAAGGAAATACATATTTCCCTTGCAAAGGCACACTTTGTAAGTATCACCCCTGTTCCCTGCCTGATTTCACCAAAAAAGCTGTAACTAATTATCAAAAACGAAAAAATATATACAGGCTCATTTTATTAACCGATACAACCAAGTCGCAATCAACGACACATTCAACTGTCAAAAAAAACTAGTGAAAAAGTTAGACGATGGCAGTGTTGGCCGTACTCAAAATGAAAATAAAAAATAGTAAAACATGGAAACATGGCATGCGGCTTGCACATTTCAAATACAACAAACAACATAACAATTTGTTGTAGCGGGCGAGTACTCTTTTAAATGTACAAGAGTACTCGCCCGGATAGCGAGAGGATGTCGGTCCTGCCTGACGCCTGAGACAATTTGTTTTTTTTTCTAGGATTAACTTCTAAAAATGTAACAGTTTAATGCTTAATTACCTCATTTCTTATTTTTTTAACTATGGGCATCCTTTTTTTCTTTGCACTCTTGTAACTGACGGAGAAGTCATCGCTTTCGGAGACATCAGTAGCATACTTTATGGGAGAAACGTAAGGCTGCAAAATATGACCTACAATTATATTACTGGTGTGAAACAACCAAAGATGGTGTTCTACTAACTTGGTGCCACACATTGCCTTACTAAATGAAGTAGATTCATATTACCAATTAAATACATCCGTTTGTACCTGCAGGCTATATGCTTAATTTTTTTCAAAATCAATGTCTTTTAGCTTTCAGTTCCCCTTGCGCTCGCGAGTGCTAGTAGCAATGTGCATCTGCACCGAGTGTTCTTTTTTTCAACTTTTAGTAAAAGAAGAGAGATTTATAGGAAATATAGTAAACAATAGTAAAAACTTATAGCATGGGGTCACAAAGGAGCCTTTCTTTCTTCCATATAAGTTAGGCTAAATATGTACCTACCTAAGATTCAAAGATACCAAAAAATAGCTAAAAAATTGTATATTCCGAAAAAAATACTTATTTATTTTTAAATACATTGTACCACTAAAAAAAATCATTCAAAAATATATATAACAAACGGTTTTTTTTAGCTGGCAAGCACAATTGTTTTGAGTTTGAAGCGTTTTGTAGCTTAAAGTTATATAAACATTTTACGATATTCAGTCTTAAACATAAAATGTATACAAGTTTATCAGCAACACTGCTTTATGAATTCTTCAGTTTTTAATAGATACAATAGGATCAAGAGCGAAAATAGATATTTCGTGCTATTGCGAATCATTCTAAGCGTTTAGTTATTTTATCAGCCTACGGACTTTACTTAAATACCGTGTTCCAGAGCCGCGAGAAACTTGTTAAAATCTAACTGACTGTCACACACAAGTGCCATATTAGCGTTTTGTTCTACGCAGTTGTGATTTTGTGTATAATTTATTTTGTTTTATTAACTTTATAAAAATCTAATTTAACGGTATATATAAGTGTTTGTACATTATTATGAATATTTTAAAATCACTTGTACCAAGGTACATTTTTGGCCCGAAAAGAAAGGTCTCCTTTCTAAAACTTGAGTTAAATTTGTTATGACCAAAAAACTGGAACACTCCATCCAGACATGTCAATAAATTTGCATAGTCTAAATCTCAGAAAGTACTAACTCTGTGATAACAATTATTATTTTAGAATTTAATAAAGAATTTCTTAAATCTTTTAAGAAATTGCCAATTCGCTAGGATGTCATATTTTGCAGATTAATGGCGGTTTAAACGGATCACTCAATTCATTACTTGTCTGAACGGAGTGCTCTTCAAAATGTGCGTATGATCACAGTAAAGAACAGTAAAATATCTTCACTTCATACAAACGTGCCGCTCTCGGTATAAATGTGTGCGTGCGCGCCGCGTGCCGTGTCGGCACGCGATTTCACGCACACGCTAGCATAATATATGGGGGAATAAGGTGACGGCAGTACGGGCTGTGCCGTATAATGTTCTGTGGCTGTGCCGCGCGACTGTGAGCATGCGCGTACGTCACATGACCGCTCGCGATCGTCAACTCTCGCCGGCCGCTTACCATAATATTAATTATTATGAGTATCATGACTTCAAAAAGGGGAAAAAAATATTGTAGTGTTTTCGGGTGCCTCAATAACGATTTCGCAAACCCGGACTTATCATTTTTCATAGTTCCTACTGAACCAGAAATGTAAGTACCTACTTATACTTAAATCTTATTAGAAAATGTGGTATTGTATTGTTTTTTCACAGTTTATTTGCTTTATTAAGAGCGTAGCCGAGTCGCATGTTTCCATATAAATGTATTCCCAAATTTATTTCCTGAATACTATGTTTAGAGCTAAAGTTTTTTTTAAGAAGTCTAGTTTTACTATAAAACAGAGAATTAAGTACAAAACATCGTTTAGGTAAACGTATTTGTCGCGTATAGTGTAATAAGGGTAATTTCACAATAATTAATATTGCAAATTACTATTGAAATTATTATTTTTTCTATTGTCTTGTGTGTTGTTCGATCAAAATATGGTGTCTTAATCATAATATTAACTTAATAAAATTATAGTAAGATGTGACCGACTAACGCTTAGGGTTGCCACAACTTTTACTTTTAGCTAAATGGTTGCGTAGAATTTTATTTATAACCTTTAACCCCTCCGACGCGCGCGACGACAACAGCAACGCGAGGTGCGCGCGAGTGTAGACTCTTAATAGCGAGCGGCGGCGCCTGCCTTTGCTGCATTTGAGGTACTTGACGCTATCCGATTATATAAACAATTATTACACACTACCCATATAAACAATAATAATAATTGTATCTCAGAAACTAATGAGGCTAAAAAGTTTTGCGGTTTTATTACAGTAAGGTATCATGTATTGAAAATAATAGGTGATGAATATTTTTTTATATTATTATATAAAATTCACGAAATACACATATTCGCGAAAATACGTATGGAACTCTCTATTTATTTCACTTGACCAATTTGTTTAATTGTTTCAGACGCTTACAGTGGCTACGGTTAATTAACCGCGAAGACTTATCTTACAAGTCGAAACATAATGAACGAATATGTGAAGTACATTTTAAAGCAGAAGACATTTCTATGAACTCTCAACGAAAACGATTAAAGAAGAATTGTTTACCGTGTTTACGTTTGCCTAAAAATAAAGAAGATAAAGGAACTCAAATCGAAGAAACGTCAGTCACCACTTCAACCCAAACTGATCTACCATCATGCAGTTTTTCATGCCAAACAGAGAAGATTAGTACATCAAGCAACATAGAAGTCCAAACTGCTGCTTCGCTTTCTGCTAATACTCCGCGCAAAAGAAAATTAAAATCTGATTTGTCTAGTGTAAAAAAAAGGTTAAAAGTAAATGAAACAGGACAGACTTCGAGTGATTCGCAAAAAAACATGTTTTTTAAGCTATGTGACCGCTTTTTATCAGAAAAATTTGCCGATATTGTAAAAGCGCAAGTAGATCAAAAGTGAAGTTATAAAGGCAACAGATACACTCTGGCTTATAAAATGTTTTGCTTGAGTTGGTATTACGTAAGCCCACAAGCCTACCGTTTATTACAAGAAACTCTTTACATGCCATGTAAAACTACGTTAAATAAGCTGTACATTCCTATAACTACACAGATCAATGAGGATTTAATGGCAGTTCTTAAATTAAAAGTAAACAACATGTCTGACAAAGAGAAGCAATGTACTTTAGTAGTGGATGCAATGAGTCGTAAAACAAATCTCTTTTATAATATTAAGGACGACAAAATCATTGATTTTCATGAAGTAGACGGCGTTCAATACCCACTACCGGCAAAACACGCTTTAGTTGTGTTAGTGAGGGGTATTTTCGTAAAATGGTCCCAACCGATAGGATTTGCATTGTTATCAGAATGTAAAAGTGATGATAATATATCCAAATGGATCGACGAAATTATACTCAAACTCTTTGAAGTCGGGTTGAAAGTTTGTATCTGATCTTGGATCAGATTTATTAAATTCGGCTAAAAAAAGGGGAATATGCGTAGAAAAAACCTATTTCACTATTAATGATCATAAAATATATTACATTTTTGACGCACCTCACTTAATTTAATTAGTTCGTATCGACATATCATTTTCATTTACAAAATGTTGCGGAGTTGCAAAGTATGAGCATATTCTTAAATTTTATGAGCAAGATAAAAACGAAACATTTAAACAGGCCTATAAGTTAACAAACAGCCATATTACCCTACCAATTTTGAAAAAATGAAAGTCAGATATGCGACTCCACTTTTGAGTAGGACTGTTGCAATTAGCTTATTAACGTACATAGATTTTAAAAATTATTGATGAATCTGCAAGACCAACAGTTGAATTTATAAAAAATATGAATGATTTATTTGACGCACTTAACTCTTCGACGCGTTATCATAGCTATAGGGGAGAGTGGGTAACAGTGGATCACGGGTCACAGTGGATTATTCGCTATAATTCTTAAATGTGATGCTTTACACACACAAGCAAACGCTTGGCTACTGCTCGTTGATACCCCCCTCTCATGCGCTGGTCGCCGCCTTGCTCGCCGAGCGGAATCACGTGCTGGCACACGCAGGCCAGTAGGTTAGTACGAAAGTATTTTTTTACGTAATTTAGAAATTTGTCGTATTCCCAACCCTTTAATAAATATAAATGATAGTTGTATGTTTTGAACTTGTTGTTTGTTAAATCCGTTGTGGGTAAAGTAATGTTGGCTTGGGTATACATAGTTATTTTTGAATATTTTTTTCTGTCGTAACGGCCTATGGGTCACAGTGAATAATTTTCATTTGGGTCACAGTGGACTGTTTAATAGTTGAGTAAGCATCAACAATGTTCGTGTTAAAATGTTTTTTAATGATGACTGAAGAAGTAAATATGTTTATATGAATAGAAAAGAGAGCTTAAAAATGTTATATTTAAGTAATTCTTCGATCATACGCACATTTTGAAGACCACTCCGTTCAGACAAGTAATGAATTGAGTGATCCGTTTAAACCGCCATTAATCTGCAAAATATGACATCCTAGCGAATTGGCAATTTCTTAAAAGATTTAAGAAATCCTTTATTAAATTCTAAAATAATAATTGTTATCACAGAGTTAATACTTTCTGAGATTTAGACTATGCAAATTTATTGACATGTCTGGATGGAGTGTTCCAGTTTTTTGGTCATAACAAATTTAACTCAAGTTTTAGAAATTTGTGACCCCATGCTATAAGTTTTTACTATTGTTTACTATATTTCCTATAAATCTCTCTTCTTTTACTAAAAGTTGAAAAAAAGAACACTCGGTGCAGATGCACATCTAGTAGCATTGTGAATCAGTACGATGAACACGCAAAATAGTGGTGCAAAACAAAACACTTCGCCATTGTACGCAGTCAAAGTATTTGAACCAGCATCGAGAGCAAAATTGGTGATTAATAGCTCTAGCACTGCAAGTGTGTACCGCATCATAAATGACAGTTACTGTAACTATAGAAAAATTGAGTTGAATTTAACAGTAATTTGTGCGAATTCAAGTAATTGATACTCGTTATCAAGTGCGTTAGGTTTAGCTTTCTATGAAGATTCGTAGTTCATGACTATTACCTATACGTTTATACTAAATCTTTACTAATAATTAACCCAGACGATATCAACGGTTTAACTCGTACTTAGGTAACTATCTAAGTGAGATTCGAACCCTCGCTTTTCGGACTCACTAAATCGGTCACTATAACTGTCTTCGTGCACGTCGAGGAGCTTAATAGTGCCACGGTTAGACGTTACATTCGGCTTAATAGGGAAGTGAAGCAACTTTCGAAATGGCAGGTAATAGGATAGGTGACCAAAAATTTACTCTAGAGCTCATCCGTGTTTCATAAGGCACTTTTAAAAGTCGGTCCTGGCTGCATCTGTATGTAGTCGTTAGCTAGTGGATGTTATTGGGTAGGTGTTTTTGGTCATCAGTACTGTACCCATTGAGCATTCTTTCTTCGGTGTTTTACACATACGGACATTAATAAGCTAATGATGACGATGAACTACTAGGCTACCGAAGCTGTAACTAATAATACGTGCATTCGAATCCCACCTCAAAATAAAAAAATTGCACACAATTCACAACACATCTAAAAACAAAGAAAATATGTAAGAGAGGTAGCTGAAAAGTAGCAAAAAAGGTAAGTAAAAACAGTGAAGAAAATAATCGTCTTCTAAATACATTTATCGCATTCCTCACTAGTAACTTTATAGCATAACACGGCTCCAAGTTTATGTGATGAACAAATAAGCGTGGTCATAAATGCTATTTACGTAAGTAATCCGTTGTTTAGTGGTAAAGGTGTGAAAGTTATTTTAATAGAAAAATACTAGAAAAAATCGACTCGGCTCAAGTGAATTCTAAGGCAGGAAATCTTATAAGATAGTATTGAAAAACTGCAAAAAATATATAAAAGATAACAATTAAATGGCTGTTTCATCTTAACCGATTGTCCAAACATTTGTAAAAATGTTTCTTTCGAATGCGAAAAGATGAGACAATACTGCCCTACAGCGTAAAACCGGAAAGATACTAGAAAATTTCGACGGGTGTTCACAAGGCTCGGTAGTTCAATTGAGAGAGCATTGGACCGGACATCCAAAGGTTGCGGGTGCGTTTCCCACCTGGGAATTCACTTGTGAGCCGAGTCGACTTTTTCTAGTATTTTACTATTAAAATAATTTATCGTATTAGATAGTGTTGAAAAACATGCAAAAAATATATATAAAAGATAAAAAAGGTTTTAAGGTTTTTAAAGTAAGATTTCTTATCACTTATCATCCACCCCTCGTTACTAATAACTGGTACCAACACATGCAATTAACTCCTCTTCGCAAAACATCGCAAGCTAACACCGCCGTTAAAAACTGCGATCCATAATCGTAATAGCAGTTACCTGTAAAATGATAATCTTTAAATTCCATATTCCGATCAATTTATAAATATACTACCAACTTTTCAGAAAATAAAACTAACCGTGATTAAGCTGTATAACTTGATATGCAAATGACACTAATTTAGACCAAATGTTGTGAAGGTTTATATCATTTTCTTGACAGCGTTGACGTTTGATTACTTGTTTTAACTCCAACTCTTCAAGGGAATCGGAGCTCTCCACCTCTAAAGTTTTATTATTGTTACGCATTAAGGGGCAGTTGTTAGGATTATTACTGACCAAGTGCTGGTCAAACTGTTCTGGAATGTTTTTTTGGACGTACGTAAGCTTTTCAGATAGTTCAGCAGCTAAATCTTCATTAGATTTGTAGTTGTCCACTACACTATTGACACTTTCTGTGTAACTTTGATCATCTTTTATATCTTCTAGACTTTTAAACTCGTTCAAATATCGCTTCCCTATCTGAGAATCGTCTTGGCTAAATGTTTCTTCCATAGACGAGTCGGGTTCAGATTCCTTGTTTGTTTTATCGTCTTGCAACTCGCAAAAGCTTTCGAAGAAATCGTCGGAGCTTGCGCTCAGCGTAGCCTTGTCACCATCACTTATACTTCCCTGCTCGAGAACATAGCATTCACTTTTACAGGACAGATCAAACTGGTCACACAACTTTCTCCTGGTCTTTCTCTCTTGTAGTTCTTGACGCAAGATCCTATCCTGATAGGATTTCTCCTTCAGCTTTTGGGCAGCGTCTAACTGATTTCTCTCCAAAGATTTGTACTGTTCGTATAAGTACCATGATCGAACGCGATGTGACTTTTTATGTTTTGTTTCTGTTAAGACACCTATTTATTAACTCTTTACAACAACTAGTTTGGATAATACGGTAGTCTATGCTTTATGAAGATTATGTTTTTGACATTGTCATCTTTAAATAAAATACATTCTGTTTACATCAAAATCTCGTATTATCTTAAAGTGGTAGCAGAGCGCTAAAAGTAATAATTTGTCCGAATAAGAAACCAGTACGGTAAGCAAGCAAGCAAAATGGATAAAATCTGTGATGCGACCAAGCTGCAAATCGGTCAGTTAAATGACAAAAACTGGGTCACATGGAGGTACAAAATTAAAATAGCATTAAAGGGGCTAGGAATCCTAGATGTTGTTGAAAATGACCTACCAAAGGATAAAGTTACGAGCGAAGATCAAGCCAAAAGAGATAAAGCAGATAGTACAGCGTTATTATTGATAACAGCAAATTTAACAGAAGAAAATATTGAAAAAATAATGCGATTCAGCACAGCTAGAGAAGTCTGGCAAGAACTACATAGGCTTTATGAAGGTACATGCGAAGATAGAGCGTATGAACTATGTATGCAATTTTTCGGATACAAAAAGGATGCAAACGACGACATGGCGACACATCTGTCAAAAATTAAAAATTTATGGCAAGATTTATGTCAAGAAATAAAGAAATCTAATGAGACTATTGAACTCCCAGAGATGTTTCTGATTTGCAAAATCCTTGAAAGCTGTCCTGATACATATTTCGCATTTATTTCAAGTTGGAAATTACTGTCAAAAGGTGAACGTACAATTGACAAACTTACCAGTCAACTATGTTCGTATGAAAGAACGTTGTCAAATAAAGTTGAAGAAAGGGAATCAGTTGCATTTGCATTAAAAAATGGAAAATCTTTTGATTATAAGAAAAAAAAATTCAATAAGAAATGTACATTTTGTGGATTGAAAAATCATGTAACTGAAGACTGTCGTAAATGGATAGCAGCTGGGCGTCCAATATTAGACGAAAAGCCTACTCCGAGCACCTCACATACCAAAAATAAAGCAAACATGATGCTGATGAGTGTTGCTGAGGTTGACTCATTAATGCAAAGAGATATTGATCAATGGTATGTGGATAATGGCGCAACAAGCCACGTTACAAATCGTTCTGACCTGTTTGAAACATTTAAGACATTCTCTAGCACAGACACGCATTCTGTAACTACAGCCAACGGTCAATCTGTTCGAGCACTTGGAAAAGGGACAATAATAGTCGAAGCAGATATTAATGGTGAAAAGCTACCAATTACTTTAAATGACGTTTGGCTTGTCCCGGAAATATCCAGAAACTTGTTTTCTGTCTTAGCTGCTCAAGACAAATTAAATGAAAGCAAATTTGTTTCAACGGCGAACACTTGCAAACTAGTTGTGAATGGAAAAACAACATTGATTGGAGACAGAGAGAAGAACGGCGGACTATATAAATTAAGATTGGTGAATGCACCCTCTAACCCGATATCAATAAATGTTGTAGACACGACTGATATGCTTCAGTTATACCATGAGAGACTTGTTCATCAGAACAAAACTCATGTCAAAAAAGTTGTCGAAAGAGAACTAGGAATTAAGATTTTGAACACTACCGATTCCGAACTCTGCGAAGGGTGTGTTTATGGTAAAGCACATCGCCTTAAATTTGGGACACGAGATGCCGCCTCCCAACCAGGAGATCGATTATATGGAGATGTATGTGGACCCTTTCCGTATTCAATTAGTAAATATAGGTATTTTGTACTGTTTAAAGATGAGTTTTCAAAATTTAGATACATTTTCTTAATGAAGGAAAAATCTGAAGTCAAAGACAAGTTTGAAATTCTCATTGCTCAAGTTAAAAATACTGGACATACTATAAGAGAACTATTAACAGATAATGGAGGAGAGTTTGTTAATGACAGTTTGAAACGAGTACTAGAAAGAGAAGGCATAATACATAGACGTACCATGCCTCATACACCACAACAAAATCCAATCGAAAGGGACAATAGAACTGTAGTGGAAGCAGCTAGAGCTATTATGCATTCACCAGGTCGAGAATTGCCTGATGGACTATGGGCTGAAATAGTGAGCACAGTCGTTTACGTCCTGAATCGAACTGGCCCAACAAATTTTGATAAGTCCCCTTATGAAATCTGGTACGGAAAATCACCTAGAATAAAACACCTAAGAATTATTGGAAGTACTTGTTATGCTCACATTCCAAAAGCGAATAGAAGGAAATTAGAGAAGAAATCTATAAAAGGAATATTAATAGGATATAATAGCGATGAAGGTTACCGTATTTGGAACAAAATTGATTGCACCTTAATTAATTCGAGAGATGTGACCTTTGTAGAAAAGCCTCTAAATCCTACCAACACCGAAGAAACGACAAATGGTGATGAAAGTGAGAAGACAACAAGTAATCCATTATCTTCTATAGATATTCCAATAAACATCTCTGATGATCTAAAAACAAATAGCGAAAAGGAATTAACGGGTAATGAAGCAGATGAAAATCAGAATGACGACACTACAGATAACGTCAGTGAAGAAGATATTACCACCTCTTCAGATCAACAACAAACGGAAGCTCAAGAAGACCTAATTAGAATATTGAGAGATCGCTCCAAAGTTAGACCACCTTCAAGGTTTGATGACTTTGTTCTTCAGTGCATCGGTGAAATATATGATGTCCAAATGGAACCGGAAACATTCAAAGAAGCAATGGAGTGCAATGATGCAGACAAGTGGAAAATGGCTATGGACGATGAATTAAAGTCTCTTGGTGAGAACGACACATGGGAAATGGTTGATCTTCCTAAAGATCGTAAGGCTCTACCTAACAAATGGGTTTATAAAATTAAAAGAAACTCCGATGGTACAATCGAACGGTACAAAGCTCGACTTGTAATCAAAGGATACTCACAAAAGAAGGATATTGATTACAAAGAGACATTCAGTCCCGTTGCAAAAATGAGTACAATAAGATTAATTCTTAGTTTTGCAGCACAAGATAAAATGAATTTATATCAATTCGATGTATCAACAGCATTTTTATATGGAAGTATAGACGAAAATATTTTTATGAAACAACCTGAGGGTTATAATGATAACTCAGGAAGAGTATGCAAGTTAAAAAGAAGCTTATATGGTCTTAAACAAGCTCCACGATGTTGGAATACTTGTATCAAAACATTTCTAACTAATCATGGTTTTGTTGCAGCTGAAGATCCTTGTTTATTTCTTCGAGAGAGAGGGGGGAGAAAGATAATATTGGCATTATATGTTGATGATGGACTTGTGGCCTCAAATGACGAACATGAGGTAAACCAGTTTATGGAAGAATTAAAACAGCAATTCAAAATTAAATATAAGCCTGCCAATTACTTTCTTGGACTTGAAATACAGAAAAGTAAGGATGGTTCTATTAAAATATCTCAAAAAGGCTATGCAAAGAAAATTTTAGAAAGATTTGGCATGCAAGATTCAAAACCAGTCGCAACACCGATTCTGAAAGACTCAGAAATAAGAGAAGACTGTAAACCTGATATCAAATTCCCCTATAGACAAGCTGTGGGTGCTTTGTCATATTTAATGGTCGGAACTCGTCCCGATATAGCATATTCTGTAAGTGTTGTATCGAGGCATTTGGAAAATCCAAGTCAAAGAGACATCACAAAAGTAAAACGGATATTTCGATACATTAGAGGCAGCATTGACCACGGTATTGTTTATAAGAATGAAATAGAAACGATGCTCAAATGTTATAGTGATGCAGATCATGGTGGCGACCCTGAGACTGGACACTCCACCACTGGAATGGTATGCATATATGCAGGTGGAGCTATCTCCTGGCGCAGTGTCAGACAAGGAACAGTAGCCATTTCAAGTACAGAGGCTGAATTAATGGCTGCCAGTGAAACAGCAAGAGAAATTGTTTGGCTTAAAAGACTCATTGATCAATTGGTGAAGCCTACAAAAATTCCTACTCTGTTTGTGGATAATGAGTCAGCAATCAAACTTGCAAAGAATCCACCCTATGAGTTTCATAACCGTACGAAACACATTAAAATAAGACACTTCTTCGTTAAAGAGGTAATTGCTGGCGGTATTCTGGAAATAGAAAAAGTTGGGACAGAACACCAGCTGGCTGATATGTTTACCAAGCCTCTATATAAACCAAGGCTCAAGATTCTTTGTGAACAGATTGGGTTACAGTGACTGGAAGTAAAAACAAACCTTCAAGAGAAGATGTTAAGACACCTATTTATTAACTCTTTACAACAACTAGTTTGGATAATACGGTAGTCTATGCTTTATGAAGATTATGTTTTTGACATTGTCATCTTTAAATAAAATACATTCTGTTTACATCAAAATCTCGTATTATCTTAAAGGTTTCTACATCTGTAATGTTATTTATAATGAGTTATAAAATAGCAGAAGAAGGTTAATAAGTCAAACATCGTTTCTTACCAATGAAATCCAAGAAATCCATTCAACAACTGTAATAACTTACACAGATTACCAAAAACAGATGTAATTTTATAATTTTTGTAAATAAAAATACCAAACTTTACAACTTTACATATCTAACTAGAACAATATTACCATTTTAAATTTTTTAGATATATTTACCGATGGAAACGTTTTAAACAGTTTGTACCGAAATTATACATAGGCAAGTTTAATCTCGATGTCAAATTTTTTTCGGGCGGATGACGGCTACGATCAACGAAGTCTCGTGCTTATAATACTTAAAAAACCATGGAATATGACCTGCCAGTCACTTCCTTAGCTTATAGAAGACTCGTTGCTACAAAATTTAAACGTACAAAACTCTTGCATAAATATTTAATGAACACACAGATGGCTTTAATCACTGGTTTGTATTTAAGTTACCATCAAAACCCAGTTTATTCAATGCATCATACTCGTGAACGGGTAGTGCTTGTGGAAATATGTCTACTCTTCTAGTATTCTAAGAATTTCTAGATTTTTACTTTATCGATGGCGTTTACTACATTCTGTTCTATGATAAACAAGGTTAACATCAGAAAATATTAATATTACGACATGCGTAAAGCCATTAGTCCAAACGGTTTTTGTGGTTCGTAGCATCTATTAATACCGATGGGCCCACGGGATGGGCTATGGCCCAAAGATGTTTTTATCATGATCAGTAGCGGCGTTAGGGTAGGGCGCGGTGAGGCTACTGCCCAGGGCGCCGGACATTAAGGGGCTCTATAAAGTTGAAATCTTTTAACTGTTCAGTTAGAGTAGTAGGCTCATGAGAAAATTGAACTTCGCTTTTCTGTATTTCATTAGCCAAAGTAATCAAAGCGTCATGGATGGCGCTAATTTGACAACTAACTGCTTTAACACTGCTCATTCTTGCTTCCCAACGTGTATCACTAAGCAGTTTTATAGTGTGTAATCAATCTTTTAAGATTGTCTTTTTATAAATGGTTATTTTCTTATAAATGGGTATTTTATTACATCATTTGCCTTTTTCGTATAGGTTAAGTGCCGTAGAAATCTCGCCCGGGGCGTTGGTAGTGCTTAAACTGGCACTGATCATGATGGCAGTGATTCCACGCGGTAAAGGGGGTAACAATTTAGTTGATTAAAACTGATGTTTGAGAGATGTTGACCTGGCGCATAATTTACATTCTTCATATATACTATGATGGATATAAAGTTATGCGCCCTGTATCAAGATAGAAACCTACATTGTCTTAAAATCGGACCAGGTCCATCCTCGTCGCGCCAACAAGGCTCCATTTACAGAAGCCTAAGCTTTTTTGTTTCCTCTATGGTTATACATACAAAGCCAATAATTAAAATTAAACATAGTCACTACCTGTTGTTTTAAAAAGATGAATCTAACGGGTAAATCCCCGAGAAAGTGAAGAAGTAAAATATATTTTTAGTCAATGTTTGGTGGTGGTGGTGGTGGTGGTACCTTCGTAGTTTTCAGTCCGGTGGTGAGTTTAGGCGGTCAAAAGATTTAGATGGTAGCCGTTATCGACCAATCAATACCTAACAAAAATTTGATAAAAATAAAAGTTCCAGTTTAAAAAAAATGTATATTTCTTGTTATGACACAACAGAACACAATAACTTCAACGACAACGAACAAAAAAATACCCGACAATCAACTAAAAGTCACATATGGTCACGACTTGAAATAACAAACTTTATTAAAGCTATGTACACGAAAGAAGTGTCAGACAATAGACGGTAAGTACCTGACTATGGCCTGAAAAAGTAACAAGTAATTGACGAAGAGAAACTGAGTAATTAGCTCTCAAATAATTTGAAATCAATAGAAGAAAATGGCGCCGCCGGCAGGCTGCCTGCTGTAGCCAGGGTTTGTCTGCGAGGAATGGACTCCGGAGTTCATAAGCTTCACGCTGAACGGAGATCGGTGCTCCTTGATGCCGCCGCGCTTTAGAGGGTGAGCCTGGGGGAAGAAAATTTAAACATGTACGGTTAACAGTTTATATACAGGTAAATAATAAATACTATTTCCAAGAGAAATTGACAAATCATATCTTACTCTCCAATCTTTTTATAAGAGTAATCACAAGTTCTGCATTGTCAGAGTTACCAAGAAAGGTATTTATTAGGAATAAGGTAAAGCATTCTTCACCTGACACAGGGTTAATACCTATTTTCAGACAGCACGAAATACCTACATTTCTATTTTATTCAAAGTCCCATTAGTTTGAACTAAAATTTAAAAAAGGTGGAGTATGCATACAAGTTTAAACCCCAAGGCGGTGGAACTTTCTGAAATGCTGTTGCATTGGCAACTGGCAATTGGTATCAAACATTTCTCTTAATAAAAAAATAACTATTTTATATTATCTATATTTATCAAATTGACAACCGGTACTACGACAGGTTTAGTTGTGCGGGAGTGGCCCTAACTTCGAAGCCAACCGGTCCAAGGTTCTAGTGCCAGAACCGAAAAATGTTTGTGTGATGATTAGGAGCAATACTTTCTGAATCTTTTATATATACCTACTTCTATAGTTACTTATTTATGTATCATATGCGTCGTTTACTTTGGGATAGGCTTATTGATGTGTCTATATAGGAAATATTAGATACTGTTACTATTATCAACAAATTAAAATTACTTGTATAACACTCACTGTAGATATTTGATCGAGGGGTATCTTGTCAACAGTGTTCCTGAGAAGCCGCCAGGTGTCACAGCCTATAGTCTCTGGCTGTAGGTGCAGGTCCTCCTTGTCAGCAAACTTTTCCGTCGACTGGTTGTAAGTCGTCGTGAGAATCAGGTCTAGACTGTCATTGGGTAAGCTAAAACAATCACAAAGAATCTAATTATTAAAATGTGAACGTGAAGGAGGAACCGAAAGCCTTCTTATTAAGCGTCGCCAAGACGCAGTCAGCGAGGGCGGCTATAGCATTGCATGTAGATCTTCAGCTTGTGATAGTTCGGGTTCGAGCCTATATGCTCCTTCCCTGGACTGCATCTCTCAAGGTAACCAACTGGAATCGAACTTGGGGTGATCGTCTTGAAGTGGCGGCATAAGAGCTAGGTTCTCGAGAAACGGGAAAGAGCTGTATTTGGCGCAGTCGAACATGCCCTTTAACTCTTACATAGGCTTGAGACACAGATAAAGTTCAATCACGTCGTTGCTGACGTAGCGAGAAGCGTAGTTTAGGTACCTATCTAACATTTATGTGCACTACTAACCCCAATCTATGTTATGTTAATTCATCAATCTGTTTAGTTTACATTAATAATATTATTTTAAGTATTTTTATTTATATTAGTAAGTTCTTATTAAATAAGATGTAAAATGTATCTAGGCTAAACTTATTTGGGAATAAATTATTATTATCGTGCTCCTGGATCTGCAGCCTTTGGCGTAGATCTTGTGAACAAGATTGGGCAGTATTTGAATTAACTGTAATTAAAATATAAATATATATTTGGTATTTGTGTTTCCTTTACGCGGATAAAATTTAATCTGTACTTAATTCGTATTTCAAATACCTAACGCTGAAGTATTTTGTAGTAAGTATTTCATTCATCATTTCATTTATCGTCGATCTTTAAAGTTGGCAACACTGCATTTATTGTTTTTGTGAACACGGACAGTGATTACAACTCGGTTACAATATCTGTGGACCTCGCTGGAATGTCAAGCCCCCTCCCCGTTCTCTTGAAAAAGAATAAAAGAGTAAAAGTATAATATCTTTTATTTATAGATCATAATTATTATTGTTTACAATACTATCCCCATGATGCTTGTTTTGTGCACCGTACCTAAGCGCTGACGTGACGTCATCAGGTCCACAGATATTGTAACCGGGTTGTAGTAATCTAACCATATATATCAAAAATGGAGTTAGAGTCGGTCAGCTTCCCAAAATATAAAAGCAAAAAGCTTTCCATTCTTGAACGCTATATAAATATAAAAAATGTGTGCATTCATTTTATAATTTTACATATTTTGTGCATTTTCAATGCTATTTTTCTAGTGTTGATGAAAGGGAACTCTGCTTTTACCGACTAATCTTCTTTTACTCTGATTTAAGCCCATGCTGGGCTGGATTCCTTTTTATACTTAATAGTATTTTGTAATTTGAATTTCAAATAAAAATAGTTAAAATACTGTATTTTGTATTATTACAATACATTATCTTATGGATATTTTGTATTTGTACTTACAAGAAAGGATGGAAAAAGCTCATTTTCCTTACACTCGCCAAAGTATGATGGGAAAACAACCGAGATGCCGTGGAAACACCATGCTTCTCCTTAGTTGAGAGAACTATCTCTTTTGTAAGCTCCCCCTCTTTACTCAAGTCAGGAAGTAGCTTCTTGTTCCTGACTCGGTTTACTTTAGACATGGTTAATCATGAAAGATTATGAGACGTAGTGAATCACGAGATTTTTGCAAAACCTGATAAACAATTTCAACGTAACCTAAACTTATCTAATAATTACATACTCTTTGATGTAAATAAGAATTCAAACATTTTGTTGTCATGGTAACTAGACAAAACGTAATAAATGTTTAGGTACCTACTCTTCACCATAATGTCATTGCTTTGTACGAGTTTGGTATCACAGCACAGACTTCTTGGTATAATTACTTGTCTTTCTCTATATGGTGCTACGCATTATTCGACTATTAAAAACAACCAAAAGTGTATGTAATCACAGGGGCTCGTTCCTCCATGTTACTCTCCCGAGGCTCCAGACCTCGATCAATAACCTAGGCGATTGGTTCCGCAAGTGGCGCATCGATGTAAACCCGGATAAGTCCTCCGCTGTTTGCTTCGACGCCAAACGCTTGTGTGTTCCGACCCGCTACAACCCACCCCGATTCCAGGAGAAGTCCATCCCTTGGCAGCGCACTGCCAAATGTCTAGGGGTCACCCAAGAACAAAAATTGACATTCTCTCAACACGTCAAGAGTGTCTCGAAATGCGCGGTTTTACTTGGGGCGCCTAAACCCTATGTTGGGGCGTCACAGCCGCAGGTCACTTCGTAACCAGCGAACGCTCTACAAGGTTTGCATTTGACCGGTGATGACCTACGCATCTCCGATCTTCTCACATGCAAAGGCATACAAATTGCAGGTGGTCCAAAACACCTTCCTACGTAGGGCTACAATGTTCCCTGGTATGTCCGCAATGAGGATTTGCACAGGGACTTTGAACTCCCTACTTTACAAAAATTCTTCTCGAAAGCATATGAATTTTTTTTTCATAACGTCAGAGAGCCACACAAATCCTCTTATGGAAGTGGAAGGTATTTAGTCGGATGCACTCCGGCATCCGACTAAATACCTTCCACTTCCTTAAATCTTCTGTCCAGACGACCCAAATCCGTCTTGACGGATCAACCAAATCAATCAGTCGATTTTCTTATGCGCATGCCGGGCCGGAGTATCACCATCTCCCTTCCCCGAGTCCGGAGGGTGCCCAAGTTGCCAGGGGCGCAAAAAAAGTATGTTATCACTACGCTTTAAACAGCCTATGTACGCACGGCTGACTCGGCAAGTTCGAATGCAATAAAATATATCGGTCGGTGGGACATTTTAACCAACCTTTGTATTTGTTTAAATAATTTGTTAATAATAAATAAATAATAGTTTAAACCTTATTAAAATAATTTGTTTTAGTAATATGCCAAACATGCCATGTTGGGCATTTTGTCACCCTTTTATCACATTTTTGAACAAGTATGTAAAAATGATAGTTTGAAATGAGTATAATTTTGGTAAAAAATCGACATACCTAGCTTACGCTACTAATGTAAATTTATCAACAAAATAGAATTTTCTTATTCTCTAAATAGATTAATTCCTTTATTGCCCGTCTGAACTGAACTATTCTTCTATTAATTGAAACCACGGCAATAATTAAAAGGACGATCATGAGTTTTTTGGATGACCTAAGAAACTGATAATTCATATCCGCACATGTTATTTCCATCACTACCATCGCTGTCTTTAAAGGAGTCAAGGTTTTTTTATTAAGTTATTTAAAAGGTTTAGGCATTGCCCTTCTGTTATAAGTAGTATTTCTTTCCTCTATGGTGCTATCATTCATGTAAACTTATTATTACATACGCCCAGCCATAGATTTGCTTATATAATAGTTTTAGCAGCTCAATAGATATAGAGCAGTTCACAATACAGAAACGCTAAGCATTTTGGTTTTAACAATGAAATCACTACAAATCGGCCCACAACATAATATTAATCAACTACAATATTATTTATGTTTAACTATTTTATTATAATAGGACATGATTAAAAACAAGAAGCCAATGCCACAAAAACATTTGAAAAAAATCACCAATACATCCGTTTCCTGCGTCACTTTGCTTTGGTGTTACCAGACTTTATAAATTTGTACTCTTTTGGGAGATAATTTTAAAATGTATTTAAATAAATTAGTAAAATAAATTTAGTAGAATAGGCTTTGCCAACATTGAAAGATTTTGCCTTAAATGGGTAGTATACATCTACAATTGAATAATAAAAGTAATCAAACTTTATTAGAACATGTTTATATTTTTTAAGTTATCTTAACAAGCTACCTACAAATTTTGAACATGATATGTTGGCCTAATTTTTAGATTGCGTATTTTATGCTGACATTTCACATGGCGGTAGGTATGGAAATGTTTGCCTTAGTTATTAAATGTCACCCATGTGTTACCGCACACATTTGCCAATTTGGTGAAATTTGCCAAACTTAACAAATGCCAAGTGTTGCTCGCATCGCGAGTCGGTTTTCCGTCCCACATCAAAGGCGACCAGCTAGCCAAATGTTTGTATCATGTGTCTACACTTGGACCTAAGCGGTAGTAACGCACGCGCTGTCGACCTGTGCTTACCTCTGTTTAAGTAAATTTTTCGAGTTTTCTCAAATGCATAGATGTATATAGAATCCGCAAGATAAATTCTATTATAGCCCTCGTGTCTCAGACCCATGTTATCAAATAAGAATGTACTTGGACAATAATTCGATAACAGTGGGACAATTTAAAAACAACAAAGAGATTTTAATAAGAGGGCATGTTTTTTGTAATACGTATTTAGTCACTGAGTGTCTTTCGACAAAAGATATAAAATTTTCCTCAAGCTTCTGCCAATACCTCTATAAACGTTTTCTTTATAGTAACTCGGGAATTTTTTATTTTATTTTATTGAAAACTTTATAATAATAATAATATTTCTGTATGAGGCGTGATTGTTTTTTACAGGCATATTATATTATAATATTTCTTATATTCACACTAATTAACCTAGCCCAAAATAAGCACTGTAAGATTTGCTATGGATATTAGGATAACGGATAGATATAATTAAATGATACATACATATTTTATATTTATAGCAATATTATTCATCACAAAATCACCTGCCCCTTCTGGTATTCGAAACTGGGACCATCAGTGCACAAGGCAGGATCTCTACCGTTGCGTGAAACGGTCACCAAAATAATAACATATAATATAATGCTACACATTGCAATATAACTCTGCATAACATTTAAATTTAAATACTTTTATAGTACTTATTTCTATTTTTATGAAAAGCAAGCATTTTTCAGCGTCTTGCCTTCCATAATCTTTTAATTACTTTGTGTTTTATAAGACATTAGAGGTACCACTATGCAAATACATAATATTTACTAGCAAATTTAAGCACGACCGCCACCGTCGGCAATAATTCATTTATAACATTTGCATTGATTACCATGTATAGTCGTGTAGTTTATGATATTTGCCTATGTGTCAAAGTTTTGCCAAACCAGACAAATACGCCAATGCAAATGCCTACAGCCATGTGACTTTTGAAACATAGTAAAGACATAGACTTTTGAAACACATATTTGGGATTTATTGGCTTTAATATGCAATTAATAAATTATAGAATCAGTTATTTATTATAAATAAATAATATTTTTTTTCTTCCCATTTCAAATAAAGTATCTTGATTTACCTTGTACACATATTGTATTGTTGTATTAATATACCTAAATCACTGATAATGCTTATTATCTTTCAAATATTTAATGGCAATTTCAGAAATGACCATTTCAAAAAAAACTTAATAAATTTCGAAAATTTAGCTTATTTAAATAAAGTACTGTTTTAATAAAACCTTGTTTTCAAACAGAATCAGAACAAATCTATATTAACTTATTATGTTTTTTCATTTATTTATTATTTATAACTTAATCAATTTACTGACAAAATAGTTTGAAGTGGTTCGTATATTAAAAAAGTTTTAATGTATTTTGGGAAATATTTAAATGGTCACACTGGTTGGCTTGCTAGTTGATGCTACTTCCGGTCGCCATATTATATTTTATTCTTTCCCTTCGGTTTGCTACCGCGTAGCACGTTTGTCATCAAAGCGAGAATAAACTCATCTAGTTTCATTTGTGGTAGTGATAAAAGTAAAGTTGTTTTTTGCGTGGTAATAACATAAATCAAAATGAGTTACGGTAGGCCACCGCCTCGTATTGACGGTATGGTGTCGCTGAAGGTGGACAATTTAACTTACCGTACAACGCCCGAAGATTTACGCCGTGTTTTTGAAAGATGTGGTGAGGTTGGCGATATTTACATACCCAGAGATCGGTATACCCGTGAAAGTAGAGGATTCGCGTTCGTCAGGTTTGTAGACCATTATGATGTCATCAGTAAATTACCGGTTAAAATACCACGCTTTGTATCCTCCTTTGTTTTATCGGTTGCATTTTAGATTCTACGACCGACGTGATGCTGAAGAAGCTTTGGATTCATTAGATGGACGCATGTTAGACGGCAGGGAGTTGAGAGTTCAAATGGCTCGTTATGGTCGTCCTTCTTCACCGTATAGAAGCCGATATGACCGTCGTCGAAGGTAATGGGTTTCATGATGCTTTTAAAGGTTAAGCACATATTTATTTTGGTCTAGTGGGTGTTGCTAATAAATTGTTTAAATAACTTGCAAAGGACAACTGTTGGAGTCATCATCATGAACCGCTAACAGACAGTTCACTGTTTGAGTTGGGGAACTTATTCATATAGATGTTTGATTGGTATTTCTTTTAGCCATTCCCGTTCACGGTCTCGTTCACGTCGTCGATCCAGGTCCCGTTCGCGGTCCAGAAGGCGCTCGTACACGCGCAGCCGCTCACGCTCGCGTTCCCGCTCCCGCTCCGACTCCAAGAGCTCGCGCGGCCGCTCCCGCAGCCGTAGCCGCTCTCGTTCACGCTCCAGGCACTGAGGGACAGAGTAAGTAAAATTACCACTTTCTATTTACTGAGACCTTATGTGGAATGTCATCATTATCAAACCAAACTGCTCTTCTTTGAGTAGTTGTTTAATTATTAATTTGAAAGTTTTGTCAGTGTTCACAATGATCTATTGCTGAAGTCTTGAAAAAGCGAATATAGCAGACTTTACTTTGAATATGATGATATGACCTTTTTAAACTGAATGGTATGCATGTACCAGTCTACTAAGGACTAATTTGGATTATTTGTCCCATGCAGTTTCAGCACAAGACCGGTTTATTATTAAAAACGGGATTGCTTATCCCGAATGGTTCAACTCATAATTTGACAGTGCTAGTTTTTTTAGTAGTCAGTAAATAATTTATCAGCTCTTACAAGGTATAGGGATATCAAAATTTGTATTAGGACCTTGAATAAGTTCTTGCTGTTTCTTTTACAACAGAAAAGCTTTATTTTTAAATTATAAGGAACAAAAACCATTTCATGCAAAGTCATCCCATCCCAGCCCATCGCTAGCAACTACTCTCTCCCATCTTTCTAGCGGTATATGAATTCTGTAAATTTCGGAAAAACAACTTCTTTTGAGGCTATCCAAGAATTGATCAATTTTTTAGCTTCTTCACTAGAATTAAAGTGCTGGTCAGCTAGGCCATGTGCCATCGAACAGAATAGGTGAAAATCAAAAGGGGCTATGTCAGGTAAATACGGCGGGTGGGGTAGAACTTCCCATTAAAGCGTTTCCAAGTAGGTTTTCACTGGTTTTGCAACATGAGGCTGAACATTGTCATGTAGCAAAATCACTTTGTCGTGTCTCTGCTCAAATAGCAGCCGTTTTTCTTTTAAGGCTCGACTTAAACGCATCAATTGAAGTTGATAGTGCTCCCCCAATATAGTTTCATTCTATTTGAGCAGACCATATTAAATTACACCTTGCTGATCCCACCAAGTACAGAAAAGAAAGCTTCTACCATGGATTTTTAGTTTTGCAGATGATTTTGTTGCATGGCGGGGCTTACCCCACGATTTTCTACGCTTTGGGTTATCGTAGTGGTTACTTTTCATCGCCAGTCACGATGCGGTCCAAAAAACCTTTTCTTTTCTGCTGTTGAAGCAGTATTTCAGACATGAGAAAATGCTGTTCGAAGTCTCTCAGCTTCAATTCATATAGAACCCAATGTTCTTGCTTCTGGATCATTTCTGAAACTTAAGTGTTTTGAAACAATTGACTTAAAATAACTTTTAATGTTTTTCCAAGTTCTGCTAGCGTCTGACATCAGTGTTGATGGAGTAATTCCTCCAACTTTTCGTCTTCAAATTTTTTTGGTGCGCCAGAATGTATTCTCAAGTTTAAAATCATTATTTTTGAAGCGTCGAAACCAGTCTCCGCATGTCAAATCCGACAAAGTAATGTCACCATGAGTCTCAACAAGAATTCTATGTGGTTTAGGCGCAGATTTCTTTTGAATAAAGTAGTGCAATAAAATTCCCTGCAATTACACTATTTAGCACAAAAGTAGACATTATCAGAACTAAGGAAAAATTAATTTATTTTACTTATTTAGTACACAAACAAGTTACAGTTAATTAATCCATTTAAATGATAATAAATTAAATTAGATAAGTACTAGACTCTAACCCTTAACAGTGTACATAGCAGGCATAAACGGATGAGTTACCAATTTGAACAACATAAACTTAAATTTGTTTACACTAAAGTGAACTCCCATACACTGAAATTTAAGCTTAGATACACTACTGCCTTGCATGTGTGTTACCATCGAAATTCCACAAATGGGGTACTGCTACTGCCATCTTTGAAGAAACAGCGAGAACTTATTCAAAGTCCTGAATAATTAAACTTTTCAATGAATAACCAGTGTTCAAAATGCAGTCCTGATACTGTACCCCTGTCTGTTCGAATGGGTTAAAAGTCATTCAATTGCAAATTCACAATTCTAAAGTATTTTCAAACTTCTTTCAATTATAAAAAAGTGTGAGATATCACACTTGCCCAAACAATAGATTTTTAAGTCAAAAATAAAAATTGCTATCTTTGAGTGAACAAAAATGCTTAAAATAAAGTAAGTTTACAAATAAGGCTCTTAATTGTAGTTTTAGACTTGTGGTAAATATTCTTTAAAACAACGTGGGTCAAAATGTAGGTACCTAATTAATTCTCTATAAAGTTATGATTTAGTGATCGCAACCAAACAAGGTTAAGAATTGACATTCAGTGGCTCCAATTTTTAAAAAAGGAGAAGGCACCTTCCCCTTTAGTTCCTTTCATCATAGATCTGGTTTCAGGATCAAAATGTCAACCTATTAAAAAAAAATCTTAAGCTTGAGGCTTTTTATTAGCTTTTGGAGTCAGAAGTGACTATCAAAACTAGCCTTGCAGGCTATAACGTTCATAGCCCTCCTGTGAAGCCCCCAATGAAGCAGCTATCATTACTATGATTAATTTACTTCAACCACTTATTCAGCCATTTTCTAGTTTTAAATAAGAATGCAAGTATTGTTGGTTTTCAGGTTGAGAGTACCAATTGTAAGCTGAAGAGCTGTTCCACAAGTGTCTGCAGCCTTCGGCCAAGGTACTAACTCTTACCTTACCCACTAGCCATCCAAGACCTAACTATGATCAACATAGTGGCAAATTTTTGATGTAACAAATTATTCTTAAGTTTCTTAGGTTATTGATGTAAGAAATTCATCTTATTAATTTCTCCTTTTATTTGCATTTAAGAAATTTTGTATTCAATCAGTCAGTATAAATTTTCACAGTACAATGCATCATTAGATAACATTATTTCTTTTTATGAATTTCCATGTTTAATGTATAATGTACTCTTGCAAAATTGACTCACTAAACTTGTAGTATTATATACTGTGCGTGTTTATGTATGATTAACCATGAAATGGGTTAAAAACCATGATGGTAGTAAAATGTAATTTCAGGTATTAAGTATACAAATTTCCAGCAGATCATGATCACCAAGAGACAATTGGGCTAAATTGGGATATAATTTGTGACAGCCTCATTATGTGGTAAATAGCTTCAACTGACCATCTAACTGAAGTTATTTTTTATTTTATTATAAAATTATGTAGAATCTAAGTATTTTTTTATTTCACAATCACAGATAGTCTTGAAGTGGTCTAGGAACCTTGTATCTTACTTATGTGAACATGAAGTTTTACTACTTTCTATATTGTCGTCGCTTAACTAGCAACATGCTAGCTTGTTCACAAAAGTATTTCTATGAATTTCTTGCAGTGTATTCATATAACCATTTCACCAGTTGTAAGAGTGAATGCTGTTATATTAATCGTAATGTTGGTATGCTCAGGGCGTGTGGAGTACGCGGGGAGCGAGGCGGTTTGCGGGGAGGGGGGGTTTGCCGTTTGCTGACAACTGCTGTTTTGCTGTTGTTGCCGTTCATAAGTTATGAGTAAAACCTTTATACTTATTGACAAACCGAGACACGCATAAAAAAGATTCTGAAACCCCATGATACACTTGTTGTAAACACAGTAAACGCGTTCAGATAATTTTAATAAGTACTTTGGCATATAATTAGTTCCACACTTGAAAATGTTCATTTTGGAGTTGAATACTAAAAAGGGAACTTGATGTAGGTAGAACTGAGTTAAACAGATTCACAACTAATATAGGCATTTGTTTGACAGGCCGGTGCTGCTCGCTGGCCTGTTTGCTGTGGCAGTTTCCTGTGCTGATTCCTGTGATTTGCAGATTTCGCGCGTCTAGGTTTATCGGTAACATCCCGAAGCAGAGACACCCACGCCCTCCCTGGCCTCCCCCATTCACTGAACGAGATGTTTAGATTACTTTTTTAGTATTTTTAATTTCCTGATTTTATGTGTTAGCATAGTTTAGATTTTACTGAAACATTACGGAGTAAGAGTATCCCGGTAAAAATAAACATCAAGAAAGAAGAACCGACACAACACCTGGCACTGGATTTTGTGTAGTTTGATTTTAATGTGTAATAAAAAAATCTAATAACCAATGAGTTATATTATTTTTTGTTTTCATTAGCTGTTGTAGTTTGACTCATTAGTCTGGTGATCCAAGTGCAACTTTTATTTTTGCGTTCCATTACACCTTCAAAAGCCAGAGGTGAAGTTTTTAATAAGGTAGTTGTAGGCCGTCGGTTGAGATGCGAGCTCGCCAAGGATTAATTAGGCAATTAGGTTAGGTTACCACGAGGGATTAACCCTTTCCTCGCCAAGGACTGATATATCAGACCAAAAAAAACAATAGAAACATTTTTTATTTGCCTGATAGAAATAAAGTTTGTGTGGGTTTTGCAAAAACTCTAAAGAGAACGAAAAGGTACAATCGACCGGATGTTATAGTTATGTTAATTTTATTATAACTGCTTTATACAATTCAGATCAATTATTTATTCTGTCTCTGAACTCTTATTAGATAATGTTTATATTCAGTGACCATCTTGTCGATGTTAAGGTAAACCGAAAGCAGGCGACTCACTAAAACTTGAAAGTACTTGTATGTAACTTGATACCTACGCCAGTCTGCTATAACAGACAAATAATGATGGGCAAGGGATTTCCTCTGGATTATATTTATTGCGCTCTAATAACATTGAATTCTCCTAAATATAGTCCAAATTGTTTTATTCTTTCCCTATTTAATTCAAAACATTACTGTAATTCGAAGCGAAACATATTGATGAAATTTTTTTTTTATGTAACCTCGATAGGGTGGTGTACCTGCACTACTATAATTTATGTCGAAAGGCCGTGGCTTAAGGGACACGAATTTCGGAAAAAACCGTGGCATGGAAAATGTTAAGGGGAATAACAATTTATTATACAGTCGAACCTCTATAAGTCGAACATCAAGGGAGACGCCAAAAATTTCGAGTTATAGAGTTTTCAACTTATGGAGGATTTCGACTTAAGCGGATTTTGATTCGACATAAAGAGTTTGAGGTTTATTCTTATAAATTTTGAGTTAGAGAGGTAAAATAAATAAAAATTCAACTTGCAGAGGTGACAAACATACATATTTTTATTTATTATAAATCAACATTATTTCAAATCATTTTAAAATAAAAAATATGGCATTAAAAAAAGTCAGTAAATTTTTTTTGCTTTAGATAATTTGGTTGTTCTCTATCTATAGCATTGTCTAATCTATAAAGAGCAGAAAATTCTTCTTCTTCGGAGTTACTGGTCTGCTCTATAAAATTACGTAAGGTATTCAATGCAGTTCGCGCCTCTTTGATGTATATCTACATATCTATTTTACTCGGACTTTCTCGTACTTAGATTGAAAGCATTAAGGAATTGAGCTTTAAGACAAGGCATTAATAGACATTTTGGTATACATATTTGTTAACGCCATTTTGACACTGCTTTCTTTCATTGGCAAAAGTACATACCTACTAAATGAATAATGTAAACAAACGGTTCGCGACAAAATTGTAATATTTGTTTGCTGAGCGTTTTGATTTTGTTTTGTTTTAAGAATAGTTTATTGAGATAATCAAAATTGAACACCTGACACCAAGCAAGCAAACACGTGTGCGTGAGTCATAAATTTATTATCGTATACTCCTAAAATGTTTTCAAGTGTACACAATAGTGTACACTCACATTGTCGGCAAGTTCTTAAAGTCGGTAACTTATTTTTGTTCGAACAATAGAGGTAATAAATTCCAAATGATCAAGTTGTAAAGGTTGTAAAATAAAACGTTGCTATGTTCGAGATACAGAGGTCAAATTAAATTTTTCGAGTTATAGAGTGAAAATATGTACCAAAATGGCTTGGAGGGACTCGGTGATTATTTCGACTAACAAAGGGTCAAGATTTCAAGTAATGGAGGTTTTGGTGTTTGAAGGGAAGGGAACAAAACATTTTTTCGAGATTTGGAGGTTTTTGACTTATCGAGGTTCGACTTATAGAGGTTCGACTGTATTTAAAAAATATAATAAAAGCTGGACAAGACGATTCATACCAATCGGCTACTAAAGCGACCGTATAAGTTAAACTTTAAAAAAATGTTCATCATGTATTGGTTGGGAATTAATAAAAATAATGACAGAACATTTCGCCGCCCCTACACCGAAAGCAACTGGGAAATTTTAAATTCCCGTTAAGAGCGAAGCTGGGGTGGCGGCTGGGAATAGCCGATCTCAAACTATTTTCCCTTGTGTAGTATGAGTAGTAGGTAAATTCTGCTGGGTCTATATAGGAATCACAATTTACAAAAATAATAACTTTTTTGGGCGAAGAAGAATAGCTTAAAATGGTAAATTGGTTTATTTAAATTAAAAGTAAAATTACAACAATAAGTAATGTTGAATATGATTTTTTTTATTGGTTTTATATTTAATGGAGGTTAGAGAGTATCCCAGAAATATGGACAAAATAAGTAAGGCGCTGCGACTGCGAGTCGTCTCAATAAAAGCGGGCTGTTGTTAAATTTGTACATTATTCAACTAACTTCATCTACTTGTACTCATAAACAGCTAACTTCGCAGATACTAATTACCGACGGCAGCGCGGCTGGTGGCTGAAAAATGAACTATAAATTCTACAAATTTTTATATAGGGACAGGCGGGCTAATGCCACGTAGCGACCGTTCTCCTTCTCTCTGACCTCCATGAAGAATACCATTATCATTTTGAGTTTATTTTTCGGGTGCGGTCCAAAATCCAATCATGTTATAAAAAAACACCCATATTTGAAATTCTTATAATAAATGGTATTCTGAATAATCTTTATTCTTGTTACAACTAAAACGGAGTGTTGTAGAAATTTTTCCATGCTAGCGGATAAAACGCACTTTTCTACGCAGAAATTTATGACAAGCCAAACTTTTCCGAGCGTGTGAGGTGTAAAAAAAGATTCATGGTGGGAAATTGTTAGCGTCAGAATGGCTGATTGCCTGCGCCGAACGGCTCTAAATTAAAATTGCTTCGAAAAATTAGATGACTGGTGACTTCTTCGTTCAACACGAAGGATTTCTAGAACTTTGTTGTATCATTAATTGCTACATTTAAATTTATTTAGTATTAGCGTCGTAATTCATTAGGTATAAAATATGTAGCATTTATTAACATGTAGGTAGAAGCGCCTAATGACCCAGTCATTCTCACGCTTACAGGAATTTAAAATCTCGGCTGTTTAATTTACTGCAGCTACTAAAACGTCTACAGGTTGACATTTTCGTTACATAAAAGGGTGGTTTTAAATAATGATTGGCTGTACTCGAGCCCGACATAAGGCTTTACGGTAACGATGCCAATATACATACTTTGATACATTCATGATAATAGTATACAACTTCTTTTCTGTTCCTTATATTATTTTCTTATAATACTGTCATCCTATCACTATTTATTAAATTTTTCTTACCAAACTGTGTAAACTTTTGTTTGAAATCTCTAATAGACTGATATTCACGAACTACAATAATAATGGCTTTACTGTTACTACAAACTAAATGAAATGATTAAAATGAAGCTTTTGTTTTTTTTTAATGTCAGGAAGGGTAATAAATATGCAAAAGGGAATTGTAATAAAAATATGTTTTTATTGTTTGTTATTATTATCTAACTTTAAAATTAACAACAAATAAACCATTCTTAGCATTCTTCACTTTAAACCATCTGCCAGATTTATGTTCTTGGCCCACAGCTACATATAATTGGGTCCCATCACTAGTAAACTGCATACAGTTTATAAAACCTGTTATTGCTATACTAAATAATGGTAAAATTTTTCTATATGAATCAAAAACTTTCCACAATTTTATACAATTATCATAAGAGCCTGATGCAAACACATCAGAATTTAATAAAGTAGCTAAACTTGTAATCCAACGAGGTACATCATTTTCGGAGCCGTGCGCTTCTTGTATAGTACACAGAGGTTTCTTCTTCAAAACACTCCAAATACAAAGAGAACCATTGTCACTACCAGAGACAAAATGTTCTTCATCTAATAGTTTTACTTCATCCAAACTCCCTATAGGGCCATTGAATATTAATTGTGACTCTTCAACTATCTTCCATATACGAACTGATGAGTCTCTTCCCCCTGCTGTAATGGCTCTCTCTCTACTTAATGCATCAATTGATGTAATAGGTGTTTGATGTCCAAATAGTGTTTCAACATAAGACATTTCATCCAGAGACCAAATTTTTACAGACCTATCTTTACTAGCTGAGTATAAATCATGTGTATTTTTTCTAAACACTAATCCACTTATTGAATCCTTATGACCTTTAAATGTATATACATGCTTGAGTGTGTATGGATCCCAGACTTGAATATTAGAGGACTGATCTGAACTGGCCATGAATTTCAAATCTGTTGATAAAGAAATAGATGTGATGCTACCCTTCAATAGGTTAGCATGTGTTTTATGAGTTAAACAGCCAAGTTTTCGTTTCTCTTTCAAGCTCCATTTAATTATGGAGCTACATTTGCTCCCAGTAAAAGCAAATTGACTGTCGTGACTCACGCAGACACAAGTAACAGATAACTGATGTTCCCTCACGCGAATCAATCTACAATCTTTCTCACTTGGTGGTACATAACTATCTGCTGCTTCTACTTTCAGTTTACCTTTTTGCTCTAGATAATCTCTTTGTAATCGTTTTTCAACCGCGTCGTCAGTCTCCTTTAGTTCAGCTCTTTTTGCCTCTTCTTTTTCAATTTCTTCTAAATATTTTTTAGCTAGTCTAAGCTTTTTTTGTTCAGCAGTCTCATGATCACTTTCTGATTCCTCTGCATCTGAAAACCTTTTCATTTCAAGATCACTTTCTGAATCGTGTCCATTTTCTAGGTTATTATAGGGAACATTCCTTTTTTTAGGTTTATTTTTAATTTTCTCTCCCTTCCTTTTATTAACATGGCGTGACTTCCCTTTCAAGAAGAAGGATGATGACATTTTTCTTTAAATTCTAGACGGCTTCTTAGAAAAATATTGGTAAAAAATAAAATTTACCACACGTTGGAAACTTTTGATCATAACCGCAGACTAATAGTATAGTAATTGGACATATTTAATAATCTGTGAGTAGAAATATTTTAATTTTTGTTGTTTCCCATAAAGGCAAACAAAGGGTATACAGTCCATACAGCCTAGTCTATTTATTCTTTTTCTTCACTAGATGATGAAAAATAATTTATGAATGAGATGATCAATGAATGAACAGTGAAATTTCCCTTTCCCTAAGTTTGAGTAAAGGTGAAGGGTTTTATTGAAAACTCCTCGTGGACTTCTTGAGAGAGCAGGAAGACGGTGGATGCTTTGTTTCACTTGCCAACACTCTTACATGTTCACAAACACTTACTCATTACGCACTTAATATGCACCACAACACAAATTTTAACAAAACAAAACCTCACGCTTCCGCTTAAAAGTCCAGTAGTAATTTATATTCGTCCTTTTTTGGTATAGGCGAAGTCTAAAGCATACTTCTAATTCTTAAGTAATTTCTTTCTTAATTGGATGATAATGAGAGCCGATCCTTGAGAAATAGATGATGAATATTCAGTGGAATATCCCTTTCCTTAGATTTCAGTAAAGGTGTGGGCATCGACATATACTAATGGACATGCCCTAGCAGTGAGAATTGTGGCACTATGAAAGAAAGAGATAAAATTAAGTTTCAGACTATCTTTATCTCTCTCAAAATATATGCCGTACCTGTCATGAGGCCAATGGCCTATAAGGACAGAGATAGCGATAGTCCAAAAGCATATTCCATCTTCGTCACTCATCTCAAACCAAGAAATTACTGCACGTTATACGGGTTCAGCATGTTCATTAGTATTATGTCGATGGGTGTGGGGTTTAACTGACACTCCCCGTGGATTTCTCCCCGCAGTAGCAAAAATTAGGTATAAGCGGGGAGCGGCAGAAGGCGGCGGCGGCAAGACTCGCTCCACTTCACCGCCCCCGCACCTATATCACCAGTGCGTTAACTGTTATTCCGAATAGCACACGCGCTTATTTTTCGTAGCGAAGTACAGTCACACTCAGTTCTGTTTTGATTTTGTTGTTACTGTTAAGTTTTCGTTGTCTATTTTTTTCAGTTGTTCTGTAATTGTTTTTTTGTTGTTCCTTTAATAACAAAATTTCGAACAAGCCCAACCGGAATACGGTTTTACGTCGTCAAGCTAGAAATATTGTGTACGATGTTTTAAAATTTATGCAAAAAGAAGCGGACGAAGGCATAAAAATAAACATCAAGCAAAAATTTAACATCGTGGGTCAATCAGAGTGGACGGCATTGTACAACAAAGTTAAAAACATTGAAGAAGAGTATAGAAACAGTGATCACGTAATAGACACATTAACCGATGAAATTATAATAAGAATGAACGGAAGCGAATCGGAATCGGAGAGCGACGATGAGAGTGAAGATACCGACTCTAACCATGAATCAGATAGTGGCGATGATGATAGTGAAGTCATGCCTTGTTCGAGGAACTCAACAATATCACTATCAAACTAGGCAGGTGTTAAACAATTATAAACTTTAAAATAAAACTATATTGCAATAAAACCTGTGTTTTGCTTATTCGTACTCATATCCAAATAATGTGAGAATAACAATGTAATAATTAGAGATGCGCCGAATATTCGTTTTGTATTCGGTATTCGGCGAATTCGGCATCTTTTCCACTATTTGTATTCGGCCGAATTATTCGGTTTTTGTGCCGTATATATTCGGTTCAATTTCTTATAAAATAAAAGCAATTACAATAGAAAAATACTAGAAAAATACGACTCGGGTCACAAGTGAATTCTCAGGCGGGAATCGAACCCGCAATCTTTGGAAATCCGGCCCATGCACTCCAATTCTAATCTCCCAATAATTTGTCTTATAAGATGGCATTGAAAAAAGGCATAAAATATATACAAATTATAAAATGTCAAAATTTATTTTAATTTAAAACTAAAACTTAATTACAGGATTTGTTGAGGCAAGTTCTTCATAACAGGTCCAAAATTCCACATGAGAATCCTCTGAAAAGTTTGTAACATTTTGAAGAGGTCTTCCCCTGTTTAATACAATTTCATCTTCGCCTGAGCATTCAACATCATGAGTCGCTTCTTTGAATGGCTTCTAGAAAAAGCCTACTTCTTACTAATTCGCCATCTCATTCTAAATCGCGGGTCCACCAACTATGTAGACATGCAGTAGTATGTCTTCTTCCAAATTACGAAAACGACTTTGAACTTCTTCTTGTAGCTTCTGTACCATGTTTGGAACATTTGGACATATTTCTGAAATGTTGGGCTTTGTTAAATATTTCATCAGAGTGTTACTGTATCTACAAAGTGGTTCCCACTTTCTCGAAAATGTAGAACTGGTAATTTTGGTAATTTCTTCAAACGGTGAGGTACGGTCCGCTTGTCATATTGCCAGTAGCGACATGTTAGAACCTGTTTACACGGCAAAGCAATGAAATGGTTAACCGACTAATTCGGCCAAATATCCGGTTCGGTAAATGTTAAACCGAATAGTATTCGGTATTCAGTTATTCGGTGAAACCATTATTCGGCGCATCTCTAGTAATAATAACTAATATTATTATAATATTCTATTGCAAAATTAGTTCTTCAGTCATGGTGGAGGTTTTGTGTTTCAAATCAACTTAATTTTGTGCGTGACTGTACCCCTGCGCGAAGCAACTTCAGAGCAGACTAGAAGTTTGGCGCTCACAATACCAATGTAAAAATATGATTAAAAAACAAATTATCCGTATGTGTGAAAAAAATTGTAAACTTAAATTTTAAAACTTACTATAGGTATATGTAATGAAACTGATTAGATAGAAACAAGTAGGAAAATTAAACATTTTTTTAAATTGACTGATCTGATCATGGTTGACAATGTGCACAAATGGTGTCGGAGGCTTTTTTCAGTTCATTTAAATTTGAAAATTTTATGTTTTAGGTTTTTCATGCAGTCTGTTTTTTTTTCAAATATATTTAATATTTAATTTAACAATTTAAGTTAACTTTTTACCATTTATGATTCACCTCCATACATATAAGCTTGGTTGGCTGAAAGAAATCTCTTTTAAAAATAAGCACAGCATAAATATAATAAACTATACCCTCCATATGTATAATATACCTATGTAGGTACTTTAACAAGATTGAGTGAAATATAGACTATAAAAACAATTATTGTAATCGTAGTCCGGATTGCATCAGCCACTGACCCTAACGTAGTACAGAGAAATATATAGCCGGTTGCTTATTCTGTGAAAAATATTTTACTAGTGTAATAACATACATTCCGGTAAGAAAACTACCATTACATTTAATAAACTTAGTAAAATTTTAATTATTTGTTTTGTATCTCCGGAGATGAAAATACACCCAGTAATCAGGCTTGCACCAGTATTCAACCTTTACAGGCATCATTTCCTTAATAACTGATCTATATATTTGTTTTTATGATATCAAAATCATTTTATCGGATCTGTTTTCTTATTGGTAAATAATACAGCCACCAATACAACA
Organism: Calamotropha paludella; assembly: GCA_927399485.1. Classification (NCBI taxonomy): domain Eukaryota; kingdom Metazoa; phylum Arthropoda; class Insecta; order Lepidoptera; family Crambidae; genus Calamotropha; species Calamotropha paludella. The sequence goes on from OV656812.1 coordinate 22,258,015, forward strand.
GCTTTGAGGTTAATGAGCTATGGTTGTTCATTTACACAGCCAATAGAGACTACTGGTGTGGCTATTGCTATTTTTTTTCATAAGAAAATGTTTTTGACATTTACTGCAACTAATGGATTCATAAACCCACTAGCCAGCCGCTATAGTATTGGCGCATAAAATTGAACCTTAGTCTTTTTATTGGGACTGACTGTATAGTTGTCAATTTAATTTACACGTGCAAAGAGCAATTAAATTAAGGCGATGGCGGAGATCAGAATGGGATAGGTATACTCATTTAAGAAGCCACAAAACTTTCTACTTAAAGGTATTCGAAAGCCTTAAAATGGACCAGACCTTAAGATTTAACGGAGAAGCTTTCAACGAGTAATAAATTAGAAAATCTGTCACAAAATATAAAACAATTGACTTCTGGGTGTTTCTTTTTAATTATACTGCTGTTGTGATTTGTTATTAAATTCAATAAATAAACTTTGTAGTTATTTTTTCGTTCCCATTAAAAAGCTGATTACCGAGTGTTTTATATCTTACTTGTGTTAATCTACAACACTTTAGCATCGCTCGATTGCCCATTAAATTAAGTTCAGTAAGCGTGAAGCTTTAAATGTTCACTACTTTTTACCTTACTGGTTTTATTTTCATAGGTGCTATGTTTGGGCAGTTGCTAATAGCTGCTCCACAATATATTTTTATTGGAGTTCTTCTTTTCGGAGCCTTTGTTATAAGAAAATATGCGTCCTGGTACGTGAGTTTTATGGAGCGCAAATCACAGAAGAGAAAGCGAAACGAAGTTAATATAGCGTTTTTCCACCCATATTGTAAAGCTGGTGGCGGTGGGGAAAGAGTGTTATGGGTAGCCATCAAAGCAATGTTAGCTCGATACCCAGACACCACTATTCACATCTACACAGTCGATACAACAGAACCTCATATTATAATAAACACCGTTCAGAACCACTTCAACGTGAAAGTGGATTCAACAAAAATAAACTTTGTGAGACTGTCATTGGGAAGAGCGATTGAGGCGAGGACATATCCGTACTTTACACTACTGATGCAGAGTTTGGGTTCTATGGTTCTAGGCATGGAGGCTTTAATAAAATTTAATCCAGATATCTACATAGACACCACTGGTTTCGCGTTCACGTACCCCATTTTCCGATACCTGGCTCAGTGTCCCGTGGGAACATATACCCACTACCCGACTATAACAACTGCTATGATGCAGCAAGTTAAACATCGCATTGTGTCTTATAATAATTCTTCGGTGATAGCCAGAAACTCTATCTTTACTTGGATGAAACTTCTTTATTACAAGTTGTTTGGGTGGTTGTATGGTATAATGGGTCGGTGCGCGGACGTGATCATGGTCAACGGAACGTGGACGGAAAACTACATTAACGGCCTGTGGAACGTTCCGTTAAATACTTACCGGGTATATCCACCTTGTGAGGTATCCGAATTGAAACAGTTGCCTAGTCTGGTGAAGGAATTAGACCCTATTCATATTATATCAGTGGCCCAATTCCGTCCCGAGAAAGACCACCCACTTATGTTGGAGGTCATGTATGAGCTCCGCAATCAACTCGTAAATAAAAAAATGTTATGGCAAAGGATTAAATTAGTGCTAGTTGGGTCTTGTCGCAACGCCGGTGATGAAGAACGCGTCCAGAAACTAAAAATAATGGCGCAACATCTGTCTTTGGAAAACAACGTGCAATTCGTTGTAAACGCGACTTATGCCCGTCTACTACAGCTTTACCAGACAGGAAGTATAGCCATACATGCTATGAGGAATGAGCATTTTGGTATTAGTGTGATAGAGTGTATGGCGGCAGGTCTAATAACTATTGCGCACCGTTCAGGTGGTCCACTCGCCGACATCATCGATACATCAGCTGAGTCTCGAACCGGTTATTTGGCTGTTAATTCAGACGAATACGGGCATGCCATACTTGATGTCATTGCACTCCAGCCTGAACAACGACGCAGGATAATAGATGCTGCTAGAGCTTCTGTAGATCGATTTTCCAGTATGGAGTTTGAGAAATCATTTATCAGATCAACAAAGCCGTTAATGTGGCAACATTTATGTAGAGTGTAAATTAAAATTGGAAATTATTTATTTCCCACACACTAACGTATACAAACCATAAAATATACTTCGTATACATTAGTATATTCAATGGAATTATTAATAAAAAGATTACATCTAAAATACATTATGAATAATGGTACTAATAATATACAAAAATTATTAATATTATATTCTTCTTAATAAGCTTGCTAAATTATTATATTTTAGGAAATTTTTGTTTAGGTCGAACAAAAATTTCTTTAAATTGAGACAAGTAAAGGTTCAATTTTTTTTACAATTAAAAACTTAAATGCATATTTATTGTTATTGATTTTTAAAATAAAAATGGAAATTGGTAATTGTCGAAAAAATATTTAAGAAAGTCTGTATAAATATCTAATAATAATATGTAAGTGATGAATTGTACTAGGTATTTATAATTTTTAGTAGGACCTAGTTGTTCTTTTTCGATTTCCAAAACACAAATGCATAATCGGATTGGAGTAAGGCACTGTAATACAATATAATTTTATTTTTCATTATACCATTAATTTTAAAATAAATCTAGTTTTGTAATAACAAAAGTTAAGCTCAAATATTAGCACACATATTTTGCTTAGAAAATAACTATCAGTTTTAATCTGTAATCTGACCAAAGGTTTCAATTTAAAGCTAACAACAAAGATATTTTCTCTTGTTGCATATTGCAGACTGCATAACAACAATTGGTAAATATTGCATTTATAGTTTTTTTGGAATTTTACTAAATGGACAAATTAAATTCATTCTTACACAAAAATAATCTGATTTAATTAGAATTATCAATTATTGCTGGTCTGCAAATAATAGTATAAAATATATTAAGGTTATACATATAACCTTAATATATTTTCAGCCAAAATAATATAATACTTAATTGATTATACATATTCTACATTTATATATATTCTACATATTTTATATGTGTAGTTGATAAAATAAACATGGGTATGTTTTTATATATTATATGCATTTACAATGCGATCTTATAAGATAAATTATTATAATAGAAAAATACTAGAAAAAATCGACTTGGGTCACAAGTGAATTCTCATTGAGCTCAATTGGGAGAGAATTGGACCGGATTTGCAAAGGTTGCGGGTTCGATTCCTGCCTGAGAATTCACTTGTGACCCGAGTCGATTTTTTCTAGTATTTTTCTATTATAATAATTTATCTTATAAGATCGCATCGTAAATGCATATAATATATAAAAACATACCCATATTTATTTTATCAACTACACATATAAAATATGTAGAATATATATAAAAATACAGGTAATAGTGTTCCGCACTTAAAATAAATTTGTGAAAAATATGAAATGTGTTTACGTTGAATTTATTGATGCTGTTGGAGAAAATGGTTTAAAATAAATAAATTATGCTCGTTTTAGTTTTTTCCTCCGGTTTCGGATGCAGTAGCTTAGTGTCAATGAATTTAACGAAAAATATTGAATTGCCGTATCATTGAATTTATTGCTTTATTGGACAAAATAGTAATTAATTAACTCCTTGTATTCTTATATGACAAATTATTTTAATAGAAAAATACTAGAAAAAATTTACTCAGCTTAATTTTAATTTTTTCATTTTTACTTCCCTTTTTTAATATAATTTAGATCATTAGTTATAATAAATTGAAGCCAAAAACATAAATAGATACAAATTATGATTCCTTAATGTGATTAAATCTATAAAAGAAAAAGAAAGCTTACTATATATATAAAATAAATGAAAACAAAAGTTCTTGACAAAATTATTTACTAATATAATATTAAAAAAAAATTACCAATAAATTTAATGACATGGCATCTCAATATTTGACGAAAATAAAAATTGTTCTAAACTCAATTACTTTCTTACTACTAAACCAGAAGCTCAAGAAAAAAAATTACAAGAATTAAAAAGAGTATTTATGTTTGTTCATTTTATTGCATACAACAAAGAAATATATAATTATTACATTTACATAAAAAAAAAATTGAGTCCTTGTTGCCTTGCACATGTTTGGTTTTAGCAAAAACCCAGAACGGACATAAATTAACTTAGTATGTAGAAGAAAACAAACAATAGATGAATAAATAACAATGATATTAATAATTTAACCCACAATAGTATTGGCCCCTCTTAGTTGTAAGTAACCTGCTGTAATATCCATTGGTAAGCTACGAACTGTAGCAAATTCTTCAACATTACTATAATAAAGTTTAGAGTGTCTGTCCATGTACGGTGCTGGTAATCCTGATATATCAGAATATTTTTTCGTAGGTTTGAAAGTAGGGGGAGCGTTTATCGAGTAATCTGTAACAATTTAAGGTTAGAGAAGTAAGCACTCATTCAAGTACTTCCAATAATAAATATTTAATACTTACATAGAACTGCATCGTTATGCCAAGGTAAAGCTTTTTCAGCAGTTAAAATTTGTTTCAAAGATTTCCACATTCGTTTTTTGCAACCACTTTTTACTAAAAATTTATTTTCTTTTTTGAAACAAAAACTTTTCTCCGTTTCGGGGGTCATATTGGTATTCAGATTTTATCAAAACCTTTTTCAGTTTAGCAGACGCTAAGCGTGCGGAAAAAACTTACTTGCCTTAATTACAAAACTTTTAGCAATTAGGTAAAATTTAAAAATGTATTACATTAAAACCCTGAGTTTCTGTCTGTGATATAAATCAAAGAGTATAATTATCTAGGGAAATGATATAATTCTCCCTATATACTATATAACAAAGTACTGCCGTAATTCAAACTTAGTACTTTGTCGATATAAACAAAACGAACGTACGTTATTAAAATAATGAATATAAACAGACAGAAATGTTTTTGGTTAGATTTTGTCATAGGAAAAGGCAAAAGGTGCAAACCCCATACAGCCTAGTTTTTGATAATTCCTTTCTTTAAATCATGATGGATGTGTGATGATACTGATGATAATAGCTGATTTATGAATGATGAATGGATAATGATCACCCAACCTGAATCCATTTACTGAAACAATTGAAACCTCCTTGGACTTCTTGAGAGAGCGTAAAAATACATCTTCAACATCTTTGCTTTGATCAACATGGTTTTGATCAATCAAAGCAATGTGATAAGATCAAGGATGAATTTTTGGTAAAGACCACCATATCTTTATATCACTATATTAATTTATTGCCACAAATAATACTTGTACGCTAGACTCAATATTTAGGACCTAAACATTATGCCATTTGAATGTAAAAAATAATGGTGAAAGTCTACGGAACTTATATTAGAAACCTAGGGAAAGGGATAATCCAATTATTCATTCATTGATTATCTTTCGTTCACACATCACCCTTCATTATCTCTAATTAACATAGATCGGAGTAGGTAGAGCTATTTTGTGTACTTGCCATATGTTAGAATAATATGAATATTCCCAGAATTCCGCGGTATTTGCTTTTAAGTTGAAAAATAATAAAAAGCTATTTACACCTTATAAGGAGTGATGAAAGAATACACTTCCTAGACGGGTTTAAGGATACTATAATAAATAGAAATTTAATTCATGAAACCACATATATTTTTTGTATGTAACAATTTCTTATATTTACAAGAATCAACAATCATTTTACATTGTTATTCTGAAGTTGTGCAAGAACATATTGCAAAACAAATTATTAATTCCTCAAAAAATCAAAATATGATAAAACAGAACAAACTATTTGTATTTACAACAAAATATTAATTAAAATGATCAACACGTTTAAACAAGAAATGTCATTGGTCTATTTCTTGGTCTTAGCTTCACTAGAAGATTGAGTATGACCTAAGTTAAAATAAATTACCATTATTTTTTCTAAATTTTCTAATTTTAGTATATTTTTTTTACATCTAATACCCATTTATATGAAGAAAAGGAGCGTTCGACGTCTGTGGATGTTAATGGAGCAAATTTATATAACAATATTTCGTCATTTATTTTATTTTTCAATAATTTTTCTTCTTATTCTCTGAGGATATTAATGTCAGGATTCCTATCTAAAACCTTTTCAATTTTGATTTTTGTTCTATCACAATTACATTAATTTTAAGCAGCTCTGACTTGATTAAAAGCCAAAAATGAGTCGCTTAATGCTAAATTTAGTTACTGCAACTCTTTTAGTTAAAATAAGATAATTGTATAATGATTTTCTATACATAGTAATTGATTCCATAGATTCTCTTTTTCTAGAATATTTTTCGCATTTCGTATTGCCATTGATTCAGAGCTGTTTTATCGAGAAGCAACATTTATTATTTCTTTACAATATTTTGCATAATACGAGGCAGCCAATTGTCCCATCTAGTTTATCACTGGTTGTGGAGGAAGAGGTAAGTTTGGATACATATCTTTCAATATTTTTATTTTGCGGGGGGTTTTTAAAAATATTTTTTTCACATTTAATATTAACACATCTACATCATGGTACTCTAACCCTATTTATTCTGATAAGCGATGTAGAGCGTGTGCCAAACAAGTAACATGTTTTAGATGAGGTAAAAAAATGTTAAATAAATAAATAAACAATTGAAATCTAGGGATGCAGAAAGAGACAAAAACTAACATAATTATTTTTATTAAAATCCCAGAGTATCATTCGGAATCACGTGGAATATCCATATTAACATTAATGTTTGCCGTCAATAAACCTAAATAGCTCTACCTATTCCGATCAGTGCACATTACCATCCGTACTAGTGTCATTGACATACCAATAGCATAGAAAAATGCTAAATATGTTTTTAATTGGAGCGGAGTGAGCGAAGCTCCCATGGATCAGCTTCAATGGCACAATGTCTGTTATGCCATAACTTCCCGAATTCTAAACCGATTTTAATATTTTTTGTGTGGAATCGAATCAACAGGTTTAGGGCCAGATTCTGACGGAGTTTTGAAATTCGCAAAAATTCCGGTCGAAACAATTTTTTTTCTTTTTTAAGGTATTACGCTCCGCTCCAATGGTGCTAGCGTAGTTTTATACTTAGCGACTGCATCGCCTAGTTTTATTTTTATCGATAGTAATATCGATGCCGTTGCATCACTGACGTAAGGGAAACTAGTGACAACCTTATAAATTACGAAACAAAAGCCTGTATACTTATTTTACAACTAAAAATAACTGGACTAGGCTGTATGGGCTTTGTACTGTTTGTCTTCCTGTATGGGAAAAAAACAAAAAAAAAAAGGAAAACATACCATGTGGTCTTATGTCATGTAAAGTTCATGTCAAATTGATATTTATTACGGATTAAAATTAGGTTATGTTCCCATTTCTGAGGTGCATATTATTTAAACAGAATGGATATCGTCAATGAAATCTTAGAACGAGAGCAAAAGAAAGCTGAAAAATACAAACCAATCACAGTTGATAAGCATTTAGACATAGAGTTAGATGTGGGCAGCTTACTTGCTTTTGATACAAACGATTTGGATACAAAGCTGTTAAAGTAAGTTAAGTTTCTTTCTCATATTGTTTCTTAGTATATACATTAGTTAAATGTTTGATTTTAACTTCCAGTTCTCAAAGAGACACATATTTACACTCATTATCTCGAGACAATACCCAGTTGCTATTGAACAAAGTATGGGAGCTTCCTACTGAGAGAATCGAAGAAGCCATAGTAGTTCGCCTACCGCCGCCTTCAACTGTTTTACCCAGGGCTAAACCAGTGCCAAAGCCAAAACCCTTAACAAAATGGCAAGAGTTTGCTAAATCTAAAGGAATAACCAAGAAGAAGAAAGATAAATTACAATGGGATGAGCAGTTACAAAAATGGGTGCCACTTTATGGGTATTTATCTTCTGTATTAAAATTTTTAATTTTAAATCAACATATAGGCTAAGATTAAATGATTCTTAGAGTAACTTTTTCATTAATATAATAAACAATACAGTGTTATTTTTGAACCTTAGCTAAAATTGTTTCGTTCAATGTGACTTAAGTCATAACAACTCACATGAATTTTTAGTTTTGTCTCTGGTACTACCGCTATAATATGTAAAAATGGCAAAATTACCACATTGAAAACAAAATTTAAAACTTAAACTTGCACAACTTTATAAAAAGTTTATATATACTTGAAAACTGACATAGGTGATTATTACATTGATGTTGATTGCTTACAAAACAAATGATTCAGATCACTTGTTGCAGACAAGTGATTAGGATAATTCTGATGTCAAATGAAAATTATTAGATGATTAATGCTTGACGCATGACAAAATTATTCAAAAGTTTTAAAACCCGGTCAATAACTTAGTTATAACTTAGCTCATTTTAAATTGTTTTAAATTATTATAAATAATGTCTATTGTGACATATAAATTGCTCTATGTAAGTGGAATGTAGGTGCAAGATTGTCCATTTTGCTCTTAATAATTATAATTGTAGATTCCAAAAAGCTGCAGCAGAAAAGGAAAAAAATTGGCTGATTGAAGTGCCCCAGAATGCTGACCCAATGACTGATATGTATGAAAAGAAAGCATCAGAAAAGTCAGAAAAAGTAGCAAAGAATGAACTGCAGCGGTTAAAAAATATTGCACGAGCTAAGAAAGTGAAGATACCCCGTGTTGGAATACCAGTTACTTCAGACAAAGCTTCTGCTACACAGGTTAGTACTATTTTATAATATAAAAAACAAAACCAGAACTATTTTATGCGAAATAAATTTAATAACTATCTATAAGCTAAGAAAAGCACATAAGCTAAGAAACCCACCAAACCAGATTAGACTCATCATCATCTGATTAATGTTCCCACTACTGGGGTAGAGGAATTTCTTAAGCATAACACAATGGAGAATGAGCCATACATAACTGGGCAAAGAAGAAAAATTGGCGGGAGCTAAGAACTGCAGATGCAAATGGGATATTGGTGTTATGTGCTTCCAAAGCTGGATGGAGCCTGAGCTTATCAATATTTGGTCACTGATCCAACTTATAGCCATTGTGACAGTTATGTCGAAATGCTCCAACTACTACACCATACAAGAGTTCTTTGCAAGCCAACTTCACTTAGCACATTTTGTGTGTTTTGTGGTCTATGTACAAAACTGCAACATTTAGTTTCAACTCGGGTTAATATTTTGAGTTTAAATTCAATTTACATTTAATTTATTATAAATCTAGTAATTTAGTAACAAATGATTCAAACTTATATATTTACAGCTTGCTACAGCAGCTACAGTAGCCAAAGCATCCACTGCCTCTCTTGGCAAATTCCAAGATAAATTACCCAAAGAAAAAGAGGCTAGGGGCAAAGGAATTCATGAACTTATTCCTGGCAAGGAAAGGAAGCGAAAGGCGCCCATACCTACAGCACAAGCTGAAAGAGAAAATAATCTCAGCGTCATTGACAGCATCCTGAATAAAAGACCCAAAATTGATTTAGATAAAGCTGTCTCTAAACATATACACAATGAACAAGTACAGTGAGTATGATGTTTCTTTACTTTTTTTTTTTATTATGTGGCTTTTTCCGTTTCTCACAGAAATTTCGCCAATGTCCTGTAGTGAGAGATACACGGAGTACTGCGTTAAATATTTCCAAGGAGTTGGTTAACTTTTGATGGCTACTTTCTTTCTTGAGTAAACCTCTTTCTGGGTCCTAAAAACAACACAATAAAACACGTCAAAACACAAAGGGTTATTAAAATGTGTTTATAATAAATGTAGGAGTTGTCATATAGTAAAGGGCTACAGGGAATGGGCTAGAGTGTAATGTTATTTTTTTTAACATGGTTACATACACATAAAAAAGCCCGATTTGTTAGAAGTGGATAGGAGAGTATTAAGGTTAACTAGCCGGGGAATGTTGGTAGGAAGTTGGTCGTAAAGGGATGGGTATTTCAAGCAGTTAAAAAAGATGTGGTCAGTAGTACCCTCTTCTTGAACGCCACATTCACGTTCGTATAGGAATACAGGGGTAGTCACATGTCCAAGACGGAGGGGGCAAATGGGCGAAGTAGCTTGCTTTGGTAAGTGGCGGTATTTCCAAAACCATGGTTTTTTAGGTATATGCGTTTGGATTCTGCCATAATGAAGACCTATGATTTTGGAGTTACGGGACCATCTCGACTGCCATACAGCTTCAAGGTCGTTTTTGGCTATTTGGAGGACATCGTTTACATAGTTTTGCAGTCGGGAAGGATTGTCTGTTACCATAGCGTCCCTAGCCCATGCGTCAACTGCCTCATTGCCTTGTCTACCACTATGACCCGGAATCCACGCTAAGGTTACATCAATATTAGGGGCCGTCCATTAATCACGTGATGTTCTTTTTTGGCATTTTTAACCCCCCCCCCCTCCCCCTTGGTGATACATGGTGAGGTTTTAGACTACCCCCCCTCCCCCCACACTATATCACGTGTATTTTTTAGTACCTACAAAGAATCTTATTTTTTTTAATATTTTTAAAATACAGGCATAAGTATCATCTTATTTCATTATAGAAAATTAAAGATTACAATAATAACGTTTAGAGGAAGATAGAGAGGTTGCAGGTTTTGGGGTGGGTGGGATCTACCTCCTAGCGGTACACCCCGGGCAACGGCATCACGGACCAACTCGGCCCGTGGTGACGGCTGATGATCCCAGCAGCGGTGGTAGCCTCCGTAAGGGGCCGCCTGGCTTGCGACCACCATCCTGCCGAAATCCGTCGCCAAGCAGCTCCGCTGCGTTCCGTTGGAGTACGGGAGTACCAGTGCCAATGGGGGTTGGTAATAAGTCAGTTGCGCAACTTAAGGCCGGTCTTGGTATCTTGGCAATGCTGTACCAGGTAATTCATTCTGGAGGGTAGCGGGATCCGAATCACGGTTTAGCTATTGGCCGACCGCAGTTAGTAGGGGGCCCAACTAGCGCGTGAGCCACGCGTGAAAGGCTGCCCCGCCAACTTGCGAAAAATCCCGAAATGCTCCACCGTGCCAGTTGGCGACTGGATGGGAGGACCCGGTGGCCATTTCGGGGGGATTCGGGCGTCCCCGCAGTCTCCAGGTGAGTTCCATTCTGTGGTTAGCTTAGCCTAAGAGTACTTTAATGGTCGACTGATTAGCGTCTGAAAAGCCAACCCCCCAACATTAACCACTATAATCCAGAAGCACAAGAAGAAAGTTAAACAACGGCTGCACTTCCTCCCATAAAAAGTGCACTTTGTGAACATCAGAGGACTGCACTCAAATCTCGATCCGGTCCATCGTCATCTGGAGACCGAGAAGCCGCACCTACTCTTCTTAACGGACACTCAGATAGCAACCCCGTCGCATGAGGCGTACCTAAACTACCCTGGTTACACGCTTGAGCATAAGTTCAAGATGAGTGCAGGGGTCTGTGTGTTCGTCCGTAATGACATTTGCTGTAGGCGTCTCCGATGCTTTAAAAAGACCGAGTTTTCCGTTATTTGGCTTCTGGTGGACACAGGGGTAGAGAAGACGCTCTACATCTGTGTTTACCGATTGCACGGCGGTGACCGGGAGACGACTCGGCTCAAAAATTACCTCACAGAGACGGCAGACTTGGCAACTGTGCGATATCCAGCGGCGGAGCTTGTTTTTCTGGGGGACTCCAACGCTCACCATGAAAGGTGGCTGTTCCCATACCAGAAAACTGACCATGCTGGGAGAGAAGCGTGCCGTAGCGCTAAATCTTACTCAGCTGGTGGACCAAGCGACGCAAATTCCAGATATTGGTGGCCACACACCCAATTGTCTAGACTTACTGCTGACAACTGATCCACACACATTCGGTATCGGTCTTAGCTCCACTGGGATCGTCGCATCCAATGGTCGCATTGTGGGGTGAAATCCGTATCGATCAGCTCTCCTCCGCCCCAGGGGCATGAAGCGGGTATGGCGTTACGAGTCAGCAAATTGGGACGAGATGCGTATTTTATTTGCATCTTATCCCTGGCAGAAAACTTGCTTCTCTTCGAGTGACCCATCGTGCACCGCCGATGCGATTGCAGATGTAATTCGGCAGGGAATGAAGTATTTTATTCCATTCTCCGACAACCCGCTCGGTTACAAGTCCCGGCCTTGGTATAATGCGGCCTGTGCTCGTGCTGAGGCCCGAAAACAGTCTGCTTACCAGGCTTGGGTGCATATTCGTGATCGCAAGGTCCGCGCACGGAGAATCCTATCGAAGAAGAGAGCCTATAATTCGGCCGCCAAGTCATGCAAAAGGGTCATTCTTAAAGCAAAATTCGACCACATCAGCCGAACAGGGACGAAACTGTCATCCTACCCGAATGGAAGTAAACAGTTCTGGTCCCTTTCGAAGTCAGTCGAAGTGAATTTCTGCCGTCCTATGTTACCACCTTTGCTGAAACCTGACGGGTCACTGGCTCATTTTGCAACTGAAAAAGCATGTTTATTTGCCTCTCTGTTTCCGAGCAGTTCCCGTCTAGACACCGGCTCTCAACAACCACCAAACATACCTCGATGTGATTCTTCGATGTCGGAGATCACAATTCACAATAAGCAGGTCCCTAGAGTCTTACTTGGTGGACGTGAATAAGGCCAGTGGTCCTGATGGTATACCAGCAAGAGTACTGTGGTATTGTGCACCCGAGTTGTCTCCTGTGCTACCACGCTTGTATCGCCTCTCTCTCAAAATAAGAACCGTACCAAAATCCTGGAAGCTTGCCAATGTGCAGCCAGTACCCAAAAAGGGTTGTCGTGGCGACCCATGCAATTACCGACCGATCGCCATCACTTCCATACTATGTAAAGTAATGGAAAAAGTGCTGAACAGTAAGTTGCTCTCGTACCTAGAAAACAATGATCTTCTCAGTGACGGTCAATATGGCCTTCGCCGTGGACGTTCAACTGGGGATCTTCTAGTTTATGTGACGTGCTAGGGCGAGGCCCTCGAGATGCACGTCGAAGCACTTGCCGAGTCATTTGACATCTCGAAGGCTTTTGACAGGGATTGGCACGCTAGTCTGCTGCGCAAACTGCCTGCGTATGGTATCCCCGCTGACTTTTGCAATTGGATAGCCGATTTCCTGACAGAACGGTCGATCAGAGTAGTTATCGATGGCTGCTCCCTGTCTAATTCAAAAGCCAGCGGTGACGACGTGATATTGATGAGAGAGGCCATGGTTGAGCGAATGAATCAGAGGTTGAGCCACGTTTCCCAGTGGGGTGACAGTAACCTCGTCCATTTCAACGCCTCCAAAACGCAAGCGTGTATTTTCTCTGCAAAAAGGTACATCTGTACCTGTTACCGACAGCCTTGAGCTTTATGGCATAGGGTTGTCGTCAGATCTCAACTTCGGCGCCAACATCGAACTACAGAAGTAGTAAGCCACTTTCGTTTTGTACGCGTTTGGCGAAAAAATAAATTCACATCACACCGCTTTTCGGTTCAGTATCGCGCGTTTGCTGAAAAAATAAATACACGTGATATATTACTAAACCCCCCCTCCCCCCTTGTGATATTTCGTGATATTTTTATGGACCCCTCCCCCCCCTTTCGAGCCTCACGTGATTAATGGACAGCCCCTTACTAGAGTGGCACTGGAAGAGTAGGTTTTTTATTTGGTATATAAAAGAGCGGAGGATTTGTATTTAAAAAGGTTACGAGTCGAGGGCTTCTAAACAGCTTTTGGCGTCTGTGAAAACCACAACCTTATCAAGCCGGTGGGAGAGTATCAGAACAAAAGCCTCTAATATGGCCACTGCTTCCCCTGTGAATACGGATGCTTCCGCCGGACACTTAAAGTTCAGCACAATATTGAATTTTGGTACCCATACTGCAGCCCCGACATTTCCATCTGGATTTTTTTATGCTCTTAACTACTTTCGGTTTTCATTTGATTTGACAGTTTATAAGTGTCAATAATACTATTACTACTATGTTGATTGAATGTTGTTTACTACTAGGAGATGCAGTCGCTAAGCATAACGCTACGCTAGCACCATATATTGGAGCGGAGCGTAATACCTAAAAACGATTTTTTTTTGTATAGATTGGAATTTTTCCGAATTTCAAAATTCGGTCTCCGTCACAATCTGGTCCTAAACCTGTTGATTCGATTTCACACAAAAAATATTGAAATCGGTTAAGAACTCGGGAAGTTATTGCGTAACAGACACTGCGCCATTGAAGCTGATCCATAATCCAATAATCGCCAAATACAATAGTTTAAAGAAATATTTAGAAAATGAATGATGAGTCGCTAGGCCAAGTGCAGATACCTCAATATGCGCATACTACGACGTCTTCATACTCCACCTCTCATGCCCAGCATTCGCCAGTCGTTCGTGTTGCGAACATCAGCCCACACCATTGAAAGCAAACATTTTTAGAGGCTATTTATTTAGGATCTACTGGTTCGAGAGCGTATATTTTAGCGCTCTAATGTTACCCTATGAATGTCTTGAACTAACATTTAAACTTTAACAACTCCTTCAATCAATATTCTGTAAAAGGCAATTTTTTTATCTACAAAAAAGTTCTTTGATTAGTAGCAAATTCATAAATAAAATAAAAAATAAGTTTTTAAATTTTTTGTTTGTTTTATCTAGGCTCATAAATGGGTATCTCATAAACAGAAAGTTAGTTTTGACACTTAATGCACATGGTATCCAGCTATAAATATTTTATGAACTTGGTTATCTTGTTTAATGCAGGAGATCCGAAGAAAAGAGGAATATGAAACCAACAAAGGGGAGAGCAAAGGGAAAAGGAAAAGGTAATGCAACAAACTTTTCTGCAAAGAAGCCTAAAGGTGGGAAAGGTCAGAGGAACCCTAGTAAAAAGAACCCAGGGAGAAAGAGGAGGTAACTTAATACAGAGATTGAAGCACTGTAAAATATGTATTGCATTAAAATTGTATTAAGTATGAAATATTGCGTTTTATTTAAGGTACACAGGTTTTTCTAATTTTCTTATTTAAGCAATTAAATGCTACATTTTTATATATAAAGCAATGTCACGAGAATAAATCCCACTTGTCTCAGATATACCTTGTTACATGGGATCGAACACCTAAACTCTTGTTATCATCCAGGCAATTACTCCACTGATTGAGCTATAGAGATCTTCGACGGACCCCTTGATATTTACCAAGGTTTTCTTCTCTTGTCAGTAACTAATCTATAATATAAGATCACATTGGTTTGTGTTTGTCTGTCCCCTCTTTTTCCATTGTATCAATAACGTTACCATAGCAATTACCAATTACCGCAAGTAGTTCGTCTACCGAACGCTAGATGGCGCTAACGAAAAAATTGTAAAGAATTTTGTCCACCCGTGCGAAGCCGGGACGGGCCGCTAGTTAACATCAAATATAATAACTACATAACATTTTTTTCTGACACCTGATATGCATTGATTTTTTACTATGGACGAAATACTGCTATTTTAAATATTCGAAAACAATAACGATATTTTATTTTTATTATATATATATATATACATACTTTTTTTTTCAAATCTATCTCATAAGATAAATAATTTTAATTATAAAAATAATATATCTAATTTTTTTGTTAATAAATAGAGTGATCTTGTAAGACTTTAAGCGCTCATCGGGCTAGCACAGATTTAAATGTTGACGCTGGCCCTATATTTTACTATCGAATGTATGCCAAATTGACTCAAGATACCCACAACCCAACTCAGTGACACCGCTCTTATAAGCGGTTTATTACTCGTAGCCAGAAATCGTACACCCAAGTTTTAATGTTAATTTTGATAACAGTATTCGCGTTAAGGTCGTATGGGGGCATCCATTAATTACGTGAGCTATTTTTCGATCAGTTTAGACTCCTCCCCCCCTTAGGTGAGATTTGCGTGGACCCCCCCTCCCTTTACGTGAGATTGAAGCTAAAAATATTTTCAACAAAATTTAGGCAAAATGAACACTTAAAATACATATTTTTTAATATCTGTAGTATTTTCAATTTTTTAAAGTTGACGTGAGATTTTAGATTATCCCCCCTCCGGTTGAGATTTGGTAAGAATTTACAGGACCCTCCCCCCCCCCCTATTCTGAGCTCACGTAATTAATGGATGCCCCCTATGGTACTGGATATCCAATCCACGCGAGAAAAACCAGATTTGTTGGACCTATTATTTCTTTATGGGTTAACAACTTAATACTGCTTTAAGAATGCGCTTGGGTGATCCCAACTAACATTATTTTAAATATAAAAAAGGGGTGTAAATGACAAAATAAGTCTAAGAATACATATTTTATTTAATAAAAATATTTCACTACAATTTGTATAATTTAAGCAACATGCAACAATCAAGATTATTGTATGGATATTTTGGTGACAGTGACATTTTGCTACATTATCATTAATTTTCATATCAATTTTAGTACATAAATATTGTTTCAGTTACTTATGTGTCCTTTCTTAACGTTTTTGTCGCGATATGACTATCTCTTATATTCTAAGAAACATGCAATTTCTATCAGACAGGATAAAGATATAACATAGTACGGTATATTCATAGCTACATAAACTCTACGTCACTACACAGAACGAGTATAAAGCCGTAATGGAAGCAACTACCGTTCTTACATTATTCCACTAGGAGATATCATAAACTACAATCTAAAATGATGATGAAAATTATCCTTTTTTGTCACGTTTTGGCTTTCAACCTAATGTTAATTTTCCCTTAACCGACTTTATAATAGTCCTAGAAGAATTCAATATCTAGGAAGATGACATTCTTTTGTTGTCTGTACTCACTAATTAAAAAGATTAAACAAATATGTAGTACCGGCAACAGCATGTCAACCTATTACAAAATGTCGCTGGTCAATTGATACTGTGCTAAACTATGCAAAAGAAAGGTTAGAGAAATTGGATACCGCTAAAGAGTGGAACTCTTTGCCTGAGTCTGTGTTTCCTGATAAATACAATATAGGGGGTCTTCACGAGTGAATAGGTATCTTCTAGGCAAGCGCAATCGCACGTGAGATAGCGGTCAAGCGCTTACCTATTTACAATAAGAAAAAAAATCTTTTGTATAGATTGATGTGCTGGACTATACACAAAAATTAAACTATTATATATGAAATCACGCCAGCGTAATGTGCTCTTATAACTGCCGCAAGGTATGGACCAAGGCAAATATTTCAATCTGTTGATTGATTGAATGTGCATCTCTTTTTTGTTTTGAAAACGTTCCCACGAGAGTGAGTTATTATTCATACATAATTCAGCTCAGTCAACGATAGAGCAGTGAAATGCAATAGAAAATAACTTTATTCAAATGCAGTTAAAATAAGTCCGATTTAGGACCCTTTTCTTTCCGATTTAGGTCCAATTTAGGACGTCTTTAACTGACAAGAAGAATAGAAGCAATAAACTGGTCAGCTTTAACTGAAGTAAAGACATTTACAATATTATACGTCGTACATAAACCAGTGTGCTAATTATTATTATTTTTTTAGTTATTTACGCAATTAATTGATAGATTTTAGAAAAAAAACAACTGATTTGTGTAGTCAGGTAGTCCTCGAACCCACAACCATTCGCCATTCGGACCTGTTGAATTTTCCCTAGTGTTTCTTCAAGTTTCTTCTTAATATAAGCGCAATCTCTTTGTGTTCTAAGTAACTACACACCTACAACATTGATTGTAATACCTTTAAGGCTCGCGCATACTACAGCCACGACTGGCCGCAGCGCACCGCATTGTAAAATTGCGCCAAAGCACACGGGAGTCGCGTCGGGGCGCACCGCAACGCAAAAATTAATTTTAATTACCCGTTGGCAGTCCAAAGCGATAGATAAATCTGATGAAGGGTTGTATTTATTTAATCTGCTTTTTGAGGAAGAATTATAACAAAAAAGAAAAAGGAAACCTAGTATATGGGTTGACGAAATTTGCAAGAAAAGAAAGATGTTTGGTGAATTCCACTCTCTTTTTAAAGAATTATAAATATTTTAGAATGAAATACGAAAAGTATTATGAGCTGCATTAATGTTGCGCCCAGTTTTATACAACTGCATTTCGTGAACCAATTAGTACAGAAGAGCACCTATTACTTTGAACGGATAGTATAGTGTAGTAGTAGTTAAACAGATGAGATTAATAATCCCAAAAGCAATAATTTAAAAAAAAGCTTGTGTTGCAAATATGCTTGTGTTGCAAATATTTAAGTCGATTTTTGTTAAAAAATCATTGTGACACAAATCATCTTACAAAAGTACTGGCTATAGGCATTCTCCTTTTTCTAGTAAAATATTTCTTTACATATTATTATTCTGGTTTTTAACAAGAAATAACTTTTATATAAATGTAAAAAAGACTAGTAAACTCAAGACAATATTTTTGAGATTTTAAACTCGGGTGGAATTCCAACCTAATACTTATCACTGACCGGTGGAATAGTGGCGACCTTTGAAGAGCTACGCCCCGTGCACATTACGACTGCACTTGGTCATGCAATTGTATCTTTTTGGTTACACTAATATCTACTGTAAACTGAAGTAATTAAAGTCGACTTTCAATTAATTACAAAATAGTCTTTTTGCCGCTACTCTATCGGTCTGTGCTAATCTTAAATATCAAGAAAATCATAAAGTTAAGAGCTTCGGTAGTACTCGTATTGCCGAGTCATGTCAGTAGTGAGTTCAAGTCCCACCTGAGAAAGGTTTACACGTTAACCCATTCACTGCCTTCCTAAAAAGTAACGACGCCGTTAAGTAAGATGCCGCCATATTGTGATGAACAGCCCGCCCATCGGCGGTCCCGGCATGAAAGGTCGGAATTTACTTTTTCCAAAATCTTAAAATTCTGAGAGCCGTTTTGGTTATGCATAAATTTTAGTAAAACGAATCTTTCCACAAAATCTTCATTTTTTCAAAAGGTTTTTGGATTAAATAGAGTTTGGAATCCAACCACCAACCAACCAACCAAAGTTTCACCCGCCGACGGGCGGGCACGGCATTGAATGGGTTAACCAATAAATAATTCATATTAAAATATTATTGCGACCTATAACAAGCAGGGATTCAAAAACATCTTTATAAGGATACACTTTCATAAGGGTTACACATTGAATCTGTTACAGAATTTTTCCTGTATCACTTATTTGGGTGTTTTGAACCTGTTTTGCGTCGAACACTTATAAAAGTGTAACAGATATAATGTTTTCTTTTACCAATCTGTTAGAAACTGTTTTACGTTTAACTATCTATGTGTATACACAGTACACCAACATAGGCATTTCAAAGTACCCAAATCATTAGTGAGCTGTCGCATAGTTATGCCAATGTGAACCTTATTGACTGTAACAGATATTAACACTTATGAACCGGTATTTTCTAAAACAGATTCAAAGTGTTACAGTTTCTTTCTGTTTAACTTTTAAAACAGAAATGAAAAACAGTGTTCAGAACACTCTATTCGGATACCGCTAAAATCCCTGATAACAAGTACCAAAGTTGTGAACTAGTAGTACTTGCATTGATTACTAAAGTAAACCAAGTCGATTCAATTTCCATTTTACATTAATTTGCATACATAATGTCTAGAATTGTGGAGTAAGTACCTACCTATTCACTTACAAGCGTTTTTTAATATATATCTTCATTTGCAACAAAAGTGTTTGTTTAACACTAATTACCAAGATCCGATAACATTTAACTTACAAAGAATGATAAAAATATTTTGTTTTTTAGTCTACTCAACTTGGTTCTTGTCATATAAGTATTTTATAATATAATGTAACAACAATCGCCTATATCTATTTAATCAAAATATTGCTATCTCTGCTGCATATCTAATAGATAAGTAGTATAAATTTTCACAAAATAGAATTTCTAATTATGATAATAACTCCTTTGACTTAACAATTTAGGTCATGTCTCACAACCAAAAGGATAAAAGCGCAATGAGATTCCAAAGTTATGTACTTTAATTTGGCTTATTTATTCGGAAATTTAATCCGGAAAATATTTTTATTTAGTTTTAAAATAAAGTATTTTTATTAAACTAAAATTTAAAAGAAATTTCTAATATTTTCTCCCTATCCGTTTTTATATGGTGGAGATGGAATCTACCATCTGATTTCGACAGACAAATTCTCTCTTCAAATCATGACAGAAAATGAAAATAACTTTAGTTTTGAATCGACCAAAATTTTTACCTACCAGCCATTCAGGATGTCTTTTAACTGACAAGAAGAATGGACGCAAGAAACTACTCAACTCTAACAGAAGTAACGACATTCAATATTATTTGTCGTCACCATACATAATCCACAAAAAAAAACAATATTATTCTGTTATCACAGCTTTGGACTTTCGACCTGCAGTATACCAACAGAAGACGAAATTAAAATAGGTTATCTCGTTATCGTCTGTGGCGCTTCGCCGGCCGCTACCGCTACACGCTCGGTTCGCGTTTATTTGGTCACGGTTCTAAAGTATACTAATGTGACCTTTTCACTTCACGGGCCTTTTTATTTTCATGCACTATGTTTGCATCTTCATAGAGAAGAACTATTTCGGCTCCGTCTTCTGCCATAAAATTATCTGTAGTTCATAGAGATTTTGTCTGTCGCAATCAAATGGTAGCATCGTGGACTTAAAAGCGTAAAAATAGATTTCTTTTAAAGTGTCAACTCAGCTATTACATGTGGCATAGTTGACGAATAACTTAAAGTTCTCCAAAAACAAGGATTGTGAAACAAGCCCGCGTATTTCTCTTAAATGTATAAATACATAGAAATAAAATAAACAGTTATTATTAGATCATCATACAGAATTTGAAAATAATTTATGTAGGTTTACTAGAACCATTTTGACACCACCCTTAAAGACTACCTCATTTTATACAAATTACGATATTACATTGAAACACTTATTTATTCTGTTCGTAATTTATAATGAATGAAGTAACCATTACCATTTTTTACTATTACCTATCTACCAAGACCGCGTCGAAGAGAAGCCTTGCAATGCGTTTGCTACACAAATTCGATAGGATTGGGCACAACGTGCCACATCAGTCGTTTAAGAGATTACTGTTTTTGTACCGAAATAAAGTACCACATCTTTATTATAAATATTACTTTAATTTCTTTAATTACTTTAATTACTTTAATCGACTTGTAAAAACTAAATTTTATATTTGAATATTTTTAAACTATAATACCTGTGAAAATTGTGAGATAATTTTATTTTTTAAATAATATCTAAAATTAATTAAATCTTTAAAATAATTTTAAAAGATTGTAAACTATATTTCGGTACGTTTATTAATTGGAAACTGCTATCTATATTAACCCTGTATATACATTGAGGTTGACTGTTTACAATTCACCTGATGATTTTCAAGGCCGTACGATTATTCCGATTTTAATATGGAGACAGGAATATTAACATGAAGGTAGTCGGGGTATTTTCCTGAAAAAACTTAATATGTATACCGTTTGCCTGCATTATATATACATCCTGGACAAACGAGCAAGTGAATGAAACAAGTCGATCGTCGCGAATAGTTCTTATAAGAGGACAGTTCTAAATCCCATTCTTTGAATACCTAACTTACGTAGGAGATGAGCTTTTATGGATAATAGACGATATGAAAGAATTAATGACAATTTTTTTTTTCTAATCCCCTATCTTCATTCGTTTATTTAAAAATGTTGTATAAATAAAGTGTTTTTTTTTAATTCAGAATACTAAGGAGGTTTAACTTTATTATATATATCCTTAATTAAAAAAGTAGTAAGGTCTGACAGAGTTGTCACTGACATGTCAAAGAGGCAGAAAAAAAGCGATTCTGCCTAATGATCAGCAAAAAAACTGGAAACATTAAATTTTAAAATTAAATTATGATTCCCTTGAGAGTAACGAAATATACGTTTTTTTTGCGGCATAAACGGCCGTATCTTTTTAACGTTAACTTAGAAGTTTAATTTTTTCACAGCTTCAAGGGACTATAGACCTGAGTATGTGGTTAATTTCAACTTGATACCTCCACTCGTTCTCGACATATCTCGGTCTTAATAGACAGACTGACGGACAACAAAGTGATCTTATAAGGGTTCCGTTTTTTCCTTTTGAAGCACAGAACCCTGAAATTAAATATTTTATTTTCCAAGTCAATAAAAACGGGGGCTGTAAAAATGTTATCAATCGAAATGCAAAGTATTATTTCAACAACCAAAATTAATCAACTTTGCTTTTATTATTTTTGCTCTCAATAATAAAAAAATCTGGTTTGACACTGTAGAGATTGCAATATATTCCTTTTTATCATTATTATTTTATTGACATTGGATTAAAAAGGAAAAAGGTGAAATTTTTAGCAAGAAAATACCCCGGTTACCACTACACACAATTGACATTAGGAATGTGTTCTTACAGAATAGTTTTGCTTTGTTTTGTTATTACAATAAATATTGTCTCCAACTTTGCCAAGAAATATGTAACTCATATTTCACTAAAAACGCGAACGCTAAATGCATCCACAAGTAAATAGTTGTACCTTGAAAAGGCATATGATGAAAAAATGCCATTTTCTAAACATACGAAATTGGACTTTTGTATTTACTCCTAACTCTAAAACGTCCTAGGGCAGAGGAGATCAATTAAGGAATAGAAAAAGTTATTCTAATCTAATAAACAATTACAACATTAACAATATATAATTTCAAATTGTAAATAATCACTACTTCATGAAGGCTACATATTCACTACATTTAAAATTATTACTTATGTCATAAAAGCTACGTAAAACCTGATTATTCAATAGTTAAAAAAAATGTCAAGTACTATATAATAGAGGTTTTCAGTTGGGATAATAAGACCGACATTTTTTGTATAAAAAACGAAAATTAATATAAGAAATATAAATAGCTCTATATAAAATATTAGGGGTTAAAGTATGAAATTGCCGATTTGTACTGAAAATCTATATTGTTTATTTTTTAAATTTTTAACAAATTTATTTAATCAAAATAGTTGCCATTATTATCTATACATTGCTGCCATCTAATGGGAAGGTCATTAATGCCTTTGCGATAGAATTCCGACGATCTAGACTGCACAAACTGTGTGAAAGCATTTTGTACTGCCTCCTGGGAAGAAAACTTCTTGTCACGTAGATAATTGTCCAAATCACGAAAAAAATGGTAGTCCGTTGGAGCAAGGTCTGGTGAATACGGAGGATGACGAATGGTTTCTAACTGCAGTTCCTGAAGGGTCAAAATGGTTTCTCGTGCTGTGTGAGGTCTCGCGTTGTCGTGGAGCAATAATGGTGAAGATCGATTCATGAGTCGGGGCTGTTTTACTGCTAGTTTTGTCAACATGGTTCGGAGTTCGGCACAATAGACATCTGCCGTTATTGCTTGACCAGATCGGAGAAAACTATAGTGAATAACACCATGCTGAGACCACCAAACAGTTACCATTACCTTTTTATTGGTAAGTTTTGCTTTAGGACACTGTTGTGGCATTTGACCTGGGGTCAGCCATTGCATTTTTCTTTTCCGGTTATCATAAAGAATCCACTTTTCATCACATGTTACAATTCGATCCAATATTCCTTCATTTCTGTACCGGTTCAACAAGGCAACACAAGTTTCAACACTCGTTTCTTTCTGCAGATCAGTCAAATCATGAGGCACCCATTTTTCGTATTTTTTTATTTTATTGATTTGACGCAAGTGAGTCAATATTGTGGGTAAGGTAACGTTAAACCATGCCGCTAATTCCTGGGTACTTTGACTAGGATCGGCTTCCACTATCTCTCTTAATTCATCGTTATTTACCTGTGTGGGCGGTCTTCCTCGTGGCTCGTTCTTTAAGTCGAAATTTCCATCACGAAAGCGTTTAAACCAAAATCGCACGGTGCGTTCATTAGTAGACCCCTCTCCAAACGCAGCATTGATATTGCGGGCTGTTTCTGCCGCGTTAGTTCCGCGTCGGAACTCGTATTCAAAAATAACTCGAATTTTCGCAGTATCCATCTTTCTTGTCTAAATTGAATAACAAAAACAATTGAAAGTCGATATTCAAATGTTTTACATTTTTTAAAAAAAGAACATCATAGAAACCATTTAAAAAAAGTTTCATTCGAAAACCTCAAACCATGAAGATTCTATGTCAATTCAAAGAACCTATTGCAATAAAACGGCAATTTCATACTTTAACCCCTATTACTTCTCTTACATAATAGTAAATTTAAAGCTCACAGGACTTAAATTGTTTCATAACATAAATTCAGCAACAGAATTTAACTAGTACATTCACCGGTAGATCCTGTTTAATTATTATTGTATTCAATGCTCTTGTTGCCATAACAACTTTTGCATAAAGTGTATACATCGGAGTCGATGCTGTGCTTGCCTTTATAATGGCAAACAATATGAACCAGCTTCAAATTATGACGAGTAAATATCTGTATGTAGTACCTGTCGGTTTCGATGCTACCGTTCTTGAAGCCTTCCTCACAGGATATACATTTAATGTCCCCGTTATGCAGGCTCTCTATTGCATCCAAGATTTTCGGTATTATAGACCTTGACAGCTCGATTTTATGATCCAGGTTCCAAGTTTGAAATATAATTCGTTCCTCCCGGCTTCTATAAGGATTTATGACGTGTTCACCTTCGTAGATGCATGCATTATTATTCCAGAGACCCCCACACTGAAACAGTCCGCTCTCGTTACACAAGCGAAGATCACTTTCAGCTTTTCGATTGAAATAATTCTCATTGTATTTATTGGTTTCCAGCAATTTGCGAAGGTCAACCAGGAACTGATCAATGAGTTTTTTGCCGCGGCCATTTCTGGAGTGGATATAAAGTTCTGAAGATTGTAAAGCAGTTTTGGTTTTGTAGTAGTATCCTTTCATACGTTCCTTGACGCGTTTCGACATAGTCTGCTCCTTGGTTTTTTCTGATGGTTCTAAACCTATGAAAAAATATGATTAGCAGATGTGATAAAAAGACAAGTGAGCCTAAGACGTAGAGTTGGCTTATTATAAATTATGCTAAATGGGCAGCACCTTAAGTTTTCATCAAGTAGATACACGAAACATTTGTCTTTGTTGTGAAAGCGACGTATTAGACCTGGAAAATCATTATCTGCAGTCGGGAAACTTAGTGTGTTAGGTACAGTTGAAGTAATAAATTTTACTTGATCCTCATACGTAAGCTGCGTAAAACCAGAAACCTTAGGAGAAACGATAGAAGCAACTTATACACTCACTCAGATCTGCCCTAAATTTTTTTGGACCAAATCGCGGTTCCACAAAATATGACGAATCACAAGTACAGGAGTGAGCGGGGGCATCAAAGGAAGAAGTGTAGATCACTCCTGTAACCTTGAGGTACAAACAGACATTCACGAAAGTGGAAATCGAATGCTAAATAGTTTAAATCACGGGACGTAGTTCGCTTGGCACAAATGCTTTCAACAATAAGTTTACTTGTAATCTATGATCTGGAATCTCAGTTTTGCATTGTGAGTACTCCTACTTTTAAAGAAGACGCATATCTAATTGTTCTGTCCGATTACCGTCACCAGCCTGTTAATTTCCACACAGTCCTGTAGAAAACACCGTAGCGAGAACGGGCCGTAATACACCCCATAATTGGTGTGTTGACGATGCAGCTGTGTAAAATTCGTGGTTTATTACAAGCAGCTTATATAAAATATGACAGAATCAACAGATACTGAATTTCCTATGTTTTAAATGATTTTAACAAATCGAAAATTGGTTCAGAAGTTTTGACTGATGTTTAGATGGTTGTTTTGCATTGACTGGTGTACCTATAACATTAAATATTTACCGGTGTACCATAATAATAGTAAGCGACATACTATTTGGTAACTATTAGTATTAAGTAATTTGTGATTTTATTTGTAACCAGCGAGAAAACGTACGGCGACGTCCGTCCTATTTGCCAGAATAAGTAATTGACAGGAGGGCGACTGTTGTAACGTCCGCAACGCGCACATATAGGCATATATTGACTAATTTGATGGGCGTAAAATATTATTATTTACCTTCAAACCAAGCTGGATCCTGAGCGCGCTCACTGAGCATGGTGCTTGCGTCATTAGCTGCCGCCACGTACTTCTGGAATACTCGAAATTTCTCTTTGATGTTAGTACTGAGAAACTCTTTTGCGGCAACACCCGTATCAATATACTCCTTTCTTGTGGATCGAATCATATTATAGAAGTAATCAAAGTCTGCAAAAAAAGTTATGTGATAAGTTCCCTGGATTATTCATGTTTAATTTTTAAGACAGGAAGAATAGCATAGAGGTTATATTGTTAACAGGTGAGTCCATATCTGAAGAATGCACCGTTTAAGAGTTCTCTCTCACTCATACTCACTGCTACATAGTATCCCTTCATAGTGCTGTATGTGTAGCTCACGCGTGCTTTCATTCTTTATGCTTCGATATGGGAGGAAACAGGTGCAGCGCTCGAGCAGCAGTGTGCGTTTCCTCCAAAGTTGTACGAGGTAGCTAAGCGGTGAGCGAGGAAAAATTCCACTAACAGCAGCGCGGGGTTAGGAAAATAAAGCAATCGTAGCACTGCTTAACTACTTCGCATAGCTCTGGTGGAAACGCATCCTTATGTGTGCCCGGTACTAGTGTGGCGCGCTAACTGCGCATTCGCAAGACCTCACCGCACCCTAAGATTAAGTTGATTAAGCAACTTTCTAAGACTAGTGTTGAGGAAGATCTGTGACCCAGCAGTGCGGGTATTAATAGGCCGATGATATTGTTTGAGGATAACACTGACAGTTTTATTAATTCCTTGTTTCTTTTGATGATTAATGATATTTAAAAATTGTGAGTTTAAAATGAATAGACTTTCTTTATTTTTTATTTGCCAGATACATCGCAAATATATATGGTAAGCTATCATAAATTTATAGGTGTTGGTTGACACAAACGATATTAAATATGTTATCTTATCTCAATTTAATATTCTTCCTTATGTTTAAAGCAAGATGATTCAGTTTACAACACCGTACCTACCGACATGATATAATCCTTAGATGTTAATAATCACTAGAGCTGTAACAAACCGTATGTATTCGTTACTGAGTAACGGGTGCGCCATCTAGTACCGAGTAACGAAACGTTACACACGAATGCATTTCGTTACTCGCATGTTTCGTATTATGAGTACCTTCACTATTTCAGTTTACACAAGTACCGTTGATGCGTATAGTTAAACTTTGTTGATCGTATGTTTTACGTATGCGCGCGCTTAATCAGAGAATTCATAAACAAACGTACGTTACAAAGAAGGATGTTTGTTTATTAAGTAAAGTATAATTTGGATATTCGTCATCCAAGTTTTTTACTGTTTATTAAAGGTATTGTGTGTGTAGACAAAGTTTGATTGAGATTGAGTTTGAAAACAAAGTGAGATTGTAACAGAAACAAGGTAAGGAAGTATTTTTTACAAATAAGAAATATGTTTGTTTTTTTTTTATTATCGCATTATTTCACGGTTTTTTTTTGTTCTTATCTTAAAAGAGATGTGTCTAAATGAGTCTGATGATATTAAATTGTTTCTTCGTTAACAAAAGCTGTTAATTATCAAAAGTCCGGTTCGAAATACAGAAAAGTGAAAAAATATTATCTGACGTAGCTTGATACGTAATGTATAAGTATGTTTTCTACAAATCAAGAATTTTGCGACGCCGCGACGTCATACTGTACGCGTACGCAATACGATTCGATTCGTTGCTCTAATACATAACATAGTATGTTATAAGGTAACTGAAGTAACGAGTAACGATACGATAGTAACGAGTACTTATTGTTATAGTAACGAATACATACGGGTACACTTTTATTCGTTACTTTTACAGCTCTAATAATCACGTAGTATGATTTCGCTATGAATACTTACAAATCCGATAATTTAATTTTTTGGAGTAGGCGACACTGCTTTTAGCCATTCGTCGGCGCGCGCGCTTTTCAGTTGCTAGTGATCGATCAGTTCTTTTGTTTCGATTATTTTTTTGTTATCATCATGCTTATCGATCGTATCTAGATCATATCGGGTATCGTCGAACATTATATTGTACGCACATTTTTCTTACTAGATCGTTAATAGTTGTGTAGTGTAGGTACAGAAACGTCCCGAAGAATAAAGACTTTTAGCAGGATTAGACGACTGAACTTTTGGTGTAAAATGTGGTTACAACTGGATCGCGTATACCACAGCCGCATCACATGAGAAGTTAAGAATTACGTACGTATTGTGTGTTTATATGTTGTTTCGTTATTGTAATCAATGCTTTACGTTTGAAATCAAATGTAAAAATTAAAAAAGATCAGTCTGTTTGTGAAAAATGTTAATACCTGATAATAATGCGACATGAGGATCGAACGAGATTGGATCGCGATTTTCTTTTAGTAATAATACCCGGACATTTTAATAGTCAGAGAAATAAAAAAAAATGATCAAGCGTATTAAAACACGACTTTGAACTTTGAACATCACAACAAACATCTGCTGTACTGTAAGCCCTTTGTCCCTAGGGTGTACGAGAGCCCACAGAAAGCGCATATTTATTTTCTTTGGACACTCAATCTAACTGCCTGCAGTTAGCAGAGAGGGAAGCAAAAATCCCGAGAGGGACTACGAAATAATTTTTAACTTGGGGACGGAAATAGGCGGCTGGTGCATTCACGGACAATGGACACTTGGACAGCGCTCATGTTGCATAGTTTGAGAAGTAAAGCGTTTGCAATACTTTCTAAAGTGGTTCGCTTGAGGGACCAGTATTTTCTCGGAAACACGATTGGATGGAGTGGCTTTCTTTAAATTCAGTATACTGAACTGAACATTCTTTTCTCGATATAATTTTAAAATGAACTCAAGATCATAAAGAAAACAGCCTTAATCACTGAAACAACCGATAGTACCTAATCAGAAAAGAAAACGAAAAGTAATTATATAGGCAGCTACTTTATAATAAATGGGGTGAGAAAAATCAAGTCTAGTGAGTGGACTCCTGTCTGAGACTTGGGACAATTCAATGAGTTCAATTTTATTTTTAAAGTTTAAACATTAATTACTAAACAAATCATTTTGTATGTAAAATTTAATAACTATATGTCTAAGAAAATATTATTTGACTTTGAATTTTTTTATAAAATTGACTATAACAGAGTGTAATTCTATACTTTTTATTATTGGATGACTTAGAATTAAGAGGAGACCTGTTGCAGAAACTAAAAATTGCAAATCTGGCTCTAATTTTTACTAAACATAAAAATGAAATTTGTAAAGAATGTCCGCAATAAAAACTTATATTAAGTATTATTATTATTATAGAGTAAATCAGCACCCCATTGGCTTGTTAAGCCGAAGTGGTCCATAGCCTAGGCAAGCCATAAAGGTGAGGTAGTCCATACACTAAAACTTCAACTAAGAGCTATTAAATAGAAATCTATACTCTCCCTGAATTAAGAGTCTCATCTATTACATATCAATCTGTAAGTGAGTAGATGCTACACTAGTCACAGTAGTATTACTTAGGTATAAGTAATTTTTACCAACTTTACAGGAGACAATAAAATCAGTAGAATTTTAACTAAAGAATATATAATATACTTATTATAATATACTTATTATTATAATAAAATTATTACTATAATATACTTATTATATATATGTCAGTTAAAATTCCACTGTTTTTTTTAAAAAAGAAAGTTTTTTTCATCTCCTGTAAAGTTGGTAAAAATAAATTATGCAGTGTTGTTAGCTAAGGGACGAATTGTAATAGTTAATAATGAGATTAACAAACAAGGAAACTAACTAATACCATTTTTGTTATATTCAGTAGTTAAAACATCAGTTTAACTTTTCTTAAACTTAAAAATAACTCTACTATAGCTACTACTACAAAAAAAAATATATTTAAAAATAAGAACTGTTAGTGTCAGTTTTATTAATTAAATCTTAGAATAATTAAACAGTCTATTTAAAAAGAGATAATTTTCATTGAGTACTTTACGCTAGTTAATACTGAAAATGCTATCAAAACATACCAGTTACCATCACCTCTTTGTTTTTTAATAAAATGAAGAGAGTTTGAGGTGGCAGGGTGCCTAAGTAGTCGTCATCGTCCACTCGCGTCCCGTCCTCCGCCACGTAAAGCCTGCAGTCCGCAAACCCGACATTGAACTGGAAATTAGGTCAAGGATTCAAGGCTGCCGAAAATGGGTCAAGGCTAGACCTTGACATAAAACAAACTATCGAAGGAGATGTAAGCCACAGTAACACTTAATGCAATTGTTACTTGCTAGCATGTGAAAAGATTAACAAACACGTACCCCCAACTTTTTACACGATCTTTCTATCAATTCTTTCAAATCTTCGGCGGCAACTCCAATTTTCTTCTCTCGTTTCACATCCGTCACTTTATATCCTTTCTTCATGCTGTCTGGGACATAATATTTGTGATTACAATAAAAAAAGAACTTTATTCATTTAAACACCACATCATTTTAAAGAATTTTCTTTAACATTGTAAAAAGACATCAAAACAAACGAATTTTAAACTCTTCCTTATTCCTTCCTACGCACAAGCGGCAATGACCACAACACCACAGACTTGACAGACTACACAATAGAATATAAATTAGTCATGAGAACGTTATACAAAAACGTAACTAAAAACCGTTTTGAATTTCATACCGAAACGTCACGTTACCGCAAAATATAAAACCGTTTTTCTCATAACCAACGCAATGCAACCAAAATTGAAAACCGCGCGCAGCGCCGTGCTACCACGATCGAGTAAATGAGCCAGAAGAGTGGTAAATGCAATAATGCAAAACAAATAATTTTTTAATTTTATCAGAAATATTATCAAAAAAAAAATCTAAATAAAAATTATTAAAATATGAAGATTTTTAAATGCGCCAAAAAAAGCTTTTGAGTTCTCATTTATTCACGTCACATTAATAATTACTAGTTCATATATTTTAATTTTAACAAACTAGTCCTAAGCCCAGTAAAACACAAAGGGATAACGTCATAACCATAATAACGTAAAACCAAAACAAAAACTGGTTGGTTGCCTGTAAAGTCGGTATACGGGCGAAAGTTTTACGTGACAACGACTTTGAGTGGTAAAATAATTTTAATGTGAATATTCATTCGTATAGTAGGAAGAAGGATGAAATAATAGTAACAATTTAAAACATTTATTTATACAAAGAATTATATTTAAAACATTAATTTATAGGCACGCGTCCCTTCCACTTTTTATGTCTGTCTCTCTCGCTCTTAGGCGGGCTAACCATGCCCGAGTGGAAGGGACGCGTGCCTCTCACTCGCTCTCATTGTAAGCGCATATATAGTTGAGTGGGAGAGAGACGCAAGGCATTCGGCGGGCCTCTCTCTCGTTCGGTGACTCATCGTAACGTTACCGAGCGTTACACTTTTTCATAAGTGACTCCCAGCCGCAACCTAATTTAAGACGTTGTCACGTCAAAAACTTGCGTTACGTTAGCTAACAGCGTTTTAGTTTTCATTCGTTTTGCAGTAGCCAAACCATCTCGTCAGCCGCGGTAGTGATAACCAAAACTGAAAACGGTTTTAAATAACGTTATGGAAACTTCAAAACCGTTACGTAACGGTTTTCAAAAAGTAGCCGAAACGCCCATATCTAATATGAATACTCCTCGCTCGCTAGCACATGAATGTACATTACTCTGTGGGTTTTTTGTAGTGTTTTCCCTTGAGAATGCATAGGGTAGAAACCCATACAGCCTAGTCTTCAGTAATGTCTTTTTTCATGATAATTAGAGATAACATAAGCAAGTCGGGGCCCCTATCCCGGGCGGTAAAATCAAATTTGGCAGATGCAACGTTCAGTAATGTAAAATGATAAATATACTAAAATAAAAAATGTTTCTTTCGGGAAACTAAAGGGCCTAGGTATAGTATGTTAGTAAAGCTTGTAGTAGTTCAGTACCAAGAAAAACACAAAGCACTTTTAATATTCACATAAAATACACAGATAAGTCCACATCCTAGGCATTTCTTTAAAGCATTAATGTGAGTATATTTTGGCCGACTTCAAGTAGGAGTTTATCAGTTTTACTCGTATTTTGTAACTTTGGTAAAATTGCACTTTTTTTCGAGTTACTCCATTTGAGCTTCTGTATTTCATAAGTGTATGTGTGTACTTTAATATGTATGTTTGTTTAATATGTATCTGGCGACATAGATTTCTGGTAGAATTGTATATTTAAGTACATTTTTATACCATCATCTGATTGTTGATTATAGAAGACTAAAAAAAAACCAGGAGCACAGTTAAATTTGACATAAAATATCTTACTGAAGTAAAAAGATTACTAAGGATTATATTTCATACTTCCGATCCATTTTTTTCAAAAAGTCGCAAATGTTTATAGCATCATTCGGTAGCTTACTATACTAAGTATAAGTAAAATAAAGCTTCAAAGCGGGGAAAGTAAGGGCTTTAGAGGAATATAATTTCATTTCACAAAATTTGTATAGGGCAACTATTATCTAGATTAATGAGCTCTATCTGTTTGCATTAGCAAAAATGTAAAAAGAGAAATAGGTCTCTAACTCACCCAAATTGCATTTTCGACCCACTACATTGGCTATTTCTGGCAGAACTGGAACTAATTGCGTAAGTTCATAGCATTACTCGATAGTAGACTACACAAGCTATATGAAAAAAAAGTTTCAAAGGAACATCTGCTATGGCTAGGCAAGAATGTAATTTTATTTGTTCCGCTCCATACAAAAAATAACAAACTATTATTTTTCGTCCTAACTATAAGGATTAGAAAAAAGCGTCCATATCAACAATTATTAAGGTCAATGAGCTCTATACATCTGCATTAACTTTGGACCCTAAGTCACACAAATTGCTGTTTCGACCCACTTTGCACCGTATTCTCACAAGCATCGACTCACAGATGATAAAGAGCAAAATCGAAATGACTCCGAGCGTTTTCCTTTTAGAAAAAAAAGTAGACACTGTGTTTCACTGTGTCAACTTTTTGTGTGTGTGTGTGTGTGTGCCAACTAAGTTGACATTAGGGTTTTGCTATAGTATGGTCGACACAGTGCAACACAGTGTCGACAATTTTGTCTAAATAGAAAACGTTCTCCATCTGCTACAAATATGGGATACATGACTTTTCCAGTTACAATGGCAGTCCAATAGTTATCCTAAATGCTAAATGTTTCTTTATTTTTCTTCTTTTCTTTTCAGTACAGTCTCCAAGAATTTAGTTTCATTAACCTCATGTAGTTTCTCTTCACTCCTTATCTGTATTGTAAACTAAGATTACACTTTACAGTGAAAAAAAACTTAAAAATTTAATAAAATTAGTCTCGTGACGTTAATACTAAGACCATTTGTATATAGCCAATGATGATTTTTTTTCAATAGTTTCATTAATAACATGTTTAGCAACATCAGGAATTATGAGCGAAAGGTCCTGAG
This sequence comes from Calamotropha paludella, assembly GCA_927399485.1. NCBI lineage: Eukaryota > Metazoa > Arthropoda > Insecta > Lepidoptera > Crambidae > Calamotropha > Calamotropha paludella. The sequence continues at coordinate 22,291,605 of OV656812.1, forward strand.
AAAAGGCCAGATCAACAGTACCCTTAAGCGACGAGCTTCTATGAAAGTCCCAATGAGAGTTGAAGAAGCGAGAGATGTATGTCAGGATTATGAAAAGTGGAAATTTGTTATTTCTGTCTACCCCTGCGCGAAAAGTCGTAATTGTATGTATGTATAAGTTGACTAAAAATACTATTTTGATACAAAAAGTACAAATATACAAAGAGAATGTAATCACTCCGTTTTACAAGTATCCAGTGCCGTGAACCCTACAGAAACGAATGATTTTCCGTTCCCGCCATTTATTGTTGCGTATAAGCCATACCTATGTGCGGTTTTTTCTAGAACAGGTTTTTAGTCTGGGTCAATATTTATTAAGCGTGTCAAAATAGCAGTCTATTTTGCAAAATAAACTTAATTTGTATATTTACATTATCGCATAGAAAAACATAATTATGAGAATACGTCGAGGTGCTTTTATAGTGATTGAAGGATTGGACAGGACCGGGAAATCAACACAATGCAAGAAATTAGGTACCTATCAAACATTTTTATCGGATTTGTTTTGAAGACAGTATATGAATGATTATATTTATTATCATTAAAGCATTAAACTGCTTTTAATATAGGCCGGACCCGCCTAACACCAGTTAATTTTTTTCTTGCAATAATTTCTTTCGATAGACAGTATGAGAGTTTTTACAGTAAAAAGGGCCTCTGATTAGGTCGTGCTATGCTGCATATTGTAGTCAATTACCATCTTACCCCGCCTTCCCAAAGGTACTTAAATAGAATCTGCATTTTTATTTGTAAACATCCACATATTTTTAATTAGAAAGACAATATTATGGTTGTCATCAAACTAACTGCCACCACAGAGGCTTCTAACTAAATAGCAATATTGTTTTACATAGATGACAAGGATGAGGACCTTAAGTAAAATATTCATTCAATTAGAACTATATCTGCATAAATGGTTATATGATATGGGGTTTAGCAGCCAATTGTAATCTTCAGCTGTTACAAATCACACTAAATAAATTTATTTTTATATTTTTATTGAAAAGGCACATAAGCAGATTACAGACAATGTAGCACAGTTGATAGAGCAAACATTACTTCAACTAGTCTAGAACTTAATCAAATAGAGAGTGTGCCTGACATCTGCAAATCTTCCATCATTATAGTCCATTTTTTTTAGCATTAGAAATTATGTAAACAAAGAAGCAGTGGTGGCTAACCTTATGCTGGAGTCCACTTTGACCGGCTTCAGGCTCGCTCATTGTTGAACAGATTAAATAACAAATAACAACAAAAACTTTTAACAAAAACTTCAACAAAAACAATAGAAACTTAACATTAAATCAAAGAAAATAGTCAAAACAGATAAATGCAGACGTTGACATTTGCCGCTATTGTTGCAAATGGCGGCCATGTTAAGCGACCATTTTAAAAATCACCTAATATGGTACGTATTACAACATCGGCATGTACTTTTAATTGTCGTGTCAAACTGACCAACGTTTCCTTCCACAAGTTTGCAACTTCTGCTTCTTAAGGTATTTTTAGTGTAAACTTTTCACGATGTACGTTTTGCTTGTTACATTATATGTGTACAATAAAGTACCCAAATTTTGTTCTTTCTAATGCTAAAAAAAACGGACTATAGTTGGAAGCTTGATATAAGGAAAATAATTAATTCAATAATATTCAATTATTTCTTGATAATTTATGTTGACTTATGATTTTAATTATATTTAATTTAGCCATATGTTTATAATACAATCAATAAATCAATCAATTTTAATAATACACTTAATCTATTAATTTTAAAATTATTTAACTCATCATTTGTATATTTTTTATATCTCAATCATTATTTTTATTTATATACTCATCATTGTTTCCTTCTCCTGTTTAAGTTAACAGTAATATTTATTTTATGACACCGTGTTTATGATTATGGGTCGTTCTTCTTTTTTACCGACAATGGTCTGTCCTTCGTCTTATTATGGCATCTCGTTGGAATATTGATATTTACGGTTTTTTAATTCGGTTCGAATAAACGTCCATATTTTTCTTATCTATTAATATTATGTAATTTTTCATTTTCTCCAACCAACATATTTTTCCATTTGTTTTTCGTAGAATGCCGTGACAGAGTGGTAAACCGAAATGTGGTCTCCACAGAAAAAGGCCACTCTGTCACATATTTTTTTTAAAAACCAACATTAAAAAAGAATGATTATTTGCCGCAAAGGAAACTTTAATTAGTCCTAATGACAACACAGATGCAATTTCTTTTAAATTCCACACAGAAACCAAAATTATGGATAGTTCAAAAACCAAAAAAACAGAAAAACGTCGTTTCATTGTCGGCAAAAAAGAAGAACGACCCTTATACATGTTTATGAAGATGCAGCCTAATATATTTCAATTTAATGTTCTGTTCTGATAACTATGTTCATTCTTATAACTCTGTTGTGTGTAAAAATAAAATAAAATAAATTGAGGTCATGATTCCAATGACTGGATTAAAGAATAAAGTGTTATATCCGATGAAATTAAGCAATTCCTGAGCCAACAAACAAGCTTCAAGCAATGTCTACATAAATACAGTACAGAATAATCTAAGTATTTGTGATCTCTCCACTGTATAAAATTATTAAACTAGAGAGTGTACTTTCTTAAGCCAAGGTTAGTAATGGTAGTAGATGAGGAATACTGTACTAGTTTTTAACTTGAAAACCATGTTATTTTGGGTTTGTATCAAATTGCATAATTTTTGTAGCTCTATTTGTCATTAGGCCACGAATAATTGTCCTAAACTTTTTTCATACAATTTGTGCTACAAAGCTTCTAAATAAGTGTGGCCTATTTATATTCACTGAAAGTTTCGCTTGCCTGCATGTGTCCAGAAATTTTCAGTAAAGTTCAACCAGCTCATCAGAAAAGAAATTATTGGCTGAGGTACATGGTGCTGTATACAATCCCCTCCACACCTGCTAGTGACCCGCAATGACATTTGTGATTTGTTTATCCACTTCAAACCTCTCCAGAGCTGCTTCAATGATGGATAAATTGATCTTAAAGAAAGGCCCTTTCTATGTTGCTATCGACATAGATAAGCTTGTTTTGAAGAGCTTTGCGATATGATGAGCAGTTTTATTAGTTTCCCATGAACACTGGTGTTTGTGCCATGCTTAGCCAAAGGCTAGGTACCCTTTTCTGCGAACTTATATACTCATTGCAATTCTTCTACAAAGAAGTATTCCAGTGTCTAATTCATTTTTCGTGTTTTGCCTAAGCTGTTTTGTACATATCCTAGTCATTTTCGTTGCATGTATTCATTGCTGTTCCTCTTTCTTTTTCACTCAGATGTCACTTAAAATTAGGAGGAAGGAATTAATAATAATAATTCTTACAATAACACCAATGTGTTATTAGCCCAAAGTAAGCACTGTAAGGCTTGTGTTATGGATACTGGGATGTTATGGATATAGAAATAGGTGATAGTTATAGAAATATATATAAAAAAAAGTAAGACTCAGGTACAAATGCGCGTATTCATCATACAAACATCGGCCCCTTCTGGGACTAACCCAGGACCGTCGGTGCAAAAGACAGGATCGCTACTGTTGCACCTAATGGTCATCAAATTGAAACAAATGACGGTCTCTGGCGCTTTGCCGCCGCAGCTAAGGCACGTTCGCTCACTTGTCCTTTTTTGGGCTGCAGTGCTAATATAACTTAACTGAATATAAGACTTTCATTTCTGAGGGTTTACGTTGCATTGGCTCCGCCCTCCATTAAATATTAAAAAATTGATAATTAAGCCTTTTAATATTTAGGCTAAACTAAAATACTGCAAAAACATCTATTAGGTTAAAAAATAGTTATAAAAGGAGATTAGGTCTTGTGCACAATTATTAAGTTTGACGAAAGAAACTAGAACTGTTTATTAACAGTACAAAAAGGTATAAAAAATATTTTACACAATCATTTACCCTAAATATTGTTGTAGATATTTGTTGCTAGTATTATTTAAGTCAAGATCTGACATCCATAGGTGATAGACCATCCATTGTTACTGGGCGCTCAGATCAAGCCCAATGAGTTAGTGGCAACTAAACTTAGCAAATGTCTAAATCTTGTTATATTAAATATTGTATACTTGTATACTTTGGTATGTTTCAGTTACGAATCTGATCAAAAAGCATGTGAACGCAGAGTACACTAATTTCCCTGACAGGAATACAGAAATTGGTACTGTTATTGACAGCTATCTACAGTTAAAGGTGATATGCTGATTTTTATACTATCTCACAAACATATTAAATTGATGATATATATTTTTTTCTTATGTGAAAAAAGACTTACTACCTGAAAGAATTGAAGATTCAATAGTCATCTAATTTTCATTAATTTTTTTGCAGAATGAGTTATCAGATGAAGCTGTTCATCTTTTATTCTCTGCCAACCGCTGGGAAAAATCTAAAGAAATTGTAGAAAAACTGGAGAAAGGAGTTACCGTAATAGTTGATCGATACTGTTATTCGGGTGTTGCCTTTTCTGCTGCAAAAGGTGATGTATTAACTTACTTTAATCTTGTATAAATAAGTGATGATGATGATAAACAAGCTAGATTCTATATAAAAGTTATGAATGTGACATTGTTTAAAGGTGTATGTATCGCAGTCATCTGGTTGAATCTCCTATTTGATTGAATGACTAGCGCGTTCATTGAATGACGACATTTAATTGAATGACTAAAGAACAACTCAAGTTGTTTAATGTAACGTTCAACGTCTTGACTGAATGTCATTTAGCATAGTCGTTGAATGGGATATAACCGACTTTGTAATGTTTGGTTAGGTTAGGTTAAATCCATGCTGGTCGCGGCCGAGTCCGGCAAGGGACCACGCGACTCGCACCACTGTGTATTGGGACGCCGCAGTTTTTAGTGGGTAGGCCTCCAAGCCTTTACCGGGCACTCGGCCGGGTAGAGGCATGGAGGAGAGTCCCACATATCCATCGTGTTCTCCCGGCACGATGGAATGCCTAATGCCATTTCCTGCGTAAACAAAAAAGGTTAAATCCATGCTGTCACACTATTTTATTACGAATAACGCACTTTAAAGTAAATTTAATCAAAAAATAATTATTATTAAGTAATTTAAAAGGCTATGTTACAATCCGCTAACTAGTTGGACGTTGAGTGATGCTTGTTCAATTAACTTTCGGCCTAGTTATTCAATTAAATGTCGTCATTCAATGAACGCGCTAGTCATTCAATCAAATAGCAGATTCAACCAGATGACGGCGACATATGCATTACCCCGTTTGCAGTTGTCTCGGCGTTGAGTGGTGTTATCTGCAGATAGCTTTTTAAAACCCTGGTTTTCATATACTCTTTAAAATACTCAGTAGCTCTAAAATCATGTACAATTATTTCAAAGGATGTAACTACAAAATCAATATTTGATAGAATCAGACGTCACTTGCCGGAATTCCATATCCATTTAAAAAACAAAAATATTTAGCTTACTTCCGCAAAAACCAACCAAAATACTCCGCCTTATCTATGCAATTGAAACTAAATGTAGTCTGTTCTATCATAACTTTGTAGGTGGGTAGGTCATTGAGGAAATTAAAAAGTGGCACGTGTTTGTCGTATGCGTCGTATTATGATTGCGAATCAAACAGGCAACAGTTTTAAGTCAGCTTTCGATCAAACATGTCGCCGTTGGTTAAGGGCTAGTTCAGACATGGCGATAACCGCGCGATTGATAAAATCATGCGGTTCGAACCGCAAAATGTCGACTGTTCAAACATCGGCGGTTAGTTAACGATTAGCGATCAGTTTCAAGATGGAAGTCGAAGAGGAACTAACGTATCTGTGGATGCTCCAGAAATAAATACAGAAGAAGGGAAAGGCTGTATTGGGTACGTCCAATATTAAGGGATCGACTGACACATGGCAAATTCGTATCGCTATATCCCAATTTAAGAATGTTTGAGAGGAAATGTTTTGACTATTTTTTGCAATTTTATCTGAATAATCCGCACACTGAAGATTCCATATTGCAGTTCTTTTCTCCACTTATCAATAAATAACTCGGTGTCGAAGAGATCCATAGCTAGCTCAGGCGTGTTTTTTGTAACATGTTAATCGCGCGGTACCAGCAACGCTACTGAACGCTGAGGATGATCTCCATAGTAATAGAACCACGCGGGCGCCGCACGATTCTATTTTCTAGCGGTTGAGTGGCGGTAACCGCGCGGTTGGATTAACCGCACGATTATATCTGAATGATTACATAAATACCTGCGTAAATAAGACTCGCGCGGTTCCTGGGCGATTCTCGAACCGCGTGGTTCCCGCCGTGTCTGAACTAGCACTAAAGTCTGCGGGAATTTAGCGATTTCGTGTGCCTGTTTCTTTATTATTCACAAAACAAACAAAAAAGTCAAAACAGACGCAGTTCTGGTACATAATTGTTATTTCAATTGTTTTAAAATAAATACGCAAATCAACAATGGGATAAGATAGTTTAGGTACTTACCTTAGTTTACAGCAGTTAACAGTTCCGTACGGAGCAAAGTCACCTTCACTTCAACCAAATCACTTTCAGCCCAGATCTTGATTTTGATTAATTAGGAAAATCAAAATCAATTACATTCCGGTAAAATTCCTTCTCACCCTTTTGTTGCACATAAATAATAAACAACTCGCTTTAAAGATTACGAGGTGTTTGTGTTATCAAACACGAATAAAAGGAGTCGATTCGGAATGCAATAATAGATTACAAACACTATCAGCGCAGTATCAAGATATAAGCGATGATTTCGCTTCCGATTCTCATCTTATAGATAACCGACTTGAACGTAGCGCTTGGATAAATTACTGAAACAAATTATTGGCACACAACAGGTTAAGATCTACTTCTTTCTTTTAATTATAATGAGACCGAAAGTCTACTTAAGTAACGCAAGCACAGTTTTCATTAGTTACATACTAATTTTATACTCACGCTCTCACATACATAAATACAAACACGTGCGCGTCCGCGCGCACACACAGTCACACACACACACACACTTATACACACTCACATATACATAAATACATACATAAAACCAATCAAACTTAACAATACGTACTAACCAGGCTCATTAACTACTCTTTTGAAAGTATTATTATGTATTGGAGGAATCCCTTACTCCCAAGATACAGGACACGTCCTAGTTTGGGAGTTGGAGACCTGATTTGAAGACATTGTAAACCTTCTCATTATGTGTATTGTTGATGTTTTGTAATGTTATTGTTTTGTTGCAATAAATTATTATTATTATTACTTTAAAAGAGTGTGATGCCCTAAGTTATTTTATTTTATACATTCACACCAATAAGCCTACCCCAAAGAGATACAAGGCTGGTGGTATGTTTATTAGGGTAACGGATAGACATACATATATATTTTAAATATATCATCACACAAACATTTGCTCCTTCCGAAACTCGAAACCAGGACTTTTGATGCGATATAAAGCTATAGTCTCTACAAAACAAAGGGAAACAGCGTACGGCATTCTATTATAAAAATAAATAAAATTAAAGATAACGAAGCTTTTTTAAAGAAAGCTGTCTAAAAATCCTTGTATAACATAGAAAATTTATCAAAAACAACTTCAGATACTTGCCAATATTTATCAAATGCTAAGTTTGAAATATCACGTGTCGTTAACTGACTTTTCCAAATATTAACTTGATCGACGACATTTTCTGCAACTTAAACAACTAAGTGAAAAATGTGTCCCCCATATACGTACTAAATATAGATCTCGAAGACTTTAATAAACGCGTTACGCGGGTCAACCGCAACTTGATTATGAATTTATGTAGGTGTTCAGTTCTTGTTTTTTTTATACAAAATAGGCATGCGCTTGACCACTATCTCGCCTGATGGTAAGCGACGATGCGATCTAGGATGTGACGCGCAGGGATTTTAGCAGTATCCGAATAGAGTGTTCTGAACACTGTTTTTCATTTATGTTTTAAAAGTTATACAAAAAAAACTGTAACACTGAATCTGTTTTTGAAAATACCGGTTCATAAGTGTTAAATCTGTTACAGTCAATAAGGTTCACATTGGCATGATTATGCGACAGCTCACTTATGATTTGGGTAGGTACTGTGTATACACATAGTTAAACGTAAAACAGTTTCTAACAGATTGGTAACAGAAAACATTATCTCTGTTACACTTTTATAAGTGTTCGACGCAAAACAGGTTCAAAACACCCAAATAAGTGATACAGGAATAATTCTGTAACAGATTCAATGTGTAACCCTTATGAAAGTGTATCCTTATAAAGGTGTTTTTGAATCCCTGGTGACGCGCTTGCCTAGAAGATACCTATTCACTCGTGACTTGAAAACCCTAAATTGTATTTGTCAGGAAACACAGATTCAGGCAGAGTTCCACTCCTTAGCGGTACTAATCACAAAATTGGAACTAAAACGCTTAGTGCGACTCTTTGGTATATCTACGTTTTAAAAAACGCAGTATGCATAGGTCCTAAGATTCATTAAGTTCCCCTATGTGTATGTTAACTTTCAGCACTGTATATCCGATTCAAGTATAAATTACGAACAATTTTCGAGTTACGCCAGCGAAATTGGTGATTGTCGACATACACAGGTGCATCATAACATTCACTAATATCGGACAGTCGCAGTGACATATTTATTACATTAGTGACGCACATTTAACACGTTAACAGTCCCCATAAACAATGATCTGACCACCCGATAAGTCCAAAGCAATTAATAGGTAACTATAGTTATTTTTAATCATTTTACCAGGAAAATAACTTTTTGTCATAATATTTTCCCATTTTCCTCGATTTTCCTATATGACCCCAATGTGGGGTCACGGACTTGTGAGTATAAAATTAATAAAAAATATCGAGGGTCGTTGGTTACAACATTGAAGATGTGTCAAGATGATTTGTTATTATTTAGAATAGTGAAGTGAATAATGTCTCGCAATCTCCTTGATGCCGATATTCAGTGAATTTTGGAAGATAGTGATGCTGATAGTGTTTTATCACGCTTGGAAAATAATAGTTTTGGAAGTGACAAAGAATACTATGAGGAAAAATTGAGGCTTGCAGTTGATCTTTTATTAATTGGACTCATAAATTCTGTTATAATTTATAATGAGTTACATCCACAAAAAAAGGAAATGTGCAGCGTACTAACAGCATATGAAGTTATTATCAAGGAGCTTCTTGGTACGTCTCCTATGGACACGACGTCTTTACGGCCTGCTCAAGCTGTTCCTTCTACCAGCTCTGCACCATCCACCAGCTCTGCTCCATCCACAAGTACAGGTTTTAGACATTACCTTATTGATTTAGCGTTATTGCCATGGAAAAAAGGAAATCGTAAAAGATGCGCTGGCTGTTGTTAAAAAAATATGTCTGAAGGAAAATCTTCAACTATAGCGGCAAAAATGATTCCCAAAGTTCATCAAAAAAAGGTTATTGCCATTCTTGTTTTCGCGCAAGAACATAAATAATTATGTACCTTTTTAATACATTTCTTTAAATAAACACGAGCATGCATAAAAAGTAAGTGTTTATTTCTCCCGTAATCCCTTACCAATTGTAGACCTAACTTTGAGATAATCTGTATTGTTTTCACGGATTTTGTATGACCAATTCTTCCTTCATGAGTCCACTAAATAACAAAAACCATACTCATAAGTCCGCTTAAAATTCATGACGAAAAATTCTAAGTGCTATGAACCCATATGGGGTCAGGGACGTATGGGTATAGACTGGTATGACCCCATATGGGGTCATAGGACTGTCAACGTGTTAACTTGGATTTACATTTGTTTCAGGTCTTGACCTCGACTGGTGCAAGACACCCGATATTGGATTACCTAAACCCGACAAAGTGCTCTTTTTTGATATGCCGTTTGAAAAAATTCAGGAAAGAGATGGATATGGGAATGAAAGGTTGGTACATATATAAAAAGTACTGCTATTTTTTATCTATCACTCAACAATAAAGTGACTGTTAATAGTGACAATAAATATTTACACCAAAACTATCACTGGTTACCGACAGACACCAATATAAAAAAAATAGTTTTTTTAGTAAGTAAATAAACCGTTTAAGTCATGAAATTATGTTTAATTTTTTTTTAACTTACAAGGTATGTTATGTTTAGCTACTATTAACCACTCACGCATACCTATCACATTATTATGTAAACCATGTAGCCTATTATTAAAGGCTCTTTTGAACTTATCTAGATTGTAGTATAGAACATAGCGTTTCTGACTCACTTCACACTTAAAACTATATTTTAATACTTACTTTATGTTTCATTCATTTTCTAAATTAGGGTTAAAGATTATTAAATGCTTTAATTGCAATAAATAATAAACAATATTCTCCAGGAGGCATGTATAGATATAATACACAAAAGCACCATTAAACATGTCCCATGTTTAAAATTGTATGCATTGTTTTCTAAATATCTTTTACTTTTCTATCTAGAAATAAAGATATAATTCTACTGTACTTGAAATTAATTAGAAAGTAATTCAAAATTGAGTTCGTAAGAGTATGTCTTTATTACTATCATGTTTTCCAGATATGAAGTGACGACTTTCCAGAAAAAAGTTGGTGAAATATTTCACAAACTGAAAGATGAGTCATGGGATGTATTGGATGCAAATAGGTAAATATTTTATATCAGCTGTGTAAATTATTGCAAGAAAATCTTCAACCGTGTTGACAAAAATAACAAAAAATTTGATAAAATAATAATTTATCAGAAAAAAATGCAATTTAATTTGTTCTTTTGACTGAATTTATGATATGCTTTTATTATTTACTCCTAGACTTCTCAGGAAAAAAAATCTTAATGACAGCAGTTATAGCAGTGTCGTTATAATATCGTCTCCCACTGCGAGATTACCTCTTAGATATTTATTTAACGAAAATCAACTTTATCTTTTAAATTTTATTTCACGTATCAATCAAATGTGTATCTAATAGACATAAACTTAAGGCTGAATTTTGTCTCATCAATACATAATTTTTGCACTTTACGTGTGTCTATATCTTTGTCTGCAATAGATTTAAAACGAAACGAAAGTAATTATTATTTTTTAATTTAGAATAGATTTTGATACTTAATTTATGTTTGAATACTGGCAAAAACCGAAAATAAAATTCAGCAGGCAATTAAAGGAATGCTTTGACGGTTCAAGATAAGAGTGGTTCTTGCAGAAGTATCAACAAACGACTTGAACGAAATGTGCCCCAACATAGACAAACAAATGACCTGCAATTTAACTTTTCTTTTATATTTTTACAAGCTTCGGTTTGAAACAAATAATTAAAAGATTTGTAACTACTATACCTTTTGTGTCATTTATTTTGTTGCCATGTCAAAAGCTTTTAGAGACGTGCCATTTGAATTAAATTAAATCGGTAATTAATTTAAGCTTGTTCATGTTTTATCGATTCTATTTATTCTTATGTATACATTTATAACCACATTCCAGTTTAGATATATCATCTGTAAAATAGCATTATAATAGCGTTTCGATTAATATTGAACAAAATTGATTCTCGAGTCGTGGGTTCAATTCTACAAAGCTTAAGTGAATGATTTCTCTAATTGACTAAATCCATTTTACTTTTGTTTTTGGATTACTTTTATTCACTTGGCTTTTGTTACGGATTCTTTTTCTTGAAAAAAAAAATACATAGAACTACATACATAACTACTATAACTATTTGATAAAAATCATGTGAACGGGGTACCCATAATAAAAAACAGGTACAGATAAGGAATGCCAATACACAGTATTTAAAATAATATCAAATTATTCATACCTACCTAAGTGATCTAATACTATCTACCCTCATAAAGGTACAATTTTTTTTACTTGCAATTTTAGGATGATTTGATTCATATTATTTAAGCATCTACGTAAAAGGAAACAATAAACATATTCAAATCATATAAGATATACATCGTTTTCTTTATGATTGTAAAATCTAATACATTTAGTATGACACTACGGTTATCCATTTATTATAAATGCCTGATAAGAATGTTTGAGTGATTCCAAACACTACTAGCAATTTCTCAGTGCTTTGAGCATTTCTCAGTGAAACCTGAGCAATGTCCATTCTGAGCAGATATATAAAGATATATTTGATCAAAAGACCATTATTAATTTCTTTTTAGACCCGAAGAAGCTATTGAAGATGAGGTGATTGAAAAAGTACTGGACCTTTTGAGCGACGTTGGAAACAAACCTTTGGGTAAAGTGTGGTTGTGAAGATCATATTATAATAATAATCTAGATATGCTGCGTTTCTCAAAGCATGTAACTTTAGACAAGTAATCTTCAAGAATAGCTCATTAGTTTAATCATGTGGGTAAAGTTGTACACTTTTCAGACAAAGAATGAGGATAATAATTGTGCAGATTTTCATAGTTAATATATATTACTATTTACCCTTCGGGTACAGTATTTACCAACTGTTGGCACATAATAAAAAATGTACCTGTCGCTTCTAACTCGCCAACGTTGGAATGTAACGGCCACCTCTGGCCCATTAGGAATCTCACTCCGTCGAATCCCACTTGTGTTATGGGTAAACTTTTATTGTTTAAATATTTTTTAATACACATTTTATAATAATAAAAGTAATTCTTTTGCTCGAAAAACCTATGTAGTAAAAAATGCTTTAAGATTGTACAAGATTCCACATTAAGATGAGAATGCACACCAGAATTGGGACGCATATATGCATTAGTTTTAGATTTTGTCTTACAACCCAACCAACATTGGTTTTACTTTAAAAAAAATGGTTGATCTGTCAATTTCACTGAATTATGAGACATTACGTTTTCTCCATACCTACTTTTATTATACAAGTGTAGTTATTATTTTATAGTTACAAGTAATATTTTATTAACAAATTTAGAGTAATTACGTTATTATTATCGGATTAAAATTCAATTAAGTTCAAACCCAGTGCGTTTAAAACCCCGTGAGTAGATTGCCGATCTCTAGTGTCATCTATAGTGTCAACCTCGGATAAGAATCATATAACATTGAATGAAAGTTAGGATATAATACTTATTACTATTTAAAAAAATATGCAACATTTTATTGGTTTTGCGGGCGATTCAAAATAAGTGGTCTGTATTGCGGTATGAGAAAGTTATGTCGACATCTTAACAATTATCAGAGGAAGATGATGGGGGCACCATATCTTGACCGCCACGTGGTGGGAGATTCTGGAGGCTGCCGGAGACGTTCCTGGGCTTTGCTATTCCTTATTGTTACGCACATGAATACACCGGTCACATAAAACTATAGTTTGTTGTAGGGGTTTGTGGATAGGCTAGTAGCCTATCCACAAACCCCAATGGTTTTATTTTAAAATTGTGAAATTCGGTGTTCGCGCGCGAACGGCCATCAGTAGTCTTTTTTTCTTTGCCCCGCATATTGGCCACATTGCGATATGATTTGCCACCAATAGATGGCGCGGTCATCACGCCATCTTTAATGATAAAATTCATTATTTTTTGTATTATGACACACTATTTAGAGGTAATTATCCAATTAGAGGTGCAGAAGTAGTATAGGGTTGACTTTTCTCGAATATTATCATCTCGAATTTTATCCTATGAACCATACCATTCTTGTCAAAGTAATTACCATCCGTCCCCGTCCCGTCCTGTGGTCAGAATAGATTTGTGGACTATTTGTTTTTTCATTCTACTTCTTCCTAGATTCATCATTTGTTTAGGACCTAATGAAGCGTTAATTCAAAGATCTTGTTGGTACAGAATCCCAAATGCAATGTAATGTCCATTCTACATCTCATATAGACGGCGAAGTGCCAATACCTTATAACTGATATTTTTCGAGAAATTCACCTTTTTATCGTTTTGATTTAAAAGGCGTGATTCGCATGTTTTAGTGAAATCTCCGTAGCATATTTTTTTAGTTGCGGTTGCATACAATTTAAAAATAAATAAATAGATATAGAAACGAAATTTATCAAGAAATTAAACGGTTTTTTTTCAGTTTCTGTCAAATATTGAATTTAACAGTTGTTATTGGCACTTCTACGTCGATATACATTTGATTTTTCAACGCGGTGTGACCCTTTTCAGTTGCCCTAAATGTTATTAAACGTACGTATTATACACGCTTGTAACTCATGTGTAGTAAGCACAACGATAAGCAAATGTGTACGCCGACCGATTTAATTTAGTCGATCGGTAAGATTAGGCACTTGTTTATGTAACCCAGTGAATATTTATTAAAATTAAAAATAATAAAAAGCTAACTGCTGTACTATTTGAGCCATACTAATAAATTAGTGTTAATAAGTTTATTTTAATTTTCAATATCTTATACCATTAAAAACCTTTTTTTAATTTTCCGTGAGACACCAGCTCTTTACATGCATATTACTACTGTTTGTCGGAACTGTTAAATGGAGAGTACTATTGATGTAATTATTGAATAATTAAATGATAAGGATAATATATTGTGAAGATAAATAAATGTTTTTTCCTATATTAAAACTTTATGGTTTTATTTACCTGAACATAAATGCTAGTAATTTTGTTATTCGTCTTAGTTTTGACCTCACTACTGGTTTACTACAATGCAGAAATATATGAAATGTGTTCAATATGTGCATGTTATATGCATAGCAAAAATTATTTACCTTGCCATCTTCTTTTAAACAACTTTATTTTAATTTATAAATAAAGGGTTGCCACCTGCTACTGCGTGATTTAAGGGTTACCAACGTCAAAAAATTTTTTGGATTTTAAGGGATACAAAATAGCACTTAAGATTTTTTTTTTAATTTATATTATCAATCGAAACGATTTAAAGAAATCCCCATTTTGCTCAACCAATTGCTAAAAATACAGGAAATTTGGTTACCCCATATTCAATTAGCTAATAAGAGGTTTCTTAAAACTTGTAACCTAAAAATGCGGGGTAAACCGTTAAATACAGGGCATCTGGCCAACTATTAATTGTCCGAAAACCCGACAAAAACTTTTCGTTTGACAAGATGTACAACATCAAGAATGGCTGCCTCCTAATGCTCCTTTTTGAAATGAGATTTATATGGATAGCTTCGTAATTAAAGGCGGAACACGCCGTGAACATAATGACAGAATCAAACTCAAATAGAATCCTTTATATCAGGTCAGTAGAACTTCATTAATATTAATTTTGGTACCTTTTAAAGCAAACACGATGTTTCTACATTCAAAGTAAATCAGCACGTCGAAATACTTCTAATCCCGCCATTTTAAAGTGAAATTAGCGGGGAATTTTGAAACGCTGCTCTCACAATACATAATTGGTACAACATAAATAGAACTGCATTTATATTATCTATATATACGACTTCTACGTTATAAAACTATTGATACCAAAGTTTTTACATATATGCATAATTTGCATTCTCTGTCAGTCTCCAAATCGTCAAAAAAATTACGTATAGAAGTTTGGTACTAGACGAGTATAAGAAGTTAATGCAACTCAGATTTCTCAAGTTATTCTTAACAAAAAAAAACCCTAAAGCGCATTAGCCCTCAAATGTTAATATGATATGATTGTCATTTTGATATTTTTTTTCCATTAAAAAATATTATGACACGGTTATGTGTGTGTCAGCTTAAATAAGATAGAAATAAAACAATTCAATTACTGTCATATGTATTTATTTTTTCAAAATCTTTTGCAATAACAACTTTGCGCCTTCAGATGTTTGCTGTTTCAATACATCTATATGAGGCTTTATTTTCTTTATGATCTTGCTGACGGCATTATTTTTATTATTTTCAATTAATTTCAAAATGAAAAAGCATCCCCTGTTTGTAGGCAGCCATTTTTCAACCTGAGGAAAAATTTAAATGTCAATAAATATATAACATCAAAGTATTATTTTAAATTTAATTAAATAAATAACTTACTGTTTCATCATCTAAATGTTCAGAAACTGCTTCGCCCAAAGTGTATTCGGTCTCATCCTTATCCAGTGCAGAGAGCTTTTTGAGACACATGTGTATACCTGCATCTTCCACAGCAAGTATTTCTTTGCCATTAATGTTCACTTTCCAATCTGGCTTGCATATTACTTTCGCTAGCGCATCCAAGATTTCTTTGGAAGTACCTTGAATAATTATAAAAATAAACGTAAAAATAATGGTTCTAGGGTTCTAGTAAGTTTCTACGACACTAATATCTATTCAAAACCAAAGCTAGTTGATATAACTACAGAATTAAAATATTACAGAATAAAGTTATCCGTATTAACAATTTCACTGTCTTAAAGCTGATTTATTAATCTAACAGAGTACAATTAGAAAGACTACTCGTTACTTATATAATATTTACCTATAGACAAAACTGCTACAGTTAACAACATAATGTTTTTTCCACTAAGCCAAAAGTCGGGATTATCTTGGATGTCATTCTTTATAGCTGGTAGTATTGCCTCACGTAGTTCTGCGATACGAATTTCGGCATCTTTTTTTGAAGTTCCACTGCGAGCGCCCTCTTCGAGGAACTTGATAAGTGTAGGGTGGAATGTAGCTGTGTCCTTTGGTTTTACAAGCCAATGTATCGTCTGAAATGTTGGAGATAGTTGTCAATATCGACTACGTAAAACGGAGTGACAAAAAATATAAACTAACAAAATAAGTGCCGGTTTCCTACTGATCAGCATCGTTTTATTGCGGTAATCGGTATCGGGAAATTACCTTGACACATATTTAATGATCATCAAAAAAAACAGAAATTGATCGTCAAAAAAATACAATTGGCAATCTAACCCAATCTTTTGGTCACAAATTGTATTTTTAGGTGATCATGTATTATTTTTTTGAGGATAATTTAAATATTTCTCAATTACCTTTACACACTTTAATACTTGCATATAATTTTTACGTAACTGGCTGCTTGCGATTTATTTTCTACTGAATCGAAAATAAAGCGATAAAATATAGTTGCATATGTATTTAGTAAATAGATAAATTTTTTCTGACAATCTTAATTTAAAACAGAAATTGGGCGTTAATTTAGTAAGGAGTGTCTTTATTATTTCCTTGTTCAAACTCAATTTGATACGAAAATGATTACTATTGCTTTTAAGTAGAATCACAGTGCCATCTAGTAGAGTAAAAGTTAAACTAATTTGCGTCATCTATAGGTTGCGTTTTGAACCACTGAGCATTTATAATATAACCTTAGGCTTGTCTACTCTCATATATTGCATTGAAGGAGGCACAGATTTTTATCTACTTAATGCCAGTGTGTTAAGGGTGTTTTTATAGGGTGTGTTGTCGAACATAGGACCATTGTATATTAAGACATACATATATGCCTACTTTCTTATTGCATCAATAATTATCTAGTAGGAGTACCCCAAAACACCAAAAAGGATAAAATAAAATGAATAAACTTAATAACAAATAATCATTAACAGCCTATATTATAGAAGTTTTGTTTACTATAAAAATGCAGTTTAGCTGTAAAACTGAACCCATTCTTTAGTATGGGACACTTGGTTATTTTATGTATAGGTAACAGCTGACATACTGACGTACTATTGCCAAATATTCTTTAAATATTTAGAACTCTATGTGCTGGCTTGTAATCCTTGAATTGGTTGCAGACATTAAACAATTTTGTAAAGGTTAAAGTACCATAATCGCTCATAAAATATTCAAATAACTTACCATGATACCCCAATGGTCTGCTACGATATCTTTCAAATTTGTTGCCATTGTTGATACAATGACCTTTTTCACAAGAACTGTGTCATCCACAGAGTCGAATATAGTTAACAATAAACGATATCCTGTTTTGTGTTTACTTAGTGGTACGACATGTTCCTTTACCACTTTGAGTACAGTCTGTGAACGTGAACATTAGGTAAGATGATAATTTATTACAAATTAGTTATCAGTTACTTAGATTGAAAATAAATGCATCCAGTAACTAACAGTAAAAGTAAATTATAATATGAAGAGAAGCTCCATGGCAGTGGTTAACATGTTCCGTCAATGATGCGAAAGTTAAGCAACAAAGAAATAATCATCTCAAGCTCCTTTGTGCTATGGTAGCTATGTCTGGATCTTGTTGTTAACATCCACCAAAATCCCCACTTGCCCCTCCAATGTTTCTTCCTACTTCTTTATCTTTAGCTTACAGGAAGTGCGTAGGCTTCAGCAAGAGACATAAATGTGCTAATTATGATGGTAATATTTACATGCCATAACAAAATACACCAACCCATAATATTAGACAATTCTGAATACCTTCTTATCCTTATTAGTTCCTTGCCAAACACATAAACTGGCAGCATTAACACCGGGCAATGAATTGCTTAGTGGAACAATAAGAGAGCTAAGTGTAGCGATTAGCTCTACTCTATCGTCTGCACTGCATTCACGGATATAATCATATAATACCGAATGAAGTAATCTGTAAATGTATTATGTATAATTATAAAACGCAATTTGTACGATTTAAAGATAGAACAAGTATTAATTCAAAAGACAACAGTAGTATTACTCAAATAAACAATAGAATAGCAAGATACTGCTCAAGTTCTCTACTCAGTATCAACATATACTTACTCACTATCATGTAAATTTTTGTCTAATATGCGTTGAATGTTAGCTTTACATGACTGCAGTATAGCAGATTTCATTTCTGGACTGTCTTTGTAACTATCACTGAGTGTTCTGATTTTGTCATCCTTACTCTGAAAATAGTACAGTAATAAATCAATTTCAATATTTTTTAAATAAACACACACATGAGTCAAAGTAGTATATAATGTAAGCTAATCAGGGTTGCAAATTATCAAGATAATTATTTTCTCTGACAATTATCAGACAATTATCCGATAATTATCCAACTATTAAAACAAATATCATGAAAAAAAATTAAAGATTTTTTCTATTTTTAGACTACTTTTACCTGAGAGTCTGAGACTAAGAGTTGTAATTTTTGACTGACTCATATTATTAAAAACTACTCATCCAGTAATTGCTGGTTTTCTGCGCCTGTACAACAATGGACTATTATTTTGTTTTGTACAATAACAGTTACTTGTTATTATCAACGATAATTATCCAGTGCAACCCTGAAGCTAATCCTTCATAAATTCTTTTGCTTATTTACATAGTGGAAATATAAATAAAACAAATTCTGAACTTGCAAGACTTTCTGTTTTGATAAAAATACAATCTGAAATATATGGTACTGTTTCATCTTTCAGCAAATTGTTCAAAGCTGTAACTGTAAAAGCAGAACTAGACATGATAACATATTGTTAGACCAAAGAAACGTATTCTGAGTTTTAAATAATAGTATAAATTATTAAAAGGTATTTATTTACTTCTACAACTTACGTTTTTGTAAATATCACCATAAAATTCTTGTTGCATATATAATTTTTCTTTATTATTTGCAAATTCCCCATATGCATAATCTAAAACAGGAGCACTTATTGTGTGCGCTGCTAGGGATACTATATGGCCAAAGAATTTCTTTATGACTTCATGACGAATAAAATCTGTTCCATATTTCAAGATGCGCTTCACCGAATGATGAGCATACTTAGACTGCACCATAGGTACCATTAAATCTAGAAGCTCTTCAGTTATTTCATTTTTTATATCTTCTGGACTGTATTTAAGTAGTACCTGGATAACCCGACTCAAGTCATGTGACAAGGCAATCGATTTATACTGTCCTTTAAGCAAACCATGTAATTCTTTACATGAGCTCAATCTGAATTCCTGCTTCACAATTTTTCTGTAATACATAATTCTTAATACAATAAATAAGATTATGAATAATACAAATTATTTATATGTAGTATAGTTTTATAAAATTGTTTTGACACCATACACATAATAATACTATGGTAATTTGAATTAATAATTCCAGTTAGTTTGAATGAAAGTATAAAAATACTTTGTAAATTAATCTTTATTCCATATAATAGTGTTATAATAAAATTACTGAGCCATTTTTATTAGCACAAATTTTTTTTGTTAGATTTACAAAATCCAAACCAAAGCTTATTACTGAAATTGTATTTAAGTAAGCATATACAAGTTGCTTACAAAAAATCAGAAGAAGCTTATTCTGAAAGGTCAGACCATAGTACAATGTATAAAATTAAAATTTGGAAAAAATGGTTACTTATAAAAAAAAAACATAAATAAAGCTTACATCATTATAAGCATATACAAAAATACAGCATTGACCTATTATAAAGTATTGTTGAATAACTTTAACTATACTAGTTTTATCTGTTACTATGATTAGGTTACTAAAACAGCTGGAAATTTGTTTACATTAAGTGATAGAAATAAACGGACATTAATTGCTCCTGAGGGAGATATTTCAGGAGCAATAGACAGTAACAGTTACAGAAACATTGTGAATATCACCTCCATTAGTTGACATAAAAAGATTTCTGCATATATGCATGTTACCATTATAGTACTAACAAAATTCAGCTATTAAAGCACATACCACACTTGCCAGTTTTTCAATGACATCTATACTTTACCTTTGTATTTGAGCTGCAAGGAGTTTAGCTTTGTGGGATACTTCAAACACTTCAGCTGTAGACTTTGATTTGCGCCTTATAATCCTTAATTGTTTCTTTTCCTTTTTCATTTCAGACCATTTTGGTTTTTCACCATTACCATTTTCTTTGAAATTTTTTTCTTTCCCATAATTAGGTTTACCTGCACCACTGCCACCTTTTTTGAAGTGAGTGGAATCTTTGCCTTTCCCTTTTTTGAAATCTTTATTAAATGGCTTTTTAGGGAGATGCTCTTTGTTACTAGAATCATTTTCTGGTTTTACTTTTTTTAGTTTTTTACTAGCTGGCGGTAAGTCATCATTAGCATCATTCTTTCTCTTAACTTTCTGCATATTTACCTAAAAATTAAGATATAAATGTTAGGCTTAGTTGTTCAAATTGGGAGCTACCTATTTTACACATAACTTTGGTAGGTATGTTTTTAGCATAAGCTTTGTACTGTTCAGTTTAGAATATTATGTGTTTACTCACTTATGAAGAATTGCGTTACATTAGTTGGTCATGAAATTAGTTTTAAATTATATCATATCCTACCACGTGCTAATGATAGAAGTGCTGTTATTTATTCTGTGAGTGTGATTAACTAATCTCTGATACTGCCAGAGTAGGAACATTGCTATTCTTTGTTTAGTTTTTCCATAAGGGAAAGCAAAGGGTTTAAAACCCATACAGCCTTCATCTATTTCTAAATCCATTCAGTTGATGGAAACTAATAATGAGAGCTAATTTATGAATGAAAGTAGATGATGAATGGATAATAATATATAATAATAAATTTTATAGGTTTTAGTTCAGGGTATTATATTAGGTATGGTGCTACCATTATTTCATTATTCACCTTTTGCATTTCCTTATGGGAAAAGTTAACGAATAAAATTAACTTTGTGGCTGGAGCGGGAAGCGTTTCTTTGGTGATATTGTTTTTCTTGTTAAAATTTGTGTTGTGGTACACATAAGTGCGTATTATTGGTGGATTTTTAAGCATAAACACAGGTTAATGAACATGTTCGCAAGTGAAATGAAACAGCAGAAATTGTCTCTTCCTGCTCTCTCAAGAAGTCCACGGGGAGGTTTACGTAAAACCCCACCTTTACTGACACCTAGGGAAAGAGAAATTTCACTGTTTATTCATCATTCATTGATCATCTTTCATTCATAGATCGGCTCTCATCATTTAATGACGAAAACATTGAAGACTAAGCTGTATGGGCCTTTGTACCCTTTGTCTGCCCTTATGGGGAAACTTAACAAACAATGAAAAGAACGAAAAAATACGTCATTTTTGTAAGGCAAGATTCCCTGTGTATGAAAAATAATAACATGTTGAGATTTTGTGGGACGATTTTATAAATAAATATCATTTTGTTTGATTGATATAGAAGTAAATATGGTAGATATTAATAAATATCTCGAGACACAACTTGCGCTTGCAAAGCAAAAAACTGTCAAGAGTGTGAAAAATATTTCTGTAACTGAGAAAAGTAAATGTGTAGCCGAATTAATATCAAAGAAAGAAGAAAAACAGTTTTCTAAAAATGGTTGTAAAACTTTAAGTAAGAGTTATAACAGGTCGCTTTCAGAAAAATGTACCACATCTGATAGTAGAGAATCTGATGAAGAGAGTGATTATTTACCATCTCATGATGAAGACGAGGAACCAAAACTCCATCTTCGGACACCGGTAGACCGTTCCAAAAACAACCTAAAGAAAATAATTGATGATGGTGATAAAGCTCTTTATGATGAAAGAATAAAAAATTGGAAGAAAAATTTGTCAGATGCTCTTGAAAGGATGCCTATTGTTGGACCTCATTCCGCTGATATCAATTATATTTTGGACGGAAATAATGACGTTGAAAAAAAACATGAATTGCAGAATGGCCTTTGTATACCAAACTATATTTGGAAACAATTGTATAAATATCAAAAGACAGGAGTTACGTGGTTGTGGGAACTGCACCAAGTTGAATCTGGAGGCTTACTTGGAGATGAAATGGGATTAGGGAAAACAGTACAAGTGATTGCATTTCTTGCTGGTCTATTTAATACAGATGCTGGATCTTGGGGTGGGCTTGGCCCTTCTATTATTGTTGCTCCGGCAACTGTAATATATCAGTGGGTTTCTCATTTTCATTATTGGTATCCCAGCTTGAGAGTTGCTGTTTTACATAATTCTGGATCTCATATTGGCAACCACAATAAACTTATTCGTGATCTGCATGAATCTCATGGTATTTTGCTTATAACATATGCTGGTGTAGTTAAGTATTCAAAAGATTTATTATCTCGTAAGTGGCATTATATAATACTAGATGAAGGTCATAAAATTAGAAATCCTGATACTCAAGTCAGCAAACATGTCAAAAAATTTCAAACTCCACACAAATTATTAATTACTGGTTCACCAATGCAAAATAGTCTTCAAGAACTTTGGTCTCTATTTGATTTTATGAGACCAGGTCTGCTTGGTACTTATAATGCATTTATGGAGTATTTTGCACATCCCATAACTCAGGGAGGCTATGCAAATGCAACAGAATTTCAAGAAGCAACAGCATTAGAAATAGCTATAGCTTTGAAAAATATTATAACACCTTATATGTTAAGAAGGACCAAAGCAGAAGTCCAAGAACATATCAAATTACCTGAAAAGAATGAACAAGTGCTTTTTTGTGCATTGACACAGGAACAGCGAGATTTGTACATGGGATACCTCATGGGAAGCACAGTGAGGAGTATTCTTGATAAAGAAAGTAGATTTGGAGATCCATTAAGAGCTAGAGTTCTAGTGGCCCTTTCTACTTTAAGAAAAATATGTAACCACCCTGATTTATACTTATATGAAATTCAAGAAGATGATACTCAGGAATTAGATGACAAATTTGGTTATTACAAGAGATGTGGTAAAATGACTGTAGTTAATTCACTTTTAAAAATATGGCAAAAGCAAGGACATAGAGCATTAATTTTTTCTCAATCCAGAGTGATGTTATGCCTATTAGAACAATATCTTCAAAGTCAAGACTTCAAATATTTAAAAATGGATGGTGGAGTGACTATTAGCCAGAGGCAGAACATGATTAAAACTTTTAATGAAAATATGGAGTATTTAGTGTTCCTTTCAACAACTAGGGTTGGTGGTTTAGGTGTCAATTTAACAGGAGCTGATAGAGTCATAATATATGATCCAGATTGGAATCCAGCAACAGACAACCAAGCTAAAGAAAGAGCTTGGAGAATAGGGCAGCAAAGAAATGTGACTGTTTATAGATTAATATCAGCAGGTACAATTGAAGAAAAGATTTATCAAAGACAAATCTTTAAACATTTTCTGAGTAATAAAATTCTTATAGACCCTAACCAAAAGAATGTGCTCACAACAAGTACTTTACAAGGCTTGTTCACCTTAGATGAACCTAATCCAGAAGGAGACACAGAAACATCATCACTTTTTAAAGATTCTAAGGTATATGCCAATAATAGCAAAGAAAGAGGTCATAATGGTGTTTCAAATACAGGAGTGTCATTTTCTAAAAGGAAAATTGAAGCAATGAGGAAAATGGCAAAAGAAATAAGTAAAAAAATTACTAAGAAAAAGGAAGAGAACTCATCTATTCAAGAAGATCCACGGTCAAGTTATAAGAAAAAGCGAGAGATGCTGTTAAATCCTCCCAAAGTTGAAGAACCTGAGATAAATAAGGTTGATGATATAATTACTAATGCCACATTTGAAAATGTAATGTCAGAATTAGATATAATTAATAGGCACGCAAAGGAAAATTATGAAAAAAAATTGATTGAAGATGTTTTAAATAAAGCAAATGAAAGTAATGTAAATTGCAAGACAGATAATGATAACACTGAATCGATGACTGATGAAGGTAGAAACAATACGAAACCTGCAAATGAGTTGATACATCCAGCACAGTTTCCATTAGAATTAGAGAGTAACAATTCTGGAATAGTTGAAAAAAAAGTCCTAAAGAAAAACAAGAAAAGAAAACATTCTCCTGAACCTGAAATAGAAAATGTATTAGCTGTAAAAAGAATTAAGAAAAAGCAAAGTAAAAGAGATAAAAAGGAAAAAGGTAATGATGATGATTATGTTTTGAACAAACTCTTTGCAAAGGCATCTGTAAAGACCGCCTTACAACATGACACCGTTGTAGGATTATCAGAAAAAGAAAAGAGACATAGAATGAAAGAAGAAGCTACAAGAAAAGCTAAAAATGCAATGAGGGCGATAAAATTTTCTTATAAAAAATAGTTTAAGCATTCCAGAAAAAATATGATATTGAAGTACCTATTTTTATAACATAATTTTATGAAAAGGAATAAAATCGATTACAAAATTTGATCATATTTGTCATTTTTACTACTATTATTACCTATTTATTACTTCCAGTTAATCGTCGCTGTCTACAATTGCTAGCTAGATAAAAAAAACCTAAGTTTAATACTTAATTAAGTAACAAACATTAGTGTCCGACTGAAGTTTCGGTTTTGGTAAGTTTTGACTAAAAAATCTTGTTACGTATAAAAATCACTCTGGCGAATTTGTACTTCTTGGCTTCGTTATTTAAATAAATAAATAAATCCTTGCAAAAGGAATGGGCACACTAGCAGTGAACCAATTTTACTATTACTACAATTATTTTATGTAGGCTTATACTCAGAATGTTGTAAAATAATATAAAACAACGTTAGGCTCAAAGGGTAAATAGTCGATTTTGGAGTTTTGAGGATTCTAAGTTATTTTTAAAGGGCTCTCTAAAATTTTCTAGGTAAAGAATTTTTATTAAGTATGATGTTCGGTTTGTTTATGGAAGGTATATTCGTTGCGCCAGTATTAAATTTAAATCTGCTGCGTTTTTTATTTGTATAATTTTGTAATTTTTATTAGTTTGGTTGGCCTCACCTCCAATTATTCCATTTCCCTTTCGCACATAGCTTGTCTCGCATATGGAAGAGCAAGACGACCCCGCCACCTATTGGTGGCAAATCATACCGCAATGTGGCCAACAAGAGGGTAAAAAGAAAAAACCTTTTTGTTAAGAACAAAAATCACGTTTGTTGTATTGGATCCCCCTTTAAAAAAATATTGTATTTTTTATTATATTATTTCTTCTTAGAGTAAAAATACAACGGAGTATTTTGTGAATATTCCAAGAGCCTACCTGTTGCCATTGCATGCCTACGAGCAAAAAAGGCAAAAAAATCACGTTTGTTGTATGGGAGCCCCCCCTTGATTATTTTTTATTTTTTTAATTAGTGTTTGTTGTTAAAGCGGCAACAGAAATACATAATTTTTGAAAATTTCAACTGTCTAGCTATCGCGGTTCTTGAGATACAGCCTGGTGACAGATAAACGGACGGACAGACAGCAAGTCTTAGTCGGTCCCGTTTTTACACTTTGGGTACGGAACCCTAAAAAAGACTGATGGTCGCTCGCGCGCGTACACCGACGTGCGTGAATTCTGCAATATTAAATTGAACTAGTGGCCTATCCGCAAACCCCTACAAGAAATTAGTTTTATGTAACGTTGACCTCGTGTGCGTAACAACAAGGAGCAGCAAATCCTGGGGACGTCCCCGGCAGCTTCCAGTAACTCACACCTCGTGGCGGTCAGGGTATCGTGCCCCCTTCATCTTCCTCTCATATTTGTTGTCGACATTAATTTTCTTATACCGTAATACAGTCCACTAATTTTGAATCGCCCGCACAACCAAATATTATATATTCACATTAATTACTAATCATAAATAAAAGCGAGTACATATCTTATTATTCGCTGTCCCTGTAACCAATGATCTCTTGTAAATTAATTTATAACTCTAAATCTACGAAAATATCGCATAACATGCTTGGAGAAACTCGTGGAGTCTTAATGACGCTTCACCTCTGAACTTCCGCTAAAATTTTTGAGTACCTACAGTAAAAGAAATGTCGGTTGCTAATATACCTACACGTAGTGATTCCTTGCTCAGTGATACCTACTTTGATTAGATAGCATTTTCTTCACTATCGATTGTTTGGTGACCTTTACTCTACCCAGAAAATATTGTATTGAAAGGCTTGAAATGTCTTTGGCACAACAAGATTAAAATAAATGTGGAACTTCCTATTTAGTTTATTAATGTGATAGGCTGGTGTATATGGATTGTTGTGGCGTTTATTTATTTTTTGTTTGTTTTTGATAATTCTGTTTTTTGTATAGGTATGTGATGGAAAATAAATTTTTCGTTTTCATTTTAATAATTTATTACCTACAAGATACTGAATGGAACTTTACACATTTGTCTGACTGTTATAAGCTATAAAATAACGTTTAACTTTCCATGTAAGTTTTTTGAGAACTTCTTTTAAATGTGAGGACCTATTAAACGATATTTATTTTAATTAATTTGAAATCGGTGGATTACTTTTATTTGAAACAAATTAAAAGTGAAAACAATTGTAAAAATGAGTTAACCGTTCCAAAGGTCCAGCGAACACGCGAAAAAATCATCATCATCAAAAATCGAATGAAAAATTTTACCAATAAAACAAAAACTATGTGGAAATAAATAAAATTGCTGACAACGCCTCTGAATTAGGAAGCGCTTGTAACATTTTAAGCTTATCGATAGGCAATAGGTAAGGTGTCTAGTGCAAATCTGGCTTACATTTAATCCTAGATTGCTCTTATGTGTGACTAGTTGATTATTAAGAGTATATATGTGAAACATGAAAAATAAACGCAGTTTTGGAATCGACAAGGGCAATCAAACTGATTCAATCTTAAGTGCCGAAAATCAACTTGGCTTTAGGAAAAATGGGTCGACTACTCTGCAAGTCTACAGTTGTATCCAAAAAAAACGAGTATATAAACAAAAAAATGTAGACGGTAGGTATATTACTTGATGTTAGTAAAGCATAAGGCTGTTTTCTTTTTTTATATACATCAATGATTTGCCTAAGGTAATGTATGATTACTACGTTATATAATATATTGATACTATTTCCGTACAGGGTCCATCACACAAATAATTTCTTATTCCCAGTGCTGTAAAAACCATAATTTAGATATAAAAACTATGTAATTGCAATTTAAATCACATCATAAGATCCCGAACGATATATATAGAGAAAGAAAAGTCATTTATTCGGCTAACAATACAGTAATATAAAAAAAAAATAAACCAAATATACATTTGTGATCGAAATGGACTCTGACTTCAGCTTTTGTCACAATGATGTGACGCTGATTTCAGGTGGAGCTAGAGAATAGAGGTACTAGCCAAATAGATTTCACTCTTAACTTAACAACGATTGTATGCGTAGAGAGTTTCTCATCGCTTGGCTTAGCTTAGATAAAGAAGATGTACTAGCATTTCTATAGGCCACACTTTGGGAAAATTAATAGTATACAAATAGTAGCCCAACATTCGCCTCGCTTAGACAGCTTAATATGTAACCAGCCATTTCAGTACACTTGCCTCTTACTTGATTTAATATGTATAGATATTTTGAATTGATGAAGTGGCGAAATTAAATGTTGTGAACACGGTGTAGTGTGTAATTGGCGATTCCCGCCTGAGAATTCACTTGTGAGCCGAATGATTAACCCTATTTTTAAGCCATATTAATTGACTCCTTGCTCGTAACTAAACTATTACCTAGTTTCTGAACGTTAAGCAAAATGTCATTGTCATTTATTTTTATTCTGTGAAGTGTGAAACTGTCAGTGGGGCTACCTACATACTTGAATGGTTATTTTATACTCTTACAAAATCAAATATAAAATAAAGTTAGTCCCGACATATTGGTTATTAAATAGCGGTCCTTATATGTATCGAAATGATACTGTCCGAAAAGATAGAGAAATTGTAGAACTTGAATTTCATTCAAGCTACTGATTGAATCAGGGACATCGAGGGATCGTTGGATAAATTTTAGCTTGAAAGTTTTCTTCGCTATGTCTGGAAGAAGAAAAGCACCTCCCCCAGGTTTCAGTTTCAATAAAGCTCCAGAACAACCCGTGTAAGTCCCTAATTAGTGCATAAATGATAGCTTGCAATCCACTATAGAATTGATTACACTTTGTGAACACATTCAATATGAAAACTTCAGACGAATTAATGCATTTTTTTAATATTACCTGTTAAAATTTTACCTAATAAAAATAATAAAAAAAGAATAACTTGAAAGCTTAGTGGGTATTGTGTGCTTTTTTTGATTGATATGTTGAAATAAAATACTTTTTTAAAGGACACCACCACGAAATTTGGATAAGCAAACTACTATAACAGTTGATGACAAGACTTTTACTGTGCATGCTGATGATCTTGTGAAGATATGTGACCTTGGACGAGGAGCTTATGGAGTTGTTGAAAAGATGCACCATAAACCCAGTGATACCATAATGGCAGTCAAGGTTAACCCACCAATTTTCAATGTCTAAAACAATTTACAGTATGTGTTTAAAAGTAGTTGCAGATATTTTAAACTTAGTTCTAATAATTTTCCTTGGTTTTATTAGTTGTACAAATATTGCTACTCCTTTTTCAGAGAATAACTTTCAATAATCAATCACAGGAGCTGAAAAGACTATTGATGGATTTGGATGTATCTATGAGAGCAAGTGCCTGTCCGTACACTGTTCATTTCTATGGTGCTATGTTCAGAGAGGGGGATGTATGGATTTGCATGGAAGTTATGGATATGAGCCTTGACAAGTTTTACACAAAGGTCTACAAAAACAACCGAACCATACCTGAAGACATACTAGGCAAAATTGCATTTTCAGTTGTAAGCGCATTGCACTATTTGCATTCTAAATTGAAAGTGATTCACAGAGATGTGAAACCATCAAATATACTGATCAATAGAAAAGGAGAAGTGAAAATGTGTGACTTTGGTATATCCGGTTATCTTGTTGACTCTGTGGCGAAAACAATAGATGCTGGTTGCAAACCTTACATGGCACCAGAGAGGATTGATCCTGCTGGCAATCCTGGGCAGTATGATATCCGCAGTGATGTGTGGTCACTGGGTATATCAATGATTGAGCTTGCTACTGGAAAATTCCCCTATAATTCTTGGGGGACACCATTTGAACAGTTGAAGCAGGTGGTGAAAGATGATCCTCCGAGGTTACCAAGTGGACAGTTCTCAGCTGAGTTTGAAGATATGATAGTTAAATGTTTGCAGAAAGATTATAAGCAGAGGCCTAATTATGATGCACTGTTATCACAGCCATTTTGTCAGGAGCATAGCCAAAAGGAGACAGACGTTGCTTCCTTTGTACAAGAAATACTAGATTTGCCAGATGAATCCTAGTAGTAGGGAACCATATTATATTTTTAAGTACCATTAAGTACAAGTGTTTAGTGATTACTAACAGTAATGTAGATTGTTATCGGAGAGAATTATGTTAAAATTGTTATTAACAAATAATTAATTTATGTATGTATAACAGGTACATCATTGGGTTCAGGTAATGCTGCCAGATGCCTTCATTTATTATTTGATCATTGACTCTGAAAATGGCCTTGTCTCTATACAAGTTTATAGTGTCTATTTTGCCAAGTCATATGTTCTAGTATGTATGTATAAATTCTAGTATAGGATTATGTTATTAATTGCAAGTATATATGCAATTTTTGTGTGCAGTCATCTTTGACTAAAGTCTTCTAATGATGAATGTCCAAAACGAAAACTCTCCAGAAATTTTAAGAAAATAAAAATTTGATGACTAATTTTAGTTCAACAAAGAATGAATTGGTACTATCAACTATAACAACTGTCTGTACATCTATAATATACATCACAAATTAATTAGCCTTAATAAAAATAACTTGTTTTCAATTAGTTTTTCTTTTCATGACCCATAATCGACAACTAATTGCCCAACATTCTAATATTTAATAGAACACAAATTTGTTTTTTGTGTTTGTCTGTACGCTCTTTTCCCATTGTATATGCGTTACCATAGCAACGCGTTACCGGGTCAGCTAGAAGATAACAAATGAAACAGGCTTTTATTTTATGTAACATTTATTGAAAATATTATTTTACATTTGTAAAGTCATAATAAATAAAGTAATTACAAAATAGTGTTGCATGCATTATCATAACAGATATTCTTAAAATGAAATCTCACAGTTGCTGTGGCCTCGATTTGCTTAATTTAAAAATTTACTAAAGCATAATTGACTAGAGGTAAATAGTTTTCATCAAAATGGGGAATTCATTCCTAGTTTTGTCCCGAAGTCCAATCTAGCACGTCGTTGATTTCTGCTATCAGCCCTGTAATTAAGAAAATAAGTTTACTTTCACAACAATTTACGCGTCACATGCCTGTTTCTTTCATAACCACAGAAATACATAAACAATTATTAAATAAACAGTTTTCTTTAATGAAATAAGTACTTTTTTAGCCTAAAATAATAAACTTAAACATTTTAAAGTAAAAATCTCATGATTTTTATAAGTTTAATTTCAAATGATTTTTGTATCTTAACACGTATAAAAATGAAATTAAGAAGTAAATTTTAAGTCAAATGTTGATGCAACTACTAACTTGATTTCTTGCCACTTGATGAACTCGTTGAGCCCAAAAATTAGTATCGGCGAGGCGATATACGCAAGCGCGAGCTGCCAAGGTACGTGGTACCCAAGCTCGCATAAGTTCCATCTCTCGCAATACCCATAGCGAACGCTCAGCATTGTCGCGCTAAATACGCTTTGCAGTAATACTCTGATGGAATAATATTTGTATTGTTAAAACTCGATCTTTAATTCATAAATAATTACAACTTATTTGCTAATAACGGTTTAGATGGCCATGAAGTTTATAAGAAACAATTTACTA
Organism: Calamotropha paludella; assembly: GCA_927399485.1. Classification (NCBI taxonomy): domain Eukaryota; kingdom Metazoa; phylum Arthropoda; class Insecta; order Lepidoptera; family Crambidae; genus Calamotropha; species Calamotropha paludella. The sequence goes on from OV656812.1 coordinate 22,323,165, forward strand.
GGTATCAAAAGGTTTCAATTATTTTTTTTTAATATTTAATTCAGGCTTTTCGCTTCCTTTTCAGGATCCGTATTTACAAGATGAATAGGGTATAATCTAAGTCATTTTGTCAACACAAAAATTGGTAAGAAGGATTTCCTTTTAGTGAGTGAACGTAAGAGTATAAGAACTTAAAATTCTCATGTTTGTACAGGTTAGGTTAGGTTAGGTTAGGTTTTTTTTTTTTTTTTTTTTTATTTTCTTATTTGCTAATCTTCAGGGGTAACTGTTTCAAATTTATTATAAAGTTTTTGTTAAGGTTTTTGGTATAAGTTATTTCTGTGTTATTGCGTTCAGGGGTCAGTGCCAGAGATACTCTTAGCCCTGAAGCAAAAACAGCAAGAAAAAGAAAGTAGAAAGATGGAGCGACAGTAGGGATAGAAAAGAAAGAGAGTAGAAAGAAATGTAGATTGAGATGCAATTATTACAATTGCTAAAATTTTTGTTAGAATGTCGTTGTTATTATAATAGTTTTGAGTTATTATGAACTAAACAAACTGATTACATGATATATATTTATAAGTAAAGTGATCACCTTAAAAGTAATATATTGTATAAGATTTTGTTTAAGTATGCATAGGTCGGTTTTCTAAATGTCGCAACCATAGTCAACTTTTGCGTCGATACGACGCTGCATTGCGCGAACTCGTGGGCAGCTGTTAGATAAGGCGAAGTGTTTTGTGTCAAGGGAGGTTTTAAATCTGTTGTTGTGGGTAGCGCAGTTGGTACATTCAGGGGCATCGTTTTTATGGGGGCAGGTTTCATCATTGTGGGTGTTATTGCCGCAGTGGCCGCAGCGCCGTTCGCTCCTACAATGGGTCAAAGTATGACCGAAGCCGTGGCAGCCGCGGCACTGTTTGAATGGGGAGAAGTTTTCGATATGGACCCTTTGAAAGTCAATTTTCACGCGGCCCATGCCCGTTAGAGTTCTCCAAACGTGAGGAGAGACGGACAGAACCGCATTGTACAGAGTGGGGTTTCTATTTTTTGCGAAGAATTTGAGGCTTATGTCTGCCTCTGTGATTTTTTCCATTTCAGGATTATGGAGGAGTATGGTGGAAATTAAAGTGTCTTTATTTGTGTCGGAGGTGATGCCCTTGACTATGACCATTGGTCTTAGCTTTTTCTCCTCCACCGCTGTCACCCCGAAAGAGGGGGCGTTGTTAATTCTGTTAAGGGCATCTTCCATATTGGACCTGCTGTCGAACTCGACCTTGGTCTTGCCCTTAGACAGGTTAACAACTTTGGCAGCGGTGTACCGAGTTTCTGTGAAGTTGATTATCTGCTTGAGTGCCTTGACTGTTTGTTCGCGAGGGGCCCCCTCATTGTTGCTGGCAACGATTATTGCCGGTCTTGGGGGGTCCGGTGTGCGGCGCTGTGAAGGCTTTTTAGGAGTGGCAACCATTTGTGCGTAAGATAGAGGCGTTTTCGACGTTGAGGGCGTTGTGGTTTGAGGACGGATTTGAGTCATCCTTCCTAGTTCTGTCCGAACAGTCTGTTGGACAATTTGTTTCACTTCCTCAGTGATTGTATTGGGATTTATGCAGCAACGGTGTTGGGTGACAGATTGGGGAGGGTCAGGTTGAACTTGGGTTTGATTAAAGTCGGAGTTTAAACCTTTGATTACACTAAAGATTGTTTCCATGCCTTTAATTACATTTGTGATGGCTTTTGTTCGGCTATCCCGTGTTAAACTTTGATCTTTCTGTAGGACCCTTGGTACTTCCTCGAGGATACTGTAGATATTGGCGATAGATTCCCTTAATGGGCTACTTTCCCATTCCGGAAACATCGACTCCAAAGGTGGGGCAAAGATTTGAGTGGCCACTCTACCCTTTGTTTTCCTGGAATTTCCGGATTGGGAAGGGGGTATATTTATATCACTAGATGATGATTCTCGTTGTAATACTTGTGAAGTTTGTGGTTGGTGTAAAGGGAGTGAGGGTGTTTCTATCCTAGGTGTTTCTAAAGTTTGTGATATGGGTACAGTTCGTGGAGATTGTTGGGTTAAGGAGTCGTCATATTGTAGACGTACATACGATGAGTTACATGGGTTGATTGTTTCATCAAAATCATCGGAATCTGGGTCGCCAATATAATCAAGAAGAGCTCTATCATTTGCGCTAAGTGATTTGGGATCCATATTTGACACAATTTGAAATTATACACAAAAGAGAAATATTAAATTTAAATATTAGTTATACAAATTTTAAGGAAATGAAATTTTTCAAACAAATTTATCTTAAAAACTATAATATTTATAACAAAGATGTACTAAATTAATATATTAAGAAACCTAAGGACTAACTTAAACGATATAAATGAAGGTTTATAAACTCATATATGCAGAGTTTTATATGATTTTAAATTTTGAATTTTTAAGTAAAAAACAACAAAAGTACGATTATCGATAAAAAATTTATTTACAAGTGGAATAATTTGGTGCAAAGGTATGTTGTAATGCTAAAAGAGAACTACTCAAAGAATTAAACAAAATGAAATTATCTATTAAGGATCTCAGAATATAAGGTTTTATATTTTGGTTGAAATTTGGTGTGTTTAGGTTGATATTTAGGGCTTATTTTCTCCGAAACTAAACAAAATCGGAAAAATAGTTACTAAGATAAAAGTTGGGTTTTAGTAAGATCTTTAAAATAAAACTATAAATTTGTAGTTTAATTAGGAGAATATAACGAAAATCTATGGTTTAAAAGTATGAATTAAAATAAGCAAAAATTACAAAGTTTGTCGTGGGATAAAAAGTTAATTTTTTGTTGTTTGGCTTTGGTGCAACAATATAATAGAAAGGGTATTAAGGGTTATATAAATATCAAAACAGAGTGAAAAAACCTTTAGTGGATCTCGAGAAATAAGGTTTTGAATTTTGGTGGAAAATGGATGCTTTTTGGTCTATTTTCAGGAATTTTTTTCCTCCGAAACTATAAAGAATCGAGAGAAAATGTACTTAAGTTAAAGTTAGGGTTCAATAAGATCTACAAGAAGACACTATGGAATAAGAAATCAGTTAAAATGGAAAAAAGTTATAATCGAAAAACTACGAAATTTAGGTCGATTTTTGAGAAAAAATTGGGAAATTGTGGATGAATTTTTAATTAAAAATATGTAAAAGATGCCTTAGGGGCTCTGCTATCAACTATCGAAAACAAAATGAAAATCGGGTGAGAAATGAATTTTTTATGAATTTTCTAAAAATTTAGGGTCGGCTGATTTTACTCAAAAATCCACCTAAGCTCCGGGGGTCCCATACAAAAGACATCAACGCTCGGTCTGCTGACTCGGCAACATTGACTTTTGTATGGGGGAAAATTTTTGAGAATTTATTTTGGGAAAACTATTGGAGGGATCAATTTGGGGTCAAAGGGGGGTCGATAGAGGAGGTCGAGAGCTATGCTTGGGAATTTTTTGGGAAAAGTTGGGAAGTATTTAGTAGCAATTTAAGGGTGGTGGTTAGGTGGTTGGTTAGGTTAGGTTAGGTTAGGGAATAGGAAAATACATATGAAAACAGCAACCATTATCCTATATCTATACTTCTATACTAATATTATAAAGAAGTAAAGTTTGTGTGTTTGTATATTTGTCAGGTTGTAAGGGGTAATCTCGGGATCTAGTGAACCGATTTTAAAAATTCTTACACCAATAGAAAGGCACATTATTGCTGAGTATCATAGGCTATATTGAATGATAGAAAAAATTTAAAGAATTTTGTCCACCCGTGCGAAGTCGGGACGGGCCGCTAGTAAGATATATTTCCGATTATTCCGAATCTGACCAGAATCCCTAACCTAACCCGAAGTAACATTCCTATCGATCGTAACCAGAATTATGATTCATGTTGGTTTTTCCTCTCCTCTTGCTAAGAGTAAAATGTACCTATGAGTCTAATCAGACCTTCTTCATCTTACTCTTAGAAAGAGGAGAGGGAAAATCCATATATCTCACAATTCGGGTTACGATGGGAACGTTACTCCGGGTTAGGTTAGGAAGCGGGTTACGATAGGAACATATATTATAATTTTATTCGAATTCCTGACCTAACCTGTGACCTGGTTAGGATTTCGGGTCAGGTTCGGAATAATCGAATATTTTGTCGTTTCTATATTGATTACTGGCAGACCCGGCCACGCGTTGGTGTGTTAAATTAAAACTTATCCTATGTACTAAGCGGAAAAATATTAGCAAAATGAAAAAAAAAAACATCAAAATCGGTTGAGTAGTTTCGGAGTTCACCGCGGTCAAACACTGACCGGGAATTTTTATATATACAGGGAAATTTTGGAAACACCATCCAAATTCATATATTATATTATTTAAAGAAAATAACGAAACATTTTTTTTTTCTTTTACTATCACCCAGTACTAAAATATTAAGTTAAGGCTGTACAAAGTTAGCCAAAATAAAACTACGATTGTTGTCACAATCATGCTACGCACGGTGTTGTAGCAGACGATTACACGACCCACGCCCCGCCTTCCCGTATTTCATGGATACGTAAACATAACAACGATTTTCATTAGTTGCTAATTTTCCGGGTTGGTTGAACTGTAGTTATATTTGGCCAGTAACCAGCTTTTGTAATAATTCGCTCGGATAAAATATTATTTTGTAACAATTTTATCTACCTATTTTTCTCAAAAATTAAGTGTTTGAACGATATCTAATGCTTAGAAAAAATGTAGATGGTGTTTATAAAATAACGCTGTATAAACTTTGACTCATGTATGTGTTTATTTAAAACAAACGCTTTATACCTACAAGTTGTCGTTGAATAAAAACCAATACTTGCCCAAAAAAAATAAGTGGGAGATAGTTATTTTTATACTTAACTATTATGCGAGAAAAGATAATCATACAAAACTGATACAAACTGATTTTAACTAACACATTCTGAATTTGTTAGCATGACATTTATCTAAACTAATAATTACTTTAGCCTTGGAGTTTGTAAAATCAGCCTTTAGATAACTACTATTACATATAACCGTTTGCCTATGAGACAAATAATAATTATTTATGTATATTTTTCATATATACCATAAAAAATGAATAGAATAAACTTACAAAATGACTACGCTGCATGACCACACTTTGTTAGTCCAAAAACTCCTCTGCCATATCGAGGACTGTCTATGCACAAAAGATAACGAGATCACAACTGAAAAGAAAAATCAATTATTAATTTTCTTAGTGGCAAGAACAAGATACGTTTTGGTGTGAGTGCAAACCGAGAGCAGGGGCTAAAATAGCAAATATCTCGATGAAACTGATATAATATATCGTGCAAGTGCAGTCACGAGTTTTGAATTTTATGTTAATTTTTGGCTCAATAATCTTAATTTAGCCTAACGTCGTCTTTTCCGCATTGCTCACGAACTGCGCTGACATTTAACCACAGTAAGTATACAATGTCCCGTCACCAGTGTCGGAGAATTATGGCATTTTTTGATCGACATATTGCCCCTCAAATTTAGTTTTTCTCAAAAAGCTGATAATTAAAAAATACACAAAAAAGAATCTATTTGCTTTTCTTTAATTATTTTTTCTATTTTTTATTCCATGACAATTGAAACATGATGGCTGTGTAACTGTTGTCTACATGTTAAGCTATCAAATGACACCTTTTTAATGTTGATAAGACATTAACATGAGTAGTGGTGGTCGAATTAGTATGAGAGCCCAGGTCTTGGTTACCAAGAAAACAAAATGGCAGCCGTAAGAGAAAAACAAAATTGGAGGGGTAATTTGTCGTATAAAATAATTTTTAATGCCATATTTCACGCCATTAAATGGCTTCGACACTGGTGACAGGACACATTGTATAGCTAAGGCAGTTAAGTAAATAAGGAAACGAACTCGCAGAAATGCAAGTCTCAACAGAGCTAATTGTCTGTCGCTTTTAATTGTAAAACATTTCGAACTTCTCGTAGTAGACGAAGTATTTTTCAGTGACCAACTGATAATAACGAAGAATAAATATTTTTAAAAAGATGTTTTTTATTATTTAATTTCATTTCTAAAGTTATAGTTGATTATTTCAATAATTTTCAGCGCTCTAATGAAAAGTAAAAGGTCGATTAGGGTCGAGGTATTTATTTCAATTTAATTAAAAATTTCAAACTTCTTTCGTTATTCATTTAACTTTAATTATGTTGACTGTGGCTTTAAGGTTGGTACTTACTTAAATGCAGCGTAATAAGCGCCAACGTTATGTGTTGCGCAAGGTAGAACCCATCATAGAAATCATCCCCCCACCCATGCCAACTTTTTAAGGACAAGTTGTGGGATTCAGAAAAATTGTCCTTATTAACCGGATACACGATCCAACAGCCAGTGGTGTTTGTAACGGCGGATATTTGTTCGCAAAACGCCCGAAGTGTAAACCCATACAACACCAGGATGGATATTGCGGCGGGAAGAAATTTGCACGCGTAACACCAAAATACGAACAGCGCCATCTGGTAATGGAAAATAAACTCTTAAATTTTAACGATACCAAAGTAGACGTAATGAGTTTAATTAAGGACGAAGATGGTTTTTATTAAACCGCCGAATGTTGGTAATATTTTTCGTATCCGCCATAGATAAATTAAATAGAAATAGATCGGTCACGCCATATACAAAATTTAGTACTTTTAAAAATATACAAGATGGCGTTATATATATGATTCGTTAGCAACGGTAAAGAATTAAAATTTATTTATTTGGACAACCGACAAGGACATAATAAATAGTAATATGGAATTTCAGCTCATAATATTTGTTTGTGAATCGCAGTCACATATTTCCGTGTTAAATTAAATCAGAGTCTTTATGCAAGAGCGGAGAATCATGGTGAGTAAGTAAGAAGGAAATTAGCACTTTTTAAGTGCTTTTCAAAAAGACGAGTTATTAGTATTTTAAAAATAAAAAGAGTCAATACTATTCAAGACATTAGCTTCATTTGAGCGTCTGTATTTGTACCTACATACATACAAACATTAACAAAACATCAATATATTGTCCAAGTAAGCAGGCACTAGGGATCAACTAAATCCTTAGGGGTTTTTTCGGTCTGCCTTTACCAATTTATTTAGCTGTAATGTGAAGAAGAGAAAGATAAAGAAGATTAGACCTTGTAGTAATTATAATATGAAAGTAAAGTGAATAATAAAAAAACCTCATTACTTTAAACCAGTTTCCCCTTGAATGATTCATTCCATGGATCGCAAAAACAATGTTTCTTTGGAGCAGTGTTGGCGATATAAATGAGCATATGAACTGTAAGTAACTGTAAATATGTACGAGTGTAGGCAAGTGAAAACAAAGTGGCTAAAGTGTTGTAAATCCGCTCTCATCTAATTAAGAAAAGAAATTACTAAAGATGCGGCTGTTTGGGCTGTATCCGTCAACGAAGGGATTTTTTTGCAATTTTGGGACTCTTTAACGGGATCGGGAAGGGTTACTTTAGTCTTGTAGAAATTTCCATAAAAAACTGTGTTATGTTGTCATTAGTGTGTAATAATCATTAGTTATTAATCATTAATTATTAATCATCAGTGTTGTAAAACATGCACTAATGTTGGCAAGTAAAACAAGACGGTGTAAGGCATTTTTTAAGTTATTTTAAAAAAAATAAGTTTTTAGTAAATCCCCTCTTCTGCTGAAACCTATGGAAAAGGGTATTTCATTATTCATGCATCATTCATTGATCATTTCTTCTTCCTAGTCGTGCTCTCTGAACAAAGTGGTCGTGGTTATGTCTCGGTCATTTCTTATGCCACCGATACTCTCGCGATGCGTTAGGTAACTCGGTATTTTGCAGAGTGAGAACAGTCATTTACGCTGGTGTGCGTCATTGATTTGTTGAAGAATGTCCACGTTATAGAGAAGCGACCGCGAGATCTTTCGCCCTCTACTTTCTCTTTTCCCATTGATTATTAATCATTCATGAATCAGCTATAATCATAATTTTATTAAGGAAAGAAAAATTGAAGACTAGGCTGTATAGGCTTTGTACCCTTTGCCTTCCCTTACGGGAAAAATAACAAAAAGAAAAAAAAACAACCTGCGCGCTCATATGCAGATGCGGGCGAGTGGCAGCGCGTTGCATGACAGTGGGCGCGGGAGGTGCGAAGGCCAAAGGTGCGGCCAGTAGTGGCACTCCGCCCACGCCACACCAAACCGCACCCCCTACGCTCAACGCCAGTGGTAGAAACGCGCACAGCGACCCCACCTAGACAAACAGCGCATTCTTAAACGGACCAACCCACTAACGCCCCTCAGTGGGGCACATATCTCTTTCTTACTGGGCATTCTGGGCAAGAGCCCAGGGCCCCGCGATCGATCGGGGGCCCGTAGTTATTGCCAGAACAAACGATGAACGATATTTATTACCGAAAAACGCATTTAACTTGAAAAAAATTACAACATTAACTTGCGTATTAGCTTTTGTATGCGCGACGTTACTCTACTCTCGTCCAAAACATAAGTTTTCCGATTTCAGCATGTTTAGATAAATTTCAATATGTAAAAATACAATATACCATTTAATAATAAGTACATACTGTTTTAAGGAAAAATCATCACTGTGACTCGAAAGATCTGTTGTGATAACGATCATCGAGATTTTGTCGGTCTTGGACCCTTACTTGGAAAGTTGCCGATTTTTTTCCCTATGCGCTTAACTGCAATAATAACTTTAACTTATTAATTTCTTGCCTGATTGTATTTAAATAAATTATTACAAGGTATAAAACAATTTGTCTTAGGTGCCAAACGGTTCTCTTCATGACAAGCTCTGTAATAGCAATTACGTTACAATATTAAACAAAATTTATTTATTTAATTATGTACTGTACCTGCAGTAAGGCAATGAAGCAGACGCTGCATATCCAGAATTGCGTACTATTCCACAGGCACATCATGAAGTGGCGCGACATCGTGATCAGCGTGATTAGCGACACGTCAGAGTCACATGTCATCTGCCAACACAACAAAATACACTTTTACTAAACTGGAAAACGGTATTTGCAATACCTATAGGAAATTTGTGACGTTCTATATTCTAGTCATTGAGTGAAATATCAAAATCTATTAAAGTGATAACTTTTTATGGGAGGGTAAATCGCTTCGTTACGTAACGCGTTACGGCGCCAGACTGTTTGGTTTCCCTTCCTCTCACGCATACGGCAGCGGTAGGCAGCCTCCTCCTCTCTCACTCTAACGGACATACGTTAAAAAAAAAGAACAATCGATGCGTCACAATTAAGTTTCTACGTTAATTTAATTTCAGGAAAATCTGTAATCAGCCTCACTGATTGTAATTACAAAAAGGTTTTTTTTATAATTACTAATATTAGATTTTGTAATAAATAAACGATGACACAACGATTACTCACCTCTTTGCTGCAGTAATTAGTCATTGGTTGATTTTGCCACCTGTTTTGCAACTGGGCAGCGTGTAATATTAATGACATAAAATATAAATTACTTATGGGCCAAAAATTAAGCTATAATAAGTGTAGGGGAAACGTTTGAATAATAATTCAAATAGTATATATAAAATAGGATTTTAAAACGAGAAATTAAAGTTGTAGGGCAATAAATACAGAGATTGGAAGTTGCAGATGTTTAAGCGGAATACTTTACGAAATAAAGAAAGTGTACTATGACGTGGTTGAGTTAGAGTTAAATTAAATACGGTCTTGTTGTACTCCTTAAGATAAGTGAATAACTTCAATAACCGATAACTTTTACCATATAACATTTTAAATAATAAAGTTTTGAATTAGTCTACTGACATAATAAATAGTGAAACCAACACTATGCATACTGATCTTATGAACGCAACATCTGTTACATGAACAGATAGTTTGAACTATGTTTTGAATATAATTACAGAAAAGGCTTCCTGCGAGCAATTCGTCGTGTATAGCAATAAGTTAATCGTACATGTACATAACCATATAATGTGTGACAATATATAGAGATAAATAATGAAGGCATTTAATAAATAAGTAAATTTGAATTAAACAAACTATAAATGAATTTACAAAAATTGCATGTTAAAGATTTCACACTATAATCTCTTCTACAAATATTAAAATGGGTAATCGTAACGGCTTAATGGGTTCCTACGTGACGTCACAATACAGTAAACGTCAACTGTATCTCTTATACATTTTACTTAATTAATTATAGCAATTTTAACATAACATTTATATAATTATTATACCATAGGGAGACAACTTTGTGTAAGCAAAACGACATAACGACGTTACCAATCAAAGCGGGATTTCGGCTAGCATTATATATAAATTTTAAATATCTACTGTGAAAGGGTTCCATAGCGATTGATTTTTTTAAATTCTTTACATCTATATATCTTAACGACAAATTAAACCATCTTTTAAAATATATCTTACCGATAAAGAACAAGGCACAGAGTTGAGTGATCTCGCCAAATCGATAGGTCCGATGCATTTGTCCGGGACTTGGTAGGGCGGCATTTTTTGGCACAAAACAGGATACAACGGTTCCACCGCAATACTGTAAACAACATATTTCAAGAGAACACATTATAATATAACATTGCATTGTATATACTGTTAATTTGATCCGTTGCCATTTTTATTACCAGAGAATTTAAACTCAAAGGATGTTTTTGGTATTATTCATGAAATTGGCAAGTATCATTATAATTACGAAGTTTCGGGCACCTGGCGTCCGCTTCCATGAAAATCTCCATATTGAGACAGTTGGCAGCCGATCCCATTACGCAAACAACCTCACCGTAATCCTGTAGAAATATACAAATTTTATAAAAAAATAGGATTAATATGTGGACTCTACAGAACTGAGATAGAAATAGTGTCCAGAGATTGCTGGTAAAAAATAAAGGGCGCTGAACATAATTTTGTCTTTTTTATAAAAGCATAATTCACTTAACTTAGCTTTTTCATTCGCTTTTTGTCTCATTATTAAGATTTTTTCTATGTTAAAATACAAAATAAGAAAATAACAATATAAAAAAACATATTGCCGAAAAACTTCTCATCATCATAATGCGGAGCAGTATGTACTTTATTGCGGCGTAATAAAAGTAGTTATCTATTGAAGACTTTGTAGTATTCCTTTTGTACGTATACTATTACTAATTTGTTAACATAATACCTGCATGATCTGTATCATGAGATGGACGGAGCGTGGCGTGCAGTCAGTGAAAAGCGACACGAGCAGCGGTACGTTGTCCACCTGCTCGATGTGTGGCCGGATGTTCTCAATGCCTCGTGGTAGCTTTGCCTGTAGAATACCACAGCCAAAACATATTTTTTCATAATAATAACACGTACAACCAATCGTTAACATTTTCATGAAGGAATTCAGACATGGTAAAATACAAGTTTTATACATAAAGCAATAGAACAACGTGAATATTTACTAAATAAGGAATATCCAATTTATAATGAAATGTCACTGTCTGCTGGGTTCAAAGCTGACAACTCAATAGATGGGCTGCGGCAAATTAAGTTGTTTTAATTTTAAGTATTTTTTGATGGCCTAAATATAACAATCTAAATAAAAATTAAAATAAACAAGGAATCATGCTAAAATATTTCTCGGTAAAAAAATGTATTAATAATTATTATAAAAGTTGGAAATTGAAAAATTGCCACTATCTTTTCTAATACGTAAGTATTTAATTGCACTAATACCAATGTTTTCTTAGCTTTCATAAGCAGAACCGATTTCATCATTATTAACTTTTTCAAATTCGTTCTGGTTGAATTTGTGTTGTATTGAGTACGTTCCGGGGGTTTTATTGTGGTATCCTTCGCATATGATTCGTGCGCTATGGCTAGGGGGAGTCCGCACATTTCCCCGCCGTTTACCCCATGCGGGTTTTATCTATGAAGAATTCCCACGAGTAAAAAAAAAAGTGGAATAGTGTGAGTACCCGGTTGCTCATGTCGAAGTTGACGGGTGCGGAGTGATCGGTGGAGTCGGTGAGGCACGAGAGTGAACGGCACGCGTCCGGTGGAGACTCCGCCCCTTCTCCACCGTCGTCCTCTAGCAGCGAGTCCGCCGACGGTGGCGACGTAGGGATACTACCTCGTTGGAACTGAATTTTTAAATATAGTAAATGGATCGGGGCATTTAATATAATTTAATAACATACATTTGAGCAAAGAAATATAAATGTTTGTTTAATTAATCAAACATTATCTAATAAAATGAGAAACACAAGAAATAAATTATGAATATAACTTTTAATTGTAGTAACAATAAAAAAAACGAATACATATAAGAGACGACTTTAGGGCCTATGGACATTTCGTTTTTTAAACGCGATGACGACGCATGTTTTAGGAACGCACGTCAGCAGCGCGTATTTTTTTATTCTACAGAGCAATTCTATGCATGTCTGACGCGTTTGTATGGATACATTTGTATCCATACAAACGTATCGAATCAAGCGCAAGACTGAATTTATGCAGATATTCAAAGAATCGGTACAGAAGCGATAATTACGCGCCTCGACGGCGCGTTTCGAAAAACGTGGTGTGCACAACACTTATGGCTAAAATAGTAAACAAAAAGAATAAGAAAATTTGCCAATTACTCATTTTGATACATTGAGTGTTATTGGGGAGTATGTATTACTTATTTTGGAAATATCACACACCTTTATTCCACTGTGAGTGGTAATAGAATGTCTGGCCTTCTTGATCTCGTTGTCAAACTTGACTGTGGTATGCTCCAGGTTAATAGCTCCCGGAGCGGATAGAGACAGTGCTTTCGATGTAGTCATGTTGTTGCTGTTCAAATGAATTTCGAAATTAAAATCTTATGTCTCGCCATATTACAATATGGTGTTAAGTGATATCTGTTAGTGTGTAAAAAGGAGATAGAGAAAAGACTATCTACGTAACTGAGAATTTCTGAAACCTCTAATTTATAAGGGGTATGATAATATAAAAGTAATAATATCAGACTTTCCAGTTTTAATCGTTTGGATCAGAAATCCTCAATGAATGGCATACAAATAATTAATATCTTAGGAATTTTAATAAAATTAAACTCTAAATTATAGAAAAAGGGGATTTATATCACTGTATTAATTGTGACGTAACAATATTGTAAACCGGCAACTATTCAATCTATGGTAAAATGCAATAAAAAAAATAAATTTGTAATAAAAAAAAATTATTTTTACGTTACTTAATTTAATCACGAGCATAGAAATACACCATAGAATCTTATGACATTATTTGCATACTTCTATAATAAGCGTTTATGTTTGTCAAAGATTCAGTGGTTTTACAGTGGACAGTCAAGGGTAAAATTATGTATCCTTTTGACAGAAGTCAGTCAATCATTTATGTCATAGAATTTTAGATCCGCATTTTTCAATATTGTTATTAGGCTTGCAACGAATAGTATATTAGGCCATACGCCGAATACCGAATTTTCGGCGTGCTCAATGACCGAATATAAGGCAAAATATTCGGCCGGAGTGTGGTGCCAAAATTGTATCGAAGTGATTGTTTCGCGCTCGTTTGTTCTAATGTACTCGGCCCTCATACCCTCAGCCGCTCCTCGCGGGCTATTGCTAACGCACTGCGTGCTTTGACAAGTATGTTTCCAGCATATCGTAATTACCTTAAATACAGTTTATAGTACTTTCTTTGTTTTGATTGGTTTGTAAGTGAAACTGCGTAAGATCTAACAAATAAACAATAAAATAACTACGTACTTACTTTAATAATAATAAACAAACGATTATGGCTTCTTAAAAGAAATCGCCTATAATGAACATACTTCGAGGACGACGTATGTGCCTTGTGTAAACTGTGCGAGATTAAAATTTCTCGTGGTGGCGTTAAAAAAAAGTAAGGTTAAGGAAGTGTTCGGTATTCGGCAAACTAATATGTACATATTCGGTATTCGGCCTAATATTACAAAAGGCCTAATATAATAGACAGAATACCGAAAAGTAACTGAATATTCGTTGCAAGCCTAATTTCCACGTATCGATTAAAACTGTATCTAACAGAGAATGACTTAAAGATAACTTTTATTATATAAGCGTGTTTTTTGGAATGATTTATCAAATAGATGTATGTTTTAGGCATTTTGAATGTGTACATATTTTTATCCTTAATGGTACTGCACACAAGGTGTAAAAAGACATTTTAACGACAACAAAAGCTAATGACAAAAAGAAAAAAAAATTTAACTAGATTTTTATTTTTGTCCAGGGAATTTTATAGTTATAGACTTATTTTTTAATATATAAAGATCGATTCGGATCAATTTTGGTAATCTTGCTTAATTCACGCATGCATAATTATGTTGTCACTTAGTCCATTTTTTTGCTCAGACTTCTTGACAGTATAAAAAGCATGACTTCGAAATATTAAGACAATTCATGGGCATTGTCCAAAAAATCTGATTTACCATAGATCAAGCGTGTTTTTTGGAATGATTTGAATCATTTCAAAGATAGCATTCACTTGTACATGTATTAGAGAAAGCTTCTCTATAATCTCAATGATTATAGCTTAAATCATAATAAACTAAGTCTATTCCTCTGCCTACCAATATGTTCTGTGAAATTTGTTATATAACCAATGCTAGATACCAAAGTTTAAAATGTAATCTAGTTATTTCGAACAGAACTGAACTTTGCAATTTTACTAAAAACAAATCATATTTTTAGCTATATAAATTGTGTTCGGAAATAATAAATCAATAATTAAAAAAAAACTTATTTCTTCAAATTAACTACATTTTGTATACGCACAATAAAAATCTTCACAAAAATAATAGGAAAAATGCCAATTCTCATTTCTAGTATACAGAAAATTAACAAAATGCTATCTACATACGACAAATACGCTACTATACTTTGTCCAATGTAGGATGATACTTTTGACAGGTGTCACTTCCTTATTGCTACGTACTAAGGTTGCATTTGTTTCGTTATGTTTGGCTTGACATTGCAATAGCAACTTTATACCCTCTATATAGGTGTCAACTGTCAAAAGTATCATCCTACATTGGACAAAGTATAACTAAATAGATCTAAGCACCATTCAACAACACTAAGTACATACATTTAGAATACTCAGATTTAATCATGAAAATCAATTGATCATTCTAAATTTCCCAATAGAAGTCACGGTAATAAGCTGGACAGAACACTGTAAATGTCTGCGAGTATACTAGTGAGCTAAATCGTTAGAAATATCGATCCATTCTGTGAATTAAACCTGTGAATGATCTGTCATGAAAATAATTTTTATTCATCAAGATATTTAATGTATAATGGATATTGAAATGACATAAAGCCCCTTTAGCCGTCCGACCATCACAAAACTTGCGACAGATAAAAACTATTCTTTGTACGCAACTTAATTATGGTAAAAGAAGTATTTAACATATATTTTAAAAATTACGGTTTTACGGTTTTAATTGCTCAAAGCAAAAATATTAGTAAAATCGTTAATAATTTTTAACTATTTTTGCCATTGTGCTACATTTTCTTCTTATGGATGTGAATCCACTTTTACATTGACTACGAAAACATTGTAAGTGTAATGGTGACTGCTATACTACTACTACACTGTGCGTAGCGTGATTGTGACAGCAAATCGGTAGTTTTCCTTGGATAACTTTGTATAGCCTTAACTTAATATTTTGGTACTGGGTGATATTAAAAGAAAAAATACTTGTTTCGTTACTTTCTTCAAAGAATATAATATATAATAAATTTGGATGGTGAAAATAACCTTGTATAACTATTTTTATGAAAGAAATACAAACAATCACGCTGGCTTCGAAATTTAACAATCATTGCAAGTAATAAAGCAAATTTTTCCTATTAAAACTAAGTCACGTATATAGAAGGAATAGTAATTCTCACTGCCTCATTTAGTTGCGATAATCAGTTGAACGTCGGTTAGATAACAACAATGTGTATGCATTAAAATAAAACAATTGCACATGCGCCTTAGCGAGTTTCAAATGCACAAAACAATTTGCAAGCTCAGAAAGCGACAGTGCACTTAGTTATAGCAGCGAGAAAAGGCGCATAGAGCAAGTTAGGCGTGCGACAGCGGAAAGACAAACCTATAGTAAAAGCCGAGTGGAGCATCATATGTTTCGATGGCCCTAGTGAGTCGAGAGGCGAGGCTACGCTCCTTCCCCGCCTGCCCGAGCGTTTGCGATGACAGCGGCGACCCGCCCTTACTGACAAGACAGACACGCGCCTTCAAAACTGATGACATTTTCAACCCCTTAGTATGAAAGATTTTGCATGTTCGGCGTTTAATTCGAAGTTGTATTGTGAGCGTTTGAGCAATGTAACACTTGCTAAATTGGCGCCATTGTCAACGCTCATACAAAATTATTTAGTATGAAGTTGTTACCGTAAACATACTATTGCAAAATAAGTATTTTTTGCAGAGTATCGTTCTAACCTTTTGATTTCTTTTGTTGTTGCAGTTCCCGAGCATGACCATATTACGCAAGGCAAGTTGTATTCACTGCCTGCGAGCAAGATAAAAAGTATATAGAATGCGCTAGTTTTTTCTTTGGCTCAGCAGTTAAGAGCTGAAACTTTTCGAATTATTTCACACTTTTTCGTTAACACCAAAAGCCAATTTTTCGTATTACTCGCATATAGCGTTCAAAGAAAATAGTTAAAGAGTTAATGACATCTATATTAAAATTGATATCTCACTCCATTAAAAAATGTCAACACACATTATGTGCAGGAAATTCAATTCAAGGCTCAATTGACATAAAAATACTATTTCACATTTAATGGAGTCAGATTTGTTAATAAAATGAACATCGAAATATCTATTAGGACATTTAAAATAAAAAAACACACTGAGAAGTAATTATTTCAAAATAAAAAAGAAATAGTCGAATTTTGTATATGTGTGATTTTGGCACAGTTAAAATGTTTGGTGCGTGTAAAGATGATGAATTAATGATCTTCCTTTCTTATTGTAATACAGTTAATATGACAGTTTATAGGAATAGGGACCTGATAAAGATATACAAAAATGGTAGGTAACTCAAAAGTTTACAAACATTGAGTAACATTGTAAAACGTTGCGTCCGATTCTGGATATAAGTTTATGTATTTTATTTAAAAAATTCTTAAAAAAGTCTTACAGTTCAAATTTTAATAATATAAAATATAATTATTAATTAGCTGATTCTTCTTTATTGATTGTTAATTACTTATAAAAATATTACACTCGATGTTATATGTTCCTACTACTAGATGGTGCTGGTGTCAGTTTCAATTATTTGGAAATATTCAACGGGTCTGTTGAGGTCTCAGTATATCCAATGGTATGAAACTGGCCCGGATAGCAAGAGTTACATCTGACTCCTGAGACAAGACGAATTTCTTTTTTTAGACTCAATAGTGTTTTCATACAGGAAAAATGCTAAAAGCTGTTATATGTCCATCTATACCAGGTAAATAATATATCCCAAAAATGCCAGTTAACCCCATGCTTTGTGGTTTAAACCCCGCTGATATTGAGTTCTATAATCAGTTAAGAAATTTTTTTTACTTTGGAGTGATTTCCTCAATATGGGCGAAATAAATTTTGTAAAACTTACCTAGCGCTCTCGTCGCTCATAAGCGATATGTGGCAATTCCAGCCGGACTCGAGGCCCATTTTTTCACTGAAGACGCGCGAGCGCAATTCGTTTTCCTTACTGAAGTGGACGAAGCGAATGCACGCGCGTTCCAAACGTTCGATTAGCTCTACCATATCGCTTTGAGCTTGGTATTGCATCGTCACCATGCCTATGAAGACCTAGAAAAGAGAATACCCTGATATGATGACACTAGAATCCAGCATCAAGCAGTAAAGGATTGATAGCTATTCCTCTTTTGCGAATTCATTGTATGGTATAGCCGAACAAATATTTGTTCTGTTTTAATTTGCCTTCAAGTCTCAAAGCACTCGCTACAACAGAACTCACCACAGAAACTATGTAATTATGAGGGTTAATTGAATAATTCGCGGCCCCAGGCAAGAAGACAAAACAAAATATTAAAAAATATATTTTCATTTTTCGACGTAATCTCCGTCTAGTTCTAAGCATTCCTTTGTCCTGCATTCCAGTTGATACCACAGTTTTGACTATCGTTTTAAATTTTTGACTATCAAGGTGTTCTTTTAAGTTTGGAAATAGATTAATGTCCGAAGGTGTCAAATCAGGAGAATTGACTGGATGGGGCAGTTATTCGAAATCACAATTACGAATTTGAGCTATAAATTCAACAGACGTGTGAACGCAAACATTATCGTGATAAAACACTTTCTTTCTCAGTACAAAGGGACCTCTTTGGGAGGGATTTATCCCTTAAACTACGTAAAAGGGTGCAATCGATTTCGACTCAATTATTTAGTCTATTTCAAGTTAGTCAACCATGACGCCACTCTTAGCAGCTCAAAAAACTGACACCGTCACCTTGCCAGCCGACAAAATGTCTTCGCTTTCTTTTGTGTTGATTTACTCGTTTTATTCCACGTTTAAGATTGTTTATTTTTATTCTGGAGTATAGTGATGTAACCAGGTTTCACCCATTTTCACATATCTGTGAAAAAATCTCGCGGACCTCAACGTCTGCAGTAGCAAGAAATAGCAATATGATGAGTGTGAGGCCGCGAACTTTTAAATCCACCCTCATATCTATGCCACATTTCTTATTATGAATATTGTTAATTTTTTTCTGTTAATTACTTAATTGATTAATTCTAACGATAATAATTTGAATTGGTACCTGATTACATTGCATGTCAAAGTATCCCTCAGCGTCATTTACGTCTTCGTCTGTCACTTCATTAAATAATAGTGAATCTGCAATGTAAAACAACATATAAAAACATTTAAATAATTAAAAACCAACAATATGTGAATTGTTTAGTGATGATCTGCGAAATCCCGTTCTGACATAACATAATGGAAAAGTAGTACCAGACATTTTGATGTAAGTAAGCATAGCCACGAGTTCGTTTTCGCATGATACAAAACAATACAGGGGTACGTGTTTCTCTTACAAAGTACCCAGCTTTTTATGCAGAGGGAAGATTTGTACCAAATTTTTTTACCCGAAAGTGGGGAAAATCATTACGGTTCTTTTATTGGCAACAGTAAGTACACGGGCAAACAAAATCCAGAGAGGGGTGGGGAGAGAGATTTATTTGATAGAGTCAGGCGTTACTAACAGAAATCCATATCCATTAATAAAATAAAAACATGTCTTACTTCCGCAAAAAACAAGCAAAATACACCGCCTGTCTGCCAGTTTTTTGCAAAAGTAAGCTACATTTTTTGATATATTTTTTTTGAAGTATGCTTAGTACCTGTGGAGTGGAAATGTAGTGCGGGTGCGTCCGCCCACTGTTGGGAGTGGGGTGCGTATAGCTGACGGCTGTCGGCCGGCAGCTCCAAATACATATGAGCCAGAGATGGGCATATGCCTCGGGTTAAGGGCCTACAACAAACAACACTTTCAACCAAATCGCTTCTCAAGTCATAGTACCTAATCATTTTAATATAACTATAAATTTATATTTTTTTAATACACTGTGCAATATATAGCTAGTTGCATAAAAGATTTATATAACCGAAGACACTTTGGTTCAATGTTATTTATTTTATCTTTAACAAGCATAGTTAATTTTAAATATGATAATCAGATCAGTGAGGAACAAAATAATACTTATAATATCATGCTGTCTGTCTTCATGCATATAAATTAAAAAAAATATAGTTAAATTTTCTTGCAATAAGTATAAATCAATTATTTCTCAAATGGAATACAGGCAGTCCTCGTACTTATGGCACGTTAGGTTCTCGAAACACGCGACGTAAA
Source organism: Calamotropha paludella (assembly GCA_927399485.1). Lineage (NCBI taxonomy): Eukaryota > Metazoa > Arthropoda > Insecta > Lepidoptera > Crambidae > Calamotropha > Calamotropha paludella. The sequence continues at coordinate 22,343,120 of OV656812.1, forward strand.
TCGATACGACGTAAGTCGAGACATATTTTTTCATATGTTTACATGTAAAACTCAAGGGTTAGGATCCACACAGACTCAAAATAAAAATAAATGCATTTATAACAAAGGAAAAACACACACTTTGTTATCAAAAGTAAGTTCTTAAAATAATTAGATATGTACCTACTTATGAAATTTCTAGTTATTTTTGGTATTTGTGTGTTATTAATTTTAATACATATTACATCATGATTGTCCGTTGTCCCTGAACTAACTAAATAAAATCAGCAGCATGTGCGGGGTAATCCCCGCTCGCCGACACCGCGCCTCGCCGGCCCCACGGAAATTGTCGTCGCGCCAAGTGAACTCTCCTATGCCGGAAATCGAAACAATTGACGTATGCTTGAGGAATAGCGTCAAAACATTCTTTGACGTAACTTGAAACGACGTAAATCGAAACGACGTAAGTCGAGGACCGCCTGTACATAATTTTTCATGAAGAATATGGGATCGAAATGATTTTTAATAAATAAAATGTTAAGAATAGAGGTATGCTCCACATTTACAGCAAAATTTTACGCACAGAGTTCGCGTAGAGTGTACATAGATAAACTTACTTATAAGCGAAGGCGGTGCAGTATGCTGTGAGGGAGTTTCTTTGGTAAAAGTCTATAATCTTCTTGCGGTCGGAGGGAGAAATGGGGGTGAGATCGCGCCCATTCCAATAGTCAACACACGAGTCCAGGATTATATCTGCTGTACCCTGGACAAAAATATACATATATTATTTATTATCATGTCATATATAGTCATTGTCATCAGGTTAGAGACAATGATTTTTATAATTAAAGAAAACAATTCTATAAATACTTAAACTTCTTTAATTTAGCAACATAATAGCCTAAAATTGTTTAATGTTTAATTTTTCACTAGCGGCAGCCCTGAATTCGCCTTGGTCAAATATAATGTATTGAAAGAAAAGAAAGATAGAAAATGCCCTATCAAGGTCTCGCTGGCTTAATTGGAAAAGCCGTCGCCCGGATAGCGAGGGATGTGGGTTCGGAATCTAACACCTGTTGAATTTTTACTTGTAATAATTTCTTTAGATACGAAAGTTAAATGTTTAACTATCAAAAAATATAATAAAAAGAACACTCCTGAAAATTCTCTACTACCTTTCTAATGTTATGCTGTAGGCCAGCGTGGTCTCATCAATGAGAGGTACTATCGAAGCCTCTGGCGCCTTACCAGTCTTAAGTCGAAAGTCGCTAGCACATTGCACGATGCCTATCGCTTCAGGCCACGCCCCGCTCCATTCATTCAACAATGGCGCGCGTACGCAAACAAGCAGAAAAAGCAGATTGACAGTTGACAGTACTGACATCAAGGGCGATTTTAAAACTAGTTGTTTATGATTGGCCGTAGTATAAATCGTAAGAAAATACGAAGCCAATTAGGGGTCGTGTGGGCGTGTCCGATGCGATCAGTTCAAACGAATATTTCTACAAAGTGGTAAGGCACGAGAGACCTCGATAGTTCTTTTATTCAAAAGAAGCATTTTTACAAATGTTTAGGCAATCGATTAAGATGAAACAGCCATCTAGTTTTATAATTTTTATATATTTTTTACATTTTTTTTTCAAAGCTATCTAATAAGATAAATTATTTTAATACAAAAATTCTACGGGTTCGATTCCCGCCTTAGAATTCATTTGTGAGCCGAGTCGATATTTTATAGTATTTTTCTTTTAAATAATTTATCTTATAAGATAGCATTGAAAAAAGTTTTTAATCCTTTATTACTCGTGTTCAAGTGCCTTAGTTGGACACAATTTGGCCCTTTGTAGTTATCCGGCCGACGCGATTGCCGACTGTACCTGTGTGAGCATCTGCAACTGATTGGCTTGGTCCTTCACAAGTACCGCCAGCATGTGTGGCAGAGGCACTTTAACGCGCGTGCTAAGATGCAGTTGTCGTACGAAACGGGTTTCACGTCGGATAGTATCAGCTTGCTGTACGAGATAAAGAAGATAGATATAGTAAATAAATATTGAATAACAGCTTAATAGATTTTAAGTACATAGCAAAAAAATCTTAAAGAAGTAGTTGTAGCTTTTATTAAAAGGAGACTGTGTAACGTTGAAATCTATAATCTAAGAACTCAAATTTGTTGTTTGTGTGTTTGTCTGTCCGCTCTTTTCGTTACCATAGCAACGCGTTACCGGGTCAGCTAGTTAATATTAAATAAAATACTTCCAACCAGTCAGCACACACTCGACTACTTGATTTTTCATTATTTTTATTTTATTTTATTATTGAGTATCTATTTTGTAAACGGTAGCTATAGTATGTAACCACCCAAAATATGACGAACATATTTGAACCTAAACTGAAATTCAAGTTGTGATTGTGTAATATGTATCGCTGTTGGTATGCCTTGTTATTAATAAATAAATCTTTTTTGATATTGAAGTTTTTTATTTATTTTGGGTGTGGTATCCAGCAGAATAGATGGCACCAATCAGTATAGTAATGATACTAGAAATAATCGCCATACACCTCCCGTAAATCCCAAATTGAGCAATAGTGTCTTTCAAATAATAAACCCCAAATTGAGCAATATTGTCTTTCGAATAATAAACCCCAAATTCAGCAATAGTGTCTTTCGAAAAATAAACCCCAAATTGAGCAATAGTGTCTTTCGAATAATAAACCCCAAATTGAGCAATAGTGTCTTTCGAATAATAAACCCCAAATTGAGCAATAGTGTCTTTCGAATAATAAACCCCTAATTCAGCAATAGTGTCTTTCGAAAAATAAACCCCAAATTGAGCAATAGTGTCTTTCGAATAATAAACCCCAAATTGAAGAATAGTGTCTTTCGAATAATGGTCTTTTACGACGATCTCCTATCAAAGTGTGGAGAATATGTCAAAATCCCTCCATTTTATCATAATATGTTATTTCTCATGTTTTTTGAGTGTCTGAAATGTCTGTCCTAGAGGTGGGCGCTAATGATTGCGACACAGTCTTCGACTACTGCGGTCATTAACGCTTCTATTGTTTTTGTCAATAATTGTTTTTTGTATCAAATAAATATTATTTTTGGGGGAGGTCTCTGGCCATTTTTGGAGAGTAGAGGTTTTTTAATTGAAATGATGATGTGATGACATATTTAGATAAACGATAGCGTACTATTGCTCGTTTACTTTCAGACAAAGCAATGTCTCCCTACAAGTGAAGGAAACAAAAAAAATCTTTATTTTTAGCATCGTTATTTGCGACATTAACTCTACTTTAAAACTAAGAAAGTAGGTAGACTCATTATTTTAGACAAATACCTTTGAAAAGTTTAAAAAGGTTGTTAAAAATGCATTTGCAAAGATTTATTTATTTAAACTTTGTTGCACACAAAAAATATGTACAAAAAGCGGACTTAATGCCATTAGGCATTCTCTACCAGTCAACCGGAGAGTTAGAAATTGATAGCGTATTGGTGGTGCATTGAAAGGGTAAATAGAAAATAAGAGCTACAGACTACATAAACATACATATAATGTCATATATAAAATAATAAACTACTTAAACATTGTATTTTATTTAAAAATAATAATTATATCGGTGATTATTTAAAAGTCAAGAATGCGTGGAGTGAATAGCCTTGTTACTATTTTTTTTTTGTAATGAGAGATAATAACTATACAAAATCCGTTCATTGTAATAGTTAATTTTTCTTATACGGCTTGGTAGTACAAATAAGTTTTCTTAAACGTTGTATAACTATGTTATGTAACACATAATAAAAGGGAGCAAAAAATAGCCCTTGCCTTCTCGGTGCTAGATCGTGACAAAGGAATTAGGAAGCCATGGCGTAGCTTTGACGTTCAATGCACTCATTATAAAAGCTCATATTAAATAACAATTATTTTATCTTTTATAATAGAATGCATTTTATTTCTTGTAACATACCAAATGCCTGAATACCGCGAGACAGTCTTGCACGTTGTAGAAGTCAGCGACTGAATCCGTGAAACCAATCTGTTTTGCAAGTTCGCAAAGGCACCGGCGATTCGTCACTGGCACAAGATCCTCGCTAAAAGGCGAGATACATAAAAATAATAATTAGAATAGTAGTGTGTAGAGTGGCAACGCCTGAGGCAAGTTATTCAGTTTGTGTTCGTCCCATTTTGTAATAATTTCTTTAGGTAAAGTTGGGTTATTCTCGTAGGCAAACATATTTAAAATATACCTGCTCGGAAAATACGTTGTTACTTGTGCCGAAAGGGGTAAGAAAATATGTTTTTAATGACATACAAATATGCGGGTGGTAAAGTTGTATGAAAACTCATTACTGACACGATAGTGCAGGCGACAGAGTTATTTCATAATAATCATATCGTTAATTGAAGTTATACTTCTTTAGGCATGTTATGAAAAAATTATAAGAGTGAAATTTTAAGACGCACGCGCATCACTGTGACACAAAATTATCATGTTGAAGTTAGCCGCAAACGCGACATAGAATAAACCAGCAAGATGAAGTTGGAACTTTTTTAAGTGCGTTTAGTGATTTGAGGTTAACTGTCGGTATGTATTGTTTTTATTTCTTTATAATATAAATTATTATTATGTTTAAATTACTATTGGTTAAATAGTTTATTTGATATATTACTTGATTCTGTATATAGATATATAAAAAATCTGTTAATCTTTTGATGCTTCTTACTGATCACTATATAATTTATAAATTTATTTTTCTTTTCACATACAAAGAATACGAGCACACGGGAGGAAATTTTTAGCTGTCTTTGTTTAGTAACGATAAAGAAGTATAAATTCTTACGTACGTACACAAGTATACACAACGGTTTTCTATGAAATATAGGCACTTACATAAAGAATGGTATATAATTTAACCTATATGATTAAAATGTTATATTTTTTTTCATAGGTGTAGTATAAAACACTGTATCATTCAAGAGAAAGTAAGATTCCCTATCTTGGGATAGTTTCAAAGCTTTCTAACAGCGCCCGTGTCGGTAATCGTTAACCGTTTCCCCTGGATGAACAATCTACTATTACCTATGTCCTAACACACGTAAAGTACCGGTCTTCTATCAGTATTTGACAGAATCAGGCGTCACTTGGAGGAAGGCCATATCCATTAATAAAACAAAAATATGTAGCTTAGTTCCGTAAAAAAAAAACAAGTACGCCGGCAAATAAATGTAGATATAGCAGATACCGACACATCTTGTGCCTTCACCAACTACTCTAAACGTGTTTCGCCCCCACACGGAACATTATCAGGAAGTTGTTAGACCGTGCAATATCGAGCTCTTAGTAACTAAGCAAACAGCAGGCGGGAGGAACATTATCTTGTTTTTAAGAAGTAACCTACATATTTTTGTTTCATTAATGGATATGGGCTTATCAAAGTCATAATTGGCTACTTGACAGTTTTAAAGAAAAATATGCAATATGTTAACTAACAGCTTAGTAGTTAGAAAATATTACACAATATGATTTTTGCAAAAAAAAGTATTTAATTTTTTGATAAATGCATCTTAGTTTTTTTATCATAGGGTTACAAGAACTGAAATGCGGTAGGCCATAAATAAGCATCGGATGACGTCACATCACACAAAACGATGCCGTATGCTTGTCACAGTTTCATATAAAACTTGTCGCATTTTATGTGATATGACGTCGTGACTGGCTATTGTCGCGCAAATTATAAATTGTTGTTCTAAATTTTTTTTCCTAATTAACAGGTAATAAGCACTGTTAATTAGGAAAAAAAAATTAAACTACGCAATCATTAAAATAATTTTCCGAAAACTGTTAAAAATCCAATTAAAGTTTTGCGGCAATTTTAAGTCTAGCTATAATATATTGAGTTTTTATACTTCAGCACTAAGTAACTCTAGTACCTATACACACAGGCGCTAAAGCGGACACTCACCTCAGCTGTGCCTCGCACGTGAGATGCGCGCAGAAGTGTGCGTAAGTGTGTCGCGGAGAGGGCGCACACGTGTTGAGTAAAGCGGCAAGACCTAGTGGCTTGAGACGTGCCAAGTGGTGTCGCCAGCGTTGGTCATCGAACTCTACGCAGAATGGTGCGTTTTGGTCGTGCGTCAGATCTAGAACCTGGATGAACAGCTTAAGTTTGAAATAGAAAGAGCTTCCCGAGTATCTCGCGGTTTCTTCTTGTTACAAGGTCTCCCGTCGTAGGAATTAGGCATAGTTATCGATTTTCAAAAAATGCATTGTAAACACTCACGTTGATTAAAAACATTTTCATATCTTATATTTTAACAACTAAGATTTTAAGACTTAATTTCGACTGATATCATTGCCGCCTTAAATATTTTTAATGATTTATATAATTTCTTACTTTGTTATATCATAACAATCCTAAGTTAAAAGATGTTAACGGGTACGAAACTTTATAATTGCTTTGTAAATTACCTCAGCAATAGTTGAAGGCTCATTACTCAGTTTCCCATCGGCGACTTGATCTAAAGTTGTTTCGCTTTGATGTCCCATTGAACCCACTAAACTAGTCTTGCTTGAGTTATTTGAAGCTGGACTAGAATTTCTTAGAAAGAACACCTTTTCAGCTGTCGGATTAGGCCATGATAAAATTCCCTTCTTATCTATACAGCAAAGGGCCTAAAAAAATTAATATAATAAAAATATTTGCTAGAAATTATTTTAATAACATCAAGTAAACATATTACCGACAAAGATCCCAGCACATGTACTATGTTGGCTGTCCGGCAAACCATGTCTTCTCTACCAGTCAGTATGTTGAAGAAGGTTTTGCACAAACTCTTTAGGCTTTCGGGCTTAAGATTCGATTCACTTAAAGCTTGTAAAAGTGGATCGCTGGCATCTTCTGATATGGAACATGATTTCGGGCGGACATACTTCTGACGTGTCTCTGATAGGAGTTTAAATCTGAAAATATATTAAATTGATGTATTAAGTGGTAAAGTATGTAGTGACTGAATCAAGTATCAAGAATAAATGGTGGCTTTTATTTATTTATAAAAATTCGATGTTAACAACTAAATAATGAATTAAGTTTTTTTTGAGACTTTTTTAATAACACAAGGCTGGCCCAACTATTTACCTTTGGTGTACAGTCTACCATGTCGTTTACCTTTTAGGTACAACTAAATAAATGGCGCTGGTAATACTTATACTGATAAACTGAATTTTATGTATATTTATTGAAGTGAAAGCTTCTTTAGCATCGTTGTGATTTGAAAGTCGATGAAACGAACAAGCGACAGTAAAAAGTTCGTGGTTCTCTTTGTGCTCTGCTTCGTACCCCCTCCACTTGTTTTTACCAAAGCATAGTGGGAGTTTGCTTGGGCCTCAGCGTTGTACGTGTGTTAATACGTGTTGGTGTGCGCATGCGTAGCACAAAGCTTGAGAGAAGGCATCACAAATTCACAACAACCGTGGTATTATTTTTGAAGGTTTTACTTCTACCACGTGTGAATTGCACACATGTTATTATATGTATGTTTATCTTCTATACGCTTATGTTGTAATAAGCTTATGTAGTTTATGATTTATTATTAATTTTGCCACATTCGTGAATTTAATTTTCCCCCAAAGGCTGACTGGTAGAGAATGCTTTAGCATTAAGTTCGCCTATTCTACCAATGTTATATAGTGGTTAAAAAAGTTTTATTAATAAATAAATAAATTTAGTTGATGAAGTAAGGAAAGGTATGGAAATTTAAAGAAGTATTATTATTCAAGTTGTTGCGATACTATCATATTTTTTTGTAATGACAAGACCTTACACGGTGTAACATTCTCTACCAGTCAGCCTTTGGGGAAAAATTAAATTCATGAATGCGGCAAAATGAACAACACCAGCGTTATCAGTTATTTGCCTAGCCCGATAACGCAAACACATACTCTCGCTCTTCATTTTACCAAACAAACTGACCTGGCCAATCCGTAGCAGTTGAGCGTAACCCAAGCGATGGGGAAGACTATCTGTAGTAGAGGCAGGGACGCAGCTATGGTCTGCAGGAAGTAGATCTCAGTCCAATGCGTAACACCCGGCAGGTGGTAGACATGCCGAATGAAACTAGCGATCACCACCACAGCTATTACTAGTGGAAGAACTATACCCTCCATTATTTTAACTGTGCACTGTAAAATAATAATACCAATAACTTAAACAGCTTATTTCAATTGTTATGATGATGTTAGTATTCTTTAAGGATTTTGATTCTTGAAAAAATAGAATACATAAGTTTTTCAAAACATTAACAAAAAACATGGGATAAGAATTTATAGTAGGTTATTCCATAACTGATATGATTGTTGGCATGATCTATGGGTTTGTAATTTTGAATAAATACTCATTTTGTTAATCACTTATTATCAGATAATTATCATTGCTTTTAAAAAACTGTGATTGGTCTACAAGTAGCCTTTACTTTGTGCAATGTAGGATGATACTTTTGACAGTTGACACCTATACAGAGGGTATAAAGTTGCTATTGCAATGTCAAGCCAATAAGGAAACAAACGCAACCTTAGTACGTAGCAATAAGGAAGTGACACCTGTCAAAAGTATCATCCTACATTGGACAAAGTATAGACTAAATTATGATATGAATTCTTCAAATATTTTCTATATTTGATGAATTTACATACATTCATTAAATTTTTTAGCAGATTTCAATGGTTATGATGATTCCATATAAGGATTATAATTTGAAATATAATACACAAGGTTATGTTAACATTAACAAAAGATACAAAGCTACCACTCAGGATCAAAATTACTATAAGGGCCATAATTATTATTCTGATATATTATTCTGGTATATTATCTGAAATTACTAATATTTTTCTTTTATCTGATCAAAATATTAACTATTAATTACCAAATAACGTTGTTTTTCGAAAACTGTGACGGGCCTACTAGTAGCCTGGTCTAAAGCTACTTTTAAATTCTTCAAATATGGGGTTTCACACATTCTGTAAGCTTTGTTTTGGTGTGGTGTGCGGATGCGTGGTGTATTGAAATTCTCTTTTGGCTGAAAGAAAAAAATTAAATATTGGTCAATCCGAACATCCGAAGAAGTTACCAGACATGAAGTAATCACTCACTTTATGGATGAGATAGATGTTTTAAAGAGTAACAAATTTCACCAACTTGGCAACAAATATACTCAAAAAAACACTGATTGCACTGCACATCAATATTTTGGAAGATAAATGCAAAATATATTACCATTAATTATTAATTCACATGTTAAAAAAAAAAGAGAAAAAAATACATAAAAAGGAAAAAATATAACATTTATTTGATATCGGAGTAAGCTTAATTAAGTTGGTACCTGTGAAACAGGCTGAAAGATTTGTCCAAAAAATAATTCAGGATCTTCAGGTTGCAGGCCCTTGCAGTGACCTGGCACCTCTTGCCCAGGTCTTAGCACTATAATGTCCCCTTCCACAAGAAGTGCCCATGGCAGATTTACAATTGTTGCTGTGAATTACAAAAGGCTTCGATTATTATACGTCAGTTTAAAGAATTTATGTTCATGTAAATCATCGAATAATTTTGATGAGTTATCTGAAATCAAAACTAAAATGATTCAAATAAGATAAAATAAAAAAGGCATATAAAAGAATACCTAGTCTGGCCATAAGTTCTGTTACAAATGAAAATGCATTTTTTTTTATGAAGTAGGTAATGTAGTTGTAGATAAATACTTATATGGACATATTTATTAAAGTCTCAGCAAAAAATAAAAAAAATATTCTATTCGAAATGGCCACCTTTGGCTTTTACATAGGCCTTTAATCTGTCTGGCCACGAATCTGTGCATTTACGCACTGTTTCCATGGGAAATTTCGCTTGCACCAGAGATTTTTTAAGAGACTGGATGTCGCCGTGTCGTTTAGAGCAGGCTTCGTATCTGTTGATAGTATGATATACGGCTTATACCAAGTTTTCGAAGTGTCTGGAATATGACCAACCCACTTTTTGCACTGATCACTGCAATCCTTTTTTCTTTAAAACCCCATTCCATATTTTAATTTGATAATGAACACGATAAAAATATGTGAAATGGCGCGAAATCGAAAGAAGTTTTTAAAATAATAACACGTTCTAAATTCAAACTAATTAAAAAGTTAAAAAAAAGAAAAAGTTTTATGTAACAGTATTTATGGCCAGCTTTTGCCTTTATTATAATATTGCCATTATACACATGCTTTTATTTGTTCTCATTATAAACTTTAGCAAATGTAGAAATAATGGTCTTAAATCAATTTAGCAATATAATTAGTTGTTTGTAAACAAATTTCTTACAAGTGAACCAAAAGTTTCATAGTGTAAATTATATCTTTTGTTAACAAATAGAGTCTATATTTGTTACAATTAAATATTCGTTGTTTAGAAACAAATTAATATACTTGGTAATGACTGTTTTTAAAATTACTTTAAAAATGTTAAATATGTAGCACTATCAAGATTGTTAATCTTTGGAATTTTTTTTTTTGTAATATACCTTATATTCAATCTGCATGTGAGGCTTTGTAAGAGCAAGAGGTGAATGCCGCATATTAAATTTTTTTATGAAACAATGCAATTATAAAATTTATATCTTGGCTTTGTTCACCTACTTATTGAAGGATTTTTATTGTTACACTATTTACCAATTGCTGTATGCTATATTCCACAACCAAAGTATGTGGCACACTGGTGTAATACACACTGTTAAAGCTTCATACTGATGAAGATTTAACAGGTTGAAAAGGTAATAAATTAAAGTAGATTAAAATAGGGAATTTTCTGACTATACTTGCAGTCCTACAATCATCTCGGTTTGAAGAACTCAAATGTTCCCGTTCATTTATATTTCTTTAGTGTAAGACATGTTATAAAGGGTATGGTGAGGCTCTCATACCTAATAAGAAGGCAAAAGCTTCTAAATTAAATAAAGGGAAAGAAATTAAAGTTAATATTAAGGGCAGCTACAAATTTCACATTTATGATTAACACAAACCATCTCTATATGTCCACTGCAGAATAACACAAGGAGAAAATGGTGCACACAAATGAGGATAATGTTCTTCTTTCCATTTTGCTTCATCAATTGACTCCTCCAAATTTTCTGGATGAAAACATATTAAATTAGTTTGTGTCTCACAGGATTATAAGATATAATATGACAGAAAATTACCTAAGACTTTTTGGATTCTATGAGGAATTTCTCTTCTATATAAATATTCTTCATTAAGAGCTACAAGAAAGTTTATAACTAAAATGACAAACAAAAAAAATGCTTCCCAGAGTAAATATGAATGAGCTTGCACCGACTCTCCTAATAAGTATGTGAGGATGAGACAGACAATGTATATTAAAGTGATAGTATAAGCAACTCCAGATAATAACACCTTTTCGGATGAAAAGGATATAATATTTCTTATTAATCCATACCTGCAACAAAATAGCAAGAAACCTCATTAATAAATTAAGAAGTAAATATAATAAAACATAGTTTTGTTTATTTTCCTTTATTTACTTCGTGGAAGACACATCTGCCTTACGAACATACCCAGATGGATTTTTCTGCTTATATTCTTCTACAACAGCACGAATATCATCACGTAATTTAATTAACGCCGCTTTTGTAGAATTTCCTAAAGTATGTTGAGTGTTCTCATCCATTTTACAGACCGTATGTAGTTCATTTGAATTACACTGTTTTTTACATTATATAGTTACAAAAGTAAGAAAAGTATTTACAAAATCTGAAAATGAATTATATCTGTACCATTCATACACATCTGTCTGAGCAAAAAACAATAAGTAGTGTTTGTTTATGATAATGATACCCACAGATTACAGAGATTTACTATGTATCTATCTAATCTGTAAAAGATTGTTTGCTTCACGAAACATGAAAGTTATAAAAAAAAAAGTGCTACGTACTCAGAAAAAGAGTACTAGCCCTCAGAACAATAAGTTATTGTTCTGAGTACTAGCCTGCATCATCTTGGTCTGCATACGTCCATGCTGTTTATACTATATTTTATAAAGTATTCTATGCTGTTTACCACTGTGTGCATTTAAAACATATACAGATATACAAAAAAGGTTGTCAACACTTGGAAAACTTAAGATATTTTGTTCATAATAAAATATTTAAAAAATAAATAATGCTGAATAAGTACCATTTTTCTTCAGAAATAACAAAAAATATTCTTGAAGTGAAAACTTCTTAAGCATCGTTGTGATTTGAAAGACGATGAAACGAAAAAGCGACAGTAAAGAGACACAGACACATAAGCTCATAAGGTTTAACGTAGAAGAAAATGAGATAGGAAGCATTATGTACATGTATTAATACGTATTTGAGTGCGCATGCGTAGTGCAAAGCCTGAGAGAAGGCATCACAACAAACGTGGTATTTTGTATACGTGTACGTATTATTTTTTAAGGTTTAACTTCCACCACGTATGAATTGCACACATGCTTCTTTATTTATAATAAAATTAAGTTAAATAGACCTATATAATGATAATGAAAAGAAGGTTGATTTCACTGAAATAAATTTAATTATCCCTTTTTTTTATTATTCTTTTTACTAAATAACTCTTCCTTTAGTTCGAACACATGCGGAAAAGCAGTCATGCTGAAGAACTAGTTCTCCAGTGACTCTTTCCCATTATTGAATGGTGGCTTCTCTGTACTTTGAGAGTCTATGGGAGTGGATGGCAATTTCAAACAGCTCGCCTAAAAGCGGCCGACCAATACCATCGTAAGATGTTATGCTATTGGAGGGCAGTTTTTACTCGTACAGATCGTCGGCCAGAAAGAGTGACGTATCTTGCCGGGCTATTTCCCTCTCTCTCGCTCTCATACTATTTTAAACATGTCGTTATTTTGTTACGTACTGCACTGGCCAATATATTGCGGAACAAATCAACAGCATGACGTCACGACCACTAGTAATCTATATTTCAGAATACTACGTACTATGCGTTCTTAAAAACGTATAAAATATATAAATAAATCTTCATGACATGTGTATTTCTTCGATCTTCTTCACTTTGCCTCATTCATTGTAACCTGAGCTGTCGTCTTTACTGTGTGATCAGTGTGTCGAGTGTAAGTTCTCACTTAGAAAAAACGTTACTATCGCGTTTACGTTTCCAGCAACATTTGTATGAGAAAAGGACAGCACCACCAAGCGGAGAGACGAAGAAACAATTCCCGCGAGTGTACGTTGTACTCGATACGCTTGACGATGCGTTTTGAAACGTGTCGAGCGCGTTTACGAGTCCGAAAACGTTTTTATTAACATTTTGCGAGTGTAAGTGGCATGTTTGACAGTTCGAATGGTGAGCTAACGCAAACGTGATAGTAAAGTAACTCACTTGGTGATTTGCCCGTGAAACACAGTGAAATTGAATATTTTAGTGGTTTTCGAAGAGATTTTGAGAAAAGTATACTAGAGTACTATGGCTGCTCGTTATTTCTTTGCTTGGAGAATGTTATCGGTTGCAGAAATGCAAGATGATCGTAATTGCATTCGGAGAAAAAGGACTATCTCCCGCTCTGCTTTTCATCCTATGCAACATCTTACGGAGAATGAATTTAAGAATAGATATCGCATAGGTAAAGAGGCTGTTTTGTTATGTAAAGAATTGGAACAATTGACTATTTGAGGTCTACACAACAAATAAGCCTCAAAGAAAAGGCATTTTTTTTTGTGTTCTTTGCAACAGATATTTGTTGACTTTGTTGTAATCAACAATGTAATGAAACCATAACACCACTATTATTGTGATGACAGAATAATTTTGTTTTTTTTTGTGGATTATGTATGGTGACGACATATAATATAGTAAATGTCGTACTTCTGTTAAAGCCGACGTGTTTCTAGCGCCCATTCTTCTTGTTAGTTAAAAGACGTCCTAAATAGGTAGGTAAAAATGTTGGACGATTCAAAACAACTAATTTTATGTGCATTTGAATAAAGTTATTTTTAGTCATTCATTTTCATTCATTATACCACCCCTCGGGGTACCCGAATCACCCCCTTGTATATTCCACAATTTTTCGTAGTTTTTGAGCATCGAGCACATACCCCAATAGAGTGGTAATATTGGGCTGTCCGCCTCCGCAACTGATTAGTGATTTGTCACTTATACTTATTAACGCTCGCTCCCACTCAAACAGTACAAAACCAGTATTGGATCTGTGCGGACGTGTCTGCTTATTCCGAAATTAATTTCAATTAAATATTTTCATAATGGCGTGTCGTTCTATTCGGTGGTGTGGAAAAAAGAGCAGAACTTCAAATTATAAAACTGACGGAATAACCTTTCATCGGAAAGTTATAGTTAAAAATTTCTTTTTATAAAAAATTGTCAGGGCTCAAGTTAAACTGGACAATCAAAGTGAAATGGTTGACGCACGTGTTCAGGTGTCTATGCGTCCTGCTTCCACATAACGTAATTTCTCATTACGCCATCTCTTTCTAGTCTACGCTCTCAACACTAGTGTTGCATTCAAAGGATCAAGGGGTGTATCGATAAATAACATTATTGTAGTTTATTACATATTTTTTTCAAACATGAAAGTAATTTTGAAATTATAATATTTGCATTAATGATCTAATTGATAGTGTTGTGCATTATTGATTATGTAAGTCTTAATAGTCCAGGAGCCGGTAACACTGAAAGTCCCGTCATAGCGGAATCAAAAAAAAAATATTTAAATAAATAGTACTTAAGTATAGGAATAAATTAAGCTTGGTATGCGTGGATTCCTATTGCCGAAACAATGTTAAAAAAAATATTGAAAAAAAAATGAAAAAATGTTTTACCGTCATCACGGATATATTTTTTTTAATGTATTCGATAGTAAATTTTATTGGCTATTAGACAAAATCACGCAAACCACTTTTTTTCTGCTGGAATGGTCTGGCCTATTTGAAGTGTGTGATGAGGGCTAAAATTTCTCCATCATGCCGGAAACATTTATTTATTTATTTTTAAGTAATTTTTAAAAATATCTCGGTATGCGCGCTCAAAAACTGCCGGAAAAATCCCGCATACAATTTTGAAGTGCATAAACTATATTAGCATCTACTCCAAAATGTACTGTAGAAATGTAGGGAAACCAGTTTCACTTAGGAATCAATTGGAAGGTTCGGAATTTGGAAAGGATATGTAATAGGATTAGATAAATAATGCCTAAGAGTTAATATATAGTGACTGGATATAAATTTTAATATCCCTAAGATATGGTTGAGCGAAGCGATGGCTGTATCATGCGTCATGCTCGTGAACGGGTGCTGCCTTGGGAAATGGGTCTGCTTTAACCTTCAGTATTCAGTATTGACTAATATTAAACATAAATCTTGTTGTTTTCTTAAATTTGTCATTTATTCCCTGTATGTTATTGCAATGTTCAGGGATACTTACTTTAGGTAAGCACAGATACTTGTTGACTTTGTTGTAAACAACGAAACAACGAAATAATGATATCATAACACTATTAGTATTGTCATAACAAAATAATTTTGTTTTTTTTTTTGTGGATTGTGTATGGTGACGACGTATTATATTGTAAATGTCGTTACTTCAGTTAAAGCTGACGAGTTTCTTGCGCCCATTCTTCTTGTCAGTTAAAAGACGTCCCGAATGGGTGGTAGGAAAAAAATGTTGGACGATTCAAAACTACTTATTTTTAAGTGCATTTGAATAAAGTTATTTTCATTTTCATTTTATTGTTATTGAATTAAAATTTTGATATCAAGTTATACTAATCAGAATTTATAGTACACATATAATAATATTAGTCTGCTCTTTTTGACATAAGAACGTCCTTAAGCAGAAAGGTTTCAACCCATATGAAGTTGCTTTGAAGAAATGAATTTTTAAAGTTGAGTAATTTTTACGTACTTAATCAGTGCCGGATTTACCATAGAAGCTGAAAAAGCTGAAATTAGGGGGCGGCAAAATTGACCCAAAAAATTGGTATAGAAAAAAGTAAGTAATAGTGCAGTAAAAACAAAGCTTTGCTTTTCTTAGCCCAATACCCAAAAAGTTTAAAAATAATCTTGAAACTAGATTATTCCCTAAAAAAGGAATTAACGTTATTGTAAACAGTAAATCTAATTTTATAGGTCAGTAGGGGCGGCAAAAATTTTATAGCTTTGGGGCGGCAAATGTGTAAATTCAGCGCTGTACTTACTTATTTGGAAGTCACATTTATTTATGGGTAATTAAACAATAAATTAAGCCTCTTAAGCCTTAAGAAATATTGTTATTTTTATGTCAAGTAAATCATGATTTAATTTGAGTTGAAAGTTAAATTGATTTAAGAACGAAATTTTGTTAAATGTTCCGCTGAAATGACCTATATTTGAAATATTCTTGAAATAAATGATATTCTCAAATATATTAAATCTATAATATTGGGAAAGTCCTGGATAACAATAATGTGAGAAAAACATTATTGAAAGAAGGATACTGGACTAAAATAATTAGTCGGATACCTTAACAGATAGTAGTTTGATAGCAAATGACTCCAGCGTTTTAAGTCCTTCAAGCTGAATAAGTACATGATTACCATTTAAGAATTATATTTCCTCAGATGTTTGAGGATTCATTATTTATTTTAGGCTGGGATGTTACATAAATAATTAGAATAGTTAAACAACAACAACAAATAAAAACAATACATACAAACAGTTAAACTCAAATCAATAAACGCACTTAAAAAAGTTTATAATATAAAAACCACAATAAAATAAAAACGTTATAATGTTATTATATAATAAAAAAATGTTATTGTAATATTATATAGATTATTGTTAACCGCCATATATAATTTAAACATTAGATAGAAGAAAGAAAGAAACACAAAAAAATTTATTCCATGTCACTTTCGCGGGCAACTTCAACCTGTTACTTTTGTGTTACAGCGATGCGAGCGTATCTTAAAATTTCACTCTCATCATATTTTCATAACGCGCCTAAAGTAGCATAACTTCAAAAATTAAAGCGTGATAATTGCTTAAACATATTTTTGTACGAAAGATCATTAAGCTCATTTTGGCAGAATTAGTATTTTTTTGACAAAAAAAAGATTTGGGTTGATTCTGCATAAGTCCATCCATAAAGCACGTCAATGTCTGGCTTGACACATTGCCATAAATAATTGACGAAAATCTATGGTTAAAATAATCTTAACGAACTTCATGTGTATTTCAATAGTGCAACACCCTCATTAAATCGATATTACTATTACTCGATAAGAAAATCTATATTCTGTATTCTTATAAGTAGAGTAACCTTATGATATTATATTATTGAATCTATTCATATTATTTAATTAAATGAAAGTAATTTGATGAAACTAATAAAAAATAAAAATATTCATTTTAATATACAACACAGTGATAACATAAGATGACCACTCCTCAGCACGAATAACTAATACTTATTATTAACATATTATTTATCAACGTATCATAAATTCAACAATTCTTATATTTCAAGAGTTGTAGACGCCAAAATATTACGAAATATAAAATCTGTAAAAACGATTCATCATACCTCTATTTATTTAATTATTTATAAACGGATTTTATTTAGGATCTTTATGAGTAGAAACTTCTAATGAGTTAATGTGACACTGTTACATCAATGTCTCAATAGAAGTGGTCTGTACGGTCACTCATACGGCCGAAAATGTGGGTTCCCGACTGAAAAACGTGACTTTAAAGTTTTATGTCACTTTTTTTACGCTAGTGGTAAGAGGTAAATCTTATCTTTTAGCAATAATCCTCATAAAAATAATATGTTTTGAACAGTTTTGTTCATATTTATCTGCATCTAAGGTAGGCCCCAGGCATTACTCGTAGATATATTTTTCACTTTATTTTCCTTTGTAGTCCGTAACTCAATTTCTTTTCCTACGCAGTGTAACAAATGGTTCTGTTCAGGTCATGGATGCCTATAATAGTCTCTTTGGCTAACTTTCGTATAGCGTAAACAACAGAGATAGAGCATCTCTATTCGATAACTGTTTCTATTAAGTGATCAATACTTGACATGAAAATGACTTAATACAGACACAGACAGCACTACGTCTACATCACTAATTACTATGAAGTTGGCGATTACGAGAATAGGATAGGAATCTGAGTTTTTCTATTTTGTAAGTATGTCCTATGCGTAATGAATTTCACACTAGATGCCCATGTATTAATTTACATTATCCGGTTTGTGTATAGTGTTGACTTTTTCAAATCGAATTTCAAAATAAAAACAGTGTTGTGCGATATGTGATCCTAGTCAGTCGATGTATGTCATCGCGTTTGGACGACAGTCGGTGCGCCATTGCAGTTTACCTTACGTCGTAAAAAATAGGGATTGTGTTGATCCCTTGGCTCAATGTCGCTAGGGCAGCAAGTGCTTTTATTAGTTGTAAAGTGATACAATTCTTAGTAATGGCAATTCATTGTGATAAAAGAACGAAGTGCAGTGGTTTAAAAAGGGGACCGCAGTACGTTTTGTGGATTTGGTGCACACTTATTAAGTGTTTTATTAGTTTACCTTGTATATTTTCATCGTGTCTTGGTGTTGATTTATCGGTTCGTCTCCAACCGGAGGGAGTAGTGCCTGTTCGTTATGGAGATCCTTTGGAACTCTTCTGCATAGTTGATGATGAAAACTCCACATCGCAAGATCTTGAATTTACATTCAGAGGGAGGCATGTACCATCGAATATTATTAATGATACTACTATACAATTGTATGTAGAAAAACCAGAGAAGCAAGTGAGTGCTTACTACTGCTTAAACAAAAAAAGTAGAAAAAAATGTACCAGTAGAGTGCTTGTTGATTCCCCTCCTATGAATGTCACTGATTTCAAATGCATTTCTAAAAATCTTGAAGTGTTGAACTGCTCATGGAGCGCCCCAGCAGGTGTTGCAACTATTGACTACAATCTCACATTTGTTATTAATTCCTATTATGTGGATCCACCTTGTAAACCAGTTAAAACAAGTAATAACTTATACCATTGTACATGGAATACGAGCAGTGAACCAAGGTATAGACAGCAGGAGGATGAATATTTTTTCATGTTAACTGCTGCAAATCAGTTTGGTAGTAATAACCAAAACTTTACCATTGATCATTTTGCAATAGTGAAACCAGACCCTCCTAGTCATTTGGAGCTATCGGTGACTCCTCACCAAGCTGTGCTAAAATGGAACATACCTAATACCATGGCAAACCTTTTAACCTGTGGGGTAGATCATAGAATTGAGTATCAAATTGCAAAAATTGACAACAAAAGTTATTTCCGTAGTGTTGATGCTACTGGATTACCACCAAACAACAAGACTTATAAATTTGTATTAAAGGATCTGCCTTATGCATTTATGCATTATGAAGTTAGGATATACATTAAATCAAAAAAGGCTGTGAAAGAAGAATTTTGGTCTGATTTTGTCTATCATGTGTTCCAAACTGCTAGTGAGATACCAAGAAGGCCACCAGAGCTAATAGCTGGTGCTTTCAGTGAAGCTGAATTTCATGAGCAAAAGATGATTTGGGTATATTGGAAGCAACTGGAAGAATATGAAGAAGCTGGTCCCAATTTTACTTATAAAGTACTTATCTCGCAAGGAAATGATAACAAGTTTTTGTATCCTGATAAAAACAAAAGCCTAAGTTATGTTGAACTCTCTGCACCTTGGGAGCCAATGGAGGTCACAGTCTGGTCTAAAAATGACATGGGGATTTCCGAAAACAGTAGCCATCTCTACATTCCAGCGAAAACTGATGGAAGCTTAAGAGTTACAACATTTACTCAACTTGCATATGAAGGTGGAACATATAAATTGTCATGGGTTGGTAAAGAAAAAATTGATAATTATACCTTGTTCTGGTGCCAGTATAATGTAACACTTATATGTGCTGGTCGTATGAATTTTACTATTTTGGATGCCACTAAAAATAGCTATGAAATAACCTTACCTAAAGATCATAGATATCAGTTTGCTATATCGGCGAATAACGGTACTAGGACAAGTGGCATCATATGGGCTACTTGTGCTATTTCTAAAGATTCAATACCTATGTATGGTTTCCCTGTCACAGTAACAAATGATGCTCCAGGTAACTCATTTGTAAGAGTTAATTGGTCCATGACTTGTACACTGCAAGAAAGAATAATAACTGGCTATCTTCTTAAGTACTGTATAGTAGTGAACACAAGCAATTCGTGTGACCCTACTTATGAAAAGAAATCCAAGTATATACCAAATCCAGAGCAAATGAGTATCAACATCACAGAGCTATTACCTCATAAAACTTATTTGTTCACACTAGATCTTAATACTACTTATGGGTTGAAAACTGTTAATGCATCAAGACCCATTACTACAACGGAAGCTACTCCCACCAGTCCAAGAAATGTATTGGTTACAGATGTTCAAAGTAATTCCTTGGTTATATCCTGGGATCCACCAAATCCTCGAAATGGCATCATTGGACATTATATTATATATAACAATGGACACGAACTTTACACTGAAAAAGTTCATGAAGACAGCAAAGATTTTTTGAGGAGAAATCTAACACTTAAGAATCTAATTAGTTTTAAAAATTATTCATTGACTATTAAAGCATGCAATGCAGGAATAAATAGCTGTTCAGATCCAAGTCCTAAAGACGCTATTTTTGTTCGGACTAAAATTGGAGCACCAAGTAGATTGAAGGCACCAATAGTAAAAAATAACCCAGACTTACTTAAATGGGAGCCACCAGAAGTACCTGGTGGTACTGTTGACATTTACCAAATTAGCCAAATTAAAGATGATACAGACCCTGAAATTTTCAACACTACCAATTTGTCTTATCAATTAATACTTTGCCAAGGTGTTCTAGAACAAGAAACATACCAAGTGAGGGCTGTGAATTTTGATTATGATGATTACAGTGGTGTTATAGCTGATCCACAGTATGTGACTTTACCCGATCAAAAGGTTAAAGGAGATATTGAACTTGCTGGCGAGTGGAGTGAGCCAAGTACTGTTACCTGTAGAAGCAAAGATGGCCTTACTATGACATTAATTTTTATGATAGTATTTGCCATGTTGGCTATTGGCTATGGAAGTATTAAATTATACAAAAAATACAGAAAAATGGGTGACATAAAACCGGTCCTTCCAGATGGTTTAAGTATTCCTGAAAAAGACACTAAATATTCATATGGTGGATGGAGCCCAGCTAACAAAGATGAGAAACCATCTTCGGATGAGATGCTTCTGCTACCCAACTCAAAAGGGGTTGTACCTTCTCCTGATGTTCAACAGAAAGACAATAGTAATTGTGGTTCCAGTGACCACACTGATAGTACTGTTTTATCTGATACTTCTCATGGACCTGTTCATAGACAAGCCTCCACTTCAGATGAGAGCTCTAATTCTTCTCTTAATTTAGACACTCTAAAAGTTCATGATCATTTACACCAAGATGGGTATTCTTTGGATACATCAGATATTGAAATTTTCCATGAGAACTCTCCTTATTTCAGTGAACAGTTTGAGAAACCAGTTGTTAATCCTTCTTCTGGATATGTAGAGTCTGTTCCCACTGCTTTAAAGAACCAACCTCCAAAACCTGCAGTTCAATTAGCACCATCTGGTTCCAGCTATGTTATGGCTAGTCTGCCCCCACCAATATTTACTACTGGTATTATTCCGCCTAATATTAGCAGTCAACCGCCTACCTCATCAGGATACATGCGTCACGATGACGCTCAAATTAAGTCATTAATGAACTTACCAAATTTGGGCCTATCGCCAACAAAGGTGCTTGGCCCTGAAAGCTTGCCTGCTATGCCTAGCTTGCCACAACCTGCTAAACCTGGTCCAGACAGCAGTTATATACAGCTGCAATCTTTGGACGCCATACCTAGTCTTAAGCCTACTGTACGTACTACAGTGCCATTAAAACCACAAACAAATAGTGGTTATGTTAGTCCCAATGACCCAATTATTAATAAGCATCTCAATTTAATATCGGGTCAACCTGTAGAAGAATCTGCCATCTTAGACCCAACAATGTCGCCTGACGCGTACTGCCGATTCTCATGGAGTACAGATCCAGCAAAAGACAATTTGCATTCATTTTACTCATCCAAAAATTGAGTAGTTGTGTACAATGATAAGTGACTAGTGATATAAATTTAAATTAGTGGACTGATTAATGAATTTTAAACGAACCTTAGAAGCTTTACAATATACTATAGAATCAGTGGGCAAAATGTATACACAAGAATGGGAATGTGTTAATGTAGTGATAGTTCTTGTGCCTTATTAATTTATTTTAGGTGATATACAGGAAATTTGTAGGTAAGGATACATCTGTTAAGTATTTATTATTTACTGTCAGTAATTTCAGATTATTCTTTATTTTGTACTTTTTACATGTATTGAACAATGGGGATATTCAAAAAGCCATAACTATTTTCAACTTAAGGCTGTTACTAAAAAATTAAAAGATAATTTTGCTTTGTTGCAGATAGTGTGACAAAATAAATATGGAGGGTATTTATAAAATTAAATTAGTACCTACAGACCTGAGTACTGAGGAGACCATACTACAAATAGCCAATACGCTTGACAATTTAAATGGCGTCGTCGAAGACATATTCACTCGAATGACAAACAAAATCAAAGAAAATTTAGATAAAACGGAGAAACTTAGAGACAGAATAGAAGTTTCAAAAAAGAAAGTCGAAAGTTTAACAGGAATGCGTAAAGCTATCCAAGTGTTTTCTAGTGCAAAATATCCTAGCACAATTACTCATAAGCATTATGAGTCTATCTTTGATTTTAATAGGTACTATCATAAGCCACAGAATATAACTCTGAGTGGGAAACCTCAGGGGCAACCCAATGATAAAGGAATTCAGGTAAACTGACTTAGGTATTCATGCCTTCTCAGATTGTTGTTCTTATTAGACATAAAAATGTGAGTAATTTCTTTTTAGGAAAAACTACACTTCTACCATGTAAAAGTTGCGTCTTCCAAGAGTACAGTGCAAAAGCCTGATTACGACTTGAATGCTAAAATAGAGACGATGGGAACAGTTGGTGAACTTTTAGTGTTCAATACCAGCGAAAGTCCATATTTAGGCGCTCCGGACAAACTGCCTGCGTACATCCCGAAAGTTTCCGATGTAGAAAATAGGAGTTTACTTGAAGACGCACCAACGTCAATAATGAAAAGAGATATGCTGAAACGAGAAGTTGACGAATACATGTACACTCCTGGTATGGGAATGGTAAGCCTTTTAATACATCATAATTTACGTATAATTATTTTTATTTTCAGTAATACTTGTTAGTTGCCTTCCGGCGACATTAGTGTACAATATAAAGTTATCTAAACTTTTTATGGTGATTAATCATAACGTTCGTCTTTGATCAGGTTCCGGAATTGGAGATGCCTTTAGATCTGCCGCATCTGCCGGGCATAGCCGGCGACGTTCAATTCTCAATCATTATGGACGGTTCGATTGCGCCTTCCGTAGTAACTTCGCCAGTTTCTGCCGTGGTCGAATTACCTGAAGTAGAGCTGCCGGATTTCAAGGAGTTGCCGGATGTGAATCTGCCGGAAGTGGCGCCGGTGCCGGACGTGCCAGATGCACCACCACCGCCGGTAGCACCGGCCATGCCGGCTAATTTGCTGCCACCACCTCCGCCTCCACCACCACCACCACCGCCACCACCGCAAATGGAGGCAGCGCTATCACCTTCTAATAATCGGTAAGTTGATTTACTAGTCTTAAATATATATATTTTAGCTCACCGCTGCAACTTTGCCTGTATGACGGTCTTTTCCAGATTTTACTTCGAAAAGGGTGGTAAGAGCTCCATGACCTCATACCGCCATATCCTTTCTTCCTTCGGACATCCAGACGCATTATTTCTAATTGTCGCATCAAGCGCTACTCAACATAATTTATAATGCGCACAGCTAAGGAGTGGAACTCCCTCCTTGTGTCTGTATTTCCGAGTAATTATAACCCGTCCATCCTCAGAGCCAGGGTGAATGGCACCTTTTGGGTTAGCTCGCTCCATAGTAGGTCCTGTTTTGGCCTCCGGTCTTGATGGGATCAAGAGCGATCCCATTCCCAAAATAATAACAAAAAAACAATAAATCTAAATTAATCTTTAAGGGGTTAGTTATCGTAGCTCATAAGGCGTTTCTATATTACTTGTTCAGGTAATAAGCTGCAGGACCTTAGAACTTTTGACGACCCATCGGTCTCACTAAAAATATGTTAATCTATTATAAGTTCCATAGACGCACTTAAGCTATGGTTTCCTAAAAGTATCTCTTAGATTGACAACATATAGAAAACAATAAAAAGTTTAGTTGCAATAGGTTTTGACACAGTGACTCATCGAATATCGGCTTCTGACAAAATAAAGTCTTGTCAATTAAGTAACCTTATAAAAGGTTAAAAATAAAATGCGGGTAAAATAATGTGGACTTACATGGCCATACAATCGGGCGCAAAACTTTGATTACTGCTAACCAAAACTAAAGCTCATTAAACAGATTATAAAAGTGTGTAGTGCAGTATTTTATAAAAAGTAACTCATCTTTCTACATCGTTTTTTCTACAAATGCCACAAAAAATAAACTTTGCTTTTACCCTTGAACACATGTGTTTACATTTTTTCGCTAGGACTCCGGCATGGGACAACACATTAGCGTTATCTTATTTCTTTACCTGACTTTTTTCTCTAAATCCTTGCCATATGGTGCCATGGTCCGATTAATGAAGTTTTAAGAAGGTTTCTATTCGTCCACAGTCCAAAAAAAATGTTTCCTTTTGAAGTGAAATACAATGTTTTTCGACAAGTGTAGAACCTACTTGGTACTTCTTATCGTAAGAATTAGCCTTAATTTATTTGCGAAAGAAAAATATTTTTGACACAGGCTATAAAGCTGAACTTATAAAACGCTCAGTTGCGTTATTTTAATCGTAAGCGCAAAACAATATGAGGTAGTTAGCCGTCTGGAAAGTTTGGTTGCGCTTTTAGCTTTATAATTAAACGATAGAAAGAAACATTATTACTTGGTTTAACGAGGGGTGGTTATATTAAGAGTATTTATATTTACGGTTTCTTTGGAGCACAAGGGTAATTTGTAATAGATGAGAAAAGTTATTTAATATTTAATGCAGAAGAATTGTTTTAATTGAGTCAAGTTTACAGCATTTATTTTATTTTTTAATAACACAAGTTACGAGAATCATTTAAAAGTGACCTAGTAAAAAAGTGGATAGTATATTAACGTCTATTTTTTTAGTTTTTTGAAGATATTTGTTTTTAGATTTGCTCTTATTGAAATAAAACAATTTCTATAGATACCGAAAATGTGTTAATTTTGATTTATTCGTTTATTTAATCTTTCAAATAAAGAATAAAAAACTACTTGATACTAATGCTTATGTATCAAGTAGTTTGTATGCAGCTAATATCACACAGCGTAGCATAGTTAAAACTCAAGGAATCGTAAATTCTATTTAAATATGAAACTAATTAAACCATAAGCAAAAATAGTCATAACGAATTCAAAAAACAGGTTTCAAAAGTGAAACGATTGTTTGTCTCTAATATCCATTAGTTAGATAAAGACGTGTTCGGCAACTAGCTATAATGATTGTTACTCATTGCAAAGTGATTATTAGGAGTCGATTAAACTGATTTGAATCGTTCCATTAAGCCCGAGAATAGAAGATGTTTACTAACAGCCCGATTCCACATTCTTCTGTAGAAACAAACGTTTTGTAAACAAAACTCGTGCCTTTGTTGCGAACAACATAATTTCCGTATAAATAGTTATTTCTTCTTGGACCAACTACAACTGTATTTCTTGTACAACTCGAAGAGCTTTATGAAGTAATTTTTCGAAGTTGCTGTGGTTAGAAATGAGACAGAAAATACGCGTTGTACATTTTGAATTTACGTTTTATTATCTGAATACTACTTGAATAATAATGTGTATTTGGCCTATTACACCGGAGATTGTGACTATAATGTTAAATTAAAACCAAAACGTGTCTAAACCAATATGCACAGCGTTGTTTAATCTTTTCCGTTGTGTATATACGTAAGGATAGAAATATTAGTTGGTTTATAAATACCTTTGTATTTGATATTTAATATGGATATTATAAACAAAAAAACTGGTTGGTTGCCTGTAAAGTCGGTATACGGGCGAAAGTTTTACGTGACAACGACTTTGAGTGGTAAAATAATTTTAATGTGAATATTCATTCGTATAGTAGGAAGAAGGATGAAATAATAGTAACAATTTAAAACATTTATTTATACAAAGAATTATATTTAAAACATTAATTTATAGGCACGCGTCCCTTCCACTTTTTATGTCTGTCTCTCTCGCTCTTAGGCGGGCTAACCATGCCCGAGTGGAAGGGACGCGTGCCTCTCACTCGCTCTCATTGTAAGCGCATATATAGTTGAGTGGGAGAGAGACGCAAGGCATTCGGCGGGCCTCTCTCTCGTTCGGTGACTCATCGTAACGTTACCGAGCGTTACACTTTTTCATAAGTGACTCCCAGCCGCAACCTAATTTAAGACGTTGTCACGTCAAAACTTATTCAAAATGCACTTGCAAATCCTTGGTCCTAGATCGTTTCAATACTTCATCACCAGTCAGTTCTTGAGACCAGGGATTTTAGCGAATAGTGTAACCCTTATAAAAGTGTATCCTTATACAGGTGTTTTTGAATCCCTGCACATAGATAGAGTTAAACGTAAAACAGTTTCTAACAGATTGGTAACAGAAAACATATCTGTTACACTTTTATAAGTGTTCGACGCAAAACAGGTTCAAAACACCCAAATAAGTGATACATGAATAATTCTGTAACAGATTCAATGTGTAACCCTTATGAAAGTGTATCCTTATGAAGGTGTTTTTGAATCCCTGCTTGAGACTACGGATATTGTTTTATTTTATTTATAGATTGTTATAATAAATGCTACTTTAGGGTTTGTGTTAAACTCTAATCGGTCTCTTATATAGAGATATAAGAGACCGCCTCTTCCTTATATGAGGTCTTATGGATACCTCATTAAATTGAGTTGCTATAATAACGTTTTCAATATAAATACCGTTTTTCAGTACACCATATTAATATAATAATTGATATATTGAAGAGGCTCAACGATTAAAGTCATAAACGTCGATATGGGCAAGTCTAATAAAAACTGGAGTGTCTTGATTCTTTGAAAATTATTTGAAATCTAATTACGAGTCCAACACTGCTGGAAATACTTCAAAGTGTTTGCTTTATGCTGAGTATTTTTTTTACAAATTTATTATTCCTTAAAGAGACCAAAAAGGTTGATATTTGCTCTAGCGAAGTTTCTAGTTGCTATTTATTTTAGTAGCTCTTCGCGGAATTTCTCTTCATATGTATTATAATAAAAAAAACGTATAGTCGTATATTGCGTTCTCGTAAACTTATTTCGTTGACAATGAATGCTCCCGATAAAAATGTGTTCCAGGCATTTCCTTCTATTTTAATTTGATAACTTCGTCAGCCGATAATCCCAAACGATCGTCGAAGCTAATTGTTAGAAAATTAACAGACTTTCTAAAGGAAACAATTGCCAGAGTTTCCATTCAAACATTTGTTAATGAATTTATTGGACATGCGCTTTAACTAAATTAAAAACTTAAACGTACCGGGGCACAGAGTAACATAATTAGTCATGGGCATATTGTAATACCATTAAGTCCAGGTTTGCTGTGTCACGTCACGGTCGCCCCGGCCTTTGTTTTGGATGTTTTCGTGATTAATGTATTTTTAAAATGCGCACACGCAATGATTTTTTTCCATACATCTTCGATTTATTAAAAAAAAATTAGTAATCGCATGTGATTTCACCTTGTGAATTTTGGTGCTGTGTCGTTGTTGAAACGGTAAAAAAACTGAACTTGTTTAAATTCTAGGCAATTTAAATACACGAGTTCGAATAGAGGCATCTTATTAAAGAGTAGGTTTATTTTCCGCTTGAACACCTTACGTTGCGGTATCCATTCATTACACGGGACTCCATTAGTCAGGGTTGTGTTTTCACACCAAACTGCCTCTTCAATTATTCATGAATAAGTTACGGTTTCATCTCGTCCTGTTAATCATTTGCTAACTTCGTTAATGATTAACGAGTGTATACAGAATTCCTCCATTCATTAAGGAGTCTCGTCCCTTCATTAAAAGATTTAATAGACATATTCTGGATTCTGCTGGATACAAGAATACTGCTATGTCTACCAAAGAACTCTAGTATTTTACTGCGCAAAAACTTTATGAGAACCACGCCGATTGTCGAGAAGTAAGATGATTGAGGGTATAGACTTAACAGTAACAAAATAACTAACGATTTCTATTCACGTCAACATTATCAATTTATTTTTATATTTTAACTGTTAGTTATCTGTGCTTGGTATTAACTATGATAAAATCCTACCCACTTTTTGTACAAAATAAATATAACTTACAATATAGACTTTAAAAACCTAGTTTAGAAAAAAAATCAAGTACTTATTTTAGTATTTTTTTTTACTCATACTAATTATCTCATATAAAAAAGCATAATTCGAAAATAACGAAAAATCGCAAAACATACATGGCGGTGCTTCGGCTAGCCCTAGTGATGCTCTATCTCTGGACTTCCGATTGACCCTATTTTTGGGGACACCTGTACAAAGTTATTATGAATTTGATATAGTGACATCAACTCTTTGTTTATTCCAAACATTTTCTTCTGCTTCTCTTGTTAAAAAGTATCTGTGTGGGTTGGATCATGTTTGCATACTTTCATTCAATTTTAGATGATGGATATATTTCACTTTTTCTTAGAAACCGATATTATTTTTAAATAATTTTATAATGTAGATGGATGTAAGTGGAATGATTCACTATTTGAATGATTTATGAAAACGGCTCCCTTAATCAGTGACAGTGTTATACAAGTTTTGGTTTTTTGAGTCCATGTTTTGTATTACCAATAGTTTTTAAGCTTCTCCGACGCAATACATTATGCATACAGCTCTCGTTGTAATTAACGCATCTATTGTATACGTACACATTAATTAAATGTTCTTTCTCACGGGGATCTCTTGTGAATAGCTTTAAAGGTCCTTTCGAGGTTACAGATGCATTTTCCTTTTCATTACACGTTATGTAAAAAAATAAATAAATTATATAAATCTTTATAAATAATTCATCTTTAAGTCAATTCGAAAGCGTATTATGGAATAATATACATAACTTTCGTAACTTATTTTATTGATAATCAGTTTATAATAAAATTTCATCATAGTATTGAATAGGGTTTTGTTATGAACTGAAAAAGAAACGATAGATCGACGGATAGGAAAATTCTGCGTTATATTTAATATTTTATTAATCCTTTAAATATAGAGGCGGCCAGTCCGCCTCGGCTTTGTCCTGGCTATAAATAATAGTGAATGAATGAATGATTTTTTTATTGTTATACATAGTGTTGGCTTAACTGAACCAAAGACAATACCAGGTACTATAGGCGGTCTTATCAAAGATGACGCCGATGTGTACAATGACGGCTGATAGTTTAACTTGTGATTTTTGGCAGTTCGACTGATAGTTCATTTTGATGGTGTTGAACTTAAGGGGTGAATACCAGTTGATCCTGGAGAGTAGTTAGTTGTTGGTCGGGTTGACGCGAAGTTAAGGCAGTGCGCAAACGTGGACACTTTTGTGCCTTGTGTTAGATACAAGCTACCGATGAATATTTGATTTCTATAGAACAAGTATAAAATAATACACTCCCTGCGCATATGTTAACATTTTTTATGTCTAGTTGCTTCCACTTAACACATACTTATTCATAACGTTCAAAAAGTGTTCGGTGTCGGTAACTGGAAACTAAAAGTCGTCAGTCGTCGTCAAAAGACACAAGCAACTTCAACAAATGTCCATACAATTGTACTGAGCTGCGCAAACGGAGGAGTTGCATTCGCTGTCCGTTTTCTGTGTGCAACACAAGCCATGCACACTGAACGGGTGGCGTACGAGTGCGGGTGACGCAGGGGCACAGGCGAGGCAAGCCGACGAATTGTGGCCAGAAGTAGCGATCGGTGACTGTGTCCGATTGCCGCCACCGGACACAGCAACTACGGTTTCCAGTGACGAGTAGTAGCAACGGACGACTGTGTCCGATCACCGCTACAGGACACAGCAACTACGGTTCCCATGTTGGTGTGTCGTGTCGGCAACAAAAAGTGTCTACGTTTGCGCAGCGCCTAATAGTGAAAATGGCTTTATCACTGTCTAGAAAACGGAAAGTGACAGTAATATTATAAGGCCATGTCCATCTGAAATAATGTTTTCGAAATAGTAAAGGCCTTTGTGCAATTACATCCACATATAAACAACAACAATCCACTAGTTATCTCTTTATATAATACGGTATAGATAGATTGATTATGTAGTTATAGAAGATATATTTAAAAAATCGCGGTTTGTAGTCACACTGTTTTCAAAATTTCTTTTCACAGATCAACCCAACCTTAAGTTGTTTGTGGTGAAGTATCTTATTGTGATTTTAATAAGAAACTACACCATGATATTGAGAGTAAAATAGTCTCTGCAAGGTTGTTACAGGCGTCTATAAACTACGGTATACCTTGATGCATGATGTAGACATGCTTGGTTACCACCAAGTATAAAAATGAAAGAATCAGTGGGTTTTTATAGTAAAATGGTTATTAAAAGCAATTTTTTAGTATTTAAACTGGGCACATAAACCTACAAAATTGTCAAATGATATTCAACCAACTTTAAATTAGAAAATAGAAAATCGACGTCAGAAATTTCACACGTTTAGGCAAATTGAAGTAATTATCTGTACTTTGTAAATGATTTTGACTCATACTCTAATAATTTGAGACCTGATGTATTGATTTTATTTTCTGAATGAATATCTTTATGTAATTATTCCCGTCTATCCCCCTGATCTGTGCCTTGAACACAAGTCAACAGTTAAATAATTAACAACTCATTGTAACGTAATTAAAAAAAGCTTTTTCCGAAGATTTTAATAACAGGACGCAATGTAGTTTTACAACAACAATAATCCTGCTTTTATCATATTTATTCCGAAGCTTCTTGGTTACTAAGCGTAATGCGAATCTCAAAACGAATACATACTAAGTCTTAACTATGTATCTTACCATTCTGCTTTGATCTCGTGCTTATTGACACTTATTTAGCTTTATAAGGTTTAAAAAATGCTTTCAGTGTCTATCTTTTTGTGTCTTTATTATATATCTGTTTGTAAATAGTTTATTAAAAAATGAAAAATAGTACTTATATGCTAAAACACCTACGTTTTAATATAGGTAATATGGACCTCAAGCCGACAGAAAAATTCCTAATAATACTAGGAAAGTTTCCTTTTTGTTGGCATACATTTATTTAGATATAAAGAATAAAAAATAATCATAATTACATATGTTTATTAAAATTAAATATGGAAAGGACATCTTTAAAGTCGTTCTAGCAAAATATTTTGAAACACATTATCTATAGTAGCCCTTCACGATTCAGCAAAGTGATTCAATTGTTTTAAAATATCAATCAATCGTTATTATCAATTACGATAACCAAAATGTTATTTGTGACGTTTTTTCTTTGTATTACTATGCCAAACTATATAATGATAACGATTTATTTACTATTATTTTATCATTTTAGCAGTAAACTGTTTAACTTATATTCAGTAAGCCTGCTTCTTTGAAATAACATTTGTAATTAGACCAAAAGAGACAAAGATAGATTAAAAATAAGATATGTAATTGTAAAAAAAGTATGTTTTAAATTCTTGATAATTTAATCTAATCATATTTAATGCATTACAATTGTACGCCGTTTCTGTGACGTCTATGCAAGTTTTGTTTATTGTCAAATTAACACTGGAGAGAGGAAAACGTTATTCACAGAATTCCCTTATCAGTCACAATTAGTCGATTGTACTCGAAAACAAGGTCGATAAGAATTAGCATCACCTTTAAAGTTATCTCTATGCTAATATCTCACCCTATTAGGTAATCACGTCGTACTGAATACTGAGCTAATAGGAACTTAAACTTCTTAGAACTGTTAAAACGGCAATTAGTTTATTATTGAACACACTTAAAGTCGTTGATTGAAAACTTAAATAACCATTTGCTAAGTGCTAACGTAACGGCTATTAGGGCGGCAGAAGTGGGCCCCTAGTCGGCTATACTGTGAGTTTAAGTCGAGTAATGACTGAATTAATTGGCTCAGCAGGTGATAGTCGGAGCCACCCTTTGTGCCGTGGCCTTATCGGCTGTCTATTTATAGCATTAAAGAGCAAATCAACCGACAACGCAGATACGATAAAAATAAATGATATAGGATGACATTTCAATGTCATAGTAATGGGGTCATAGATCAGGATATCGGTTTTTGATACTATTTAATTATAAAACTGATACACTTAAAAATTTAGTAGAGGTTCTGGCAGACGTTGTTCTAACCTATCGCAGCGCTACTCACCGGGTCCAATTGTGAAACTATTCGGGGATATCCCCGAATCAAACACGCAAAAAATCCTACAAAATCTGTTATATGTGTATGATAATGCTTATGTACTTACTAAAATTTCATCACCCAGTTGAGATCACCCGACTGATCATAATAATGTAAGCTAATGAATAATAGACTTATAAATAAGATATTATAATAAGTTTTTTTAATCACGTAACATTATTTCCCCAAACCAAATATCTGGAATCGATTATGGTGACTCATAAAAATATCCCACGTGAACGGTCAGTAGGTGCTACAAACTTATGAATACAATGACAAATGAATTACATGTATTGTCCTCTAAATGGGTATCATAAACAAATTTTATGAACCCGTTGCCTTTTGGTCGATGTTTCTTCACGTTTCTATTTACATAATTAATATATTCCATGAATTTAATTTCATCATTATTTAATCGCAATAATTCGTAACATACGAAACGTATTTATTTTGAAATTAGATTCGCGTACCTACACGCCTGCCTTATTTATTCTGTGGCGTGGGTTGGCGCAAGATGCTCGATGAATTATAAGATTGCGTGCATAGATTTCGTGCTTTTGTATTTGTAGTAATATTACCGCTTTTGCTTCATTAAAGATAATTGCTTATATAATTCTCTTGAATGGAATTCGTAGAATGCACCGCATAATGCTCAGTCAGCGTTTAATTAAGCGCACAGAGCAGTTGCAATACTAAGCTTATTATTAGACCAAAAGTGCTTAATTTATTATTATATCAGATAGGGAGAACTGATTTTGTTAGTTTGTTTTTATGGGTAGTCTAATCCAGTGAATTTATTTGAAAAAATGTGTTCACTATTAGCAAATTTTCATATTATATGCATTGTGTTTAATACACATTAGTAGTTTGTAAACGAATTATAAAAATGAACCATGTCTTTAATGATTAAGAAATGCATCTTTCATTCAGTTTCGTACTTTATCTTAACTTTTTCGTAGTTCCATGCTTATCTAAAGTAGCGTATCGCTCGCTTGTTCCCGAACTATATGAAACGAATGTTTGTCGGCTTCCTGTGATGAATGTTAAATTGTACATTTTAAAATTAATTATATACACATATTTTTTTTTCATACGCCAACTTCGTCATTTAAAGAGATTTTGATAGTCCAAATAGATTGATAGAGAAAATATGAATTACTGTGTTTCTAGATAAATTAGAGAACTAATGAGCTATGATTTCTTTCAAATTGTAGTCGAATGTGTTTTATAAAAAAGGCCACAAGTTTATGTTAAATAAGTGATTTGTATGAATCGAATCGACGAGACCAAGTGACGACTCTCAGCTATGTAAGATTGTACCTTTAACTCGGCATGAGCTTACGCGATCTCAATTAGTAACGGCCATAGCCAACGTAACAATTCGCAGTATTACCAAGTATCGGACAATGCTACGTCACAGTTCCTGCCTCAGTGCCATACATAATCCATAAACATGAAAATCAACTTGTATGACACCGTGGATTGGAAAAATCTATGTTGAAGAAAAAAGCTTTTATACTTATTTGCTAATTATATATAAAAGGCAAATGTTAACATTGTCCATAAAAAAAGATTTACGTTTGTCCAGTGCTCTGTTAAGTTTAATTAAGTAAAATTTTTTCTAGTGAAACAAAGAGCAGAATTCACTGGTTGCCTAATTGGGTAAAAAGTCCATTAATGTCATGTTAAGAGTACTATAACACATGCAGAGTCATGTAGTTTTGCACAAACACCAGCCAAGGTTGCCGATTTACGGAGCTGGTTTAAAGAGAAAAGAAACATGGCCGCTCCACGGCGCGCCTTCTTAGCCTTTCTCGGAAACGCTCACTTAACATAAACATCGCATTGATTTAATATCTTTTGACGGTTTGTTTATTAGCGCTTAGAAGTACGTTGCTCTCAACGGTGTGGATAACATTTTAAATTCCATTTTCCTTAATCGACTACCAAAGCGATCTTGACTTGTGTTTACTTTCTGTGTCAACAAATACATAATTAATTTTTTTTTTGAGCTACAAAACTGCAAGCTGTCTAATTAAGGAAAAGACAACTGTTTTCACTGTATCCTCCATTAAACAAGCTCTTCGTGACTCTTTAAACCAACTCTTTTTGTAAATAAAGAATGTAATCGTCCATGAGAAATTTGAGGAATTCGATCCCTAAGGGTCCATTTTCTGCGAAATTTCAATTGTTACTCAGAGTCTCCGACCCATAAGTATACCAAAATTGGTAACGTCCGATTGAATTGTGTTGTTTAGTAACAAAGTTAGTGTACAGTGCCCCTATTTTATTGTCGAATGTTGCCGTTTTATACCAGTATTCGTACCAGGAAAATGATAACAAATCGTAACGCACGTGGGCGTTACTAATAGAGCGTACCTCTTGGGGTTAATTTTAGTGTCTGCATATATAATTGGAAGCCACGTGGAGCAGCGAATCAATATTTTGCCCAAAGGCCACACGTTAATTTGGTTCAACAGCGTCGGCGCGGTATTAGCTACTTAGTAACACGATGTTTTACCTTTGTTTTGTTTGTTACATCTGCGAGAATTGTTTTGAAGAATTACCTATTAATCTTATTATCCTTTTAATCGGGTTTATGAAGAATTATCTCCCGCGTTAAGAATTTAATTCTTGATAGAGTATTATTCATTAATTTGTTTACGTTTCCACAATTTTCAAGAATCGCTTAATCTGAGGGGCGCTGGGCGGGACTATAAAACTGAATACAAAGTTCAGTTGAATTTCGATCTTAAATTAAAGTCAGTTAAATCTATTTGATAACTACTTGTAAATCATTTTAGTTACACTATGTTGTTTAGATGTTTTATCGATAGTGAGTACATAATATAAATCTTTTTGCCTAATCCAAAGTTCATAATAACTGTTAAGTTCAGATAAACTTAACATGTTGTTTCATGTTTCACTTTGGCCTATCTCTATTCAAAAATTATTATTGTTATTAATTTTAACAATAAACAGAACTCAATGTTTTGTTTTAAACTGTCATGGTCACTAACATTATACCAGGGACATGGTAACAATCCCGAAAATAACTTATATTACTATAAACTTATAAACAAAACTCAATATTTTTAGCCAGAATCAGACAAACATTGCTGTTTAAAAACAAATTACTTCTGTTACACCATTCCCCAAACATTTACACTTAAGTCAAATGTATTTCAATTCGTATTTTTTTTGTTATACAGTGAAGAAGACAATTCATCTGTAGAGCCTAGTACGACGGTTGCATCTGGGGGCGATGCACACGCGAGCCTGATGGCGGCAATCAGGCAAGCTGGTGGCGCAGGCCGAGCCAAGCTCCGCTCTGCCGCTGAACCCACACCACAAAAGGTAATTGTAATAATAATAATATAAAAAAGTGTGTGTATAATTCACACACGACAGAAGTGACATTTCAGCAAATTTTTTATCCATTTTGCTGAAATGTCACTTCTGACAATTTTCTGTCAATTTTTATTTCATTGTTATCGTTACCAAATTAGAATGGTGCCACTTCAATAAATATTTCTTACTACACACCAATTATTTGGCTAGTCTAATTATGTAAATGACCATTAAAGTTGAAAACAAATGGTTTTTTCCTCGGTAATAGGTGGCAAATTCTTTGGACTCTATGTTGGTTAGTAAGAATCAAATTAATATAAAAATAATACTATTAATAATATTTTTAACATTTACACCGATTAGCCTAGTCTAAAGTACCTAAGCACTGTAAGACTTGTGTTATGGATACTGAGTTAACGAATAGATAAATATGAGTGATACAAAGATATGTAATACTTATAGAAATATAAATAAATACCCTTGCCTGAGGTACAAATGTCATAAAATTTCTTCAATAATAACGTCATAAAACAAATAATTTTAACTTCGGTTTCTTCAATTCAGTCAATTGCGGTTTACTTAACGTAATGTCACCACTTTACAGCAAGGCATTCTCGGTTATAGTTGCACAAAAATAAACAAGTGATATGTGATGAAGCCCCCCCCTATTTAGACCTCACGTGATTAATAGAAGACCCCTTTATACTTAGAAGGCGCGTTAAGCCGGCCGCGTCTGCAGATAACAAATCGCTTCGGTCACCGTTTTAGGTTAATGAATGAATGATGATGAATAAAATAACTTTATTCAAATGTGCTTAAAATAAATTTTTTGGAATCGTCCAACATTTTTACTTACCAGCCATTCAGAACCTTTTAGTTGACAAGACAAGAACGGGCGCAAAAATACTCGTCATCTTTAACAGAAGTAACGACATTAAAAATATTATGCGTCGTCAATACATTGTGGCCCATTCTCCATATACGGTGACTTCATCCATAGGAAAAAACAGGAGTTGCAACATCTATAGGGTTATGATGACGTAGTATGATAATTGAAATAACGATAATAAAGAAGAAAATTTTTAAAGCGACACCGTACGTCAAATTTACGCAATCGCGACACCATTTTTACGTTTTAAATGTTATGAAATGCAACGGAATTTATTTAGGAACGTTGCTAAATCAAAAAAAATATGCTGCTAAAGCTTTACGTCAGTGACATTATTTTGCGTAGCATACATGACAAAAAAACATCACCACGCGTCCCAATGCGTCAAACAACCCTAAAAGAAATTTAAAACTAAACGTATTCATATTTTTTCGGGTAATGAAATACCGATATCGTAATGAAATAGCGATATTAAGTAATATACTATATTCATGTATATATTTTCCTTAAAGCGTCGATAATTGTGAGTATTTGCTATAATCTATTTTAACAGAAAATTACACAGCGAATTGAATACGGATAACAATTAATAAGATTATCCTTTCAGTACTTAAAATTTAATTATTCAGTACTTTATCCATTTCACTCTATTTCAGATCGTATAAGTACATACAAGTAGTCTCTAGGTCGCTATGGCTCAGAATTATTAAAGTACCTGTTTTCTTAGGAACCTCTGTATAAAATATATAAGGATGTGACGCTCTTATGTCTTTAAAAACACAACTTTATATTCATCCGTAAGTCAATCCATTTTTGAATATTTATTTATTTATAAGTACAAATGTCTATACATATGTATATATTTCAGTTATTTTTCGTAATACGCAGTAAATGAAGACAATTCATGTTATAT
The DNA here is from genome assembly GCA_927399485.1 of Calamotropha paludella. NCBI lineage: Eukaryota > Metazoa > Arthropoda > Insecta > Lepidoptera > Crambidae > Calamotropha > Calamotropha paludella. The sequence goes on from OV656812.1 coordinate 22,380,986, forward strand.
GTATCGGTCTACTTATTTCTTATGTAGGCTCAATGTTTATATGTCTGGTAAGAAGTATTTTACCGCCCTTCATGACAGCATAGGTGACTAAACTATCTATCGCCACTGTTATATAAACCGATCTTCAACCAAATTATTGTGCTACTCTAAGAAGTAATTTATTTTTAGGTTCGGTATTCTAAAACTGATTCTTTAACTATAGCAGTAAGGATACTTTTTTATTACTCGTGACTCCAAATGATTGCTCTAATTTAGACATAATACAAGTTATAGGAGAATTGTCGCGCGTATAATAGAGCAGTCACTCCCGAAGGAGGATGCGGGTGATATCATTGGGTCGAGGAACCTCTCAATAATTCTGCCACTTGACATACAAAATCAACAAGCTATAAAATTTATTTAAACATACACAATACCTACCTAGATGAATAATTTTCCTTCGACATAAACACTAAATACAAATCTTGTTGATGAAGAGTAGACTGAAGTTAATATTAATTTATTACGAAAGATGAAATGCTTTTTAATTAATATGAGCACTTACATTCATTAAAAGTGAACAGCCAAGGGCTTCGTAAGCCCAACGTCGGGAGACCTTTTGGCCATGCTTATTTCTCCTTTTTATGTGTTATAGAATTTCTTTAATTAAGGTAATTTTTCTAGCTCCACTAAAAACTTATCAGAAAAATGCACTTTACAAAATTTTAATTAGCAGTGTGGCCATCATTTCCACGCAATGTCATCTATTAATTATTCATTAATTCTGTAATAGCCCTTGCTCATTACTGTTTTTTTGACAATTTGTTTAAATTAAAGCGGTTACAAACAGTTCAGTGAAAATAGAGCCTCCAGTTTTTGCCATTATTAGGTATTTTAATTTTAGCTGACTATAGCGCTTAGACGTTGTGCAATGGTAGACCTTTTTGATTGACGATCCTTTTTATGATGTCTGTATCTCTTTGATCCCGGATTTCCAGTGGGATCTATAAAAAGGTCTATATTTTTTGAAATTCTGGGTGGTTATTTTATATCAGAAATACTCTTAACCACTTCATATCGTAGCAATCTATAGTATGCCTTTTTGTTTATATTAAAATTTGAGATAGTTGAAGGGATGGAGAGTAATATAGGCTACTTTTTGCCCCTTTCTAACCCCCCACTTCCCAAAAATGGGGGGTGGAAGTTTGTATGGAGCATTGCGCAATTTTTAAGGTAGAAAGCTAAAAATTGGTATGCTGACTATTTATGACTAACAAAAAAATCGCCCATCATTTCTTTTTTTTAAATCTACACCCAACCCCTTAAAAGAGGGGGTGAAATTTTCTATGAGACTTTTCGCAGTTTTCAAGGCAGGAAGCTAAAATCAGCACACAGACTCTTTGTTACTAACGAAAATACCTGCCATTTTTTTAGAAATCCTCCCTCAGCCCCTAAAATAGGGGATGGAAATGTGTGTGAGACTCCGTAAAATTAGAACAGGTTCTTTAATACAAAAGAATAATAAAATATTTAATTTAAACGAATTAAATAAAACAATATTAAAAACATTAGATCTTACCATAAATCAATCAGCTTTTGAGAAAATAAACATTGTAAACATAAATAAGTGTAACTCATGGATTCCGATAGATGGTGCTGATATGTTTATTGTATATATGTTCACGATAGGTTTAATTGTTTAGCTCAAAAATTAATAACAGATGGCAGTGTTGAAATAAAATTAATAACGTGTAAAATTCTGTTCCGAGTTCTCTTCTGTGTTCAGAAAAGGGGAACCGTGCTACCCCGAATTTAACGCGAGCGAAGCCGCGGGCAAAAGCTAGTAGATTTATAATATTGACTGCTTAGGTATATTAGAATTGATTCAGTAACATATTTTGACAAGCCGCAGTATTTACTATTTCTTCCACAACCAAAGAAAAGCAAAGTAATCGGTGAGCATTACGAGTTATCGAATAAAAAAAATATTCAAACAAATATTTGCTAGAAATAAATTTCGAAAAATGACCTTAACTTTTTCACTGAAACGGAATTTTTATAACATGTTTTTTTAAAAGGGTACTTGTTATTAAATATTGCGGGCGTGTTTCCACGAAACTAATAAAATGTGGGTTTGTAAAACCATTAATGTCGTTAATTTGCCATCTTGCAATTTATAGTGTTGTTTGCCCCTCAAGGATCCTTAACTAGAAATGATAAACTAACGCGTTACCGTGACATATGCCGCGTATTTGTGATCTAAGTATATGATAAATGGTTGATTGTGGGTATACTAGGGAAATGCGCAGAAGTCTCCGTACATTTAAGTATTATTCTTATTTTTTGTTTATACAAGTTTGTAACGTAATTGCGTGCTATGTTTATAGTCAGGTTGTTTGTTATTCTATATTGTTTAGTCTACATTTATTATAAGAAGCATGTAAGCTAAGATACCCTATAGATATTTTGAAGTTGTTGTTTCATAGGATTAAGATGCGAGTTAGTAGGTTATAGTTTTGAAGGCATTTGCATCCGATCAGAGTAGAGTCATTTAGTTCTTAAAAACTAATGATGATGGTTCTCCGTTTGACGTTATAATAAACTCCTCCATCGTTAGAAGCAACTGCATTAATTGAAAAAAAAAGCGCCATTTGTAACGGCAGGTGCTGTGCAACAACTTGCGAGTTCTTGTATCTGAAATTCCTCCATATTGTATACGTTGGAAACTTGGAATTTTCAATTTTTTTACCTTAAGTTATCTTGTCAATATGCCCATGTGATGATTAATTAGCTTTCATTAGCATCGATTTTAGGAAACGATTTTATTGTAAAAAATGCTTTGGGAATATGTCACTTATGTAGTTCTCATCGTATAAGATTGAAAAGCTGAGAAGACCTCGAAATATTCCAAATAAAACATCTGTAATTCACAACTGAGCCTTCTGCGATAATAACAACGTTGCCTTGCTTACATATTTTTTAAATATCTGAACAGTAAGTTGTAAAAATACTCCTTTTACAACAAATGTAAACTATAATCTATTCTTACTATCATTACAAAGATTACATAATTTTATAACCAGGACATAACATTAAAAAAAGTTTCTCGTAAGTTAGGTAACCTTGCTCGGTTTTATGTATGTATATTATTATAAAGTATTTTTACGCCTGTTTGTCATATTACTCATATTATAGGGAAGGCACAAGAGAAGTCGCATAAAATAATTGAATTGAATTTATTGGTCAATGTATACGGTTCACACTTGCATACCCAAAATTATATGCTTCATCAATTGTGAATTATCCATCCAAACTATAAAATGGATTACATTTAAGAAATATTTTAAAATTATGCTTAAAATTTAACATAAGTTGTACTTAGTGTACCGACATGAGCGATGCTGGTATTATATTCTTAAGAATAGTACAATTTACATATTTGCAAAATGTTCGTTTATGTTGGTGCAATCAATATTGCATTCGGTGGCAGTCCTCACGCGATGAGCTAATTTATCATAATTATATATTCAAAAGTTATACATCCAAAGTATTTGAATCTTTTCAGAGTATGCTCATAATAACCATTAGAGTGACTATTCAAGGAAATAGCGATAATTGTTCATGCACACCAGCTAATTTCGCTTCTACGAAAGGCTATTATAGTACCTATTCCGTGATAATAACGTAATGATAATGATATCAGTATTCCCACTGTATGCGGCTGTCATTGCGTCGCAATCCAATGGAAAATGTTTCCTACTGTTGTTTTTAACTTATCTCATCGTCCAGTACAAAAAATACGTAAACAAATAGTTATCTATAACCGTCATAGTCAATGTTCTGACTGAAATGTCGAGTTAAATCAATTATGGTAAAACATTGTAGAACGCAGTAGTTGCTTCTCCTTTCTGCGCAAAACATTGATGTACTTGTGCCATTCTCTCGTAAGTACCGTGGAATACGTAACCTTTTCAAATTGTGCGAAGTAGAAAAATTGTTCTGAGTAATTGCGCTTTCATCAACACATTATAATTGTCACAACATCACTTTTTTCACATTATGGTCATAGTATTAAGCTAGCTTAGTTATGGAAGTAGAGATAACGAGGTACCATAACACCCAGCCAGACCAGACCCAATCGTCAAAATAGACAGCTACTCTATGCTTACTCAGTCGTTAAACTATGTGGCACCTAGGATTAACTTTTATTGAGAACTAGCTGGACCGGCGAACTTCGTACCGCCTTAGCGTAGCTTTGAATTGAATGACGTTGACATTTGTCAGCGCGGTTATCGATGTGGTGTCACAGATTCCCACAGATTTTTTGTTTTAAATTGAATGACGTTGACATTCGTTACGTTATATTTTTTAATCTTTCTGAGAGAATTTCTTTACATTTTTTTCCTTAAGAACCTTGTACAGCGTATTAGAAAACTACAAAAAAAAATCAGCCAAATCGGTCAAGCCGTTTTCATGTTATGTCGTGACAACGGAAAACGGGTTTCATTTTTATATATATAGATAAAGTCTGATTAGTTTACTCCTCCCTGCTTACTCGGCATTTATAACTACTGAAGTCAATTACTTTCAACTTAAGACTTGGAGTTAAGATATTTTTGCTCTAGTCTACGTTTATTAATAAGACTGAATATGAATAAGGTAGTTTACAATATTGACTCGCCCGGGATAGAACCCTGGACCCCGTAGTGGCGTCATCAAGAAAACTGATTATCGAGCGACTCGACCACGTAGATCGTTATAAGAGAAAATCTATTTTTTGTTTCATTAATCAAACATTACATTTCAAACCGATTTCCAATTATTCGAATTCGCACTAATCATCAACATACCTAATATCTGAGTCTTGAGTGTAAGTTTTTAAATGCCTTAACACCTTTATCGCGCTTGAGTTAATATATGTCCAATAGACCTTAATACTATGAAAATACGGTCTGAATATAAAATTAATCAACTCAAAATCTCAAATTCGAATACCACACCATGTAGGTGTTAATTACTTCTAAAGTTTCTGACAAACCGTAAACATAGCAGTGACAGGTAAGCTTGCCTTTCTAAATTCTTCCATATTTTCCTCATCTAAGCATACATCGATTGTCTATTAAATCTCTTGGACGATTTTCAACATTGATTGAGGCATATCAATCAACAATCAATCGACCACAAAGAAACATACTCATTAAACCTGGTGAAGTTCTGGTGAATTTCCCGCGAACTTTGTTTTGTTTGCGCGTTTCCTACGAACGATGCTCGGCTTGCCGCATTTTACGTCAAATCGGTCACCGGCGTTGCATCATACGAAACGCCCCGAAGAAAATTACGCTACGATTTTTACTTAATATTTTTATTGCGTTTTCTAGGAATTGAGGTCCAACTGCAAAGCGGGGAGAAAAGTAAATTACATCTATAAAGTATTTCTGCGCTGCTTATGTATTTCCCTTACTACAGCTTAATTATTGCAGGGAAGAGGAAGCAATTTTCTATATAGAATATACCTTTTTATTAAACGGGAGTTTAAACATTTGTGCGATTCCTATGAATGAACGGAAATTGTTACACAGCTCAATCAAAATACGATACAGCGAGCATTTGTTTGGTCTGTATACAATTACGTAAATTTAGCGCATACACGAGAACTAACAAGTTATCGGGTATTTTTCGTATGTTTGCCGAACACTGTTTATATTATTGCATTACCAAGAACAAAGGAAACATAAGTTTGTTATTCCTGTTAGTTTCTAAACTGTTGTGAAAGATTTGGGGATTCCTGGGAGTGCGTGACGTTTGTATTGACGAGCGTTCTTTCTGAATAGTTTCATACATAGGACCGTACAAAGGACCTCTTTATACTCCGCGTTGGTGGTTTCATTCAAATCCAATAATTGTGGAGAATAAATGACGAACCTCATTCTTTACATTTTTTGTAACCTTTTCTAGCAACATTTGTAAACGCATGCGTGTAATCTGTGTTAAAAAGGAGTTCTGAATAAATTTAAACGCTTATTATATAGGTACTTATGTTCGTGGATTTGATTTCATGAGAGTCAGATTCCCAGAATATGAAATGCTCAATAAAATCTTAATAATAAAAAAAAAGAAGTTCTTCAGCAGAATACCAAAACGCTTCCCGTAACAATATCGTCCATCTCGAAAACCGGGCTGTTGTTATTTGTCTTGATGGTTTATGTTTTATTTATGGAATATGCATGACCTCATTATAATCTTTACAGTGTCGCATTAAGGTAAGAAATCGTGCAACCGCATAACATATTGCGCAAATGAATAATATTAAACTTTTCATAGAACGCCTTTTGAAAGTAAAATTTCTCTTTGTAAGTTGTTTTTGTGGAATGCGACGGGAGGACAAATTAATGTCTCGATCGAGGGAACGCAGTTAATGGAGAAATGTATAACAAATTGCTTTGTTATCGGGTCGTTAATGTTAAATAATGGTCATATAGAAAATGCGAGTACTAAGGTGCGAAGGGCGTTTATTTTACGCTTCTCTAAGCACTCATTGATTTTCAAACTAAACTAGCTGTTGATAAAAACCATTTCAAAGGTGTTGTTGTAAAGTTAAATGGCTTATTGATAAAAAAATAAAAGGAATTCATGGTGTTTGTGTTTCATACATTAAAAATATACAAACAGCACTAAATAAATATATTCAGAACTTTGGTAGTCATTGTCTGTTTTTTTTAATCATAAAAGAGTTTAAGTATTAAAATCTTTTCATCATACTTTTTTATGTTAGAAATCAAACATGTAAAGATTTCCTTACATAATCTTCTCACCGAAGTAAGAACGGAACATCCAAAAGCGCCCAATGTGTAATTTTGGCTTAGCTGCAGTCATGTATAATTTATGTATTTATTAGAAAGAGACAAAAATAATATATATATATAAATATAGCAACAAATAATCAAAATTCCTACAGTTAATCTTTAAATTTATACAGTTATATTTTTTGTGTAAAGAGGTCAACGACCTCAATTATTTTGTTGCTCTTAAAATAGAATTGTTTTATCAGTATCTTAAATAACATAATATTGCATAATATTACATTTTTTTTTGTAAAAAGGTCAATGACCTGAATTATATTGTTTCTCCTTAAATAAAATTGTTTTTATCAGTATCGTAAATAACGGAACATTGCATAATCTATTCATATTAAGAAATAAGTAAATATTCTTGCGGTGACTGGACATGACCACGTACCATATTGTCTGTTATAAAATGTGCAAAACTTTTTCTCGAATGACAGAATGTTTTCTTATTTTTTTTTTGTCTATTACCAATTGGCACGGTCGACAAAAGACGCTGAAGCTCGGCAAAACAAGTCAAGAACAGTTGTTTTACGGTCGAATTTGCGAGTGTGATGTTCACGAACCCTATTATTAATAATGAGCAGAAAAAATTAAAATGAATATAATTAAATGTTCATGAAAAACTATATGACAATAAAAGGTTTTGAAAATCTTATTGTCACCCCTACATTTTTTTTACAGTTGATTTTTTGTATGAAAATTTAATTTAAAAATAAAATGTGACCATTAATAAATTGGCCTTATAAAATAGTTTTGATTTATCATTGTTCGTTAAAACTCGTTAGCGTTCCGATACTAATACAAATATAATTACTTTTCAGAGATTCTGACATTACATATTATAATCCAGTTTAATTGTATCTCAATTAACCGTGTTTTGTATATAGTGTTTGTCAAGGTTACAGCTATGATCTTTTTTACAAGAACACATTTTATTTATTCGCAAATAATGTGTTAAAATAATTGCATTTCCATAGGTTTTTCGTGACTATCACAAGAACTAAGAAAAAAATAGCTTCGGTGCCTTCCTCTCCAATATAATTACAGTTATCAAATCAAATTCAAAAACTAAACGTGACCGCGACTAAGCCAAAATTAGACACCGTGCTGCGTTGTCTCCTACGAGATAACCGGAACACGTTTAGAAACCCGTCCGGGCGCTCCGCTCCCTTAGCCTACAAAGGTCCCTGCTATTTATGTTCACTATACTGGTACAAAGAGACATATCTAATATTGCCATTGACCTTTCGCTGCCAACCACTCATGATAAGCCGTCGGGAGCGATACAGTAAATATTTTCATTCATCTGTTTCGCTAGTTGTTTGTACAGAAGTGTACGCTTCGATATTTACTATCACATTCCTTTTTAATTTTTAACGGTTAATAATGGCCTGTAAATTGCGCCATAAAATTATTGAATTCAAGGAAAATTTATCCACTAGCGAACCGTTGTTGTTTTATGCATGGCCTTTAAGATGCCCGACTAAGGCTTATAACATTGGCTTTAAATTAATTCATTGATATAATATCATGGCCGTGATTTTGTTCTTATAATAGGGTATCTGACAGGTTTTATGAAAATATCTTAAAAATAGTTCGTTATAGCATTAGCCATTTGATTATTTTCTTTGTAAATTTCTTTATTTTCTATAAAAATCACCATTAATGTTTAAATGAACAAAAAACCCGCCAAATGTTAAATACTTTCATACGTTTTACTTGCTTGTAAGCCAACTTTAAGCTGTTAAATCGTAAAACTTAGACTGACAGTTACAGCAAACAAGCAACGCCACTCCGCCATCCTACCAATTCCGTGCGCACTTTCAATCACGTGGTCAAACGCAAAATTTTAATTAATTTATCAATGATTTCCGCCTGAAAATAACTTGAGGGCTCCCAAGGCGATTTTATTTTATTGATTTTAATTAAAAGAATTATTACATTATTCCAACAATCGCGAATAAGGGTGCTGGTTAGTCAGAAGGCGCAGATTTTTACGGCTGACTTATTTTAACGTGTTTTATTATATTTTTCACAAAAGTGATACAATAGCATTATTTAACGCTAAATGGTAGGGAACATCAATTTATTTATTAATAACAAATAAATAAGTTACTTAAAAGCTTATACTAAAAAGCAGATTAAGTTAATTATTGTAAGGTTACTTAGAAAATTGTCAAATCAATCAAGTACCGAGCCAATGCAATCTGTGATATAATAGCCATTGAGCCGTCTACATAAAACAACATAGAGATATCGTCATTCTGCCTAAAATGTTCACAAAATCTAATATTTTATTGAAATAGACCAGCAGAAAATGGAGGGAAAAAATATAAATTCCTCATTTTTCATTAAAAAAATAAACAAAGTTGTTCACTAAAATGAAATTAATATGAAGTAACATAATACAGGAAGCAATTTTAACAGTTTCAAATACACTTCAAGTATCGTCAACGGCCTTCTGAGTTTTTTAAAGGATGGTTTCAATGTGGCTGGCTATCCCTAATTGATGTGTACGATTAAAATTATGAGGCCAAGGACCCATAATGCTGAATATGCATATATTGATAAATATCCTATACATTAAGTTCTAATATGTTTTTGTTGAGTTATACGCAATACGGTATACGGTACGGTGAGGGAAATTCACTTCGGGACGAGACTCCGTGTGGTAGTAGTCTCCCAAGGTCGAGGAGGCAATGGGATACCAGTTTTCGGTTACTATCGTTTATTGTCGTTACCCTTGTTATTACAGTATAACCTCTAGGCCAACGTGGCAGTTTATTTGAAGGCTTCACAGAGTTCGTAGCTTGCTGTAACTTACTGTTTTGGAATTATATCAAATTCAAAATAAATTGTGTAAAGAGTTTTTAATAAAACATCTGTGAATCCAGACGTTGTTAGTGAAAAAAACAAAAATTAAAAATAATAAAAATCTTCGCAACAACTGGCCATTCTGAAATAATCCTTTAGGGTTTGCATACCCTTATGGGAAACTACTACCACACGGATTCTCGTCCCGAATTGAATTTCCCACACCGTGCCCTCCCCTTATGAGTGTCGTTATAATTTTACCACTCCTTTTTTTGAATTTTTTCCAACTTGAATGAAATAATGTGAAAAAAAATTGTCTCTTTTCTGTAATAATAAACCATAATAAGCCATGGCGTTGCTTTGACGTTCAATTGCAAATGTTCATATTGAATAAACAATATTTTATTTATATTTCTGTAAAACAATCAGGCTTTACTAGAGGCAGATCCACTACTAACTCCGGGATTGCAGTTCTCAGACATAGTTTTTATGGTTAGTAGGTACGGTAAACAAGATGTGTTATTTACATTAATGACCTCACTTTACTAAAAAAACCTGTGTGAGATGGTACTATTTGCAGATGATACCTCTTTAGTTTTTAAAGCTGACAAATGTCGTTTTTATTTGGACGATATAAACAGTGGTCTCTCTAAAGTAGTGCACTGGTTCACTATTGACAACATTAGGCTAAACTCGAATAAAACTTATAATGTGTACGCCAATAAATGTGAACGGCAAAGCAGTCGTTCTTGTTAATTCAATAAAGTTTTTAGGCATTACTTAAGGCTCAAGGTTGCAGTGGGATCCTCAAATCGATTAATAAGTATCGCTAATTATTATTTAAAAAAAAACATAGTTTTTAATTTAATTTTTTGCATTCACAAAGCAATATTTCTATAAGATATAAAATACGTGTGTAAAAAACAACTACGCCTCCGAGCCCTCAGATGGGATTCGAACCCACGACCTTTCGCTATCCGGGCAACTGCTCTCACCGCTGAGCTACCGAGACGCTGGCAAACGTGTCGAATTTTACAAACGTATTTCAAGTCGCAGGCGTAGTTGTTTTTTACACACGTATTTTATATCTTATAAAAAACAAGGGGTTGCACTCTGGGAGTGCTGGCAGAAGTGAAAACATGAACATTAACGTTGTGCATTTTTGATATTTTGGAATGGTTAGGGAATAATTTGGCACGAATTGCTTTAATTATCAGTATAAAAGTACTATCATTTATGTGTTAAAATATAATATTCATTTATTGCGCTATCGTACACAAACATGACAACAAACATACGCACAGTCGCGCAAGCACCCTGCGCCGCTGAAACGAAACAGCAGGAGCAGGCATACATTTTTGTCGCGCGGTAGAGAGGGAATATTACTTCCTCTCCTACGCCGCGCTGGCGGTCTACTCTCTCTCCATCTTACGAATTTTCGATCAGGTCACGTGTGCTGACGCGAGTTTAACATTTTTACCCATTCCAAAAAGTGTACAACGCCGCTAAAGAAGTTTTCACTTCAATAAGGCATTCATTCAGAGTTTCTCTTCGACAATATTTTAAAAAGTTCTCAATAGATCTACAAAAAACTATGTATGTAAGGAAATACTATTAATTATATAAAAAGTACGATGTTCATACAGAAAATAAAAATAAATAATAATAAATTTGCTGATCCAAATTTCAGGCTTCAAAACCAGAGCCTCGGTTTCGGTAGAGATATTATTTTTATAACAAAGATCCACTCAATGTCAATGAACTACCCTTTAAAAAGTGATAAATTTCTTAAAAATACACTAACAAGCAAAGCCTATTACAATATTTGTGATTTAAAGCTAAGAACGCGTGGACTTGTGCAATCCGTTCATTGTAATAGTAATTTTTGCTTATCCGTTTTTCGTAGTAAAAGTTTTTTTAATTGTAACTATGTAATGTATACATCATTAAAGGCAGAAAAAAAAACAGTCCTTGCCGATTCTCGGTACTAGGTCTCCCGACGTAGTTCTTGCGAAGCAATGGCGTAGCTTTGACTTTCTATACACACATTGTAAATGCTTATATTGAATTTAAAGTATTTTAGCTTTATCTTATCGTACCCAAATGTGATGTTGTTTACGTTTCAAATGTATAAATAAAAGCTTATCTAGTAATATATTATTTTTTGTCGCAGACGTCCAAGATTGCGGGCGGTGACCTTATGGCAGATCTCCACGCTAAACTGTCAATGCGAAGGCGTGGTATATCGGGCGCTGAGCGTGCCAGTGGCGCCTCGGGCTCCGTTCTCCACACCCTCGCCAGCGTCATACCCGAGCCCGGCGACTCTTCTCCCCAAAGATCAGACAGCGGCAGCGACTGGGAGTGACACACCACATCTATCCGTAAACATCAGCTTCAATTCTAATAGCATAAGATAAAAAGAATTTACTACAGAAACCTATTTCTACTCATAGCTCTTTATACATTTTCTTTCCAATAAATCACATGAACGCAATTGAGGCGCTCGTACCAAGAAACATCGGGTACGTAAGCATCTATTTATGGGAAACAGGGCTGTCAGATAAATTACTCTATATAATTAAAAAGAAATAAATTCACTTCTATCATCACTACATTCTATCACAAAAAAATTTAAGTGCAACTATATACTAATATTAACAAATGTTTTTATATAACATCTAATCTGGCAACCCTAAACAACAACATAGATCTTTAACGTCAATATCGATTAGCTTCAGAATAGTCGGTTTCTCACTGTCTTATGGCGGACAAGGAAGTATAACTGCCTCTTAGACCGCTTGCATTATGTAAGAGATAAGGCGGTTAATCGATGCAATCACGCTAGATCACTTAGTTCTACCTGAAGATGTCGCTATATTTTTAAGTCGTAGTCTGCAAATCGCTTCATAAATCTACACCTATTAGTCTTCTGGGGTTGATAACAGCTTAAAACTATGAATTCCAAGTACTTGATAAACAACTATAATCATTAAATTATACTAGATTTAAAAAATCTAAAAATCCCACGTTTTTCAATGTCCTAAAAAGAATAAAATAACCCTGCGGGGCAAAGCGAGGGGCCACTCAAAACGTGGGGGCGCATATTACTAAGAGGAGATTTTAAAGAGATGAATGACATGCATTGATGCCGATTATTGTAAAGATGCGCCCCCACGTTTTGAGTGGCCCCTCGCTTTGCCCCGCAGGGTTATTTTATTCTTTTTAGGACATTGAAAAACGTGGGATTTTTAGATTTTTTAAATCTAGTATAATTATTTTATTCTTTTTAATTATTAACTCAACGAAGTAACCATGTGTTACGCAACAATCGGATAAGCCCCATACAAAAGTGAAAGTTGCCGAAAGTGGACCTGAAAGTGCATCTGGAAAGTTGAAAGTTGCTTTAGAGTGCATTGTCATCGGGTTCTGAACTATCCTGAAAGTTTCAGCTTTCTAGCTTATCGGAAAGTGCCTCAAATTTAAGTTGCAAGATTTTGCCCGGACAGACAAACAAATAAGAAAAGTGAGATAAGAAAAACGTGGTAAAAAAAAAAATTAAGGGTTTGAAAGAGTTCTTTAACAAATACGGCGTACAAATCGGTGTTTCTTGAGACGTATTTATAAACAATACTCATAATACGTAATTTACATTCATTTATTTTTTAAGATACGTATCTTCAGTACGTATGATGCAATTTGATGGCGTGAGCACACCATCACCGACAATAAGATAATGAATATTTACTCGCAAGTATTTACAAAGAGATCGGAAAAGGGCTCTCGTTCCGGGAGGTTATTACGATAATCGCATTTCCCACTAGTGGCTATCTCGCTTTCGTTTCCTAGAAGGTGCGCAGGCGCATTAAGCGTTCCCCGCAAACTATCAACTGGTTCGGCTAATCACCCGATTTCAAGAATCGAGAAACAGATAGAAGCGCATAATCGCTTCTGCCCACTTACGCGGAAGTCGCTAATTCTAAGACATTTCGGTTTAATTTTATTTTATTTTTTCAATAGTTTTTATCTGTTTATAGCATCTACTCTTCTGATGCAATAATTTTATAAATGACGGTTCACCTATGGTTTGTTTCCAAGAATTTTTTAATGTTACGAGATCTGAGTATGAACGTAAAAATCAAGTGTTAACAACCGGCCATTTGCGGTTGTATTATATTTTTGTTTTAAAAAAAATGTAAAGTTTTTTGTTTAATTACGTTAAATATATATTTCCATTTGTAATGAAGTAGTGAAAGAGCATGAAATTAGATCTGTTGATAAGATTGCTATCTAGATTGGTAAGAATAAGAGATGTATGTGCCTAGTGTAGGGAGGTGCTATATTCGATATTTTTGAAAATATCTATAATCTAGTATAATTTTATCTTTTTTGCTTATTTATTGGGAGTGTGATATGATAATAAAAGAGTCTATTGAGCTTTACTGTTATATTGGCAATTAGTGGAGTTTTACGCGGTTACTATAGTCCGTTGACCGTTGTTTCGGAAAATTAGACATTCTTTTTAGATTTGTATAGTTACGGAAAAGTTTATTTCTATTGAATTAGATTATATAAGTTTAAATATTGGTACTACTAAATTTGTATGTGGCTTTCGCGAGCTCGGAGTTGACTATCGAAGCTTTCTTTGTCAAATTATATTTTTTTTAAACCGTAAGATCCCAACCGAGCTATGTTATAACCTAACCTAACCTAGTTCGGTTTTGTTATCAAATCTATCAGGAATATTTAAAAAATAAAATTATTAAAGAAAACAATGCTCCGGTGATTATCTCCGCGCCGGGCTTGCCCTTATATGATCGAGCGTTCGGTATCTTTCGCAGCTCAAGTGACTGCTCGTTCGCCTTTTCCAGAATACACAGATTGTCAGCTCAACTGTATTGTTATTTCCTTCTTGTCTGAAATATATTTTTTTAAGTACACACCTGATTTAAAATATTTGCAATGTATCGTTACCTTATTATTGATATTAATTCTATTAAAATGAGAGTTGTAGAGCAAAAGGCGAATGAAACGTCTATGAGCTGTCTAAATTAGGAGTATAAGCACATAGTTATGTGATCAAGATAATGTTCAAAGTGGTGCTTAAACAAGGATAAGCGCTAATGTATCCGACAGTCGTATATACAATCCAGATTCGTTTTTTTTTCATGTTAATGAAATTGAGATTATTTACTGTATAATTTGCACGTTATGAAATGAAAAGGAATCAAATTGAATTTATATCGCACTGATAATGTACCGTCCGGTAGGATTGTAGAAGGTAATTAGTAGTGTCAGCACGACCGATAAAGAATGGGTCAAATGTATATTCATATGAATAGTTTGTGTCCTTGAAATCAGAAAAGAAATCAAAATAATGGCGTAGTTGATCGTCGGTTTGTTTTTTTTATCTTTTTTTATTATTTATTCATATAGTTTATCAAAATTTCGAGCTATAAATAAACAAATAAAGATTTTTCTTGTGGAAAAAAGGTAACAAAAAAGCTCTCTTTGGCAGATTTCCAGAATTTATTTTTATTGTTAATTTGCCAAGCCCCAATCGTATAGCCGCCAGACGGTGCGCCCCCACGCTATGCTACCATTAACAAATAATAAGTTTATTATGGTTATAAATTAGGCATATTAATAGTAGTTTATGATACTGTTGCATAATAAGGGTTCTTATAACATGAGTGTGTTTTAAAAAAACGAGCCGTAGGCGAGTTTTTTTATAGTATCACACGAGTGTTATAAGACCAAGTTATGTACAGTGTCATACACTACTTTATCTACTCTCATACTATAATACGAAAAACAATATTGCAAATAAAACGCTGAATATAACAAAAAAATTATTTAAATGTCAAATGTTGGCGCAAAGGTGCAAACATCGATTGCGCATGCGTGTTGCGTCGTCGCGGACTCGCTCATTGAAACCTTTTTAAAGTAGAGGTTCAACCTCCTTGGTCCAGCTGGAGGTTGTATAGGTGTATCGTTATGATTAAAAAGTTATATTATGTTACAGGTGTCCATACAAGACCTGTATCGTAATTAAACTTTTTTTTTATTTTTTTTGGCCTGTACGTAATGTTTGTCATAAGCATTTTGTTTTCAGTTTTAGAATCTTTGTATTATAGTATCAGAGTAGATAAAATATATTTACTTTCTATTTTGAAACTTTTGCTATAATTGAAACACATATCTTACTTAAATTGCTTGCATATACTTATTACAGTTTATTTAAAATACAGTCGCGAGTAATTGTTGTCAACATAAACATTTTGGTTTGAGGGTGTGTACGTGGTTTCGCATGTCAATCGTATGATTACGGTGTGGATGAGAGAAGACGTCCAAACGTCATCCTGGTAAGTGCAACGTGCTCGGCTTTCATAAGGGCGCATTAGATAGATGTATCTATATGTTCGCCGGTGCTTTCCTTATTTCGGTCACATTTATATGCGAGCTCAGAGGCCGGTAACTTCACAGTTAATTCCGATGAAACTAGCTGTTAACATCGCAGCTAACTTAGGATAGGACCGGCTAAATGGTTCTCCGATTGTTCCTGAACCTTACCTATAATCAGTGCCCGCGTATTTTTAATATTGGAAATATGAAAATATATGAAATCAAATAGCTTTTACATTATTTTTATTGAATAGTATTAGTTATTTTGTACAAAGTATCTTAAATATTTTTATGAAACTCGAATATCAATGCAATCATAATTCGTTCCCACAAGCAACATTAATTTATTAAAACTTAATTATAATAAATTTAGTGTATGTCACTATCTAATAAAACAACGAATTGTATCGCTATTAAAATGACGTTAATGAATTTAATTAAATAATAATAATTTCCATTCTCGGCATATAAGCGCTAGATAAGAGTTTATCATAAATCGAAGCGAAGGTCAGTCATTGAGACATGCCACGTGTCAACTTAGAGCCGGGTCTTGCCTGTAGCATTAATCAAAGTCTATATTACTATAAATCACTTTTCATAAATAACATGATATTAGCTTTTTTATACCAAGTAACCTCCAATCGACCTATTCTGAGAATTTTTCGTATTTTTATTGAATCGTAAAGGTAACGCCTACAGCTCATTACGAGCGGTGCAGTCACATTATAATTATTTATACTTAAATATTAAAAAAAAAATTGAAAAGAGTGACTGAGCGTTTTTTACCCTTAATAATAACAATTTACAACATCGCCTGTACCCGTACGTTACTTAATTATATTATGATTAATGACGTGCTGGATCTTCGCAGAACCGGGCCTCGTTCGATTGGTTGCATGAAATAACTTTTTCCGATTAGAAGTATCGCCAATTCGCCATACTCGCACGGTTATGCTAGAGATTAAACTTGCGTTGCAGCTGCCGTTATATATATATATATACTATATATATAGTAGCCATTGTTATAGTTTTAAAAGTCTCCTGTACATTTTATACTTTTAAGGGTAAATGTAAGTTTATAAACCTCTGGAAATTGCTAATCAAACAGAAACTGTTGATAGAATTTATTTGTTAACAAATTTTATATGTATTATAAAGATATTGATCTTAATAAACAGTAGCTATGTCATAGATGGATTGCTCTCCGCACTTTTACAAAGCAGCTCCGTTATGTAAAACAGCAGCTATAAAACGTTCTGGATTGACATTGTGCAACTTTTTACAAAACTGCTGCCTATTTTCAGACGTAATTTAGAATGGCTTATCTGTAGTCACAATAAGCATTTAGTTTTCCATAAGTAAGCATAAGATCATTACAAATTACAATTAAATGGAATAAATGAGAATTATAAGCCATTGACTTATAAATATGATAAAATTAATCAGCAGCAACATTAACCATGATAAACCTTTTAATAAATTAACTATTTGTAACAAAAGACAATGGTCTTTTTCGTAAATTAATCGTATAATAATTTCAGTCATCTATATTTGTGTACGCTTTAGAAACGCGTGCACTTTTGGAAATCAATTTGCGAGTTAAAGTTTAGTTATTATGAAAAGCCGGTATTTGTCGTTCAGGTGTTTTACAAAACGGAGCTACTTTGTAAAACAGCTAATGTAGCAGTCCAACTACGACAGCTGTACAATATTGTATTGTATTGAAGTCATTTTTTAAACGAACAAAACAATCAAAATTTTGTATGACTATATTCCGTTGAACCGATGAAATGGTACCACGCATATTCATGTTTAGCAATTGTATAGTAAATTAGTTAATTACTTTTATATTTTAGTAATATTTGCCTTTTTAATTAATTTTAATTAAGTTTTGACTGATTGCTTTATCTACATGTTATGAAATGATTGTAACTAGATTATAGAATAATGCAAATATTTTAATGTTAATTAGGTACAATAAAATAGTCATCTATTTTTAAGATGGATTAGTGTTCGCTATAGCAATGACCTGTTTTATTGATAAGACTTGATTTTATTTATTTGCAGCAAATTTAAGGTATTTTAATATTTTTACGATGTTATAGTTGATAAACTATTGAGCAAGCCACTTTAGAAAATTACACTAATCTGTCTCGAAATTATGTAAACAATTGATGTACCTATTCCGTAATGCACATGCTGATGGTAGCATCAGCCAGCCGCTATCGTTTGTGTGTGCCATTATGTTTTAATTAAGCCTTTACATGTTTTATTATAAGATTAAAATGAATTTTAAATGATGTAATGTATGTCAGTAATAATAATAATGAAATTTAAATTTTACTCGTTTCAATTCTTATAACCTGACATTGTTAAATAAAAAAAAAAAAAAGAAATTTAATTTCATCTAATTCGTCTAAATCTTCAGAGATGCGGAAAGCGTTTCTGAGTAAAACAAATAATGCCGGTAATTGCGGGTCACCGACTTCTCTTTACGCATTCTGATTATTTATAACGGCAGAGGCACCTCGCTAGAAAGCTACGTGTTTCGGGTTTTACACAGCATTGCCCCAGAATAACGCCTGTTGAGATTTCTCGGTATCACCAAGTCGTGTATTTCGGAATCGGAAACAGGGATTCCGGGAAATCGCTGGCCTCAGTGCGTCGATGGACGGACTGTCGAGGAGAGCGCGCTTGGGCGCCCGCTCGAACAACGTAACGAGCGTCCGCGGTGCGCGGTCGTCAACAATAGCCCTGAATCAGTTAGGATTACATTTCAATGAAATGTATTAAATTGTATATGGTGAGTATCCCCGACAGCTCAGAGGATCTTTTACTTTTGTTCATAAACTACTACATAAAACCAGACAGACGGACGTAGATAAGAATAATATGTTTCGAGGAAACTAAAAAGAATACCAATGACGCTGGCAAAGTTGTAAGCAATTAAAAATAGGTAGGTACTCTGAGTTTCTGTTAAATAGCTCTACAGCCCAAAAAATGAGACGATTTGAACAGGCAGGCCGCTTAAATACCTACATAGTGGGTGGGACAGGGCGTCAGGGTAGTATACAAATAGCTAAATACAAAATCATACACATCTCAAACTATAGTATTTTGAATCTCCCGTAGTCCTAATTATTCGTTTAAAATCAAAACTTTAGATATGTTTCATAATTTAAAATGGAAAAGAAAAAAGGGAAACCGATCGTGGCGCCTACAGAATAGCTTGATTGATACAACCTAACGGAACGGAGTCACTCCTAAACGTGTAATACTGCAACCTTTTAGAAAAAAAAAACGAAATAATTCTCGTCGAGCTATTGTTTTTTTTTGCCAACCTGTAACACTATGCCTGGTCTTTTAAAGCTCGAATTATTGTGCTCATGCTAACCTCTTTTAAGTTTTTACTCTTTGTTCCTAAAATGCTACGCGAGGTTACGAAGATCAGGAAACATCCTAACATCAATAGGGGTGAAGTTTGGAGCGTTACACCTGCTTGGGATCCCATAAGTAATAAAATAATGTCTTACACATAAACAGATACTGCGAGATTATTGGTGCAGTGAGATCTTTTGGTAAATAATAAATGTAAGTTGGAGGTTGATCCCTCTGTCTGAGTTTCTTTCGTCAGATCTTGGAAAGGTGTCCCTATTACTGAACTGGTGGTTGACTCAATAGTGCACAGTTATCGTACATACAATAAAATAACTAGCTAAATAAAATACAAAACAAATCTATATTAAACATTTAGTAATGAGGAATGCGTTCGATTAAATATTGGAAGGAATGACGACCCTAGTCGTCCTGTAAAGGATTACAAACGTCAGGGGCAAATATAAAAAGAATAAACGCGTTGTGGATCCGGCAAAGTAAGTAAGACCACACTTAAATTCGTTATGTTAAGGATAGATGGTTCAACGATAGAAGTCGATCCAACGACTCATCCGGTTTCAGGACCCACTTGAAATCACAAAAAATCATCGCACGAACATGTTCCCTACACAGATCCGTTTTTCAATGAGATATTATAATTCAATTAGCTCTCAAAGAATGGAATTCGGAATGAAATTCGGACAATGGTACTTTTACTTAGGTACAAAAGTAGCGATTCTACTACCTGTGTTCGAGTCTCAGAAAGCACAGATGTTTGTGTGTTAATTATAATCAGCCAAAGCCTCACACATAAAACATAACGATTATCATTCAGTCAGAACAATATTTTATACTGCTCATACAGTTTTTAAAAGAATATTATTCCGTAATACAGGTCTTACCTAGCATGGATGCCAGCTTCCCACAATGTATTACTGTCTTTTATTGGTATGTATTTTCTTTAATTTTGTCTTGTCTGTACCATACATTGTGTGAAGAAAATAAATAAATATTATTATTATTATTATACTTCTCAGTGGTGGTATCACATCACTACTGTGACAGGACAGAGTACTTTTATGATATATAAAGTAGTCTGTGATCTGTGACTATTGTATTATAGTGGTGTATTGTTTGTTTTTAATTTTCAGAGAGTGTAATTAACTATAGAATTTTAAATGTAAATAATGTGAAACAATGGCTGCAGCATTCCAGCAACAAATATTTGCACTAGATGCTCGTTTCAACGCTTACAGGGCTCCAAATAATCCAAATTTTAGTAAGAAATCACAGAAGCCACTCTTTTATCAAAAACTACCTACCTGTTCATCTGATTAGTTGGATTTTTGTTTAGTAATAGCACATGTAGATTATAGTGCTAAGTAATATGCAATAGATTGAATATCTAACTATTATTGGTTGCAGATGTACCGAACCTTTGTTAAACTATTTTTTAAAGATTGTATTATTTATTTTTTATTATTTTAGAGACACTGTATATACGACGAAGAAGTCAACTTCTTAGGGAAAATGCTAAGTTTAAGGTATGAACCCTAAATATCTACTCAAAGAGTTCCATAGATTATAAATCACATGATTTAGTCACATTTTTCGTTATAGGACATAGAAACTATAAAAAAGTATTTGAACATCAGAAGTCAACTACTTCAGAGACGCTATGGAGTTCAGGATAATATATCCATAAGTTCTGCTTCATCTCGGGCGAGATCAAGCAGCAAGGTTTGTATTTATCTTAACAATAATACATTTTGTAAGAACTTCAATTTATTTTTAACTACCTGACTTGGCCACCCTTTGCTGTGTTACAAATTAAAATAAAACCTATCCTAAGTTGAAACAAATCCAGCAAAATTAAAATATCTCTTCATAATTGGTTGAGTAGATACGGAGTTCATCTTACTCAAACAGTGACAGGGAATTTTTATAAATAAAGATTTTTATAAACAAATAGTACCTTTATACTAAGTATATGTGTAAATAAGAAAAGGAAATTGGACACAATTTTTACAGTATAAAATACAATACTCTAATTTCAGGCTAGTTTGGCTGTTGATGATGTGACATCAAGTAATGTGAAGAAAAAGAATGATTTGACTATATCAGAAAATTATGCATTTTCTGGAGTACACCACATTTTCGACCAGGTTTGTATTTTATTGCAATGAGCAAAAAATATTTTAATGGATACCAAATCTGTATTTACATTCATGTAGTTATTTAATCCCGACACTTCATTTTCTTTTTAGAGTTGGTGTCCATAGGGTGACAAAATGCTTTTTTTTTTGTTATTCATAAAAAAAAATTAATAAGTAGATACAATATTGTAAGTGTGAAAAATGTGTAAAAAGTTGAAATGTTGATGTATAACTTACAGACAACAGCAAATTAAGCAGCTTAATGTAAAATATCTCCAATACTAATTCAAAAAGTTCTTATCGCTTAAATATTAAGATGATATAAAAAATTTTATCTTTTAGCATGCCGAACAAGTGAGTGTGGTAAAATTTGCAAACAATGATAGGTCTAAGCTTTGTTGTGCATCTGATGATGGGACTGTTTCAATATGTGATGTTACTGCTTCTCCACCGAAAGTCAGTTTCATACTGGAAGGTCACACCAAAGCTGTTACAGGTATAATTTTAGTGTTTATATATTCAACTTCATGTAGCAGATGCTAAAATTCAATTTTAAAATAAAAATCTTATAAGTATAGAGGTAACATTAATAGGTATATGATAAATTATTATAATAGAAAAATGCTAGAAAAAATCCACTCGGTCACAAGTGAATTCTCATGCGGGAATCGAACCTGCTACCTTTGGAAATCCGGTCCAATGCTCTCCCAATTGAGCTACCGAGCCTTGTGAACACTCATCGAAATTTTCTAGTACCTTTCTGATTTTACAAGAATTAATTTTATAAAAATTAATAGGTATATACTTATAATAAACGTCTTTGATCTTGTTAAGGACTACTACAAAAAAATTATTCAGTTAGTCTTGTTATTTTAAAAGTTAATTAACTAATCATCACTTTAAAAGCCATTTTGTTCTCTTGAATGAAAACAGTCATAATTCATTTTACTTCCTGATGATGATTTTAATGCAAGTGACCTCTGTAATAATCTTTTTAATTTATGTGATTAAATAGAATTTTTATTTTCAACTTAAAATAACATATTTATGGAACCTTTATGCCAAAAACCTCTTAGTTAAAGTTATTCGAAGAGTTTGAAAATAGTTGTGCCTTTTGCCACCAACCAACCATATTTCCATATTAATCACTCAAACAGAGAATGAAATAAACGCTACTTCCAATATTAATAATCAGGAAACGGGTAAAGTTATATGTAACAATGGTATATACAGACAGATTTTAAGTTAATGATAAATTTCCTTCCTAAAGTACTAATAAGATCATCGATCATTAAGAACCTTAACTCACTCAACTCCTAACACCATGCAGTTGCTTTCCTGGTGTCAAAAGTTAATAATTGCAATATTACCATTTGATTTACCTGACTTTCATCACATTAACAACAAAATAATGATTAAAAACCTTTAAACTTATCATTGGATTAATATAATAATTTTGGTATTAAGCATTAAAACGAAATAAAACAAAAGGTTTCATAGACTTACTTACTTCCTTACAACCTTTACTATAGTTATCTACTTTATCTATTTACTCAATGTGTAATTTTATTTATTTATTGTATTTATGTAGTATATTCACATAGTATAATAGTTTTTTTCTTTTTTTTGGATTTTGATTGAGATTATAATTTTTTATTTTTTATTTTATTTTATGAATATTATATGATCTGCACTCTTAAGTTGTCCCGCTTACCTATTTAATCACCCATATACCCTTGGTTGGCTGGAAGAGATCTCTTTTAGAGATAAGCCCGCCATTGCTCACAAATATATGTAAATGTACGGTTTAATTACTTTATAAGTGCAATAAAGAGTATAATAGACTACGAATATGACAAATTTAAAAAAAACTGAATGACTGAATTTTTTTAAATTATTTTATTTACATTTCAAATGTGAGAGAATTTTTAGCTACAGTTCAGTACGAGGTTTGCACAGCACAGACTAGCCCTTCGGTAGCTACGCCACTGGATGCGCCTGATTTTGCCCCTAGTGTATCTGAGGTCAATGGGTGTGTGCGTGAACAGGGGTATGGTGTTGCAGGGTGCGACTGGTCAGCGTCGAACGAGCTGCTAGTGACGTGTGGGTTGGATGGCGCGCTTTGCCTGTGGGACGTATGCGCAAAGCGGCGCCTACGTACCGTGCGCGACCAACTCGGTGCACCACTGCTCGCCTGCGCCTTCCAGCCCAGTAACAACAATATGGTTATTGTATCCTTACCATGCGCATGGACTTCGATACACCCCGCCAGTTAGTGTTGCCTGGTCCGATTAGATTAAAATCATGGCAGATGATAAAACAAATAGGGATTCAGGGGTCGGGACAAATTTAAAATACTTTTTTTTAGTTAAATTTAGGTTATAGCTTTTTGCAACTAATATTACTTATTAGTAACACCTTGTTTTTTATGAAATATCTATAAAATTCACTACACGTTTAGGATAAAGTTTGTTATCATTTTAATTTATAATAAATTTATCGGGACATTTGGCGTATCTATTAGGTGCAAATTGGGACTTAACCCCAGACTCCATAAAATCGGGACGTCCCGCGCAAATCGCGACGCCAGTGTAAGGCTGTGTTCACAGTTTAAACATCTGCCCAGTGGACTGTTAAAGACCCCTAGGTTAAAAAGATAGGGAACCACCCCTTCCATCGCAACAAACATCAGCTTGTGACCAACGCAGTTCAGGCCAACTTAGAAGTAATAGAGAGCTGGGGAGCGGTCACCCGCACAATTGAGAGTTGCGCATGCCTCCAGGTCTTCACAATGTGAATTCAGGTTTAAAAATAAAGCTTCTGAAGCACTACTTCACTAACTGTTATAAATAAGTTCACCATAAAATCGAATTTAACATCTCGTGTAATTGAATTGTAGTAAGATACACACACATTCTGCAAAGTTCTCAAGTAGTTAATCAGTAATACTCGAAGAACAGTTATTTTTCCTTCACTCGTGTATTTCTTAAAGGCTGGTAATGCAAGGGGTATGGTGGAAGTACTCAATATCTCTACTGGAATTTATCCAAGAGGTAAGTTATGTTTTTTAAAAATGTTTTTTCATATCGACGGCGAATTGTTAGTAACTCCCTAATTAAGTATATTGAATCAAGATATAAAAATACCTCCTTACTCAATGATTGTATACATATATTAAAAAAGTAGTGGCATTGTAGAATATGGCATTTTTTGCAAGAATTCAAAATATTTCTCTTGAAATTTATTTTTGATTTATCTTTTCTTACGGTTCTTGTTAGAAAAGCAGCTCTTGACACTTCTTCGCCGATATTATGTTAAAGTGAATAATCGGCTGCTTATAATCTTCTTGACGGTATGATGGTTAATCGGGGGGCACGGTAGTGCCCCCGCCAAGTCGAGCGCGAAGCAAACACTGCCGTACCATCCTTTACTCGAACCATTTCGCCGCATTTTCAGGCCCCTATTTGAGAACCTCTAGATAAGACTAGAACGCAGAAATTTTCGTCATCCAGTAAGCTATAATCACATACTTAAAATCCAAAATTTCAAGTCTGTAGGTCATTTAATTCCGAAGTTAAGCGAAAGCAAAGTTTCGCATTTACGACACTCACTTATGATCATCAAAATAGAACTAGTACTTCCCATAAACTCAGAGAGCTGAAATTTGGTACAGAGTTACGGTTTAATGGCCACATAAAGGGAAAACTATAAAAACAAGGATAATCGAAGATCTGGAGTACCTGGTGACCCTGATCAAAAAACACAAGAGCTTCACCAAACTATGAGAGATCGACATACCGCCTTTACAAAAAGTATTCATTTTGGTGGGCCGCTTCATTTGATGTCAAAAATCGAAGGTCTGAAGTATCCGATGAACAACCCTCAGCTGGTCTCAGCTGTATTAGAGATATGGTAATGCCCCCTTCTACTATTGGTACATACAAAAATCGACTGTCATTGCAAAAATCTAGCGTAGTGGGACACATCTTCTAATTTTTAATCTACCCTAAAGTGTCCCACTGCTGGGCGAATGCCTCCCCTTCTGCTTTTAATACGCATATAAATAAAATGAAAGGAACACTCTGGATAATAAATAACGCGCCGATCTGTCAGAAATTAAACTATCTAAACCGTCTAAATGAATAAATAATGAACGCGAATGGGCAATACGAAAAACTGTTGCTACTGTACTAGAATCAGAACCGGAAATAAAGAAAAGAAAGATTTGTAATAATTAAAAAACTACTCCTTAAAATAAAAAATGTAATCTAATATGATAAAAATGAAATCTAATAAAATAAATCAATATGCCCACGTTTCTCCCACAAAAAGAAGTGAAATCCCATCAAAAACATTCTGTAAAAATTAACCAAGTCTCGATGGAGCTGCTTGTTTATCTCTAAAAAGTAATGAAATCTAGACAAAGTCGTGCCAAGCCCAAGGTGCCTTACTGAGATTTTTTTATTATTATGTTTATGTTGTGTGACTTGGCCGTTGAACATTCTTTATACATTCGGTGGTCGATTTGACGCTCCAAAAAGAAGAGAGCAGAAGTCAGCATTGTCATTGCTGAATGCATGTGTTGCACAATCAACAACAGCCTCAAATGAGACATTAGCGTCCAATTACCAATACCAGTATGGGATATTGTCTCGCTTAACAAACAAAATTTACTTATACCCACTAATTTATAAAGAACGTTCAACGGCCAAGTCACACAAAATAAACATAATAATAAAGAAATCGCAGTAAGGCACCTTGGGCTTGGCACGACTTTGTCTAGATTTCATTACTTTTTAGAGATAAACAAGCAGCTCCATCGAGACTTGGCTAATTTTTACAGAATGTTTTTGATGGGATGGATATTACGAATTCAACATTGACTTAAACAAAGCTGACGCTATATTATAACACTGCCGCCGTGAGGTACTAACTACAACACCTCAACCTACCACAAACATTTCTTGCATTGAACTCTTATGTGTTCTTCGTAAAGTCGAAAATTCAATGGAAAAAATTACAGTTTTACTAATTCATAAATATATAAGATGAGAATCTGCAACAAGGCCATAAGGCTCATTTGCTTTCGCTATTATAGTTTATAACACTATAACGATATTACGTGTCGCTTATGAAAGTTATATCATTTGATATCACATACCTATGTCCCATAAATTGGCTTAAGAATAACTCAAAACTATTATTACTTCAATTTATCCTTAATTCTGGGAAGGCATGTGTATAACGATATATTCAGATCTGTTACTACACTAAACGAGTCGCAAACAAAGGTACGAAAGATCAAAGATAACTGGGATAACAAGATATCAATATCGCTTACAAACGATAGAAAAAAAAACATTTATTGGCACACACAGACAACAAGAATAGAATGAAAAATAAGCGACATAAACAATGTAAAGATACAAAGAATAATAAGAACAAAGCCTCAGCATTTTGTCTCTGTGGCATAGTGGCACGATGATAACACACAATGTTTTCAGGTGGCAGCAGCATACTAGGAGGTCGAGTGTTGTCGATCGCCTGCGAGTCCAGCGGCCGCATGTTCTGGGCCGCCAATGACAAAGTAAGATACTTACCATATCATACAATTCGACTATTTATATATTCTGTATTGGAGACACCCGATGGCGCAGTTAGTAGCGCGTTCTCGCAAGGTCTTGTCATCGGATTGGTGACCAGAAAGTTGTAATTTATTTATTTAATTGCACGCAAAACACAATTAACAAATGGCGGACTCAATGCCAATAGGCATTCTCTACTAGTCAACCGAAGAGTTGAAAACAGCGTATTGCTGATGCATTACTAAAGGATTAGAAAGTAAGAACTATATACTGCATAAACGTACATTTAAATACATAAAATGTCAAATATAAGAAGAATAAACTACTTAAAGTCTGTAAATCCTAACTTGTCCTATTTGGTAAACAATCTTGGCACTCCTTTTTTTAAAAATGCAGCATTAAAAATCAACTGATAACTAGATTCAATAGGTTTCAGTCTTTAATAACGATCTATTATAATAGATTATTGACTTTGTTATTATTTTATTTTTAAATGGGCGATTTCGTTAAAAAGTTGTGCCAAGATTGTTTACCAAATAGGACAAGTTAGAATGAACAGATTTTAAATATCGATACAAACACAAAACTGTACATACTAAAAAAGACAGATTACGTGAAGACGGTCGGAGAATCTAAAAGGAAGTCTCTTGAGTTGGTCCGAAGACAGCAAATTGACAACCCTAGACGTGATGGACTGTTGTTTTTGATAATACATCATCTCGGTTTAAAGTTGCCACTAAGCAGTATTTTATAAAAAGAATCACAATTTTTTGGACGATTTATCGTTTTCAGTCTTTATTATAATTTTCCGAGGTGTTTGCTTTCACCCTATGTACCATATTGTGGATTATATAGGTGATACATGTATAGTCCTACAAATGTATTGTTATTCAGGTTTGTTAGATGAAAGAAGATCCTTAGATTTAACGAAAGTTTAACGGATCCGACAGCATTATGATATACAAATAATATTATTATTTATTTATAATAGTATCTCAGATTGAGTCATAGAAAACTGCAGTTCTAGGAAAGATTGCAACATGCATGTCACAGAATGAATGATAGTACCAATGTAGATACAGTTTCATGAAGGGGATATTCTCGTTAATGTTATCATCAACACGCACGAAACGTGTTACTGATAACAATAATTAAAATTATCTTTGTTATTGCTTTATTTTATTAATAGTTTTACTAGGAAATTCATGAAATAAAAATATCATCTTATCAAGATGTTGACGTTTGACCTCAGAAGTCATAATAACAAGATATGTAACCCAAAATGACCAATGCGTGAAAAAATTGAGTTTCTGCATGATTGATAGCTAGCTAGTACAACTAGCTAGTACTCCACAACTTCGTACGCATGGTGTTTAATGCTTTAGACCACACGACGCAAGTAAAACTTCTTTAGGTCCATCTATTTTATTAATTTATTTGTTAGACTAGCGACCCGCCCCGGCTTCGCTCGGATGCAATGCTCTACTATATTATGCATGTATTATACATATAAACCTTCCTCTTGAATTACTCTATCTATTAAAAAAAACCGCATCAAAATACGTTGCGTAGTTTTAAAGATTTAAGCATACATAGGGATATAGGGACAGAGAAAGCGACTTTGTTTTATACTATGTAGTGAAGATGTACAGATAAATATCATATACTAGAATGTAATCAGTAGCTAAAATCCATGGCATTTACAAATCTCTACAAGTTTATTTTTAAGTGAGTTACTTATAATTTTAATTATTACAGCACTGAGCAATATTAACAAATACAATAATTATAAAAGCTCCAAAGTGCAGTAAATTAATGATAATGATAATCTAAGATCACAAATTTGTCGTTTGTCTGTCCGCTCTTTTTCCATTGTATCAATTAACGTTACCATAGCATAGTAGTTCGTCTACCAGACGCTAGATGGCGCTAACGGAAAAAAATCATTCATCAATTTAAAGAATTTTGTCCACCAGTGCGAAGCCGGGACGGGTAACTCTCTCTCTATCTTCACTAACTTATATCTCCCTTTCAACTTCCGTTCCTCTCGCCCGATCACACTTTTTGTTATGTTGTCGTCACGTTTTACCAGCTTAATTCCCAAGTTAAGCGTGCGTAAAGAATTTACTACAATAAATATTAATTATTCGGTTTATAGGCGAACAAGATAGGTATGCCCCAAATTTAAATAGCAAAGATCCTTATAAGACTGCCTGACCGTGGGATTACGTGATTCATGTTGTAAATGGGAGATTGGTTTTAGGGGGTGATAGTCAGCTATCGAATGGAGGGCGCGGGAGGTGTCAACAAATTACGTCGATTTTGTGTGGGCGGTGCTGTCACCTGCCTCAGCTGGAGCCCCTGGCTCGCACGACACCCCGCACTGCTTGCCAGCGTTGCCGATAACTCGCTGTACCTGTTCAGGTACATAAATGAAAATAAGTTCATTCAAATGCACATTAAATTCTTACACTTCCGTTCACATTACACATCTATAATCTAAGATCACAAATTTGTTTTGTGTGTCCGCTTTTTGTCCGTTGTATACGCGTTACCATAGCAACGCGTTAACCGCAAGTAGTTCGTCTAACGGACGCTAGATGTCGCTAACGGAAAAAATATTTAATAATAGAAAAAATTTAAAGAATTTTGTCCACCCGTGCGAAGCTGGGATGGGCCGCTAGTTTTAATAAAATAAACTTTTTTACGGATTTTGCGCATAAATAATTTTATATTTAATTCTGAAGTTTCGACTCCTTTACAGGAGTCGTTATCACAGGATGACTAGGTTAATAGTCGTCATATATTTTCTACTACCTTCGCAATATTTTAATTGAGCACGTTCCTAATTATTAAAATTTTAAATAAATCAAATTGTAAAATAAAATTTGATTCCTTAAAAAAGTTGTTTTGTTCAAATTTATTCAAACGCAGTTAAAATAAATTCTTATGAATCCCATATTTTTACCTACCACCAATTCAGGACGTCTTTCAATTAATGCCGCCATACTGTGATGAACAGCCCGCCCATCGGCGGGCCCGGCCTCTCGATTAAGTATCCATGCCCGCCCGCATTTCCAATACCTTAGATATCTACAGGGCGTTTTGGTTACGAATCAATTTTAGTAAAACGAAACATTCCCCAAAATCTCCCTTTTTTCAAAATGTTTTTGACGTGATAACGTCTTATAAATCGATGAACACCGGCTGCATGCACGAAAAAGTGTAACGTTCCGTCTGAGCCGAGCGTACAAGCGAGAGCGTGGAACAAGCGATAGAGGCCTAAGCGTTCGACTTGTGGCGCATCTATTACAACAACTTAAAGGTAATTTATCGAAAAAAAATCAATTTAACTCCTATTTTGTATTATAAAAATTCAGTGATAACAATTCAATACAATTCGTAAAAGTATACAATTTTTCATCAATGTTTTCTTATGACGCTATCACGTAAAATTATCGTCCATAAACTGACTTTACAGACAACCAATTTTTTTTAGCTTAAATATAAGACTTCGAAATCCAACCGCCCATGGGCGGGCTTAGCGTGTCAATCAAAAAGTTTCACCCACCAATGGGCAGGCACGGCACTGAATATATATATATATTGCTCATTGCTCTCAATATATAATTGCTCTTCGGAAAAATCTATGCTTTCGAGATGATGCCTTGTTCGTCTACCAACGAAATATAAATAGTTGATGACGATGGTAAACAGGATAGCGGATCGCGAGGGCAGTTTGGCCCTGAAGAAACGTTTCGCGACGCAGCATAGCGAGCACAGTGTCAAATCCACGTTCTGCCCCATAATGTCGTTCCGAAGAGGCGTCTGCGTGGTCTCCGGTGGTGAAGACGCCTGCGTCTACTTCCTAGACATCGAGGGCCATGCGGGACAGCCTGTGGTCAACAAGCTACAAGGTTTTCTATTCCTTTCATTTTGAAAATTGTCTATGTAATCGTAGCTACCCAGAAAAATAGATTCAAAAGTATAAAACGTGACGTGTAAGTACAAAATTTCGTGAAATGTTACCTTACAACCCACATTTCTGATGATTTACACCCCTTGAACGCCAAGATTTAAAAATGAAACGTCATCTGACATTAGTTTTTGGGAATTACTATGATTTAAAAAAATATATGGTTATTTTAATTAATTTATAAAATTTAAGGTTGGGGGCCTTCTCAAAATAAAGTACGGTTATTGCAATAATCTCTTAAAAAGTGGAGATATTGTATTATAATTGTGTGTAATCACTTGTATTCTTACTGTCATTAAAATATCAATTACCACAATGAAATAAATAACGATCTTTTATATATTCAAGTCTATAATCAATTAATCAGAAAATATTAAATTGTAATTCCGTGTATTACATATAATCAATAGTACAGTCGGTCGATAGTACATGGAGTTATACGCTTTGATATTTTTAACTGTCTTATGCCATTGTAATAAAGATAAGTTAATTTCAATTATTAAATGTTATCTAGTAAAAAGAGCTCAATGACGCAGTGGTTGGTTATATTTCGAAGATGAAGGAACATTTATGAACACGTATAAAGCCTGATTAACAGCGATTTATTTACCCGTAGTAAATCCCTGACGACGTCTTTAACAACTTTAATTTTTTGTACACAGTGATAATAAATATTGGATACTTTGTTTACAGGGCACGCGTCACCGGTGCTAGGCGTAAGCTTTAGCTACGATGAAAGTCTACTGGCTACCAGCGACGTTTCGGGCCTCGTCATAATTTGGCGAAGGAGCTGACGCGTCAACACATTAATTCCACTTTATTATTATTTTAGGTGCGAGATAAAATGTAAATAAAATGTTTTTTAGAGAAAATATGTTTTGTAAAAATTAAATATTATTTGAATGTTACAAACTTTTTTATTTTTTTAAACACAGAAGAGGCTATCTTAAAATTTGATGGCCGCTTGGTGCAACGGTAGCGATTCTACTTTCTGACTGGTAGGGGCATATGTTTGTGTAATAAGCGCAAGCATTTGTGTTTTGCACAAACATGATGTCGTCTATAAATTTATGTATTCTATACGTTATTTAGTACCCATAGTACAAGTGCCTAAGCACTAACTAATTTCAGAGGATTGTTGTTGTCGAAAATAGAACTAGGTCTGCAATACATGCTGCTGTTTGCAAATACTGAGCGAAGCAATTAGATTTTTTAAGGGTGATTATTCCTCGATGGTATGTCCGATTTCAAAACTTTTTTTGCACATTAGTCGCGACCACGATGTGAGTTTTGGCGCCAAATTTCATCAATGTAATCTCAGCGGTTTGGCTGCGATCAGCTTTTAAATTTTTCTTTCGGTGATTATTCCTCCATGGTAAAGTCTATATTTTTTTTACATAGCCTATGTCCGTCAGGTTATAATCATGTATGTTCATGCCAAAATTCGTTCGAATCGGTTGAACCGTTAAGTAGCAGGAGGGAGACAAGCGAAATGTGTGCGTTGCCTAAAAGAGAGCTTCGCTCAATAAAGTATATCTTGTGTTAAAAAACAAAACTGAGTTGCATCGAATTTTCATCAATTATAATTTTGCGTAATTATGCATGGGGTGCCCATCTACACACCGTATCGCACCATAAAGCTACGTACAATTGTGTTGACAGTCCCAATAACTTTTCAATTCACTCATTTCTTTGATTACTTGACAAAAGGAAACATTGTGTTGCATTGAACACGTAAACTGAACAGTTTACATTGTCCTCGCACATGGCAATTAATGCCATTTTAAATTTTAATAAAAGTCTTGTTTGAGTCATAAGATTTATTCATTATTTTTTCATAGAAATACTTTTAAAAGACTCGACAGTCACAATATGAAATGACTTCCGATGCGTTCACATTCATTAAATACTGCTGACAGCTCATACAAATCAATAACAACTTACAAACAATAAATATCGTAATTATTGGACAATTCATTATTTCCTTTTTGTAAATAGTAAAACAAAATATATCTTACGGTGGAAAACGTTTACAATCGAAGTTTTTTTTTAAATAATGCATACACGATTCTGATACCATAGAATTTGCTCATGCCTAGCTAATGGGTTGGTCTTTGACGTTTTTATAGGTTTTGTATAGTTCCCATGAGAAATGTAAGACTACCCTCAGAAGTTCAATTCATACTAAGCGAACAATATCCGAGGCTCCCCTCCTACAACATAACAAAATGAACACCTAGTACCTATTTACAACTGTACATTAACGAAAACTTTCTAAATCTGTAAAAAATAATTTTAGAACAATAAACATGTAGTAATCAATACAATCAATAGATTTTAAAATTCAATCTTTTCTTTGATAACATTAAATTATATTTACAGCAGTAACTAAACAACTAAAACGCAATGATATGGAAATGAGAAGAATTGCACATCAGGTTCACACTTGGACGTATTGCATACTATATTGATGACGTATTTTAGTGGCACTTATTTAGTGTACACACACAATCGCAGTAACGTTTGATTAACTTGTACATAGGAGTGACGAAATCTATTGAAAACATAATTATAAAAACGTTGGCTTAGGATAGGACACGTACAATAAGAAAATGTTCAGATCTCAAAGTGCAGCGATAGTATCGTTCGACCAAACGTTACTGTAGTCGAGTGTACGATAAACGCAATGTCGACTTCACCACATCTCGATACATCTAATTCTACACTTACCTAATATAAACTTTTACTTAACTAACAATTGGCTTTTTAACCTCAAACGCTTATAGACCGAAACATTTCAATTTTGTTCATATCTCGAGGTCGAAAAGATGGAAGATGCATACTCACTTGTGCGTAGAGCTATAGTAATAAATAACATAATTATAGACATCGAATTTTGTTTCGCTGGCACATGTTCCATGTACTTACCTACCGATAATTAACTTATATTCGTTACAATAAAAGTAGGGACTCGGGAACATGCGTATACGAGCGTAAGAGTATAAATCTAATCAACTATGACAATACCAAATTAGAGTAAAAATGTATCGTACGAAAGTTTTAGCATGTAAAAGATTGGGCGGTCTTCGTGGCACACGGGATAGGCCATAGTTACGTATGCAGCAGTGCTACTGACAATAACTCGACACCACATTATCATCTTTATTTTTAATTTATAGTAGCTATATATTCATTTTAGTTGCCATCTAAAAGTATTGTAAAATGTATCAAAGCATTTAGTCCGTATTAGTTGGCAGCAATGTAAGCGATTAGTATCTACAGTTCAATAGTCGGACTCCTTGTTTCATTTGTACCATAATGTGTTGCCTTAATCAAGAAGCAACTACGCGAAATTTCTAATACCGGATGGCATATAATTAAAATCGATCTCTTTGCCAGAAG
This sequence comes from Calamotropha paludella, assembly GCA_927399485.1. Taxonomy (NCBI): domain Eukaryota; kingdom Metazoa; phylum Arthropoda; class Insecta; order Lepidoptera; family Crambidae; genus Calamotropha; species Calamotropha paludella. The sequence goes on from OV656812.1 coordinate 22,415,520, forward strand.
AAAATCACATATACTCTTTATAATTATTACTGTTTTATGAAAAATTACGAATGCTGCGTCCGTTGCATAATTTTATTCCGATATGTATAGACCATCGAGAATGTTACGTGACATTGTAAAATTAATACGCAATAAATACGACACCAACCATCGATAATACTATAATGTAGAACAGCAACGGCGGCGACGCACCGACCATATCTGACAACGAACGTGCATTGCCTTTACTTTCACCACCCAAATCCGCATTCGATTCAACTCGCATTACTTAATCAAGCGATCTCAAATCGTCTTCTGAAAACACAGAGCGAGATTCCAGAACTACAATCAATATAACAGCTAGACGGGGAGGTGAAGTATATCACGATTAAGACCTATAAAGTAACAAATCTATACGTAACATTTGTTATAATTAGGATACGTTGGGGGTTTTGTTTCGTTCGAGAGTGGCTTTGGAGCTACTTTCTATGCCAGAGTCCTCATCTCCGCTGTCCAGAGCTGTGGGGGCTCCGCGGGCTGCCTCCCGTGGACTTTCGGCTTTAACGGAGCCCTGCTCGCTATCCGCTTCGTCCGTAAGGATTATGCTCTTCTGTTCTGGTTCGGATTTCGGCGCGCCTTTTCCGAAAGTCGAAAACGTCGGTTCGGGGAGAGGGAGATCCTCGCAATCTTTCTGCAGAGGCAAGCCGCTCGTCACGACAGGAGTTTCGTCAGTCATCACGAGCGGCGTGGTGGTGGCCTCCACCGTTTTCTCATCGGAAATCCGGTGTCTTTTCGGCTTGTCGAGGACAAAATTGAACACTCTGTTGTGTCTCGGAGAAGGGATGTGAGGACTCGGAGGAAGGTCCAGTTTGAGCTTGTCTCTCGTGTGTCTCAGGCCGCCAAGAGCTTCGCCCCCTGGAGAACTCGGGCTGACGGATTCACTGGAACTACCGCTGTCGACCGGCCGCCAACACTGCGATATTTCTTCGGGGAGTTTTTTAGATTTAAACTCGTCGTCCGCACTCGTCGACCCTGGAGTTATATCTTCGACACCGGAGTCTGGTGTGGTGAAGTCTAGGGAGGGCGTTCTGGTTTGCACCAGGGTTGCGGTGGGGAGGGGAGGCGGTGGTGGGGGGAAGTCCTCGGTGACGTCATCAGAAAGTTCGTGCTCCAGCATCGCGCCCTTGACGTGCATGCCGGGGAAGAACTGGCTGGTCGTGGACATGATACCGAGACTCTCGAACGGCCTCGCCGACGACGATATGAAGAAATCTTCGTCGTAATCTGTTATAAAAACAATTTAAATATTATGTAAAATTTAAGTATTAAAATTGACATACATAATTATCTATTTATATTTTAATATAAGAAAAGTGTGTTCAAAATTGGGTACAAAGTGGTTACAAATTACTAATAGAAATATACTGTACCGTAAGCGATACCCGAGCGAAGTGGAAACAGGTCCAGTGGATTTGGAGATCCAAATAGTTGTCCGTATCCCAGCTCAGCATCTTCGGCACTAGACGGATCCCAGTCTAGAAAGAGAATGACGTAGTAATTCAAATAGTATTAGGTATTAGTGACATTACGAAGACAGACATTATCAGGTCTGTTACTTGGATTTGACTCTTACTAGACTGTTCTAATTCAAGTGGGCGTGTCTTACAAACATATAGATAGACCATATAGTTTGGTTTATGTGTGCACAAGGGTCATATATAATAGCTTGCTGTGTGGCAACCGGCAAAGAAAAAATAGCACCGATCTTTCAAAAGTAAATGGCGGCTCATGATATATGAGGTAATCACCATATGCCTCATGTTCGCAAAAACGTCTGTGATCTCCCGCCTGACTATGGTTTTTCGAGTCGTTACCGCACATTATTCTCGAAATTTCTGTGGCACATTGGTACCGAAGCAATTCAAAAAAGTTTAATGATGAGATTAAGTACATACCCGAGTATGTGGAGAGGTCGGGCATGTACGTGGCTGGCGAGCGCGCGTCCACGTCGACAGCCTCGCGCGGGTACTCGTACACGCAGTGGTATTTTTGTCGCTTGAATACGACGCGCTTCTTATTGTCCTGATACCAAAAAATTGAGAAAAAAATCAAATTACGAGCGGTCAAAATAATAACCTGAAGAAAAGCTCCAGATGTCTCCTGTAGGCCCTACTTTAAGGAACTTAATATATGACCTCTGGCTTGTCTGGTCATTCTAGAAACATTTGTAATACGACTCTACCATCTATACATAAAAGTTAAAGATGCTGTTGATGCCCGACAGCATATGAGTAGTTCTTAAAACTGAACTATCCGCAGCGGCTTCTTGCTGTGGTTTACTATAGGTCTGTATCAGTAAGATAAAATCGGAGACAACTCACCGGCGCGGCCTGTTCCAAACTCCTCAGCGAGGATTTGCCGGGTGCGGCGCGGCAATCCCACGAGGAAGGCACGAACTCCACTTCATCACCTTCCGACCCTGACCCCGACTCGCCTGACCCCGACGACGCTCGCGATTCACCGCCGCCGTCAGCGTTACCACCCTCTCCGTTACCGCGTTGCTACATACAAAATTACACCTTATGATATGCCCTAAAGAGTGTAATGGAAAGGGTATATCAAACTAAACATTGGTGTGAGTAGCCTACCTGATGTAATTAAATAGAACAAGTTTTTTATACGAGTTGAGTCACATAGTATGTCTATAATAAGACATTTTATTACGCTTTGTAAGACGTAGGCGGAGAATTGTTACTTGCTCATTATCATTTCAGGCGAAAAACGTCTACTTTTGGGCGAAAGATTTCCACAAAATGGAGAGTTTTGCAATAATCTCCAGGCTTGACGGGATTTGAAATTGCAGTAAAATACCAAAAATTCCTATCCATTTGTGGTCTACTGAAGGTGCATTGGAATCACCTCCTGTATGATTTGTCGTCTTTTACGACACCCTTTAAATATGAAAAGTGGTTTCAGCTACCCTCCTCTTATGGACTTACTACGCGGTACTTATATGCACATTAATAATCCTCGCCAGTTTATAGTGAAAAAAATGGATAGTTGTTTTAAATAATATAACTGATTTATAAAAAGAATTTGAATTAAATTTATGTACTTCTGCGTTGCTACGAATTAGCAGCAATTGAAACCACAAACGAAAAATATCACTTTTTAGTCACTTTGAAAAAGGTTTATCCATCATTTAACCTCAATATTTTTAGACTATTCCTGTGACAACGACACAATGGAATAGACAAACAAAAAAAAAATCCTTTTAACGTAGAGGAAAGCTATTTATACTTATTATTTAAAACTTTTTAGTCGTGATTAATATATACTATAATGACTATTTAGAGCTTTTTGGTATTTTAAAATTTATCTATTATTGCTTTAATCCCGGTGAAATTTTTGGTGCCATCTGTGTATCCCACGGCTGCTGTATTCAAAGCGATCATAAACATTGTACTACACTTGCTGGCTTTCGATTTGATATACCTTTTCCATCACACCGCATTCTATTCTTATTAGGAATTATTTTAACATGCAATGATTTCGGGCCAGTGTACGGGCAAATACCGTTTGCCTGGTTGAATAACTAGATGACACAACATGCAATGACGGGATCTACAGAGACGAGTATAAGATGGAGGGGAAGCAACTTAAAAGTATTCGCTATGTGCAAAGTGGGTGGTGGGGACCGTCAAATCGATCGCAGCGCGCCATGTGGCAGAAATGTGAAATAACTCTGGACTGTCATGTGTCAAATTGTAATATTTTATAAGTAAAAACGTTAAAATTCGCGATATGAGTTGTTTTATAAAGTGTAGAAACTATAGGAAAAACAGTTCGTGCAAGTTTTATTTGTTAATAAGTAGATATGTAGGTATGTACCTACTCACATTTAATGATGTTCTGTAGGGAGTTTGTGTCATAGACGTTTGTCTTATGATCAGAGTTCTTAGTAAGTAGTTTTGACCGTTGCTTCAAAGCTCTTTAACGTCTCTTACATGCTGTGCTAATACTAATTGTACCCTTTTTGCAAAGTTTGAGGTTGGAAATTTATATCATCTTTTATTGATCCCGTGCGTCCCGTAATCCCGTACGCAACATACAGTTTTTAATTAAAGTAAAAACAATCTCTCACAATTTCTCTGAAAATCAATCCAGAACTCGTTATCAAACAATCTAGTTGCCATAATTTGACAGATCTCAAGTCCACAATATTGTGGTCACTAGAGGCGCTGTCATCGCGCACACAGCGAATAGTGCAGCCTATAATCACACCTTTGAATTTCAGCTATGTCGTGGTGAAATGATATTGATCCAAATTGTGAATAATGTCGGTAAAGTGTGAGTGATTGATAAATCATATGTACCACTTACATACATAAAACCATAGATATTATTATTCTTGTTTAAATATTAAATTAAGTCGTGATTACAGATTGTAAGCATCTATGTTATTTTACTATCTATATGGAGATGCATAAAATTTGGTTTAAATTAATTCGTACACAGAATTAATATTATAAAAACTGAAGTTTAATGGAAATGTTATAATTATACTGGTGCTAAATGGAAATGTTATAATTATAGTTTCAATATATAAGCAAGCATACTTTACAAGCAGTATATGTCTATGCAATAGCACAGTCAAAAAACAACACAACAATCTAAACAACTTTTTTTATATATAAAATCCAATAAATATAGTTCAATATCAATTGAATATTTTATTATTATGTGGTAGTTTAATGGGCTGTTCGTACATTACAGCGAGAAACATATATAAGATCCCATATTCAATATTTGACATTTAAGTTTTAATTTTATATGTTGTTGAGCTAAGAGAATCCCACATTGTAACTGTAGTTTAACCACTTCGTAGCACGCTCTATTGTCGCAGCTTAGTTGTATTTTTCTCGTGTGTAGCGTTTGAAATTAGCCTGTTAGCGTCGTCATTAGCATTTAACATATTTGGCATATTAGTATAAATCTCAGGTAGTTATAACATTATTATGTAGATAAAATTTTAACTTTTTTCCTAACACTTACATTTGTTCAAAACGTACTGACGGTTGAGGACAGTTCGCGATTAATAAAGAGAGATCATCTGACACAGATTACTGATGCTTACGATATCAAATCTATCAATCGCGCGAACATCTTACTCTGTGCACTTACATTACTTGATTGTTTAAATCATTAACAAGTGCGCACGAAGATTTTTGAATATGTAGCTAAGTCATTCCTTTCCATAAAGCAAGCAGTAAACAGTCTGTAGACTTACGTGGTTGAAGTGCGTGTTCGGAACGAGCGCGGTCTCGCGCCCGTCGCCGCCCTACCACACACATACGCACATGCAGCACACCGACACCGACAACACATTTATACACATGTACAGCCTTAATTGGTAACGATTAACGACCAATACTCGATAAAATAAGTATAATATAAGATTATATAAGTAGTAGTCATTCCCATGTATACTATAAGTGTATTAAATTTTTTTAAGTTCAGTATTAATAGATAATGTCTTGGATGAGTAAAACCGCCATGCTAGTATATACTGAGTATGCTAACGGCTTGTTTCTGAAGAATTTTAACATTTTAATGTAAAAAATCTGGGTTCATCACTATGCTACAGAATAAACCAACAATCTAAGCAACGGAAAATAGGGCTAAATCAACACTAAAGAAAGTGACGACAATTTTGTCGGCTGACTAAGTGATGCGTCAATTTTTTGGATGCTAAGGGTTGCATCATGGTGGATCGATGTTGTTGAGACTGTTGGTTTTCTATGATTTTAAATGAATATATATATGTGAGACTAGATTAATCAGTTCGTTGTCTGACTATGATAGCACTGAATGCAGGTTAAATAGAAGCAATCATTATGTTAAAAAATATTTTAATTTTATCTGAAAATGTAAGATATAGAAAATATTTGACCCGACGTTTGCTGTTAGGCTTTAAATAGGTTTTTACAGTAGTCGAGTATTGGATGTCTACAAAACTGAGTTCAAAATAAATAAGAGGCTGTTCATATTTATAAATAAATAAATAAGTATGTTGAAGTATATTTAGATATAAAGCAAGGGAGATAGTTTAAATTTGTTTACACCAGACACTAAATCAGTAGTCTTATTTATATGACATATGCACTCCAAAATGAATAACACCACCGATTTAGGCATCTGCAGAGGAAAGTTACTATAAGATCCACAAACTAAGCGAAGGCACCACATCACCTACAAAATTTCAAGTTTACATAATCACACAGAAATGGAGCTAAGCCAACAATATTGTTAGATTCATCATAATCGTAATATACCATCTTGAACCGTTATTAATAAAACTGCTTTATGAATAACATTATAAAAACCTTTATTACTGTCAGCTTTTCAAATTGGTTATTTACAGCCCTATTATTTTAATTCTACAGACTTACCTTCCATATAAATTCACCACTGGAAGAGTTGGTAGAGTGCGAATCACTATCACTGTCCCATTCTTTCAGTATATCCGCTGCGACATCGGATTTGGCGTTTTGTTCCCCCTCAGGCGAAGTAGGTTCGGTGGGCGAGTCTTGCGTAAATGAGGTGCTCATTATTTCTGACGCAGGACCTTGCATATATAAAATTTAATCATGAATAAAATAAGAATACTACACTATATAAAACGCATATCCAGAAAGTACGTGTACTGAATTTTTGTAGGTTACTAAATTCTTTTTTGAAACAAAAAAATTACATGGTTGCCGTAGTTTATATGTAAGCTATTTTTCGACATAGTCGCCATTCCTCTCAATGCAGGTGGTGAAGTGGGCTATCAAGTTTTTGATGCCTTCCTCGCAGTACTTTCCCACCAACCCCTTCGTCCACTTCTCTACCTCCTTCCTGGTCGGTTGAAAACCTTTTTTCACCCATGTGCAGCTTCAGGGAGGTAGAGATAATAATCTGAAGGTGCTAGGTCAGGGGAATGCGCGGGGTGGTTCAGGACATCCCATTTAAACGAGGCAAGCAGTTCCTTCGTCGCGTTGGCCGTGGGTGGTCTGGCATTTTAAACTCGCGACACCACTTGTACACACTCGTACGATTAATAGCTTCATCACCATATGCAGTTTTCACCCCATTATAAACCTCAACCGGAGGTTTTCCGTTCCAAACGAGATAACGGATGACGCCGCGTATTTCGCACTTGGCGGGAGATAGAATTGACATTTTACACGAAACGTATTGTAGCGTCGACACTTCTCAACGTATTGACCTTGAACCGGTCTTGTTGCGGAGGGAAAAAGTCAGGCAAAGTAAGTGTAGTCAACATGTCGAAAATAAAATTCATTTGATCGTGAGTCTCAGTACACTTACTTTCTGGATATGCCTCGTATTCTTAAAATTAAATGCTCCTAAATTAAAAATTAAATAGCTTGGATATATTATGAACTGAACAATATTATAATAATACAAGGACATCAACGAAAATATCAAGTAAGCAATTCTTGAGTTACTAAATTCACTAGTAACAAATTGTGCTTACCTGTGAACCGTATGTCACTTAACAAGGGTATATAGGCGTCCAGCTGACAGAATTTCTTTTCGTTTTGCAAGAAACTCTCAGTGACTAGAGTCAACTTCTCATCTTCAGAATCATGAATACCATTCATTTGCACTTCTATGCTTCCTTGTATATCGCTTGACCCATTTTCTTTCGAAATATCATTGCTATTTTTAGGGCTGCTTTCAGATTCGGTATTTTCTTCAATTTTAGGCTGACTAGTGTCATTACCAACTTTAATATCATTTGGTAAGTCTTTGCTATCTTTGTCATCGACATTGCTTTCTATTAGTTCTTCAAAACTTTCATTTAGAAACTGAACTGTTGCATACTTCTCGCTATTCCCATTACATTTTATCTCCTCATTACCCTCAAGGAGTTTTGTTTCGACTTTTGTTGAAGAACTTTCTGTGGCGTATGTATTTTCAGTACCTTTTTGGTTATCATTCAAAATCTCTTCAGTATTTTTTGGTTGATCTACAAATGTTTCTTCAATTTTCGGCGAGGTACTTTTAAAGCTAGTTACATTATCTTTATTTATGCCATTTATTTTTCCATGTGTTAAGTCGTTATGAGGACTTGGAGTTGAAACTTTTTCTAGTTGCAAAAAACTGCTTCGATGTGAATCGTAAGTGTGGTTCACTGCTTCTATATGAGAGTCATATGTCCTATTAGGACTTTCTTTAATAAGTACATCGTTTTCGGTTATAATTATCGAATGAGGTTGTTCAGTATCTTCTTCAATGTCTGTATGAATGAAGAAATCACTTTGCCTTTGAGTCTTATTTAGTTCTTGAGATTCTTTTAAATTCGTTTTATTAGGCGGATTTATAACTAGAAAATTCACTAGTCCGCCAGATTGACTAGTCTGCCCTAAATCTGTAGAATTAGTTTCAAGTAATTCGCTAAACATTCTCTCGCTGTTCAGTAACAGAGAGCTAGCGTCGATCACAGATGACAGATCTTGAGGACGACTTCTTACGGAATTCTCAAAATGTCTGAACTCCTCCGAGTTCCCTCCGCTATTCATAATTTGACTAGACTGATCCCTAGAATGAACATTTTGAGGTTTAAATATCGCTGAGTTTTCGAAATCGGAATAGTTTGGAGTTCGCTCATTCGCAAGGCTATCTCGATAGCTGTTTCTACTTAAGGTTTTGCTTTCTCCTTCCAACAAAAATTCGGTATTCTGACTATTGACATTATCGTTGAGAGTTGATATATCTTGTGGTCTCACTTCGGCCGATTGTAAGAACGTTTGGAAGTTCGGCAGTTTGTTTAACATGAAATCTGGAGTGCTGTCGCTTGCGTCATGCAAATTTATAGGAATAGTTTGCACGTGATCCTCCCCTGTAACTAACTCCGTCAAGGGCGTGCTAGTAACGGAAGGCGCCATCGCCATATATTGGCTATTAGGACTTTGTAAATTTTTTTCGCTTACACCAATGTGTTCGTTAGAATCTCCAGATTTTTCATGGCTGTCGGTTAAATTATCGTGAAGACAAAATATATCGACACTCTCTATTCTGTTAAAACTAGGTTGTGTTAGTAATTTCGGACTGTCATCAAAGCCATCTTTTTGTTCGGGAACTTTGAGTGGCGTAAGAAATATTTTGTCACCGATTGGTGACCTTCGGACCATTTCCGGTTGCTGAAATTTCCAAGAATCCTCTAAGCCCGAAGCGACTTCGGTGGTGCAATTGGAGTAGGAAGGTAGACCTGACATTAACGTTCCATAGGCGAGATCTTTAGTTTGAGTATTTTTTGTGGAGTCCGCTTCGGATTTAGGAGTTGTTCCGGTCGCTTCAGTTTTGGCTTTCGTGTACGTGTAGTTGTCGTTGGCTGTAATGGAGTCAGGAGAAAACGTCTCGCAAGGTTCAGATTTGCTGTCGTGGACAATATAAGTGGAGCAGTGGCTCAGATCCCCACCGTCGTCATCGTGGTGCGTAAGCGTGTGGCTGCTTTCGCTATGTTCGTCTTCCTTTTCGATGTCCAGGGCTACGTCGGATTCCAGAGCGAGATCATCGAAGTTCTCCTCTACGTTGTAAAGAGTATCGTTCGAGCACCAGGAATCTATGCTGGTGGCTTTAGAGAGGCATTGTGTTTCGGACGGTTTAGATGATTTAGCGTCTGTGGGCACGGTCGTTTTCGATAGTGTGGAGACTCCTGTGCCGTTATCGACAAAATCTGTGTTGTCTGTGGTAGGACTCAGGATAAAGGGCGACACTTGCGAGATCCTCTCGCATTTGGAGTCTTTCTCGTCATCGTTTATTATAAACGTTGTATCATCAATGGCCGAATGATCGCCAGGTGGTTTTTTTCGTGGGCTGCCGTTCAAGCTGTCGGCGCTCATTGTGATTCTGAAAATGAAAAAGTAATCGCTATTTATATTAAAACATTTTATATTTTATTATTTGTTTTAACATACAAAAAATTGTAAAGAAAAGTGCAAATTATGTATTCTTACATAAACTAATCGCGTCCGATTTTAAAATAAGGACATATTCAAAGACATATGATGAAATAGTGTGTAATAAAAACATATTAGATTTTACTTTAAATACATACTCGTGTGTGTCTGTGAGATCGCGCTGCAGAGTATAGGTTCGGTCAAGGGGAGACCCACATGTAGGGGGTGCGGTATCTGCTTGTGATTCATGACACGGCTCTGGGTAGCTCTCCGATGAAATGCTCCCTGGGAAAGAAACTGATATATGAAACCGAGCGGTACCTTAATATAATATGTAACAACACAAAAACTGAATGAAAATTAAATACAAACGAAATAGCATACACCGTCAGTATAATCCAGCATGTCTAAAAAAACTATAACAATTCACTGTCTTTTAGATAATATGTATAAATGACTTACAAGGAATATCATTCTCTATGGCGGAAAGTTGTTGCCGGGTTTCTTCAGGTATAGGGCTGAGAGCTCCTGGGTAGCTCAGTATCAATTCGGGAGGTGGAGGCAATGAACCGCTCCACTCCCCATTACTTGCCGGCTCTATTGTAGCTACCTGAGGAACAAAATATTATTCGGTGTTACTTTATAAGCTATTTACTGTTACCATTCAATGATTTTCAAATAATGGTTAATAGAGGAGGACTACTTATTTAAAATATTGCACTATATTTGCGATTGGGCATAAGCGGTTATGTTATATAAGATTATATTAGTAAAAAATGATTGTGTACTAGCTGAACTATAACTGATAAAATATTTGAATGATTTAAATGTTATTTTATTATATAACACAGCAACGCGTGGTCGAGTCAGCTACTCGACCACGCGTTGCTGTGTTATAAATTAAATGAAACCTATCCTATGTCCGAAATGGGCACAAATCCAGCAAAATGAAAACAAAATCATCAAAAAGGTGTGTTGTAGTGTCAGAGTTCATCATGGTCAAACACTCTGACAAGGATTTTTTATGTATAAATATTATTACAATAGAACATGCATTTTGTATCACTGCAAAATTTTGTTACACATAATTTAAAAATTCGTTTCTCGTTAATTCTAAAAGGGCGATAGGCAAGGGCATAAGTGCCATTCATAAGCTTAGCCAAAACTGAATTAAAAAAAATGGCGTTTGGGTAATGTTAATGTCGCCCGGACGGCGCCTGACTGAGGAGCTGATTGTCTTACATAAACATAGCAAGCAGTATATACTAGAAGAATTGATTTTTTTTTCTTGATATTAAAATATTATAAAAACTAACTATTCAAAATGTCATAAAGAAAAAGAGCACGAATGGATATCCAAAGGAAACAATATAAAGATTTTTTTTTGAATTATGAAAAATTATTATCTTGTTTTTAGTAAACAATTATTTCTAAATAAAGGCTTGGGTAAGATATTCTTTAAGGTCTCCTTACCTGCGCTAGAGGTAACTTCAGCTCCAGTTCATTTCGTAGCGCCTTTACGCATTCTTCATCCAATTCTACTTTCCTTGGAGACGCAGTGCTATTTCCGGCTTGAAATGATTCTGTCGAGTCTAGATCAGGCAAAAGGACAGAAACTTCCGGCAAACTTTCTATATTTAATGGTCCAGAATATTCTATGTTCAAATTGTTTTCATTTTCTGCTATTGCTAGTTTTGAAGTAATCTGCAATTCGATTTGATTTAAATCTACTTCGTTGGGTATTGTAGGAACAGGATCTAAAACCAAATGGGAAGGGCCCGGTACAGGATCTAAGTCGATATCTACAATGTAACTCGGCTGTGAAGTCGTCGAGACGAGAAAAGTCCCCGGAGAATTCGGAGGAGTAGAAGGTGACACATGTTTTTCTGTCCCCGATGTCTCAATGGAATTGCTATCAGATTGAAGATCGTATTGTTCGATCTTAATATCTCCGACATTTTCTATGTTATCAAATAGTATTTCATCTGGTATAATGTCCGGAACTTCGTGAAGGAATCTGCCTTCGCGTAATGGCGATGGTGTTTCTAGATTGATTTCGCTAAAGTTTGAAGAAAAGGCTAGTAGTTCTTCCTTAGGCAAGTCCACAATGTCACCGGACTTTACGCCCTTGAATAACTCGAGTGTGCAGTTTTCAAAAGGCCCCAATACTACAGAGCTGTTTTCATCATATGTGTCTGTATGGTGACTTTTAGTAGGAGACTCAAAAGGGCTAAGGTTATCCGGGACGTGTATCTGTTCAAGTTTAGTAAGTGCTACTCCTGGACCGTAATCTGGAACTTTAGTCTCCGATAGTAACTCAGTTTTATTGTTCGTTATTGTATTTTCTAAAACTTCATCATTGGATCGATCGCTGCCGAGAGGAGTACTAGAACAAATATCTTTGAATTTTGCATTATTATAGCTTATGGCGCGTTCAGAATGCAAAAAGTTGTGCGTATCGTTTATAACACTCGGCAAGTCCATGTAAAGCGTTGATTCGTTTTTCATCAATTCACAAACACTTTCAGATTTGGTAGAATCCAAACAAGATTTAATGGCTTCTGTAATATTATCGTCCATGGGAGCCTTTATAATTGCGCTATTTGTAACATTAATGAGATCCATGTAAGCAGTACTATCATTAGAATTTTCTGACGTTGTTATTTCGTCATGATCAGATCTGGATGGAATAACTGCATCTCTACAGTCGGTAACACTATTATTTCCCTCTGGTTCGATTTCAATTATGTTTCCGGCATTGAAGTTTTGTACTGTTTCAGGTAAAGCTATTGCAGTGGTAACATTATCATTGTTTATTTCAGTTAACACCTCTTTAGCTTCAAAAAGTAAGTTTGGGGCAGTTTGTTCACTATCAATAACATTTTGTACTGACTCAGGTGCTTGTGATTGAATATTACTTGTTATTTCTGTTACTTTGCTACCTACAACTTTCTCTGATTCATGATTTTCGGTTTGTTTGCAAGAACCATGTAATATGTCTATGAAAGCACCAGTTATTATTGCTTTACTAAGACTGTTCAGTCTTGTTTCAACCACTTCACTTGTACCTAACGCTTCTCGATTTATTTCAGTATTATAATTTACTTCTACATTTTTGTTATCAACTACCATCATTTCAGTTATTTCTTTTGCCTCACTTGCATCTTCATTGGTTGCCGAGATAGAACATATATCTTGTTTACAATTAGAGTATTCATTCAAATGATCTGGCAAGCTATCTTCAGATTTGTTTACTTTTGCTATTTGACTTTCATCTGTTATTGCTTCTATAAATGTATTAGATATCACTACATCATCTATTGACTTAGTTTTAATTTCTTCATCATTAGTCCTTACATCTGCTAAATTACTATCACACGGTCTTATACAGTCTTGGGTTCCATTCATTATTACTTCAGGTTTCATTTCACTTACACTAGGGATTGAAGCTACACATAGTTCCTTTAACATGGGTATTTGACTATCACTATTTACTATTTTATCTTCTTTTGGCAATACAGTTTCCACTGGCAATGTTGCAATTTGTTGTATTTCAACATCTCTATCATTTTTGATTTCTATTTCGACTTGACGGGGAATCTTACTGACTAAATCTAAATCTTTGATGGGTGTTTCGGGAGTTAAATTTTCTAAGGTTTGTTGGCTTAAAGTATCACTATGTCGTTCAAACGAGTGGCTGAGAGTACCAATAGTCTCGCGATCAACATCATCTTCCTCACATATTTCTTTAGCTGGTGATTCAAAACCAGATTCGAGAATATTTTGGAAATTACTTATGCCTGGTGATTTGACCATACTAGATTGCAAAGGATAATCCTTCTTACAATCCAAACTTAGATTATCTCTCGAAGGGCTCGCTTGATGGCTAGATTCAGAACTCGACGTTTTTTCCGAATTTAAAATATTATCGAGATTCTTTATAACGTCACTGACGTCCTTATAATAGCTCACGTCGTCCTGGCTATCTGCTATTAAGTCCTTCAACCAGGGATCCATAGAGCTATCGGAGCGATCGTGATCGTGGTCCTTATCTCTGTTGTCCTCTAAGGAAATATTTCCCTGATGACATTCTAGGATCGCCATTTCGTTATGCGTGAGGTAGATATTGCGAACATCTTCTAAAGATCCGTGTAGATTGGTCAAGCTTTCTGATTTTATTTGTACTGAAAGGGGGTCTTTATCTGACATGATGCTGCTGGATCTGGAGACGGCGGTGTCCATGTCAACGCTGAGAGAATCTTGTATAGTGGGGGGATTGTCGAACTCCTGGTCCGACCCGGTGAAATGTGAAGCCATGGAAGTGGAAGGCGCATGCACTAAGGCGACATGTTCGTCTATGATTGGAATAGAATTGGGTTTTAGACGCTGCCATCTTTCTTCGAAGTCGCTGCTTCCGTAGCCGTCGTCGCGAGAGGTGTCGTTTGCTCGAGCGTGAGTTGTGTAGAGGTGATTTAAAAGCGCGTGGACTTGAGCTGATGTCGGCCGTGCTTCCGGAGGGTTCCAACATAGCTGAATTACTTGATATCTGAAGGAATAATTAGGTCACGTTTATTCCCATTGAACTTTAGAAGTGTATTTCACCAGGATTAACACGCACAATGATATTATTCATATATGTTAAAAGAGCAAACTAAAATAAGAGAACTAATCCAACTTTATTTCTTTTGGTTCTTTCAAGTTTGGTTAGTGAATATACATGAGTGCTAAATATTTTCGTAAAATTTGGTAGTCATGTACATACATTCACTTCACCAAATGAAAGGAACAATCAAACCCTTGTCAACGTCAAGCGTCAGCTTATACTATTGAAGCGGGACATTATATTTATATTTTAAACCTATTGGTCAAGCTATTGTATATTATATATCTTTCTTATCCTTAAGCATGAAATTCTGGATCGCAGTAATGAATAATTAATGTACAATTACTGTTTTAATTTAATATAATGGACTAACGTGAATTACCTAGTTCTATGTAATCACAATTATTATTAAAAACCTAGAGTTACTAATGACATGATTGATTTTGTATTTCACTCAAAAATTTCATACAATACACAATTGTAAACATATGTAAGAAAACTTTTGTTGTGAACAACTTGAAGCAGTCTATTTTATTTTAATTGATGCTCGGTTATTCCAGTTTGTTTATTTAATAGATATTTGTTGATATATCTCAGGAGTATTTTTTTTTTAATTCTAACATTGTTCCAGATGCCAAAGTTTTTTTTGCTAGGTTACCCAAGGTTTTTTATTATGACGAATTTTTACTACTGTTTTATTATGAAGTAATCCTCTAGATTGACTTGGTAAAAACATTTTTATTAAAAAATATCGTATTCGCAGCCTCTGTAAGGCAATTATTAATTTTCTTTTACATTCCCAACGACCAACTAGGCTAATAGTTATACATAGATATGTTATAATAATATTTATAGAAATATGTTGAAATACCTACCCATTAAATTAGGTACATGCTTAAAATCATCACAAAAACTTCTGCCCCTACTGGGTAGACAATAGTAAAGTACTCAAAGGTGTTATTTTCATTTTATGTAATTTAACAGCTCACAATCCGGGCAGAAGCGTTCTTTTGAGCCTTGACTACTTTCGTTATAAAACAAAGAGAGCCCGGCGATCTTATGGGCTTGGGTCGGTTAAGTATTGATCAATACTTGTAAAAGTATTCGATGTTGATGGTAGTAGTTACCTAAGACACGAAGAGATGGCGTTAGTAGTCAGCATAAGAAACACTTAAAAAATTCAACGGGTCTGTTGAGGTCTCGGTAGCTCAACTGGAAGAGCTCTCGCTCTCTCTTGTATCGCTACCCGCAACCTCGTCAGTTTGTGAGATCAGGGGCCACCTGTCTCCTGAGTCAAGGTCAATCTTTTCTAATAATTAACTTTTATGTATTAAGATACTCACAGGTGTGTCCTGTAGGGGCATGGCAAGTCAGGAGGAGGCGTCGGAGGGGGCGGTGGAGGGGGAGGCTCACCCCACGCACACACCTGCCATACCAGTGAGCCCATGCTGTAGACCTCGCTGCTAGTCTGAACACCAAAGAGATGTTTTCAATACAAATATTGATTACTTTACTTATTTATAAAATCAATATAACACATTCAACAGCACATCGACCCATACAAAATTAATAATTTTCCCTAAACTAATTAGTCAGCTTAAAGTCCAGCAAATAGGGTTTAATATCAGTTGAACAAATTGAAAAGCACTGGTTGTATACTACTGTAGCTCGAATAGTAATACACGGTATGGTGGCAAAGAAAAAGTTCGCCAAAAACAAATTCCTCTTTACAACTTTCGAAAATTTGTCACAGAAACGAGTGTTAAAAATAAAATTAACTATTTGATAAAAAAGTTATTTCAACAAGTTTGTTTCTCTGTAAGCCTTGTGAGGTACGGATACAATTCCTACTTTTTATAATAGCTATTGAAACAATATTGTGACGTCAATATGTGTATATATTAATAAAATATATAGCCAGAGATAAATGCTTTTATTTCCAGTGTTTACATAACTGTTGTGTACGTTATGACGTCGTCGTTATAACATACCGTATGCAGCGCAGCGTTGTGTCTCGTCTCAGGAGCTGCGATGTCGTACGTTGGCTCTGCGTCCGCATAGCTGCCGAGTACTGCGCGCACTTGCTCGTTCGCGCCGCGCACCAACACCGCACCGGTCCATACATTGCTGTGGTCACATCATGATTAAATAGTGTTTATCGAAATATAAGAAAAAACCTACAGGTTTTAATTAATAGTATCAGTATAGCAATAAGATAGAAATAATTAAATTCGTTTATAAACCAGCAACATCAAAACTAAAAGTGATGTTCAATTATAATTTCAATAATTAATTGAGATATTGTAAGTGTATTGAGGTGCTGCTGTTCGTACCTTATTTAAAAAAATATTTGTGAATATTCTTAATCCAGGCATTTGCAATTGTATTTCAAGTATTGTAAACTATGACTATAATTAAATAAGTTAATGTCCAAATACTTTCATTAGAACGGGATGACATATATTTGAAATAGAAGATATTTTAATCCACAAAGAAGGTGGTATTTTGGTAGTTTTTATTGTGAGCAAGATTAGGAGCACACAGGGCATAGTGCAAACAGTATTTGTTTTACAAATCTTATGAAGCTGTGAAGACATTGTTTTAAAATATATAAAACTTATAATTACTTTCTATTATTATCTTAATATCGTACCATCGAATGGATTGTGTAGAACTTAAAAATACTGTAGTTGTTTAAACTTAAACCTACAAAGTATTACGTAAGCCGTCTTAAATATAACAGTGGTTAAAAATTCCTAAATAAACCAAAACTATAAAATCTATAACAGATTCTAAAATAATATCGTGACTAAATAAAAAAAAACCTCAATGTCAATAACAGCTGATGAGTCAGCCATAGTATGTTTTATCAGTACCACATATGTTTTAATAATGTTGTTATTAAAAGCTTCATTGATGTTTATTACAATAATAAATCATGACGCATGACCTCACTTTAAATGCAACACTGCATGTCACAACAAGGTCAATATGATTAGAGTAATGTTTTCTATGTTAAGGTAAGGACTAGGACAAATAAAAAAAAAGGAAACTGAAAGTATAAACCTTTTTTCTTCTCTAATCAGTTATTTTTATAAATATACATCTCTATTTCGGTAACGATAAATCAACGATATGGCGTATGATAGCTGAGATTCGAGGGATTAATAATGCTCAACGGTATTTATAATGAATGTATTGTAATCTAAAATCTAAGATCACAGTTGTTTGTGTGTTTGTCTGTCCGCTCTTTTTCCCCGCTCTTTTCCCATTGTATCAATAACGTTACCATAGCAACGCGTTAACCGCACGTAGTTCGTCTACCGGACGCTAGATGGCGCTAACGGAAAAGTATTTAATAACAGAAAAAAATTAAAGAATTAAGAAGCCGGGACGGGCAGCGAGTATACTATAAAACATATATAAAAATCTAAGTCACTTTATTACAACATCAAACGTTGTCAATTACGAAGTTAGTGTTAATTAATATTTCTGGAATATTATATGAATGCATAATTATTATTAGACGTGACTAAATACTATATAACGGTATGCGATTGTTTTCTTAAGTGTATATCTTAGTGTATATTTTTGTCACACGGCTAACGCAAAGCAAAGACAAAGCTATAAATCTTATGCTAACATTAATCATAGTGGTGGGTGTAAACGATCTGTTGCGAAAGTTAGTGGGATCTCGTTGACCTTCCCAAAGTTGATAATATCTTAAGTTTGCATATTGACTACATGATTTGGCTATATTAAATTCAGTGATCGAGAATTGGTTTCTACTGAAACAGTTATTTTATCACTTATTTATAAGTAAAAAAAAAGTTAAGGTATATCGTGTGCTGTCTCGAAGAGCAGAAAAATACCAATCTTTTACACTTAACCCTCAACTATTGACGTTCGTCATGTGGTATTGGGTACCACATGTTTGCGGTACCCAATACCACATTTTGTTTAGAACTTCATTTTGGAAATTAGTTACATGTCATTTTCGATAATTCACTAGCCCCTAGTGATACGTATTACGTTCACAACAGTGAACTGACGTATGTAGTAGTACGTAGTGACTGTGTAAGTATGGCTTTTTAATCTTATTGGTTTTAAGTTAGTCAAAGCTATTAAAATCTATCTAATAAGCAATGAATTAAGAGATTTAAAATTATGAAAACCTGCTACACGTGTTTTAAGCAAAAAAAGGAACAAAGCTCGTAATGATCCTTAAGATCCATGTGCGACTAGCCGGTGCTTCCAGTATTGTTAAAGATTGAGTCAATCTGAAATTTCTTGTGATTTTTTAAATTATATTACTTAATAGTATTTTAAAATAAATAATAATAAATAATCACGAATATCTATATTATAAGTCTAAATTATATTTGGATAAGACTTATTCAATATTTCCAACGAAAAGAAGTTTATGTTAAATTATTTGAATATTGTGGGGAATTGACACGAATATTGTGGGGAATTGACACGAATATTATGGGGAAATCATTTCTTGTTTTTCCCCATTTTCAGGGAAGCCTTTCTTTGAGCCCTGCAGTGGACGTCTTTTAAATGATGAAATTAACATTATAGATTTTACCAACTCACCCATATAAGTATCCCCTGGCATGCAGGTGCGCCAACGCCGCACTGACGTCGCACATGAGCCGTAACGGCACCCCCGCTTCGTTCAAAGCTGCCATCTTTTGCCTATTTACTACCAAGTATTGCTGGAGATCCTATCAATAAAAAATAACAAAATATATTTATTACAATTGATTGAACAAAGCAAAAAATATATCATATTTTTTTATTAACAAATACAAAACTTAAAAAAAATATATTTGTATTAATTTGTCTAAAATTATTTGCTTATTAAAACTGTTTGTATGTTGGCAAGACATTTTTAAAAATATTTTGGCTTTTGGGCCAATGACGTCACTCAATAAAATGTAGAAGTACTTATGACTTTTCGTGTTTATTTAAACTATTGTGCTGTTTTTCGTAAAAGCTATTTAACACGAAATCAGTATGGTGCAGTATCGTCGTGTTAATCTCTGAGGCAGTGCTCTGAACTGAGAGACACACTGTTTTATATATATTGTAGGACACAGAAATGGTGATAAAAGATTCGTTTGTTTTGTAAATACGATAAGAATATTATTTAGAATACATCTGTCTCATATAAATGAGAATCTGTCGCAATTAATAAATAATATATACACTAAAAACTTACCATTGGACAAAGCTCATACATCATTATCCAAGGATCTTCATTGAGGCACTTTGAAATGAATCGCAGTATGTTCTCGTGCCTGACGTCTCGGTATATTCTGGCCTCTTGCAGGAACCTTGCTTTGTCCTCCAGGGATGCGTTCTGGTTGAGTATTTTTACTGCGACTGTGCTCGAGGTGCCTGCGTCTTCTATCTCTCCTTCCACAACCTAAACAGGTGACAAAAAAATTTACAAAATATATGTATGGTCAAAAACAAAAAGATCGATAATGCAAAAAACTGGTCGCCAGTGAAGTAGTGGTATTATAATGCAACGTAAAATAGTTAACAAAAATATTGAGAAAAAGAACGTACCCTTCCGAACCATCCTCGCCCGATTTCCCGAAGGTACTGCAAACGATTTCTCGGGAAATCATCGCCATCTGAAGGAAAAAGGAGCAATATATAATAAACACACACCCCAAAAAGGTCAACGTTATAAATTCGGCAACCGGCAATTTATTATTGCCATATTTGCAGGTCAAGCGAAACGGATTTCAATTAGGCAAGTGGCTTACATCTAATTTATCCACATCTACGTAACACATCGGCGATGTAGGTTTAATAGGTACTATTTCACTTTACTGGGAATACGACCAATCGCGCAATCGCAGGTAGGTATTTTGTAGAGACTAATTTGGCCTTGACTTCTAATGCGAGGTGGCTTTATTGAATCGTAGAAAATTCAATAACAAGTTCAATTGGAAATTATTTATGGAGAAAACGTGTACAGCTATAATAGTTTTAAAATAATCAAAAAAAAATCATTAGAATGGCGTTAAAATTAGAACTTCTTCATCGTGGACACGGCTAACTTCGTCATTAAGAAACAGAAAGGTAACATATCTTGTCACTCGAGCCAACCCTATTTATAGGAATTGTTTTTTTAAATAAAAAACTAGCACCAACCGAACCAAGCCGCATGTGGCTCCAAGGGATCCGCAACTATAATAGCAGCAGGTAACGGTTCAAATTCCACCACGGATTCTCGGCTGACTCTGTTCCTCTCCTCGTTCTCGCTGACGATGTATGCTGCGGCGTTGTTGTTCGCAATGTTTTGCATCTCCCGGAGTGATATCGGCCCATTGTTGTTATCTTCGCTGATATTGTTGTTGACGGTTTCCGAGAAGCCCGAGTCTGGGGGGTTCGAGCGTCTGACGTCGTGCAGATGTGTGGCACTAGCAGCGAACAGCTGTGTAAACAACACTTATTGTTATTGTCAAATAGTCAATATCAAGCGGACGAATACATAATTGCAATTTTAGTAAAATCCTTTTTAACTCGATGGAAACTATTGAATATCATAGTGTTTCACTGAAACCTCAGAGCTGCCTTCCAATTGACAAGACTTAAATCTTTAATATAGACTTCTGAATTTTGAAAGTTGTATCAAATGATTAGTGTTTTATTGCCCAGGCCTCATTCAAATAAGAAGTTCCTAGCCATAAGGAAGTAAACGGTTTTTTTTTGTTTACAAAACAAAACAATTCCACCAATTTACATGCGAATATTCGTATCCCTACCACCCTCGTACTTTAAAATTATATAGAGACAATAATCGAGTGGCAATTTTGTGTATTCATAATACACAAAATGTATGTATAGCCCAGTTAGAATTAAACTAAAAGTACATTTTTGATTAATTTGTCTTTTAGGTTAAAATCTTTTACTAAAACAACACAAAACAAATATCCATAAGGCACTAAATTACCACACCAAGTTAAACTATTTATAATTTTACATATATTTTTAGTTATTAGTACGTCACAAAAACGTCACAAGGTGATAAATGGTTATTCTAAAATCATTCGAAGGGTAGGGAAAGACGAGCACATTAGGTAATAAAAATAAACACATACGTAATTAATAAATTAAGACTACCTGATTATCCGCTCCTTGGTTTGGCTGAAGACAGAAAATAAAATAATAAGACATCATAATCTATGAATTTGACTATTAATTAAAGTCAGTAAGGTCATTAGCCAGGAAAAATATTTAAAGAAAGGATCTCTAATTGTGTGAACGACAATATCTGATAATATCTTGTGGAAACTAGTAATCTAGCTAATACTGGCTGGGACACAGACCTTCCTTATAATTATTGAATAGTATGATAGTATTGAAAAGAGTAGATTTTTCATAAAACGTAAAGAAAATGACACACATAGCTTACAACCTATGATAGTAAATATTTTTAATTTATAGAGTTCATTTCCGATACATTATGTCTCATAAAGACGGGTTTAGATACTTAATAAATTGAAATGTATAAGATGATTAATTCCATAGTAAATTATTTTAATATCATAAAACCCCAGCGTGCAGTGCAAAGAGGGGGAAGTTCATTAAACCTGATCTAAAGATATTATAAAGGTAGAAGTTCTGAACTGAAGATATTAAAATTGCCAGATACGACCCGTAGAGACACAAAAGATAGGTACCTCCTGTTTTTCCTTTTAATTCAACGCGTTTTTTTGAGAAATTATCTAGTTTAAATATTGTCTAATGATTTTTTCAGAAATTACCTACTAGTCTTTTTCTTTAAACAACATATTTTCAGGTACGATGATATCTGAAAGCATTCACTTTGAAGTCTAGCCCCAACAGATCAATGAACAAATACAAAAATTTCCTATTCGTATGTGTCGGTAAACAGGACGCTAAATTTACTATTTAGATAAATTTTAAATATGCGTCAGCCATGTTAATAATTTTTAATAACTTAAATTCACGATGTTATAATTAACAGTGCCTATAGTTCTTATAAGAAATAGAATCAACCGACAGTACTACCTGCTGAGTTTTATAAATTCTAGTACAGTCTATTCATCCTAACTTGTCCTATTTGGTAAACAATCTTGGCACTTCTTTTTATTGAAAATGCAGCATTAAAATCAACTGATAACTAGAATAAATATTAATATTTATAATATAAATAGGTTATTGACTTTGTTATTATTTTATTTTAAAATGGGTGATTTTGTTAAAAGTTGTGCCACGATTGTTTACCAAACGGGACAAGTTAGAATGAACAGACTTTATCAATTACCATTGTGCCTACGTCTTTAAGAGTTTGGTAGTTAATTTGATCGTCATGATTGTCACGTGAACAATTTGCGATTCCATTTACCCACGAGCTATCGACGACGGCCGGCCCGGTTCGCACGGATTGCGTGCTGTGGCAACAGCAAGCCTCTTTCTTGTATTGGGAGACGGGCGAGGCGGTGTCAGTTTACGTGTAGTAACATGAACACTGTTACAAGTACGGCGTTATATGACAAATTAG
The DNA here is from genome assembly GCA_927399485.1 of Calamotropha paludella. Taxonomy (NCBI): domain Eukaryota; kingdom Metazoa; phylum Arthropoda; class Insecta; order Lepidoptera; family Crambidae; genus Calamotropha; species Calamotropha paludella. The sequence continues at coordinate 22,438,621 of OV656812.1, forward strand.
GAATAGTGATTGATTATGGTAATATAAGTTAAATTCGGGATTTATACCATGTACCTCGTTTTTATTGAGTTTCCGATATGTTGCTCCGTGATCATGGCACTTGCAACAGTGCCGAAATATCGGAAACTCAATAAAAACAAGGTACATGGTATAAATCCCGAATATAACTTATATTACCATAATGTTAGTTACCATGAAAGTTTAAAACAATATATAGTGATCGATTATACACATTTCAACGATATTATTAGAATAAAAAAAATGAGGAGTAGATGGGCAGGTCTCAGTTTTGTATCTATTTTTAAACTTCTTGCTGTTAGTGAGAAAAGTCATAAAACTCAAGACGGCTACGAGCCTTAGTGTGCTCTCATGCTCACGATTTACCAACGGTGGTCATCTTTTAAAATAGTAAAGAAGATTCCAATTAGGCGGAAAGCAGTTATAGTTATCCGCCTAATTAGGATTTATAAGCAGTTATTAGTGATAAGGTGTCGTCGACATCAAGTATCAGACAGATGCATAAAGAATAAAATTATTTTATGGTTCATCAAACGGTTTAGTACGAAATATTAACTAATATGAACGCTAAGCTAAACAGGCAAGTACGTCCTTATTTGAACAGGTAATCACTCAACGCAATGAATAATAATTTACAAAAATCCTGAATGAACAGGGGCTCGGCCGAGATGGCCGTATTGTTCGCGCTATGAATGGACTGACATTGAATGCGCTTCACGGTGTGTTACCTATCAAATCGGACGTAGCAAAGGGCATTTTTTTTCTCAGCCTACTAAAAAATTTACCGTATATTTCCAAGGTATTGCAAACGACCGTTTTACCTATTTATATCTATGTATAAAATTTCCCTGTCACAGTGTTTGACCGCGATGAACAAAAGTACTCAACCGATCTTGATGATGTTTTTTTTTTATTTTGCTGGATCTGTTCCGACTAAGGACATAGGATATGTTTCATCTAAATTTATAACACAGCAATGCGTGGCCGGGTCAGCTAGTTTAGTATAAATTAGCAAAAAAGTCGATGGAAAAAAAAATACGAAATTTCTAATCTGTGATTTTAGTATATATGTGTTGGTTTGTTTACATTAGTTGTTCTTGGAACGCGAATTTATTGAGCAAGGGCTCTTTGTTTAATTGAATAGTTAATGTTATTATTTCTCGGAGTGTTGCTGATGAAAATTATAATCTGCTTGCCTCCATGCTGTTAAGAGATTACTCACGCACAGTTCGTTCCTTGTGGAAGTTAATGTAAATATACGGGTGCAATTCTTAAAAGTCAAATAGTGAAGTTTTATTTAAATCTAACAGTATGTGCAAATTATGTTGACCCAACAAATGGTTGTTAAGTTTACCTCCCATAGAGAAAGCAGATGTCTAGTTATTCTATAAATAGGACCAAACTGTGGGTTTCATATCTGGTAGATTCTAATTCGGAATATATATAAATAGTTCATTTCATTAAGAAATTTGCAAAGATAGTACTTAGTATCTTACTCTAATTGCGCTAAACTGTACAACGGTCCGCACGGCAACCTACCACAAACCATAAAATCTTCTCAACTGATAAAGAACTCTAATACGTTGGACTTAAGCTGAATACCGAATGGAGAAATTTGACAGGTTTTATACAGGAATTGTTCTGTTGACTGTCCATAAAACTAATTACTAAACAATGGTCGTCTCAGCTTTTGGAATAACTAAATCGAATTTAGGATAAACAAACAGGATAGAAGACTATGAGAAGTTGATGTTAGGTGGGACATTAAAAAATATACATTTTGAGAAACATTCTTTTTCCTCAACATAATCCAATCAAACGTTCAGTATAAAGCTTTAAATCAAACTGAATGTTATTACATATATGACCTCGAATACACGGAAATTGCATTTGCTTACACAATCATTGAACAAAAGCCTATCTGTATTCTGCGACAGCCAGCTGTTATTATTGAGAGTTCACAAGAAAGTGGTGACTGACTGTTATAATAAGATACATGTTGACTTCCTAACGCTGTTCGAACAATGAAGCTGTTAAACCTGTATGAGCCAAGCTTCGAGCTCCAGCAATATTCGATGCATCTCAACAAGGAAGTTGATAAGAAATTGAAAATAACTAGAATTGCCCATCGACTAGCGTTGCGAGTTTAGACGTCATTTGTTTGATAAATCGTGTTAAAGATAAAAAATAATAACTCAGAATAGGTGATTTATGTCATAAATTAAACCTAATATGGACGACAATAGGTCAAACTAGCACAATTGCCAGATTTTGTCAATTGATACTGAAACCTATATGTTCCAATTTAAGCCTGGCCTCGCATGGAAAAATTTGACACTCTGTATAGGTACATGTCCTAATGATTGTACACAATTATGTACAGTTAAAAAAATATTACATAATATGATGTTAGGCCGAAACTGTGAATTCTGTTTATCAAAGGGTTTATGATGAATACACTTGGTGATGTAAAGACTCAAGAATCTTCTATTTTACCTACAAACATTGATCACAAATTTCATACATGCCGAGATTGTGCTAATATAGGGCTCTAGTAGTCTAGTTCGAAATTTATTGAACAGATGTTCGAAAAACACATCGTTGAGTTTACAAAGATTATTTTGGCAAATGGCAAATGGATGGTGGAATATTAACGTTAATATTCCACTTTGCATTTAATTTTAATAAAAAATATATTATTGAAATAAACTATTCCTATCCCTCGACATTTTAATGCAGAGTGGCAAATTTCATAGTTCATCATAGTTTGCATGTATGTATTTATTTTAGATTCTTTGTTAATAATTGCTAATATACTAAGATACATTTCATTACAACTTAGTGTGATTCATTTTTAAATACATAACTCTAGAATAATGAACTTAAGAATCTGTTATTTTTAAATGCTTTTTTTTATTAAAAACTTTAATTCTCTTAATACTTTTACTATAATGATAAAATGTTGATCAACTCTAGAGCCTTAGTTAACAAACCAAGAGACTAGATACATTACAATACAGGACGTGTGAATAGATGACGCATTCTGAATTATTACTGTGCTTACTGACTTAACAGGTGTAAATTACTATTTTACATAACAAATAAGCTTTTATTTAACTTCACTCAATGTTTTGTTTAGTTCAAATCTTGCAAGTTAATTCAGACTCACATCTAGCTATCTACCTAATCGCCTAAACTTAGTAAACTTACAAAATATTGTGACTTTAACCCGATTCTATAGCCAGGGTCATCTTACGAGGGAACCGTATGACAAAGACGCAAAGATTTACATACATATTAAACTATCAAATTTAAATAAAATGTTTACCACTTTGATAGTCAGTCAGGGTCGCCATCGTACGAAGGATCTCAATTGCGTAGATGCGAAAATTTGTAGATGCGTTCAATTACCACGTATTCATAAAAAAATACACACTTTGACCCGATGCTGCAGCCAAGGTCGTGTCCAATCCAAACAAGTGTTCTTCTCAACAGCTAACGGCATAGAACCGAAATTTTAGACGTGTTTTATTGCAAGCAGCATGATATAACAAAAAAAATAACAGTTTGGTAAGATTTCTAAATGGCCCCTCGAATTAGAAATGGAACGAGTAGAAATTTGGTTGCTACATGTGATTCTATTAGTAAAACGGTGGTTTTGTTAAATGTGGCCTTTTTTAATTAAAAAAGGAGACGTTCAAAAATGGATAAGTTGAGAACTAAAACGGTATGTGCATTAATATTTACAAAAGATGTTTTCATTAACATGCATGAAAGAGAGAAAAACTAAACCAAGTAATGAAAACAAACATAATCTCAAATCAACCAAAAATGTTTATATAACTTTTCTGAGAGTTTCATCAGTAAAGATATTTACACACTATGAGTAATTTTGTGAGTAATATGAGGTTTAAAGAATCAACTATCCTGTTATAATAAAAATTCCACTGAGTTATAAACTCAAGACTTAAATATGCGTAATTAATGATAAACCTAATGACAAGGTGATATACATAATATCAAATGCATAGTCTCAAAAAGAGAAGAGAATTTCTGGATCACTTATTCTTGTATAAATTAGCAAATGGTTTGAATTATTGTCCACAGTTGTTGATGAATTTACGATTTAATACTACCTTTAAACTACCGCGCAAAATAAATTTAAATTTTTACTACTCCACGTACACACATCAACCTAGGCCTTAATTCTCCAATAACCAGACTACAAAAAAATATAACACCATTTCCGCTAAGATAAATTATTATAATAGAAAAATACTAGAAAAAACCGACTCGGGTCACAAGTGAATCTCAGGCGGGAATCGAACCCGCAACCTTTGGAAATCCGGTCCAATGCTCTCCCAATTGAGCTACCGAGCCTTGCGAACACTCGTCGAAATTTTCTAGTACCTTCCTTAATAGAGAACGTTGCGGGTTCGATTCCCGCCTGAGATTCACTTGTGACCCGAGTCGGTTTTTTCTAGTATTTTTCTATTATAATAATTTATCTTATAAGATCGCATTGAAAATGCATAAAATATATAAAAATTATAAATCTAACATGGCTGTTTCATCTTAATCGATTGACCAAACATTTGTAAAAATGTTTCTTTCGTATACGAGAGGATGTTCCTCTCATTGATGAAACAACGCTGGCCTACAGCGTAAAATCAGGAAGGTACTAGAAAATTTCGACGAGTGTTCGCAAGGCTCGGTAGCTCAATTGGGAGAGCATTGGACCGGATTTCCAAAGGTTGCGGGTTCGATTCCCGCCTGAGATTCACTTGTGACCCGAGTCGGTTTTTTCTAGTATTTTTCTATTATAATAATTTATCTTATAAGATCGCATTGAAAATGCATAAAATATATAAAAATTATAAATCTAACATGGCTGTTTCATCTTAATCGATTGACCAAACATTTGTAAAAATGTTTCTTTCGTATACGAGAGGATGTTCCTCTCATTGATGAAACAACGCTGGCCTACAGCGTAAAATCAGGAAGGTACTAGAAAATTTCGACGAGTGTTCGCAAGGCTCGGTAGCTCAATTGGGAGAGCATTGGACCGGATTTCCAAAGGTTGCGGGTTCGATTCCCGCCTGAGATTCACTTGTGACCCGAGTCGGTTTTTTCTAGTATTTTTCTATTATAATAATTTATCTTATAAGATCGCATTGAAAATGCATAAAATAAATAAAAATTATAAACCATTTCCGCTATCGAGGATTGTGATTTGTTTAGACACACTCTCCTAAAATACAAAAAGGAATTAAAAAGAATGCTCTTAACCTATTATTTAATTTTGTTATCTAGCTTATTGTTATCGTATAGTGTTAATGTAATTGTTCCGAGTAATTATTTTAGTCAAATTTACCATCTAGTAACTTCGTCTCCATACCTTGTAACCTATATTGGGTGCCGTGGCAACTTGTAATAAAAAGATCACTATAACTCGAGCCACACCAGAAACTGTATTATTTTCTCCTTTGTGTATATTTTGTAAATAAATAAATAAAATAAATAAAAATGAAATTAAATGAATTGAAATAATTCATCACGCACTCAAATAAGCTCTTTTAACTTTATTGCATGTTCAAAAACCATGTTCAAATAGCAGGCAATAAGGTTTGCAAAAATATAAAAATAGAATAAGAATTGTTAAAACTACTAAGTTAGTACGGACAATAGCGTTTCATCAAGATCGTAAAACGTTAAACATACTTTTTCTACCGGCCGGTCTAGCCTGACTACACATAAACATAATGTATGGGTTTCATGAACTCCTTGAGGTTTTTTTGCATTTAAATAAAAGCATGTTAACTTCAAATTTTATTACTGCGAACATAACTTTGTCGGTAAACAAATTAACCTTTTTACAGACTGTTTACTAGGAGAAACTAAAGTACATCGTTTCAGTATCGAAAATTTTGTCAATTCTGTCTTTGTAGTATTGAAAGAAAAAAATAATTTATTGATCGAAGGAAATAATTACAAACATAACAACATATAACAGGAATGAAAGGATGAAATAATTACAAACAATAACAACATATAAAATAAAAACAATTGTGCTTAAAATAATTAAATTAACACTCAGTCTTAGACCTACGATCAACAAGAAACCTGCCTCAGCATAGACCACTGAGAGCAGAGATCCGCCGCAGCAGCGCTGATATTGCAAATTCTGGCGGTTTTGCAAATTCTGTCTTTGGAGTACTAGTAGTGCGATATTATTTTTATGTAACAGAAATGTCACAAAGAAAAGTAAATCGTACAATATTTATTTTGAAGATAAGTTTACTTGGAAAATGAGTAACAAATTTACTGTGAAAAAATCCATTTGGTTAATGACAAAGCAGAGTGTAAACAATGACAGCTTTAACAGTTGTGATGAGCAAGGCCCCGTTGACATTGAAAGGGCGCGGAGAGAGATGACGAGCAACGTTAACGCAGTGGTAATGCGATAGCTACGCGTCAGCGACAGTCAAATTGCGATGGCTAAACAAGTGACCTTGCGTAAACCTGGTTTTGCATAGCACATTCGTGTAACAGTAATTGGTTTAAGGAAGTGTTTTTCTTGATATATCTCATATCGATTGCGTATATTTACTGACGGAGGCTAAGTATACTGTGTGAATTTTAACAATAGACTTTTCAGCTATGAATTAATGGAAATGAGTCTATATTCAAAGAAATATTTAAAATTTTAAAATCTCCTGTATTTTTGTAACTTTGAACCAATATTGAATATTTAAAATAAATACTTCCTTTTCAAACTAAGTAGAGTAAAAAAGATTACTATTAGGCAGTAAGGCATAAGTTATTATTTAATAATAAAAGTCACATTAAAAATGTTAAAATTATGTATTTCGTATTAAATGAAAACTGTATAGTTCATCGTTCTAAGGACAATGTAACACTAGAGAAAGTAAATATACTCTCAACAATCCATTGTCTTTGATTCGTCTACTGAGGATTTCCTTCTTCCGAGTCAGGTCTCGCCTTGTATTTATTGTTCTTACAACTTTTAGACGTTTATGCTTTCGTAGAGTAATATTATTCACCTTATATTTCCTTTTATTTTAGTTAAATCATTCAAACCACTTTGAGAAATAGTAATCGGGCGATTAAATCGATATATCTTTACTGATTTTTGGTGCTAAGCTGATATCATTGTAAGATTTATCTTGAATACGAACATTATCGATGCATCTATTAATTGGGATGATGACTGAATTTTAATTTTCACGTCTCGTCATAAAATATTAAAATACCGAAGAAAAAGATACAATCCTGTGAAATCAGAATTAAAATCGGCTTAGAAATACATTAGATACAAGCATTTTAAGTTGTTCATTTGGAAGCGATTAGACAGAGAGATCCGACATCAACAGTGACGTCACTGTCTAGTACGGCCATATAAATTTCCGTTTTGCTAGAGAGAGATGGAGCAGAATATTCAATACCTTATATCTTGCTTGTTTTTTAAGTTATTCGAAAACCGATTTTTTTTCTGTCTGTTTATTATAGAAATGAGCTTCTATTAAAGCAAAAATGAACTAATGATAAGCAAAAGTGAACTAATTTTCACACATTAAAAAAAACACCAGTGGAATTTAAACTACATGCACTTTCGCTTGATGTACTTTGTGGAATCCGAACATAAATAGATTTTAAATGAATGACTTCGTGTTGCTGCCAAAATGATTCGAATATCAGCGTGGACATTGACATTCTTTGTAAATGTATAAAACAAACTTTATCAGTTGATTTGATTGTAAACAATAAGTAAATATCGTGAAAACTAAAAAAAAACTAAGTTAATATTAGTCATGCAACATATATTTTGCAGAAACGAGGCCATTTGATCTCTATGAAAGGCTTCCATTGACTATGTTTATCAAGTTATGGAAGGTGCAGACGGCTACATATCATCGCTAAATTTAATTATATCGCAAGAAGACTGAAAAAGTAAAATAAAAATAGTCATCTTCTCTACAAAGTCGAATTATTATCTTATTTTCGATTCTTAACTACGCTTACACTAACATTTACAGGCCCATTGTTCGTCCTTATAATATCGCTTTACCTATTTATTACATGGAGTACGATTTATATCAGCATTACCTTCGAATGAAGGCAAGTAAAAGAGAACCGACGATTGTAATGTATAGTAATATACTTTTTGATTTACTATAGTTGACATTATAATTATTGTAATGTGAAGATCTGCATTTACTTTGTAGCTGTCATTGTACGGTACATAAGCTCTTCTTCATTAAACCGTTGTTCGAGACAGACGTGTTTCTAGTGCTCTGCAAATCCACATATATAATCTATCAAGAATCAAGAATTTTATTTGCATTAAACATGGTAAATACAGATGACGCACATGATAAAAACCAACATGTTTTGCCATAATTTGGCGCGCAAAATTACATAAAATATTACATGAGAATCATCTAAAATAACAATTTCAATATATAAAAATTAATTTTGTCATTTTAAAATTATTTTAATTTACACAATGTCAAAATATTTTCTCAGATTATAAAGGGATCTCATTATTAGCCATTTTCGCAATTGCGGTACAAATTTATTCGTAGAATATTTTCTTATTTCAATTGATATTTTATTATAAATACGTATTGACATACCAACACAATTTTTTTCGTCAAATGCACTGTAGTTTTGATCTATAATCTAAGATTACAGTTGTTTGTGTGTTTGTCTGTCCGCTCTATTTCCATTGTATCAATAACGTTACCATAGCAACGCGTTAACCGCAAGTAGTTCGTCTACCGGACGCTAGATGGCGCTAACGGAAAAATTTAAAGAATTTTGTCTACCCGTGCGAAGCCAGGACGGGTCGCTAGTATTGCCTAATTAAATAAATCCTCCGAATATTATATTGTTATTTTAAAATGTTAACTGGAAACACTCCCCTATTTCGTACAGCATTGGACGGTATTGACGATGGTGATGTTATACATTTTATTAATAATAAACTCGTAAGTTTATTTTTAATGAGCTCAAACTCATTTGTATTGAAATAAAGGCTAAATATTAGGTGGGTTACCTACCAAACATGGAGCACTGGCAAAATGCTCCCTTAATTTTTGGTGGATGCTTCCGCTAGTAATGATTAAAAAACCCAGTTTCACTACCCTAATTATTGCATTAACGACCGGGAGCCTGTTTATATTCCACACATACATAACGTTCTGATGAGCATAATAGCTCATCTGCTTTAGCCCTCGAGCACGTGGTCTGTACACTGTAGATACATCGTAATTAGCGGCCGGTGAGTCAGCGACGATGCGCGGGTGCACGTTCTGTTCACAGGGTTATCCATCGACATTTTTAAAAATGCTATATTTAAATTACTTTGTTTTCTAGTAAAAATAAAATGCTAATTCGAATGTTCTAACCTCTAGTTTTGTATATCATAAATATAAATTTACGTATAATGGGTTCAATAAATTAATTATTATATATTGGCTGAAACTTTTTTTTTTATTAAATGACACTCAAAATGGTAGCGGTCAAATAATCACAACAAATGCGCGTCATGCATTCTCATGTTACTTTTGGCAACCCTATTGCGTTGTGCCTTATCTCAGCGCTTCTGAATGCAAACAACAGTCTCATCGTGGGACTAATTAAATACCAGTACGTAAATAAGACACAGTACCTTCGAAGTTCTTTGCTTAATGATTTCTAGTTAGCGATTTATAATCAAGCTACTAGTAGATAGAACTTTATTATTCATTATAGCATCTCACCAACAGTTTACAATGGATGACTAACGAGTCAGTGTCAACAAATAAGCTATCAAAACGTAAACAGTTTAGTTATCCTCTTTAAATATAAGTTAAACTTTTATTGGTGGAATGTTTGATAATTTCATTTACATTACAATATCAAGTAACTAGAAACGGAGGCAGTGGGGGCTGGAAGAAGCATCAGAATTAATAATATCTCGATTATCGAATATGTTTTTAAACATAACGTAAAATTTTTTAGATATTTATCTAAGGAAACGTGATGCTTTGTTTATTTAATATTTAAATTTATTGTACTTCTTTTAAAATGCAGCGTAAAGTGACTATTAGGCACAATTATGTCAAATAATCATGAAGAATTTGTATGAAAAAAGAAATAATTTCTAAATTCTGATAAAGTTCCACGCTTACACCGTTTTTATAGACTACAAATCTCAAGAAAATCTCAAGAAAATTTATGTCCATTTTAAACTATGGTTCATGAAAATTTTTTTTATAATATAATTAAATTTATCCGTAACACAGGTAATTAATAACAGACAAAGTGAATGTAATGAAAAAATGGCAGCCATCTTTTATATCTCTTAGTAATTAGTTATATCATTTTGGACCGTAACGCATCGTATATACACCTTTTAATAAACACACTGAATGACGTACTATGGACGTATGAACTGGAGATACTAAGCTTACAACTATTTTGGCATCTATAATTATTTTACATACCGTGATCATTAATCAGCTATTTTAAAAGTGAACGACATCTATTGGTGCCTCTGTGGAGGTTCTAGTAGTCGTATACAAACAAATACGTGTAACAAAAAGGGAGGTGTGAAACGACGACGTGGGAGGTGCCTGGCAGTAGGGTGTGCCAGCCTCGGGCTTTATGCCAACTTTAAGCGCCACTGCATCGTGAGGAAACTAAAATCCACGTGCATTCGCAAAACTGCAGTGCACCCCAATATCTTTCTAATAAGACACATTTTCTTATTCCCCAATGGTAAATGTAAATTTGTTGTTGTGTCGTGTGAATGTCTCGAGTGTAGTCTAGGGCTTTAATGTGAAGCATCTCAAAGTCCACCGTGTAAAGAATTCGCGAGGAATGGTATTGTTTTAAACTTCTAGAAAAACATTTCTGAATCATTTTTTAACGTAAAGCATGCCTACAACTTCTGAAAGCCACGCAGTACAATATAATCAATATACAGTATATATTAAAGAGAGACAAATTTACATTTACGGATACAATATGTTTATTAAAGAATTGCTCGGTAGGTTTATTAAATGATCTTCCTCATAATGTTATTATTTAATTATTTTAGGATTTAACTAAAGTTTTTACATCTGAATATATTTTTCTAAAAAAAAAACTTTTTGTCTTAGGAGTAACATGATTATAATAATACATACAATACTTGTAATAATCAAATTAAATACACACTTAATAAATAAATACAATTAAATATATAAGTTTAAGTATGTATAATATATAATAATTTAAAATTTATCGTAAATTGTTGTGCTCATCCAAATTGCTGTGCCCTACAGGGTCCACAATGACCTTTAACCCTATTGTTCTAACATCCTTATGTACATTGTGGTTTATGCAATAAACTATTGAGTATTGAGTCAGGCGGAACTCCAACCTGCAACCTCTCGCTATCCCTAGTGAGTACTCTTCCAGATGACCTACCGAGATCTGTTGATGGGCTTTCGATCCTCCGTTGAGCGATCGGTCAACGGGTTAAATCATTTTTTTTTTTAAAGTAAACAAAGCTTTTGCTTTTTTATTGTTGAATTATTGAAATTGAATTGCGAAAGCTCTTAATTGCTTATTTAATGCTTAGGATCACACTCATATTAACATCTTTATGGTACAACGAGCCCATGCAAATATCTTTACTCTGTCAATCAATTTTTCCTCGTGATTATTATTGGGACTACTTTTACGATTAAGCTTGACGTAGGAGGACGGTGGTCTTGCGTTACTCACTGGATAACATAATGATCAAGTATTACTTCTTCGAGTATGAATAACTAGTTAAGTTGATTAGCGACAATTAGTATTACAGTAGCTGTACTGATGTTCTGACGTGCAGTTTAGCGCCTTACGTATGATACTGCGGATGTTAGGCAACTTTTGCAACGAATAGTCCTATTATTGGTGACCGATAAATATTATTTTTAGTTTTTCCTTTTCCTTCTCCAGTTATTCTTTTAATAATACAACCTGTTCTTCTAATAGGCTGATTATGTTAATATTACTGGCTGGATGCACTTTCTGGTAACTTTTTTGATACTAAATCTTGAAGTTTAAATAAGCGTATTTAATTTATTTAGTAACGGAATCAACGCACTATTTGTATTTAAAACGACAAAAAAGCGATTGGTAATCGTATTTGAGTAACACATAATTTGTTAAGTTTACGGTATTCAATAAAATAAGATTGGTTATACAATGAAATTAATCTAGTTTCAAGTTTATTTTAAAAGAAAAATTAAACCAATATGTGTGAGTTAACAGAACTTATTCTTAAAAAACGATTATTTCTTGACCAACTCACTTTAGTAAGCACCAATAATGACGATACATGAATTTCAAGTTTTACACAGACACCCAAGATGATTACAAGTTTTTGTATGTTTATAATTCTGATGGCAAGACCGGCTGGTAAACACTGGCACTTTACAGGCTTATGGACATTCATGTATGTTCTAATTGGTAAATGTTGCTAAGACTTAACAGCGTTATAAGTGTACAGTAGTGTACCTTTCAAATTCTGACACATACTTTCTTATTTTGATATTGTGCGTTTTTTACAATAGACACCAGAGTATATATACACCGGTGTATATATAACAATAAAGTGCCAATGTTTGTGCAGTCTTCCAGTATTTTTACAGTAAAATCCCGTTATAAGTTTTCGCTAGTTTAAACTAATAAAAAAAAACATTTGACTAAAATTATGTTTATTCAAGGTTTCATTATTTTATAAATAACGGTTATTCCTTATAAGTTCTAAATTTAAAATATAAAATAAATATGACTGAAATTTTCAATATTGTAAGAACGAATTTGTAATAAAAAACTGAAAAAAGGTATGTGTTTATATTATAGTTTTTATGGAAGCTAATATAAAATTTATGAACTTCATTAATTTGCTAAGCATTTAATTTTAGACGTGGCTGTATCGTTTTCCATTACCAGACATTATGGAGGCCGCTAGTCATGTCGGCTCGACATCAACCTTTACAAGAAATATGATACCATACAATTTAGCTAATTGGTTTGATACTGTGCGATATAGTATAGAAAGATATAAAAATGAATACTTAAATGTACATCAATAATTACTAGTTAAAGAGTAAGTGCCTAAATTGCAATAATTTTTTTATTTGTATAGTAATAACTTATAGTATAATATAGTATTGAGATTAGTAGATTAAGATAACTTTTGTTACCGTAGAGATTAAAAAAATACATCAATTAAATTCCTTTCACCCAATGTGGATACTATGTTCGTATTACGTAATATAGATAAGACTAACAAGCATAGAAAGTAGAATAAGCAATATGATTGTAGCCCAGACATCAGCAAATTAATGTATTTCAAGGCAGACGACATAATGGCTCATATGATATATTATCACATATGATATATTATCACACATCATATAGTTCACGAGTTGCAATAAAATCAAAGGATGTAGCACAGAAAATGTATATAAATTCAAACGAATAATCAAAATACCCTCTATAGACGTTGAAATGAAATTCAAAGTAAAAGGAAGTTATATGCATGGACTGTTTTTAAATTTAACGTAAACAAACTAAAATGGGCAGATGCACCACAACAAACTAAAATAAAACAGACAAGTCATATTACAAGCATTATAAAGAGCTATAAAAAGTAGTAATTATTCCTATGACTAATAAACAAACTAAGATAACACTGCACATGTGGCTTGACTTTCTAAATCCAACTGCAGCGTTATCGGTTCTAATATTTTCTACATCACTTTACCTTATTCCATAGATAATAAGTATCATATTAGCGATGCAGGTGTCACTAACATTTGTGATAAATAGCTAGACGCATCATCACGCAAAATAGAGCAAAGATGGTGCCAAATATTGAGGAAGATGACGTGGATAAGTCATCGGGTATCCCATCCGTTGTGTTCGTGAGTCATGGACATGCGTCCAGAGAGTAATTAAGCAGTGGCTGTAGGCGGGGCCGCCCAACTACTGTGGTCAGTTACAAATTGTAACTTACAATGTACGTATCATAATATTCTTCTAAGAGAGCTTCTATTGTTGCAGCGACTTGCAGTAGATATCGTAGGTGTAGACCAATACGTGCAGTTATTTAATTTTTCTATTTAGATCTTACACTTCTGCGTACATTACACAATTAAATTAAACTACTTTGTTAACAGATACTTGTGCATAATTTTTATATAATACTGACGTTTCGACTCCTTTACAGGAGCCGTGATAACAAGATGACTAAGGTAATGGTCGTCATAAATTTCACCTTCGAACAGGCCCGATTAAATATTGTGAAGGTAGCACATAATATGACAAAAATAACCTAAGTCGTCCTGTGATCACGGCTCCTGTAAAGGAGTCGAAATATCAGGATTAAATGAAAATTATGCGCAAGTATCCGTTAAAAAGTAGTTTTGTTTAAATCTGTTTTTCTAATATCTTTTTTATTACCAAAAAGATTGATGTGAACACATCTTACATCACTAATAATAATTAATTGAATTGTAATGTATTTTCCCCTACTTTATTATTTTATTATCGAAATTATATTATTATTTATTATTGTGTTGTATAATTGTAGTGACATTATAAAATTGATCTGTTATGACATATTTGCATGCTATGACATATTTGTTGATGGCTGAATAGGCAATGAATGACTTGTAACATAGTTATGTATGTAACCCCATTCAAAAGAATAAAGATCATTGTATTCTATTAAATTTCAATCACTTTCAACATTAGACCAGTAAAGAAGTCCAAACCCAGATATACTCAGCCGCCGATCAAAATATAATTTTATACAGGTATTGTTTTGTGGGACCTACTGTATGCTTGCTTACTCGCTGGCTGAAAATAGGACAATAGTTCCCCGTTCGTGACGCAGGCGAACACAAAAGGAGTCTGGATCCACCAAAAAGATGAATTGTTATGTCTGTTAAAGATCCTCGTATGTACATAGAAATGTATCGTTGGCAGGCGGGATAGCTCTTTGTGTAGAATGATACGGACTTATTGATTCACGTTTATTGTTAAGTCGTGATGCTGTCATTGATTTTATATAGCAATCGATCGATACGAGTTTGTATACGATAGGTTCCTATAAATAAATATAAGACATAATGCCATATTAGATCAATTGTTTCGAGACAAAGTAGCTAAACCGTTTGTGATATGTACAATTACGGTATTAAAAATACTTAGATCAAAGAGAATTTAGAAAAGTTACATTGATTTAGCCAGGGATTGAATCCGGAGCCTCAGACATAGCTATACTTGTAAGCGAGGCGAGGCGGTAGCGGCATACCAGTTTAGCGAATCGTTAAAATTAACGTCTTATTTAACTTCTTACGTTTAGGTTACTGGATTAATATAAACGGCCCGTTAAGTAAGCCATCCTTGACATAAATACATGACGTTCGTCGTCTCTCTTTTAGCGACTTTCCGTACTAACTTTGCATGATGTAGCTTCAAATTATAAATTTAGTTTTCTCCTAGTACCAGTGCTCAGCCACCGAGCGCACAAGAAATGTGAATGTTTATCTGTTGCTGTGACGTTATGTTGTTAGTCTGACCTATTTGATATAACTATTGTAAAAGGCTTCAAAATGGAGCTAAGTTGGTACTGTGTTCTAAAAAAACCAAAGCGAAGATCGTTTAAGAGTTTATTTTATGTTAATACTACCCACCCTTTTAATTTCGTTTATCCTCGTCTCGACACGACTATGGAGTATAGCCGATGTAAGTCTTTACGTAAACTTTAGAGTGAATTCTTGGTCAATTTATGAAGAGACTATCGTGAGGTCAAAAAACATTAACCAAATAACAAATTTGAGCCTTTATTATTATTATTTGTTTACATATTAAGATTTTATTTTGTTGTTTTGTTTTCTTTACAGGAGCAGTTTTAACAGAAACATGGCACCAGTCAAAATAAATTTATATGAAAACTTTGCTCAAGTTTAAGAGGTTATGATTTATAGTTCAAAAGCTTACTTTATAAAATCACATTTTTTAGCTCTTTCTTTCTTCCTATATTATTATGTTCCTTTTCTCATTTATGCAGTAGCTAATTTTAAATCACATTTATTCTACTACGACATCCCAGGATGGATGAGTCATAGCATGTTGATCGGGGATAATTGGCTGCTGTGGGTGTGGACGGGAGTGTCGCGATTATGCGCGAAGGCTACCCGATGGACGGCACATCTACTAAATATTATGAACTAATTCACTAAAAGCAGACAAACTTATCTCTTATAGCCTAATTCATTTTAAATAAAACTATTATTTAAAGGATAACTTACGCGTACTTTATATTCCTTTACAGGAGCCATGATCACAGGATGACTAAGGTAATGGTCGTCATAAAAGTGCTACTACCTTCACAATATTTTTATCGGGCACGTTCCTAACTGTTAAATTTTTACAAAATTTTTTTTGTTTGCATTTCGTTTAGTTATTTTATCGTATACAATACTGTAAACTATAATATATACGAATA
This sequence comes from Calamotropha paludella, assembly GCA_927399485.1. Taxonomy (NCBI): domain Eukaryota; kingdom Metazoa; phylum Arthropoda; class Insecta; order Lepidoptera; family Crambidae; genus Calamotropha; species Calamotropha paludella. The sequence goes on from OV656812.1 coordinate 22,455,200, forward strand.
CTGTAAACTAATGGGTTTATCACCATTTCGGATATTTTGAAGCTCTTTCGAGAAGAACTGACGAAAGAAAGACAGACAGGGGAAGCGACCTCCATCTAATTTTTATTATTTGATGCAGAAACAGCATTTTCCTATTTATATTTTTGATAAATTAAGGGAATATTAAATCGTTATGTTCACTAAAACAGATAAAACTTCCATTTATGCAATTACCCTCCAAGGTTAGTGCTGTGACTGTTAACGCGAAATCGACGACTCCACTAGTCCCCATCCACTGTGGGTCATTTCGTATCAAAACTTGCGGGAGCGATGACCTCGTCATCCGCTGATTATACCAAGTACAAGTTTTCATAGCGGGAAGGGCGTTAGATATGTCAATTTTGATAACAGACATTCAGATTAAATATATGTGACTATAACTTTAATACTGACAATTAGATAATTCTTTTTAAAATATTATTTAAATACCCATTCTTCGAAAAATATGGTCTCGAGTTCGGATTTCGGAAAGGCTAGGTGTCGATGATGAATACGAGCATCTGAGTTACGAGTTTTTATTTTTATAAATTCTACTTATTATTTTTCCATCTATTCTTAGTTTATTGTTAGAAACCGTCGCTAATTTGGACGATTTGTAAAACTGCAGTTGCGAGGAGACACCGATTGCCATAACACAGGTACAAGCCTAGCTCGGCAGTCAGGGACTTCATTAATTTTGTAAAATGTCAATTTGTAAAATAAATTATCATTATCTATCAGTCACCCTATAGGTTAAACTCATTGGTGTGTGTAAAATGATATTGCGGTTTTTTAAGCGATCGAGGTTTTCACTTTAGATAACTTTAATAAAAAAATAAAGATATTAATAACACAGATTTTAGAACTAGTGCGAAGGGTAGTTGTCACAGTACACCTGTTACACACCACCACTAACCACTTGAAATTGTGATACAAATTTTTGTTTTTAACTATGTAACAGTACCTTTATATTTTACATCAGAAAATAAAAGTTATTACTAAAGTTATTAATTAAATAAAAATAGGTTCACGTCAAGAAACATGCGTATCGTAATAAGCAGTAACTGCGGACTACACTTAATGAAGTAGCATCCGGTTCGAGAAAATTGCCTACACTTTTGATGCACTAACAAGCATTTGCGAATCTTTTAGATTACGAACTTTAGTGGTTTACAACTATGTATCGACTTTTGGAAAGGTCCCGGGTACAAATCCCGGTAGAAATATATTTTTTATATCTAATTTCAAATAATCGAAATTTGACCTTTTTATATAGATATAAAATATGAAAAATAAAATTGAAAAGAATAATTAAATATTACAATATTAATGCCATTACTGGAATATAATTAGGATAATTTGATAGAACTGTATCTGTCTTATTTACTATACATAAGTAATTAAGTTTAATTCGGACAACAGCGTAATGTTCTATATGTATGGAAATAAATTTTACGTATCTAGAGATTAACAGTCAGTAACATTTATGAATATTACATGCTATTTATATTTTTTCGGTGGTTCAATGTGTCATGTTATCAGGACTTCCGGTTTATACAGTAATCATTTTAATTAATTATCTAACCTTTGAACTAAATTACTCTACAGTTCTTTGCAAAATGTACACATAAAAATAGGCAAAAAGAACTTTGATTTTGAAGTATGTAGAGCATATTTTAGTATGCCACATATTACTGAATGAGTTTTATGGAATAGTTTCAAATAACGAAAATTAAAAATAATTAGCAGCGACAATATACTCATAATTTCTTTGCTGATTATTAACATTTGTTGTCCTACATTGCTTTAATTGTAGCTAAATGGAACATGGTTAAATGAATGTAGTAACAAGAAATCTTAAGATACAAGTCTAACAATTAAAGGAAATATTTTCATTTGAATGATATCTGAAGTTTTTTAAAAATCCATTCTATTGTGTAAAATAATTTACATGTATACAAGACTCTTTTCCTTCTTCCTGCATCTTATATTGATAATTTACAAATAGGAATAAGTTTGGGACTCTTACCTTGCAATCCTTATGCCGGTAGCACCAAGTACACCCTAGTAGGAATCCAACAGCTGTAATGAGCAGTGCCAGCGCAGGCACTGCAGCATACAGTCTGCCCTGTGAGCCCCAAACATCAAGTGTACTTCTTCCATCTAAGGAAGAAAATTTTGTTTTCAAACTCTATGGTTATTAATGAGTTACAACATGTATAGATCCCAGCATATAAATTGAACATGTGCAAATTTAGGTACATTATTCAATACTGCACATGTCATGTGATATCAAAACCAGATTCAACTTATATGCCGGGAACTATAATGGTGTTGAAGTTATAAAAATATGCAGTAGCTATTTTGTGTTCCTAGAGTCAATGTTATAGGACAATAATAGTCACAGAGTAAAGACAAGAGGGAAACGAAAAGTAGGTACACAGACAAAGCAACATATAGAGAAAGATACAAAAATAATAGAGTTCATTAACCTGATATGAGCCTAGGACAAGGTCAACATTGTGACATCTTAAAGCTACCTTTTGAAGAAGGTATCGACTGCATCATCACTGTTATTGATATTATAATTGTGACATAAGTCAAATACTAACAACCAGTACTTAAGCAAATGTAATAAATTAAATGCAAATCTCAGGAAAATAAAGGAAAACATATAAAACAACTTATAGTAACTTTATCTACTGCATGGATAATTGATATTTGATTTTAATATCAGACTTACTATTTAAAACAGATATTTGTTTAAAATTTATCAGTCTTTAGAAAATGTAGGTACAAAAGCATTCACAGTATGTTCTTACAGTTAGGTATCAAAAACTATTTATAATATGATATGGTAAAATGATGATTATGGGTGATAATGATTGTTTTTTAGTTTAAAATCACATTTTGCATTTATTATAACAAAATGTGCTTTTTAAGCAGTAAGTTGATTCTAGACAAATATATTTACAATTACAAAACTGCATAATTAGCAAAGAAATTGTTTAGGTAATAGACCTATTATATGAAATTATTCTCCTGTTTTAACGGCACAAATTTAAAATCCTTAAAAATTAAAAAGCAGTTAACAATTCATATAATATATTCAGTGTCTACCTTCATATTTTCACTTTTCCATAGCATAAGTTTTCAATCACTTAAATCGTATTAAAATTTGAATAAAAAATTGTATTGTGATTAGTACTGTGATGTATTGGATTGTTATCTTAGCACTTGTGTGTTTATTTACAGAAAAACATGATATTTTTGTTATTGAAATGACTCACCGTAAGGGTACGTTTGCGGCGTTGATCCAATTGGTAATCCATATCCAAAATGTGAGCCTATCAAGGCCACGAAAAACACTCCCCATAACATACCCATTATTGATACATTATTTACACAGCCGCATTACTTTTCGTTTCATTATATATCATTTTCATACATCACCATAACACAAAAAATACACGGTCCACGACAGATCTTCACTATGTTGATTATATCAATACTCTCGAATATTTACACTATGAATTTAATAAAAATAACATGTCCACAGTCTAGAATAATTGTTACACTTATATTTTAATATTTCGCTTATACATTTCTCGCACCTTTACAATAAAATTGCGCAACCCACAGCTGTAGAAAACGCCATTTTTGATTTTTATGTACTACCGGTGTTTCAAGCATAAAATATTAATACTACTACTGTAGTGGCATTTACTTTTATAGCAATACTACTAGTGATGGACGTCTTCGATTTTTGCTCGAATCCACCCGGTTTATACCAGTGAATATTCCCTAAGGGGTATTTACCCGGAAAAGTTTCAAAATAATTGGTAAATTTATAATTATGGTTTTGTTAATGTCCCTTAAACTTATAGATGAAAAAATTTAAATGTAAAGGTGATAAATAAAAACTAAATTTTATATGAAAGCAAATATCACCAACAAAAGGTTCACCTTAAAAATCAGTATTGTAACATAAAAATAAAATAATAACTTCTTTAAACTATATGTAAGTTTAAAATTTGTATGATGTAAAAATAATATTTTTAACTCGTGATTATTATTGGGGCGGAGCGAGCGAAGCTCCCATGGATCAGCTTCAATGACGCAATGTATGTAACGCCATAACTTCCCGAGTTCTTAACCGATTTGAATATTTTTTGTGTGGAATCGAATCCGAAAAGTGACGGATCCTGAATTTTGAAATTCGCAAAAATTCCCATCGATTTTTTTTTCTTTTTTTAGGTATTACGCTCCGCTCCAGTATATGGTGCTAGCGTAGATTAATGCTTAGCGACTAGTTAATATAATTCACAAAAATAGAAATAAGGCAATCAACTCCATGCGTTCTTCTCAAATAAATAATATATTCATGAGTATTTTAAGGAACATTTTTAAATTTTCCAAAAGGCAATTTAGTGACATTGTTTGGAAGTTTGTAAAACATCTTTTAGGTAATGGTTTTCCCCAGATAAGAGGCTCGTGTCAAATTATAGTGGTATTCTGAAATATACATCGGTATACTGGCCAGTGATAATGACGTTATGAAATTGACGCCATGCTATTCATTTGTTCCGCAATATACTAGCCAGCACGCTGACAATAGTGTAAGAGCGAGAGAGAGGGAAAAAGCCCGGCAACGGCAAGATACATCACTGTTTCTATCACTTTGACCAATATGAAATGGCGACGGATTCGTGACCAATATATTGATATGTATTTCGAAATACAGCCTATTTTTCCATTTTCTAAATACCCGGCTAGAATATTAACACTTAACACTACAAGAAGTAGTGATGTCTCTAATCTCGATTATTGAATAAGAAAAACGTTTCATGGTTGGATAGAATTTTCTGCCATAGATAATGAGATCTCAAAAAAGAAGAATATGTCAAAATATTGCAAATTGATAGAAATGTCGGAGAAAACTCAAAGTTGTTCTAAATCTGAAAATGTGTCAATACCTACTTACCAATAAGTAAATAATTATGTGTTATGCAAAAAATATTAAATTTCCATAAAATCCCAGACGAATGCTCGTAAACTTTGATTCAAAATTGAAATAACCTCAAAACACATGTACGGTAAAAGTGTATTGTTTAGTTACCGAGTAGTTAGTACAAGTAACATTCGTTGCAAGAGCAATAGCACTAAGAAACTATTGGAATTTCTAGCCGAAATGCCGAAAGCAAATTCGGCAAGAATTGCTGAGGCACAGCGTCAAAGACAACACATAGCAAAAAAGTCTGAAAAGTATGGTCCCAGTACAGTTTACCTCCAAGTTCTTGGGTCTGGTGCTCGTGGAGCTCCCAATACACTTTATCTCTTCACTGACCAGAAACGGTAAGAAAATACTACTGCTTAAAATTGCTCTAAGACAGTGATCATCGACCATTGCAAAAATTTGTTTTGTTGTCGAAAGTCGAACGCGGGCAAAAAGCAAACATATCTACAGGAGCTGTGTTCACAGCCTATCTGTGAGTATGGCTCCTGTAGAGGAGTTAAAATATCAGGATTAAACAAAGGACATGAAAATAAATGTGCCTGTTCTGTAACCTCTGAATTTTAAAAATTCAAAGGTGTTTAATTACTTGATTTATTTCTTTAAGTAAACAGCATGTCATAACTTTATTGTCTAAAATTAAGTTCACAAAATTATGACTGGCTGTCCTGATTTGTCGGAGATTTCGAAAAAAAATTTAGATTGATACATTTGTTGTAAAGCTTTGTTATTACAATAATAATAATTCCATCTAAATAGACTTCTTAATACTGCAGGTACTTATTTAACTGTGGGGAGTGTACACAGCGCCTTGCTCATGAGCACAAGGTGAAACTTTCAAGGCTTGACCACATTTTCATCACCAGTAAGACATGGAAGAACATTGGAGGATTGCCAGGCTTATCTTTGACTTTGCAGGATGTTGGGGTTCCCAATATTACACTCCATGGACCTGAAGGATTAGTAAGTCCCAATTGCTTGTTTCAAACTAAATAGCTTCTTTATCTTGTTTTCAATTATTTGTATGTACCCTTATTTACTTACATCTTATATAAGGAGGCCTCATGTTTTTGATAGAATAAATTAATAATATTATTATATTTTTCATTTATTAGGCCTCTTGGCCTGCATCATTTTGCTTTAAAAATATTTCAAATATAATGACCACTAAATAAAACTTTTGAGACTCACGAAACTTTCGAAGCAGTCTTACCTAAAAATAAAAACTAAAGCTGTCAAAAGATAATCTAAAATAACAATGTACAACAATTTTAGTCAATGCTGCATTTTTTTATTATATTCTAACACCAAATTTAGTAAATGAACCCCTAATTTTTAATAACTATTATAAAATGCTTTTTACAATTATTGAAAATATCTATATACCTATAATACTATAGTGATTTTAACTAGTAAAAATAAAATTTGTCCAACAATTTTTTTTGTTGTTAATGCTTTATATTTAAAACTGTTACTGTGAAATGCTTTAAAAATCTATCTATACCGATATATAAAAATTTCCTCTCACAGGTTTTGACCGTATTGAACTTCGAAACTACTTAACTGCTTTTGATGTTTTTTTTTATTTTTCTGCATTTGTTCTGATTTAGGACATAGGATAACTTTCATTTTAATTTATAACACAACACATAGCGAGGTCAGCTAGTAAAAACATAAATGAATACAAATATCTGTTTCTATATTTTTATTTAAAAAAAAAATTAAATACGACTACAAATTATTTAAGCAACTATATAAATTCTAAACATATAATTACATATTTTATCTTTTTAATAATGTTTCAAACATATAATTACATACTATATCTGTTTAATATGCTTATAGAGAAACATTCAAGTAATCTTACTTTAAGATGTACTTATTATTAAATTTTTAATCAAAATTGTGCTAGAAGTTAGTGCACAAAAATATATTCTTTTTTTTCCAATTATTTTAGGATGAATTATATAATGCTACCAGGAGGTTTGTTATAATGAAAGACATGAATGTTACAATGGCGAATTGTAGTCCTAGTGAAGATTTTGAAGATAGTACAATGTCTGTTAAATATGTGTTATTGTAAGTATACTATTCAGTATATAAACCTTTCTCTTGTTGTCTATTATTGCAGGTTTTGTAATGCCACTTTTATTTTGCCAAGGATGCCATTATTGCTAGTACAGATCAAAGGCTATAACAATATAAACCACAATATTATAGTGTTTTTTCTGCGCTGTATAAGAATATTGATGTATTGTTAATATCAAAATTTATTAGAAAGTGTGTTAAAAAAAGAATTATACAGTTTCATAAATTGCTAAAAAACATCCACTGCTGCACGGAAGCCTCACCCAAAATGTGGGGTTTGCGAAAACTTTATGCTTGGACCTACTACACTAGAACAGTTGCTCAATGTTTACCAAGAGCAAGTTTGATCGTGTAATACACTACACGACGATGTATTCGTCTATACACGACGTGTATAAAGTACTGTTCTCATAATTGGGATGTTTCCGCACAATACCAACTCCAGACGCTTGAGTAAATAAGCTTAAAAGCCTAAAACATAGGTAGGAGCGGAAGCCTAGCCTATCCCTTTTTTTATACAATACATTTCGGAGAGTATGCAGCAGAATTGCACAGCCTTGTTGCGTCGCCCCTATTTTATTATTGGACCAGACTAACAAATACCAAACACTCGCACTAAGCGTTGTGGTACCAATTTTATTGTCTGTACCTCTAAAGAGTGGAACTCTGCCTAAGTTTGTGTTTCCTGATAAATACAATTAAGGAGTCTTCAAGATACGAGTGAATATGTATCTTCTAGGCAGGCGCGTCACATCCTAGATAGCATCGTCGCCTAGCATCAGGCGAGATAGCGTTCGAGAGCTTACCTATTCAGGATAAAAAGAAATTTAAGAGGTTGAAGGTCTCAGTAAAAGACCATAATTTTGAAAATGGTTCTACCCATTTTGTGTTCTACAACAGTGTATGTTAATTATCTCCTGTATCATTAGTCGCCTCTTGCACTTACAATACCCTTGCACAATACCCTTAAGTGTGGTAAGGGTAAGGGAAGGGGTAAGGGTAAGAGTTGGTGCTATTCTACTCTGCCGAGACCACACAGCACCATATTAATTTGTTACATCATAACAATAAGAAAATAATAGTTTCTTTATTCTTTAAATTGTTTTGTTTGTAGAGGACGTCATGATGATTTATTAGTGGGCAAAGATCTCAAACCAGCAGCTAAGAAACCAAAACTTGAGAAAGAACCCGAGAAAGAATTTGAAGAGTTTATTCATGATGAAACTGATTATTATAAAACCGAAGCACCGGCTGTTAACAGCAGAACTAGTAGAAATTCAAAAGCTAAACCAAAATCCAGCATTGACAAAGGTAACAAGAAAATATGCTGTAAGACTAGTTCTAAAGAAAAAAATCTTTAGTATACATTTTTTTTAATAAATCTTACAATTAAATAACAAAGCAGATTGAATTATATTTCAAATTTTAGTTACAGATCCAATGAAAAAGAAGACAGAGAAGGTGTTACATGATCTGCAGAGGAAAACCAACTGTTCTGTAGCATACATTTGCACTCTGAAGGTCAGTATAGATACAACAACATCTAATTTCTCGTAAGATTCTAGCATAATTTATCTATAACTACAGCATTGTGATTTTATTAATACATTTCCATTGATAGATTATGTTTCCAGATATTGAGTCCGTTTTTAAATAAGTGATTTATAAAATAAAAAAGAATATTTTTTCTTTTATTGATGGAATTATAATTAAATTACAAAACAAATAGTTTTGTACAGGCTTCCCATTAAAATTTCAGTTTTGATATGAAAAATTGACAAATGGTCTAAAGTAATAAGTTTTTATACAATAGTTCTTAATACCAGTGCAATAACAGTTTGTTTTATACAAATTAGTTCATTACACTTGTAAACATTTTATTCTATTCAAACTTCTATGTCTCATATACATGATAAAAGAGATTACGAGTGATCGGATATTTTACTACTCCTTACGAATTTACCTCCATGTAGAGAGGCCTCGATTGATTGATGAAGTAGTGATCTATTAAACTATTGACTCTGTTATCAGTAGTTCTCCTTACATTACAAAAAACCGTCTATAATAATAGGATTCAAACAAGTGACGTGAGATGGACTGCTGAACTGCCGTTCTTATGAAAAGTGCAAGTAGTTTCAGCTACTTTTGAAATAATTGCGATTAAAGATTTAATTTTTGTTTATTTGTCTATCATCGTCACTTTTCTTATTGTTATGATGTAACAACTTAATAGCTATTGACTTGAAACTTTTACTATACGACTATGAAATGAAGCGGAATTTTATGTAGTATATTATATTTGTACATAAATTTGTACGTAAATTGTACGTAAGTCAATTTGCCCAAAAACTCGACTTATTGCACTTATAGTAAGGACGGCAGTGAAGTAAATTATGTTTTTTCCACTCATTCCTTTCATCACCCAGTTTGTAAATAACAGTTCCATTTATAAAACTCTAAACGAAGCCATAAAATTTGCGTTGTGTACACGGCTTTAGTTCTGGTTATCTATTTACACCTTGTGTTTAACATCTTAAAAGGTGCTATTTGATTAAGTTTTCTTATTTATAACTTGTTTTTTTTGTTTATATTTGTCTGTAAAGAGCCAATTGAAGTCCCACATCTATATATTAGAACTATTCTTATTTTTAGAATCCCCACCATTTAGAATCTAAACCAGGGTTTTAATAACATCCATCATCATAGCATAGTATCCTCATTACTTGCTGATTTTATGTTGACATTCAGGTTGTGTGTGATACGATCGTGAGGACAGGGCTCATTGTAGTCTAACAAATATAAACGATGACATTTTACATTGATATATGAAGATACAATACAATTTAACATTAGTAAAAATAATTATTTTCCGAATTTCTTGAGTAACATGTTCCATGTTCTACTTTTACAACTGTTTTCGTCAATAATTATTGTAAATTTGTATGATTGTTCCTTAAATAAATAAAAACCCTGACTGGAGAATTAAGAGTGATTTAAATTTGCTAGGCCGATGATTTATTTAATTACCTTTTTTACATACCCTAAAATAATTGTATTAAATTTTTTCGCACTTATTTCCTAAGGGGTAAAACTTTGGAACTGCTGTAATCATTGAGGGAATGCTTTACAAATAGAATCTGACACTTTCTGTGTATAACACTTTGTGTCATAGGCATACATTTCAATCGCGTAGTGAACACGATAAAGAGAATTTCACACAAAATGTAGTTGTCAACTAGCTCTTAATTAAAATCAGGTTGAAATCAGCCTTTTTAAACGTCTCAACACTTCAAATGTAGTATGGTGCTTCTTAGTAGTGCACCATATGTTGCTGATTTAAGTTTGTTTTCTACAGAAACGGTTAGGTACCCTGGATCTAGCCAAGTGCGTGGAGTTGGGTGTCAAGCCTGGCCCAATGTTGGGCCAACTGAAGGCTGGGCACGACGTGGTACTGCCGGACGGTACGCTCGTGCTATCAAAGGACGTGAAGACGCCAGATGATCCGGGACCAGTTTTCATCGGTTAGTGTTTCAATAGAATATAATAACTGAAAATTTATATTGTATCGAATTAACAACCACAACTTTAAACAAAGATCATTATCAATACACCTATTATTAGTCTATAAAAAAAAATTTGCTGCACGTCATAAGTAGACTATTTAGTAGTCCTTCGAGCCTATAAATTACAGCTTCACGAAACTTTCTCTAACTATAATGACTATTAAATAATCGACAATTATGTATTATGGTTACATATAGAATATTTGTTTAATGAAACCAGTTTAACAATTGGATAGGTGAATCAGATAGATGAGTGATGTAAAGGACGGTTTACTTACACACAAATCGTGTCGATATTAGCGGCTGTATTAAGTTTGTAAAAACAAATGTTTTGCAGTACTAGATGTACCAGAACTGTCTTACCTGAAAGACACGGAGTTCTCGAGCCATTTCGACAACGATACCAATCCGCCGGAGAACATCCCGGCGCTTATAGTACATCTCACGCCGCCAGAGGTCTTCCACCATCCTACGTGAGTAATTTTCAGAATCTGAAGTAGTTCTTTTTAACTTTCCTCCCTTAAATGCGTAACCATATGTTATCTATGTCCAATTTGTTTAAAATTTTATGGGTATACGCAGTAAGCTTGAGCAATAATCAATTTATTCTAAAAACAGTGATTCGACTGTATTTGAATATTGTATTGGTTTATTAATAGAAAATTGTAACTATGAGATTCGCGGTACTAGGCTAGCATAATGGGACAAAGCTAAAATACACCTTTCTGTATGTGTGCAGTGCCGACATTTGTTTGTATATATAACATAGCCTCAAAGTCAATTAAAATTTACGACTATATTAAATATAATAATAATAATAATATTTTCCACAATCACACCAATTAGCCTAGCCCAAAGTAAGCACTGTAAGGCTTGTGTTATGGATACTAGGGTAACGGATAGACATACTTATACGATACAAAGATATGTAATATTCATAGAAATATATATATATATATATAGACGCTGTTAAGCATTCGTGTGTTAACCCACACCGAGCTAGTTTTGAGTAATCAGCTGTTAAATTTTTTTGAGAACAATCTTCTTTTTCCGCTTATGTTAAGCAAAAAAATGTTGTTATGCGGCATCATTTTTTTTGTTGAAATGCATAGATTAATAAAATAAATTTATATATTATAATAAATTAATTTTTAAATAAAAAGAGCTTAAAAATGGTTGATGCTTAAATTGCTAAAGGGTTTATTATATTTAGCATTCATGTGTTATGTGCCTTAACACATTAATGCAAAATTCTGATTTGTTGTTTTAAAATGAATAAGTGTACTCATTTTTAAGAAAATGTAATAAAATAAACTTCTAGCATATTAAAATTTTAATGTACTTATTTATTTAAAGTTTTATTGCTATAATATGCTTTGATTTACATTATAAGTACTGCTTAAAATGAGAAATCCAATAAGTAAACACTTATATTATTTCAATTATTTCAAAATGTTAAAGAAATATTTAACTTATTTTTTATTATTATTTCAATTATATTAAATAAAATCAATATAATTATACTTTTTTTGTATACATCAGATGGTACAAATCTATTATAATTAGTAACTGTAAGTCTTATTCTCTTGCGCTATTGCTTACTTTTATAACTTAAAACTTCTCCTAAGAACATTACGTTCTACTTAAATAAAAAAAAAAAAACAAAATAATACTTTTCCATTTCTTTTCTTCATTATAAAGGTATAATAACGGTATAATGAAGCCCGTGTGCAGTTGCTGGAACTGCCATCGGGCGCGTCCCCCGGGTGGCGGATTGGGGGGCCTCCAGATATGGGGGCCACCGGCTTAGCCGGCGCGGACCAAAACCAGCAGGGTTGAGCTCGGCTGGCGTCCTGGGTATCCCGGGTAGCGGTAGCCGTGCTACGGGAGTTTTAGGCAATGCCAGTCCTGGTATCGTCGAAGGAGCTCGTAACCCTGTACGTAGTGCAGGGCCGAGGGCCGCCACCTTCTGGTGGGAGCCGCGGGGAAGACAACCCCTTTAAAAAATCACCCGTAGGGGCCTTTGAGTCCTGCTTGCACTAGCGAGCAAGTCGGAGCGGTGTCTGGTCTAAAGACCAGCTCTGGCCAACCCGCAGCCCTGTACGTGGTGCAGGGAGTGGGGGCCGCCACTTCGGTGGGGGCTGCGTGGAGATAACCACTATAAAAAATCCTCGAAGGCGCGGCACTGGTGTAACGCGGTGTCGGGCGCCCGTGCGCGGGTGGTTGGTGGAGTGCATCAACCCGTTAGCGACCCCCCTCGGGTACCTCCCGCCCCCCGAGGTGTAGTAGGGTTGCCCAGGTATCGCGGGATCTCTGCCTGGGTGGACCATTTGATCTCCCGCTCTCGTGGGTCCAGAATGATGTCAAAAAATAAAAACAAAAACATGAATAAAAAAGGAGGGAGAAAGGACGAAGCACTGTGTCCGGGCAAAAACAGCTGCGAAATGGAGACGGAAACGATGGAGGAATCCAGAAGGGATTTGGCGCAAGGATCGCCGGCAACCGCCGAGCAATCCCGAGACCGCAAGCGCCAAAAGTTGGAACCTAAGGAGGAGCATCAGCCATTCGCAAAACCAGCTGTGAAGGCGCTGACGTTAAAGTTCCCGGTTGCGTGCAGACCGGAGAGTGACGGAGATGAGTGCGAGACGGATGACGACTCGTCGGCTGCGAATATCCGCCAGATCAACGAAGAGCAGGTGGATGAGTTGAAACGTTACCGTGCGAAAGCACGTGAAACTTACGAGCGACTAAAGACCGAACTCGAGGCCGCTGGACTATCCGGGGACTCGAGAAGAAAAATCGCAGAGATAGGCCGAGAACAAGTGTCCTTGCTGAGCGACTTTAGGGCATTTACCGCCAGAGTCCTCGAGGACGATCCCGAGTATTTTGAACTCGAAGAGGAGAATAGGCGCCTAAGAGAGGCAGTCCGTATACTTCGAAAGGAGATGGCCGGCTTGAAGACGGAGATGGCGAACGTGAAAGCCGAAATCAGGCCACGAGAAGAGCTGCCAACAAAAGAGGACTTGCGACCAGGTAATGGAGGAGAAGTTTAAGACGATGGCGGAACGCTTTGCCGTACCCTCCAAACCCTCGCACCAGGGGACGGTCACGGAAAAAGGGGCGGTCCCAGGCCCCAGCTCCGGTAGAAGAGTGGTGAATGCACTGCCCCCCCCAGGAGAATCCCTGAGAGGTGGCAGGGAGCAGAAAGAAGAAACGCACTAACAGAGAGCGTGCTGCTGAGAAGGCTGTGGAGCCGAACTCGGCAGAAAGCCGGAACGGCAAGAGGAAGAAGAGGCGATCCCTCGCCTCATGAGGCTCATCCCACCACGAACGATTGCCGTGACAATAACAATCCGGCCGGAAGCTGAGGAGTGCGGTCAGACATATGCCCACATTATAAAGAGGGCCAGGACGGTGGTGTCCCTCTCCGAGGTTGGGATTGAATCCGGAGTGACGGTGACGACCATCATTAAGGTGCCGGAGACAGATGGTGCAAAGGCGGACGCACTCGCCGAAATCTTGAGGAGCCGACTAGGAGATGTCGTGATGATTGGCAGGCCTGAGAGGACAGTGGATGTGCGGGTCTCAGGCCTGGACGACTCGGTCGACTCGGTCGATTTACAAGAGGTGATCGAGGCGGTGTCGGCCAAGACGAGCTGTGCCAGAGGCGCAACCAATTGGGCGCTCCCCAAGCGGAATTGGGCATACCCTTATGAGGCTGCCGATTGTAGCAGCGAAGGCCTTAGAGGATGGTGGAGGGAAGCTCCGCGTGGGATGGAGCACTGCAGAGATTAGGGTCCTTGGACCCCGGCCCCTGCGGTGCTACAGATGTATGGGGGCCGGGAACACGAGACCCAAGTGCCCGGCAGCGGAGGACAGGAGCGGCTTGTGCTTCAGGTGTGGAGCACCAGGTCACACAGCCGCCACCTGTAATCGGGAGCCAGCGTGCTCGGTGTGCGCCGCCTTCGGGCGGCCGGCCGACCACCATTGGTGGACCCCATGGAGGTAGGGGCACCCACCCCATCGGGTGCCCAACCCCCCCCCGTAAAAACGCTCGGGGGGGAGAGAGCCTCTTCCACCCTTCCCTCGCGGGAGGGGCGTGAAGACGCCGGAAGCGCGGGCGCGGGCGAGTGGTGCGGCAGTTCTTCTCCCCACCAAAAGGGGGCCAGCGGGTGTCGGAGCGGGAGACCGGCAGCTGCATTGCACTTGGCCCTCAGGCGTGCGGGGTGTTCAGGGCGTCACGGCTCACCCCGTTGCTCCGTCCCTCACAGAGCATAGGCGAGGTCCGCCCACGAGCGCGGACCCACACTGGTTCGGGTCGCGGAAGAAGCCGTAAGGGGCCACGCGACCCCCACCACTGTGTTGCGGGACGCCGCAGGGTTTTAGTGGGTAGGCCTCCAAGCCTTTACCGGGCGCTAGGCCGGGTAGGGGCATGGAGGAGAGACCCACATATCGTCTCGTGCTCTCCCGGCACGAGCGAATGCGTAACGCATTTACTGCGAAAACAAAACAAAAAAAAAAGGTATAATGAAGAAAAGAAATGGAGAAATTCTAAATATTTAATAGGTTAAATTTTAAATTTTTAATACGTTCATATAATTCATATTTGTCGTGTGGGAGTTGAACCCATAACCTCCGACATTGGCGTCCACCAACTAAAAGCAAATGTAAAAATGTACACGTTTAAAATTATAACCCTCCTTTTTATCTTTGCCGTACCTGGATAAAATGGTTTTAAATGAAAGTATCCAAGCACTTACGAATTGAAATTGCCTACTATAAAAAAAACACTTAGAAATTAACAGGTTTTCAGGTGAGATTAGCCGAAACTGTTTTTCGTTGAATTTAGAGCTGAAATGATCAAAACTTTTCTTTCCACTACATCATTTCGTCATTATAATAAGAATTTAATGAATTTCTTAACACATCTAATTAGATTTATGTCAAAAATTAATAAAAAGCTTGTGTTGGTGTGGTCAACAAGTCCGCGCAATCCTTACCGCCCTCAGCTACCCGCGCTCGAACAATTTTGGATTTATGTTTAAAACCACAATCCGACATAGGTATTCTCATGTTAACTGCAGTATAACACATTATTGCTTTTTGTTGTGGTCTCATTAGATTTTGGCGTTAATAATGTAAGGCACTTATGACATAAACGCTAAATACAAATCTTAATTTAGAAAATAAGCAATAACGATTTTTGGACTCTAGAATATTCTGCGATTTTTTGTCAATAAAATGGATTTCACTATCGTAAACCTTATGATCTAAAGAATAAAACTGCATTCATAACTCAAAACCCGATTTTCTGTGGGTTAACACACGAATGCTTAACAGCGTCCATATATATATCCATGACTCGGGTAAAATGCTCGTATTCATCATACAAACATCTGCCCCTACCGGGATTCGAACCCGGACCGTCGGTGCGAAAGGCAGGATCGCTACCGTTGCACCAAACGGTCGTCATATATAATATGGTCATAAAGTTCTATGCGAATAACTAAATTACCAATTAAAATGACTAATTTGTGTTCTTCTTCATATAGTTTTAATATAATAGCGATTTTTAAGTAAAAAAATCTTAAAAAACAATCCGTTTTCCAAAATCCCCTGGCTGTCCCACTGTTCGTGATGACCAAGAGCGTGGATAGTTTAACATTTTTTAAGACAAACACAAAAGGTGTTTAAAATTACACAGTTTTCTCTATAAGATTAAATGTTAATTGTATTAAGTGTGACTCGAAGCAATGAATTTTTATTTATTTATCTGTTATTCTCAGTTACCGTTCCTTCATGTCGATGTTCGGCCCTACAACGCGGCACTTGATCCTCAACTCGCAGAACTCTTGCCTCGGTTCGGAAGCGGTGCACAGAACACAACACAAGTTACATCTACTAGACCCTGATATATTCCCGCTGCTGAGAGACGCGAGCGTCCCCGCAGTGTGGAATACACATCACCCGGTGCCTAAAACCAATAGTCCAGTTAGAATAAAAGGCTTGGAAGAATTAAAGAATAAGGTAAGTCACTAATCTTGTATCATAAAAAGATTAAAAATGTATTTAGAATATATTTTTTATTACAAATTTATTCATCGTCTTGTTACTACTTCTCTACAGATTTCTTTTTAAAATGTGATTGTTGTAATCTTGTTCTTTGCTTTTTATTATTAACTTTTAAACTAATGGGATTTGGGGTTATATTTCAAAATTCCTGAACTTCCAAATATTCCTTTCATTCCTTGCCTCTACAGTGTTTGATCTTTCGTTGACATATATTTGTTTTTCCTTTATTACTTTATTACATATTTTTATATTATGTTCATTTTCCACAGCCATTACTTTACCGCAATACCTTGTATTGGATGGCGAAGGTCCAAAATTTTGTTTCATAATTATTTTTGCATGTTTCCATGATTCCATTTTTAATGATCATTTTAGTTTCGTAGTTACATTCCATTCCATTCCATTTAGTAGTTTTAAAAGGTGGTGGTGTTCCCAAAGTAAATCTCGATTATAGATCGCGCTCGCGCAGTTCCAGAATATAATAAACATGGAGGGCTCGTGCAAGGGTGATGGAGGGCAGAACCATGGTTCGGGACTGGATGAGGAACAAAACAAACTGGAGCTGGCCGCTGGAAGAACTCTTACCACTTTCCACTTGAGACCGAAGAAGCAGTTGGATAGGTAAAAGACTCAAGGCTCAATTCTTAAGTAAATTATTGCTTCACCATGCCCAAATTTCTCTATATTATATTAAATAAGTCTTTGTAAATATTGTTCTTCATTTGGGTATAGTACTGGACTCTCTAAAACAGAAGCATATAGTTTAATTAATCTTTATTAAATGCTGGTAGGAATAAAAAATCATTGTAAATAGCTTAACTTTCGTGTCGTTTTTAGTATAGCGTTAGATATCCTTGTACTTCAATAGTTAATATATTTGTCGACAGGTCTTTTGAACCAAAGCTTCACGTCCAAGATTACATCCAAGAAACGATGGACGTAGACGGGTTTGCTGGTAGCCTAGAACATTTCAGGCGACAAGTGGAAGGCATGCGTTACGTGAAGACAGATTGCAAGGAGTTCCCCAAGGTGGTATTCTTGGGCACCGGCTCTTGTATACCGAGCAAAACAAGAAATACAAGTGCTATTGTGTTGCATATTGAGTGAGTATTAACTTATTATAATAATAATAGTCTTTTGTGTGTATCACCTCTTATAAAGTTTGTAGAAACATTTTTAGGAAACTTATTCATGCTTAGAAACTACACTCCTATTAATAACTATCTGGAAACCTCAATAATGTTCAAGATTTTCAAAATAAACTTAAAAGTTATCTATTGCTATACACATTCAAAAGAATTAAGAAATAATTTGAGGGAATTATTTTGGGGCACATCTGTCTCACCTACAGTATTGGATTTTATTTTTAACTCGGTAATATATTTTTGCAATCATTCTTTTATCGTTAATTCATCATACTTTAATAAACCGTCTGTAATTAATGTAAGTTTAATACTTTCATTGTGTATGGTAACCGTTAGAAGAAGTTCATGATTTCAATCTTAGAAACATTTTTTTTTATTTATTTTTGTGAAGCCGTTTATATTTTAATTTTCATTTCATTCCCATAGTGATAACCGTTCAATCTTATTGGATTGTGGTGAAGGCACATTTGGACAGCTGGTTCGTTTCTACGGGCCCAAGCGGGTGAGCGCCTTCCTGAGGACACTCAAAGCAATATATGTGTCGCATTTACACGCAGACCATCACATTGGTAAGGGAATATCATCACTACCCTATTTATGTCCCACTACTGGGCTAGACCTATTGTCTACAACATGAATGTCAATACTATAAGATAAATGGCCTATTATCCACCACCCTGGCCCAGTGCGTGTACTAACAATAGGGTATTTGACAGGTATTACGAAAATATCTCAAATAGTTCGTTATAGCCTAAAAGTTTTATTATTTGATTAACTCTTTGTTAATTATTCTATTTTCTATAAAAAACACCGTTATAGTTTAAGTGAATAAAAATCCCGCCAAAAATACAAAGAGACTTTCATGCATGTTACTTGATGTCATGACGTCACATGCTTGTAAACAAACCTATAGCTACCAAATTTTAATACGTAAAACTTATATTCACATTTACTGTAAAAGAGGTGATGTCACTTCGTTATTATAATAATTATAATAATCCTATAAAATTTTAAATTATATGCGGGCGAAATTGGTTCCAAGATGTATACTATTAAGTTAACACTAGTTTGATCTATATTTTCATTGTAGTCAAATACCCTATTGCCGTTTCGGTTGCGATCAACGAGACGAAATCTTAACTTATCCCCCCAAGCACAGAGATAATAATTTAGTTGATGAAAGACCTTTGAAGAAATTGCTTAATTCCTCATAAGCTTCTCAGTCCGAACGCTCTGACCACTGAAATTAAATAAATTTAAACATTCAGAGAGTGTGCTTTTGTGCTGAAGGAACTCATTCCACCTTCCCCTTTCTAGCATCGGCAGTCTGCGCACTTTGGGTCATCTTCCCATTTTTTTTAAAATTTTCTCATTTGCGTGCCAAGCGCTTTTCTTCATATTTTATAATGTGCATAGCCAATGAGTATACCCCACTCGAGTCTGTTTTCCTTAGCCTCTATAACCGTAAGATATATAAAATCTGAATATGCTGCTTCTACAGATAACGTAATGATATGTATTAGTCCCGCTGATGCCTGAGATATATGAATTTATTCGCGTTTAATAGAAAAATCTAGCATTTGAATGCTTTAATCATAGCATGGTCTAACTTTTAATTGTCTGTTCTCATTCAGGTTTAATTGGTGTCATACAAGCAAGAAGACAGGCCTTCGCTGAAACCAACCCTGATGTTCCTGTGGAGCCTTTATACCTGTTGGCCCCAGGGCAGATCTACACCTGGCTCTCGATATATGATCAACAGTTCGAAAGGATAAAAGGAGACTTCACATTGGTGCCCAACCAGACATTGGTAAGAGGACGATTCTCTCTAATAATAAACTCTACTTTACTTTAATTCCCCACTCAGAAAGAAAGATTATGCTATTTTTAGCAACTGATGACGTAGAATACCAGCAATAACTTAAACAATGATTTTTATTCAGTCTCCTTGTTTAACAAAACCCTTGAAAAAAATAATTTCTGTTCTCAGTTACATGATGCGGTGAGCAACAACACTGAGATGACGTCAGCAGTGTTGGCAAACATCGGCGTGCAGCAGATCCGCACGTGCTTAGTGTCCCACTGCCCTAACGCATTTGGTGTTGCCATCGATATAGACCAACAAAACAAGCTCACGTACTCTGGTGATACCATACCATGCGACGAGCTCGTCAAGATCGGTGAGTGACTACCGCTAGCAACATGGAAGTCAGCGAATCCAATGTCATCTACTCCAGTGACACTTCTTTTGTAGAAAAGTGTCTCGTACGTATATAAAACAGCTCATCAACCTACCTTAAAATATAAAGATTTCTCAATTGATATTGACCTATATAATCGCTGGTTTGCGAAAATAGCGACGGAACTAAAAACTTTTGATTTTTTAGAATAAGGTTTTACAAATTTCGTATTAAATATTTATCGCGTAAAAAAAATTTAATTGTATCTCTTTCGAGGGAACAGTGGCGCGATGTCTGCGTTGCGTCTCTGTTCACGATAAAATTCAAAGATTTAAGATCGTTTGCCATATTAGGTCAATTTGACAGATTTTTGAGTTGCGTCGATATTCTCGCAAACCAGCGAATTATGTTAAATTTTTAGCTGAAACTCAAAAGTTTTGTATATGTTAATGTACTGTTGACTACATAATATTGTCTCATATCATTAACTTAACTAACTGGTTATTACATAGAAATACCTTGCTAGTAATTATTTCTTCTAATCCCGTTGTTGGCTTAATGCTTATAATATAACTTTTCAGTCCGTTAGATATTCTCGAAAACATTACAAAAACTTATTTTCATGACACATTGACGAATTATAAACATTGCAATTTGCATTTCCTTGCATTGATGCAACAATAGAGTATAAAGATTCCTAAAATTCGATAGCCTACAGGGGCTCATTACGGTCTGATAAAAGTTTGCAGATCTTCATAACAATAAGGTCACTTATTTCATTGATATGATACCCTGCAACAACTCGTCAGGGTTAATGGGTGACGTCTCCGATCGTTAGCGAACACTCTCAAAGACAAATACGAATAAACAAAAATCTTAGCTACTCCAGCGGCTCCATACTTTTTTATTAGATCATAATAGTCATTGAGCTGTTGCTTGTAAAAGCCTTCAGATACGCACATAAATGAGAACTGTCTTATCTACTCTGTTGAAGCAAGTGGATAAGAAAAACAGCAATATGTATTATAAAAAATATATTATACCCTATAATTATTAAAGGAACGAAAGGAGCTCCTCTTATGTTCATCTCTTAAAATATTATCAAATGTTCATGTGTCTTGTAATAGGTTTTCTTTAATTAAGGTATTTTAAAATTTCTCTGTGTAGGTAGTTGAGTACGATTATAAGCATAATATGTTAAACCACTATTGCTAGCTACTGTTTGAATTTAACTGACCCCTTTTATGGGAAAGTAAGTTGTGCAAACGAAAAGTATTTATATAGACGGTCGTCTAGATTTTAACATTAGTAGAAAATTAAAAAATAGTATATCACACATATATAAATATACCCAGGTGAAAACTCCACCATACTTATCCACGAAGCGACAATGGAGGACGAGTTAGCTGAGGAAGCGCGCACCAAGATGCATTCCACTACAAGCCAAGCGATAGATATTGGCAAGCAGATGAACGCGCGTTATACGGTGCTCACACACTTCAGCCAACGCTATGCTCGGTTGCCACGTCTTAATGCGCACATACTAAATGACAACCATAGCGTCGGTATCGCCTTTGATAACATGCAGGTATGTATTTTATTTATTTGGACCAGAAACAAGAGTCTTATGCTTAGCATAAAATAGAAATTTTAGTTATTAGGTGCATGCAACTCTACTTACAGATAGCCACAGCATGTACCATCAATCAATATCTAGGTGACAGTCAGTGTTGCTAACTTAAGTTTTTGGAGGATGGATCAGCTTCAATGACGCAATGTCTGTTAAAACCACAACTCCCCGAGTTCTTAACCGATTTTATTTTTTTTGTGTGGAATCGAATCAACACATTTAGGTCCAGATTGTGACAGAGCCCGAATGTATTCGCATAAATAAAAAAGCGATGACCAAAAAACATTAGCTCTATGGAATTTCCCTGTGAAACAAAAACCGCGCACTTATTGAAAGTTTTCATTCTTATGGAATTTTAGAAATTACTAAACATTGAATTATTTTAGTATTACGCTCCGCTCCAATACATGGTGCTAGATTAGCTTAGCGACTGCATAGCCTAGTTTATCATCTTCAAATAAAAAACAACTACGAAATCAAGTCCTTTGGGCTATTTGATCTAAATCAATTCATTTGTATGAAAATTTTTGTCCATAGATAACTATGAGCGACCTTGAACTCCTACCACATATGTACGCGCCTCTGCAATTAATGTTCGCCGATCACTGCGTCGAAATGGAACTGAAAGCAGCGCATCGCGCCAGGAAGAAGGACCGTAGAGCTTCCTCCCCACACCTGACAGCCGGTACTGTGCGATCATATTCCACAGACACCAAACAGAACACACAACAACCGAAAAAGGTCAAACTTGAAACAATAGAATCGCAACCCACATTACAAACTGACATTCAAGATCAAACCATAGACTATAATAAAGAGGATGCACACGTTTCTGATATAATACCAGCCTCTGACACACAAAATTCTATGGTCATAGACAAAAATCAGGTTAGCTAGCTGTACCTGATGACGATACAGTCATTCACTATCTACGCCAAATCCTAATACAGATAAAACTTTAGTTAGTGCTCATAGTTAGCTTGAGATTAAAACAGTAGGATTGTATGAATTTTTGATGGCCTTAATAGAGTCCTGCCATCATCTCTTATAGAATTATATAACTTTTGGTTATTTTTTCATTGCCCGCTAGATTTGTAATGCCATTTTTTAAATTAGTCAAGACGTGATGGTAGGCCATAGACTAAAAATAATTATAGCATTGTCTATTATTTATAGCTAGTCTGCTTCTATTTTGACAGCTTCTATATAGTTTAATTATTATTTATGAAAGTAACATAAAGTGTAATGTAAGGCTTTAAATGCTATTTGTAAAGTTGAGTTATTTCTAAAATGTACTTTGTCATATGTAAATGCCCTACAGATATATTGTTTTTTGGTATTTTAATTTTATTTAACATTCAAACTATTACATTATCACAATTTATATAGTCAACAACTCATCGATCGATAAATTGTCATTACGTAAAATGATATCAATTGGAAAATTATGCAAATTGGTTGTAAGTTAGTGGTTTGTTGTCACTAGCTTAGACAGATATACTTTGACCACTAGTGTAAAATCGAATTCAAAAATTTAAACCAAGAATTCTAAATTAGAATTTACAATGCGACTAAATACTTAGGCGGTTAACACACTGCACCGCGCCCCGTCGCGGTGCGCGTGGCCGCAGATTTTATCATTGTATGCAAGGATCTCAATTAATATAGAAAACACGCCTATGACAACACACTGCCGACGCGGGAACGCGCGGGTAGGCGCCCCGCGCGCAGATTCTGCGCGGGAGCGCGGGGCGTGAAGAAGTAGGGTCAACTTGTATTGAAAATCTGCGCGGGGAAGCAGATTTCACCGCTAAGTTAGGCAGATCTGCGCCTCCGCGCGGGGGCGCGTTTTCTGTCGCTACGCGCACCGCGGCGGGACGCGTCTCTAGTGTGTGAACCGCCTTAAGTGCTTTCAATATTTTACAAAATATTACAAATAAACTATATGTGATTAGCATGTAAAATAACAAAATGGCTGATTGCCTATAATACACCTAAATATTTCAAAAAATAATTGTAGTAATACAATGAGTGGTTTCAGCTTTGTGATTTTTTGATGATCCACAATGTAGTCGATTCCTTGTTGAGATATCTCTATATTCTGTGTGTAAAATTGCAAGTTAATTTATTTCTAATCTGAAATATGTTAAATATTTTTTGATTTCTGAACCATTTAATTTTTCTAAATCTTTGTCTTTATCGATTATACACATTTTGTGTAAACAGAAGTTTAAACAAAATTTTTTTAAAACTACTTTAACTGGAATAACAACATGTTTTTACTTGGTGTTTACCTTAGGTACCTTACGTCATGATTAAAAATAAATAACAAGAAATAACGCATCGTTCATCCGGTAAAAATGTAATGTAATTTTATTTAAAAGAGCGATAAGCGCAGATGTAATTCAAAAAAATATTTGTCATTACATTTTTTACTGTATTATTTAATGAATCAATAAAACGGGGTTTAGAAATATGAAATGTGGTTAATTGAGATCTTATATCGATTACAAAGATATAAAATACACGTGTGTATGTAAGTAATGATGCGTTGTGTCTATCAACTGGATAGTTTTTAAGAACTCATGTATATGAGACATATGTTTATTTCGTTGTAGCTAAACTGAATGTTTGTATATTCAGCTATAAAAACAATTGTTAAGTTTTCAATATAAAAAATAAAGCAAAAATGAGTTAGCAGGATGTTGTTTTCATTAAAAACATTTTAACAAATTTCTTGACAAATAGGAACATCAGGAACATGCAACTTTTTACAGCCATGATATATGTTATCAGGTAACAAAAATTGTTGTTAAAATAATTTCATCCACTTCTAGTAAGTATAGAAATATTTTTAAAGCTATGAAATGGTTCCGAAGATTATCTTCCACATATAAACAAACTTACTGAATTCTATAAGCACATATTTCTATATTTAGACTCATAATATTTAAATACCAATATATAGATATAATAGATGAATATGTCCAAGTTCGATTGTCCACCTAGCATGAAACCTTTAACCGCGCGTTCCAGATAAGTTCGGCCGCAATCGTTCCGACTGCCGATCGCGTAATCGATCACCCGGCTGCCTTACTTCTTCCTCCTCGTCTCCCCCGAGAGCCAAGTATAGGGAGAGCAACGCTTCCAGTAAGTCACTGTTGACCCTTAGCCCTGTGAGAAATTTAGATCTGATAATACCTGCAGTTCTGCCTTAAATCGTTGACATTGGTTACTTTTTTTACACGAGTTTAACTATTTATTGAAAACAAATTGAAAAAACTATTAATAACTACTTTTACATTTGAAATAAAAACTTGTCTGACTGGAAAACACCAATTAACGTATACCGTATCTGAATAGAAATTAATCGTGTTTTTAGAGCTTTCGTTTCCTGAAAACGGTTGCCACAATCAATCATTATCAATCAGATAAAAGCATTTATTTTGAATATTTGTTTTGGCGAAGTCACGAACAAATTAAAGTAACGCCGATAGGCGTAATCCGCACCTAGATGGGAAATAAAATGATGGTGTCTGCCGCAGCGAATGGGTTAAATATTCAATATATATATATTCGTAATCTTAGTATAGTTCTTTCTAACTCTTGATATTCACATATAAGTTCAAAAGCTAGGCAATATAATGGTAACCAATATTCGAGATATGATCTTAAGTCAAAATTACTACGAAACACTACTTACTATAGTCGTTTTTAGGATCTTTTAACTAAAGTTGAACCAACACAGAATCTCGCTACTAGTAATCGCCAGTACGCCATACTAGCTGCCCATTAATGCCCTCAATGTTGGGACAGACCTTCTCTATGAATAAAAACACTGTAGTGGGCTAATACCCTCCCTGATGGATAGCGCATCACGCGGCCTGAGCCTACTAACAACGACGAGGTATTTGAAATCTCGGGATAACAGTTTTTTTCCTCACCCATCGATAAACATCGAACTCCTAGTTTTACCGTGTCCATATTTTTTTGCCTTTGTTTTATTCGGGTTCCACTGAGTAAATCCAACTTAGGATGACACTGCAGCCAAGGTTTCTCGTTGCAGGACTAAGACAAGAAATTAAAGGCATGACAGTCACCGGAGTAGTGAGACGAGGACCTAGAAGTAAATCATCATCTCCAAACAAACACCGTCCGAATCCGACCACTTCTAGTATGTATTATTCTCATTGTCATTCCCTCACACACATCATCCATTCAAAATTATTTAAATAATTCTTTACTATAAAAGTCTTTCGAAGTTTAGAAAATCTTTCAGGTCCTTACACATATTAGGATTCTCAGTTTGGATTAACTAAAATGAAATATCATTCAGAAATTATTGGCAAAGCCTCGGAAGGGCCTATGAACATTTAGTCGTTGGCTGAAAAATTGTGTGAGTGAATCTTTCGTTGCTTTTTCTTGTTAAGAGCAAAACAACGAGAACATCCAGAAGACTACGGACAGAAAGGTGTGCCCGGTGCTTGTTTCTAACCGTAAGTGTAGTTTATATATCAAATACAAATAATACGTGTCTATTTAACACACGAGTTAGGAAATAGGGTCAAAATTAAGTCAGACTAGGTGTTCAAATGTGATTTTGTAATAAGAGTTAATTTGGTACATGACCTTTTTTAAAATCCTTTAATTGATTAACCGGATAACTATCTGTTTTGACTAATGTAAGCGATTTTCGCTACTGTTCAATACAGGAAACGTTATTTCAAAAGTAGCTAACGGATACAAAATCTAAATAAACAGTTTAACTCAGAAGCATACGAAATGCTCGTACATTGCTCGCCAATCAAAGCTGTCTACGTACGTAGACGTTGTTATTGCGCGTTATAATTTATTGCTTTAATTATAACGTTATACAACAGCATACTTATATTAAAAAACGGTAAGACAAATAACCGATTGAAATAACGGTAACCGAAACCTGAATTGTATCAGTTACCAGTTTGTAGACGATAACTTAATCGGTTTACGAACCCTATGTCAGACGGATGATTTAAAGTTAGTAAACCATAACGATGTTTTCAATTAATAAAATTCAATGAATAAATGTGTAATAGGAGTATTTTCTGAAAACCTCCCAACTAGAATTTTGCATTTAAAATTATTTCTCTAAATAATTTTCCTCTTTATTATAACTGCGCTTATTTCGATAATATATCATTACTTTTTATTTAATAGAAGAGTAATCGTATTGAAATTAAATGGTTGTATCTAATAACACACTTTGTTAAAGGTCCTCAAAACGGCAACTACAAAGCAGTATCGAAAACCCGTGGTCGCCAAGATGAGCCCGATAAAACATTAGATCTTCTTGCTTCACGTAAATAATTAATGACCAATGACATCAAACACTATAGTTTAAAGGGTAACGCTTAGATTTTGTCCAGAAAGTACGCATTATATCGATTAAGCACGTCACTATTGAGTGATGTACTACGAAGAGCGTTTTATTTTTACGGGAACTTCTGGACAGGATTAAACGTTCATATAACGTATACCTACTTAGTTAAAGTCACTTTGGTTTTCGTATACATTGTCGTTAGATACCATAGAGATTATATTAGGTATTCATATAATTAAAATAAAGAGGTTCTATAAAATAGACTAGGTGCATTTCTTTTTTTTTACATTTTTAAAATGATGTACCTACCTACTTAGTATAAACCAATTTAATGTTACATTAACAAGTATCACACAGGAATCGAACTATTCTTTTCACGCAATACGAAGTTGAAATCACTCTATATACTCGTAAAAATATTTTATAGTTATATAGAGTAATTATTTTAGAACTGTCCTAAGGGCAATTTATTAAAATATGTAGATATTTTGCGAATATTTGAAGCATATTTTATAACACAGTAAGTTTAATTAATAAACACTGTATAAATCATAATAAAGTGTATTCACAGCTCGGTCTGTAAGCGACACCTCGAACACAAGCAAAGATGCTCAAGAACGGATCAACAACGCACTGTCCAATGCTTCATTTGGATGTGTTGTAGACAGTAAGTTCAACATATTCTAGTAAAGAAATATGTATCCTGCTCGAAGGACTAGTATATTTACTTGGCAATATTCAACACACAATACGCTTATTGCATTCCAGCTCGCTCAAAAACAATCAATACTGCTTCTCGTATGACAGCAAACGAAGAAACTCCGAATAAGACCAGAAGGCCCATCACGCAAGCTAATGTTGTTCATTCTATAGGTATAAAATAATATTACCTATACAATATCCCAACAATAAAGAGACTAGTTTAAACGTGATCTTAAATTATTCTTATACAATTGCCGTCCGTTTTCGACTTTGTTATAAATAAAATAACTAAATAAATAATGAATTTGAGTTTTAATTATTTGGAGACTTTTGGAAATTTTAGGTCCTGGCAGCGGTTATGGTAAACCATTGGTGACTAGTCTGAATAAGAAACTCACTGTTATGAAAGAGTTGCCCGTCAGTAAGTATTGTTATTAACAATAAATAGAATTATTTATATATCTGTAGATAATCATAATTATAAGTATCATATAATTGCAGATTTGTGTGATATGAAGGATACACGATCCACACTTAGTAGAGGGAAATCACCATATAGGACGTGGCGGAGTAAGTGTAATATTTTTTTGAAAGAGATGGGATGGGACGTTACTTTCCTTCAAAATATCTTTGAGCGATGCGTTTACTGGCTTGTGAATGGGAGCTACTAGTAAAGATGCTATTCTCGACTACCAGTAGAGTGAATACTGCTTCCTTTCCCAAAAATCAGTGGGTTTCACCATTATCTCCACGTATCGCAAGCGTGTTGGAGATCGCTGTAAATGACCACAATTCGGAAAACGCTGCTGCTTGTTTTGTGGTCTACGAGATGTGCATTTTGTGGTATACATAAGGTGTATGGTGACTTCCTACAGAAGACTAAGTCGTTTCTTACGACATTCTGAAGCTGGAAGGGATTGTTCTATTCTACTCTGCCGAACACTACACGGCTTATAATAATATTTATAATAATAGTTACTGGTAACTAATTTTTCACATACCTTTCTTTTCTTTTAGCTGATTATAAAGAATCTGTTTCATCTTTACCGGGGAAGAAATTGTTAGAGTCTATAAAGTCAACGAATAGATCCCGTGAGTATCGTTTTGATTAAATACGCGTGCAATATTAAGTCTTTATTATTCATATGGATTTAAAAACCCTTGTAAAGTATTGCAATGGTTACATAAAGACCCTTAACAAAGTGTCCTGATGTGCAAAGAAATTGAGGATATTAAATGGTGTTTAGTCATATGTGACACACGTGTAACGCTTGATGTATATTACCCAATGTCAGCAGTCAGGTTCATAAGTAACATTTTCTCTTTAAAAAAAATCTTCCTATTGATGGATAAATAATAACCCACGGTTTAAGTTTGTGATAAGGGCCAATTTATTAATTGTATGATAGTTTCAGAAATATCAACAATCTTGCTGGTCATTCATTTGGGCATAGGTAACTAATTTAGAGCCCGTCAACGTTCTATTTCAGTAACGAATCCTAGATTAGAGGTTGTGACGAGCATTTTATTCCACTTAATTTTTTGGAGACTCGCACACATCGCTTCGTACCTGTGCCCAATGCAATGGCTCGTACTTTTCACAATAATTGCTGTTGGTGTTTTATTTTGGACAGCTGATAAAGGGGCCACGGGGAAGTTGGGATCTTCCAATACTGTTCCTAAAATGAAACCAGTCGAAAGAGTTGCGATGGTTAAGAATCCTATAGCGCTAAAACGTAAGTCCACCATTTCTACAGATACCGCTCCTTTAGATGTAATTCGTAAGTTATTCAACTATCCGGGTCGAAGGACCATACAATAATGTTAATGTTACTCTTGTTGTATTACAGAGACTAAAGTCCAATCATCTACTTACATAAATAGACTGAACAAACAAAGCCCTACTAGGTCTGAGAGGATTGAAAAGAACGGTAAATACATTCGGTAAACTTATTGCACCTTTGCAGTTGAAGTTGTTCAAGTGTTTTATGGATTGATCTAATTACAGATGTACCAAGTAATAACAACGTTAAACCTAAGCCTTTGAGAACAACATTGCAAAGGGAAACAAAAAGCTGGAAACCAGGTACAAAAAGATTTTTTTTTAGTGGTATATTGTCGGTCAGTATTTTATACGGAAGAGTTTTATAGTATGGATTCTAACTAAATATTTCTTGATATGGATCTTATACAGCCTGGCTTAAATTTCCTGCATAGATTATGATGCCCAATAGATTCACTCGGAAGCGTTAAACGCAGAATGATATCATATGTTCTTCACACAAAGTGAATGCCGGAAATTATTTTCCATTCCACGACTGATACCTGGTGGGACGCTACCTTCAAAGCGTTTTGTAAGGTTGCATGTCTATAAAGCTGCTTTCAAACTATCTCATAGTAAAAAATTGCGTTTTTTGTCAAAAAACTTTGAGTTCTGTCAAATTAAGAAATGGGACTTGAGTTTCAAAAGCGATTTATATCTCGAAATCATAATTCATGCCATATTTTTGTCAATTTTGGCATTTTCCATACCTATAGTATCATTACACAATCCATCCATCATCCATTACACAACAGTAAATGTTACTCAAGCTAATGACATAAATAAATTCATGAATATACTGTTGTGTGAAGTATTCGAAGCAGCACTGCCTTCGCCATATTCTTTATGATAACTTTGTAACGGGTTTTATAACGATGAAATGTTTATTTACAATTTCTAACAACTCTTTTCAGTAACCAAGTAGTAATAAAGCCTACTTTGACGATGATAATAATAATGTTATATAAATTACAGATTTTGATTTATCGCCAAATAGACATTCAAGCAGGACTAAGACTCCTCCACCTCCGAATAAACCAGTACCAGGTAATATATACATTTAGCAAACGCCTTCAAGTAAATGAACACTTAAGAGTTGTAAATTTTATTTAATTTAATTAGTTTTTGTAGTATCGAAACCTGAAAATCTCGACTCATAATAATAAATGTTTATTTAAATACACAAGTTCGGATTACGAAATAAGTGTCGACTTCTTTTATAGGTCAGAGGAAGCCTCTCTTCCTTAACTATCATAACTAGATTCTTATACTAGTACATGTTAGTATTTGTGCAAAATGTTGCTGTTAAAAGAACAAAAGGAATAATAAACATAATTAATGAAAATTAAACTAAAAACACGTGTGAATAAAATAAAACAAATTAAAAAAAACGTGTGAATGTGTAAGACAGAGTTTCGTAAGAACAATAACTTAATTAACCAAGTTAATCAGCAGTATTTTAGAATATTTTCAGTCTAGATACCTCAGCCATTCAATGAATATTTTTTTAGAATTATTATTATTTATTCCATTAAAGTCATTAAGTGCATTGTTAGGGTTTTATTTATTGTAAAGTGAGGATAAATGCGAGAACTGCTAATGAGCGAACCGAGTGTGTACACATACTATAGGGGCTACCTTATCTTTCCTTTTTCTATTTTCTTTAGCAGGGCAGCATCAGGGTAAAGCTTTCTAACAGATAGTAAGTCTGCGATTAAGTATATAAATTTCGAGTAGAAAGTCTCTATTTTTAAATATTACTTCAAGTATAGTTATTGACTGTGCTAATCTTAATATATATAAATTACGTGTCACGTTGTTTGTCCGCGATGGACTCCTAAACTACTTAACCGATTTTGATCAAACTTCGTAACTATCTGTTATTTGATCTAACTTAAAAGATAGGATAGGTTTTATTTCAATTTGGAACACAGCAACGCATGGCTGGGTCAGCTAGTCTTAATATATATAAATTACGTGTCACGTTGTTTGTCCGCGATGGACTCCTAAACTACTTAACCAATTTTAATCAAAGTTCGTAACTATCTGTTATTTGATTTAACTTAAAAGATAGGATAGATTTGATTTTAATTTATAACACAGCAACGCGTGGGCGGGGCAGCTAGTGCTACATATATTGCAATTATATATTTCTATCAGTCAATCATAAGGATTAGTAATTTAGTATTTAGGTGAATGAGGGACTTTTCACAATAAAGCATACTATTACACAGATCAACTTAAAACGAAAATTATTATTTTTTGGCGCTTTTGTCTTTTGTGCTCTGTTTCACATGACACCCTCCGTTGCATCAACAGTAAAATCCGAGAAGAAAGAAGTTACAGGAGTTCGCACTCCAAGGTCTAATTCTAGCAGCCGTTCGTCGAGCGTGGAGAGGAAGAAAGAAAAACAGTTGTCAGAACCGTTCAGACAGATCATA
The DNA here is from genome assembly GCA_927399485.1 of Calamotropha paludella. NCBI lineage: Eukaryota > Metazoa > Arthropoda > Insecta > Lepidoptera > Crambidae > Calamotropha > Calamotropha paludella. The sequence goes on from OV656812.1 coordinate 22,487,234, forward strand.
AGTGAGAGAATGAAGCACCAACATAATAAGGATAGTCCTATATCTGTTATGGGGAGGCTAAGTTGTAAGATATCGTTTCAATATGGAACCTGTTTAGAAAGAGAGTAAAATATTATTACAGCATTTCGTCAACAGCTTATTAATGCCCCTATGTCTCGGACTCAGGTCTTTCCTATGGACCATAATTCACCATGCGGGCCTTGTGGGGATTGATGGGCGGTAACAATCGCAAATACAGCCGGAACCAACAGCTTACTTAGAGCTCTTATACACGGGCAGCACGTTGCCAACGACAGTGCCAACTGCAGCCGTCGACACTCGTTGGCGACAAGCGTCGACACGCGCCGGCGGCAGCCGCTGACGCTATAGATAGGGAGCTAGGCCAGTTTCAAAATGGATTTGGAAGAAGAAACTCTGTTATTACTATTACTCCATCGTTGCCAACAAAAACGAAAAAGAAGAACGCGTTCCTTGTGGGTTAAAGAAATATTAACGTAATCCATCTGTTTCTCTATACGTAATAGTAAAAACAGTGTTTCTTCTTTCAAATGCATTTTGAAACTGGCCTAGCTCCCTGTCTATAGCGTCAGCGGCTGCCGCCAATGCGTGTCGACGGCTGCCGCCGACGCGTCGACGCTTGTCGCCAACGAGTGTCGACGGCTGCAGTTGGCACTGTCGTTGGCAACGTGCCGCCCGTGTATAAGAGCTCTTAACCTCTTACAGCGCTTAGGTAGGTGCCAAATTTCAAGTGAAAAAAGCAACCTCTTTCAAATTGAAGAAAGCAATTTAGGCGGCTAGCTTTACCAATCGGATATCGAGCTATTGGTTTCCTCGATGTTGAACAAGTGCTAAGTTTTTGCACTTATTATATCGTTTTCGTAAAATTTTAAAAGTTCTTAAAACCGGAAGAAAAGTTGCCTCACATAGCTTAAGTGGAAACTATTATTTACCTGTTAAGATTTTTGTCACTGCGATTTGATTCGATATTTCAACAAACTCTACATAGTTTTTAGTCTGTTCCTATACTTAGTTCGTTTAACTTAGAAGGCGGCTGAAACAGTTTCAATGTCTCTGTAGAAAAACGGAAGCATCCCTCGAAATTGGGAAAACTTTGTCATAATTTTCAAGCATAGCAGGCGCATTAGAGATTGCGGTGAAAGACCACAATTCGGCAAACGCTGCTGCCTATTTTGTGGTCTACGGGTGGTTCATGGTGTTTTTCCTCATTATCTCAAGCGCCATCTATCTCTAGTCACCATTCACTACACCCTTAGGTAAGTGTGAAGGGGTTGGTGCTATATATCTACTCTGTCGGACACCACACGGCGCTAAAACAGTTTACGGGTAACGAGTTTTAAGACTTGAGAAATATTATCAGCAGTAGCATTACTGATAATAATTTGGCAAAAGAATATAGTAACTTACTTTCTTCTGTCTTGGTACTTTCAATGGCATATTTGAAAAAATACTAATTACTCGATTTCTTTTCACAGCTGGTATGTATAGTAGAAGCTTCAAACCACAATTAGAAGATATCAAAAGCTCTTATATGTTGCTTAACAAAACCCAAGATCATATGAGAAACACAGAGAGAGGTAAATTATAATTATTCACGATTTCGTGGAATCCATGTGAAATTATAAGTCTCTTGTTTTCGTGAATGGGCCGGATCTGCTGAAAAGTAATTACCTACATTAGAATTGTTTGATTCACTATCTACACATTTCCGGGTTGGGCTATCCAGGGTCCGGCCGGCCAGGTGAGCCATACTGACCCCCTAAAAGGTATGCATTGGTCACATATGTAATTGACCAATTTATTACTAGTTGTATGCATCAATTTTTTTACCGTTCTACCCGAAAATGCGTGGATAGTAAACATTGAATTATCAATTTTTACTGTGTAGTACATTTACATTTTATTTTTGTTTTAGATAAAAAGGACTTTATTACAGTACATAAACCAAAAGCATTTAATGAAGAATATAGAAAGCAGCAATTGAAAGAGGTCAAGAAAAAATTTCAGAGCAAACATTTTTTTCAGAACCAAAGTGAGTTTTATTGTTTCAACATAATTAAAAATAATGGTTTGGTTTCATTTTGCTGTCAGGTTCTCAAAAAGGAACTTCTTAATAAAGTTAAAATTTACTTAACAGCTGCATTAATCAAGTGCCCAACCATGTTCTCATTTGATGGTTTTTTTATTTATTTATTACATCTTTGACATATACAATACAGATCAAATACAAGTTAGTGTGGATAAGCTTTATTGTCATTACATGATTAGAAAAGAAAATAGAGATTGGAAAGGATTTTGAAATGTGTAAGGTTGATAATAATATCCCAATTGAAAGTAATCAATCATCATGGGCATTGTCAATGCCAAGTAGCTATATATCCAAAAGAGAGTACAGCATATATAACTTAATTGGTACTGCTCTACAATGCTCGCACCTACTTTTAGCTAGTTTTAAGTAGACTATTGTATAATTTTCCAGAATTCCTTTCCTTTTATTATGTAAATAATCAAGTAAACAACTAATAATTCCTTTTGTTACAGAGTATGACAAAATTGAAGGGCTCAACTGGATCACATGGAAATAAAAACTACTTATTTATTTAAATTTTTCTTTATTTATAAATTTATAGTGATAGTTACACACAGCAGTGTTGTCTATGTTAAAGTTTACGAGCATAATGGATCAATTAAAAAAATTGAAAAATATTTTTACTTTTCTTTGGAACTTGACCCTTTGTCATCCTCATCCTTGGAATCTTTATCATCTTTGTCATCCTTATCCTTTTTTAAAGTAGACATGGCATTTCGGATGGCTTCACTTTGAGGGTCTACACCAGGGAGGCTTTCAAGTACACTTTGAAGAAATGCATCATTCATAACCTCAGCATATTCTTCAGACACATCCATATTTTCCAAAGCAGTCGGAGCCTCCTGTTGCATGCTCATCTCCATAGCCAAAGCAATCTGCTCTTCCTCAGACAATTCCATGGCTTCTCGACCAAGGGACATAGCAAGAGCTCTTTCCATGCCAGTGTTCTGAGTCTCCCCAGGTTTCCCTGTTTCTCCTTCAGTCTTAGCCTGTTGACGGCGGGATTCCTCTTCTTGACGTTGTCTCTGCTCTTCCATAGACACACGAAGAGCAAGTGCGAGTTCTGGGTCTTCATTTGGATCTACACCAAACTCAAATGGTGACAAACCTGATCCAGATGGACCAGCCCCATCGCCTCCAATAAGGGGACTTGAAATCAAAGCTTCAGATAGAACTACACATCCACCTGCCGGTACAGATACAAGGTGACTGCCACCAGTTGTGTTATCTTTGCCATTTAGAGTGTTGACGAAAGACGTTAACAAAGGGTTATTTTCAGAGTCTTCTCCAAATGATACAACATCACAGTTTACTTTTTCTTTCTTTAACCTTTTGGCGAGTTTTACTAACTCCTTCTCATCAGAATCTATGGGTGAGCCGACGAAGACGACGATTCGCATTTTATGGTTCTTTCCTTGACGATGTTTCAGTGCCAAGTGAGCAATTCTGATGCCAGTTAGCAAGTTGATGTTGCCATTAGGTTGAACACGATGGAGTTTGGATAGTATTCGGCCGACATCGCTGGTTAAAGTGGCCAAGACTTCGACATTAGCTAAAGTCAATAAGCCCACATTATTTTCTGGGTTTGATCTAGTTTTGGAATGGCATACCAGGTTCACAGCATCCTGTTGTGCTTGGAGTCTTGTAGGCAAAATATCTCCATTTCTCATGTAATCACTGTTATCCACACAAATCATAGTACTTTCTAATACCATTTTGCCTAAATTAAAATTATTTTTTGTAAATAGAAACAAAGTAATAAGATGAGATGAACGAATCGAAATTTGCTGTCTAATCGTAGGTATACCAATAGTTTGACGTATTTTTGTTTTGTTTGAGGAAAAGAAGGATACAAGTCTCATACAACCTCGTAATCGTTATGTTCAATTATTAATTTTCTATGAAATCCGAAAGATCCTTGAAAAGCTATATTCCAAGGCTTTGTTTCACTTTCCATATTTTTTTAAGAACACCTACTGGTGAACAATCACCAAAGTATGTTTTTTTTGACAGCCTTATTTTCACCATTTCGAAATTAAACTATCATAGTCATCGCATTTGAACTACGAAAAGTTCAACGTATTAATATAATTTTATAAATATAATAGTACATTCAATATTAAAACGAAAGGTGGATTAAAACTAAAAGCATAAACTTAATGTTAACTGTAAGAAATTAACATTATAAACGGCTTTCATTAATTCATTGCTTTTTCGTGGAAGCGGGAAGGGTCATTTTAGTTATTTGATTCTCTTCTGAAAATTGTATTGTGGTGGATATTGATGTGTAATTGTTCTAATCTGGATACAGACCATGAAGAGTTCGTTAACAAACACGAGTCTTGGAAAATGAAACAAAATAGCAAATGGTGTCTTTCACGCTCTCTTAAGAAGTCCAAAGAGGATTCAGTAAATCCCCATACCCTTCCTAGAACCTAGAGAAAGGAAATATATCATTATTTCTTCATCATCTGTCATTCAAAACTCAGCTCCTCATCAAATGAAAAAATACTTTGCCTTCCGTTAAAAAAATAACAAAAAAATGTGTTACGGACTCAGACAATAACTAATAAAGCTATAGAAGCCGTGCTAAAATAACAACACAATACGTTAGTTCGTACTATTTTGACTTATACAGTTGTAAATGTGTAAGAAAGAAATAAGTATACAGATTTTGTTTCGTAATTTATAAGGTAGTCACTAGTTTCCCTTACGTCAGTGATGTAAAGGCGTCGATATTACTATCGACAAAAATAAAATTAAAAACATGTAAAAAAAATTTATGCTGTTGGTATGCCAATGACACTAGAACGGACGGTAATGTGTCATAATAAACACGTGTAGAATCTGCAATATGAACATTTTATAATGCAGTATTCATGAGTAGAATTTTGGACCCGAACCAATTTATTTATTAGATTTGCAATCTTCAGTATCTAGAGAAACCAGGTTAAAAAATTGCACTGTGTATAGGTATATCATATTAGGCTACATGTTTCTATTTTAAGTTAGACCTCTAGCAGTACATTAGTGAATACTGCATTCAACATTATATTTTTTTTATTTTTATAAGGGGTTTTGGCTTGGTTGCAAAGACCTTTGAGCCATTTCTTCATATTATGTCCATTCTTGTTTAAAGAGTTGATGTATAAATGATATGAATAATAGATCATCAATGGATGATGAATGAAAAGTGAAATACCTTAACCTAGGTTTCAGTAAAGATGTGGGGTTTTACTGAAAATTTCTCGTGGACTTCTTGAGAGAGCGAAAAGACACCATCCATTGTTATGTTTCACTTGCAAACATTGTGCATATACAGAAACACTTAGTGGTTAATAACCCACCATTATTACACACTAATATCAACCACAACACAAATTTTAACAAGAAAAACAAAACCACCATAGTGACGCTTCCCGCTCCCGCCAAAAAGTCTGCATTCAACATTATATTTCTTATAGGTATTATTTTATACATATTTACTTGTTATTTTCATATTTTTATATACTACTCTGTCAAGAAAGTACCGGGAAAAGATCAATAATATACACAATGTTTGTTATTCATCCAAATTTATTTTATCACCTTCAAAGTATGCTCCTTCAGAAACGATACACTTACGCCAACTTAATCCAATCATCAAAACATTTTTTAAACGCTGTTTCCGGAATTGAGCTCAGTTCTCGCCGCGAATTTTTGTCATTTTTGTTTACACACTCTAAAAGTGCTAGGTATTCGGCTTGAACATATTCTTGTTTCAATTTTTCTATCAATATGTTATAGAGTTGAGATTTCTTCGCGTTGCTCCTTAATTTAACTCTTTCTAACTCTTTTTTTAATATTCCAATTCGGTTTTTATAATCTGCTATAATTTTCTGTAAATTAGATATCAGTTCAGGGATATCGGAATCAGTATTTGTTTCAACTGTGGTCATAGATTTGGGGCGTTTACTTGGTGGTTCATAATTCCTTCTTAATGCGATAGTAGTTTCTGAAACACAAAAATATTATTGTTAATAAGCTATCACTATTATTTGGGATACACGCTGCCAAAATGTTAATTAAAAATCTGAATATTTATTGGTAGGATCGAAATAATTATATGACAAAGCAAGACTAAGATAATGTTTGGAATAAAAAAGGAGCAATTGCATGTTCTGTAAATGTAATGTGGGTATAGCATTTGCTTTCAGCCGCCGAAATTAAATGTTTTCATGTGGCTCAAATGAATGTAGTCTAAAATGTTTCGAACAAATGTGACTGTGCGCATTCGGTGTCCAATTGATCCTTGATATACGGCGTATCCATTTAGTTCTAATTGGAGCGTAGCTCCCATGGATCAGCTTCAATGACGAAATGTCTGTTACGCCATAACGTCCCGAGATCTAAACCGATTTTAATAATTTTTGAGTGGAATCGAATCAACACATTTAGGACCAGATTGAGACAGATTGTGACCCGAATTTTTAAATTAACAGAAATAAAAAAAGTTATGAACCCAGAACATTGGTTCTATGGGATTTCCCATTGAAAAAAGCGCGCCTATTTGAAAGTTTTCTTTTTTATGGAATTTTAAAGTTTACATTTTTTTAGTATTACGCTCCGCTCCAATATATGGTGCTAGCAAAGCAAAGCTTAGGGACTGCAGGTTTATCTTTGGGAAATCTAAAGCAAAGAGTAAAAACCAAAAATGTTGACATCGATAACAGAAAACACATCACTATCATACTATCATATACAAAACAGAAGGCATGAAAATAAGACAATTTAAACCAAAACTCATTGAGAAATCTATTTGTAATATTAATTCATTACAATTTTCTCAATATACCGTTGTTATATTGTCAAAACATGAGAATTTAGAAACAAAACTCACCGATAAAATGATAACACCTCATCCGTATTTTCTTTTCGTGATATATGAGACTTGCAGTCTGGAACAACACAAGCCATCCTGGACGCGGACTCTAAGATGTCTGAAGCGTCTATATGCACACTTTCCTGTTATTTTATCACGAACTTCCTTGTAAAATAATATAATTTCACGCTAGCCGCTCACAAAGCTGTTTGGTGACTGTCATACGACCGCATTGAATTTGGTCTTACTTCAGAAACAACGTTCATCAAAGACGTACTTTTAATTTGGTAGTATAATATACAACCAAATTACAACCATTTGACATTTGTACTTTGAGAGTTTGTGACAATGACGTGAAAATAAAACCTTACAATTGTAGTCTATTTCGCTCTTACCCATGTATGTTAGATTACTTTAAGTGAATACGAGAGCTGTTATACAGTTTTTATTTTAGCGCGGCTTCTATAGCTTTAGTTATTGTTCTGAGGTTACGGAGGCCTTTTGGCGGGAGAGCGAAGCGTCCCTTTATAGTGGAGTGTCGTTAGATTTATACCTAGGAACCTCAGAGTACTGTTTACTCTGAGCTAGGAACCCAAGTAAAATCAATGAACAGGTAAAAATTTTGCGGAATATTATTTTTTGTACCCTATGTAATAAAGTTTACCCAAATAAATTTGTTGCTTTTTTATATTTATTTATTTATAAACAATTGCAATTTATTTACAAGTAAAGTTATAATAATTTTTAATTTTTGATCCTAAATTGAAAATATGTATTAATAGATATTCTAGTACACATACCTATACGGTAACAGCTATAGAAAATAGTTGAACAAGCAAGGGACAGGTAAAAATAAGTGGAGGGGCGCGCTGCAGATGTTCCTGCACAACGGAGTACCGTTTTCGTAGACTAGTTCAGTGTTATTAGTTCTCTCAACCATCGGGTTTGGAATTTTGTTAAAAGCAAGTAAAGTGAAATTTACGTTTGTCAAGTGTATATAAAGTCAATTATTTAATAACAGCGTAAATAGTGTTTGAATAACTAAAATTAACAGTAAGTATTTTATCCGAGAATAAAATATTTTCATGTCAAGCTGAAGACGATGCTGATAGATTAATAGTAAAAACTGCTATTAATCTACAATCAACAAATGTTTTCATCGTTTCAGAGGATATCGATGTCCTAGTCTTATTAAGAGCTTTAGAAAACTTACTGAAAATCGTGAAACTTTTTCTTGAAACCAGCAAGAGGTAAAACTGCTCAAAAATTTTTTTCAACACTGAGCTTAGATGAAACATTGCCGAGATGCAAAGAACATATTTTATTTTTACATGCATTCACCGGTTGTGATACGACCTCAGCTTTTTATAAAAGAGGTAAAATCAAATTTTCAAAAATGTTTGAAGAACGAGAAGATTTACACATTGCTGCAAAGGTATTTAAAAATGTAGATCAAGATGAAAATAAAATAATTGACGCTGGCTTAAAAATCATCTTAAATTCAAAAATTCTTTATTAGCTTATAGAGTAGATTACAGGGGTTGGGAGTCTCCTTTTAAGTTAGAAAAAAACCTGTATTAGGAGATGCCCGCTCTTTCGAACCATGATTACATTTATAAGCTATGAGAAAGATTTAACAAATAATAGTATTACAAAATCATGTATGTGTGTGTGTGTGTGTGTGGTGTGCGTGCGTCAGTGTGTGTGTGTAAATAGGTGTTGGGTATAAGTGTGTGTGTATGTATTTTGTGTGTGCACTTTGTGGCTCTGTACTCAGCACCAAAAAGTATCAAAGATTTAAATGAATTTCGATACCATTCATAAATAAAGCCACTATAGTTAACCAAATAGTTAAGTACAATTGGCAACTTTAACTCCAACTGTAGATTCTGCTTCTGAACATATTAAACGAGTTTATTTACAAGTACAAATGTGGTTAGGCAATGATATTTCTCCTGAAAAATGGGGATGGCAATTTGATGCAGGCATCATAAAGCCTTTAATGATGAATAAACCACCAGGTCCTGAAAATTTGCTGCGAATTCTTTTTTGTACTTGTAAATCAGGATGTGGATCTGCTTGTGGGTGTAGAAAAAGTGGCCTTAACTGCTCAGTTGCATCTATAAACTGCAATGGTAATAGCTGTACAAACCCTTCTCCTGTAGTACAAATTGACGACGTTGATGAAGATGTAAATTGTAATTAATATATCTTAAATTAAATTTATTTAGCATAAGTACTTTGTATATTTTTGGAGATAAATAAATAATTAATTTTTACTAACATTTGTTCTATATAATTTTAAATAAATATTTAATGCCTCAAAACTCCCAGGAATGAGCCATGAGAGTGACAGAGAAGACTATAGTGATATATCGCTGTCTCTTCCTTACTCTTATGTTTGTCGCATGCTGCAGTGACACGGACAGCGCGCCATCGAGCGTTGCATCTATATTTTTTAATAAATCAACTTATTTCGATGAAAGCAACGATTTTCAATGGGTAAACATTTTTATATAGAATATAAACAATCTGATAAAAAAAATATTTTAAATTCCATGCATGTTTTGTGGGTTCCTTCATTTTCTAATTTTACAGTCTAACAGCACTCCACTATTAATGGTTCTGGTTTACTTGTTAAATGTGTTGTGTTTAATATTAGTGTGTAATAATGGTGGAATGTAGTATATCTACATTAATATCATATTTTTATAGTGTATAAAAAATAATTATTGTGGTTTAATAAATTGTCTAAAAATATTTATAATTATATTTGTTTCGGTTAGAATAATTTATACTTGAGTTTATGTAGATAAATATTCATAAGAACTTATATCTACAATGAACTTACAACTTAAATTAATATATATTCAGTGACTGTTTTTGAATATGCATGATGAATGAATTTATTCATTTATTGATATAATTACAGTTGCAATATTTTTATTGATTTAATTCATGATGCATATAATTTTATTATTTTAATGGCATGTTTTAATTTTTTTTGTATTTAATCTAATAAGATAACTAATTATTGTCACCGCGTGACCCTCCCTTGTGGTCATGGCTGAAAATCAGCGATTTGTACGGGGGTTCCTGAACAAATGTACCGCTAAGCTGTGACCTTTTTGCGCTGCTGCAGCTCACGTACATATTTCATTGTTATAGGTTGTAAGAATTGTAAATTCTGATATTTTTCCTTTAATGTATGTGGCTGTAGTATCTAATAAATGTAATATCTATCTATCATGATTCATGAGTCTTGGTAAGTGAAATAAAACAGTGAAAGGTGTCCACTAGGTGGTTAAAAAGCCTCACCTTTACTGAAACTTAGGGTAGTGATTATTCCACTATTCATTCATAGTCCATTGATCATCAATTTGATTCATAAATCAACTCTCATCTTCATTCATCATCATCTAAGAAAAGAAATGACTGAAGACTAGGCTGTATGGGCTTTGTAGTCTTTGGCTTCCTTTATGGGACCATTTTACAAAAAAATGTTTTTGGTTCGTATTTGACAGCTGGTTTCGATAGGTAATTCCCAAAAATTAATCTGTATTTAATTCACTAGTAGTAATTCAACATCATGGGTTTTGGTGATTATCCAAAAGAATATAACCCAGCTGTTCATGGGCCCTACGATCCAGCCCGTTACTATGGAAAACGTAAGTGTTCAATTGAACAGACATGCCCTTCATAAAATTAAATATTCGATTATGTAATTTTACATTTGGTGTTTTCAGCCGATACCCCCTTTGGACAGGTGAAAATAAGTGAGCTGGGTTCTTGGTTTGCACGCAGGAATAAGTCTCCCCAAGCTATGATGGGCGCATGCAGTAGAGGTAATAAATTTAAACCTTCGAGGTTATGAGAAAAAAAAATCGATAAATCGTTATTCTCTGCTACTGTGCATAAATGATAAGTAAATTTATGACAGAATGAGATCAGTAAAATCCCGTAATTCCGTGACGTTTTCATCAAAAATTCCCTGCCACAGTTTGACTGCAATGAAATCAGAATCAACTCAACTGATTCTAGTGTGATATTTTTTCCATTTACCAGGATTTGTTCCAATCAGTAAAGAATCCTTTTAATTTATAACGCATGACTGGGTCAGCTAATTTTATATAGATATTAAAATGTATATTGCAGTGATATCATCCTATCTGATATTGATGCATTCCAAAACTAAATTTTGGCAAAATTTTTTTGTGTATGTTGAAACCACTATATTATATCTCATGCGATTAAACAATATTGTATACATTGAAATATATAGTTCCAAAATCCAATATTAATATTTTGATTTGATTCAGAAGAAAAGCAATATCACTCATCGCATTTACTTGAACAGGGACATGCAATCCTTGTTTAGCAGAAAAAAGCGCTTGCAAGCGCTTGTAGGAAAAGTGGTGATCGCTGAGTGATAATAAGCATAATGGTGGATTGTGTCAGCACAACTGAAGTTAGCAAATGTGTCCTGGCCGAAAACTGTATAGTTTTTTTTCAGCTCTGTAAGCGCTCGCAAGCGCTTTTTTCTGCCAAACACAAGGATTATAAAGTTATTTTAATTTACAGATTTGATGTCCACAATACTGATATTACTCTATAATGCTACATGGTGGCTGTCATAATTCGTGTTTTGTAATATGAATATCCTTGACTGATTATAGAAAATATATTATTAACTTCCTAATTGATTCAATGATCTAATATCTGTATAGAGTTCAACTAGTGCAATTGATAAATAAATTTTAATTCACATCAGTCATGGTAAACTCATAGATAAAATAAATGTTACAGCTTGGTGGAGATGGCAGCATAAGTATATGCAACCTAAGAAAGTGGGAATGGCTCCGTTCTTCCAGCTTCTTGTTGGGTCTATGACATTCTTCTATTTTATTAACTATGGCAAAATGAGTAAGTAACAGAAGTTAATCAGTTAAATTTGTTTTATTTGTTATTGATATGATATTATTTCTAAATATGTAAGATGAAAAAAGAGCAACTGGTAAATGCTGCATATCAGCAATCTATAAATCAAACTCTTCTTTATTCTAAAAATTTTGCTTATGACAGTTTATTTTACAACTTTACTGTTTTAAAATTACACTGTTACACTGTCATTTAAGCTAAATTTTCTTGTTTCAGAGCACCACAGGAACTACAAATACCACTAAATAAACAGTTTATAATTCAATATTTAAAACATGTATTTATGTTTGGAATATCTGCATGGCAATATGTATCAAATTCTAGTTCTCTGATGTTATAACAACAGTAATAAAAATAGTGAAAAGTATTTTTTTTTATTTATATTACCTATATTTATACCATAATAAAGTTGTGGTTAGATAGAGGTGTAAGCAAGTCATATAAGCTAATTTTTATCCCAGTATTTTATGTTTACTTATGTAAGCAAACATTTTACATTTTGTCATACATAAATAAGGCAACAAGTATACATTAGTCGTCCCAAAGAGAATGTAATCAAACATTACATTTTAACACAACACCTGTAAATAATTTGACATGTCAGGGTTAAATATGAAAGAACAATAAGTGAGCAGTTTATCCATTTAAAAGTGAGTTTATTCAAATGTATTATTTATTAAAAAAGAAAAATCATAATTTAAATTAGTATAATCAAGTTTTTAATTTAATTTTTCGCATTCACAATGCAATATTTCTATAAGATATAAAATACGTGTGTAAAAAACAACTACGCCTCCGAGCCCTCAGATGGGATTCGAACCCACGACCTTTCGCTATCCGGGCGAATTTTTATATTAAAATAAAATTTTCCTGCATATTTTAAGGCAGAAAGGCGCTTTCCTTATGGTAAATCTGTGTACTTTCATAATGATTGCATTGCTCAAGAAAGCATTGATTACTATAGTCTGACTGCAACCGCTGTATCGCGCCTTAGGTGTCCGCGGGGAGGTAGGTGGTGGGAAGGAAAGTACATGAACGCATGTTCTTTCCTTGAGATGAGGAAAGAACATGCAATTCTTAGTGTCAGACAGATCTTTACGATATCGAAGCACATTTTTTTAACTAAATTTATAGTATAATACACTACTTAAATGTCGATACACGAAATATCGATCGTTTTTTTTTTTTTGGACATGGTAATCACATCTCTGCCGTGTACTCCGAAAACAATCAGTGCGTTTATCTTTCCACCTAGTGAAGAACTAATATGGTTTTACGCTATATTGTTTTGACATCAGCCCAGACCAACTTGATGGGGTTCAGATCTGGATGGTATGGTGGTACGTTTACCGCCAAATTCTAGAGTAGTGTGTTTTCATGGGCTTTTAAGTTCATCAATTCTGTAAACGGACTCTTTTTGTGTATTATTGATAAGATTTTGCAGTTGAGATTTTCTTCATAGTTACGGGAAATTCAACGTTGTGGCGCCGCAACCAGTTCTGCATTTCACGTCTGAGGCTTGCAATGGTCGATTTCTTCTCAATTTGAACGCTGTGGTAAGATGCGTTGTCCATGATAACTACAGAGTTCGGAAGCAACTTATCTTCTAGCTTTTCATCCACCCACTTATAAAAAGTAGGCCCATACCATGGTAGTCACCGGTCTTAGCATCTGATTTAAATATAGTTAATGCACCTTGAACCAAGTCATTTCGACACCCAGCGTGAAAAATTACCACACGTCGTCCTTTCCCGATGTCAATGTGAATTCCAGGTTCTGTATTAATTGCCAACATTTGCTCACATTTTGTGACTGCCAACAAGTCGCAATGTATATTTCACATCAAGGAAATATATATTGCGGTTTTCGCTTCTAGATATTTTTCACAAGTCAGCTAGTTAATTATAAAAAGTTGTGATAAAGAAAATAAAACAATAAAAAGGAACATGACTATGTACTCTATCGCTCTTAGTAACAAAATATAACGGAAAAAGATAACCAACATAACATAAGGCATATATTGTAGCTAAAGTTAAGATTTGACTAGTTTCTCCGCCTCACTGGACAGACGCTCGTAAGCTGTTTTGTTCCTATATAGATGAATATTCGCTTGTACCTTCTTCAGCATCAATTTTGGATCAATGTCGCACAATGTTAAAAGTGCATCTGTAAAAAAAAAGACTGAATTACTCTTAATCAGGGCCGAATTTAGGGTAGGGCAGACTGGGCTTCTGCTCTGAGACTTCAGAAATAAAAAAACTAAAGTTTTTTCAGATGTTTTTAGCTCCGGACTTTTTAGCGGAAGCGGGAAGCGTCACTATAATGGTTTTGTTTTTCTTCTTAAAATTTGTGTTGTGGTGAATATTAGGGCGTAATAATGGTGGATTATTAACCACTAAGTGTTGTGAACATGCAAGAGTGTTGGCAAGTGAAACAAAACACCCTACACCTTTACTGAAACCTAGGGAAAGGGATATTGCACTATTCATCATCATTCTTTAATCATCTATCATTCAAAGATCGACTCTCATCATCATACATCATCATCTTATTAAGAAAATAAATTACTTGAAGAACTGGCAGTATGGCTTAGACCTTTGCCTGTCCCGAAAAAAACGAATATCAACTACTAGTTCTTTTTAATTGCGTTGATATTATACTGACCAAGCATCTCCTTTCTGAATGCATCCTCAGTATCATCGAGATGTATCAGCATTGCGCTGTAGAGTGCGTCAATGTGTGCTCCGTACAGAATAGTGTCGTAAGGTTCGGGGCGATTTTTGAACAGCGTACACAACGTCTGCACGGCGTACGAACGCACTTTATCGCTGCTGTCGTCGAGACGTTTTATAACCACTGGAAAAATTTATATAAGATAAGATAAAATAATCGAAGATACAGTAAAATAACTTAATAAAATACAAAACAAAACAATTTTAAATATATTCAAAATTGTTTTGTTTTCTTTAGAAAAGGAAGTTTTGCATTATTTTTTTGCATTGCATTAATTAAGATCGATATCAAGAGTACTTTGGAGTGATAACTTCTTATGGTAGGGTAAACCGCTTCGTTACGTAACGCGTTACGGCGCCTGTCTGTCTGGCTTCCCTTCCTCTCACGCATACGGAAGTGGTAGGCAGGCTCCCCCTCTCTCACCCTAACCCGCAGCGCTAGCCGTATTTCGGACATACTCTTTCCTCTCTCTCTCTACTAAGTGTTTAGTGTGCGTTAGATATACTGTTGACAGTGAGCATATAACTATCACCGTTTTTGAAAGTGATTAAAAAAATATATGAAAAAAATAATGAAATTTAAGTAATAACCTAAGCTTTTCTCAAGTTAATAAATTTTAATATTAAATAGTTTAACTTAGATTAGTTTTTTTTATTAAAGTTGACCATTTTTAGGATTATAGCGTGATGTTCTGTCGATCGTACTAACATTGAATACTTATTTTCTATAAAAATATGGCACGATCATACCATCTCTAGTCTAGACTTTATGAATGAAGTTTAAACTTGGAGGCTCACCAAAGTATATTTTATGCAGCACTTCAGCGGTGAAGCATCCACGTTGCTTTGCAAGGGTGGCGAGGTAGCAAATAGCTCTCAACGTGTGCTGTCGTGTCAGAGCGGAGTTGTCGTCCGCGAGTCCCACCAGAAGAGGCGCCATTTTGTCTATGAATGGCTCCAAAGCCTCTTTGGTTGGAAAGAGGTTTACTTTCTAGAAAAAAATATTTCAATAAAGTATTTGATGGATAATCAGAGATAACATAGTCTAATAGACATATGGTCAAGAATCTTTTATTTGAAGTCCGATCGCCATGAGTACCTACCTAAGCAGTGATCAATCAACGATGGTAACAATGTTAGTCTTTAAATTAAAAAAACAAGGCCGTAGTCTATGGGCGCTGTATTTCAATTTGAAATCAGACTTGGTAAAGAATACTAACGAATTTCTGTAAAGTAGAGAAACTTCTTATCATATTTTTTGATATTTAAGCATTTACTCGAGAGATTTTTTGATGAAATTATAACAAAAAAATATTAACTTGTCTCAGATATCAGACAGGACACGAACCCACTTCCCCTCGCTATCATGCGAGAACTTTTCTAATTGAGCTATCGAGACCTTAACAGACGAGTCGAAGTTTGCAAAGTATTTCTTCAGCGCCGTCTCTTCATGCTCTAGTACTACGACCTAACATATGTAATACTTTTACAAGTACCGAACAAACGATAAAGAAGAAACAAGTTTGTAATGATTATATTTTTATTATTTAACCCCTCAACGCCCGAGAGCATTATATCATGCGCGCGACAACGATACCTAAAATCCGCGAGCATTATATAATGCTCTATAGCGCGACAGAGAGAGAAATAACGCATTTAACACAAAACTGGGCTTCAAGGGGTTAAATATTTAACTTTAGTACTTATAACTTCTTTAAGCAGACCTACATATTCGAGAATATTTCTTCTATAAGTTAAACCATACCCTAATGTTAATCTCACCTTTTCATTCTTATCCCCATCGCCCCCCTTTTCAATATTGAGCTTATCTTCATTCTGCGGTGATTCTTGCAACGCGGAACACAGGCACGCAACAGCTGCCGTACGAATAGCCTCGGCTGTGCGTCCAGCAGACCATACCAGATTCGGCATTATCACATCTGGCAACATCAGACAGTCAAGTTTTAATTATCTACACAATTAATTCTTACACACTCTTCATGAATAGAAATCGCTTGACTGCTATCTTGTTTGACGGTAAGCGACGATGCGATCTAGGATAAGACACGCTAGCAGGTAACTATATACTCGTGACTTAAAGACCTCTAAATTGTATTTATCAGGAAACACAGTTTTAGGCAAAGAAGTCTACTCCGTCCACACCTTTAATAAGTGTATGATAAAAAAGTAATTTAAATAATTAAAATGGCTTGATAACTGTAATTTGGTTAATTATTAACTAGAAAGTGAAAAATAAATAAGTCAACCATTTTTTTTGAGGTCGATGCCAACTTTAGTGCTTGGAATAAACGTTGTAGCATACTGCGATTACCCAGTATTTGGCATTCATGTGTAGAAGCTGCTATAGCATATAAATACATATACAAATAACAAAAACGAGCACACGACTGATGCAAAGCTTCTTTAGCTCCATCTATATATATATCGCAGTCATCTGGTTGAATCTGTTATTAGATTGAATGACTAGCGCGTTCATTGAATGACGACATTTAATTGAATGACTAGGCCGAACGTTGATTAAATCAAATCATAAGCGAATCAAATAGCAGATGCAACTAGATGACTGCGACATATATATATTAGACATACGAATACGGCTATGAGAAAAAGAGAGAAAGAAAGTGTGTGCTCGCACCTCTCTCTCTTGCCCCTACAGTACAGTAATATACGAAACTTTCTCTCTTTCTATCTTCACTAACTTATATCTCCCTCTCAACTTCCGTTCGCCTCGTCCGATCACACTTTTCGTAACGCTCTCGTCACGCATTCACCAGATTACTCGCCAAATCAAGCATGCGTAAAGAAGTTTTACTTCAAAACTTTATAATTCTAACAATATTACATACGGATCGAATTAGTAGCCGGTTAAAACGCTAATGAACCTGAACACCTGTAATAAGGAATAGCTTAGTAGAGTATCATACCTTCAATGACAATCTTGAGGAACGCCTCCAGCTTATCACTTTCACACTTGCAGAAGTTGTTCTGCCGTTGCAACAGCACTGTGGACAGCGTGGTGAAGATCTTCAACTTAACCTCTGGATCAACCTTGGGTGTAGCCAGGCATTCTTTCAATAGTGGTGCAATTAGGTGTAGTTGGGCTCCCATTGCTGAGCCTAAACCGAATATAATAAATTAAAACATGAGATTCTTCACACCATAGTATGGTAAAATAAACAATAGGCCTAAAAATTTGCAACAAACTATCACACCGTTAAATATCTACACTTAAAAGTAATGTATCATGTCAGTGATGTTTGCGCGGATGACGTAGTTTTTCCACCAACATTGACTGCCAGACACCTACAGAAACTGATAAATATGTAGGCAAACGCACTATAAACGCTGAATATCTTAAGCCGGGAACCATCTGCATTAAAACCTAACCCTTAGAAGAATATTGCAAATATCTTGCTCTTGTGTTGGCTCCTGATCCCAACAATGTCGCTGACGTAACACATGAGAAAACAAAAGGTGATCGCTTACTAGTACACTAGTACGGTCTGCAACGCACAGAAAAATGGACCTTAAGGGTTTCTCCACATTTAAATACGTCCTTCATAATTTTCCCATAGTTTCAACACTTTTTGTTACATAAAAACCTAATCCACAGTGAGAATGGCTTGTGTCGCTCCGCACCCTGAGTGCCATCGCTCCTACTAAGCCTGTACAGCCTTCTCAGGCTAAGGCATTTTCTCGGTGGTGTTTAGTCTGACATAACTCTCAGGCCGACCCGAAGTATCCATGTAGGATTCATCACCACGACCCCGAGTCTGAACGGGAAAAAATGAGAATGTCTGCAAAGCCGTACGGCCGATTTAGCCTATGTACTAATTATAGCAATTATCTAGTCAAATAAGACGATGTATTTTCGAAATCGGAATCTTGCCGTATCGGCATTACTAATTTTATCATGAGAACTCGTTTGAAAGCATAGAGGTGAATTTCCTACAAGTTTTGATACGGTTTCAGTTTTTCTTTGCACCGAGGCCTTTGGTTACATAGCTACGCGTGTGTGAAATAGAAAGGGATGGAGCGATAGGAAAATGTCACTTATAACGTAGAAATACGCACCCGAGTGCATGAGGACGCATTCGAGGAGGCAGCGGTCTGGCGACAGCAACGTCCAAGCGAGGGCATCGCTCGTGATATCGGCCAAAACGCGTCGGATGTGCCGCTCATATAAGCTGGTCAGAGAGCGACCGCATTGCTCTATGAAACGGAGCTTGTCCAAATTGGCTAAGCAGAAAAATATATGTTAAATAACTTAAATGTTAGTGACCACAGTATTGTCTAATTTTGTCCTTTTTATAGGTAAATAAATAAAGCAAATTCTTTTTTAAATAAATTTCATATTATGGATTCGCACGAAGTGATATATATGTCGCAGCCAACTGGTTAAAATAGCCGTTCAATCAAACAGCTATACGTCGTTCAGCCGACTTGTTGATTGCAACGTTCAACACTACAGCTAGACGACGCTGAGCCAACTGGTTAAATGGCAAATTAACTAAGGTGACTATTAGTTTAGTATGTAATTTGAGAGAATAGGAAAACTTTTTGTAATTTCTTGGGAAATTATTCTTAGATTAAGTTTAACCTAACCTTTTTTTAAAGTTCAACCTAACCTAATCAACTTCACTCGTATCACTCGTAAGTGCCCCCATAATTTCTATCTCTTTAATAACACTAGTAGCGTATATTTACTACTTTCTTTCCGAAAAATATCTTGAAACAATCACAAATACCGGCTAGTTGACGCCATATTGAAAACAAAACGCACCTAGCACCGCGGTGGTGAGCGCTGAACTAATTCAATTAGACGGCGGCTTTTGAATCAGCTGTAGTGTTGAACGTTTTGAGCGACTCAAATATTCAATTTAAAAGCTAGACCTGTGGTTGAATGGCGTTGTTCAGTCAAAGGACTAGCTGTTTGATTGAACGGCTTTTTTAACCAGTTGGCTGCGGCATATATACTTCGGATGGAGTGAGCTATCATCCAGTGTTGACATCTTGTAAAGTTTCATTAATGTGAACAAATTATAAGTGATCAACTACAATATACTTCTTAATATTTTATGAAAACAGGTATTATTATCTCTAGTAACAATGTTCTGAACAATTCTAAGAATTACTAGACATTTGTGTTGTGAATACAGGACCCTGCCTTTGCAAGTGTCTATGACCGACAGCCATAATGAAATAAAATGCAAATAATATTTATTGAAATTTGAGATTGTCTACTTACATATTGCCATAAACTGTATCTGATCGTCGACTGGCATCGCGTACACCGTGAAGTTGATGATGAAGAGCTCCTCTGCGACAGCTACGCAGTCTTCCTTGCACAAGTCCATTAGTGCTTCTGTCACGTGGAGCAAGTTAGTTTGGTATTTCGGCTGGCAATAATAAACGATCAAGAGGATCAGATTGTTGTGAATTGTCTAATAGTATATAATAATAATAATAATATTCTTTATTGTCTTAATTGTGGTTTTAAATTGATGTTAACAAATTAAATAGGTTCCTCACAAATAACCTATTGTTAGGTATACAATATCATTAAACAGTGCACTATTGATTTTATTTAAATTTTAAATCTAACAATTCTAACAGCCAGAGATAAAACAGAAGCCAATCCACTGCACTGTTGGGTCCCGAAGATGTGTATTCTATTTTCACAGCTTACTGGCGTAGTTTCTATAAGGGTTGTGTTGGTGCGGCGATTAATAATACTCTTCTTTTTAGTTGTATTTATTTCGAGCTCCAGGAGATCAATCTGCTTTTTCAAAGTTGATATTTCAATTTTAGCCTCATTTAGTTGGTGAATTAACTCCGATATTCTCATTTGAAAAGTGATTAATGTATAGTTTTCAGGTAAGTAGGCTGAACTACGTGAGGGCGTTGAGCAGGAAGATTGGCCATCATTAGTCATTAGCACAGCCTGCCTAGTTTTTTGTTTTATGCTACTCTCGCTGATTGGAGACTGGCACAGGGATTTTAGAGTGCTATTTTCTTTTGTGAGCTTCTTGATTTGTCGGCGTAAGTCATTATTTTCCAAAATAGTACTTTCCAGTTCATTTTGTGAGCTAGCTAGATCCAATTTGAGCTTACTAATGGTTTCACTTAGCTCATTTATTGATACTAAATCTGTTGTAGTGCAATCCATACTTCTCGACAATAGTTTATCAGTTTCTATTAACGATTCCTCGGATGAGTAACAAACGGTAAGCAAGTGTGAGTCCTGTATTGGTGAATTAGAGTCCACATGGGTAGGCTGAAAGTCTTGTAGGTCTATATCCTTTGTTCTTTTTACTGAAGATAGTGATGGCTCGCTTTTAGGTGTAGACTGCTCGTTAGATCTCCTATCACATGATTCACACTTCCATTGCTTTTTTGTCTCTGAATTTTTTAAGTTAAATAATTTTTCTGAGTATCCAATACAGTTATATTCGTAATTTTTCTTACAGAGTACACATAGCAAGGTTTGTTTACAATCAACTTTATTTTTGCATTTTTGGCATACTACTAACTGTTTGTTGTTCATTAATTTCGAATTGTTAGCCAATTTTAATTTGTTTGCAGAGATTCCTGTTTGTTTACTTCGACGAACGGTGATATTATCCATCTTATTTCATATATTGCGGTAAAGTAGTAATATTGTATAAGATTGTGTGAAACGGAACGTTTTGATATTCTTAATAGATAGATTTCCGAACGCAAGATACGTCAAACTGTTGTGTCAATCTCAAAAGAAAAAAAAAAAAAAAAATACAACAGCTGATATGACAAGTGGTTTGCGGAAATGCGTAATTGTTTAAGGAGGAGTTAGTGTATATTTTCACGCTATTGGATGGTTTGAATTTAAAATAATCGTTTTGAAAATGGGACCAACTTGATTTTTACAAAAATCAATAGTGTTTGGACTGATTTCTATGCGTTCTACGATTAATAGTATGTTCAGTGCGCGTACCTCGATGCAGCTGCTTGTGGTGTGTGGTTTTTGTTTATATTCACGGGATCTTTTGCACTATTTACACTAATATTATTTAATTTCGAGAAGAGATGAGTTTTATGTTATTGTTTTCGTACGCCGGAACCGGAACTTTATATAATCTGTGTTTGTCGGTTAGTTGTAAAAATTAAAAAAATGGTACCTTAGAGGATTTTAATATAATGTTTTTTAATATTATTTTTTAAGTTAATGTGTTTAAAGCAAAGAATAATCTAATCTAAATAAAAGTGTGCACAAGACGTTTTTGTAAACTTAAAATAAATAAAAATTACGTTAACATATACAATCAAAGTATTAACTGTTATATTTAATCTATTTAAAGATAATAAAGCAACATAACTGCTGTAAATAAACTACAGTTTCAACACAATTTAAAGAAATTAAACAATTCTCTAGTTTTTAGCAAAGTTTTAACCAGCTACATAATTTTTGTATATAAGTGTAACAGGAATGTGGAATTATTGTAACCAATCGGTATAAATCGTTTGCCGATCTCCTGTTTAGCAGTATATATATATAGTTGTATGGATACTACTATTCTCAAATTACCTAGCTATAGTTCTAAGTCGTGAATATTCTGCGACCGAACCCAGTTAAGGAAGAAAGCAGGAATCCAGAACTTTATTAACCGATTCGTTGCTACATACAATTACAGAAACGAAGGCTACAAGCTTGATTTACGTGAAAAATGAAGATAGTTTTAGTCTGGGTTGATTTCCCTAAAACTTGATTTGAAGGAGTTATCATCGATTTAAAAATGACACGGTTTCAGTAGCTAACGCCACACGCAAAAAAAGTCAGCAACGAATCGGTTAATAGAAAGACTTCATGGAGTATCAAAAAGAATTTAGTACTTCCAAGGAAAAAAAGAGAGAAATATGCTCAAAAATACAGCAAATTAATAAACTTTGTCTCTGATATACCACCTTTTAGACTAATCCTAACAGTATATATCATTCCTTCTTATTCTTTTCAGTTTAAAATTTAAGTATACCACTAGTGATCATATCTTACCTTCCTCACGCGACATCTATCAGGGTCCGCCAGTTCTTTAGTAAGCTCTTTCAGAACTTTCACCTTGATGAGCTCTGCGCGGGATCCTTTAATGATGTTAGCGATAACAAGCAATGCGCCCCAAGAGTCAACTTCCGCTTCAAGTAGAGGCCACCACGTGGCTGGCGGGATGAAGTAACCAAATAGTTCAGACGCTCGTTTTATCTGGTATCAATTAGAAATATAAAGTTATTAATAAAACAATAATATGATGCTTAAATGCAGAAACTTACTACTTGATCGTGGATCTTTCTTATTTTTTTCCTCTGTCTCTGTCTGCTGTTGGTATCAGTCAGAACAGCATTGTGCAGAATGGTCAATATGACATTTCTCAGACTGAGAAAAAGGTCAAAATCATTCTACATCTGAGTCTACTGATTTGCAAATTTCTTAAACAACTATTAAACAGTGCTCGACTGTCTAATGACGTAAAGCTTCATGTGATAGATGCTTATAGATGTACTCTTTGCTTTTATAACAAGAAGTTCCAAATTTATTGGAAATGTTACCAACCTCTAGAACAACTCTAGAGTCTTCATCGCTGGCACCTCGATGCAAAGTTCTTACAATAGTATTGGCATGTTGGGTGGATCCTTCTTCTGCACACAAAATCAACCAACAAAGCAACTGTGAAGAACGTAACCGCGCATCTGCCTGCCAACCTTCCATTTCTGGACATATTTAAAAAGTTCCCATATTAAGATGTCAAATTTTCTGGAGAAAAGTATTTGGTAAATATAAGCAAGTATATGGCGTTAACATTGATTTGTTGTTTGACTACTAAACTGTAAGCGATAACAGGGCCGGGCGTAATACCAGTCTTGAAATATAATCTAATCTTAAGCATATTTAAGTTATTTACGGGATTGTTACCATGTACCTTGTTATTGAGTTTCCGATATTTCGGCACTGTTGCTAGTGCCATGATCACGGAGCGACTCAAGCAATTGCGGGTAGGCTGTTATTGGCAGAAATATCGGTCTACCCTCCGAAGAAGTCTCTTATTGCGTTCGTTACCCGTACCACTGTTCACATTCTCACTATTCACTTGAAATTGTTCTCGACACGCAACACTTACAGTATCAGATCGCGGAACGACACTTTATTGATTTTTTCGGTTTTTACACATACAAACCACAGGATTCCATTTGACAATTTATTTTCCGAAGTATCGGAAACTCAATAACAAGGTACATGGTAACAATCCCGTAAATAACTTATATTACTATAATGTTAGTGACCATGAAAGTTTAAAACAGTATATTAAGCATATTTAGTTTAAAACTGTGTGAGCGAAATGCGAGCAATATCACTATTACCCTCCATCGCTCCTAAAGTGCTCTTAACATCAGTAAATACAACGACATAAAACAGAGACAAAGCAAGAATAAACAGATGCTCTGTTAAGTGACAGCAGTTTCAGTAAACTTGAAAAGCTATGTTTCAACTATCATTTATAAAACAGCACAGTTACAATATGCGGAACTACTGATACCTCGCCCAATAGCAGGCACAATTTTTCCAACATTGGTCTGCACAAGGTGCCTGCAGCCGAGGTTTGGCCGCTTTACATCAGGGTAATGGGAAGGTACATCTTTAAAAAAATCTGTCCTTTTCTTTAAATCCTCTTCATTCTCTTCCATGTATTGCATACCAATGTCATTCCAAAGCTTTGTTGCTGTTTCTCTTACATCAGCCATTACATCACTCAGGCTGTAAATAGTTAGTAATTGACTTAATAATATAACAAAACTTATTACATGGGGTCATAAAAGGCTTACCAGATACCCTATAATTTACGGGTTACCCAGTTTTTTGGGCCACATGTTTAGAGGAACCCTTAATTAGCTAATCTAATATGGGGTGACCAAAGTTACTACGTATATTTTTATCAATTGGCTGAACAAAACGGAGAATTTTTTTAAACTTTTTTAAACATTAAGCATTTTGTCATACAATAATGACATAGGGTTGCTACCTGCCACTGCTTAAATCATGCAGTGGCAGGCAATCATGCATCATGCAACCCTATGTCATGAATAATTCGCCATTGTTACTGTAACAATAACATTATTGTTGTAACAATTTAAGTCACCTATAGTCAGTTATTTCTATAACATAGAAAATGAAAAAACAAACTTAAAAAGAAAACTAGATTATGTGGCCTACCCTACCCAATTACCTGGTCAATAACAAAGGTATCATGCGGTGCCAAAAAGAGTAACGGTCCCTGTAGCTCAACATCCAATTGCCAACTTCCAGGGTGACCTGCAGACGAACCTGTGTATTCTCATCAAACAATTTCTCTGCCAGTGGTGTAATTGACAATTCAAAACATTTAACATTGCCTGCTAAAACTATTGCACCTGAAAATATGAAAGTTTACTATGTAATGTTGAGTAATTTAACATATATCTTACACTAGCGACCCGCCCCGGCTTTGCACAGATGCAATGCTCTACTATATTATGCATGTATTATACATATAAACCTTCCTCTTGAGTTACTCTATTTATTAAAAAAAACCGCATCAAAATCCGTTGCGTAGTTTTAAAGATTTAAGCATACAAAGGGATATAGGGACAGAGAAAGCGACTTTGTTTTATACTATGTAGTGAAGAGAGGAAAACAACTGTATACTATAGGCTTTAATTTAATATTGAGTTAAAGATTGACTAGATCATAATGAAATCATGAATGATGAATCATAATTGGTATTTGTGTAAATTCTGCAAACTATGTTTTATATAATATGCTGCAACTATATCTATTTAACCCCTATGTGCTCAACTTTTTTTTAAACAAACCAGTGATGGTTTTGTGTTATTACGAGTAAAAGTAACAAAAATAAATATGTTTTGTAAAAAAAATAATTAAAATAATACCATATAATTATACCATATAAACTTTATGGTTACATAACCATAAAGAAATACTTTTTTGACGGCACAAGCATGAAATGACTAACCGTTTTAAAAATGGGGCACTAAGCACATACCGGTTAAAATATCAGTTGAGTTCTTAACTGGACCAGGCTCATAAGACCATCTTAGGTATTTCTGTTTTTTACCGAATAGAAATGCATTTTCACACATCATGAATGAGGCTCATGACAGGTTTCTTTCTGCTTGAGTCTTAAGAGGTAAACCATGTTACCAGTGGAATAAATGATCCAGATTCTATGTGTGAAAAAGTGAAGATGTCTATGAACATCATAAGATTTTGCTATTTATAAAGGAAGAATGAAGTTCCAATAAGTCCCATGCATTATTTTGAAGTCTTTTCAAAATTATTCTGTCAAAATGTCATTGCCAGTGCTTTAGATGTGCCTTGTATGCATTTGCTTTATAAAAAACTTACCAATAGCTTTTATAGATGCTACTCGTACTCTATAGTGTTGATGAGAAAAATTAGAAAGAACTGGTTTCACATAGCTTTCCGACTGAAAATGGAAGTCTCGTTGTAAGACTTTAGTTATTAGGATTA
Organism: Calamotropha paludella; assembly: GCA_927399485.1. Classification (NCBI taxonomy): domain Eukaryota; kingdom Metazoa; phylum Arthropoda; class Insecta; order Lepidoptera; family Crambidae; genus Calamotropha; species Calamotropha paludella. The sequence goes on from OV656812.1 coordinate 22,513,447, forward strand.
TACATTCACACGCTTCCAGCTTTACTTTAGGAAATGGATCTGCACTCGTCTTATTCAGAATATTCGTGAAGTCGTTTATGAAAGAACTCAAAAGTTGAGTCGCTTTGTATTTTTCAATGATCTTATGGACAAGTTCTATTAATACTAAACGCATTTCTTCAGAGTCTTCAATGATTTCAGGGCAACCAATGCGGCGGACGATAACTGGTATAATGTATGTTAAATAGTAGTCATTAAGAGGCAAACGGTCTATAAAATTTGATATAATCATAGCAGAAACTTCTCGACATGCTTCAGAATTATCAGAGAAACTTTTCAGCACATAGGCATAGATTTCAGGGAAAATCACACTCAGGTCGCAGGTTTCGTTGTCCGGGTTATCGAAGATCTCTTTATTAATGTTCTGGAGTGCATTCTTGCGGGTCATTTTTGATTCACTTTGCAGAGCAGTGATGTATTGCTCTAAAGCACCTCTAGGATTATCTTGTAAATTAGGCTTAATCATTGCCATTTTTACAGTTTATTATACTATTGCTTGCTACTTTGGCAGGCGGATCAATTAACCTCTGTTATCGACAAAACTCCCTTTTTTGTTTTCGTTGACTTTTCTTCATTTTGACAAAATAAACAAACCGTTACCATGTCAACCTAAGAGAATAGGAAGGAAGGAAGGAGCAAAGAATATGTCATGTCAGACTCTTTCTCTTTATTTATGGCTTGCACGATTTGTGCATTTAGCCAGTGAACGTTTTCCATTTAGACAAAATTGTCGACACTGTGTTGCATGTGTCGATCATACTATAGCAAAAGCCTAATGTCAACTTAGTTGGCACACAAACACACAAAAAGTTGACACAGTACAATACAGTGTCGACTTTTTTTTCTAAATGGAAAACACTCAGTGTCAAGTAAGTATAGGTAGTTTTCCAATTACAGCACTAGAGCGCATCATGCGGCATAATGCTTAACGTTGAATGTTTCAACTACAGCAACGCTTCGCACAATCGAGCACTCTCAAAAGTAATGTTTTCGTATGATGCGTGCAATCGATACCAACTCAGTGACAGAAAATTAACAAGTGTTTTTTCTTTAAGTTGGCATTGATGGAAATGTTTTATTTATATATTATCGTTAGAAATATTATTTATTGTGGAAAAAAATTTAAAGCTGTCGTTTCATTGTAGTTTTTTTTTAAATAATCAAAGTTAATTCAAACTGTGTTAAAAAAATAAATATAAGTATGGATGAAGGTACAAACATTGACTTTTTTTTATATTCCACATTCAAAATGTGAATACAATTTTATTTTATAATTCGAATCTATAAACAAATTTATTTTACAGGAATATACTTTTGTAAACATTGCAATGGCTTGATCGAATCATTTAATGACGCAGGCAATCATTTTTTTTTTCAACACTGAACATAGCGCACTCTGCGGTGCATTTGAAACTAATTCACGTTCCAATTAAGCACCAGCACCAGGCATTGTGCGCTACTGAGTCGCATTATGCTCTGTAATTGGAAAATTACCATTATCTCAGAACAATAATTGTAAAGTATTGTATTGTAACTCTATTGAAGGTAAATTATCGACAAAAATAGTTGTTCGGACTCATTATGCATAGCAATGCTATATATAGTACCTATTGCACAAACTATAGTTTGCAAGTGCAATATTGTGCACAGATCAGCCAGCTTGCCAATAAAATGTTAAGGACTATAGGTTTCGTGGAAAATAAGCAGACAGAAGTTATAACAAAATGTTTGGCGCAAACAACAAAACATCTTTTTTGTTTAAAGGATGCTTTTAAAAGGGATGCGTGTGTTGCCTGTTATATTTTTAATTTAATATTTCACACTTGACTTACATGAATTTTATATGACTTACCTTCATAAATATAAAAAATAATGCTACTTATGCTGCTTCTTAATTGACTTTAGAAATCAGTACGTAAGACTATATGCCATAGTAGGGAGAGATTATTTAGTGAAAAGAAACGTACCTTGCCCACGTGCACCAATCAGAGCTCGCCAAGTAAAACTGTCAACGTCTTCAGTCAATTTTGGGAACGAGACTGTTCTATTACTTCAATTTGCTTTCTATTTCCTACCTCTTCGGATAAAGCAGCTTAATTCGGAATATAAGAATTATTTTGTGTTAGCTATTTTTAAAGTTGTAACTAAAATGTACAGATTAAGTGTGTTTAATTTATTATTCTTTGCAACCATTGTGCAAATTGCTCTTGCTCTACGAGAGGGCGATTGCGAGGTTTGTGTGAAAACTGTGGACAAATTTGCAGCCACGTTAACAGATGATGTGAAAAAAGATCCCAAAAAGATAGAAGCTCAATTCAAAAATTTTTGTAAAGGCAGTAAAAGCAAAGAGAATAGATTTTGTTACTATTTAGGAGGCCTAGAAGAATCTGCTACCGGCATACTGGGAGAGCTCTCTAAGCCTTTAAGTTGGTCGATGCCAGCAGATAAAATTTGTGAGAAACTAAGGAAAAAAGACGCACAAATCTGTGATCTGAGATTTGACAAGCAGATTGATCTAAACACTGTCGATCTCAAGAAACTTAAGGTTCGTGACTTAAAGAAGATCTTAAATGACTGGGATGAAGTGTGTGATGGTTGCATTGAGAAAACTGATTTCATCAAAAGAATAGAGGAGCTCAAGCCCAAATACATGGGAAGATCTGACCTGTAAAAATCCTAGTACAATAAATTAATCATAATAGGTATGTTTCACAATATTTAAGTTACTTTAATATTAAATTCATATTTGCCCCTTTTATACTTCAAGTACAGACAACAGCATGTCAACATATCACTGTAAATTTTTCTAAATTGATCTTTAAAAAATTTGCCAGTTTTGTATAGGTATCTTTGTTATTGAATTGATGCTGGAATGGGTGTTATTGTTTACTTTAATTAAGATGCTAGTTTTCATTTAATATTCTTTTTTGAAATAGAATCTTAACATTTTACTGGGAATAGATATTTTAATGTAGTAGTGTGTTCACTATTAATAGAAGTCGGGATCAGTTTCTTACTCTTTAATCAATGAATTACTAGTGTGCACACTGGAATTTCCCTACCAGTGGCGATATATCAGAAGGCATACATGGAACAGGAGGGAGCTCTCTTTCTGGTTTATAACTAATTCTCCCTATGGTATTTTTCTGATTTTGTTATTAAAACATCTCAGTGACTGTTTTATAATATATATTTAAAGATATGATACTTTATCACAATTAGCTGATAAATATTGTGTTTGCTCTTTCTCAGGAAATATCAAGGGCCTGGCCAAGAGCTCAGTGATGGTGGCAACAGATCAACAATGAAGTGGTCCTAGTGTTAAATAATTTATTACATTTGAATTGTATGCAGCGCACTTGAGACGAATGAATGTGTACACAGATTAATAAATTATTAATGTATCTAAGTAAATATTTTTAAATAACTTGTTACATTATTATTTCTTATTTGTAGTTATCATATCCCAAAAATAGCTAAAAATATACTAAAAATTATTATGAATTTGGTTAATTAACATATGAACAATATAATGAAAACTTTAAAGAAAACATTTCAAGGGAATAATGTGGGAAAGCTATGAAATAAAACAATTAATTCTATTTTAGAGATGAAAGTTATATTAATACATTTGACAACATTGAAATAGTTTGTTGCATCCCACTATCATCATCTCTTCATCTCATTATCTCTTTTAAGTTATCTTGCAGAATTACCAATTGTTACCGACATTGAAAATTAGCACTTGTAATGTTTCACTATGTATCAATATCATGCACTTATACAATAATAATGGAATATACCATTTTCTCAAAATAATAGTCACATGATTTTGGCAACACCACACTCTTGGATTTTGAAATGGGTTATTTACCCAATTTATGGGTCTGTGGAAAGTGGGGACATTTTGCCAAGGTATGTAGTTTCAAAAATAAATGAGAAAGCTTTGCTAGCCTGACGTGAACTGGCGAGGCAGTGCCATAGCTGGAACTCTGTAGTTAGGGTGAGCTAATGAAAATAGTCTTGGCAGTGTGCTCATCTATTTATCAGCCCAGACCAATCTGGTACTAGTAGGCTAGAGTAAGGAATCACGGATATACTGGCGCTGCTAGGCCACAATAGTCTTAGCCCACGTTTTCTAAACTGGAGCTCATTAAAGCTCATTTTTTCAAAGTGCCACGTGTAAGGGCCGCATGTTTCGGTGTGTAATGCCTGCCAAATAGTACTCTATGTGCCAAATCCAGCGCCTAGCAACTTTATCTCTAATCGTTGCGATTGCTAAGCTTTTTCTGTAAGGCACTATCAAAAGAGTTTGTTGTACATAGTTCTCGGAAACTACAACAAGAATCTAATATCCAAATTACTTTAAGGATTAAGGTAATGGTCATAACGTTCTAACAATATTATTCGGGTGGGTTCCCCTCAATTTACTGATCATATATTTCTCATGACAACTTGCATTTTATTTTATTTTGCATTTTTTAGATATTATTATTTCTACGAATTTCTGAGGAGAACAGGTGAAAGAAACTCGGTCAGGGGATCGACCTCCAACTTACAATAATATTTTTTCCAAATGAAGTTACTGATTACTAAGTGTAGGTGGTTTTGTTTAAGACTATATAGTTATGAGATCCCAGGCAGATGAATCGCTCCAAACTTCATCTCTATGGACATTAGAATATTTACTCATCTTAATTGATTGATTATTTTTTTGTAAATAAAAAAGTTATAAAATAAATAAAAAATGTGAGTTGTATTTTGCGTGATCATGCATGCTCAATCAAAACGATGGAAGGTAGTTGCCCACCATATGAAGACCACATAGAAATAATAAATAGTTGTACTTTTGTTTATTTTACTTTGTCATTCTGTGAACACAGCTCTACTCAAGGGGTTGAGACGTCAGGATTAAATTTAAAAACAAGTTATCTATAAATAAGTATGAATATCAAACAAAAAAGACATCTATGTAGTAATATATAGCTGGTATGTAATTATCTTGTGATCACGGCGAACTTTTTGAATATGTTCAATAATATTATTGTTTGGACGTATTAACGTTTCTAATACGATTCGGACTATGTATTATTTGCTGTCACTGTCAGTGTGGCATTTTCACGAATTGTCATTGGCTTGACAGCTCCTGTACGTACCGCGCTGTTTTTTGTTAGTGTGCTTTGGTCTTTTCTGACATGCTTTCTATTATTTTTGTTTGAATACTCACGATTTATTTGAATAAAGTATATTATATTATGATGTTATAGAAAACCCACCATGGAGGTAACTCGCAAAAGTAAGTGGAGTTCAGTATTTATTAATTCAAATTGTTCATCCAAATCGTTTTGCAATCCATACTAAAGTTTTTCACTTTAAATATCTTTCAGACTTCAAAGAGACCCTGCCTCTTATAAGTGAGTCTATAAAGAAGGCAGATTTCTTGTCTATAGATACAGAATTTACGGGACTTATGAACGGTAGAGATGTTTCAATGTTTGATTCTCCAACTGAATACTACAATCGTCTTTATAACGGTGCCAGTGAATTTTTGCTGATACAATATGGACTATGTGCGTTTTATTGGAATGATAAAACGGAGCAGTACATGAACGATGCATATAACTTTTACTTGTTCCCTCGAAGACCTGGTCCGGAGAAATTGTTTGTGTGTCAGAGTTCAAGTTTAGATTTTTTGGCGTCACAAGGTTTTGACTTCAACAAGTTGATTAGAGAAGGTAAGTTGCTAGATACTTAATTTATTAATTTTAAATTCTTTTGTAAATATTAACCTTGTACAAACCAGTACGTATTGCTTTTGGAATGTTTTAAGTTTTTACACACTTAAAGAGTGTTGTAAAAAGCGACTAATGATACTGGAGGTAGTCACCACACACCTGTAGACCACAAAAACAGGCCTTTTCCTAATCATGGTCTCTAACTGCAATCTCCCTTCTGCCTGCCAAGACTTTATGGGGAATGCTTCAGTAATGGACATCTTCCATTGACATGGATGAATGAATGAATAACAAAACCATATTTACGTAATTATAGTATGTAACTTACATACTTATAGTGTGCATTTATATTGTAACTGTATTTACTTTTCAATAAAAAATTTATTTAATTGTTTTAGGCATATCTTATATGACAGAATCAACTGAGAGCAGACTAAGAGACATGCTAATAGAAAGACAGAAAAACTATTCTACTGAGAAAGACCTAATCAGTATTCCAGAACAACACAAACAACAAATTGCAGATATTTGGTATATCACAATTAATAATAATATATAATATAATTGTTCTTACATACACATCAATTAGCCTAGCTCAAAGTAAGCTCTATTAGGGTTGTGTTATGGATACTAGGGTAATGAATAGACATACATATTATACATAGATATGTAATATTTATATAAATATATATAAATACCCATGACTCGGGTACAAATGCTCATTTTTATCATGCATATATCTGCCCCTTCCGGGATTCGTATCGGGGACCGTCGGTGGGGAGGCAGGATTGCTACCATTGCTTGTTTGGAAATTCTTTGCATTTTGTTTATTTGTATATTTTAAAAGATTTTATTGTGATTAATAAAATTGGTACACAATTAAGTACCACTTCCATTTTCTTAAAGTTTACTCATATTTATCCTTTGGATACTGTTACACATTATTAAGACCCACCTCTTCTATATCATGCCTTTATAAAAAATGGACACATGGTTCATTTTGTACTATGGATGAGGACCTATCCTTGAGACAAGTGATCGACATGTTTGACATTATTGTTTTTATTATTTTTAATAATATTTGTAACAACTATTAGTAAGGATGTAAAATTATGTCAAATTTTTGTATATTTAATTTTAGTAAAAGAGTTCGTAAATTTTTGGATGACAAAGAATCGGAGGAAATGGAAATTGACCGTTGCAATAACTTTGTGAGAAGACTTTTATTCCAAGAACTTGCTCAGTTCAAGGATGAGGCATTTGTTGAGACTAAGGTTCTAGAAAATCAAAACAGGTAATCACAATATTACAAATAATGTTCCCTTTTATTTTGTTGTTAACATTATTTCTATATTTTGTACTGCAATGTTAATCCAGAGTAACATACAGACAATTTATTCTTTATTTAGTTCATGTAAAAAATTATATAAATAGTTTGAGATGTTTTATTAAAAAACAGTCTATATCTAATGACTACATTTTAAAAAGTGACAGGACACCAAAAAAATTCTTGGCAATTTTCATATTAACTTTTGTAGTATTTAGTTATGTCTGCTTCATCTGTTTTCTCTTTTGGATTCTCTTTCTCATCCATATAGTAAAGTTCAGATTAGTGTTATATTTGATATGTTTGACATTATTTATTTAATTTTATATTTTATTGAGTTGTTTGAAAATTTTTTTTAGAGTACTCAAAGTAACAAGATTAAAAGAAGGAGATGACATCAAAAGTAAAGACAACCAGAAAAAAGAGAAAGAATGGGAGGAACTTGAAGATGCAGTTGGATTCTCAAAAGTAGCACGCATGATCAGTCAGTCAGTGAGTATAATCTATGATCACAAATTTGTTGTTAACCGCAAGTAGTTCGTCTACCGGACTCTAGATGGCGCTAACGGAAAAATATTAAATGATAGAAAAAATTTAAAGAATTTTGTCCACCCATGCGAAGCCGGACGGGCCGCTAGTTTATTATTAAATTCTTTGTGTGTTGAATTTCCGAATGTTTTACACCATTATATGTGCAAATGCGATTCAACAAGGCGGATAATACACTGCAATTGCGATTGAGAGTACATACGTACATACAATCACGCCTTTTCCATCAGGGGTAGGCAGAGACCACAAATTTCCACTTTCCATTATACTGACACACATCTCTACTTCTTCAACTCTCATCAGATCTTTCATACAAGTTCATTGGTACTTGTTACTTTTCTTGGTATAGTGATAGATTAAACACTAACATGGCAACAGCACATTGACATGGTCACTAGAGGATAAATAAGTTTGTCTATGCTCTGTATCATCTTTCAAAATTATAAAAAGAGAGCTCTGATGGCATACCATGGATATGTAGAATCTATACTATGGAATATGCTTATGTTGTGGGGAAATTCATCAAACATAAAACATATATTCATTTTACAAAAAAAAATGTGTAAGGTCTATCTGAGGTGTTGGACAATTAGAATTCGACCTCTCTTTAAAAAGTTAATAAACTATACCTACCATCATTGTACATTGACATTTGTAAAAACAAACTTGAATCTTTTTATAGAAAAACGTGCACAGTGCAATTTTCATACAAGATATCCCAATAAGTTAGTTGTACCTTCAGAAGCCACGGCCTGTTTTCAAAAAAAAAAAATAGTATGGATATTAAATTATATAATTTACTTCCCAAGAATGTAAGAAATATGCTCCTGAACCTCTTTAAAAAATTGGTTGAAAATTGTTTTTATTATATAAATTTATTTGTGTATTTTGCTGGTAATGGTAAAAATATACATATATATAAGTTTGAAGAATCTTTGACATTTGTATCCTACTTATTGTTGAGATCTGATTTTTCTTTTATGACCATGGCATTGCTCCTGAAGTTTTTAATTATATTTTTTTTATTTGTGATGTAATATTTTCAATTATAAATGACATTGCCTTATTTCTGTATCATTATAATTTTATTTCTTTCCAATTAAGAATTATATAAAAATAATTACGCTGACGGCGACTTATTTGCATATCGACAAATCGATAAAACATGTAAGTGCTAAGTTCTAATAATGACACCTCTATATTGTATCATGTTTTATGCAAATAAAAGAATTATGATTATGAAAGTGCAGCTACACTATGTCTCTTTTCCATATTTTGGCGCTGAACTGTGGGAATAAATGCCTAGTATTTGTTGCAGGGAAAGTTGGTGATAGGACACAACATGTTGCTCGATGTGCTGCATACTCTCAATCATTTCTTTCAACCTTTACCAGAAGATTATCCATCTTTCAAAGAGTTTACCCACTGTATGTTTCCAAGGTAAATCTTCTTAAGCACCATTAAAGACTAATTACCATAGACTAAATAAAATATAGTGACATTTATTTACATTGCATAATGGATAAAGAACAATTTTTTTTCTCTTTATTAAGAACAGCAAACAACTACATACTACATGTTTTACAAATTAATGTTGGCCTTAAGTAATAATAATAGTAAATATGCAGTCGAATACGCCATCCACATATTAATAAATGTGAACTTAAACATAAATTATAGAAAGCGAGTACTTGCTAAGCAACAATAGCTAATCTTAAGAATGTAGTTAAGTACAGCCGCAAACAATAAGATCCAAGTAAACACCCAGGTTTAACACTATCTTAGTATTTTACTAATAATTGTACTTAGTTGGGTGTGCATACCTGTTAGTGCCAGCGACTGCACATAATACCAAAATTAATCATTATAAAAAATAATGTAACCAAAATAGGGAGTATAATGGTTAATTGCTAAATATTGGGTTCAAAATACTGTTTATGTAGTAATTAAAGTAGATAAATTTGTATAATTCTTTTATTTTTTTTAAATATTGCAATATGTGGAACACATTATTAGTATTCCCGTTAACCCCTGGTGGTAAGCTAAATGCTTATGTTACGGGTGTCCACGTCCTTAGCTGACATCTCAACCGATGGCTATGGTCGAATTAACCTGTACCATTTGCTTGGTGTCCTGTTACTTACTACATTTTAAAGTGTTGAAGATGAACTTCAATCTAGTGGAACAAAATTAATTTGCCATTGTCCTTTTAAATATTTTTTCTTTAATACCATGCGCTTCAATTCATCCGTGTGAATTCGAGTTATTACTGAAGATATATTATAATTACACATGTAAATATAATTGTTTATTTCAGATTGTTAGATACCAAGTATATGTCGAGTTTGCCCCCTTTTAAAGACAAGATAAACTCGAGTGTGTTACAGCATCTGTTCGTGACGCTGTCTGAGGAACCCTTTTCACTGCCTGAAACTGGTAAGTCTGAAATTAAAAAAAAAATGGTTTATTTTGGAATTAAAATTATGATTGATATTTAATGTTATGTACTTTAGTATAAATTATACAAACAATTAAAAGTAGTATTGAAATTAGTCAAAGCATTGACTATGGTAAATCTAATCAATAACTTTTAATGGTATGGATATTTTTTCTTGGTATGTGCATCGTTGAATACAGGCTTTTATCAGTTTCTTCAACTGCAGCCTGAATTAATAATAACAAAATTGCAATCATGTTTGGGGTGTCAATTTTATTTAACAATACACATTTTCGTATGATTGATGTCAATTGTATCTCCAAATAAATTGATACATGTATTTTTATTATTTAAAAACGCAGTATGCATAGGCCCTTAGGCCGGTGGGCCCGGCTACCTCTGCAGTTAATATCTACTAATCTTCATTGACATATCATATCCTACATAATAGTATGCCACATAATATCCATTATCCTGTGTTCAGGAAACGTTCCCCCTGCAGTGGGGATATGGGCTGACCATGATTATCTATCTATTTAAGGAAAACAGCACGTCTTCCTACCACAACCTGACAAATTTTCTCAAGTAACATTGAGCTCTATTTGCTGTACTTTAAGCAGAAAATCGAATGGAGAAATTTGACAGTTTTGTATAGGTTGAATTGCTATCGAATGTACTTGAACCTTATAAAGATATTTATGGGATAGATTCGGAAGACGGTCGTGGTTACAAACGTGCGGATGACAAGCACCACGAGGCTGGTTACGACGCGTACGTGACTGGGCTGTGTTTTCTGGGTATGCACGCCCATTTATCAAGCATGCGTGGTGAGGGGGGAGGTCGTGTACGAGCCGCCTGCCCCGTTCTGAAGCCCTTCCTCAACAAGCTGTTTCTGGCCAAGACGGCGCACCAGGACTCGCCGTATATGAACCTAACGGGCGCAGACCGTGAGTACTTGCGTGTGAGAGAGATGAGAGAGAGAATGAGTGACTCCTTACGAGCATTCCTTACAATTTCGGGGAGGCAAGCCGAGGCCTATGTCCCGGGCGGCAGATTCAGAGGGCGGCAAAATCGAGTTTGGCAGACGACTACACTATTCTGGATTAATGCAACTTTGCGATGACTGAAACGTGCAATAAAAAATTAAATATTGGGTAATAAATAATTTCCAAGGTAAGTAGCTAAAGCACCTTTGTTATGGAATTCAGAAACAACGACATTACCACAACACTCAGACCGGTTCGTTTTCTAATTTGACCCGGCCGGGTTCGAACCCTGGACCCCGGGGTGTCTTTGCTATGGAAACCTTTATGAAAGCACGGAGGTTGTCGAATTAAAATAAATATTGTTTGTTTCGGACAACGAAAGTTAGCTCGTGAGATTAATTACGACTGAGCCATAGATTTGTTTGCAGAACAAAAGGCTAGAAGCGTAAAACGTCATTTCAATGTCACGTTTTAACATTAATAAGTCATCTCTGTAAAATCTATACATATATATAAAAAATCCCTGTCACATTGTTTGACCGTGATGAACTGCTAAACTAATCAACCGATTTTGATGATTTTATTTCATATTGAAATTGTTCCAACTTAGGACATAGGATAGGTTTCCTTAAATTTATAATTAAAAAAAAATTCAATCACAGCATCGCGCGACCGGTTCAACTAATGTTACATACCTATTGATGCATTTTATCCGCCATTTACTATTCATAATTCAAGCTCAGCTTAGTTGGATAAATATTTTTTTTCTTCTTTTTTATATTTTTTATTCAGTAACTATTAATGAATGGTGCCGTGTGTGTGATGTCTAGCAGAGTAGAATAGCACCAACCCACCACACTTAAGAATGTAGTAAAATAAGATTAATATTAATGGAAGTAATCAATCACTAATCATTTCCCTCAAACCACAAAATTCTTTGGAAGAGGTTTTCGTTAAGCAGTAAACTTCTTTTGGTTGAGATGATTATGATGATTAATGAAACAGTTTACTTTTCTCTAACTTACAATGAAATGAATTGTAGTCGAACATCGGTTTGTAGTTTCATTTATTTAATTACTAGATAGCGCTGTACCAAGTAGAAAAACGCTGTCGTATTGTTTTTGCGGGAGTACTTAAGACCTTTGCAATGTTAGGATAGCGAGACAATATGGTAACAAACACGCACACACAAAGTATTGTCATAATATAATTAGGATAATACGTGATAAAGAAATACCCATTGTTAAACTTAGCATAGACTCATTATTTCCAATATACAATACTCAAATGAATCTTACTGCCCCTTAATATTAATTTCTCGTAAACATGTGAACTTTTATAATCCTTACTAATATTATAAATCGGAAAGTGAGTTTGTTTGTTTGTTCCGCTTTCACGCCGTAGCTACTGAACCGATTGCTTTGAAATTTTGCAGACGTAAAGATAAAAGTCCGGATTAAATAATAGGGTACTTTTTATCCTGGAAAAATTGATATTCCCGAGAAAAAACAAAAATATTGTTTGCTTGATGGATGGATTGTAGATGGCGCTGTGTGTCGTTTAAAACAACGTAAAATATTGCAAACGAATATAAACATGTAAATTTAGAAGCTAAATGATCCGATAATGAATCCCCGAAAATGAGGAATTCCCGAGGGATGACGTACAATTTGTTTTATCGTCTAAACCGTTTTTTTTACATCTACTTATATGTTGCAAACGAATATGAACTTGTAAATTTTGAAGCTAAATGATACGAAAATGAATCCTCGAAAATGAGGAATTCTCGAGGGATGACGTACAATTTGTTATATCGTCTAAATTGTTTTTTTTACATCTACTTATCCTGAAATCACTAAAGTCAACGAATTACTAATTGGTATAAGTATTAGTTACGTTATTTAGTTCTTGAGGTATGCGAAACGAAAGATGGCGCTGGGTGTTTTTTAAAACATGGCATTGCTATAATTTTCTTATAGTTGTGCTTTATACCGCAATATAACCGAATTCCAGGCGGGCGGAAAGCTAGTTACAGCATAAATTCAACTAATATATTCCCTGTGACTTAATTAAATAGAAATTAATTGTTACAGCTACACCATCGAGAGACCATGTGTTCCATTTGACATTTCCAAAGGAGTGGCAAAGAAACGACATTAACCAACTATTCAGTCCTTTCGGTAAGTGTGCCTTTATATATTTTGCAAAGTAATCTAATATTGTTATTAATGTTATTATGAACAGGTTTGTTTATTGTACAAAACCGAACATGATGCTTTTGAGTCGTAATTTTTTTTTGTGTTGCACAAAAAAGGTTAGAGTCGTTAAAAATATATTCAAAATTAATTTGAATCTTATACGCTAGGTCCAAGCTTTTGTGTATGCATAAACCATAAATAAAAACTTCAAAACAGAACAAAATCTTAAGTTAAGACAATAAAATAATACAGTTAGTTTTCAAATTGTCAAATTGGAGAAAATATGATAACACTTTACAAAATTACTCAGTCAATATTTTTTAAAGGAAACCGGAGAACAGTGGAAAATATCAATGTTTAAACATCCACTGACAAGTTGGTTGTACTGGCAATACATCTATGTCATGAGCTTATAATACCTTTTTAATTCATGGAAATCTACTACTACAGTTACTGCTGAAATATTGCGTGGGCATATTGGTTTTTTAAAGGTACTTCAAAATTGGAATTGTATCTATATTCATAAATAAATAATGTCGTGGTTGAGGGTTTATATTTTTTAAAAATAATAAAAGTTGTTAGAAGATTTATTAAAATGATAAAATTATAGTAGTATGAAATATTCATTTGATGAATAGTTATTCAAAAAGCCAAGTAGAAGTAAATAAAAAAAAAAATAGTTTGAAACAGTAATTATTGATTAGTTAGGTTAATCGATATGGATATGAAAATAGTGCAAGTTGTTGGCGAATCGAAAGTCGAAATTTAAAAATTAGTGTTTTGATAGAAACCCTACAAACACGGTACCATATTTATTTTCGTTAGGGCACACAGCATTGGCATTTGAGATAAAATGAGTGGTGTGAGTTGTAAAAATATTTTTTTCTCCTAGGTCCAGTAACGGTCCAGTTCTTAGACGAAGTTTCGGCGATAGTGGCGCTCTCTAGAAGAGAACAAGCCCGTGACGTCATGCGAGCACTCGGGAAGAACTCTAAGGTCACACTTATACCTTATACGAAGTTCAAGCAAAAAGTGTCAAGTGCCAAGGTAAATAATACTTTATCATTAGATATTATAACATTCAAGGTCAGATAATTACAAATTGTGTGATAATCTGTTAATGGCTGCAATGTTAGTTAAATTGCAGTTATCACTTTCTATTACCATAGTGTTTTGTTTCTGCATCAAAACAAAACACTACGTACGTATTTCAAATTTAATTTGCTTTTTTAAAAAGGAGAATGGGGTTACCAACTTAACATTTGTGACATACATTTTTTGTGATTATAAGCAGTTGGTCTTTCTGTCTCACATTTTATGCCATTTCGGATGGCAAAGAAGTGATGATCAACCTATTATAATATACTCGATGCTGGGATACACGATTTCTTATTGATGAAAACACCAGTTATCCTTAAGAGATAAATATCGTGGTCTTTTTGTAGCCTTTTTTAAGGTGTACAAAACTGTAGTACATTATTTTGATCTATCTCATAGGGTTCAACCAGCGTTTGCAATATAAGCACAAAAATGTGTTTTATTTATGACATCACATTAGACCTCTAAAATTATCAGTGTACTGATACTGTATTATACATATAAACCTTCTTGAATCATTTTATCTATTAAACAAAACCGCATTAAAATTCGTTGCGTAGTTTTAAAGATCTAAGCATACATAGGGACAGACAATAGGAAGCGACTTAGTTTTATACTATGTAGTGACGTCACAGCCCTACGTCGTAAGAATATAAAGGATCCCCAATTTGAAAATGGTTTTTTGTTAGCAGGTACAAACAGATCATCGCCGGCAGATGTCGCCAGTGAAGCAAGCGTGCGTATTAAGTGTTTTAATGTGTATTATTTTTATCGCATGTTATCGTAATGATATGTCATGTTTTTTAATTTTGAATTAGTACTCTCAATTCTTACTGCACCGTTCGAATATTTTGATCTCTTTAGTGTGGATTCTTGATATAACTTTTTTATTTCTAGATATATAATTGCTAGGTGTTTAAGTTTAAGTATCTGATCCTAATATTATTTTTTGATAATAGTTTACTTCGAAATTGATGTATACAGTATTTTTAGGGAGAATTTTATTTAGAATAAGGAAGTATATGTGATTTATTACGTTATTTTCGATGAATGAAAAGTAATTACTGGTTAACAGTTTGTTATGATAACTTATGAATCTTTAGATTTAAAGTATTGACTTTTGGGTTTCCTTCAGAGGGTAGGTGAGCGAGAGATAGACTCCGGATATCCTAATAAGTTTCCGGATTTTGTATGATGTTATTGGCTAGTTGAGTTTGCTTTTGAGTCGCAGTGTCTTTTATTGTCAAATTACAGATGTGATCAAATATAAACTATTGCTGTTAGTTGATAAGGCTTTCGACATATATGGGTATACTATGTTTTTTCAAATCGACAAATAAATAAGATTTTTTTTATCATCAAATATTTGATAACGCTGTTGGCTGATAAGGCTTTCGACATATTTGGGAATAATAAATATCATTATATGTATTTTAATCGAAACTATTTAAGGAGGGCTGATAAGGCTTTTAACATATATGGGAAAAATTAATATTATTTTATCGACATTACTTAAGGAGTGACAAATAAATAAGCAATTTTTTGAATCATCAAAATATCAAATATCGCTGTTAAGCTGATAAGGCTTTCGACATATTTGGGAATAATAAATATCATTATATGTATTTTAATCGAAACTATTTAAGGAGGGCTGATAAGGCTTTTAACATATATGGGAAAAATTAATATTATTTTATCGACATTACTTAAGGAGTGACAAATAAATAAGCAATTATTTGAATCATCAAAATATCAAATATCGCTGTTAAGCTGATAAGGCTTTCGACATATTCAAGGAGGGCTGATAAGGCTTTTAACATATATGGGAATAATTTATATTATTTTATCGATATTACTTAAGGAGTGACAAATAAATAAGCAATTTTTTGAATCATCAAAATATCAAATATCGCTGTTAAGCTGATAAGGCTTTCGACATATTTGGGAATAATAAATATCATTATATGTATTTTAATCGAAACTATTTAAGGAGGGCTGATAAGGCTTTTAACATATATGGGAATAATTAATATTATTTTATCGATATTACTTAAGGAGTGACAAATAAATAAGCAATTTTTTGAATCATCAAATATCAAATATCGCTGTTAAGCTGATAAGGCTTTCGACATATTTGGGAATAATAAATATCATTATATGTATTTTAATCGAAACTATTCAAGGAGGGCTGATAAGGCTTTTAACATATATGGGAATAATTAATATTATTTTATCGATATTACTTAAGGAGTGACAAATAAATAAGCAATTTTTTGAATCATCAAATATCAAATATCGCTGTTAAGCTGATAAGGCTTTCGACATATTTGGGAATAATAAATATCATTATATGTATTTTAATCGAAACTATTCAAGGAGGGCTGATAAGGCTTTTAACATATATGGGCATAATTAATATTATTTTATCGATATTACTTAAGGAGTGACAAATAAATAAGCAATTTTTTGAATCATCAAATATCAAATATCGCTGTTAAGCTGATAAGGCTTTCGACATATTTGGGAATAATAAATATCATTATATGTATTTTAATCGAAACTATTCAAGGAGGGCTGATAAGGCTTTTAACATATATGGGAATAATTAATATTATTTTATCGATATTACTTAAGGAGTGACAAATAAATAAGCAATTTTTTGAATCATCAAATATCAAATATCGCTGTTAAGCTGATAAGGCTTTCGACATATTTGGGAATAATAAATATCATTATATGTATTTTAATCGAAACTATTCAAGGAGGGCTGATAAGGCTTTTAACATATATGGGAATAATTAATATTATTTTATCGACACTACTTAAGGAGTGACAAATAAGCATTTTTTTAAGTCATCAAATATTTGATAACGCAATTAGTTGATAAGGCTTTCGACATATTTAGTAATAGTATGCATCATTATATTTATTTTAATCGACGCTACTTAAGGAGTCAAAATAAATAATCAAATTTCTTCAGATTATTAATAATACCTTAAACACATTATTAAAATTTCCACCCTCCCTTGCAAGCTTGTGTTACGAGTGGGTCCACGTTTATATTACTAGTTTTTAATATGTAGAAATGATTTGATCATAATAATATATGTAAAATAATTTCGTAGCCTTTATGTGATGCTACTCGACATAGATAAAACTCGTCGTCACTAGGTACTCAAAGAATATTATTTAGTAATCTTAATATTTATAATATTTAGATCTATTTTTGTACTTCTGATATTCCTAACAATCTAAAAATATGGCAATACTTAGTCACATTTTTTAAGGTTTTTTTTTGTAGTGTGGCTGATTCTCTCCCTTTGTTTTGTTGAAAAACAAATTATTTAAATTCAATTTCGAATTAACCAATAAGATATTTTTGGACTTCTTTAAAAATAAATTGCAACTGCGAAATTGATATATTTTTATAAAAAACGGATAAAAAATAAATGACAGAATTCCGGAGGTATGTCTACGTGAACATATATAATTAACCTCAAAATCGTTCTGTCTGTTCTGATCACTGATAATTTGACCTGTATATATCTTCAGTTCTGTACGACCGTAAGTAACCATATACATATTACCAGCGTATAATTCAATAAAATGTAGGTTCATACAGGTGGTAATTAATAAAAAATATTTCACTTTCTACAAAAACAATGGTGCGTGAATGTCATAAAGTTTAAACTTAAAAATATTTCAAATTAATTTCACGAAAGTTGAATATGAAATAAATAATTATGTCATTATATATAAATTTACATTAATCATTTGCATCCTTTGTGTGGCATAAATCTGTAATCTAAGATCACAGTGGTTTGTGTGTTTGTCTGTCCGCTCTTTTTCCCGCTCTTTTTCCATTGTATCAATGACGTTACCATAGCAACTCGTTAACCGCAAGTAGTTCGCCTACCGGACGCTAGATGGCGCCAACGGAAAAATATTTAATAATAGAAAAACTTTATAGAATTTTATCCATCCGTGCGAAGCCGGGACGGGCCGCTAGTTACTTAATAAGAAAGAATAATTTACACAAACTCTCTTGGTGACAACTCTTTAAGAACTACATAGCGCTGCATTGCATTGAACGACGAGATAACCTTGTATATGCGAATATATAATAATTTTTTTAACCCCAATAAGTCACTTGCAATCTGTTATATATGAAATTTTTACTCGTGAAAATCAATATTAAGCTTGTACAAGGTTATGTTGTTTTACTTCGCGAGGATGGGAAGCACGGCAAGTAGCCGCCACTAAGGATTGGTACCCAAATTATCGCTTTAAAATTTAGTTTATTTAAGTTACTTACCGACGACATAATGCCCCATGTTTCGTTATACCATGCAATTACGCATTTTATGACGAGCAATTACAAACCATACTTTTGACGAATAATTTTAATTGCGCGTTGGGCAGATCCTTACGCTAGTGTAATAAGAAGCTTCATAGTATAACATTTTTTATTCTGAAATGCTGTATAAATAAGACATTGATAATTCGAGTTTATTTCAACCCAAAATAGGGCATTCCTTTAGGTTTCATTGTTAAATATGTTAAAAACATCTTATGGTGATAAAATGATATTTTCGAAGCAAAATGCTTATGACTAACGAAGATAAAATAAGAAACAAATAAGTGACGCCTTATGAAAAATTATTCGCTTTCGCATAGCTATCGTGATAAGGTTAAATTTTTAATATTTTTAACCAATTTACTATAATTTGTGTTTTTAGCTGAAGTGAAAAATAAAACTACTTAACTTGTTTTTGCATGCATAAAATGAAAAATAATATTGTATATCCTTATTTGTATTAATATTTTTAAAGATAATATTTTATATCTTAAAAAAATTCAACGGTTACTGTATTTTTAAGATAGCTCCTGAAGCGGGCTTGATTCTGTAACAAAAGGAGTATGCCTGTTTTTAATTGTTAATTTTTTAAAATAAATAATATTATTTTAATTAATTGTTGTCATTCAGAATTATCGTGAATTCAGAATCGAACCCTTTTCACTGGTTAAAATAAACGAGGTTTTTGATATCATTTGAATATATATTTTTTTATGCAGAATAATGCAGTTTACCTTTCTAGATATCTTTATTAAGCTTATTATATATGCATAATATTGACTCTAACACGGAGTTATAATTTTATAAGATCAAAACTATCGTTATTTTTATACTATGAATAAATATGTTAATTTCTAAATCATTGTTTTTTTTATTTGACTCGTTGTTAGAGTCATATTGTGTATATTTTAAATTGACGCCGTTTTCTTTGCTTTTGTCTCAAAACACAGTAATTCAATTTAATGCAATGCGAATGCTTTAAATTTTCCTTGAGTGTGTGTACCTAACTTAACCTAACTTAAAGCTTGAGTTCTTTTCAGAACTCACGATTTAATAGTCGAAAAAAACTGATTCCTTACGAGTAATGAGATTTTTTGAGTTCATCTTAGTCTGATTAAAATCGAGATATAAGTCTCAATTCCAAGACTAGTCCTTTTAGTTCTTCTAAGTCATTTAACTCAAATTGATAACTTTACATGGATTTGGAATTAACAATGACTCGAGTCCGTCTAAGTTTTTTAATCTTGTCAAAAGTATTAGCATCTTTTCACACTGTGATGTGGGAGGTTTGGATCACGAGTAAGCAAGGACTCAGTTATGGTATTAAAGCATGACTACATACTAAATATTTCTGGAAGTTTAAACATTTATTTAAAATGAAATTGCTGATACATTTCTAATTTACTCAGTCTTCTGGTTCTCTGTTAAAATAGTTCTCTGTTAGTTATATTAGATTGAATTGAGTATTGCGCTTTCATAGGAAAGACAGCTGTTTTGAAACCACTCATTTTTGAGTTGTTTTCGTCGCAAAATCAAATTCAGTTTATATAATTCATTTTTATTGAGTTATTTATCATTTGGATTTTTTTTTACGGTTTGTAACCACTGCGTGTGGCCCGACATGCACTTGGCCAAATTTATTTTGATGATCATTTTGTATTTTTGGCAGTATAAAGATTTTTTTTTACTACTACTTATATCTGGTGATAAGCTACACATAAAATATATTTTTCTTTGTTTAGAGTTTTTCGCATATTTAATGTTATATATAAAAATGTAAATATATTTAATGAATAGAGGTATTTTTGAAAGTGACAATTTAGTCCTTAAACCAAAAAGCAAGCATAAATTAGGTATTATAAATGACGTATAACAAAGCGTGTTAATATTAAAAGCTAAAGGCTAAACATACATAATAATCTTTTGGTAAACTTGAGTTAATCGATTTTATTACATATTTACGAAAGAAAATTCCTATCAATATGTATCTCTTCTGTTACATGTTGTATGTTGTATTAAAACAATGGCAATTCCTTCCATATTTATAGTCTATGCTAATATCGAAGAGCAAGAAGGCTGGACATATATTGGTGAATTCAAATCTATTTAGTTGTATGTTAAGAAAGGCTCATTACCTAAATAATTCGTCCGCCTAGTGCGATGTTCAGTGAGCCCTGGTTTAAGCGAGCTCACTTCCATTGTACGCTGCGATTTGCGGATCGTGAGAAGATACCCGTAGGGTGACCACATGTTGCTGCCAATGAAAGCATTTTTATAAAAATGAATACATTCGTTATATTTAATTAATCAATATGATATTAATAATTAATTTAAAATGGTTTTAGGCAAAAACGGTCAACTATTAAATGTGTACAAATATGTTCAACATATAATTAAAGTATTAGATGATAAAATATACCATCGAAACTCTGCTGGGTAGGACCAAACAATATAATTCACTACTAACAATATATACGGAATAGGTATTTGTGAAACAGCACACAAATACACCTTTACCTGGAAAAAAGCAATAAGTAGAAATAGGATACCATCGAGGAAATTGTAAATATCCAGTCTGAAGATAAACCCTTTTGTCAAGGAAGTGTCTTTTTTGTCTTTTTAATTTTATTTTGTCTATTTAATATTATTAAAAAATCGTGAACGAAACGTGTATTTGCTGATATTTCATGTTGTAAAAGTAGCGCTAATAAAGAAACAATATTAAATTGCTTAATATCTATTTTGAACATTTAACTACCTCAAAGGACTTAATCTAGAAGTAGAATTGTTGAAAACACTGAACTAATAAGAATCCAATCTCAGTAAAAGACAGAATTTAAATCAGTTTCCAACGCAAGGATATAGTATGTGTAAATGAATGCACTTGCTATAAGCACTAACTAATTAAAATTCGAAATTTCACATCGAGAAAACACAAAAGATTTGTTCAGTTCTTCACAACGCAACGTCGAAACTGAATCCAATTGGATGCCACTTCCGTTACATATTATGCATATGCTTGCGCTTGGCTTAATTATGGGATAATTATAAAGGTATAGAATCAATACTGAGATTTCATCTCTTCATTCAACAAAAAAGATTGTCATCAGAATTTTTGTAAACTTAAAGACAGTTGCACGCCGTACGTTTAAAACATTTAATCATTGTCAGTTATTTATATTTTTAAATCTGCAAACTCGTCCGAAAATATTCTGAATTCTACACCAAATGTAAACATGTTTATTGAACGTGCTCTTAGATACATAAAAGTCCCAACTGCAAATGCCTAAATCTACAACAAATTGCCTAAAAAGTTAATAAAAAAAGAAAACATTAAAATGTATATCACAAATCTACCGCATCTACTGATTAGAGAAGGATATGTTTAATGAGCAACAATACAAATCGTTGTATTAATTTATAGTACGCATTCAATGTCTATATTTTTATTCGTCAAAATGTATATTTTAGTTGTCTTTAAAATATATTGTTATTTTACAAACATGTATTTGACGTGTAGCGTAGCAACCCTACTCGGTAGCTCGGACAATGGCGCGTGGCGATACCGGCGACCCCGCGACCTCGCGTGCGCGCTTCCGCCATCTTGCATTTTAATGCGCCCGCGCTGCCTCGCATTTGCATGTCGCAGACAAGTGAGATGATATTTTATTCTCATTTAACTTCAATGAGCTTTGTAACTGGTCTTTTAATACACATAATAATATAAAAGCATTTTTATTAGATACAATGCACTATGCTTTACATATTGTGAGTGAAAATATTGATGCTTGATAATAGTAAGAAGCGCGATCAATTTTTACCTATCTAGAAATCTATCAGAGTTAGTTTTATAATTTTTATATTTTATGCATTTTCAATGCGACCTTATAAGATAAATTATTATAATAGAAAAATACTAGAAAAAATCGACTCGGGTCACAAGTGAATTCTCAGGCGGGAATCGAACCCGCAACCTTTGGAAATCCGGTCCAATGCTCTCCCAATTGAGCTACCGAGCCTTGTGAACACTCGTCGAAATTTTCTAGTACCTTCCTTATTTTACGCTGTAGGCCAGCGTTGTTTCATCAATGAGAGGAACATCCTCTCGTATTCGAAAGAAACATTTTTACAAATGTTTGGTCAATCGATTAAAATGAAACAGCCATTTTAGTTTTATAATTTTTATATTTTATGCATTTTCAATGCGATCTTATAAGATTTCCAAAGGTTGCGGGTTCGATTCCCGCCTGAGAATTCACTTGTGACCCGAGTCGATTTTTTCTAGTATTTTTCTATTATAATAATCTATCAGAGTTAGTTAAACCATGCGACCTCATAAGAATTAGATTAGTTTTGACACAAGTCATAGTTAAGCTAGAAAAGAATTACAAAGTATGTACCTTATTTTAGTCTTATATTGTAATACCAAAAAAGACAATATAATAAATAGTATAAGCAATTTCTTGTAATATACATTTATATAGTAGCGAGATTACTTTAGTCACAGTTTACTATTAAAATGGAGCTAAATATTATCTAAGGGCATTTTTACAAGTATACGTTCTTAAAATTGAGAAAACGTTTTTTAATGTACAAAGGCATTTTATCGTTCTTGTTTTTATTATCAATTCGTTATAATTAACGATAAAGATAATAGAAACTCCAAAAAAGCTGACTTTTTACAAAGTGGCAGGAGATTTTTGTTATTTCTAATGTCTAATATGTGTATAGGTGTACACGTCGGCATTTTGCATGTTACGTTTTCGAATAGGCGTGGGCAAAAGCAATGTCTTTTGACTGGAATGTTTATTTAAGTAATTGTTACGGTTTGTACGGTCAACATGTTTTCGTCAAGTTATTAAACTAATCAAGATTAAAAGACGTTAATTGTTATTATGTATCTATACTTTGACCAATGTAGGATGATACTTTTGACAGGTGTCACTTCCTTATTGCTACGTACTAAGGTTGCGTTTGTTACCTTATGTTTGGCTTGACATTGCAATAGCAACTTTATACCCTATATATAGGTGTCGACTGTCAAAAGTATCATCCTACATTGGACAAAGTTTAGTGGGTGCATAATAAGGACCTTTTGTGCACCTCTGTTAAACTAAATCAATTTTCAGTTAGGCAAAGAAAACTTTCGAAAATTGACACTAATTAACCTAGCTCAAAGTAAGCACTTTAAATTATTGTATTATGTATACTAGGGTAAAGGATAGACATAAATAGATATGTATATAAAAATAAATATATATAATTACCCATGACTCGAGTACAAATGATCGTATTCATCACATAAGCACCTGCCTCTTCCGGGTCAAAAACTCAAGGCCGTTGGTGCGAAAGACGGTCGTCATATCTACAGTACGAATTCGTCGTTAGTTTATCCATAGAGTTTACTTACTACTAAGCACAACAGCAGATTCAGATAAAATATTAATAATGGTTACGTATATTTCTATTTGGTTAATTATATTCAATGTTATAATTTGTTTCATTTTTTTTAACGAGTTAAGCTATAATTGGGATGATGACTGAGTTTTAATTTTCACGTCTCGTCATAATATATTAAAATACCGTAGAAAAAGATACAATCCTGTTAAATCAGAATTAAAATCGGCTTAGAAATACATTAGATACAAGCATTTTAAGTTGTTCATTTGGAAGCGATTAGACAGAGAGATCCGACATCAACAGTGACGTCACTCTTTAGTACGGCCATATAAACTCCATGTAAATTTCCGTTTTGCTAGAGAGAGATGGAGCAAAATATTCAATACCTTATATCTTACTTATTTTTTAAGTTATTCGAAAACCGTTTTTTTCTGTCTGTTTATTATATAAATGAGCTTCTATTAAAGCAAAAAAAAAAATTTTGTCATCTAGCCTATTGGGGGTCTCACAACACGTAAACCTACCACTTGACGACAATTTTGACAATTCCGACTTAATTTTACCAATATCTGAAATTTGTTTATGTTTGTATACCCTGATGACTATAAAAATGATTGACTGTGGAATATCTCTTATGGTGGGTTTGTAACTGTGAGTTGGTTTCACTAAATTTCAAAATAAGTATAAGAAATCGCATTATATTCCTCCTGTCCCCTTGAGATATATAAATCGGGAACACTGATATAGAAAGCGATATAAAAAAATAATTCATTACATTAATCTGGTTAGAAAACCTATTTTTATTATTCAATCGTCTTTATTACTCTTAAAATATACCTATGAGTATAAATTTTGAGATTTCATTAGTTTGATCTTTCGATACCACAAGCCGGAAATATTTTATTGTTTTTGGTCTACGACTAGCTTTGTCTATGCTGTCCGTACTCCGGGCCAACATTAAATTTGTCCTTAACTTATCAGCTAGGTGCTGTCGGATCCATTCTGGACGCAGCATAAGGTGCTGCCCTCTGGCTGGCCATTTGCATTCGGTCGATGGAACGCCGATTCACGCCCACCACAAGGTGTTCACTTAGGCTCTATATTATTATTGCTTTCCATTTTCATCGATGTTTCCGATATTGTATTTATGAACTTTGCATTTCGTCTCGATGCGTTTTGGTTTTGTCTTCTGAATTCTAGTGACCAGTATATTTGACTTCCACTTTTTAACTTCACTTGAAATATTTTATAGCATATTATAATGTGAATATACACTCATTTGCAAAAAAAAACGGGCGGTTTTGATTTTCATTCATCTTTAAAAAGATACAATACAAAAAAGATTTCAATCGTTTGTACACGTTACTGGCCGGTTTTAAAAAAGCCGTGGTATTTAAAAAAGTACGTTCTAAATTCAAATTTTCATATGATGCTCATTTTTACAGAAAACCCCTTTTTATCCTATATTTTTGGCGCATAGTTCCAGAAGTTAACATCGACTTTCATAACTTTTATTCAATTTTTATCGATTAATTTCATATCCTTGACTGTCAAAGCTTTATTTATTGCTGTTTGGCTGTATCAAAAATGGTAGATAAAGTGGTAAAAGCTACCAAAATTATCGCGCTGCTTGAAGAGGGTTGCAGCCAATGCTTCGTGGCTAGGAGGCTAAATGTCAGACGCTCGACTGTCCGAAGGACCTGGCAGCGATATCAGGAGACTGGTTCCGTCGAGAGAAGGCCTGGTTCTGGAAGAAAACCATGTACCCAACCACGGGATGATCGTTTTCTTGTGAGTCGCGCATTGAGAAATCGCAAATTTTCGTATGTGGATCTTAAGAACAACCTCCAAGAAGTAAGAAATGTGCATATTAGTCTATGGACGGTCAGGAGGAGGCTTCTCGCTGCCAATATACGCAGTCACCGCCCGGCCCGCGGCCTCAAATTACTCCGTGAGCACCGAGTTCACAGGCTTAGGTTCGCTAGAAATTGTGAATCATGGACTCAAGAAGATTGGAATAGGGTTTTGTTCTCTGATGAAGCCAGGATATCTCTGTTCGGTGAAGATCGACGTCGGCGAGTGCTAAGAAGACAAGGAGAACGCTTTGCAGAGGCATGTTTCGAAGAAATCACACCTTATGGTGGGGGCTCTGTTATGTTTTGGGCAGGAATAAATTCAATGGATCGTACAGAGTTAGTCTTCATTGAAAACGGCTCACTGACTGGGCATCGATACATAACGGAAATTCTAATTCCTTATGCACAACCCGCATTGGCCGCTCTAGGTGAAGACTCGATTTTTATGGACGACAATGCTCGCGCCCACCGATCTCGCGATGTTAAAGCGTATGTTCAAGAGGTCGGCATTCGTCGTTTGGATTGGCCAGCTCGAAGTCCCGACCACAATCCCATAGAGCATGTCTGGGACGTTCTGAAACGACGTGTGAGATCAGTACAACCCGCTCAGCAGATCATCAGAAAGCTGAAGAATGTGATTACTGCGGAGTGGGAACGTATTCCTCAAGCAAGTATCCGGGATATACTCGCTAGCATGCCCAAACTGTCCTGCTGTGATTTTAGCTAGAGGGGGTCACACTCGATATTAAACATTTATCGGCTTTTACTTTATTAAAGAAAAAAAAACAAAAAAACTTTTTTATTTTTACTTCATGAGCATATGCACTACAAGCGAACATACACTACTAGTGAGGTTTAGCATTATTTCCCATAAATTGTATCAAAATTTTATGAAATACTGATGAAAACGATTATTTGCTTATTAATTTACCAAATTGTGAGGATAAAACTACCTATAATTATCAAACAAAGCAATATTAACATTTGAAATGGTTCATTGCTTAGGTGCCCGTTTTTTTTTGCAAATGAGTTTATATAGGTAGTAATTAAAAAAAATATTATCGACTGAATTATGACTTATGACTAAAGGAGGTGGGACGTCTTATTATCATTTTGTTTACAAGGAATGCTTATACTAATTTAATCTATAATCTAAGATCACAAATTTGTTGTTTGTCTGTCCGCTCTTTTTCCATTGTATATTCGTTACCATAGCAACGCGTTAATCGCAAGTAGTTCGTCTACTGGACGTAAGATGGCGCTAACAGAAAAATATTTAATAATAAAAAAAATTTAAAGAATTTTGTCCACCCGTGCGAAGCCGGGACGAGCCGCTAGTCTATAATCTAAGATCGCAAATTCGTTGTTTGTCTGTCCGCTCTTTTTCCCGCTCTTTTTCCGTAACGCGTTACCGGGTCAGCTAGTTAATATTTAAAAAAATAATATAGTTACATTACAAGTAAGGTAATTGAATTTTGTATCTATGTATAGTTATCAGTGTTAATATTTTATACAGCTTTAGGTATTCGTTTTATAATTTAAATATTCTTTAAGGGTACATAAGGTCACATTTAGCTTGTTATACAGTTTAAATTTAATCATTATGGCTAAATTCGTGTGATGTCCGGCAGAGTAGATAGTACCAACTCTTACACTTAGGGGTGTCTTAAGAAGCGACTAATGATACTGGAGGTAATAGGCCATACAATGGGCAGCAGAGTTTTCCGAATTATCGCCTCTTATTGCCATATCTTATCCAAACGACGACTCTCTCTTTTCGCGTCTTCTTTCAAGTCCAAAGCCTCCTGCTGGCGCAACAGATTGTTATCTGTGACTCACATTATCTTTTGTTAGTAATTATTATGATACTTGGTTGACCTTGATATAGGTATTCTCTTTTGACGTGATAACGTCTTATAAATTGATGAACATCGGCTGCATGCACGAAAAAGTCTAACGTTCCGCCTGAGCTGAGCGTACAAGCGAGAGCGCGGAACAAGCGATAGAGAGGCACGATCGGTCTAAGCGTTCAATTTGTGGCGCATTTGTCTCTCTTCCACTTTATGAAGTGAAAAAATAATGTGGTTTCCATTGTTTATTATAACAACTTAATTAATGTTAATTTATAGAAAAAAAATCAATTAACTCCTTCTTTGTATTATCCAATTTTTTATAAATATTTTCTTATGATGCTATCACGTAAAATTATCGTCCGTGAACTGACTTTACAGACAACCATTTTTTTTATACAATTGAAACTGACAGTTCTGTTGAACTGTAAGCAGTTGCTTCATTATTGCATAGTTTTGTTTTTACTTTTACCTTATCCCGTACATTATCCTTTAAAGTAAGTTATGGATAATGTTGCTGGTTGTATAGATAGTAATTTATATTCTGTAAGTATATTTGTTATATACAATATTGTATGTAAAACCCCTCCACTTTATGGGGTAAGCTTCCGGTCAACAAATGAAATTATTATGATATTTTTTTATTATCTTTAAGTATTTAATGTCAGAATTAGGAGCTCGATGGCGCATTAACGCGGCCGTATGCCCATCGGATGAGATGTCAGATAAGCCAATATCGCCTATATACTTTGTTTGACGACCGTTTGGTGCAACGGTAGTGATCCTGCCTTTCGCACCGACAGTCCTGGGTTCAAATCCCGGAAGGGGCAGATGTTTTTATGATGAATACGAACATTTGTACCTGAGTCATGGGTGTTTTTATATATATCTATGAATATTACATATCTATGTATGAAATATGTATGTCTATCCGTTACCCTAGTATCCATAACACAAGCCTTACAGTGCTTACTTTGGGCTTGGCTAATTGGTGTGAATGTAAGAAATATTCATTTTATTTTTATTTTTATTTATACTACAGAAATGGACTCACTCGTAACAACCGTTTAGCTTACCACAATGTGTGCGACGCATTGTAAATTTATATATTTTAAAATAGTTAATTTGCAGACGCGTTAAGCCGTTGGTCTTTGCTATATCTATAATTGTAAGCACTTACCTTCTAAACTGAACCCGAATGGTGGGAAATTATATACATTCCCTCTATGATGTTTTCATTCATAAGGAAGGTATCTGCTCCAGCAATGGAGATATTATTAGGTAATGATGATGATGATTTCTAGCCAACATAATGGCGACCTTGATGGATTTATAAATCGGGTGGTAGAATGGGGCTCCGTCTTTGTTAATGATCTTGGATGTTAGAAGCATTAACGCGCACGACATTACTTTCAAGTGCAAATATTTAAAAAATTAGATAACTCGTTATTAAATATTATACACTTTATATCTGAAAAGACAAAAGAAAATATTTTCGAAATGGTAAAAATAAAATAAATAAAAGTGTGATAATTTATTTTAATAGGCTTATCACAAGGCTCGGTAGCTCAATTCAATTGGACCGGACAACCGAATGTTACGTGTTCGAATCCTTCCTGAGAATAATTTTTGAGCCGGATCCATTGTTTCTTTCAAAATAATTTTTCATACTTTTCTATTAAAGTAATTTATAATACCTATGAGATAGCATTGCAAAATGCAGAAAATATATGAAATCATAAAAAAAAAAACGGGTTGCACTCCGGGAGTGCCGGCAGAAGTGAAAACATAAACATTAACGTTGTGCATTTTCAATATTTTGGAATGATTAGAGAATAATTGCGCACGAATTACTTTAATTATCAGTATAAAAGTACTATCATTTATGTAGTAAAATACAATATTCATTTATTGCGTTATCGTACACAAACATGACAACAAACACACACGCACTCTCGCGCAAGCGCCCTGTGCCGTCTTACGAATTTTCGATCAGGGTCACGTATACTGACGCGAGTTTAACATTTTTTACCCATCCCAAAAAGTGCACAACGCCGCTAAAGAAAAAAAACTTCAAAAAAACTATCCTACCTGTTCAGTTGGACCAAATTACACAGAAATACCAACTTTCATCAATATCGGTTGAGTTGGTGAAGAGTTCACTGGGAACATACATTGTGACACTGGATTTTTATATATTAAGAAGATGAAGCTCGCTCTCAGACCTCCCGCCTTTTTATACTCTACTGCCGCGACCCGTGTCGAGCGCGGCAACCGTTACACAAAAATAATCCTTATAGCATGATTCAGTATGCACGTGCGACGGCGCGATGGCTTATTTCATGTATAAGTTTGGTGTTTCTATGATTCTTTTTTTATTCAATAGGTAATAATGTTAACTTTTTTAAATTAGGGATGAGTGAGAGTATTCTAAACGTAAGAGTAAACAAATATAATCAGAATGCTCCGAACTGCTAAGCTATCAGGAGTTACACGTGTTATTGTGAGTCAACCATAAAAGATAGACATTATGCTGTTGCGGGAAATTTTTTAGACAATTTTATGTAGAATATTTCCGTCATACATGATTTCTATGTAACTTTAACCATTAAGGCTGCACACGCGACGGAAGCTTAAAAAATGGAGTAACTTCTCCCGTTTTCCCAAAATTTCCCTTCACTACTCTGCTCCTATTGATTGTAGCGTGATGAAAAGTATAATACAACCTGCCCAGGAGTATGAAGAATAATTGTGCCAAGTTTCCTTAAAATCCGTCCAGTAGTTTTTGTTTCTATAAGGAACATAGAGACAGACAGACAGACAGACAAAATTTTTTTCTATGTAACTTTAACCATAAAGGCTGCACACGCGACGGAAGCTTAAACAAAGGAGTAACTTCTCCCGTTTTCCCAAAATTTCCCTTCACTTCTCTGCTCCTATTGATTGTAGCGTGATGAAAAGTATACTACAACCTGCCCAGGAGTATAAAGAATAATTGTACCAAGTTTCGTTAAAATCCGTCGAGTAGTTTTTGTTTCTATAAGGAACATACAGACAGATAGACAGACAAAAATATTACTGATTGCATTTTTGGCAGCAGTATCGATCACTAATCACCCCTGATAGTTATTTTGAAAATATATTTCATGTACAGAATTGACCTCTCTACAGATTTATTATAAGTATAGATAGATATGTTTAATCCATACTGAAATTTTTATTAAAGTTCTATAGTCAATAATATGGAAAATGGAATTACGGCTTCGGAGCTTTCAGATCAAAATCCTAATTTAATAAATGTAAACCATATTATTAGTACTCAGAATTGTACCTGCCTTACTTTAGGAATGTATGAAAAAATCCACTTATACCTGTATGACACTTCATCACGAAATATAGGTACTATATCTATTTTACTACTATGTACTACCTATCTATTTTTTCAAAATGGCCTTCGTAACTAGTACTAGTGCTCTAGTAAGCAAGTTGAAAATATGATGATTTTTTGTGTTTAGCGACTACATAAAACCTTTTTGTTATTTTATCGATATAAATAAATCAAATCAAAATGCAGTCGCTAAGCATAAAGCTACGCTAGCACCATATATTGGAGCGAAGCATAATACCTAAAAAAGGAAAAAAAATATAAAAAACTCTCAATCTCGTCTGTCGCGAGGGCACGAACGAATGCCCATGCAAAGACTGCGTATAGCATGCAGCGCTCTCGCATACCTATACACTCTGAGTATACATATAGGTATGTAATCTCGTCTGTCGCGAGAGCAAGAACAAATGCCCATGCAAAGAGGGCGTATAGTATACATATATTATAAGAATACACGCGGAGTATATCTGTGTAAAATCTCATCTGTCGCGAGAACGGCTGAAAATGCTCACCCACAAAAGTGCCCAACGCGCCATAAGAAGTTTCAACTTCAATAATAAAAGTCAAGGAAATCTTGAAGTTGCCTAATTTGAAGTATAATATCAAAAATAAAAAAACATAACATTATACTTACTTTTAGACTTATAGATCTACCATAAGAGTATAAAATTTCATATGAATCAGTTTCTCTATTTTAAAGTATTTGGACTTGAAAGTTTGTATGAAACGTAATGCACAGTTAATCGCATATTATTTTAAAGATACTTCTCACGCAAATCTAGCGTTGGTCTAGTGTATGTACCATATTGATTAAAAAAACAAAAGAATTTGTCATTACATCTTTTAGAATTTTTTAACTAAAAAAGAAGAACTATTTAACCGACACGGTATTTGTTCAGTAAGCAATTGATGAGGTGTATATGTCACCGTAAAATTATAACCACCGTTACATTATAATCTATCTCGTGATATTGTAAACTGTCGAATAACTGTGTTATTGTGAACCGTAACATACAGCTTACAATTTAACGCATTATTTTTCGACAGATTATAATCCTTCGAAGTGAAACTGTTTAATTATAATCTCACGTTAAATTCTCAACTGTCCGAAGGCTGGCCCTTATGGGTTGGTCTTGCAATAAGCCCTTCTGTGTCAATTGAGTTAGGTTAGGTTAGTTTATATTTATATTTGACAACAAACGAATTAATAAACAAAAAATCAGCGCGCTAAGTGTGTTCCATCGCATGCCATTTAACAATTTGGCGGTTTCACTTCGATAGATTATAATCTACCGAAAAATGATGCGTTACATTGTAACCACTATGTTACGGTTCGCAATCTTTCGACAGTTTACAATATCACGAGATAGATTATAATGTAACGGTATTGCAAAAAAGGGAAGTTCCAACTATTTTCATAATAATTTTCGGAGAATATATGTGTGAGTATTGAACAGTTCTCATCGCATCGAAGCGATACTATCGTTTGACGCTGACTTAAACCGTTTACAAGAAAATGGCATACTCCAGTTACTCAGGTGTATGAAGCGTTAATCGATGAATTAACGTCAGATTGGTGATTATATGGATAAATGGTGCTTGGTATTACCTCATCACTGGGAGATGTTAAATGCAGCTTTAGTGGTTGATATTTTATCATAATTATTTCATAAAGTTAGTGTGTAGGATGTAGAAGTTCAAATATGAAAGATGTTTCTTAAGATATTTTGCTTGATGAAATTCTTTGTATCAATGAAAAAAAAATTTCGTAAGACAACCAAGGGCGTCGCCAGCCGATGGCGCAGGGGGGGGGGGCAAGTTGACTTTACCTACTACAATTCATACTTTTCTCATTCTCTATGAATGAGAAAAGTAGGTATGAATTGTAGGTAAAGTCGACAGCCCATGAAGCTTTTCACTTGTACTACGAGCCTTACATCTACAGCGATTGTAATAACAACAGTATCTTAGTACTATATACATATATATTCTGTGACAGTACAAAGTCCAATGTGTAAAGCTACACGAGCACGAGCTCTTGACTTCTTGACTATGCAATAAAAAACTTTTAAATAAGTTATCTTTTTAGAATCTCTAGGGGGGGCAGCTGCCCCTCCCTGCCCCCCCTTGGCGACGCCCTTGAAGACAACGTAGGTATGGTAAAACCCTAAAGTAACAAAAAGTATAGTTTTTTTACATTGACGTGGCCAGGAATCCTGCAGTGATGGCGGCGCCATAAAATTTGGCTTCAATATTTAAGTATTTTAATGATAGTAATAAAAAATATACTTCATTAATCGTAATACAGAAATCAAATACTTGTATTTAGAGAATCACACCTTCCAGAGATTGACATTTCTGTACAGGAGACTGCATTTCAGCGTTATACCGATGAATATGAGCTCTCGCTCGCTCCGATAACTGATACCGATGACGTGACGTGACATACATTTGTAGAGAGTGAGCTAAAACATAGAATTACAAACAATAAAAATTAAAAAGTATGCTATAGATGGCTTTCTTCATTTTAGGCAACTTTGGAAAGAAAATAAAAAATAGAAATTAATAGTGTTATTGGTTATTTTATAAAGGATATAGCAGGTTAAGCATTACGAATGTGCCCCCACAGCCAAGTGTAATGAATGTCATATTGTTATGTACGTTACTCATTTACATTACTATTTATGTAGTTTTTGACTGCCGATCTTCTACCATCATTGCGTGACCTTGACAAATGACCTGATCATAGCAAACTTTTTAAACTTTTCGTTCTCCAAAACTAATAGTGCTAGGAATGTAATTCCAAAGCCAAACTATAGACAATATTATGACGAATATTATATATATTTATCTTAATTATTTTGCTAATAATAAATAATTTTTTTAATAGAAATATTTTTTTCTTGGCTATAATTAGTAAGTTCTAACAGAGTGACCACTTTCAAAAAATTCTGAAAAATAGCACTTATTGTGTAGATTTTATTGTTATAAGTTTCATCGAGATCGGATACCTGCAACATCTGCAAATATTTTTTTTTTATTACTCATGTCCCTATTTGTGACTCTACATATTAAACTTTTGAATGATATGTTTAATAATAATAATAATACAACATACGAAAAAGTTACTCTCCATCCTCTCTCCTAGCCCCGTAAGAGTCAGGCATGCAGTTAAGTACACAAATCAAATTCAAAGTATGCAAATGTAAGTGTATTTTTATTATAACTTTATATAGACTGTGTCTGTACAGTGTTAAAAAACGTAAGCAAATGATAAATTTTTCATTCACTTAAAACAAAACATCTAATGATCTGTTTGTGGATATTTTACACTGCACATACTTCATTTATATTATTTGAATACGTTTGTGAACGTTTGGATTCCCAGTGTAAGAAGCTTGTACATACACGATATACAGAGTGCATGAACGAACTTGTTCGATTCAAATGTTACCGCATAACGAGTTTAAACAAGCTTGTGTCGTGAATAGCTTATAAATAAAATTGCGTTGAATATTTTTTTACAAAATTGAAGTCTTAACTATTCATTTTACGTTACACTTAATACAAAGCTACATATCAAGTGAATTTAAATACAAACATTAAATAAGTGAAATTAACTATTTATTATTCATTTTAAATATCAGGTTTAGTGTGCGAAATAATAGTTATTTATTATACAAGAGTGGAAAGTTCCTTTTTAACCGCGTGCTCGATTTGGATGACCGAGCAAGCGAAGGATTCTAAAGTTGAATCACGAGCGCAGCGAGTGATTCTAAATTAGAATCCTGAGCGTCAGCGAGGGAAACAAACGAGCACAAGGTGAAAAATCTTTCCACTCGAGTGCAATACGTAACTTTTCATCCCACCTCAGCGAGGAAATGACAAAATGAAAAAGAAAACAATTTATAATGACAAAATATTTTTATTTCAATTAAAACACATTAAGATAATCTATAAATTGAAGAAAATAATAAGAAGTAGAAAATAATTAGGAAATATTAAATGTAACGTTGCTACAGTTACTTATGTTAAGTTTAATATTTTTGTTAGGTAATGTTATGTTGGTGTTTGTGAATTGTGCGCTGTTTTGTGGTAAACTATCAGTAATTTTAAATAGTTGTGCCGATTCATTGGATTCTATTGGCGTAAATGTTGGCGAGAGAGGGCTATTGTTTCCAATCTTATGGGGGCTCATTTTAGATGTAGAAGGGCGAGACCAAGAATCTGACAGAGGTTCTTTCAGCGTTATGGCCTCCACGATACTATTACAAATTTTTGATTTACTTTGGATTGAATCCTCTATGTATCCCTCTACAACCGAATTAGACTTCCAGCCTCCATGGCGCTTAAGCGATAGAAGATCAGCCCCTGATTCGGCCAAAAGTGTGGCTGAGGTTCTTCTAAAACAGTGACCGGTGTATAACGGGGGTTCTAAAAGTCCGAGAAAAGTTGCTATTTCTCGTGGAATACTGCCAATTTTATTCTGACCCATAGGTTGTCGGATACACTTTCCGTTGCGATATTGTAGAAAAAATCGTTCAATTGGGGTGTTAGAAGGACGTAAAGCTTGATATTTCTGAACAATGTTTACATATTCCTTGCGAATAACGAAGTTGCGGTCTTTTTTTGTCTTGGTATTTAGTACATTAATTAATAGCAATTCATCAGAATTATGAGAATATTTTGATACGTTATTGACATTAAGTAGTGTAAGTTCATTTGTTCGACATGCTCCGGTTATACCAATAATAAGAACAACCTGTAACAAAAGAAGTATTTATAATCGTAAATAAATTAATCAAATTAAAAATATTGTAAGTACTATGTACAATTTTATCAACAACAAAAAATTACACGTATTGACTTACTTTTGCCGCTAAATATACGGAATCAGGTGCTTTATTAATAAACTTTGCAATTTCAGATGCTGTGAAAACCTTCGATTTTTTTGGCTTATAACCAGATGAGGCTCTTTTTAAAAATGCCACTAATTTATGATAGGTGTCGATATGAACGTCTTTCTTCATCTTAATTGTTAATTTTAGCATTGAATACGTACTCCATAGCGTGCTTGCTTTCTTGGTCTCAGATAATTCTATAAAATATGCCAGCAAAACGTTTTCGGAGAAAGTTTTTGCTCCTTTAGCTAGTCGCCACATGTTAAATATATCGTACTGTTTCAAATACTTCTCTCGTGATTGCTGAGGGAGAAGGCTCATTTGCGCATTATTAACTGTTTCAGTTAACTCAGTTGGCGTTAGATAAACTTCATCGTCGCTAATGTCACTCATTTTAGTTGATTTTTTTGTACAGTTTTTAGGTTATGTTAATTATATTAAGCAATAAAACGTGAAAAACTAGAATGGCGCGAAGCACGCAAATAAAACAAAGAAACCAAGAAGGTTCCAAATTTAAATTTTTTCACAATTTAAAAAGTTCTTATCATAAATTTGGCACCATAGAGGTTACATTAAATAGGTTTAATGACGTTTTGAATTTACAATTATATTGAGTACTCATTATATGTGATGTTCTAAATTCAAATCTACTTTGCCGCTCAAGCGAATAAAATAGAATTTTCCAGCCAGATTTCGAAGCGCAAAATTACACTTTCCGAGGTGGTGGGATGAAAAAAATATTATATTGTAGTGATTCTTTTGTTTCACAATAAAAATGTCGAACACTAGATGTAAGAATTGTGATCGTATTTTGCGTGCAGTGGCAGGAAGAAAAAAAACAATTAAAGATCAAAGAGAAGCGGAGCTCTATTCAAGTTACATTGATAAAACAGTTATTATTAATGATGTGTTTTGTAACAAATGTCGAATGATACCTTATAGGTTTCTGGAGACATCAAAATCGTCTTCACAAATTAAGTCGTCAGTAGACTCTGATCACTCTGAAGAATACAATAGCAGCGTTTTGCATACTGATAAAGCTCAAGATGAGAATAACCCGAAAAAAACTGATAGTGATGAAGATTTTTGTATGCAATTGAACAAGAATAGTGATAACGACTCTTTTATCGAATTGCCTATGAAACGAGTAATCGCAACGCACAAATATTGTATAATATGCAAGTCTACGGACAAAATAAAAAAAATACCTTTAGAAGCTAGAGTGCAAGCATTCACAAAGAAAAGAATTTTTATTCCGGATGGTGATCGATGTTGTGTAACTCATTTAATCGGTAATATTTTTTATGAAGACGACTTGTCGAGTCTTCAAGTTTATTCGAATACAAGCTGTCTAAAACCCGAAGAAGTTTCTTTATTTTTAGAGGTATTCGCAAAAGGAGATTCATCGCTTATTGATAAAGTAAGTAACTTTGCAATGCCTGAAGAACAGTTAAGAGCGTTTACAGGACTGGATTGGAAAAATATTATCGAACTGAGAGAAATGTTTATATCTATGAGAAATTCTGATACTCGTTCTGTCACTCAGGCCCTCGTTGTGTTTTTGATGAAATTAACAACTGGGAATTCAAACAGGTTGATTGCTAGTATTTTAGGTCTTGAATATGAGCAATCAGTCTCAAATTTTTGTAATCAAATAATTCATTGCTTTGAAAAAGATATTTTACCATATTATTTTGGATTTGATGCAATGCCGCGAGAAGATCTTATTGATAATCACACCACTTACATAGCTAAAAAATTATATAACATCACACATGAGTTGATGTTGATTTTCGATGGTACATATGTTTATCACCAAAAGAGTTTTAACAACGAGTACCAGAGAAAATCTTATTCTGGACAGAAAAAGATGCCTTTATGCAAGCCATTTACAATTTGTTGTACTGATGGTTATATTGTCGATATTTTAGGACCATTTTATGGCACACAGAATGATGCCACCATTATGAAAACTGTGCTAGAAGATCCACAAGGTTTAACAAGGTTATTGCGACCAGGAGACTTATTTCTCATTGACCGTGGATTTCGTGACGTTGAAGAACAAATAAAAGATAAAGGTTATGTCCCTCTTATGCCAGCTTTCAAAGGAAAACGAAAACAATTAACGACAGAAGAATCTAATAGCTCCCGTAAAATCACTAAACTTAGATGGGTCGTTGAAGCTGTCCACGGATCAATCGGCCAAAAATATAAACTTTTGCACCATACTATGGATAATAAAATGCTGCCAAAAGTAAAATCACTCTGTAGGATTGCAGGTTTTTTGCACAACCGATTTGGAAAGCGTTTAGAATCGGACAATGAATTGGCTGACGAAATCATAGAATATATGAATGCAAAAATGAATACGTTGAACACCCTGAGCATGGAAGTTGAAACTCAAAATTGGAATAGAAGAAAAAAACCATTTAAAACTTTAATGGCATCTGAAGTAACGGATTTCCCGAAACTTGGTGAATCTGAATTGAAAATATTATTCACGGGATCATATCAACTATCTCAGGCGGTTTCATATCTTGCAGAGTTAACTGGAGATCAAGAAAGTCCTCAAATACAATATATAAAAGATTCACCTAATATCCTTAAAATTGAAGTAAAATCACGTCATAAAAATAGTAAAACGTATCGTTGTTATATTGATTATGTTCCATATGGAAATAGATATACTGATATTAAGCGCTTTACATGTGATTGTCCTAATGGGAATAGAACGATGGGTTCTTGTTCGCATATAGCGTCCATAATTTATTATCTATCGTTTGCTAGATATCTCTCTCGTATATTTAAGCCAGCAGAGATTTTAGCTAAGATTTTTGACAAAAACAATGTATCTGTTGTTATAAATTCAGATAGTGATGATGATTGAAATAAAATAAAGATAAAAAACTGAAAACAGATTGTATTGTATTACTATTCGAGTG
Organism: Calamotropha paludella; assembly: GCA_927399485.1. Taxonomy (NCBI): domain Eukaryota; kingdom Metazoa; phylum Arthropoda; class Insecta; order Lepidoptera; family Crambidae; genus Calamotropha; species Calamotropha paludella. The sequence goes on from OV656812.1 coordinate 22,552,507, forward strand.
AAATTCCTATAATTAGAGGTTTGTCAAGTACCTGAGTAATAAAAAAAAAATATTTGCAGATGTTGCAGGTATCCGATCTCGATGAAACTTATAACAATAAAATCTACACAATAAGTGCTATTTTTCAGAATTTTTTGAAAGTGGTCACTCTGTTAGAACTTACTAATTATAGCCAAGAAAAAAATATTTCTATTAAAAAATTATTTATTATTAGCAAAATAATTAAGATAAATATATATAATATTCGTCATAATATTGTCTATAGTTTGGCTTTGGAATTACATTCCTAGCACTATTAGTTTTGGAGAACGAAAAGTTTAAAAAGTTTGCTATGATCAGGTCATTTGTCAAGGTCACGCAATGATGGTAGAAGATCGGCAGTCAAAAACTCCATAAATAGTAATGTAAATGAGTAACGTACATAACAATATGACATTCATTACACTTGGCTGTGGGGGCACATTCGTAATGCTTAACCTGCTATATCCTTTCACTATACCTAAATAATATAATACTAAAGTATAATTGTTAACCCATTTTACGCTGAGAAGTGATTGTATTTTGCATTCGACGTTTTAAAATGATATTTGATAGAATAATTTTTGTTGTTAACATGTAAAAGGCATATTACTTTGCTTATAAATATTAACTCATTGATTTTTTTGCTCAAATTGTCTCATTATAGTGTACCACGTTCAGTGACTTACTTTTTATTCATCAAACTAAAAAACCTTTACGATGTCCAAAGTAAACACAGCAAATGGGCATTTAAAAGGTTCGTATTTATTCATCCAATTTGCATTCCATCGTCGATTTAGTGGGGGTCAAGCGTAAAGCGACAAGAACATGTCTCGTCTGCCTCATTAGTCTATGGCCGGGGTGCGCACGCGCCGCGCCTTTAACTCCCAAGGATGCCACAATAAAAATGTTACTTTACGTTAATTATTTATCAATTTCCACTTTTAAACAATTATGGCCAACCAAGTTTTTTGTTGAGTAACTGTTGGAAAGGACGTCGCATGTACAATTGAGTTACCGTAACTAACAACTTACCTCATAGAACAATCCAATAGGAAAAAGAACTGTTAGTTTTCTGAATTTTCAGAAAATTCATATCATTTTACTTTTTACTTTTCCAAAAAAATCTTTTTTGGATTATTAAATTAAAAATACCAAATCTGTGCAGCGGTTCTCAAGATATCCGTTCGGTGTCAGATTACATTTTAATTTATTTTATAGGTTAGTTTCTTATGGTATTAAAAGCGCCAGTGAATGTAACCAAGATATAATTGATGTTGAATATCTCCGGTAAATAACCATGAAATAATTCTGGTTATGGTTCGACGCTATTAATCTATAATCTAAGATCACAGTGGTTTGTGTGTTTGTCTGTCCGCTCTTTTTCCCGCTCTTTTTTCTTGTATCAATAACGTTAGCATAGCAACGCGTTAACCGCAAGTAGTTCGTCTACCGGACGCTAGATGGCGCAAACGGAAAAATATTTAATAATAGACAAAATTTAAAGAAATTTGTCCACCCGTGTGAAGCCGGGACGGGCCGCTAGTTTTAACAAAGAAAGATTTTTGTGTTGCTTAGAGACTTTACAGTCTTAGTGGCTAGCTTGGAGATATGTTTTCCGATAATTTAATACAACAGTCTTAACAATGTTGCTATTGCTGTGATGTCATTCAATCTGTAGCCAAAAATATAGATTTTAAATTACTTAGGTGAATAAAAAAAAATTAGTATATTATTTTCTTCAACCTCTAGAAAAGATTTTATTTTATGCGTGTTAAGTTAATGTGACAACCCTGCCTGGGGCAATTGGCGGTAGTGTCACATTGTGATTCAGCAGTTCGTGACGTTGGAACCATGCTAATGCTCAGCAAAACACTGGCTGCTCGTTCCTATGATGAGGTGGGAGGTGTGAAGGTCTGTTATAGCTCTTTATGTTTGCTAAATCGCTGGTGTTGCAAATGTTAATAGAAAACAATTTGTTTTAGTTTATGGCAACATTGGAACCAGGAAAACGGTTTTTATATAAATGGATGTTTACAATGTTAGTTCGTCGGGGTACCTACTATATTACTATATTAAAATAGCGTTATTGAATATTGACTTTGAAATAATGCGGAAAGGGGCTGTCTATATATTACGTCATTCTAAATTAGGGGGGGGGGGGTTGGTCTGCGGATGACGGTAAATGATAGATAGGGGGGGGGGGGGGGGTGTTTCGAAATTGACGTCATTCTTATTTATCTATTTATAGTTTATTGTTCACGTACAAAAAGATTATTTCTAAAAAGAAATTTCTTCCAGCACACCTAGTAAGTGAGACTGCAAATGTGAGAGGCGGCTAAGGCGCGTACAATACTAAAATAACTCATAATAAACATACATAATGCAAAATAGATGTACACAAATACAGTAATAACTACAGATAAAATACTCTAACAACAATATTACATATAATACTAGCTGCCCGCCCCGGCTTCGCCCGTGGTACTTACATGTATTATACATATAAACCTTCCTTAAGAATCACTCTATCTATTAAAAAAACCGCATTAAAATCCGTTGCGTAGTTTTGAAGATCTAAGCATACATAGGGACAGACAGCGAAAGCGACTTTTTTTATACTATGTATTGATAATAAACACAATACTTAAATAATAACTACAACATTACATAATTAATAAAAGTACATAAATACTATACTTATACTTAAATACATGTCTCATACTAAGGAAAGATAGTGTTCTTGTGATATTTTGCAAGTATTTAATGGTATTAATTATTGAACTCATTATTTATTTATTACAAAGTCAAGGCATGTCTACATTATTTTTTAAAACTATAAATAACATCGTACCTATGAAAATAGTTCGTATGCGACACTGTGTTTATTAAACGAAGATTGGCGGCGACTCGGCGAATAAAAGAATGTGTGTTTTAATCATATAATACCTTATTTTTCTCAAATCTGCAATGTTTTAATTTTGTCAAACTGGTAATGACGTCAATTTTGAGAGAAGGGGGGGGGGGGGTCATTAAGAAATGACGATAGGATGATTGTAGGGGGGGGGGGGTCTAAAATCTGAAAAAATCGATGACGTAATTTATGGACGGCCCCAAACGCAATTATACTTTTAACGAAATATTACCATGGCAAATGTACTAATGTCATTTATAAATATTCTGCCGAAGTATGCCACTATGTAAAATGATAAATTCTTCTCCTTACAACCCGTACAGAAACTTGACTTTCCTGTGCGAAAAGAAATGTTCATTTCACTAAACATTAGATAAAGATGAACTTTCTTTACCCTAGTGTTGATAAGTTAAAAGTATTATTTTCATGATGTTTTTATATTACATGTGTAATGAGATGACAGATGTCGGCATTTATCGTTTCATATTCTAGTAAAGTAAATAGTGTAAAATTATCACGCAAAAAACCCATCCTTTTCTGCCATTTGTTCGTGAAAATGTTCACTGGTACTGTTGATTGCATATCTTAAAGCAAGTACGGTGTAGAATTTGTCGCACAAGACAACGCATATCACTTCACACGCGAGACAAAGCATTCGCGCGCATTCGGGGGCACCATTCGCTTTATATAGTGACACTAAATTAATGGCGCCTCCCGACGACGCCCGCGATTTATTGCCAAAGGACTACTGCTTAACGAGTGCGTATAAGTTCTCTGTTGAATCGTCCGAAGAATGCGTTGTACACATTCTTCCGACGTAGTACATTGAGACTTTCTACCTTAACAAGAACTGGGAGGGCTCGGATTTACGGTAGATCGAGATACTTACGAGGTGCCGGCGCTTGCTCCGACAACTTTACTGTTGTACTACCGAACTTGTACACCATCATGTACGGCGTTGTAATAATAATAAATTATGTTACACTTTACTAATGTTCGCCTGCGATTGTAACTCCTATCGGGAGCTGAATACTATTGGAATTGATGTTACGTTTCTCAGCGCGGGCTGTTACTGTAGGCTGTTATGTACGGTGTGATTCTGTAGTATATTTGCACAGTTAATATGCTATAAGTTGACTAAGAATTCGAATTAGGTACGTAGATACTCTTGGTTTAACACAACGCATTTGCGTTTTACTGAGGTAAGGAAAGTAATATTTTTCGAAAATTCATTTTTACCTCAAGTAGCAGTAAGAACGTAAATTAATAAGTCGAGGCAATAATATAGTAAATAGGGAATGTATATGATTTTTTATTTGATTATTTACATCATTATATCATGGTAAAAATATATTTAACACCAAAAATGTAATATAAAGTATAAAAACAAAATTATTAAAAATATCAAGTCGAAACGCTTAAGTGTGACGTCATAGTATATGACAACAAACAAACAAGTGTGGAGGTTAGTTTGAAGAACACTACGCACTCAGTGATATTGACATTTGTTCACATTACATACACAGTACATTTTGAATAATGGCGTCGTGTTTCAAATATTTGAAATTCCCGCGGCAATATCGCACTTTATAAAAATTATATTATTGCTTAAATTTTTGTTTTCAAAAATATTGATAAAGGCACAATTTTGAGGTCATAAAGATTCTAAAAATATATTTGACTCTTATTTGGATTACATGCATAATCCAGTATCCAGTTCCACTAGAAGTAAATGTTTATAAATGAACGAAACAAAAAGAATCAACCAAAAGTTTCGTACGTACCTATACGTAGTATCTTATATGATGCACATAGAAAAATTATAATTTCTGCAAGTTCTCTGAGTTTTCGTTACAGTTTAGATTTCCTTTTCCAAAAATGTTTTAGGTATTAGGCACATGTATAATCTGAGTTATGGCCTTGCGTTTATAAAAAAAGTCTTCTGTTTTTTGAATATACCAAAATTCTGATGAATTACTATAAAAAAAAATCTCTTATAACCTTATAAAAAATGAGTCCAGCCGTTCTTAAGCGACGCGCTTACCAACGAACGTTTCTTTTATCTAGATAGTTGCTTCATCTGCCCAGCAAGGCGTCGCAAGCGTAAAGCTTCCGCTCTATTAGATCGCAACACTATTCAAAGATCAACACCGACCCGATTCCCTATCAGCCAATTTCACGGTTTCGCACATCCGTCTGGTAACCGCGTCTTGTCGCCTGCCCGCTGTCACCGCGTAACGGGCTCGTCCGATCGCGACCATCGCTTTGCCATCTTTGCGCTGCCGCCCAGATCGTATCGAATCTCATTAGCTAATGGCCAATTACACTGAGCGACGTGTCCGGGGCAAATTGTAGCACATTCCGACGTATTTGGGCCCGAACAAGTGACGAGCGAGTCGTCAATTAGGCACTTATGCGCATTTCAAGTGTCGAGTATTGCACTTCGGCTTGTCAAACGTGCACACCTAAGAAGGGATCGCTGTGTCTATAAGGTTAAAATGGAAAACTATCGACACTGACGAACGTGTTCGGTAGTGTTGTAAACGAAGAACAAAATTCAAGACTAAGATATTTGAAAAAGATTCAGTTATTGCAAAGAGATGTGATGACTGATTTATTAAATAACTCAGTCTTTTGAAAAGAAATTCAAAAGTAAGAAATTCACGCATTAATTTGTAAGCAGCATTAGCTTTATTTACTTTCTTATCTTAACTAAACTTTATAGGGAAATATTAATAAAATTTTTAGTTCTTACACTTCCGCGCACTTAACACATTTTAATAAAACAACTTATTTAAATAAATAAATTACTACAAATATCATTACATACACAGCCCACATCAATCACTTTTATGTGCGTTCTTTTGATTAAACTGCAGTCTCATTCTTAGCTCGGAACTTATTTTAACTGCAAAAAATGTAAAGGACTGGTTAAGAACTCAATTTGAGTCAAAAGATTTGAGAACTGAAAAGTACTGAAAAGGTAATTGCAATTTATAAAAAAATTCAAAGCTAGGCCTAAAGGACTGTCTTTTACAACACTACTATTCGGGGTGGCGGCGCCAATAGAAATAATTCAGCCCCGCCCACAATTAAAACTAATGTCAGCCAATTACTGTAAAGCTCTGTGGGTGCACTCTAATGTTTTTATGTCCCAATGGGGCTTGTTTAACACAAGCAACTGAGAAGTTGTATTAAAGACAGGTAATACGAGTATATTTGTCTACATTTCGCAATGAAATAACGGGCCGTAACATTTCTGCTACCTATACATAGTAATAAGGATAACATAACATTTATCAAATGCCAATAAAATTATTTACCAAAGTCAATAAGGCTCTATTGACTTTGGCGCTATTTTCGCTCTAGTCCAACAATCGACTTCTAATTCGTATAAAGCAAAATATAGACTTAAGTTGTAAGTCCTTTAAATTATCTGTATTTTTGACATAATACCACCATAGAAATACTAGGGCTCTGTATGTAGATAAGTTTTATGTTCAACTAGCCGACCCGGCCACGCGTTTCTGTGGCTCAGGTATAATGTGTTAAATGATATATATATAGCCTATAGCCTTCCTCGATGAATGGGCTATCTAACACTAAAAGATTTTTTCAAATCGGACCAGCAGTTCCGGAGATTAGCGCGTTCAAACAAACTTATATAAAAAATATAGATTTTGAGTGGTTATTTATTTATTATTGTTTAATTAATAACAGAAAATCAGGACCTACAACTTTAGCGATATATAGAATCGTGTTTTGATTAAATTTGAACGCACAGGCTCTAGTCACAAGCCATAATAAATTATAATCTATAATCTAAGATCAAAAATTTGTTGTTTGTCTGTCCGCTCTTTTCCCCGCTCTTTTTCGGTATATGCGTTACCATAGCAACGCGTTAATCGCAAGTAGTTCGTCTACCTGGCGCTAGATGGCGCTAACAGAAAAATATTTAATAAAAGAAAAAAAATAAAGAATTTTGTCCACCTGTGCGAATCCGGGACGGGTCGCTAGTGTTCTAATAATAATAATAAAGTACCTTAAAGTAAGATAATAGATCACAAGTAGTATTAAACAAAGCTTAGAAAGAAATTCATCGCGATAGTAAGCAAATTAATTTAGCGATAGACACTTGCGCACGCGACGTTCATACACCACTTCGTCTTAGTAGCCTCTGGTATAATACATTTGTTATTAGTTCAGGTAAATTCTTACGCTTGAGTATTTTTGTAATAAAATGTCACGAATTCTTCTCATGTAGATGACTTTTTGGATAACCATACTAGGAACATGGACAGTTATGGGGTTATTAAAGATTATTATATAATTTTAAAATTTTGCTTTTTTTTCAATGCTATCTATTTAGAAGATAAATTATTTTAATAGAAAAAATTATTTTAATAAAAAAAAGTTGCTTCGGCTCACAAGTGAATTCTCAGGTGGGAATTCCCGCTAATTATCTAAATAACATTATCGCATACTACAATTAATAAACACATGTGAGTACCCTGTGATGCATTCTCTTTTTCTTGCTACATTCTTTGCATTGAGTTGTAGTACTCTTAATGCTGGTTTTTCGACGTATATAATTGAAAATTGTTTCTGATCAATTTGTTTCGGTAATTTTACTTAGTTTCGTTTGTTGTTACGTTTAACTAATTTCTACTTTCATTTATTTCTATAATTCATGTGTCGGAGCTAATAACACCCAGTTTGTTACCCGTCATACAAGAAAGCACCTTTTGTTGTTCAGTACCTCTAACAGAGATTATAACTGGATGATGCCGCAAGTTTGTAGTCAATAAAAATATTTGATTTTCCCTATTATAAGCAATTGGTAAAAAATTGAGTTTAGTCATGAGAGATCCACAAAACGAACGATGATCTATATAGATTTCCGAGTCACTAGTAGATTAAATACGAGTTGAGGATCGATCGATCGATGCTGACCATCGTCCTACGAGAGTGAGTCAAAAAGTTCGCGGAATGGAGGGTAAAAAGTAAGAAATAAAATACAAAATTATTTTTCCTTCTCAATGTATTCCCCCTTAACTCTAATACATTTATTAGACCTATCAATTAATTTATAAATACCTTCGAAAAAAAATGATTTCTCTTTGTCGTCAAAATAGGCCGAAATTGCCTATTTTGGCCGAATTTTCTTCCCTCGAAGCTCTTTTTTCATATTTGGGAACAAATAATAATCACTTGGGGCTAAATCTGGGCTATAGGGAGGATGTTCGAAGATTTCGAAGCCCACTCTTTGTACAGCAGCCATCGCAACTTGCGCCTTGTGCACGGGTGCATTGTCGTGCAAAAGGAGCACACCTTTAGTCAATTTTCCCCGTCTCTTTTCTCTCACAGCATCTCGCAGACGTTCTAATAGTGCAGCGTAGTACTCTCCAGTGATAGAGACACCCTTTTCTTTATAATCAATAAGGAGTATTCCCTCTGAATCCCAGAAAACAGTAGCCATGAGTTTTTGGCCTGGATCATCTTCAATCGAATCCCTGCCCTGCTTAAACAGGTTGTGCCACTTGTAAACCATGGTTTTACCAGGGCAAGAGTCCCCGTAAACAGAAGACATCTCTTCCAAAATAGTCTGGGGAGGTTTTCCTTGTTTGGTAAGGAACTTGATGACTGCGCGAAACTCAATTTTCTCCATGTTTCAAATTTTCTTCCGGATTGACTTGTTAATTTATTGATGTGCAGCTTAGGTAATTATGACTTATTTTTTTTGAAACATAGTATTTATACTCTTAATGAGTGTCACAACTAGTGCAGGTAGTAAAAAGTCACCTTTCTCACCTCCATGCCCCTCATTCCGCGAACTTTTTGACCCGCCCTCGTATGTATGTGCATAATAATGTATATTGCATGATTATTTTAAACCTGCCAAGTTTTAGTAGTCTGCGCTACTTGTTTTGGTTGTGATGGCAATTGGTATTAGCTACTTACTTTTTCCAACTTTTTTGCTTCCAAAGATAAATGCGTAACTAAAGCACTTTTGCTAAATAATATCGGAAATGATAACACGTCCACAATCAGTTTGACTCAAGTAAGACAACGTAGAAAAGACCTAAAGGAAAATCAAACACGAAACCTTTAGAGCTAATGAAGTTAAACATGGCATTAAAATGACATTAATATTCCCGTTAAATATCCGTGTTTTAAGTCTATTATGTATGTTTGGTCGAAATTATATTCTAGCCTTTAGAGAAGCGATGTACTTCTGCCAGGCTTGGTGTCTGTGGTCGGGGATCTTGGTCCAACTATTCTATGTGTTAATTTGTAATATAACCGTTAACTGTAATAACATTTTTTAGGCTTCCTTTCTATTGCTTTCATATACCGCGTAACATATATACGTTATTTTTATTATAATACTTTGTGTTGGTTTCTTATTCCTTTGTTCTACACATTCCTTACGACGCATCATTCTTGTTAAATATTTCTCACATTGACACAGATTAACATAGCGCATAGTAATCACTGTAAGACTTGTCTTATGTACCTACCCTATTACATATCTATATATAAATATCCATGAATCAGGTATAAATGCTCGTATTCATCACACAAACATCTGCCCCGTCCTCCTGGAGGGGCTCTCAGGACCGCCGGTGCGAAAGCGAAACAGTTACACCAAACGGTCGTCACATATTCACGTCCTTGTTATCTTAAGGTGTTCTAGAATTAGGATATCAATAGATCAGATGATGCCTGTCCAATCTCATTGCAAGTGTAGGCGTACAAGCGTGATGTAATATATCTAAGCCTGGAACGAGCACGTCTCGTCGCGTAGCGGTCAATAAATACTAGTAGCGATTTAACGACGCCTTGTAATACCAGCTGGTTGATTGGCGGTGACAAGCGAGAGAAATATATTTGATGCCTTATCCTTAGCCTTTTAATAACCTAAATATGAAAAAACTTTTTAATCATCATACTTTTCAACTAGCAATCTGGATTACTGTAGCCCACTCGTCTATAATCTAGCGTATTTTAGCTGCTTACCTTTTTTAGTAAACCTATACTCAAATTTATATTTCAATATTGCGTACACATTTTTATGGATCTCCGTGGAGAGTGTCTTGTTCGGCAGTGTAGGTGAAGGTGATTTACAAGATGCCTTGGAGCCTCGGTCATGCCGTTGAGCGCCCAACAAACGATAAATACTGGTAGCGGCCCTGACGCGTCGTTCCTGGGTTCGACGCCTGCGTACCTTTGTATCGGGTTACAAGCGACGTCGCATTTTCCCATTAGCGCTCTTCCGGCATTTTTACGACTTGTTTTTAACTTTAAATCAGGTAAAAATGCGAGACGCTGCGTAAAGAGTTTGAAAGTTTAGACTATACTTTGTATTTTAACTTGTAAGGTTCAAATATGTATCTCTTGTATGTGCTAGCCAGATTTAGGGATTTAATAGTCACGTTTAATTTAAGATTTCGCGTTGTTCAGTACAACGAAACATACTACCTTTCGCGCCGACAGTCCTGGGTTCGAATCCCGGAAGGGGCAGATGTTTGAATACGAGCATTTGTGCCTGAGTCATGGATATTTATATATATTTCAATGAATATTACATATCTATGTATCGTAGAAGTATGTCTATCCGTTACCCTAGTATCCATAACACAAGCATTAAGGTGCTTAGGTACTGTGGGCTAGGCTAATTGGTGTGATTGTGGGGAAATATTATTATTATTATATTAAAATATATTACGACTTAGTTTTGTAAATAGACCCAGCTTTTAAGAATTAAGTAAAAACTCAAACATTTTTCGAAATTTTCATGTTTTTAAGTAACACATTTAAGTCTTATCCTATCTCTTAATTTTATTGATTTAACTACTTTTAAAGAACTAAACGCAAAAACATCAAAATGTCTATTCCTATGTATGATGATATATTTTAAGTTTTTACTGTTGGGTATTTTTGTTTATCCCATCTCCTAAGGTAAAAATTAATGGCTATTATCTATTCTTTACTTACTATTTGTACACATATTTGTTTATTAAATTTACGATAACTTTATAAATATTCATATTTATATATAAAACGTAACTTAAAATAAAAAAAATAATGTATTTAAATTTATACGTTTAAATGGTTAATTTTCACCGAGTGAACAAAGGGAAAGTGTATGAACAAAAACAAAAATATACAATTAATTAAATCTAAATAATTAAGCTAAAATAATAAAACCGTTTTATTTTATTATTTTAATGACGTATAAAAGCGATTTGCAGCAGATTTGGTGTATTATGTAAAAAGTTGAAGTCTACTGTTCAAGGGATTGGATGATTTTCGAGAATAGGATATTTGTTGTGAGGGCGAACTATACCTCCTTATCATTTTTTTACTAACAATTAGATTTTCATTTCTTACTCATCCATTACCATTCTAAGATTAATTACAGCCTCGATAAAGTTACAAAGTGTAAAAATACCCTCAACAACAAAATAAAACCAACAATTTTTTTTCGACCATATGATAAATTGAAATTGATAGTTTTAGAGTTATTGAAGATCGAATACGATTATTTTTCAATAGTTTTCTATAAATTAACATAGAAAATGAGTTTTCTATAAATTAACATGGAAAATTATTACACATTCCAGGCGTAAACCAGCATTTGTAATGCACGACAAGATCGAGTTGATGGGGATCACTGTAGAAAACGAACTTTTCTATATTGCTTTGTGTCTGGGTGTTTTGGCACCGTTGTTGTTTCTGAATTTCATAAGCCAAGTGCTTTCGCCATTTAACTTGGGTTCAAAATAATGTGTGAAGTTGTCTAATAATTTAATAATAAAAAAAGAAAAAAAAGACAGTAATCTAAATCTCAAACATCGTCTCTTGTTACGTACGTTACATCGTGTGTCGTTATATTGACTAATATGTACATATAAAAAGATGTTTTTTTTGTACAGTTGTCAATATACCAAACTATATACTTTAATATTTGACCTTATGCCATTGTATTAAAGATCTATTTTAAACTTGGTGCAGGGGTTTTTTATACCCAGACCATATACACAAAAAGGTTGAATTATTTCTGAACTTTCTTCCTCATATATTTCTCTCGTTTCTAATACATTTTCTACATTTCATACACGTAATAACGATACATCACGTCTTCGTATGGCTTACTAAAATGCGTCAATTGTTTTTTTTTACACATACCACTTGTATCGCCCGAGATCCATTACGAGGTGGTTTTCCTAAAGCAGTGTCAGCTTGTTTACACTTATTATGACTCTTGATTGCATTCCTTTGCGTTGATTAGACCACTTTGCTTAAGAAGTAATAGAGAAGGCGGCTAACGGCTAACCGTCACTTGATATTTTTAATATTAAAACAGGAAAGAAAATTTCTGTTTGTTCAACTATTTACTATTGCCGATTTTGTTTTGTTTAAATTCTGACATCACAATCTATGGTCGCCTTTTGATTTTTTTTTGGTTTAAATGGTATGTGTGAAGGGCATAAATCAGATCGCAGGTTTATACAGGGTTTTTGGAAATACGAATTATGTCTATTAAAACATAATTGATAAGCCAGTGACAATTAATGCTGTGCTTTAAACTGATTTGGATAATCTAAAATTCATATATAATTTTTATATTTTTATAACATCTACACCAATTAGCCTAGCCCAAAGTAAGCACTGTAGTGTGTTATGGATATCAGGGAAACGAATTGACATGAACGGTAGTGTCATAGTATTTTAGTGGTGGTCTTCCAGAATTCCGAAAGAATTCCGCGCGGACCCCACCAAGGTGTTAGGAGAGACATCGCGGTGGTTTGGTGGGTAGGCCTTAGTATTTTAAGATTCACCGTTCCCAATCAAATTAACTATCCAACCACACACTCCGGCTCATGGAATAAAGATATGAAATAAGGCTATAGAAGTTAGCGGATGCATTTTTATTATTTATTTCCCTATTTGGTTCACTAACAATTACGTTACACTATGAATTATGAAATTATTTCTCTAATTCAAAAATTGTCGGCAATACTTTTCCACCATTTATTCCATATAAACTTAATTATGATGATAATGATTTTGTTTTTGATACAGCTACTTACCTGTCGTCTGCCTAAGAGCTAAGTATGTTCAAAATTAGAAAAAAAATTAGATCGATATCGACTCTTAGCGGCTTCTAGTCCGTCAAACGAATAAGATTCCCTTGCGTGCGGTATTTGCACTGACCAGACCTCGCAGACGATTTAGCCTTCAGCTAAGGTTCTCAAACATTTATTAATTACATAGAAGAAACAATCGTAGACGTTCAACTGATTAAAATACTCGAATAATAATTCTCATGGCGTTGAATTCGTAATTTTCGTAAGAGTTTAAATACTTGGCCCTTTATTAAATACTTGCATTGCTTATTTATTTATTAGGACAGCCAACAAAACTACACTGATACAAGACAATAATATCATTAAACTAAAGAAAAGGATTCCCAATAAAATACAAATATTAAAAAAGAATTAAAAAAGCATGTGTGCAATTCACACGTGATAGAAGTGAAACTTCTGTCTTGGCCGCCAGGCTTGATTGGGATCAAGAGAGAACCCATTCAAATTAAAAAAAGTCAAATTAATTAGAAACTTAAAAAAAAAAGAATGTAATAATGCAACGGTTGGTCTGTCAGTAAACAATGGATTGGGCTTCGTATAAGGATGAACTTCCTGTGATAAGGCAATGTGTCGTGGTGTTAATTCCTTGATCAAATGGCTCGCATTCCGGTTTTCATTGTAACACCACTCCCGTCCCGAGTTTAATCCCCAATCTGATCAAAGAAGAAAATTAACTATTTTTATAATATAGTCAATGCTCGGGTTAACGTGTCTTGTAACCGTCGTTGTTTCTAAATTCTATAATACAAGTGCTTTAACTACTTAACTAGGAACAATATATGTAGTCTTGTTTATATTTATTTATAATTTTGCAGAGTTAATTGCAAAGTTAGTGATTTATCTTAAGACTAGGTCTGCAAAATACTGAGCGAAGCACTACCTTGCCTAACCTCACCTAAATTTCATCAATGTAGTCTCAGCGGTTTGGCTGTGATCATCTATTGAATTTTTCTTTCGGTGATTATTCCTCCATTGTAAAGTCTATATTTTTTTTTACATAGCCTATGTCCGTCAGGTTTTAATCATGTATGTTCATGCCAAAATTCGTTCGAATCGGTTGAACCGTTAAGCAGCAGGAGGGAGACAAGCGAAATTTGTGAGTTGCCTAAAAGAGAGCTTCACTCTTTCAGAGTTTCGCTCAATAATAAAGCTAATATACAGACTAACTAAAATTGGAAATCTCTTTTTTATTAAGAATGGGTCTTGATCCCAATCAACAAGGAGGTAAAGACAGAATCCACGATGGAATGAGCTAACTCAGAAGGTGCCTATTCACCCTGGCTTTAAGAACAGACGGTTATAAGTACTCGGAAATACAGACGCAGGGAGGGAGTTCCACTTCTTTGCTGTGCGCATATATCTGTAGGTATCTTGGTATCGAAGCGCAATTTCCTGTAACTTATCTTCAGCAAAAGGCCTATTGTGGACATTGTGGTACAATTACTAGACAAATTTTATTTTGTATCATGAACATAAGCGTTTGTTCTCGAGTCATGGTCGTTGTTCATATACTTATTTATTTATTCTATACGTTATTAGTATAAGCTTTGCTCAGTTTAGTACTGAATTATTGTTTTGAGTTTTTATTTTTACATTTAATAGAAAAATATCCCTTTTTAACGAGAGGAAACTCGATTTATAAGTCGACGCCGGGAGTGAGCCGATGAGAGTCGAGTGCTTCTAACCAGCACTTTTCTGGAAGGATTACCCTCTAACCCTCGTAGTATCCTCCTGTCGGTTGGCCTTGTACTAACAAGGCCGGTTTGGAATCACCACTCTGAACAGAAAATTACCTTGGGAACCAAACTATAGTAAAAACTACATCAGCCCTATCTGTTTCAAGGGTAGGTTATTGAATTTGAAGGCGCAGAGAAATCATACGATAACGACTTGGCTATGGATCCTTTTTTCAAATAGCTTTTTTACTGACAAACTTCTGTTTGTTTACATTACCTTTACAATATCACTATGACTGATAGCTAAGGAAAGCTTGTTATGTAATTTAATATGTCGAAGTATTAAATCGTTCATAATGACGGGAATACAGCTTATTAACGAAGGCAGGGCAAAAACGTCGGCGTTACGAGTCAATCAAATGTAGCTGGCGAGTGTCATCGGCAGTCGCGCCGCGACCCTTATATGGCAGGTTTGTTTGACGCACGCCACTACAGCTAGGGGCACCAAACGTTTGCCGCTTCACTATGGAACCGTCTTGACAACCGAGACTTTCCTTTTTTTATTCATACTAATGACAATGACGACCTACGTGGTGGAATAGCTCGCATACCGGTTATATGGTAACGCCACTTCGTGGTCCCGGGTGCGATTCCCGGCTGGATCAATGCAGAAAACGATTTTTCTATATTGGATCGGTGCTGGGTGATGTGGTACCGTCCTTTTTCTGAATCCAATAGGTTAAGCTACTTTCTTGGATTCAGAATAATGAATGTGATGTTGTCTTTATGTATCTATACTTTGTCCAATGTAAGATTATACTTTTGACAGTTGACACCTATATAGAGGGTATAAAGTTGCTATTGCAATGTCTAGCCAAACATAAGGAAACAAACGCAACCTTAGTACGTAGCAATAAGGAAGTGACACCTGTCAAAAGTATCATCCTACATTGGACAAAGTATAATGTTGTCTAATACTGCGCCGCTAGGCAAGCAACACAGTTATATGCTGCCGTCCTTACGATAAGTGCAAAATAAAGAGTTTTTGGGCATATTGACTTACGTACAAATGTATGTACAAATATAATATACTACATAAAATTTCGCTTCATTTTATAGTTGTAAAGTAAAAGTTTCAAGTCAATAGCTATTATAGTTACGATGATACACAAAAGAACAATAATTAAATCTTTAATCGCAATTATTTCGAAAGTAGCTGAAACTACTTATTGCACTTTTCATAAGAACGGCGGTATGGGACTTACCACTATTGCCCTTTCCGGCCTAGTGCCCGATGTAGGGATTGAAGGCCTACTTACTGAAAACTTTTGTATGCACACAATGCTATTGGTCCCTTGGGCCCGTTGTTGGCTTTCGCCGCTTTTTCACCGTTTTTTGTCAATACTGCCACCATCTACAGTTTTTTGTATTATCTAAATGTCTCTTATTACAACATATTGTTAGTGAACTACGACATAGTAGCAGTTTCGAATACAATTTTAGCTGTAAAATCGAAATACGAGGGAGGCTGAAATTACGTATTTTAATATTTTTGTTCTTAGCATTAAAAATTAGATGATTTCTTAAAATGATTCTAACTATTAAATGTTGAAAAGCATTATATATTGAGAGCGTATATACTTAGGTTGTATTTATTGGCAACTTTTACATTAGCCGCGTCTGGCGTACCACGAAAACAACTGTTTGTACTGACATAAATAACGACATCGACACATTCAAATATAACTTAAAAAAATATATAATTTTACTTTAAATTATAATTGTGATTACAAGATTTTTAGTATAAAAAACGCGTCTTTATTTGCGTTATATTTCAAAAATCTAAACACAAAAGTCCTTTTTTATTGTTACGTCCTAGGAAAATCTAAATAACGGCGAACCTAGTTTAGGAGGTTTAGTGTAGGAGGTTCTAATATTAAATAAATGACATTTAGTCAACATTTCATTCCAGCATTCGTTATTGAGAGAATGCCATATTTCATTATCAGCGTTGCTAACGAACAGATTTATAGCTCTCTTCGAGCCTATTAAGTGAAGATATGACGTTCGTCTCGCAAGAAAACTTCATCACACAGTTAATTTACTAACTTCGACTTGAAGACAAAATAATTAAAGGAATATGTTGCACAGAAAACGTAGGATGCAAAAGATTTATGGAAGAATCTAGAAATATGTTCTAGCCCTTACATTTCTATCTTGAGGATTTTATATATACTTCGTTTTGCTTGTCAGATTTTAAAATTTGATATGTTGTTACTTGTTGGAGTGGAGTCTCTCCTTATCGTTGAAATGTTGGGAAAATTTTCATCATGCTATTAGTTTTAATAGCGCTTTGCATAAGCGTATGTTTATTAGGCTATTGGCTTTTGGAATTTCTCTATTTAATATATGCCGCTTATTCTTTATATGCCGCTAAACGAGAAAGAAAAAATGGTTTACGTCACAAAGTTTATAACATCTTTGTTATCTATTAACCGATTCGTTGCTGATGCACGCCTGTCGTGCCATCACTTTTTTTTGCGTGTGGCGTTAGCCACTGAAACCGTGTCATTTTTAAATCAACCCAGAATAAAACTATCTTCATTTTTCACGTAAATCAAGCTCGTAGCCGTTGTTTCTGTAATTGTATGTAGCAACGAATCGGTTAAAGTTGCATTTCCCTGATCTTCCCTGTAGTTTATTTATCAGTATTCCTAATGTATTTTTTTACGAACTGCTTTGTTCAAACGCTATGTGAAAAGTAAGCAATGCAAATAAAAAGGCGGCACGGTCGTGACTGTTGAAGCGATTCCGGCTGAGAGGCGTGTACCTTGACAGGTGAATGCGGTGGCGCTTGCTCTCACCACAATTAGCCAATTAGCTCCGACATGCATGACTTTGGCTGCAACTTTGCTTTTCGCACTCGAAATTCTTAAAAAAAAAGAACATTTCAAATTCGAACTTGGCTCATTTTGCTATTGTCTTTTGTTTTTATGATTTTTTGAAAGAAGAATTAAAGCTTATATCTACTTACATTTTATTAAACAATTCTTTCCACATATATCGTCTTGCATATATCTTAAAAGACATATTATGTCTTATAATAAGATAGACAAAAAACGACAAATTGAAAAGAACCAAGGGTAGATTTAAATTTATACTAATCTAGTTATCTCTGTTTAAACAAAGGGCGTAGAGGAACCGAACGAGTTAAATAGCGTGGCCGGCTAACGATAAATTATCAAAGCGAAAACTGAGTCAATGACGTATGAACCTTTTTCTGATTGAAACGTTGACGAAATAATAATTAAAATATCTTGTAATTATAAACTCCCAAAGTCAAGTTACAATATTAGTCAACTATATTCGAATAAACATTTAAGTTTGTTGTATTGCACTAAAAAATCATAAATAATCTATGCCCGAAACGGCATATTGATGTTTTGATTTCATTTTTATTTTATTTAATTTTTCTAATTTTAAGTGTCATATATAAAGTGTTAATTTTAATTATAATAAAATCATTTGATTTTAAATTTGTAATGAAATAATAAATACTATGATTAATGAATTAATATGGGACCTTGTCTGCAATAAACATATTTTTATTTTATTTTATTTTTTTTATATTAATTTACCTACAAATTTTATACTGTTCTTTTCGTTTATCATCTTCTATGTTCGGATAACAGAAGGTCAACCTACCACGTCGTCAGTTTATATCAATTGATACTGAACTCTATGTGTTCAACTGTAAGCTGAAAACTGTAAGCTTTTTACAGTTTGGATAGGTTGATTTGCTGCTTTAAAAGGGTCATTTCTTATAATCACTTTAAGCTATTGGGTTGGGGAATAAGTTCGTTCGGTTTTTTCAAAGAGCTTTCTTTCAACAAAAAACAATAATTATAACAATAAATTGATCAATAATGTATTCGCCGTTACTGTTTACAACCTCCTCCCACCTCTCGACTAAATTGTTGATGCCGTTCCGCCAAAAATCGTCCGGTCTGGTGTCGAAGAAGTTGATGAGCCAGTTTTTGAGGTCCTTTTCGCCGTCGAAGATAACACCCCTCATTTGATTCGACAAGGAATGGAAAAGGTGATAATCTGTTGGCGCAAGGTTCGGAAAGTACGGTGGATGCTGAAGAACCTCCCATTCGAGCTCTTGGAGTGCGGTTTTGACGACTTGTGCAACATGGGGTCTGGCGTTGTCGTGGAGCAAGATGACTTGGCCTTGTCGGTCAGGTCTTTTCAGTCGCATAGCCTCATTAACACGGCGTAGAGCTCCTTGTTGACTGTTGCGTTCCGTTTAAGCATTTCCCCGTGTATCGCACCTCAAGGCGATGAGGACATCGAATTCTGCAGGTCGTCCACTGCGAGGCATGTCTTCGAGATCAAAGTCACCATTTTTGAACTTTGCAAATAATTTCTGTGCTGCGCGCTCACCTATGACACCTTCTCCATACACGTTGCATATGTCACGAGCGGCTTCAGCTGCTTTTTGACCCCGATGAAAAGCGAAGAAACGTAGATGTCGAAAATGCTGATTTTTGTCACCTGGGTATTCCATTTCGAAGCCTAGAAAATAGGCAAAACTAAAAATATTCGAAAAACAAATAACACAGTTCTGTAGAGCAGAAGAGGCACTGTCTAATGAATACAAACACTTTGCTCAACAACAAACAAATACTTAAAATAATCCTCTTTGAAAAAAACCGAACGAACTTATTCCCCAACCTAATATTTCCAAAGTCTCTTTAAAGTTTAATCAAATATAAAGTATATTTTTTGTTTTTTTACAGGTCCACACCTGATTTGAAGTCTCGACAAGGTAAAAGATTTATATAACTGATATACATACAAATACAGTTTTAACATAGTAATATGACATTGATTTGTTTGATTTGATCTAAGAGCTACCTTATCATTTCAATCTACACTAATATTATAAAGAGAAAAGGTTTGTATTCTTGTATGTTTGCAAAGAATAAACTCAAAAACTACTAAGCCGATTTCAAAAATTTTTCCCCATTGGAAAGCTACATTCATGCTGAGAAACATAGGCTATATTTAATGCTAGAAAAAATTTAAAGAATTTTGTCCCCCCGTGCTAAGCCGGGACGGGCCGCTAGTGTACTATAAAGTTATACCCCGTAGGGTTACGAATCGATGTTACAATATATCGACTTTACAAGTGATACTAGACTCTTACTTAATCTGAATAAGGTACTGTTTTCCAAGTCTAGTCGATAACAATTTCTTATTTGGTATTTTGTTCTGGTGTCGATTTACATAAAGTCGATATGCATAAAAGGAAAGTTGACAATTTTTAGTAAAGTGTTTTAAATTATGCATGCGTATCTAATAAAGTCGATGTCACGAAACCTGTTCGGTGACCACGAAATGATCGCCAAATAATATTAATTAAATACCAAAAAAAAAAGGAAAACTATAAACTAACGTTAGAAGTGTATTTTTATGCGAATACATTTCAAATTCCTATTTTGCGTGTAGTGTGTCGGACAATTTCTGGATTTTTATAAAAGGTTGCTTTATGTCGCTTTGTCATAATGTGATTACATAAGTTTTCTTATTCAAAAATTATGTCACTGAAAATGTGACTCACAGTACTCAAAATAACACACGTTTAAACTCACCTGTACATTAAAAATGGAAAGATACGAAAACAAATGTGTTGAAAAAATTATCCTCAGATTCGCTTCGAATGCAGGTCATTCGAAAAAGCTTTTTTTTTTTAAACTATTTCTGACCTGGATTCAAAGTCCTTTAGCCGTATACATTCGAAAAAGCGTTCGCTCAGGGTTGCCAGAAACATGTAGATTTCAAATTGTCATGTGGATTATTTTTTTAACACATTTTTCTATTTAAATAAAACCACTTCACGGGATGACTAAGGTGTTAAATTACTTTTAAAATTAAATGCGCGATTGATTCGGTAAAAGTGGTTTTATTTTAAGGATTTGGAGTTCTTTGCGTGGAAATGTAAAAATTAAATACATTTTTCTTTATTAAGTGTGTCTCACCCTTACCTTGCAGCGCATTCAACTGTCGTAGGCTCTTCGCCTCTTCCATCTCCGGTTGTTCGTTCGCGCTCCAACAGCGTCAGTACGCCGTTGCCGTCCGCGCCTGTTCCTACTAGAAAGAGGACGTCTTCAGGAGTGTTTCAGGTGAGGTTGTCATGGAAACGTCACTGATGTGGCTTCTGAAATACGGTTGAGCCAATTAAACGACGCACAAAATTTTAGACATACTTTTAAGTCTAGCCTTTTTTAAACTGTCAAAGTAATTGTTTTTTTATGAAATTTTATATTCTTAAGCAAGATGGATAGATAAGTCGTCTAAATGAAAAAAATGAGGTAATTTTTCTGTTACTATGAATATACTCATACTTATACTTAAAGTATAATAATTTTATCTAAAATGTATTCTAATTTTCTAAACTTATGTATCTTCATACGTAGTATCTTGTAGGAAGCGTGATGCCTTGTTAACCCTCTTAACGGTTACTAATAACTTAAGTATTATGTAGAGGATATTAGGAAAGTACTGATTGATGTCTAGCTTTGCTTTTCCACGGTAAGGTAATGATTTTATCGGTACAGACGCCAAACTCTAAGCTCTAAGAAAATACTCAACAACTCAATACTCTCCGCTGTTTCCAATTCACCGGAACGCGGTCCGTCATTATAAACAATTTGTTTTAGACTTTTTTCTTTGTTTTCCTATTATTCGATTCCTGTGGCGTGTGTGTGTCTCAAACAATAGTCACATAGGATTTAACAGTAACATGTGTACTATTAAGTTTAATATGGTATATTGTAATACTGTATACCATTCACAGGTTGATGACGAAGAGCCACCGCCGAAGAAGGTTGAAGTAATTAGGTCCAATTCCGACAGCAGGAAAAAGCCAGACGTTGTTCCTAACGGACGAAAATCTGTGGACACAGATGGAGAAAAGGATAAGAAGAAAGGAAAAGAAAAAGAATCGGATAGACCAAAAGGAAATGGAAAAGACAAACGGACAGATAATGTTGTAATAGAAACATTTGATAGTGAAGTGAAAGGAAAGACTGTGGCAGCTTTCAAAGAGAGCGACAGTTGGGATTAACTATAGGAATAAATGGATTTGCTGTATTTTGAGTTTTTCATTTTACTTATTTTTTTACAAGCCTGGATTCATTGTTGGGTATAGGCCTCTGCATGGAGTTTTCATTTTACCTGATTTTTCCCAGTCTTCGTGATGTCGTCTGGCTAGCATTTAGTCTTCTCTTGTTTCTTCTGCCAGTGAGGTTTATTGTAAATAATAAATAGATAAAGCTCATTTCATGAAACATTAAGTTTTGTGTAATAAAATTTTCACATTTATTGCTCTTAGTTACGAGAAAAGAACTCTGAAGACAATAATTATTAATAACAAAGAGAAAGTAATCCAAATTCATAGTATATAAT
The DNA here is from genome assembly GCA_927399485.1 of Calamotropha paludella. NCBI lineage: Eukaryota > Metazoa > Arthropoda > Insecta > Lepidoptera > Crambidae > Calamotropha > Calamotropha paludella. The sequence continues at coordinate 22,574,742 of OV656812.1, forward strand.
AAACGTGTGTTACAGAAACCATCCCAAGCGGGAGGAAAAAAAATTGAGTTGTCTATTAAATTGAGCTAGACACCGTAACCACCGAATCTAAATTACTAGCAGTACCAAATTAGCAAGTAAAATTAATTTTGACTAAATTTACAGCTTGTAAGGGCCGTGGCAGGCGTACGATTATATAGATAGGTAAATTCTTTATTTCTTGCTTCCTTACAGACCATTAGGTTACAGAAAAACATAATACAGAGCATAAAGTAAACATAAACAAGGAAATATAGATAAGAAAAACGAGCAAAATAAAAAGTCCTTTATAAAAAAGGAAGTGGCAGTACGCAAGGGTTGCAGCTTAGAGGCGTTTTCACTTGCATCGCATTTGTACACGCCGGCATCTGAAACCTATATCACAGTTTAAAAGAAAATGCAAAAGATTACGTTTGATACTTATTAGCACTTCAGGTGGGATTAGGGATTCTTCTGAATCCCGCCTAAAGTGAATGTTTTGCAACACGTTTTTCTATATTTCTATAAAGTTATCGCTTATTTAATGCTAAACACAAATAGGTCAAACACATGATCAAGTAGCAAAATTTCGATCATGATTTTAGTAATCAGTATATCGTCAAAGAAGTAAACAGAAGACATGAAGACAATACGGGAACAATGTGACAATGACTTCGCTCTTCGTTAATAGTACTGTTGTTGTTGTAATCTTCAATGGCAATCTTCGATGGTGAATCGGCAGCGGTGGTAAGTGTTCGCCAGCACGTTTGGGATTTCCAAGGGCATTGCATAATGGGAGGCACATGCCGCTTTGAAACCCCAGCTCTACGGCAACACCAGTTGATGGTCCAGTACACATTATGAAATACGGGTTTAAAAGCAATTATACTGTATTAAAATTGTAAATATGTGATAGTAACAGCACAAGTAGTCCACTCATGATACTTATTACTTTTTTATTATTTAATACCTGTTCTCGTCATTTAATATTAACCCTTTCCGTGCCAGCTACGAAAATACTTTTTAAACACTTAACTTGTATTTTATTCCTAATGCCAAACTCTAAAAAACAGATCTTACTTGTAGTGCCAAGAAAGATTTTTTTGTATAGGATGCCCAAAAACTCTACGAGCATACTCGTAGTTGGCACCATGTTACAGTACCGCACTACGAGTATTCTCGTAGCTGGCACGGAAAGGGTTAAGAATTTTAATTATTCCGTCCTAAACTAAATGTTGTGGTTTATTTTGTACGTAGTATCTGTTAACGCGAAAAGAGTCGTTCGATGAAGACTGTCATCACCCACGTTCGAAATGAGTACGGATTGACAAAAAAGCAGTAGCTGTACCGCGTTTGCATTCTAAATGAAAACAAGTGCGCATTTTGATCTCGGTAAATTTACTTCCTAAACTAAAATAAAAGCTTTTTTACCACCACCTTTAGGCTTAATAAAAACGTTTAATATAATCAATTCTTACAGAATATGTAAGCAGAATTACTACAACTGTAATTCCTTTGGTTATCGTTGTACAATTTTATAAAAATAAAGATAACTTGAAAAATGAGAGCTCCATTGGAATGTTTCTTAACATTCTATTCAGGTTAGTACGCTGCTTTGTTGTATTCATCATGTTTATAGATAAAATGTAATTAAACATGAGGAAAGACACCGACAGAACCCGACCTAACAAAGAGGCAAGTGTTCGCTCGTGGAAGTGTCAAAGTGCATGATATACACAACAATGCGACGGCGATGGCTGACGAGAAAGGCGATCAATCACCGGCCGTTCATTAACTCTAGTTGACATTCTATAGTACAATTGGTAGCATTCATTATTATAAGACAACTTTTGTTAATTAGTTAATTAACCGTCTTTAGTTGTTTCGTATAAAAATATTTGATTGTGAAATCAACATAAACAATAGTTTATGGTCTAAAGCAATTTTTACTAGAAAAAGTTCAACTACCCTCAGGTGTCAGGTGGAATTCCTATTCCACACTAGGTTTCCTAGAGCAACCTCTCACTATAAGGGCTTGTTCTTGTAATTGAGTTACCAAGACCTTAACAAACACGCTAAATTTTTTCTAAGTGTTTCCAATCTGATGTCAGCGCCATATCTTTATGTTCTAAGTGTAAACCTACAACATTTAATGAAACACTTTTATAAATATTAAACAATCGTTATATAAAAAAATTGCTACGTTATTGATATATTTAACTCCAAGATTTTATATGTTTAGACAAGAAAAAATTAACTTGTATCAGGCGTCTGGCGAGACTTGAGCTATAAAATGCCCGAGCGAGTGCTTTTCCAATCGACAAACAGTTGAATTTGAAGTCAAGAATGTCTTAACATATATATCATCGTCTTTTCACGTTACTGGTACAACAATATAAATAAATAAATAAATAAATATTTTTTACATTCACACCAATTAGCCTAGCCCAAAGTAAGCACTGTAAGGCTTGTGTTATGGATGCTAGGGTAACGGATAAACATACATATATTATAATACATAGATATGTAATATTCATATAAATATATATAAATATCCATGACTCAGGTACAAATGCTCGTATTCATCATACAAACATCTGCCCCTACCGGGATTCGAACCCGGACCGTCGGTGCGAAAGGCAGGATCGCTACCGTTGCACCAAACGGTCGTCAAATCGCAGTAACGTGTTAATTATGACCAATACCCAATCCTTATTTAATGATCAGGTCACATAAAACAATTGTGTATTGATTGCACTATGTAATAAGTATCTACACGAAGTTTGTTTCTTTCCTTTCCACTACTACAACATTTTATTAGGATCGCATTTAGAAAAATCTTATACCACACACACCTGGGTTCTATAATTTTAAATTAAACAACAAAAACAGGAAGTAGTAAATTCTGCGCGTAAATTTGATTGAGGGCATTGTTTTACTACTAATTTTCAAGAAATATCTTTGTCGCTACAACATATTCGTCGATATATTATAAAAGCTTGGCTTCTTTATCGAATATCGGGGTCTGATATGTTTGTTATAACGAAACAGCTGTAACATGAACTAAGAGACCGTACATCATTAGCAAAAGAGGAATTTATGTTCAGTAACTTTTACAAGACCAGGTCCCGTAAACCCTTTCGTCCACTTCTCCACCTCCTCCTCGTCGGTTGAAAACCTTTTTCCACCCATGTGCAGCTTCAGGGAGGTAAAGAGATAATAATCTGAAGGTGCTAGGTCAGGGGAATATGCGGAGTGGTTCAGGACATCCCATTTAAACGAGGCAAGCAGTTCCTTCGTGGCGTTGGCCGTGTGTGGTCTGGTATTTTAAAATCGCGATATCACTTGTACACACTCGTACGATTCAAAGTTTTATCACCATTTGCAGTTTCATCTCATTATAAACCTCAATCGGAGGTTTTCCCTTCCAAACGAGATAACGGATGATACCGCGTATTTCGCACTTGGTGGGAGATTGGATTGTCATTTTTCTCGAAACGTGTTGTCGCGTCGACACATCTCAACGTACTGACCTTGAAGCGGTCTCGTTGCGGAGGAGAAGAGTCATATAGTCTACACTTCGTGTAGCCAACATGTCGAAAATAAAATTTATTCGGTCGTGAGAGCCTCATTACACTAACTTTCTGGATACGCCTCGTAATAAGAAATCAGTTTTACTCCTGCAGTACTATTGAAGGTGTTGGTTAACTTAGCGGTGTACAAACATCGTGCATCTCATATACATATTAAATAGCACCTGTGCAGCCGTGGGCGAGGTGCTAACCCGCCGGACGTGTCAGTCCGAGTCGCACGCAATGGGTGCCAGTGATGGCACCGGTGCTTTACATGGCCGCCGGCGCACGCGCAAGTAAGCCTGCTTACACAAGCTGAATACGCGGTAACATTATGATAAGGTTAATAAATATACCGTTTGGTGCAACAGTAGCGTACCCACGATCCAGCACTGACGGTGCTGCGTTCGAAACCCGGAAGTGGCAGATGTTTGTGTTATGAATACGAGCATCTGTACCTGAGTGATGGGTGTTTATATATATTTCTATGAATATAGCATATCCATATATCATATATGATGTCTATCCGTTTACCTATTATACAGAACACAAACCTTAAGGCTATGCCAATTGGTGTGAATGCAAGAAATATTTATTTATTGATTATATAATAGGAAGGCTTACCAACGGAGTAGACACAGAAAGCAACAGATGACAGAAAAGGTGTGTAGACAAAATGTAAAGAAGTAATAAAAATATAATATTTTTAAGATAATTTATGGAGATTCGTATTACAACATTACTTGAGAACACCGGCATTTAATGATTATTAATTTTCAATGCTAGATAGCATTGATAAATTTTATAAGAAAAATATTAGAAAATTCGACTTGGTTCAAATTATTTTCTAACGGGACCGCCTGTGATTTATTTATAAGCCCTAATAACTTATGAGCCGTGTCGATTTTTCCTAGTAATTTTCTATTACAATCTCCGACATTGTTTATTAACATGAAAGTTATATTCTTCATAACTACTGTTTATGCATCGGCTATCAACCACCGAACGTATATATTCCATTTTCTAATAAATATCACATTTTATGTTACATGAAGAGCAGAGCCTTCTGGTACAAGTATTTTGATGAATAAAAAGAATCTGGCTACTTCCTAATGTAAAATGATATTGGAGGCCATATCGTCACCAATGAAGTTAATCCGAAGTGCGATTATAGCTAGTTAGCTAGGGTGAATTGGCACTTTCTGGATTCGCTCCTTCTATCGTATGCCCTGGTCTTGTTCCCCGGGCTTATTTGGGATCCAGAGCAAACCCATAATAAAATTAAATAATTTTTAAAGTGCTTTCCGCTAAAATTGAAATAACGAATTTTTGGAGACCCATCTGAGAATCAGCCCTTGCGTAAACTGCTAAACCTCCGCAAAGCAGGCAACACGCGCTAACCAGCGCCATCGAACTTCTGTTTTTCACCAAATTCATTAAGTGATATTTAGTATTTACCTACAAAATTTTTTTTTTAAATTTTAAACACAAGACAAATATTAATCACACAGGCACAAAAATAAACACATAAATATTACCATTAAACCGATGACTACTATTTGTCCTACCTCTATACCAGTAGTCATCATGTGTCATCACACAATATATTTCTTAGTAGCACTGTGACGCAAATGTGCTCCAATCTTTACGTTCATGATACTTAAACAACCAAGATGTTGACCATTCGTGATTTATACAGCGACCTATGATATATTGAGTGCTGCTCTGTATTTACATATTGCATTCAATCATATTTTATTAATAGATTAATTCCGATTCGAATCATTTGGTAGAACACGCAAATTGTCAATTTGTATAAAAAATGAGTCTTTTATTCGACTGTTATGCCACATAATTTTGACGTACTACATTACAATAATATGGTACGTACGTGGTTGCAATAATTATGATCGTTGGAAAAATAAAGTACTGAATTGTTAATGAATTTCTGATGCATATTGTAAAGTGAAAGCATGAGTTAGGGAAAATCCTGTTCGAATATAACTGACCTATCTTAACCTAACAAATTAATTTGAATCTCGTAGCGTTTTGTTGGTGTTACCACTTAAAATATATGAATAAAATAATATTTCTCACATTGACACCAATTAGCCTAGTTCAATGTAAGCACTGTAAGGCTTGTGTTATGGATACCTGGGTATCGGAAACACATACATATACGATACTTAGAAATATTTATAGAAATATATATAAATATCTATGAATCAGGTACAAATGCTCGTATTCATCACACAACCATCTGCCCCTTCAGGGACTCGAACTCAGGACCTTCGGTGTGAATGGCAGGATCGCTACTGTTGCACCAAATGGTCGTCATATATTTTTTTTGGTTTAGGTTAGCCTAAATAATGCGAATGGATTTGAAAAAAGGGAACCTTTTTATTAATTCAACATTGGCGACGACGAAGACACACGAAGAAGTTGAACAAACACCTAACATGGGTGGACGAAGAAGACACGAAGTCAAACAAGCACTTAACATGGTGGATGACAGAGACACGAAGTAGAAAAAGCAGATGTAGGCATCTCTATAGATGTTTAGGCTCCGTTTACAGTAACAACTACCAATTCCAGTAATGTTAATTATTTATTTTCGACACCCTGTTGATACATTTAAAATATAATAAGAATACCTCTTCAATTTATTGCTGATAATTAAAATAAACGATTCAAGTTATTTTCACTATATTTTTAAATGAATATAAATTGGAGGTTAGAAAATTGAGTGTTCATTGTTGATTTTATAAATATAGTCCAATAAGCTCTGTTTCATTTATGTCAAGTTTTCAAATAGGTTTCATGTAAATGAATGTTAAACTGTTGCTTTCACAGCAAGGTTTATCGGTCTTTGACTGTACATAAAAATAACGGTCTTTTTCTACAGAGAAGAAACACAAGAGGTAAAAAATTATAACTGTAAAACTCTTTATTATATCGCCGTGTATATTGAGTATAATAGAATACGCGATAAATTCAGCTATTTCAGTTATGCTAAAATATAAGGCAGTGCAAAAATAAATATATACAATCTTAGAACAGCGGCAATTGATGGCTGCTGATTTACGATGATCGCCCGACACTGGCCTGAGACAGCACGTTGCACTATTTATCGATGCCGATGTTATCGACGAAATAAGGCTAGTTTTTTATTAAACATGAATGTTACATTGTTGCTTAGTGTGGGCCTCTCTCATAGTCGCAGGGATAGAGAGTATGGAAATATTCAAAATAGTCTGTGTCCCTGAGATGATCTCGACCGAAGACGAACACCAATGATATTTAACTATAATTTCCATGCATGACAAATATATTAAAGAATAGTGGTAGATGGTATAAGACCTAATGTGTTTATGTATCCGCAATGGAATAATTTTTTTTATTCTAAATTTATCAGTGTAATTGAATGAAACATTAAATTTCTTTACAAATCTTTAGTTATTTCTAATGAACTTGTTATATACAAGGTCAATATACATTTTTTTGGTTTAATTAATTAATTTTTGTAATGTGATACGTTTTTTACGAATGTTATGTACGCCTTTCATTCATCAGATTTTTTCAACCTTTGTTAAAATGTGTGCAATTGTGCTAATATAATTCATGTAGTATTTAATAAATAAATAAAAAGACCATAATATGAAAAACTTTCGGTAAAAAAAATACCGAAAAAAGGAGAAAGGGCCATATTCACCACGCGGGTTTAATGCGACTACGACGACAGCCGGGCACAAAATGTACATATAGGCCGACATAACTCGTTTTTATTAAATGGATGGAAATCAAACAAAAAACTTAGGTATTAGGTGCAGCATATAAGTGCAAAAAAAAACAAACAGGCAAAAGCATGTCCATGTTACTTAAAAACCCACGTAGATAATTCTTTTCAGAATAATAAACAGAGTACATAACTTTGGAAATACTTAAGTAAGTTAATTATTCAATTGGGAAAACTTAAGTGTTAAGTACAATAGTTTGTACTACTGCTTCATGCGATTGATAATATCGAGTGTTACAGTTCTAAGAATGTAACAAGGTAGGTATGAAAAGTTACGTGGCTTAAAAATAAATCCGAACAGTTCCAGTTCAATGTCCGCAAGTGTATACTTGAAGTGTACGTTATTAATGTTTCAATGTAATGCGACAATCCTTAGCTGATGGAATTTGAATATATAGTCTGGAGCAGCGCCGCCTGAATAGCTCGGTCGCCTTGTCTGTCATTTGACACTGGTACCGAGCGCGATGTCTTAGAATGTGGCTGGTAAAATTATTTTTGTTTTATCTTAGATATTCTTGTACATCTGTGTACATGAATTTTTAACCAATAGTTCGAGGTTGATAACAGCTGTTATTGCAAAGGTAGTGATTCAACCTACACACCATGTTGGTCCTTGGTTCGAATCCTGATTCTAATATATTTTTTATGAGTAAACGTTCATATAAACGGCCATTTTGATATTTATAAACTTATTTTATCCGTTTATTTTGTGTCCATATTACAAGCTCAGCATAAATAAATTATTATGTTTATAAATATCTCCACTTAAATAAAAGGTGTGATGGCTAATTGGACAGGAAGATTGATTTGCTATTGGTTTGGTTATGTTACTTCGAAAGGGATGCCGAACGGTTGAGAAGAAAATGCTTTTTTGTGCTTTGGAAGGTGTGTTAGGGGCGGCTGTATCTAGAGTCCTTAGTACTGTAGCAGCACCCGTTTTTTTTTTTTTTTTTTTTTTTTTTTTTATTAAACTTAGGAAAATGCGTTACGCATACTGCGCCGCCGGGTGAGCGGCGCAGTTATGTGGGACTTTCCTCCATTCCTTCATCCGGCTTAGTGCCCGATGGAGGATTGAGTGCCCGATGGAGGATTGCACTAAAAACCTAAGTATGCACCCCCGCACTGTCGTTGGTCCCATGGGGTCGTTGGTGACTTTCACCACGGGGTGCCTGACAGACTGGCCCGAAGGCCCCACCACTATGGAGGATACCCGGGTGCATGTGGGCATTCTCCCAGACGGGCAAGACCGTGCAATGCAGGCTCAGGACCGCCCATCCTTCGCCAGCTGGTCTTGCTAGGAGGAAGGAAGGCATCGCTACCTCCGTCCCCCTTCTCCGCCTGCGGCAGTGAGAGTCCCTAAGGTTCCCCCGCGGGACTCTCGCAACTGTAGCAGCACCCGTGTGCTATTGAAAACTCTTTGTCGAGTCGAGTCTGTCGTGTGGGAACGTTGTGAATGTACGTTTTTTGAATGTATCGTATCTTTGAATTTCTAATAAACAAAGTATTTTGTATTATAAATGGTATCAATTATATCTGGTACAAATATCTCTCACAGTTAACGAGGCCAGTCTCAAAAGGAATTTGTCGCCCAGCAAATCTTACATTACCCACCAATCCGCACAGGGTCCACGTGGTGGATTTTGGCCCATTCTCTCTAGAGTATATCCTTAAGCTTAGCAGTTGGGATAACAATAGGCTGACGGTGATGTTGATTGAAAAATGGTAATTACTGCTAATTTTGATTTACTGATTTGTTTTAGTAATTTTCGTGTCATGTTTAGTCTATAAAATTATGTGTCAATTTACTACGAATGTGTTTGCACGATCACACTATTAAAATTGTCGATTTCGAGATACAGTCAATAGACACAGTAAATAGTAAAACAACAGAGATCGAGAAATATGAAGCACCACGTTGGGCGCCACTTGTAACTGTTTTTCTTTAGCGGGCTTGTTAGTTGGTAATCATAATAAAATAATCATGGCTTTAATTACCAGTAAATTGTTTTAAATTTACGAAGAAAGGGTGCCTTGCAATTGTAAACGAGTTAACAAATAAAGTAAATTTATCTAAACGATGTTTTAAAATACATATTTTTTTGTTTTAAGAACTGCAAAATTGTGTTATATGTCTATTCTTTTAAATAGCATACAGAACCAAATAGTACTGGCTTTAAATGGAATCTTACCAATGACAAAATTTTGATCTATATTTCTATCTCACCGTCCTAAATAAGTTAAGCGAGTTCAATTAGTGTAATCCACTTATGACTCGTAAGGCGATTTTGACAGCAAAAGTCACTTTGGTGAGTGTGTTTTACGGTAGTATAAAATCCAAATATAATATTAGTAATAATTAATTACGCATAAAGTTATGTCTAACCACATAGTATGTTAAAACTACACAAAGAAAAAAGAATAGCCTAATCTTTTTAGTTTTGTTTATCCATTGGAAATCCCTTATGGATACGACCCTGCGCTGGTTGACTGAGGGGATAAGTAAGACTCCTTTTGACTGTATGCATGGAGCGTAGGCAGACGTTTATTCAAAAGTTAAAACTACTGGGAAACAACCTTCCCTTTTACTGCAGGCCCGTTGTGGCATGCACCACTCAAAATTAATCTAACCAAACAATCACACAGTATACCAAAATTATACATCTGACAAAGAAGCTCTGCTCATAACAGTTATGTCAACACATTATGCTAAAAAAATAATGCAAATGAAAGTAATCTCGTATTTTCCTTAGGTCCAATATTTCCTCATTTTCTTCATTCTTCGTAGTTGGTTGATTCCGCCGCTTGGGACTTAGCAGGCCAGTAAGGAATTTACGCTGACTAGACCGCCAAGACCCTAACCGCAGATATTACCATTTTAATTATTCCCAACTTCCATGAGCATTTTCTTTATTTCTTTCGAAACTCAACCACTTACATTAACTAGTAAAGAATAACCTTACTTAAACTTAAGTTAACTACAGAGTTTTATAACATCACTGATTTATGAACAAATAAATATAATGGAGGTTATACATTATCTTGAGTCATTCTAAATATCTTGTATGAATCTACACAAAAGAAAAAATATATATACAGGAAAGAATCATGGAAATGTAAATGATGAATGTATCTATGCCTATTTTATTTTAATTTAAAATAAATTTAAGAAGGTTAAGTAGTGGAAGTATTGTACTTACTTAGGTGCATAAACTTTTCATCTAATCATAGATCCATGCTGGTATCTCCATTAAAAAAATCACCTGGAACAAAGAACAAGAAGTTAGAATATTCGCTAAAGTATTTTAAAGCGTAACCTTATATTTTACGAGAAGATGAGGATTCGATTATTATTTGAAGTAATTATCGATCGATGTTATTGAACTACGTTCAACATCCGGTTCGACAGAGTGAACAGAGATGTTATTATTATTAATGGTCTTGTTTGTAATTTAATATCATAAGGTAGTCAATTTGGCACAAGATTTACATTCGTATACGTATAATAAAGTAATCGTATTTTAATTACAAAAAAACATGATTTTTATTTAATCTGTGCTATCTTAACTTTTTGGACGATCCGAAAGTTTTTCTTGCTTATCAGTTACAGTTATATCTATACTTCTTGAAAAACGTGTCATATGTTTAACTCAAACATCAAAAACTAGATAAGGATTATTTTTACATAAAAATAGCAATTTGAATAAATTTTTTTTTTCAAGTTTACTTAATTTTTTCATCTTAAGAAAGTATATATATAAAATTTGCAAGAGGTGGCAACTCTGTCATGACTCCTGAATAAAAGTAGAGTAATATGTTACAGATGTTTTCATGTTGATATTAAGTCTACAAAAAGGCTAAGAATAATTATAATACTGTGTATGACATTTATAAAAACAAAATATCGAGCTAATGATTTTTATATTTTGAAAATCGATATTGTCCGGTCGTCTGATCTAATTAATTTTTATTTATTTTTCATCTTAATCGAATATCAAACATTTCTAAAAATTTTTCTTTCGAATGCGAGGCTACTCTTTTCATTGATGGAGCTACGTAGGCCTACAGCGTATAAAAGTAAAAAGTACTAGATTGTTTCGACGGGTTCATACAAGACTCGATAGCTCAATTGGGAGCGGGTTGCGGCTTCGAGTCCCACCTGAGAATAACTTGTGCACGGAGTCAATTTTTTCTTGTATTTTTCTATTAAATCGTATGTAGCTTACTTCCCGAGAAACACCTTGCACCTTCAACAATTACTCTACATATGAGATTTAGCCCGCACACAGGGCATCATCAAGAGTTTCGCCAAGTAACACCTGATTCTATCAAATATCATGTATGACGTGTGTAAAGCCCATTTAAAACCGATTGGTTTAATTTGTATTATATTGAATTTAAATACATTTTTGCCGGATTAAGTTTACAGCATAGCAAATAGCTGTAAACTATTAAAACGTCAATTCGTATTGACGTTAAACAATGTTAAGGCTATTCTTTTACGCCCATACTGCGTAGCTACAATAGCTCCAATCTGCACGTTTACGATGAATCAACACGGCGGCGGCCATCTCGGGTGAGAAATAGCCTCGTGGTGCCCCCCGGCTTCGATCTCGATACGACGCTTAGATGTTTTATGAACACTCAGCTGGCGAGATTATAGACCAAATCCTGAAACAAAACACCAATTTCTCACGTGAACTATTTCTGAGTGTTAATTACATTTTTTATTCTCAACCGAAAGACATTTAAAACCTTTAGTAATACTTTGAAATTATTTTTTTCAACAAAAGCAAATGTATTTTCTATTGTGTTGAGTGTTCTTTCTAGTACTTAGATTAATATTTACACTCGCTCATAGAATACAATAGAACTTTTAAGAGTAGGAGCAATACGGGTTGCGCGTTGATGTCTTTTATACTAGCTTCGCGAGATGGCCTTACTCCTACGACGTATCTAGTAATATAACAATGTAATTATAACTAACAATAAACTAATATAATAACTGACAATAAATGTGTAAATGTTTATTTCTATTAAAGAGAAATTTTACGTCATCAACTCCTTGTGTAGACCAAGCATTATGTATATAAAGAAAGAATTACCTATTTAAATTTATCTTATATAAATTACTTGATCTTTGTAACGTTTTCATTCCATTATAACAATTACGTTTTTCCATCACAGCTATCCCAAAATAAATGTAGATTTTGTCATAATTTTTCCTCTTGGCAGGCGTGTTTGAGATCGAAATGAACGACCCAAATACGGAAAACGTTGCTACCGATTTTTTTGGCTATGGGACCAAACGTTAAAGATACATACTCATCTGTAAGGGGTTGTTGCTTTTATACTCTGCACAAACGGTTATACACAAAATGGTTCTCGCGTTTATAAATTAATAAACAAAAATCTTTTATCTCCATTAATACAACAAAGAAACGATTTAATCATATTCTAGTTTGTATCTCCAATCTTAAATTATTAAGTACCTAGTGAGTATCATTTAAAGCTAAATGCAAGAGCAGAATAGATATGCTCCACACGATTCCGTAAACAATTAAACATTTAGAAAGATTAATTCACAGTGTTGCCATAAAGTTGGCATTATAATGAAGTTGCTTGTCGTTTATTTTAAATGTTATTGTAGAATATGGACACTATAACAATAATAGTTCACGACTCCATACAATATGGCTTCGAACTTAATACCTCGGTAAGGTTGCCAAGTATAGGCTTATTTAGAAATCCCTCCAAATAGATGATCCGAATATAAGATAATGCAACCATTTTGTAATAAAGTATTGTAAAATTTTATGAGTTTTATCTTTTGTTTAGTGATGTGACAATCAAGTTATGTCTAATTAATAATTTTTCGACTCGATACGGCTTTTGACTCCAGAAATAAATAAATTTTTTAAATAAAATGCGAATAGACCTGAAAGTGTAAGCGCAAAGTAGGTGAAATCTAGTTTCCTTACTACTACTTATTAATTTAAGAATCAGCACAAAACTATAATAAATAACGCTCTTAATAGTATGATAATAGTAACAGTGAATGAACTTCGTTACTATATTGTAATACACGTAATCACTTGTGACACGTCCAAAAATATTATGAACGATTTTGGGGGAAACCTGTAATTAGCTTTACCATAGACTTACTACTAATTATGTTAATAAATTGGTTAAGATATAAAATACGTGTGTAAAAAACAACCACGCCTCCGAGCCCTCAGATGGGATTCGAACCCACGACCTTTCGCAATCCGGGCGACTGCTCTGACCGCTGAGCTACCGAGACGCTGGCAAACGTGTCGAATTTTACAAACGTATTCCAACTTCTACTATGAGCTAGTATCGTTCCACCAATGTTGAACGCTAACTACCTTCAACATTGAAAGTAATATTTTTACAAATATTAAACAATCAATTAAGATGGAAAGGTCGTGGGTTCGAATCCCATCTGAGGGCTCGGAGGCGTGGTTGTTTTTTACACACGTATTTTATATCTTATAGAAATATTGCATTGTGAATGCAAAAAATTAAATAAAAAACATAATAAATTGGTTGTTATTATACGCTGTTGGTTATTCAAAATAAAAAAAAAATCAAAGTTGGACATTACATACGAGGTTGGATTGCGAATTGAGTGACGTTATGTAGGAGGCACAAACTTATCTTACTATTCAATACACATACTAAATATTTTTTTGTATATAGTCTGTGAATACATATCTTCTGTTAATTAACAGGTTGATCATTGGTGGAAAAAATATTAATCATTAATAATTATTAGATATATATGTATCATGACACCAATTGCAGCGATCCAATGGACCGAGATACATAATAGCTGTTTATGTTGATACATAATTTATGTGTGTGCATAAAATTGCTCGATGTTCCAATACACTTGGCAACTTTTATATTAGGTTGAACGATAAAGGATATGGAGATTCTGCTAATACTTAAGGCTGAATAACGCTTTTCTAGAGTTTCATAACAGCTTTTTTTATTACATAGCTAATATAATGAACCTCGTCGCTGGTATAGTGGGTTGTCCACCGGTATTACGTTCATATGTCTAGATCCTAGAGTGCACACATTTAAACTAATTTTAATTGGTGATAAGGCTTGTTTTAAGTTCGCTTGCGTAGCTACGTATTGTCTAAGTCTGCCGCCATAAAAATGAATTGAAACATTGTTGTGTTCCGGCGGTTAGAGATGGGATAGTTATTTTCGAAGTGGTGAAGCGTGCTGCTATCTTTCGGGTAATAAATAGAGTTAAAAGTAATACAGCGATGAACGATATACCCAATATAAAAGTATACGTTTTTAAATATGCAAATCTGTATTAAAATTTGTATAGGCTCCTAATATATTGATATTTTAACTTGTAGCTGAAAAAAGCTCAAATACGATATTAGGGTAAATATCGCTTATAATTTTTATCTATTTTTACTTGTAATAATAATTTACTTGCCAAAAATATCTTGGCAAGTTAACTTAGAACTATATTCTAAGTTAACTTGCCAAGTTATTTTTGGTCGTGTTGTTAATATTAATACTATAAACATAAACGTAATAAGTGAGGAAAAGTTAAAACACTGATCTGCGAAAATAAATTAATATTTTGAGTAAAATTGATTTGGGCGTTAACGCTAAATAACGATTGATTATCTGACAAAAATCACTCCATTTTCTGAGCCAGACGCTTTTTAAACCTGGCGCATGCGACACTCATACACATATAATAGTTTATCATATTACTGTATTATTTTATCCTGCTAGAAGCCTTTTGTGGGTTTCTCGGCGCAGGCAGTCGTTTCATAGAAAATAAAATGTATTTTGATGTGACATAAGTACAAAGTGAAATCATATTATCATAGAAATTGATAAAAATGTTTATGAAGTCGATAATTGCAATGACAAATCTTTTACGCAAGAATTTTTTTATTCTGTGAATAATAAGTTTCCTTAAATCAATTAATATCTGTCAGCGATGGTGTATTGTATGCGATCTTACTGATTGGGAAGAATAAAAGTCACCACTTTATACATTAAACAAACACATATATTGACGGGAAGAAACTGTTGTCCAACAAGCGGGAATCCATACAACTAGATGGCGTGCCCTCATTCGAATGCATACAACCAGTAATCCTGCAGCTTCCATTATTGTCACATCGTTATTTGCCACAGGCGACTGCGTTCGAATAATAGAAATCGCCTTTTATGATTCAGATTTCGATAGGTTTGTTATTATATCGAATGTTGTATCGAGAGTGTTGAATCGATTATACGATTGTGAGTAATGCTGCGCCGGGGGCCACTTAAAGCTCGGCTCTCGCAATGTTTCATTAAATTGATAATCGAATGACATTTTGTTTGTTAGTTCACGAGTTTGTATGCTTGTAGCTGTAGTCAGCGGTGTGTTGGTACGATACTGATCGGTACCTGATAAAACTAAATTTCTATAAATGATAATTATTTCGCTTATATAATGATCTTAGTTTAAACAGTAATTCGTTCATTTGGTGCAACAATTGACGTAATTGTAAATTGTGTGGTAAAGAGGAAAATAAATTTTAAATACAGTTTCTGTTTTAAATTAGCATTACCTTAAAATATGACTAGAAACGTATACTTTTCCTAGGTCCATATAGCTTCTAGCGAAAACTATAGGAAATGCAATTCTGTCGATGGTTTACTTTATTTTGTTTATAGAAATATCTTAAAGTATGGGCTGGATTACAAATTATTACATCAACTGAAGTTGCTATAGCCTTGCAGGAGTTGTGCTCAAGAAAGTGTACAGAAAATAATTATACTAGATTTAAAAAATCTAAAAATCCCACGTTTTTCAATGTCCTGAAAAGAATAAAATAACCCTGCGGGGCAAAGCGAGGGGCCACTCAAAACGTGGGGGCGCATATTACTAAGAGGAGATTTTAAAGAGATGAATGACATGCATTGATGCCGATTATTGTAAAGATGCGCCCCCACGTTTTGAGTGGCCCCTCGCTTTGCCCCGCAGGGTTATTTTATTCTTTTTAGGACATTGAAAAACGTGGGATTTTTAGATTTTTTAAATCTAGTATAATTATTTTATTCTTTTTAATTATTAACTCAACGAAGTAACCATGTGTTACGCAACAATCGGATAAGCCCCATACAAAAGTGAAAGTTGCCGAAAGTGGACCTGAAAGTGCATCTGGAAAGTTGAAAGTTGCTTTAGAGTGCATTGTCATCGGGTTCTGAACTATCCTGAAAGTTTCAGCTTTCTAGCTTATCGGAAAGTGCCTCAAATTTAAGTTGCAAGATTTTGCCCGGACAGACAAACAAATAAGAAAAGTGAGATAAGAAAAACGTGGTAAACGTGGTAAAATAATGTCAATTTCATATAAGTACATAAGGTCAAGTTTTTGAGGTATTCCATAAAATAGCGCTACATTTTTATTATTATGAAAGCATTTAACTACATTTTTTATACTTAAAGAAATTTAAGTAGATAACATTCAAGTTGCCTCAGGAGTCAGGCGGCGGCATTGCTCGATTCCTAAGAGAAGTTGATTTTTTCTAGTAAAATATATTATATAGTATATGTTTTATGGTAATATACCTATATATAATATCATGTGTTTTATTTCAATGTGTGAATGCCAAAGTGTAGAATTAAATTATTTGTACATACATTATTATGAGATTGAGTTAAACTAAGTTCAAAATTACCAGCTCCATTGTAAAGAAAAAACGATTACTTTTATAACAATAATAATTAATATTATTACTTTACTATCAATAAAACCGCTGCCCTCAAGTTAAGCGTTGAATTTTGACATATTACTTTTGAACTTAAGATTGCTATATGGATAATATTGCTCAGAAAATCGTTTTTAATTTAAATACATATAGAACGTGATGGTATGGGCGTTACCGTAGTGTTTCAGCTACTATTATTGGGCGTATTGGTGGTAATTGAGAAAGTCTTGCTATTGTGACCACCTGGTAACAATAATTAAATTAATAATTAAGTAAAATGGAGACCCGTATTCTCTATACGTACAGACTATAGTAGGTATACGTATCAACTCTGAAACGGGTCGTCACCGCTCGCCTATCACTGGCTCGCCTTTTTTGAAACGACATCACGATTCTGTTTGGTGTTGTGTTTCAGGGCTTTTTGATAAAAAAAATTGGCGGCTCAAGTTGCGGCACTGACGATCAGTTCCGTTTTCGAATCGATATAGTAAAAAACATAAAAAATACAAATTATTTATCTATATCTTATAAAATAGATATGATATTGTCCGATCTATTTTCGAGTTTATATGTGTTGCAACTTTCACAGTTTACATCTTTAGAAAATAGTTCAATTAAGGCCCTTAATTACAGAGCTTAATTAATGTTCAACCAATCAGTGGCTTAAATCAAGAACATTTCTTCATACAAGGAGGAAGAAGTCATTATGAAGGCAACAATGGTGAGCGCATGTTTAAACAATATCAGTTAAAGGCAGTGAGGCTTTATCATTAGAGCACATATCTGATGCATTATTTATGGCCGATGCTAACGGGACGAAGGTAATCTGCTAATGCTGAATATATCGGCTGTATAGTAGGAGGGCTTGCAACTTAGAGTGTCTACGTTGGTTATGTTTGTGAGAGTTAAAATACAAAGCGTTTAGATTGTAAAAGAAAATATTGCTTAAATTTTATAGCTCATAGCTTTTTAGCTGAAAAAAGTTCGTTGTGTGAACGTCGCCTTGAGCACATCGTGAAGGGTATATAACTTTGTATATAGATACTAGCTTTCCGCCCGCGGCTTCGCCCGCGTGGAATTCGGTTATATTGCGGTATAAAGCACAACTATAAGAAAACTTCTCATTCCCACGGAAAAATCTAAGAAGCGCGATGTAATGCTGATAGTATACTTTAGTGATTTCAGGATAAGTAGATGTTAAAAAACAATTTAGACGATAAAACAAATTGTACGTCATCCCTCGAGAATTCCTCATTTTCGAGGATTTTTTTCGTATCATTTAGCTTCTAAATTTACATGTTTATATTCGTTTGAAATATTTTACCTTGTTTTAAACGACACACAGCGCCATCTACAATCCATCCATCAAGCAAACAATATTTTTGTTTTTCCTCGGGAATATCAATTTTTCCAGGATAAAAAGTACCCTATTATTTAATCCGGACTTTTATCTTTACGTCTGCAAAATTTCAAAGCAATCGGTTCAGTAGTTACGGCGTGAAAACGGAACAAACAAACAAACAAACAAACAAACTCACTTTCCGATTTATAATATTAGTAAGGATTCTGGTGAGCATTGTAAGTCTTACTTGGTTGATGTTAAAGATTTAAAGTTATTTACATGATGAGATATTGTATTGGAATTATAAGCTAAATTTAGAGTACAGGTTTTAATTATCCCGAATAAATCCATTAAATTACTTAATTCTTTATTTTACTTTACATCCTAGCTAGTCTGTGTATAGGGTCGTTAACACATATTTCAACACCGTTATTCTACTAATACTAAATCATACGATTTAAGATCAATAAAGTAAAATTTCCTTATGGTTATATTCAGCGTTATACACATCGTACTTTTTTGGAAGTTACAGACTTCTATCCTCATGACCATAATAAGTAATAGCAATAAATTTGTGAAAATAATTGACATAACGTAACAACAGCTTGAGATAGCGTTTCTGCATTGAAATTAAGTCATGTAAAATTCTTTACGGCTTTATTCGTTTGGACCGGCGAATTATTGATCAAGAACATGTATATTATGCTTTTTTCATTATCAGTAAACATAATAATTATATATTTTAAACTAAACCACGTTTAACGAATTCACAACGCGTGTCATTTTTTATATTTAATCCTGACGTTTCGAATCCATTACAGAAGGCGTGATCACATAACTAGGTCTGCAATGCATGCTTCTGTTTGCAAATACTGAGCGAAGCACACTACCTTACCTTCGTTTGTGAGTTTTGGCGCCAAATTTCATCAATGTAGTCTCAGCGGTTTGGCTGTGACCAGCTTTTGAATTTTTCTTTCGGTGATTATTCCTCCATGGTAAAGTCTATATTTTTTTTACATAGCCTATGTCCGTCAGGTTAAAATCATGTATGTTCATGCCAAAATTCTTTTGAATCGGTTAAACCGTTAAGTAGCAGGAGTGACGCAAGCGAAATTTGTGAGTTGCCTAAAAGAGAGCTTCGCTCAATGACTGTCATGTTACTACTATCTGATAGCTGCTATTCAAGATATTAAATTTGTTCATTAAAAAGATTTTGTATATTATATAATAGTTTTTCGGTATTAAAAATTGTTTGAAGATTTTGTAATTTATGTATAGGTACAATTGTTAACAACGCGTGCATATAACAAAAGGCGGTATAGATTAAATCACTATACTAGTTATGGTAATACTATGTTGCTTGTATTGTATCGTGGCGGGAATTGAACTGCCGTCACATTTCTTTGACTGGCGAAAATTGTCATAGATTATATTTTTTGTTATTATACCAGGTTGATGCAGTCGCTAAGCATAAAGCTTCGCTAGTACCATATATTGGAGCGGAGCGTAATACAAAAAAAAGTCGATAATATTTAGTAAATTTTAAAATTTCATAATAACGAAAACTTTCAAAAAGCGCGTGCTTTTTGTTTCAATGGGAAATCCCATAGAGCCAATGTTTTTGGTCATAACTTTTTTATTTTAGCGAATTTCAAAATTCGGTCCGTCTGTCACAATCTGGTCCTAAATGTGTTGATTCGATTCCACACAAAAATGATTAAAATCGGTTAAGAACTCGGGAAGTTATGGCGTAACAGACATTGCGTCATTGAGGCTGATCCATGGGAGCTTCGCTCCCTCCGCTCCAATTATATTTATTAGATATTTTTTAAAATGTTAAAACAGACATGTTACAAATGAGAGAGTATTTATTGAAATTTTATATTTTTTATATTTTTGCTTTTACAACGCTCATACTGAAACACATTGGAGATTTTTATAACATGCTCTTTATTTTAATTGTATTTTAAGCGATACAAATTCCAAGAAATAATAATTATTTGTGTGGGTATAACCTGTAGGTGGTACAGTCGTTAAAATTATTTATTTCGCCTGCCAGTCATAATGGTCCGGTAATTCGACCCTAGGTCTATTAGTTTCGCGTTCAGCGGAAATACTGCGTTCTGGATTATTCTAAAGAGGTTCTTATAAAATGGAATGGGGCTGAGACAGTATGAATTACCATTTTTACATGATTTATGTAAGCAATAGCAATGGTTAATCACGTTTCAGTAGTATTTTTGCAAAGTTAATATAACTTGGTAATTATAAAATTTCAGCTATTATGAAGACACTTAATTTTCACCAGTATTTCTGTAATTAATTCATTCATCAGCCTTACAATGCCTACTGTTAGACATAAAACTCCCCCATAGATTTCTATAACGATCAAAAAAAAGGAAAAAAAAAATATATGAAGTTATTTTCAGGCTTACCTACATGAAAATAACTTCATATAGATGCACTTAAAAATAGTTGTTTTGAATCTTCCAGAACACCACCATTCAGGAGGTCTTTTATCTGACAAGAAGAACGGCCGTAAGAAACTCGTCAGCTTTAACAGAAGTAACGACACTTTCAATATTATACATCGTCATCATACATAATCCACAAAAAAACAACATTATTAAATTATTACAATAATAGTAGTGTTACGGTTTCATAAAAAAATAAGAAGCATATATATACGGTGGAATCAAAAAGGCTACTACTCAAGGACATCATCTGTAACGCTGGTATTACATGGTAGCCTAGCCTCTTCGTGCGTATGTGTGTACCAAAAGAAAGGAAAATTACATTTTCAACAATTCCAATTAAATTGAGACTATCAGTTACAAAGTTACAAGTAGATTTTTTGAAGTTCAGTTGTGTTTAAAACTCGAAATAGGTTTTTAACTCGAGTCTTATCAAACTTTTTTAAACTGACTTGTCTCGCTCTACTCGTGAATTTTTGAAGCCAAAAAGTCTTGCATTTCGTGTTTATTGAAATATAGACACAATACAAAACCCCTTTGAGCTCGTCTCGTGAGGTATGACTTATTCTCGCTTTGTTTTTTCAAGGTAATTTTTGAAAAAAAGAGTGGGAATATGTTCTGATGATGATTCGAGGGATACAAGATCATATTAAACAAACAAAGCACTTTGTATCTTCAAGATAAATAGATTAATTCTACTCAAACGTTTTTATAGGTTTGTAATGTCTATTCATATTCGAATATAAGTAAACTAAGAACAACGTGAACTTCGAATAGCAATAAATACTTGAGATAGGCCTCTAGATACACTGTCGACCAATAAAACCTGAGATATTCCGAAACGCTAGCAATAATTATACAGGAAAGGATGCACACCTGTTGCGGAGGAGGTCGGCCTATAACTGCGACGCCGGAGGGCCTCTCACAGCGATGGAACTATGCTTTTACCTCGTAACGAATGTTGGGAAGATTGCTAATACTTCAGTTGTTAAAACTTTTTGCTATTGGCAAACTTTTTGTATCTGTTTTTCTTTTTATATTTTTTTATATGGCAATCAACTCATCTTAAGTGATATTTCTACCGATGTAAGTTTGGATTTTTAGAAGTTATAGCAAAGTAAAGTTATAACAAGGGCTGATTTGTTAAGAGTGGATATGCTGATTTATAGCTGGTGGTTAACCATTATTGATATTATATCTTTGAGTTATATATTGGGATATGTTGATATCTCTTGGGTTTTGATTAAATTGTGCGAATTTCCGGAATCCTGAGAAAGAAAAAATATTCTTTTGGAAAATGGTTCATTAATTTTGTCTTTACATGAACATTGAACGGTGATGTAGCACGTTATAATCTGCCAAAACAGAAATTTTAATAAATAAAACAAAACTACAAGAGTATTGCTGCATGATCCCGCAAAAAGTTTAGGTTCTCTTTTTGTTAGCAAATAAAAACAAGCGAGAGCTGATATAAACTAATTGCCATAGATAACCTTCTTAGAGCAAACTGCATTGATTTTTGTAAAAGGAAATTTTCCATGATGAGTCTAATTCATTTTCAAGGTACCTACAATAACGAGTGTAATACTTTAACAAGTATTAAAATACTAGAAAAATCAAGACTTCATCAATTAATCAATCAAACACTTGTCGGTACAAGACTCGATAGCTCAATTGGGAGAACATTGGCCCGGATTACCAAAGGTTGCGGGTTCGATGCCCGCCTGAGAATTCACTTGTGCCCGAGTCGATTTTTCTATTATAATAATTTATCTTATAAGATCGCATTGTAATATATAAAAAATATAAAATCAATAAAGAATAATAGCTAAGTTATTTTTTAAATTTTCAGCATTTAATTGCTATTTTTTTTATACGCCAGGAAATTATTTCATATCTATATATTCTGGAACAATGCAGACTTGCGATAACCTCCCACAGTTGTTCCAACTTAAACATAATAAAGTTGACGCTATATCTCATGTCGAAATAAATATATACGTTTGCCTATCCCACGTTTAAAATTATTCAAGGATGGGCCACACAACATGGCGATTAAAACTTATTACAACTTACTGAAAGCCCTCTAAGGCAGGGAGTTTGATACGTTATTGATTGCCACGACAGTAATAAAAAAATAATTTCGGGCAAGGCTTATTATGCAATGCAGGGATTTTTAACCATACATTGCAATTTACATGTTAACATAATTTTAGTAAAAACATTTCCCAGTAACTATTTTCCGTAAGTTAAATTATATACTTATTATAAATATTGACTGATTTAGTCAAAGATAAATAACTTCTGCTAAGACACTTAGTACACGCATGCCTAAATGGTGACTTGTAATAACTTCATTCCATATTCCAATCTATAATCTAAGAACACAAATTTGTTGTTTGTGTGTTTGTCTGTCCGCTCTTTTCCCCGCTCTTTTCCCACTGTATACGCGTTACCAAAGCAACGCGTTACCATAGCAACGCGTTACCGGGTCAGCTAGTCTATAATCTAAGAAAACAAATTTGTTGTTTGTGTGTTTGTCTGTCCGCTCTTTTTCCCGCTCTTTTTCCATTGTATCAATAACGTTACCATAACAACGCGTTACTGGGTCAGCTAGTTATTTTATAATGCAGATAAAGTTACAAATCCTCGTTAACAATAAAAAAAGAAGCCGTAGCGACACAAAAGATTAACCTTCTTATTTACTTATATGATTCAGGGCTGCTCAAAAAGGCACACACTTTGAAATGTAATGAATCGACCTCGGTGATTCGCACATTGGTTTCCATGGTAACTTCACTCCGAGGTACCAGGTTACTGTAGAAAACGAACTTTTCTATGTTGGGACGGGTCTGGGGTTGTGGTATTGTCTATTTCTGAATAATATAACACAAGTGCCTTAGCCACTTATCTTGGATTCGGTACAATGTATGTGATTTTGTCTTATGATATTGATTTCTAAGGATAAACAAGTATGTAGTGTGTTTATTACTTTATTTATGGCTTGCACGATTTGTGCATTTAGCCAGTGTCAAGTAAGTATTAGGTTTTACTGAAACCTCCCCGTAGACTTCTTGAGAGAGCAGGACAAGACAACTTCCGCTGCTTTGTTATACTTGCCAACACTTTTATTTGTTCACATTGTATTTGTGGTTAATGATCCACCATAATTACGCACTAATATCCACCACAACACAAATTTCAACAAGAGAAACAAAACCACCAACGTGACGCTTCCCGCTCCCGCCAAAAAGTCGTACGTAGTGTGTGTACCTCAATTATAGACTGCCACGACAAGCATAAACAGCTAATTCCTATGATAATACTCATTTCATGAAAAAACGTATAGACTTACAGACTAGAACATCCACAACACCAGCAAGTTAGATAACACGATAGTATCATACTGAAGAAAAGTAAACAACATACTATTTATAGTTATAGATACTGATTATTTAAAATCTTATAATTTTACAGTCTTTAATCGACTATTTGTGTCGATGTAAAAAGTCGCATTAAGCAACTACCGTTGCTTTCAAACATATAATGAGGTCATACGTTTGCGCAGAGTCATCTAGAGCAAATTTTGTTGCAAATGTATTAGCAAACCCATTTTATTGTTGTCCTATTGATAAAGCGCTTGAGTAAGAATGCTGCGCTGCCCGCTGTATTACTATGATACCAACCTAAGATCTAAAATTTATCGCAACTCGCAAAATCGCAGTGGGTTTCATAATATCATCGATCAATCATGATTCTTACCAACAATTATTCAAAGCAATATTTATTTAAAATGACGGCATTTCAGCACTAAATCTAGTTCTCGCTTTACAAATGGATGGCATTCTCGGTCGTGACTTCCTCGAGCAACCTTGGAGAAACAAAAGACGGCCGATATGAAACGAACCAATAAATCGTGCGCTAGCGACGGCCCCTGAATTCCCAACGATTGAATTAGACCACTGTGACCAGCAAGGGTTGTGTACAGGTATGTAGGAAAACACATTGCGATAGCGTGCTGACATCACCGCAGCCAACTTTCTCCTTTTTATATTGAATGTTATACGTAAGAGAACAGAGAAATTCGGCAATTATGTACTTCGACAAGTATGTACCTACATTATCATATATTACCGTACTGTCAAAATACCTAAGATGTTGGGATATTCATATTTTTGCTTATTATAATAATATTAAAAAAAACATATGTTATAAAATAATAAAACTAGTATAAAATACTTAAATATAAAGCTTAGTTTCATTGTTATTATAGTACTTTGAACAAACTCATTTCATTTAAAAATTGCACAGATTATATAGGTTAGGTAATATGAGCGAGTAAAACTTTACCATAGAGATTTTACTTAATTACTAATATTTTTAAAAGCGCTTTTGTTTCAAAACTAGTTCATTCATCTGTGTATAGGAAATTTTCCATATAGTATTCTGTGAATTAATGCAAGTGGACTTCTGATTTTTTTGACACTTATGTATACCTGTCGGTGAAAAAAGCATGGCTTAGCGTGATTTATGTCACTGGTAAAGATGAATTACTGCTAAAAGTCAAAATAATTTGATATATAAGGATCAAATTTCATTTATCTCTGTTCGTAAACGTTAAACTTAAAAGTTGCAGAAGAACAGAATCATTTTATTTGATGTAATTAAAAAATATGATTAAATTTCTATTTCGTGCTTGTTATGCGTCCGAGCAGTGTGTCCCCGAACAATGCAAGGAGGGAGTATTTCATAAATGCAGGCAAGCCACGCGCCGACATTGCACTCAAACTTGGCTTAATTTCTTCCGACTCTACCGACAGCAGATTAAAATTATTACTGTCACGGTAATTTTATCTGCTTATCGTGCCTCGTCCCACAGATAGTATATAGCCGTAGACCTGTCTAAATAGCTTTTAATGTCTATGTCAGAAGTAAGCCTTTCTAAATGAAAGTGTATATATTTCTTATTCCTTGTCGATAATGTTTTTGTATTTATCATGTATGTTTATTTAAAACTAGCGGCCCGTCCTAGCTTCGCATGGGTGGACAAAGTTCTTTAATTTTTTTTATAGCATTAAATATAGGCTATGTTACTCAGCGTGAATGTAGCTTTCCAATGGTGAAAGAATTTTTGAAATCGGCTTAGTAGTTTTTGAGTTTATTCATTGCAAACATACAAAAATACAAATCTTTCCTCTTTATAATATTAGTGTAACTACCTTTATCGGATCCACGACGCGTTTTTTTCTGGTAAATCTGATTTTTAAATGTCCGATAAGCACGGAAGTGTAAAAACTAAATATGTATGATTTTGTTAAACATACAGTCACTTGTTACTGTGTTTGACCGTGAGTCAGTCAGTTAGTATATATATATATCAATTCCGCCACCGTTTGACCGCGATAATCCCTCGCTACTCTTTAGTTTGAACTACCGAAATTATGACAGAATTATTGACTTTTTCCAGGTCTTTCTAAGCCTAATACCAGCGCCATTTTAGACTCCTGTCTTCAGATGTTTTAAACCAGATCGATTGAAAGAAACTATAAATACAATTAAACTATAGATAAATTCAACAACAAAAAACTCAATGCAGCCACAGCAAGTATATAGGTACAGTCATGAGCAATAACATGTATTAAGCGTAGAACCATATGCAATTATATTAATTATTCATTTCTACTCTGTTAGTCTCTTTCCTTTCAGCCGAATTAGTGTGACATGGTTCTACGGTGTATACAATGCACCTTATTGCTTGTGACTATATATCGCTCATTTAAAGAGAGAACGTGATATCTCGATATTCTTCAATTTAGAGAAATCGACTTTTAATGATTGTAAATACGATAACTTTGTCTCTTTTTCGCACAGAGCATTCTTACCTAGTAAATACCATGCTTTTGTAGTAGTAAAGAACGCGTTGCGGTGAATAATTTGTGATACTATTTCCAAAATCGCTGTCTGTCAAGATGTCACTTTGTTATTTTAAATGAGCGATATGTAAATAATTGGTGGAAAACATTTTAAAAGCGATGTAACAATGTATCGAGCAAAATGTACCTCCAAGTAAATCAATTCAGCAATTAATGAAATCCAGTTTCCGCGTCCGATTCACTATTAATATTTATGTGAAAGTGGGTTGCTCTGTTGACGGTACCGGACAAAGGCTCGCGGGGGCGTAGGCCCACGCGACATGTCTCTAATTAACCAGCTTCAATTAACTCCTAGACACGATTCCATAATTGTGTTGCTAACCGTACCGCATTGTTCGTCCAATGATTTATATATACCTTACGCAGAATGAAAAACGACTCGTATGTCCGTATGTCCGTCCGATAGTATCGCCATAAACTCGGTTACGGAACAAATCCATCAGTGTCTATGTATACTGTAATTATATGATAATGGATCGCCCATTGGCTATGTTAAGCTATTCCCATTGATTGGCATTGACGTCTTATTGATTGTTTGTTCCTACGTTTATTAATTCTTCAATATATGTAGGGAGAAGGAAGGGAACTGTGTAAATAGTAGGTACAAAGATCATGTCATAATCAGATCGTAACATCTACAAATAATATTGGAGGTATTGAATCCTATATGATTATACCATACCGCTTTCTGCATTTTTAATGCAATCTTCAACCTGCCAGATTAGTGTGAAGAATATATTTGGAACCTTCCAAAAAGTTGTAGTAGAAATAAATGTATTTTTCTTTTTATACGAATGTAAAGTGCAGATAATACTCGTAGTATCAAGTATAAACATAAGTGATTGAGCCAATTTTCAGAAACTAACGCAAAGGGAGAAAATGTTGTTGGAACCTAAGGGAAACATTTCTAATATCCTAAAGCCGAGTAAATACAAATTGTAACAGCGCCGCAATAAATTGACATCCAACAAGATCATCACTTATTACAGGTATATACATAATTCTATGAGACACATTTCAAAGTGGCGTCTTAATTAAAGGCTGCCTCGACACGCATAAAGATGGTAAGCAAGCTAACGTTGAATTATTACCCTTTTCGTCATTTGGAACACAAACTTTTGGCATAATCAACTTAGCTTGCTTTCTGGTAATGGATAAAAAAATATCCCACCTAACCTTACTTGCAAGGTATGAATATAAAAAAATAATCTACATGGGTAAGAGCGAAAAAAATTCTTATGATATACAATAATAATAAATTAAAAACTAATAAAGAAATAATTAAGTTAAAACTACTATGTCTAAACTAAAAACTAAAAACCTTAAAAATATAATATAATATCTAAAATATATTACTAAAAGGAGTCCCTTTAGGCAAGGTTCCAAAGATACTGGCAGCATTCCCCCTTTGAATAGCTAAACTAATTCTTTGTCCGAGGTAGCTGCCAGCTCTTCGGTCTCCTGTGATGTCGACTAAAACTTACGTTGAATTGTAAAATTGAAAACTTATAGATATACAAAGTACAAAGTGAGAACAACTCAACGTTACGATTCTTTACATCTACATTACGAACTCTATAATACATTAAACGTAGTGTTGATTTAACCCCTTAAAACCCGAGAGAATTATATCATGCGCGCGACAACGATACCTAAAATCCGAGAGCATTATAAAGTGCTTTATAGCGCGCAGTCTGATTTAATCCTTATTACGGCTTTGGTAATGGTTCTTTTTGATTGAATGATATTTTTCCCCGATAGAGAGAGAGAAAGAACGCATTTAACACATAGCTGGGCGTCAAGGGGTTAATAATTAAAAGAAAAATCTTTTTAAAAACATTTATTTATTATTATCTGTTAAAAGTTGAAAAACGAATCAAACGAGCCCAAAGCCCAAGCTCGATGGGGTTGTGGCGTTTTGCTGCGGAGTTTCTATGGCCACCTTCCAGCTCTTGAATCAGGCTCTGGTTACCATATAGGACCACAGTACTCGTAACTACGAATCAAATGAGCCCAAACTTGGCTGTGTCGTTTTATTGTGGAGTTACTATAGCCACCTTCCAGCTCCAGCATCAGATCAGCTCAACATATTGCATCGTAATGCATTGCACCGGAAATTGGGAAGTGGATCAAACTTAACTTACAAGATTTCATTACGGATATCGGGACAGGTGAAAGTAAAATAAAAGCTTGTAAAATATGTTTATGATATGGCGAAAATAAAACCGTTCATACAAATTTGATTTAAGATCAAAGAAGAGGTAATAATAGAATACTCTTAATAATTTAAAATTCTGGCAATTGTAGACTACGAGTTAGAATTTAGGTTGAAAATAGGTTCACTACCCAGAATCAATGAAAAGAAAAAATCATTTGATTTGGCCCATAATCGTACCCGCAGTCAAAGACGCCTAAACCAGTCTCGTCAAAAGTAAATTAGTTATCAGGTTAAATGAATTATAAATAAAAACATATGTATTTATTAATTACAGTAAATAATTGTCTTTGCTTTCGAGTTAAATATTTCAGAATTAAGAGAATTATGTAACAACCAGTTACGATAAACGAGCTGCATAATCGCGAACGACGAAGAAGTTTTAATTCACAAGACAAGTTGGTATTTTATACTTAAGAAAAAATACTTCTTAGAAGTTCGGAACTTTCTTGTCAGTGTATACTAACTTTTTATCGAACCGAAAAATTTTTTTAAGTGATACTTAGGTTATGTAAGTTAAGGTTTCCAATGTTCCGTAAGACTTTGTAACCATCTTACGATCTCGTGCTGCCAATCAATATCACCTAGGGCTGTCGATCATTCCTTATATTAATAAAACGCTGTTTTGATTCCTTTCTATGGGTAACGAACTATATAGCTAACTATAGTTCGTCACGGATTTTTACAAATCTGACTTTCATAATGTCATAAACGAAGAAAAACGCTAAAAAAAATCTAAACATTTTCTTTTTTCTTTTTTGTTTAAAATAATAGTTCTTTCTATTTATTTTAATTAAAGTTTGTATTAAATATAGTTAGATTTTGGTGTTCATTTGGTTAATGAATATGTTGCGTTGACAACGTATAACTGTGCCCACTCCATGCAAATTAAGGTATGATAAAATTATTTAAATATGATAGGTATTATTATCATGTATATATTATTTAACCATTAAATTTAAGGCTTTAAGCTGGTGAGATTTATACTTTTCTGAATACGAAACACTTTGAGTCTGTGTTTCCTGATAAATACAATTTAGGGGTCTTCAAGTCACGAGTGAATAGGTATCTTCTAGGCACGCGCGTTACATCCTATATCGCATCATCGCTTACCATCAGGCGAGATAGGGGTCAAGCGGTTTCCTATTCACAATAAAAAAAAATGTAGCATATTATCACGGTAGAATACAAATAACGATGGCACCACAACATTTCAAATAACCATGGATTGGATAACGTTTTGTAATTCTGTCAGAGAGAGAGAGTGACATTGTTAATACCTTCTGACTCATCAAACGCTAATTGTATACTAGGAAAAAAATTGGAAACGCATTGAAATTTATTTAATTTATGTATTCTTAATGAAAAATATATATTTTCTAATCTCTGTGTAACTTTCTATAAATTTGTTTGCTGAATTAAATTTTGTGATAAAAAATTGTAGAGACAACCCTTCATGGCTATCGCAATAACATCTAACTGCGATACTAACTCGCCGCCTCTGCTCGCCCGTGCTCACATCTCTCTTACGATATTTACCTTACCTTTATAAAAGTGAGTTACAGACATGCTGATAAAATTAACTATACATTCTCACTTATATTATTGTTATTTAAAAGGGTCCAATTTTAACCATAACCTTGATTTAGTTTGAAGTGGAAGCAAGTTATGAGATAATTAATTTTCTTCTCAATTTTGGGGAGTAGTTATAAATGCTTCATACAGTTTATGTTTGATTTCTTAACATTATATATATAAATTGGCTGCTATTGAAATATAATACTAAGAAAATTCTACCATTACAAATTATATAAAATAATTTACTAAATAATTATAGGTTTTTTTTTTATAGTAAAAATGTAAAATAAAAACTTTACGTTGATATCGACATTATTTTTATATACCAATTAGGAGTCGTTTGTGTCACTCAAGTATACAAAATGTCTTTAGTTTTAAATAAAATATACCTACGCATGAAGTTCAATAGGTTAAATCTTAATTAGAAATAAAAAGATCCTACGTGTTCAATGCTTAAAAAAATTATTGCCATAAAGGGGTTAAAATTGGTAGAAAGTGCTTTTAAGAAACATTTTATTTTTTTAAAGTTTACATGAAATCCAATACGAACTTCCTAATGTTGGTAATATCTGAGTAAAAACATCGACTACCTCAATGACCCAGTGAACTAACTACGTACCTTATGCCGTTGTGATAGAGTTTGTTATCTTTAGAGGGTAGCTTGATATGCTGTCGACCAAATAACCAAACTGATAAAAATATATTAGAACAGCTAGATTTTTAAAAGTGACCACAAAGTAGTGTTGATTTCTAATACGTTCATTTACGTATATATAGGTGACGACCGTTTGGAGCAACGTTAGCGATCCTGCCAAACGCAACGACAGTCCTGGGTTCGAATCCCGAAAGGAGCACATGTTCGTGTGATGAATACGAGCGTTTGTACCTAAGTCATGAGTATTTTCAAATATTTCTATTATTCTAAACTAATATTATAAAGAGGAAAGATTTGTATTTTTGTATGTTTGCAATGAATAAACTCAAAAACTACTAAGCCGATTTCAAAAATTCTTGAATTCAAAAAGCTACATTCACGCTGAGTAACATAGACTATATTTATTGCTAGAAAAAAATTAAAGATTTTGACCACCCTTGCGAAGCCAGGACGGGCCGCTAGTATTACTTATTTAAGTATAATATATATTTATGTATATCCGTTAGTCTAGTATCCATAACATAAGTCTTACAGTGCTCACTTTGGGCAAGGCTAATTGGTGTGAATGTAAGAAATTTTATTATTATTAAACTTTTATATAGAAATATGGAAAAACATTATTGAAATTCTTATTACTGAATCGAGTCGATAGATATCCCGTGCTAATTTATTGAAAGGTGCTTTGTAAATCGGATAGAGAGTGCGCTTATAATCTTTCGAAGCATTATAAACAAGGCGTAACAAAGCATCTCCTACAATGAGAGTAATCTAATCGAGTAATGGCTCCGCCACCGTGACAAGCGCCGCTCGTGTTTATTCGCTCGATTCAGCTATCGGCCCTTTAATGGTTCGGCAACTAAGAGCCTTCCAACCAATATGGGTGACCACTGAATTTTAGACCTACAATGAAGTAAACTGTAATAGAAAAAAAAATCAATAACACCAGTTTGAATAAGTAAAAAACCATTTTCCCATTTTACCTTATGTACGAGTATATTATGTATTGATTGAAAAACAGATTGAAAAATGAAAATATGATGAAAATAAAACTGAGGAAACGAAGATGTGGTTGTTGTTTCAGATTTTTATTAATTTTTCAAAGCTATCTTATATCATAAATTAATAGAAAAGTTTCTCCCAATTGAGCTAAAGAGCCTTGTGAATCCGCAATCCAAAGGTTGTGGGTTGGATTGTCGCCTGAGAATTTACTTGTGAGTCCAGTCGATTTTTCCATTATTTTCTGTCAAATAATTTATCATCTAGAATAATTTTTATTTGCATTAAACATAGTCTTAGGTTAGTGAACGAATCTTTACAGTGTACATGTTTTGCTGATTATTTACAAAGTATGCTAATAAAATTAAATTTAGGAATGTCAAACCAGATTAAAAATGAGTCGATGTCGTGGAATAAATTCGTAATTATAATGTCATAAAAATTAAAATTAATTAACATGTCAAAAAGACTAAAATCAATATAGCATTAAGTACTACATTTAAGTAACGTGAGCGAGTGAGAAGTAATAAAAAATCCCTTTATAAGGAAATCATCACTCTGCGTTCTTGGATTCATTCTCAGGTATGTGAAAATAGATTAAACAGAATTTAGAAAAAGTTTTACGTTATACTATTTTTACGTTAGAGTATTAAGACTCAATCTCTTTTTAATATCACAACAGAAATCCTGTTAAAATAAAACGAAACGGAACTATCCCATTAGGATGTGTACCAAGTTCAGAGTTTATGTAGTTCTGTAGGTGGTACACGAACGCAAATTTAAAGTAGCAGTCGGATATCTCCATCTTGTCCGTCCGTTTAGTTGAAACGTCGATTACTACAAATTTACAGAGGAGCCGCGCATACTCCGACCTCTCGACACTTAACAGAAAGCGTACGTGCTGCACCCGCTTTTATGTTTTTTATTGTTTACAATTTCTAAAGTTATTATCATACAACCGAAAGTAATGTAGAAATAAAATTGTATTTTTTTTTCAGGTTAACAATTGTACAGTTGAATGCACTTGAAGCTGTACCCATCGAAAACAAAAATGATGAATCAAAAAGTACATACTTATCAATTTTGAAGGGGAAAGTCAACTGGGATGAAAAAAAATGTTGAAACTGTTTTCTGGCGGAGTTTGTGAAAAGTGGATTTAAACTAAAAGATAAATATAATGAAGTTAACTGTTTTTTCCAATATTTGAAAGAAAGGTAAATGATGTTTATTATATACCTTTCTTTAATTAATTTTTTAACCTCTGCAATCATACGAATGCTTTAAGGAATTTCTCACTTTCTATTTTAATACTATCCATTTCGAGACAAATAGCCATTTCCGACCTTCATGAGAGAGCGCGAAAAGATAGGTTTCAGTGTTTTGTTTTGTAGGGACAGAATTCCTAACGACGTACGTCTGTTCATACAGGAATGCTGCGCCATAAACCAATGTATAAATCAGTCCTATATGTATTTATCACATACTTTGAGGAATAACGTTAGTTGTAATTCCGCGCCGGTCTTGGCCGCTCGACACCCAAATCCTTTGTGCAATTTCTATACCTTCTGCACTCTTAAAAGTTGTTGTGTAACATATCAGTAATAGGTAGGTAGCACAAGCCACCCAACAGTTTCATTTGCCAAATCTGTTGCATGTTCACGAACACTTAATGCCTAAGAAAACATCACTATTACCCAGCTATATCTGCCACAACTCAAAATTTATTAAGAAAAGGTGGTGAAGTTTCTTGCTCTAACCAAAAAGTACCCCTATTTATTAATTACACAAGATAGAGTTTTTATTTATTTTTATTTATGGCTTGCACAATTTGTGCATTTAGCCAGTGTCAAGTAAGTATAATTGTCAGTTATATATTTTTGGCTAGGTTTCAGTAAATGTGTGGGGTTTTACTGAAACCTCCCCGTGGACTTCTTGAGAGAACAGGAAAAGACAAAGTCCGCTGCTTTGTTACACTTGCCATATATGTTCACAAACACTTAGTGGTTAATAATCCACCATTATTACGCACTTATATCCACCACAACACAAATTTCAACAAGAGAAACAAAACCACCAACGTGACGCTTCCCGCTCCCGCCAAAAAGTCCCAAGATAGAGTTACTGAAATTTCCTTTTCCTCTACATACGTTCGGGAATCGATCGATATTTATTGGTTACTAAATCGATTATCGACTAAGGAATTGCCCATTCTATTAACTTTTGCATCGTTATAACTTCCATGGAAAAGTCATCTAGTTAACCCTTCCTAGGAGCTTACCGTTAACGTTTAATTTATTAAAATTGAGTAAGTGTTGTTTAATGAAGTAGGTGTTTTTAATTAAATAAAGATTTAAATGTGTTTTCATTTTTATATAAAGTTTTTGGAGTTTGCTTACTTATAAGACGCCTAGTATGAAAAATATGAAGAGTAATATCGAATGATCGAATGACAGTGTTACGGTTTTTGCAACCTATTGTGCGCGTTTCACTTTTGTTTTGAAGTTTTGTTTCATTATTATATGTACCTGTTCTAAAACAATCGTTCTTCTGGAGAAAACACACACTATTTTTTTTTACCTGTGTAGGTAGCTACATAACTTCCTTCACCACTATAAAGGTGGTATACTTGTAGTATCTGTAATTAAGTTTCGCTGTAACAGGTGTGTGTTTTCGATTAAGTGTCGGTGCTGCTCCATTTTCACAGTAATTGTAGGCACCGATAGCAGTGATTAGCCCGATATACTCATACCCCTAAGCATGTTTTTGCGTGATTGCCCTAACGTAGCGTTGCTTGTGTTTTTGCTTCACCCTAAACCTTTGGCTCAAGGGATGAGGTGAAGCGTTCAAATGAGAAATATTCTTGTGTTCTGAAAAGGTTATCAATAGGATAAGGATTATTATATTCTTTTAACTTAAAAGCAAATTATTTTAACCTTAATTTCTTTAGGAAAAATTGTACAAGCTAAGAAAAATAAAAAGTAATAAATAAATAAATATTTCTTATATTCACACCAATTAGCCTAGTCCAAAGTAAGCACTGGAAGGCACACAAGCCTTCCAGTGCTTACTTTGGATACTAGGGTAACGGATAGACATACATATATGATACATAGATTTGTAATATTCATAGAAATATATATATAAATACTCATGACTCAAGTACAAATGCTCGTATTCATTATACAAACTTTTGCTCCTTCCGGGATTCGAACCCGAACCGTCGGTGCGAAAGGTAGGATAGCTACCGTTGCACCAAACGATCGTCATCCAAAAAGTTAATTAAATGTGGTTCTTTAGAAGTAGCAGCTTGCTTGTTTGTGTTCATAAAGAAAATACTTTGTCCCAAATAGAAGTTTATAAACTGTTGTTGATCACGAATTTCAAATTATTATTTAGCGAACAACTAGAGTACTCGTATTATTTGCTTCAAAAGTCCACCACATCCACACTTCCCATAGATAATTATACTCTTTGGTCTATACGCCACCATTTTACTCCCATTAAACAGCATAAAAGGCGCGCAAAGAATTGAACATAGACAATATTTTTCACTTTTCAAATTATTAGGCAAATGTACGTTCTTTTCATAATGCCATAAAATTAATTCAAATTCTCATTAGGTTTATTCAGTGTTTGTCTGTATTGCTTGTTTTCTTATAAAAGAGAGATATTTTGGCTGCATATATTTATTTTGAGACATCCTTGAAAGTAATATTCTTGGATTAATCTGCTCTTATCGGCGTGTATCTTCGAATAATGGGGAAGGAGCCGGAAAGTCATGCCTCATAGAACATGCTCTGTCCTACTTTAGTAACTTCATGACGACGCTATGTACATCGTTATTCTGGATTCTTTACTGTTAACAGCTTTCAATCTTTCCTGATTAACCACAGCTGATAAAGGTACACGTTAAGATGCTATGCAGTGATGTCATATCTACCAACTTTTTGGTAGATCTACCAATTTTCACTTCAGTCTACCTATCTACCACCTTAGACCTAAAAACTACCTATTTTTTTAATTAGTTTGACATATCACCACTTTGAATTATTTTTATATCGACGAGGGACGTTGCGATGTGTTGCGTGAGCCATGCGACGATGCGTCAAGAATACATAGAGTCCAGGCTATAAACTACAAACAAAAACGTCAGCAACAGTTCATCGTTCGCGCCATTTCGCGCCCATAGACATTATTATACTGTTCTGTGGCCTATTCCCGGTTGGTTTGTTGCGGAATCAATGCTGATTGCGGAGCAAAGCTCCTGTTTTGTGTTGTTTTGTTGTTAAAACTAAATAAATACGTATTAACAGTGCTGATTGCTGTTTGTTCTGTGTTGCGTGCATTTATATATATATATATAATGGATTCTGACAGCAGCGAAAGCGATGCACAGAGTTCTAGGTTAGAAACTCCACCACGAAAAGCTAGAAAAAGGCACTATGACCAAAAATATTCGAAATTATGGGAGAATGACAAGGAATTTGCAGGTTGGCTTCAAGAAAGTACCAAGGGTGAAGGATATTTATATTGCAAATCATGTAGGT
Source organism: Calamotropha paludella (assembly GCA_927399485.1). Classification (NCBI taxonomy): domain Eukaryota; kingdom Metazoa; phylum Arthropoda; class Insecta; order Lepidoptera; family Crambidae; genus Calamotropha; species Calamotropha paludella. Next base: position 22,611,609 of record OV656812.1, read on the forward strand.
GTGATCTTAAGTGTGCTGGTGGAAGATTTAAAGTTTTTCAATAAAAATATGTATAATTTCCAAAAATAAACATGTTAAGAACAGTTCATGCATGTTAATCTTGAATCTTCTAAATTGAGGTGGTAGATCTACCAATTTTGCATTTTACATTCTACCAACTTCTACCAACATTTGGCACTTAATCTACTAATTTTCTAAAATTCGGGTTGGCAACACTGATGCTATGTTCAATATGAGTTGTTTGTTTATATAACAAAATTGCAGATAATGTAGCTCCGAAGTGAGTATGTTGATACAAGAAAAAAGAAAAATAAAGCACTTTAAAACATAAGTTTTCCAATGTATTTAATTTAATTTTAATTATATATTTTTTTACATGCGTATTTTATATCTTAAAGAAATACAGCATTGTGAATGCAAAAATAATAAAATTAAATACATTATTATAGCTGGTTCTATCTTAATCGAATGTTTAATATTTTTAAAAATATTACTTTCGATGTTGAAGGCGCTTTCCTTTCAACATTGGTGGAACGATACTAGCTCATTATTTAGAAGTTAAAATACGTTTGTAAAGGATGCGTCTGCCAGCGTCTCGGTATTACATGCGTGTTTTATATCTTAAAAGTTTTCCATTTATAATTTCAATTTTCCTTATAACGCTTTTCTTTGTATAGAACATTTGCAATTGGTTATACTTTCAAACCTCCAACGAAAATAAATATCAAAATGGTGAAATTGAATTATTTTTACGATACGAGTCCCATGATGAACTATCTACATAGAAATTTGTATGGACACTTGTCCGGTTTTTTATGCGATGAATTCCGAAATTACTTAACTGATTTTGTTGTTTTTATTTCATTTTGATGGATTTATTCCAACTTAGGACATAGGATGGGTTTCATTTAAAACACAGCAACGCGTAGCAAGGTCAGCTAGTTTAATGTAAAATAGCTTTGAGACAAAAGCTTTTTAATTACACAGGGCCGTAATGAGGAGCCCAGAACGCGTGTGTACGGTACGCTACCGACACCATGCGACTACGCAAATAAATATTATACTCCTAATAAGTACTTTGGCGTGGCTGTTATTATCATAATGTTCTCAATCACACACGTGAGATTTATGATTTTAGAAACTACTAGCGGCCCATCCTGGCTTCTTGACAAAATTCTTTATTTTTTTCTATTATTAAATATTTTTCCGTTAGCGCCATCTAGCGTCCGGTAGACGAACTACTTGCAGTTAACACGTTACTATGGTAACGTTATTGATACAATGGAAAAAGAGCGGACAGACAAACACACAAACCACTGTGATCTTAGATTATATATTCGCTACAAAGATGTATTGAGAGTACGTTACAGTACATCACAGCTATACGCTTTGATGTTCAGGCCTACTTTTTAGAAATCGTCATACATATTTTTAAAAAGACTGCTTAAATATCATTTGGTTTAAAAAAAAAAGTAATGCTTGGAACTTTGACTCGCAATTTCATGTCCAAAAGGGCATTTTTATCTAAAGCAGTCAGAAACGCATTGTATTTTATGCATTGCTTTGCTTATTTCATTAGACATCTGTTCACATATTTAACCGTTTCTAAAAGTCATTGAGAGATTCAAACTCAGAAAGGTATGCCAATGAAAATACAAAACAAAAAACGCGTCTTTTCTTAGTATTAAAATAGTTCTAATTAGCGATCCAATATCAGAAAATGTAATCAATAATTTAAAGATTAACCTGTAGTAGCCAAGTATTTAAATTGAACGAAGGCATACAGAGGCGAACGCAGGCCTACATTCTTAACCTATACTATTTGCGAGGGCGTACAAACGAGATATCACGACATTGCGCGATCAGACCCGATAAGGTGAGATGGGAGACGATAGAGCGCTACACATGTGCGCGATTGCGAATTAATTAAACTTCTAATGCTTTTGCTATCTTCATATGAATATCTACATCGCATAAATATATTAGAGAATTTAATTAGATATGCTTTTAAAAATTGGCGCCAATAGTTAGCAAAGATTTTTGACGATTTTCGGGGTTTTTTTTTTCATAACACATATTGAATACACATATAACAATAAAGTTTCCACAGATATTTTACTCATTGACAACAAACAAACACTAGCAAGAAATACTATGGCATTTACAGTGAAAGTTATATATATATATATATAAATATAAATAGAACAATAACAATAATAAATAAATAAAAGTCTGTAAACATAACATAGTTTATGACTTTTATATATTTTTTATTTAAATTATATTTTCTATAAAATATTTATATATTATTTTATATCTATTAAAAAATAAAACATTTATTTTTATAGAAAAAAAAAACAAAATCGCATCGGCTCACAGTTTTTCTCAGGCAGGACTCGAAAGGGCCTTTCGAGGCTCTCTGGCCTGAGAATTACTTGTGAATCGGTCCATGTTTTCTTTTCTCTAATATTTTTTTATTAAAATATTTTATCATGGATAAACTTCTTTTTTAAAATAGGTTTTATGATTTTACATTCAAAAGTTATAAGCTTCCTCTTCACTATAAGTTAAAACTCATTTAATATATTTTTGTTTTTTTAAATTGGGTTTTTTTGTGTGAGTGTATAACTGTGTCCGGTCTCCGTAGCTCAATGGCAAGAGTATTTACCCGGATAAGGAAGAAATTCGGGTTCCAGTTCCGCCTAACATCTCAGACAACTTGCATTTTTCTTGTAATAATTTCTTTAGTAAGATTAGGTTAGATCTGCATCCGTAAATGTGAATCTAAATTTCAGCAAATATGATTTGGATACCAACGTATTCTTTGGTGCTAAAATAGCGTGATTCCCAGTAAGTAGTTGTAATAATGACTGCGCTATTTGATCTGAAGCCTGCCCTGATTTCAGCAGATAACATCTTTTGTTATCTTTACATGATCTTGATGATGCACTTATAGATAATAAATCTATAACTTAATTCAATTAGCATAATTAAATGAACATACTTGATAAATTTATAAACGAAAGTTATATTTTTTCTCTTGCTTATTTGATCAAGATGAATTACGGAGCAAAAGAACTCAAGGGCGGAATGGTTAGTGCATTCTAGCTTCTATGATTATAAAAGTTAAGCTACTTTGACATGGACTGATCATCCAATAGGTAACCGAAAGTTTAAAACTCTTTTAATAAACGTTAAACCCAACAGCATCTACAGTCGCTATTTCCAGTATTCTTTAATAAGCCCGAGGGGTCAGATATGGCTCTCTAAGATGTTTTCATTCGTAAGGAAGGTTTGTACTCGGTTCCCGATAATAATCAGCTGATGATGAAGCATGACAAGTTATATACCATGGTAAAAGTGACTTAAAGAAGAAAACTTAGTTGTTAAGTACTGGCAGTGTAATAATTCTGTTAACATTGTCTTTAGTGCCGAGATTACACACAAAGAACATGTTCCCGCGATCACTCTTCGATAAGCGCGTCCGTATCGTATCGATCCGCGAGTTATCACGTGTTACGTACAAGACCTCTCCCGATCACGACTCCCCGGGTTCGGAACACCTCTAAATATCCCGCAGACAGCGACACGTCGTAAACTAGCGAACAGCTCGTATAGACGCTACTTTATAACGTCAGCCGTAACATATGTACCGGAGCGTTATCGCCACATCGATTCTTATCGACGATCGAATCTGCTCTCTCGATATCGCCCTCCGATGAATCGATCTGCGTGAACCTTGATTCGATTGTAATTGTAATTTATGCCGCGCGCCAGATACTATTTTGCTTATTGCTCTTGAGTGGCACCGTCAATTCGAAATTTGAATTTGAATTGGTTATGCATTTTTCATAAGCAATATCAATTTGTTGCCAATACAAATATATTTTTAGATAGTTATAAGCAATTTTGTGCTATATTATCATGGCTACATGGTAACATTTGTTTTGATTTGGAGACCAATATTGAATATGACTACATCAAAATTGTGACGTAAAGTTCCTTGCCTTGCCATGTTCAAGTCACTAAAATATTTTAAAAACACCAACATAAATATTCAAAGTAATCGTGAAATAAGTTAATTTAATTTTGTAAATTGATTACTTGGCTGCCGCTTGGTGCAACGGTAGCCATTCCAACATCTGCCCCAAAGGTCCCGAAGTCGAATCCAGGCAAGTGCACATGCTTGTGTAGTGAGCAAAAGCATTTGTTCCCGATTCGTGGCCGTATATAGTTCAAGCTCGCTTTATAAGAATAAATTAAAAATAGCACAAACTTGTCACTATTGTGTATTTTTAAATAAGTTTCATTGTTTATCCTAGTTTAGATTATGAAGTCTTAAATAAATAATTATTAAACAACATTACAGACCAACATTGTTCTAAACCGAAAGCTTAATTTTTTTTTATGATGATGTTTGAAATTTATTTTCCAATAATATAAATTATTATAATAGAAAAATACTAGAAAAAATCGACTCGGGTCACAAGTGAATTCTCAGGCGGGAGAATTCACTTGTGACCCGAGTCGATTTTTTCTAGTATTTTTCTATTATAATAATTTATCTTATAAGATCGCATTGAAAATGCATAAAATATATAAAAAAAATAAAATTCCAATAATATTTAATACATTTTTATTATTATTTTTATTACTTTTAATTCATTCTTTTTATATATTTATTTATATTTCTGATGACGATTGTGTAATATAACGAATGTTATGTACGCCTTAACTGTGGTGCATATATAAACCAAAAGCATGGGGTACCATTTCATACAAAAGATTTTTAATTCTAAAAAACCGCAACAGATGTCACTACCATTAACATTTGTAAATTATAACATTTCACATGTTTAGAAATAAGACGAATTAAGTAAAAATATTGAGATTAAAATAAAGACTAGCATATTTTATATATACAACTTCACATCAACCTTAATTCGACTCCTAAATTTGAAGATAAGAAACACCGTAAATAATCAATTGAGAATACGAAAGTATAGGCTACATGTGGCTACTTTTCAGCTATGTGGCTTACGAAGTGTTTTGCAATTGTAACGCTAGATGGCGGGTTTTATGGAAACAAAATAATTTACACCTTAAGGTTTTTGCATAAATCGATTATTTATACCCTAATAAAGGCAAGAGTTCAATTTCCAAATCACTTTTTTCAGTAAAAAACTATATGAAGTAGTAAAGTTTTTAAAATTTGCGCATATAAAAAAATAACAATTTAATTTCTTCAAACGACTTCCATCTCTCTTCTATACAAAAAGGTTCCATATCTGTCCATGAGATATTTGCCACTTGATAATGAATTATTGAAGGCATAATGTCGCAATTTTATTTTATTCATAAGTGTCCTACTTTCTGAGTAATACGTATTTTTTTAAATTTTAATTTTATTTTTTTTCTCCAAAAATCGGCAAAAGTGGAACCTGGATTTAGTATAGAAAGGTTCTATAAACAAAATCCCACTTTTGCGGTTTTAAGAAGTTATGATAGAATTTACATAAAGGTCAACTTTCATGATCTGGGGTTGTCACAAAGATCAACTATGTGTTAAATGAAAATGTTTCATTTTGTTTGTTAATTGATACCGTCAATGAATTGAATAAATTAACAACACTTATAGACGAATACAATATACTTACATATACTACCTACCTAATGTAGATGTGGTAATGTAGGAATACTTTATGTATGTTCGACCACATCTTTAATTTTGTACCTTACACGCCAAATGGTCGAAAAAATAAACTATGTTGATTGAAATAATTTAACACATATACACACATCCTATACTTTAAACGAGCAATTCTTGCATGTACCTATATAAATATGTTGGTATGTAATTGGTTTCTTGGAAACGGGTCTAACGATTGTGATGAAATTTTAGCTTTAGAAATTCATTCACATTTAAAATCGATCTAGGTAAATCTCATCACCTGCCGGCACCTTTTTAGTGCACCACGTCTACTTTAACTTGACGCCAGAATTTATTTCAGGACTCAGTCGCCTTGTAATGAGGGATAGGGTGGGTATCCTCTCCTATTAAGATCTGCCCTTATTTGTTTACATGTCACTTAACTGTCTATCTATTATCATATTAAGAGCTTCTTTAGGCGTATAAGGTTGTGGCTTTGCCGCTTTAGAAGAAGGGTTATTGTGCCTTTCTACATCGCTCGAAAAAATACTAGTGGCGAAGGCTTTAATAATTTTACCAGTGGCTGAGATGGGCCCGGTGAGGTATAGTCTTTGGATATGGCTCTCAGTAGGTTAGGTAAGCCCCTGCTGAGGCAATACGGTGCCATGGGTCTGTGACCCCGCGAAAAAGTAACTTCTCATACAAATCAATCTAATCAGTTGATCGCATCTTTAAAAAAAATTGCATTCGATCAGAAAATAAAAGCATAGTACAAAGTCGTGGGCATAAATCGGTTAACAGGTATGTACCTATTTTTGTAACAAAAAACCTTAGAAGCAAGCAGGCATGAACTTGTGTCTAATTGGGTCTCCGAAACACACAAAACAAACAATTAACAGTTAACACCCAGACCCGAAAACGAAAATCGATGTTCTCGTTCAAAAATAATACACATATTAATATTTTAAAAATTAAGTTCGGTGACAACCCTAGCATAAAAATTTTAAAATGAATATCTTCTAATCGCCGCAATAGTGGGACGTGGCTCATTTATGTATATTTCTATTTAAGTTGTAGGTTCCACTTTTTCGTTTTTAGGGAGAGAAAATAATAAATACGAAATAAAAAAAATGCTGCTCCCAAACCAATGGATTTTTAAGCTAAAGAAACGCGTTTATATGCGTGTGATTATGTCCGATTCACTCATCACTACATGTATAAAACAAAGTCGCTTTCTCTGTCCCTATATCCCTTTGTATGCTTAAATCTTTAAAACAACGCAACGGATTTTGATGCGGTTTTTTTTAATATATAGAGTAATTCAAGAGGAAGGTTTATATGTATAATACATGCATAATATAGTAGAGCATTGCATCCGTGCGAAGCCGGGGCGGGTCGCTAGTATTTATTAAAATATATATTCTTTTATCTACTCTCACATCGTAAAATTCAAAATATTAAACTTAAAACGATATTGACGAACTTTACAAATAGTATATCGTAATGAAATTAAAAAAAATTAATACAACACTATTTGTCTAACAAAATAATGTTATAATATTTTTTTTTTTCATTACGTTTTGATTACAGACCATTGATATAATACTGCGCCAATTCGTAAGCACTGTTTCATTTTTTTCATTTTTTATCTGTGGCTGAGCACGCTTTGGCGCATGCGCGGTGATATCGGAAATTTTGGCGCCATAATACGTTTTCTTGCAATTCTTTGTTGTGTTTCGCTGGATAATTATTATTGTTTATTAAAATATCTGATACTGAAAGTGAAGAAAATTTAACGCAGCCCGACATTTTAGACTGCGGCAGCAGTCACTATTAATCTACTAACAGTAAAGTCATTGTAATATACAAAATGTTAACACTTACAATAACCAATAAATAAACTGTATCAATCTCTATCTTTTATTTGATATATTCAATGTATGAGATTAGATAAAGTATTGTATGAAACTGCACATAACTAGGTTTTACACCCCTCATTATGTACCAATTTCATAAACTACTATTCTATTCACTTTCTATTCATTTTATACAAAATATTTTAGATTTCATAGGTCAAAGGTCACGATAAGTTCATGATTTTTTTTCTCAAAAAGTATTGGAGTTAGACTTCTGGGAATTGAACTCATGCTTTTTTAGGGTATAAATAATATATTTATGCAAAAACCTCAATTTGTATTGTGTAAATTTTTTTGGTTCCATAAAACACTGTGCTATGTTAGACCAATCGGAAGTACATTAGTAGGCCCAATCATGAAATCCTGAAACCCTTTAAGATGGTCGACATTTTATCGACGAATAAAATAACTCTCAGTCACTGAAAAGTAGGTACGTACATGTGATAGTGACAAATGTTTTGTCCGTCAATAAAATGCAACCATACCTATTACGGCCACGGGTGTTTTCAGTAACAACTGCACCAGTTACTATTTAAAATACCTAAATCTCGATAGGTGTGCCTCTAATATTTTATTTCCCTCAATTTCTCCAGGATCACGTCATCTGGCCCTGACCTGATAACAAAGGAATAAACTAGAAAGTTTTTTTTTTAGTTTCATTTGAAACAAAAAAACAATTTTCCAAATAGGTATAATACGCGACACGTTCGTAAATCTGAGCCAAACATGAGTAAAAAATACATAGTTAGAATAGCTAAGAAAGTGGTTTCCTAAAATCGTTCGCAATGTTCCGTCAATACAGTAAAAGTTCCCCATTCACGGTTTCCTTATCCGAGAGAGAAAAAATTTCAACACAGTTCCTGTATTCGCGGCTAAAAATTTCATTATTCGAGGATGAAAACAGTTAATAGAAAGAGATTCAGTCTTTTATTAAAGTAGCGGCATTATTTCAGTTCTGGTATATGCCCAGGCGGCTTTCATGAAAGATTTGACCAAGTGGACAAATGTCAATTAAAACAAACCTTACCGACACAATACAAAAGCAAGTTAAAAAAAGAATATTATCCCTCGTGGTAATAGAGTAGTTCTACGTTCGTAGTACATCGACGAGGCTCGAACTACTCATAGGTCCGCTTGGTAAGGAATACCTACATTAAATTTAAAAAGTCTGAGTGAAGGTTTATACGCAAATTAACTTTGTGATCATGAAAGCTGATCGATCTATGGAAAGGAGCCTTACTCTTAAAAGGTAAATTTATAATTGATTTTATTTTTATAAATATTCGTTTTATTTTGTAACTTGTAACGCATCCCCTATGATTCCATACTAATTACCATTCCATATTCACAGTTTCTATATTCGCGGCATATTTTTGGAACGTTAAACCCCGCGACCGTGAATAAAGATATTTTAATGTATATAGGTACTGTTACTGACATACGAAACTTCGATTGATTACGCATCCACCAACGTCTGTAGTAGGCTATAACGAAGCGCCATCTAACAACAACAAGCGATAACCGTATTCTTAGTGTCTCACTAGATGGCAATACGTATCGTGTTATTTGTGTTCTCACTAGTGTCATCTATCGTAAAATAGAAGGAAAGCAATATAGCCAGTTGAATAACCAGTTTTAGGGTGTAACCATTTTCTTGTACTAAGTGGTGTCTCTGTAACTCTGTATATTATCTACTTTGTGCCAAAAGTATATTTAATTAACAATTAATTAATATGTACCATGTGGCAGTACTGATTATATAAATAAATAATAAAATAAAATAAAGTAACAAGTGCACTAATACTATAGAATTCAGAAACAAAGACAGGATCACAAATCTCAGAGCCGATCCAAGTAAGTAAGTAGTTGTAATAAGTTGTAATATTTTTAACATTACACAAAACAGTAGTTACAGGGAATACCCATATTTGTTTAATCTAATTCCTACAAAACCCGTTGTTTACTTATTAATTGGAATCATTAGAAACGGATATCCTCGACTCATTTTCAGGATTAAACGGCTTGAGTGATAGGTTTTAAATGATGTAATTAAATTTTCAACAACAAAAAATAATAAGTAGTTGTGAAAAATGTTCCTACTCATAACAGATGATGTGTGGATATAATGAATTACTGGATATGCTAAAATCATTAGCACTAAGTTGGTGTGCACGCATTATAATTCGTGTGGTCCGAGAATAGACCACGGGACCCTACACGCAAGCTCTGCTGTTCTAATATCGATAAATTATACGAAATGTTATCGTATTCCAACTGTATGAAGCTTACACACGAATATTCAAAGTATGTGACACACAGACAATATGCATGTCAACAATAAGTGAATTTATTTAACTCTAAATATATACTTTTAGCAGAGGAAAGCTTAGGTATAGCTATTAACTGACACACAGATTTTTTTTAAATCAATATGTTTTAAAAATGCATCTTGACTACTAAAAGAAGTAAGATAAAATCAGAGGCTTTAGGCACATAATATAATTCTAGACAAAATTCAATAAAAATATAATAATCTCTACTATATAAAGACAATACTTTGTGTGTTTGTTACCATAACATTCAATTAACGTTACCATAGCAACGCGTGGCCGGGTCATGAATTAATGTTACCATAGCAACGTGTAGCTGGGTCAGCTAGTAAAAATAATAATAATTTACTGTAATACAGTTCAATACCGGGAAAAATCATAGTTATAACTTGGTTTAGACCCGTAATGATTATCAATGCCAGCATTTAAAGCTGAGTTAAAAGAAAACCCATGATAAAAATAATATTTATTTCTTTAAGACAAAGTCCATAAATAGATTAGTAACAAACAATACTTAAAACTGCGTTAGTAACAATAAACAATATTTCATATCATCGAGTCACGCAAAGGGTCATGAAAATACATCTAGCGTATCCGAAATAGTGGAAAATAATTATTAATTCCATTTGTCAGTGTATGATACAGTTTAACATCTTTCCCAATAAAAGTATTATTAACTCCTTGAAGCCCAGCTTTGTGTTAAATGCGTTATTTCTCTCTCTATTAAGGAAAATATCATTCAATCAAAAAGAACCATTACCAAAGCCGTAATAAGGATTAAATCAGACTGCGCGCTATAGAGCATTATATAATGTTCACGGATTTTAGGTATCGTTGTCGCGCGCATGATATAATGCTTTCGGGTTTTTAGCAATCATATAAAAGCTTCTTACCCATGAAATTGCCATTTTCCATGAATTTTTTGGGAAAAGTTAGGGAATGTAAGAAATATTGTTATTATAATTATTTAAATATAATTTTCCGTTCATTAGCGTCGCAATAATTCGAATAGATTACGATGAAACTTTGAGTTGTAGTACGTATGCCAAAGAAGGTTAATACGGGTATAGTCAGCAGAAAGAGTGTTGTAAAGCACGCTGGACACAGCAATCCTTTAAAAGATCGGCATTCTATTTGCCCGTGAGTAGTTTTAAGTTAATGATTGGCCCGCAATTTTAATATTTTATAATCGGTCGTTAGTAAAACACACGGCATCGCGGTAGTATGCAAATGGACTACGTAATTGTTTAACGCAGCTACCTATATGGAGCTTATTGTAGTGCAATCACGCGATCACACCTTTAGGAGTGATTAAAGTCGTTTAGACCGATCGCGTTCACGAACTGCTATGTTATTTGTGAAAATAAAAATTAATTATAACTTTTATACCAATAACCGATTAAAAGAAGCTTAACTCGTGTAGGTACGTCAGGACTTTAGTCAAACGTAAGGATGAGCCGTTCAATTTACTCTTTTTACTAACATTATTATGGGCATCAAATCTTACCAGAAATAAGAAAAAAAAATCTGCGTAAAATGTCCCTTTTTTGTTTTCGCAGAAAATGGCATTAGGCATTCCCTAGTGCTGGGAGAACACGAGGGATATGTGGGACTCTCCTCCATCCCCCTACCCGGCCTAGTGCCCGGTAAAGGCTTGGAGACCTACCCACTAAAAACTGGGGTCCCATTACACATTGGTGGGGGTCGCGTGGCCCCTTTGCGTAAAATGTCCTATGACAGATGAGCTTTGATTTTCTTCTGTTGTTCCAGTACTGCGATTGTTTTGTTCGGCACCAAATAATTGTTTTTTTTAGTTTCACTAAATAGTTCGTTAAAAACGTCAAATAAAACTGCTGATAGTTCTTCTGTAGTATGATTAATGATGTAGTATATTACTGAGTTGTAATGTATTACGATTAATACTTATTTATAAAGCAAAGCAGAAAAAGAAAATACATTAGTTACATTTCCAATCGCAGCAAGAGAAACCGTTAAAGATGTATATATATTGCTTCCATTACTCATTGACATATTGGCTGGTAATTTTTTTTGTATGTTTCTACATCTTTGCCGGGTTACACAGAATAAAGTTATCAAATAACCACTTCAGCACCAAATAATAAGTTGACAATTTTTCTTTAACCTTATGATTTTTTTTATATCTAACCGAAAAGACAAGGTTTCGAATGTCACTTTAAAAATGTTGACTACTTTATGTTTTCTCAGCAAAAACATATTTCTTTCGGCTATTCATCTTAAGTTTAAACTTTGGAAAGTAAAGTAAAAAGATACACCTACTAAACAAAACTTTGTTTTTTGTTATAATATTTTAATCCTAAAGTTTAAACGTCAAGAATCATAGCGTAGTGAATCCGGTTAAAGTGCTTTTATTTAAATGCGCGATAGGCTTCAAACTGAATATATATATTTATTAGTTGACACTTAGTCTACTAGTAAAGTACTTGACATTGCTGGTATGTTAGATAATCTACGGTTTATTATTAATAAGAAAAAATTAGTAAGAGCTGGTAAACATTCATTTATATATTTTTATACATTTATTTAAACATTGGAACAGTTATGACATTTACATGCTATTGTTAATGGCCGAAGAGGCAATGAATGATTTGTTATATTACATATACTTTGTCCAATGTAGGGTGATACTTTTGACAGGTGTCACTTCCTTATTGCTACGCACTAAGGTTGCGCTTGTTTCCTTATGTTTGGCTTGACATTGCCATAGCAACTTTATACCCTCTATATAGGTGTCAACTGTCAAAAGTATCATCCTACATTGGACAAAGTATAATATTGTATTTTACCCTATTCAAAAGGCAAATAAAGAGTATTATTCAATTCATCTGGTTCTACGGCAGCCAATTAGAATATAATAACAGGTATTTTGAAAAACGTTTTATAGGATTTAGATCTTAAATGACTTGGTTAAGTAATGTGACAATGCTTTATAAAGAATAAACGATGTAATAAAGCTTACATTAGATGAGATTGGAAACGGCTTTTTCTTGCAATCCGCGTCATAGAATAAGGCTATACCAATAAAACATACGGATTTTCTTTTATAAAAATTTCAACTTGTAACCTTGTACTAAAGCCACGTGTTTAGTTATTTTTTAATCTATTCCATGAAAATCCTGTTCCGATATGTCTATAACTAAAGAATAACAACTAAAATTGCTTGATCTTTCCAAAGCAATTTTCAGTCGATGGTGTTTGCGTTTAATTTCCCGAAACCTCTTTTGTTAACAGAGTTAACCAGTAAACGCAAGTGGCAATTGGGGACTGAATAGGCTATTTGAAATTATCAGTCAGTTGAGTTAATTTATAAAGAAATTACTCACTTAAATAAAAAAAATAGTTGTAAGAGCAATATAAGATTCTTGAAATAACTATATCTTCGAAAGGAAGGTAACTCCTTCAGTTTTATATATAAAGGAATTTCTTAGTATAAAATAGTAATAAAATAACATACAATCAAAAGCCCAGGAATAACAGTCCAACCGTTTTATTCTTGAATCATTCGTGTCGCAGAGCGCTCGATCATTACTGGGAAATTTTAGTCTACTTCATAGCTACCTACATATTTAAAAAGATACGTCAATGTTCCGCGTATATCTGATTAATATAAACCTATTTAAATCGTTTTAAGTATATGTACATTTAAAAAACGTAATTGAATTTAGCTAATTATGTTTTTTAAATGCCCAAATGAGGGTTTTAGGGAAAATTGGATAATTATACCAAAAAACAAAAAAAATATTTGAAAGCTTTTTTGTGGTATTTTCACAGGAACTAAAGACTTTATCCAAACTTTATCTGTCCAGTTCGCAGTAACGTCGGTCCGAGAATTTGTAAAATATTAAAAACAACGTAACCGAGTAAAATACGACACGAATCATGAATAAATTCGAGGTTAACTGTGAGCTGTCGTTTAAGTGACTTTTCTACAAAGTTATATCCTATTTGTACTTATACATCTGCAAAAGAAATATTATATATCTATATAAAGTTAGATGGAGTCATTTTTCCATTATGTTTTTCGCTCGATTATTTTGTCTCTGTGTTGTATGTCTACCACGAATCATAACCGCTAGAATATCATTCTAGGGGTTCTGAAATAGAGCGCTAGAGCCGGTCCGTCACAGCTACCACAATCAGTTTAGGTGTTCCCACGCTTATGAAAATGTATGAGGCCAGATTAACTCGTCCCCGCTCGTCCACGCATCCGTACAATGTGCTATTACATACCCGATGAATTGCCTTACTTCGCCTTTGAAATTCATTGACATTTTACTTTGTGATTGCCTTTTTACAAACAAAACACGGTCGCACGATTTATTATCGTGTTTTGTTTCAATTTGCATGCAAACAGGTCTGTAACATGTGTTTAAATTAGACATGAAAGAAACTGGATTACATTAACTTGTATTTATAAATACCTGCAACATTCAATAAGTTTGGAAAATATGATATGTTGCGATTATTGCTAATAATTGTTGCATTCATACAAGAAAAATTACATTTACTTACCAAAACTATAGTGTTTTCAAATTTCTTTTAAGGAGAAATTCTTCACATTGTCAAATAATGAATGGTTTTCAATGTGTCCTGACTTTTAATCTGCAAAAAAGCAATTAACATAGAAAAACAGCAAAGGTATCAAATTTACTTTCTAGGAGTAGACTTTATTTATAAATTTCCGTTTCTTAATTTTTTTTTATTATTATTACTTTCAATTTGTTTATTTTATTTTGTCGTAGTCCGTTATGTTTATGAGTCTACCTCTACGATCTTTATGATTCTGCAGTAAAAAAAAATAACATTACAACTGATATGCATTTAAAAATCCTCTATGATTTATTTCTTATCCACCGTGGAGCTTATCTTACTGAGTAGGCCTTCAGTCAGACAAATGAGGTTGAGTTAAAACCGTTACATCTATTTTGTATTTCTAATACACCAAAAATTAAAAAAAGTAAGACTGAATAGCGTTCCATTTTCGAATTTTAAAGGTTTTAATAGTGTTTCTAAATAAACAACTGTCAAACATGTAATAGTATTAACCGCTATCGTATTTATTTCAAAGTGTAGCGTTCCAGATATCAGGTTGGTTGATATAAAAACTCTTTTTGCACTGGCATACTGATTCTGTGACGTCTGCCTACGCAACTCCAAGGCTTATAACTCTTGCGTGTCAGGATGTAGGAGATAATATGAATTGATTGCCTACTCTAGATCGCACTGAATTAATTGAGAAAAAGAGGATATATCTTATACTGCATTACAGCTAGGTCAATGTGTTGGTTACGGTACACTGTAATTGATAACTATGAGAATTTGGAGTCCAGTTGGTGCAGCGATAGCTATCTTGTTTTTCTGGTACATTAGGATCAGAGTATATAGTCGAAACTTATTCTTTACTTTCACTCTTTAATCGTTGGTCATTCAAAACTTAAAAACTTGTTGAATTTTAAAATTCTTTAAATCTTTAAAATTCCTAGAAAGGATATCATCCACTGTCCATACATTTTGCTAGAATATGTCCATCTGAACCATGGGGTACCATTTCATACAAAAGATTTTTAATTCTAAAAAACCGCAATAGATGTCACTACCATTAACATTTGTAAATTATAACATTTCACATGTTTAGAAATAAGACGAATTAAGTAAAAATATTGAGATTAAAATAAAGACTAGCATATTTTATATATACAACTTCACATCAACCTTAATTCGACTCCTAAATTTGAAGATAAGAAACACCGTAAATAATCAATTGAGAATACGAAAGTATAGGCTACATGTGACTACTTTTCAGCTATGAGGCTTACGAAGTGTTTTGCAATTGTAACGCTAGATGGCGGGTTTTATGGAAACAAAATAATTTACACCTTAAGGTTTTTGCATAAATCGATTATTTATACCCTAATAAAGGCAAGAGTTCAATTTCCAAATCACTTTTTTCAGTAAAAAACTATATGAAGTAGTAAAGTTTTTAAAATTTGCGCATATAAAAAAAATAACAATTTAATTTCTTCAAACGACTTCCATCTCTCCTCTATCCAAAAAGGTTCCATATCTGTCCATGAGATATTTGCCACTTGATAATGAATTATTGGAGGCATAATGTCGCAATTTTATTTTATTCATAAGTGTCCTACTTTCTGAGTAATACGTTTAATACGTTTTTTTTTTCTCCAAAAATCGGCAAAAGTGGAACCTGGATTTAGTATAGAAAGGTTCTATAAACAAAATCCCACTTTTGCGGTTTTAAGAAGTTATGATAGAATTTACATAAAGGTCAACTTTCATGATCTGGGGTTGTCACAAAGATCAACTATGTGTTAAATGAAAATGTTTCATTTTGTTTGTTAATTGATACCGTCAATGAATTGAATAAATTAACAACACTTATAGACGAATACAATATACCTACCTAATGTAGATGTGGTAATGTAGGAATACCTTATGTACGTTCAACCACATCTTTAATTTTGTACCTTACACGCCAAAT
This sequence comes from Calamotropha paludella, assembly GCA_927399485.1. NCBI lineage: Eukaryota > Metazoa > Arthropoda > Insecta > Lepidoptera > Crambidae > Calamotropha > Calamotropha paludella. The sequence goes on from OV656812.1 coordinate 22,628,043, forward strand.
GGTCGAAAAAATAAACTATGTTGATTGAAATAATTTAACACATATACACACATCCTATACTTTAAACGAGCAATTCTTGCATGTACCTATATAAATATGTTGGTATGTAATTGGTTTCTTGGAAACGGGTCTAACGATTGTGATGAAATTTTAGATTTAGAAATTCATTCACATTTAAAATCGATCTAGGTAAATCTCATCACCTGCCGGCACCTTTTTAGTGCACCACGTCTACTTTAACTTGACGCCAGAATTTATTTCAGGACTCAGTTGCCTTGTAATGAGGGATAGGCTGGGTATCCTCTCCTATTAAGATCTGCCCTTATTTGTTTACATGTCACTTAACTGTCTATCTATTATCATATTAAGAGCTTATTTAGGCGTATAAGGTTGTGGCTTTGCCGCTTTAGAAGTAGGGTTATTGTGCCTTTCTACATCGCTCGAAAAAATACTAGTGGCGAAGGCTTTAATAATTTTACCAGTGGCTGAGATGGGCCCGGTGAGGTATAGTCTTTGGCTATGGCTCTCAGTAGGTTGGGTAAGCCCCTGCTGAGGCAATACGGTGCCATGGGTCTGTGACCCCGCGAAAAAGTAACATCTCATACAAATCAATCTAATCAGTTGATCGCATCTTTAAAAAAAATTGCATTCGATCAGAAAATAAAAGCATAGTACAAAGTCGTGGGCATAAATCGGTTAACAGGTATGTACCTATTTTTGTAACAATAAACCTTAGAAGCAAGCAGGCATGAACTTGTGTCTAATTGGGTATCCGAAACACACAAAACAAACAATTAACAGTTAACACCCAGACCCGAAAACGAAAATCGATGTTCTCGTTCAAAAATAATACACATATTAATATTTTCAAAATTTTCGTCGAGATCAAGTTCGGTGACAACCCTAGCATAAAAAATTTAAAATGAATATCTTCTAATCGCCGCAATCGTGGGACGTGGCTCATTTATGTATATTTCTATTTAAGTTGTAGGTTCCACTTTTTCGTTTTTAGGGAGAGAAAATAATAAATACGAAATAAAAAAAATGCTGCTCCCAAACCAATGGATTTTTAAGCTAAAGAAACGCGTTTATATGCGTGTGATTATGTCCGATTCACTCATCACTATATGTATAAAACAAAGTCGCTTTCTCTGTCCCTATATCCCTTTGTATGCTTAAATCTTTAAAACAACGCAACGGATTTTGATGCGGTTTTTTTTAATATATAGAGTAATTCAAGAGGAAGGTTTATATGTATAATACATGCATAATATAGTAGAGCATTGCATCCGTGCGAAGCCGGGGCGGGTCGCTAGTATTTATTAAAATATATATTCTTTTATCTACTCTCACATCGTAAAATTCAAAATATTAAACTTAAAACGATATTGACGAACTTTACAAATAGTATATCGTAATGAAATTAAAAAAAATTAATACAACACTATTTGTCTAACAAAATAATGTTATAATATTTTTTTTTTCATTACGTTTTGATTACAGACCATTGATATAATACTGCGCCAATTCGTAAGCACTGTTTCATTTTTTTCATTTTTTATCTGTGGCTGAGCACGCTTTGGCGCATGCGCGGTGATATCGGAAATTTTGGCGCCATAATACGTTTTCTTGCAATTCTTTGTTGTGTTTCGCTGGATAATTATTATTGTTTATTAAAATATCTGATACTGAAAGTGAAGAAAATTTAACGCAGCCCGACATTTTAGACTGCGGCAGCAGTCACTATTAATCTACTAACAGTAAAGTCATTGTAATATACAAAATGTTAACACTTACAATAACCAATAAATAAACTGTATCAATCTCTATCTTTTATTTGATATATTCAATGTATGAGATTAGATAAAGTATTGTATGAAACTGCACATAACTAGGTTTTACACCCCTCATTATGTACCAATTTCATAAACTACTATTCTATTCACTTTCTATTCATTTTATACAAAATATTTTAGATTTCATAGGTCAAAGGTCACGATAAGTTCATGATTTTTTTTCTCAAAAAGTATTGGAGTTAGACTTCTGGGAATTGAACTCATGCTTTTTTAGGGTATAAATAATATATTTATGTAAAAACCTCAATTTGTATTGTGTAAATTTTTTTGGTTCCATAAAACACTGTGCTATGTTAGACCAATCGGAAGTACAATAGTAGGCCCAATCATGAAATCCTGAAACCCTTTAAGATGGTCGACATTTTATCGACGAATAAAATAACTCTCAGTCACTGAAAAGTAGGTACGTACATGTGATAGTGACAAATGTTTTGTCCGTCAATAAAATGCAACCATACCTATTACGGCCACGGGTGTTTTCAGTAACAACTGCACCAGTTACTATTTAAAATACCTAAATCTCGATAGGTGTGCCTCTAATATTTTATTTCCCTCAATTTCTCCAGGATCACGTCACCTGGCCCTGACCTGATAACAAAGGAATAAACTAGAGTTTTTTTTTTAGTTTCATTTGAAACAAAAAAACAATTTTCCAAATAGGTATAATACGCGACACGTTCTTAAACCTGAGCCAAACATGAGTAAAAAATACATAGTTAGAATAGCTAAGAAAGTGGTTTCCTAAAATCGTTCGCAATGTTCCGTCAATACAGTAAAAGTTCCCCATTCACGGTTTCCTTATCCGAGAGAGAAAAAATTGCAACACAGTTCCTGTATTCGCGGCTAAAAATTTCATTATTCGAGGTTAAAAACAGTAAATAGAAAGAGATTCAGTCTTTTATTAAAGTAGCGGTATTATTTCAGTTCTGGTATATGCCCAGGCGGCTTTCATGAAAGATTTGACCATGTGGACTAATGTCAATTAAAACAAACCTTACCGACACAATACAAAAGCAAGTTAAAAAAAGAATATTACCCCTCCTGGTAATAGAGTAAGTAGTTTTACGTTCGTAGTACATCGACGAGGATCGAACTACTCATAGGTCCGCTTGGTAAGGAATACCTACATTAAATTTAAAAAGTCTGGGTGAAGGTTTATACGCAAATTAACTTTGTGATCATGAAAGCTGATCGATCTATGGAAAGGAGCCTTACTCTTAAAAGGTAAATTTATAATGCTAGAGCTCAAATTGATTTTATTTTTATAAATATTCGTTTTATTTTGTAACTTGTAACGCATCCCCTATGATTCCATACTAATTACCATTCCATATTCACAGTTTCTATATTCGCGGCATATTTTTGGAACGTTAAACCCCGCGACCGTGAATAAAGATATTTTAATGTAGGTACTGTTACTGACATACGAAACTTCGATTGATTACACATCCACCAACGTCTGTGAGTAGGCTATAACGAAGCGCCATCTAACAACAACAAGCGATAACCGTATTCTTAGTGTCTCACTAGATGGCAATACGTATCGTGTTATTTGTGTTCTCACTAGTGTCATCTATCGTAAAATAGAAGGAAAGCAATATAGCCAGTTGAATAACCAGTTTTAGGGTGTAACCATTTTCTTGTACTAAGTGGTGTCTCTGTATATTATCTACTTTGTGATCTGAACAATCATCATTATGGGGCCAACAGTGTAGGAGTAAAATCTGTGGTGTTACTAGCGGCCAGTCCCGGCTTCGCACGGGTGGACAAAATTCTTTAATTTTTTTCTATTATTAAATTTTTGTCCGTTAGCGCCATCTAGCGTCCGGTAGACGAACTACTTGCGGTTAACGCGTTGCTATGTTCACGTTATTGATACAATGGAAAAAGAGCGGCAAAAAGAGCGGACAGACAAACACACAAACCACTGTGATCTTTGTTTTTATTTAATTTTTTGCATTCACAATGCAATATTTCTATAAGATATAAAATACGTGTGTAAAAAACAACCACGCCTCCGAGCCCTCAGATGGGATTCGAACCCACGATGATGACCACTGTGATCTTTGTTTATAGATTAAAGGTTTAAAATATAAAATTTTTCATACATTATCGTTAAAAAATATTCACAAAACAAACATTCTTATTAGTACAATGTGGTCATTTAAAGTGCTATTATTATTATTCAAAGGTATTTAGTGCGCTTTAAACAACACGGCAAGTGACGTAGGTATTTATAATATGTAAGTACTGCGTAATGATTCCTAGGAAGGTATGTTTTATCTTTGGTTGTTTGATAAAAAGGTGAGCGCAATTTTCATACTACTAGTAGAGTATTTTATGTATATTTCTTTAGAATGACGCACTTGAAATTAAAGATCTTTATACGTGTGATATGTAAGCGTTAATAAATTTATGAATTGAATGCAATTCTTAGACCCACATTTTTTATGATAAATGTTTAAGTGCATATAATACGCTATGACTAACGCCAAATCAAAAGACTACCAAACTTTAGAAAGTTTTTTTTTTATTTTCACTATCATGAAATAGTTATTCTCTACAAAGAAGGCGCGCGTTATCTCATGTCGGTAAAAATCGAAGACTACCTATCCATTGCCGCATCAATTTTCTTTGCGATATCAATGGCTTTTGTTCGTCGCAATTATGATACAGACCGGAATAGTAGACAATGGATTAATTTGAAATTCTTACGCAATGTAGCATTCTTTTTATAAAAGTATTATATTTTTATTTATATCTACCTTGATTTACTCAAAAGAACGGATACTTCCATTCCATCAGATACACGAAAGCATATACTGAATCAGAAGCATTTTAAAATTGTATTATTAATATATAACTAGCGGCCCGTCCCGGTTTCGCACGGGTGGACAAAATTCTTTAATTTTTTTCTATTATTAAATATTTTTCCGTTAGCGCCATCTAGCGTCCGGTAGATGAACTACTTGCGGTTAACGCGCTGCTATGGTAACGTTAATAATTATAACATTCACACTTATTAGCCTATCCCAAAGTAACCACTGTAAAGGCTTGTGTTATGGATACTAGGGTAACGGATAGACATACATGGCACACAAATACAGGCCCATGCAGCGTTAAGAAAGGCAGAATCGCTACCGTTGCACCAAACATTCGTCAAATTAAACTTTAATCTATTTTTTGTCGCCACTAATCTGCTGTATTAAGAGATATTTATGTTTCTTCTACATTGTAGGTATAGGAAAATGGATATGCATTTAAAATACCATCGATACGATTAAAATATGAAAAAGGATAATAACACAGGTTTCATAATAGCGTCAAGCATGCAGTCATACGAGATTCTGTAATGCATAACGAAAAAATTGCAAGTTTGTATCTTCTAAGTGTTCTTTGAAGCAGTAAGGGCGGGCATTATGCTAATAAAGTTACAATTACCTTGGTCGTAACGGGAATCTAATGCTGTAGATTACACGTATGCTACGTGGAACACGAAATCCGGTATGGGTTTTTATTAGATCGCGGAGGTTTCATAGGTAAACGCTCGGTGTGAGGATAAGTGGCGGATTAAGAAGAGAAAATAGCGACAAGTCAGGTTGGTTTCTTAACGATGTGTTTAGTATTGCTAAAGAGAAAAAAGTATAGAAAGCTTTTGAATATTTTTGTTTTTTTTTTATTATGTAATGAGGTTACATAGAACATAAAAAAGGTTATATATAAGGCGTACAAACCAAAAAACGTTAATAGTGTAGGTTAAAATTAAAATGGCAGGTATGGATTATTTAGCAACTACTGTGACCGAGAGCTGAATTTGTCTTATTTGTGCTTTCCGATAGAAAAAGGAAAAAGGAACCTTATAGATTCACCTTAAAGAATTTCGTGTAATGAACTTAAGACCTTTTTTAAGTTCATAAACTTCTTTGAAAAAACTACGTAAATTCCTTAATTTATGTATTTTTTTTATAAGGTATACACGTCATGCACGCAGGAAAGTCATAAAGAGGTACATTATAAAACACAGCACTTTATTGATAACGACACACTGAGGAAATAACAGAACAAATGAAAACTTAAAATAGTGTTACAATATCGCTCAAAGCGATTTCTGTTAGACAACCTTTTGAAGGATGTGATTGGAAGTAAGCGTAGGAAAAGTTGGTGTACACGAATAAAATTAAACATATAAATCAGATACGACATATCGAGGACCTCCATGGTCGAGTGGCTTACGTATCGGTTTTCATAGTGAGGTCCGAGGCCCCGGGTTCGGTCTCCGACTGGGCAATGTAGAAAACGAAATTCCATAACACTAAAGCATTTAAACCTTAGCTGAGTTGCAGAGCAATTCATGTGATGTTGCCAAATATACTGGGTGGTCCTGGATAAAGTGCAAATACGAAAACCATGAATTCAGACCATCATCACCAGAACATTTTTTGTCAAATTGTCGTCAGAAATGAAAACAAAATTGACTCTCCATACAAAATTTACTAGCCAGCTGCCAACATTGTATGGAGAGACGAACATTTTTTCTTTATTTCCGAAAAAAACTTGTTTGACAAAAATGTTCAGGGTGATGGTGTGAATCCATGGTTTTCGTATTTGCACTTTATCCAGGACCATCCTGTATATTTAATTACAGGCGCTAGTACAAATTGCATCTGAAGTAGTTAGCTCTCAACAAAACCCAGTATAAATATAAATAAAGATATACATATATGAAAAAAATGGCTAGTCGGATATATAAAATATACATAGCTCGCCTAAAAAGACAGATAATACATAATTCCTAAGAATGCTAATGGATTGTGGAGGTATTTTTGAATTTATCTCCTTGATTAATGTAGCTGTATAGCAATTGATTTTCACGGGCCTTACAGTTATCTTTGTTGAGTGAGTACGATGAATAAATTTAAAACTAATTCACTGAAAACACCTATGCGAACAAGATTTGTAATCAGAATTTAATCTCATCTAAGTTTTTCTTTGACGCTCTTCGTGGTTAAGTAACTAGAAAGTTGAGCCTGGCATCACTTTTTGCAAATTCCCAAATTTGATTCCCGATTCGAATAGTACGAAAAATTACCTGTTTTTTTAAATGTTTTTTTTGTTCGTAAGAGATACTGTATCCGATGTTAAACGGAGGTTCCGGGTTCGTTTCACAGACAATAGAATTTTTTCACAGTTTTATAGTTATTAGACGACCGTTTGGTGCAACGGTAGCGATCCTGCCTTTCGCGCCGACGGTCCTGGGTTCGAATCCCGGAAGGGGCAGATGTTTGTACATATGATGAATACGAGCATTTGTATCTGAGTCATGGGTGTTTATATATATCTCTATGTATCATATATGTATGCCTATCCGTTACCCTAGTATCCATAACACAAGCCTTACAACTGCTTACTTTGGGCTGGGCTTTTTTGTGTGTATGTAAGAAATGTTTATTCATTTATTTATTTATTCCGTAATGATGGCGTAAGCAACTGCGCAAAAATATCGGAGCCTCAAAAATAAAACAAAAAAGTGACCATGAAAGTTTAAACAATGGATAGTTTTATATTACGAGTATTTGCAATTTAAAAAGTGCAGCTTAGCCGGTGGGATTATATATTATATCTTAAGTTATAGTTCTTTTCTATACATTCAGTGGTCTGGCAGTGTGTGACAGTATTGACCATAGAGTGAAACAAAGCAGTGGTATACAGCTGAACCCTTCATTAAGCTTGATAAAAAAATATTTCGTAGGATTTTGTATAACAATGAAATAAAAAAGTAAATTGGAATAAAAAAAGGCGTCGTGCTCTCAAAAATAATGATTGGCAGTATAAAAATCTTTTACAACTCCTATGTTGACACCTGCGCGATCACCTCATGTTCTAAGTAGCGCATTTGGAAGAGCCTGCGATTGGATAGATACGGGATTTAAAACAAATGAACAGGATTTCTAGTAACAATTCCTTAAATTAATAATAATAATAATGTATTCGACAAATTGACATTTTACAACAAATGAATGAAATCCCTGACAGTCGAGTAGGATTGTACCTGTGTTACGGCAATCAGTATTTCCTCACAACTGAAGTTCTACAAATCGTCAAAATTAGCGACGGTTTCTGACTATTAACTAAGAATAGAAAAGTAGGTACACATTTAAATGAATAAACTTAATATTTCAATATTGCAGTTTAGTTACCAGTAAATAATAAAATTTAACGAATGTAATGATTTTAATGATTTTATATAGCTTACTAAAATCTTTAATAGTAAGATATATTTAAGAATTAGGAATAATAAGTTCATTTAAAAACCTAACCTCAAAACAGCTTAACGTAAAAGCGAAAGTAGGGCACTTTAGGTACTGGTTATATAGTTAGTCAAGTGAATTTGATTACTTAATTGCTATATCCCTTGGATTCTTTAAAGTGATTTAGTAATTAAACTCAATTTACTGGTGTGATAGAATAATCACAATTGTCATAAAACTATTAGTCTGTGGTAACACCACAGACAACACACACAGATGACACAGCCAATCCTACTAATATTATAAATGTATAGTAAGTTTGTTTGTTATGCTTTCAAGCAAAAACTACTAAACCGATCATCATAAAACTTCGTACATATATTCTTGGAGGTATAAGAAGTAACATAGGATACTTTTTATTGAAAAAAAAATTAAGATGCCGTGGGTAAAAGCTAGTTATATAATAAACCAATGCAACAAACTGTTACAGTAAGAACCGTCCTATTTGTGCAAAATTACCTGGCAGATTAGCGTTTTGTTTCATTAAAAGATTTAAAAAAAAATTCCCAACTTCAATGACAACTCTAGAACCCGGATATTAATATACCTTCAAACTTAACCAAGCCAGATTTTGAAACGATTAGTATTTTTTAATCAGAAGTTAAATTCCCAATTTGAAATTTTTCTTTAAGTGTTTATTTAAAAATCGCAAACAGCAGCTATACCTATAATTTAATTGGTATACATTACTTATGTTTGTACGTTATTGAGCGTATCGTACCAACGGTGGCGGATAAGTAGCCGCTACTACTTCGTTATGTTATATATATATATATTCATGGCTAATTGGGTTAAAATCTAAATCGTCTTAGTCAAATATAAGTAATAACAATTGTAATAGACTTAAACTGAATACAACATTAAAAAGCATGTGTGCAATTCACACGTGGTAGAAGTGAAACCTTCAAAAATAATACGTACACGTATACAAAATACCACGGTTGTTGTGACGCCTTTTCTCAAGCTTTGTACTACTTATGCGCACACAAATACGTTTTAAAACAAGTACATCATGTTTCCTATCTCATTTTCTCCTACGTTAAATCTTATGAATTTAAGTGTCTGTCTTTTTTACTGTCGCTTTTTCGTTTCATCGACTTTCGAATCACAACGATACTAATGAAGTTTTCACTTCAACAAGTATTATCTAAAACATAATTATATAACAAAATGAAACATTGGAAAAATATTTAAAAAAAGATGAAAATCAGTCTCATCACTGCTGTTGGGAAAGGTGTCCAAAAGACCTCGTTTTCTCGTTGAATAGCTATACTAATACGTTGGCGGAAGTGTTAGACAGCCATTTTATCTCCAGTTATTCATACTTAAACCTGACGTTCGATTTCTTTTCAGAAACCATGTTCACATTCATTTCATATTTGATAACAGGTTTTATATTAACTTTATATTTATAAAAAATATACAAATAAACGCGTTAAGTGATTCATTTAAAATTGTTTAAATTCAAAGTGTTTTAACTTGAATACTCTTGTTTTCCAATATATATTACATTAACAAAACGCTGGCTGTTCGTCACACAAACGATATGAAAAAAGAGGATTTATAAAATAGTGTTGATATCATTTATAGCGATCAACTTATGGCGCATAGAGTATAAAAGTGCTTGGACAATTTTTTCGATCATTCTTCCAAGCTTGGAGGAATTTTTATGGAGTACTTAAGGAGCGATCTTTAACTTTGTTCAACATAGTATATGGCAAGCACGCAAGAACGTCATAATGAGGTATTTACGAGCATACAATCGATGGACGCAATATGATATCAAAGGGAATCGATGTGCGGTAAAAAGTGGATACTTGTGTTTCTAACCAGCTTGACTCTTTTGAGGAAAGAGGCCGTTCCAGCTACGGTAGACTCTTTTGTGGAAAAGTGTGGTATACATCCCAGGGAGATTTCTTTGTAGAGTCAACATTGAATTTAAGCAGAGTCTAGACGTCCACATAATGAGTTATAGGCAAGTAAATAAAAACAAACACGAATTTAAATCGAAAACTACGTTTAATGTAGGACATTTGTAAGTCATTAGCTGTAAGGAGGTTGTAAATGTTAAGCTGATTGTCGATTATATTATTTAATTTTGGTTTTTACCTTAAATCATTTGTTTTGTTTCTTATTTTGTGCATTTATTTGCCTGTTTCTATTTTTATTTTTTAAACGATTGTATGTCCTGTGTCTTCTCTCTATGATTCTATATCCTGTGCCTTATCTCTATGAGTCTCACTTTATGATCCTACATATCCTTAGTCAAAGTCCTTGTGGTGGTACCAATAGTTTGGTACACACGCTTGGCTTCAGTATTTTATACACACTCTTACGTTATTATCCTATTGTAGACGCTTTCCAAAGTATCTTGACGTCCGAAGTGACAAACTATAGCTACTTGTAGTGTTGTACTGAACGTAATAGTAGGAATCAGTGTGTTATATCAAATGGGTGTATTCAAGAAGTGACAAGATAACAAAGTGAGAGCGTGTACGGAGGCCGCTAACAAGAAGTTCTTGGTACGACAAAAATAGGCCTGAGGGTTTTCGATTACGGACCTGGCCCGTGCGCGTAATGATACAGTTCAGTGAGGCCTGCGACAGAGATGGACTTGGGTTGAAAAAAAACTTGTGAATTTTTAGTAGTCTTCATTTTACTAGACGTGACAGAATATTCCTGCAAAGTTTTTTTGTAACGCGTTATTCTGTTAAATAAAAATCTAGTTTTTCAAGTCACATCTATTTTATGAAGTTTAATTACCCCTGTTCAGATCTACTCTAAGTTGCGATAACTAGATGATGGTGGTGGGTGGTTGACATTATAAAAAATGTATTGTATAACTGATTAAATTACTCTCAGAAGCACGGATGTAGGCAGGAGCTCTTTCTCTTTTTACCCAAATTTCTCTTTTTATGTATTAATTAATTAAGTAGGAATCGGTGGGTAAGTTGAATAAAGTGGGCAAAACAAATCAAAATAATGAATTTTTCTATTGTAACGACGGATTACGCTAGTCCTAGCGCAAAAATGAGTAATGGTATAAAGGAAGATATTAATAGGCATTTATGTATCGCGGTAACTGATTAAATAAGGCGCTCAATTCGTAGGCACTGTTTGCTACTTTTATGTCGCGCCTTCTTCTTAGTTTTTCAAAATTAGAACCTATATGTTAGCTTATTATAAGGTTCACGCTCAATCTTGTTAAAGCAATTTTATGTGCACCCTTATTGAAAACAGGCCAACCAGTCGACTTTCTCTTATTGTCGACTGCTACAGTTACTAGAGGTCATGCGTGAGCTAGCCAAATGACATGACAGCAAATACCGCAATTTTATTGTTTTCGCCGATGATAGGCCACAAATCAGCTCATTTAGGTTTGATGTAAAAGTAATATGTTAAATGTATATAATGATAGCTTAGAAGTTGATGTCATAAATAACAGCAGGTAAATCACCAGAAACGAAAACTTACATTGTATATTGTTTCGTTTAAGGCCAATGAGAAAATAGTATTCTAATATATTCCGCCCTCTATCCTGCCCTGTCTCCGACCTTTGATTTAGCTCCGCAGAAATGTAGGAAACTCTCGCTAGTAAGTACCTAAGACAAATTACTCTCAATCCTACAAACTCTAATTCAAGAGCAGATATCGATGTTATAATAATGAGTAATATCTGTTATTATGAGTTACGTGTGAGTTCCGTTTCGCATAGACGTGAAAAAGAGGCGTCGTTATATTGACATTTTTCCTATAAGCTGCGGAGACATGTTTCTCTTCTCAAAATTATTAAAGTGTGTTAATTTTAATAAGCACCTAGAGAAAATTATTAGTTTTTTTACATATTTTTCATTATTGAGTTTCAAATACATAATAATGACTAAAAAAGTTAAAATTTAACATTAGCTTAAACGCCTGTCTCAGGAGCCTATTCACCCTGGGTCTGAAGACGTTATGGACGTTAAGAGGGTTATAAATACTCGAATATACAGATGCAGGCAGGGATTTCCACTCCTTTGCTATGCGTATTATAAAAGATGAGAAGCGCTTGGTACGACAGGAATAGGAAAACTAACCAAGAAAGGGTGGTAGACCGCATTACGTCTAGATGTCCAATGGAATAAGGCAGATGGCGGCATGAGCACATGTAGCTGCTGAGTACTCTCTCCAAATTACATTCTGTAAAGGACTGACAACTTACTACGACCGGTAACTTTGCGGTGAGCATGAGCATGAGGTATGAATCTCGCTCTTCACCAATTTATGTCACTAATGAGCTTGTCACAGCTCTGCACCGAATCGTGTATAGGGGAGAGTGGGTAACTGAGAACACCTAAGGGAGAATTGAAATAAAACAGGAGGAGTCAAAGTTATGGATGTTATATATTATTGAAAGTTTACTTAAATTAATAAAGCGTAAGGTCTCACAGTCAACGTCGTCGAACACCTTGGGGAGAGCCCGCATTGGCCATTTTGTGCCCAATTAATTCGAACTGCTTAAAACGTGGTACAGGGGGGTGTTTTCATTATACATCTTACATATTTTACTATTGAACAGCTTGCAATATATATTTTTTTAATTTAAATATTTGGTATATCATGACTTAAATTAATCTAATTAGTAAATAAATAAATGTCCAAATTTATAAAATAGTCAATTACAAAACAATGTCCATGGTAGAAGTAACACAGTCACTCATTTGACTAAACAATGATCATTCGTTCTCCACAGCCAAACATCTCCTTATGCGATCTACATTACAATATGCCCAGCCGGCTTAAGCGGTCAGTATCGCCAATCAACTGAAATGTGAGGGACGTGGGATCGAATATTAATATCAGGTATTTTCATGTTGTTTGGATTCGTTTACAATGTACATTTCTTGATGATTAAAGTTATACTGATTTTTCAGTATATGATACTGAAAAAATGTCTATGTGACAATTCAAATGAGTAATTTATTATTGAAATTGATATATGTGTAAAATTTAGACAAGGCAAGCTTTAATTGAATTTATAATAGTAATGTATATATATAGAAGAAAATCGAAAAAGCAAATTTCATGTCCTTATTTTTATATTGTGATTGTGATAAAGGACATTCATCCATTCTAAGAAAATAAATGCTATATTTTGCTAAAGTATATCCATCTGAGCAATTGTTATGTGGGCCAACAGTGTAGGATCAAAATCTTTGGTGTTGTTAGAGGCTGTAAATATATCTTTTCATACATTATCGTTGAAAAATATTTGTCAAAACAAACATGTTTATTAGTACCATGTGGTCATTGAAAGTGCTGTTATTATTATACAAAAGTATTTAGCGCTGTACACCTTTTTCATCAAACAACTAAAGACGCAGTACTTACGTATTATAAATACCTATGTCACTTGCTGTGTTGTTAAAAGTGCGCCAAATGCCTTTAAATAATAATAATAGGACTTTTAATCCTACACTGTTGGCCCCCATAATAACAATTGTTCAGATGGACATATTCTAACAAAATATAGCATTTATTTTCTTTGGCCGGCACTTTCAAATTTGGACCAAAAATGTATGGACAGTGGATGATATCCTTTTACATCTCTTTCCTTATAACTGTAAACGTTGTTAGGGAATAATCTTCATGATATTATAATTGTCCATTAAAATGTTTCAGTATGTTATTTAGGTGTTTGGTAAGTCGTAATTAAAAAGAAACATGTCAGATACCTAGGGAATTGATCTTATAAAATATATAATAAATATGACTTTTTTTGTTTTATGACAGCAGTTAACGCGTTCAGACATTTTGGAAATGCAAACAATGATTACAGTTCTGTAATTATAAAGCAAAGATCGCGTTTTTAATCTTATCTTTCCTGATTTGTTAATAAGGTCTATAATTTATTGCATTAATAATTAATTAAGTTTGTTTAGTTTTAATATAGTCCAAAATATGCTGCCGTAAACACAGACAGCGTGGCGTAGTATGTGTGCCATCCGCCATCTCTGGATAATGAGATCGTTCTGCGGGATCGATAGCCGCCATGTATGGACCGATCAGATCGCCCGCTGATATCACATCCGAGACCTGAATGCAAATGGTCGGCGCACGCGACGCGAGGGGTTAATAATGTTCGGAATAACATTTGTCTGATTTAGGGCCGATTTCACTGCCTCCTGTTAAAGTATCGAATTGATTCTATTACATTACTTTAAATGAGGTATAAAGAAAAAATATAAAATAATTTAATAATAATATTTTCCACAATCACACCAATTAGCCTAGCCCAAAGTAAGCACGTTAAAGGCTTGTGTTATGGATACTAGAGTAACGGATAGACATACTTATACGATACATAGATATGTAATATTCATAGGAATATATACAAATATCCAAATGCTCGTATTCGTCATACAAACATCTGCCCCTTCCGGGATTCGAACCCAGGACCGTCGGCGTGAAAGGTAGGATCGCTACCGTTGCACCAGACAGTCATTGTATGTCTTGTCTTCAAGTCACGAATGAGTAGTCTTAGGCAGGCGCGTCATATCCTAAATCGCATCATCGCTTACTATCAAGCGAGATAGCGGTCAAGCTCTTACCTTTTCTCGGTAAACAAAAATGTCCATACATACACTGCTAACCAAGGTATGCGTCGTATTTTTACAGACAATTATTTCTAGGCTAGATTCAGATTATATGGACAACCTCCGTGGTCGAGTAGCTCGGGTGATTGCATAGTAAAGCCCTTCTAAGGTCCTGGATTCGATCCTATGCCGGGTCAACTTGTAAAATAGAGATTTATAAACGAACTTTTCTATATTGGCTTGAGTCTGGGTGTTGTGGTACCATCGTTGTTTCTGAATTCTATAACACAAGTGCTTTGGCTGCTTAACTTAGGTTCAGAACAATCAGAAATCAAATATATATGTCACCGTATAATTGTAAATACCATTAGATTATAATCTATCTCGTGATATTGTAAACTGTCGAAAGATTGTGAACCGTAATATAGAGCTTACAATTTAATGCATTATTTTTCTGTGTCCACTGAGTTAGGTTAGGTTAGTGAAATTTGGCGGTTTCACTTCGATAGATTATAATCTACCTGATAATGATGCCTTAAATTGTAACAACTATGTTACGGTTTACAATCTTTCGACAGTTTACAATCTCTCGAGATAGATAATAATCTAACATTAATTACAATTTTACGGTGACATATATATATGACAATGAATATATATATGTAGTCATTGTCCGAGCAGCTGAATAGTTCAGTTCTCAGCTAGTCAACCAGCGATGCGAATGCTAAGCAACTTTAGCAATAACTGGTAATCAGATGGGTGTTCAAAAAACTAACTCCAGCTCCTTCGTTCACACCATAAGCTATTGATTCCAGCTGCAGTCGTCTGGGCCCACGAGGTTATTGCCCATTCTCTGATTTCCGTTCTGTGGTGTGCAACAATGCTACTCCAGTAGCAATATTATATGGTGATGAAAGAAATTTTCATCTCATTACCCTTTTCTTCCTTATTTGTTGTCTTCCAAAAGAGTAAAATTTTAATAACAGCAGGTAAGGCACAAAATAACTATCTGGTCCATAATGCTCTATATTTTAATATAAATTAATTAAGAATTAGATTTAAGTTAATTTAATTTATATAAAAAACTGCGTTGCGGAAACTCATCCAAGTAGAGTTGTACCGTTGGAACCCCAACCCTTTGACAAATAACCATTTGTCAATGCAAAAACAAGTGTAGTGAGTAATGTTTTTTGTTTCACTACGTTTTTATCTGAAAATATAATGCAATAAATAATTAGAACTTGAAAAAAGTCATGTTTCAATTTATCGTCGGAGATATTTTATCAAACTCTTAATAAACTTGAACATTTATTACGTGGCTAGTATAGTATAATTTACGCCTTAACTATTTATAGATAATTAAATTTATAGTTGTTTTAAAGGCAAATAAGAAGAGGCGCTGTCTCATAAAATGGCAATCGAGATCAGAAGCTATATTCAATTAAATTTTAACGCGGCATAACGATTGCAAGTGAATCACGAATATCGTGCATCTGCACAACATAGTTTACGACTCCTCGTGTTTTCAAAACAGCATTTAATTCTCTTTTGTCATTAAACTCTATTAGTTAATCTTTACAGCTCCGAAGTTCTATTAAGCGTCTATCCTCCTTGCTTGTCATTTGAATTGAATTTGAATCGAATACAATGAATATCGGAAAGTACACTGATCTACCGAGACGCTGGTAGACGCGTCGAAATTTACAAGCGTATTTTAACTTTTACTATGAGCTGGTATCGTTCTTACAAACAAAACAATTATCAATATTATTCGAAAAATATATTATTTATATTTTTTTTGGATTCGCAGAATTAATGCAATGATACTTTCTAAAGTTTGCTTCTTAAGAAAGATTTCTTTTTGCTTTACGAGTACGTGCCACAATTTTGTATGAAAACGAAGGATATTGTAATTAATAAGAATATTTCTAATATACTAGGATAACGTAAGGGTTACTTACAAATTCGGATCTGGGTGTAAGAAAATAAAATTAATATTGTTTAAAAGGTAGTGCGATAGTCGATTATCCCTGAAAACTTGGCTAATTTCGATAATTTGAGAATATAAAAAGTGAGACGATAAACGACTTACTCCGAACCTTACGCAAGTAAAACAGAGTTAACTTCAAGCTGTCAAAATGTGGTCCTTTTCATCTAAGTATGATGAAGAAAAAAATTAATAATCTATTCCCTCTATGCGTTTGATAGTGAACATACAAATGGTTAGTTACATCTCTCAACATTTCATATACATTAAAATACGAGTAAAACAAGATAGCAGTGTAATCCGTTTATATTCGATTCTACCGATTATTTAATTCTAATACCTATAATTTTCTCTTTTCCTAGATTGCGGATTGGATTGATGTTTTGGATCTTAGATAAGACTAGCTGACCCGGTAACGCGTTGCTATGGTAACGCGTATACAGTGGAATAAGAGCGGGAAAAAGAGCGGACAGACAAACACACAAACAACAAATTTGTGTTCTTAGATTAAAGGCTAGCAGCCCATCCCGGCTTCGCACGGGTGGCCAAAATTCTTTAAATTATTTCTATTAATAAATATTTTTACGTTAGCGCCATCTAGCGTCCAGTAGACGAACTACTTGCGGTTAACGCGTTGCTATGGTAACGCGTATACAATGAAAAAAGAGCGGGAAAAAGAGCGGTCAGACAAACACACAAACCACTGTGATCTTAGATTAAAGATTTAAAAGAAAAAAATCATCTAGTTTCCAATTCCATTTTGGTCCAAAATGCCCGTTTTACTTAAGACGGGCGTCTTACTTAATGTTAGTAAGAAAAACAAAATTTTTAGAATCAATTTGTTGCATTTGCCTTAATGTCTAGTAGAGTCAGTTTTACATAAACAATAGTCTGTTCGTTAAAAGTTAGAATTCTTAGTCATTTAGCTTTGCTAATTTTCTGATTTGAATAATATAGACGTGGGCCTTTGCCGTGTTTGCGAGAGGGCTTTTTACCTTGATCGTTTTTTTTTTATTTTTAAGGGTTCCGTACCTCGAAGAGAAAAAACGGAACCCTTATAGGATAACTTTGTTGTCCGTACGTCCGTCTGCCTGTCTGTCAAGTCCCTTTTTCTCAGAAACGCGTAGAGATATCAAGCTGGAATCTATAATCTAAGATCACAAATTTGTTGTTTGTCTGTCCGCTCTTTTTCCATTGTATCAATTAATGTTATCATAGCAACACGTTAACCGCAAGTAGTTCGTCTACTGGACGCTAGAAGGCGCTAACGGAAAAATATTTAATAATAGAAAAAATTTAAAGATTTTTTTCGTACGAAGCCGGCACGGGCCGCTAGTTTATATCAAATACTCAGGTTTACTGTCCCTTGAAGCTGTAAAAAAACAAACTTCGCAATTGCAATCAAAAACTATAGCCGTTTATGCCGAAAATTACCGCAAATTTTCGACACTCGCAAGGAAATCAAAACCTACAGGGTACTTCCCGTGAACTCAGAATCTTGAAATTTTGTACAACGTCTTATAGCACAGATAAAGGAAAAATTGAGAAAACCGTAAATTTTTAGTTATATCATATAATACAAATATTTTTAATAATTGACTTTTACTTATATACCTACAGGTTTGTATGGAACCCTCGGTGTGCGAGTCCGACTCGCACTTGGCCGGTTTTTTATATAGTAAATAAGTACGCGCTCGACCACTATCTTGCCTGATGGTAAGTGACAATTCGATCTAGGATGTGATGCGCTTGCCTAGAATATAACTACACTCGTGACTTGAAGACCCCTAAATTGTATTTGTCAGGACATACAGTAACGTTGTGTGGTAAAGGAGTCCAAGTATCTTTTCCGGGCATGCTTTTCCGTACATACAGGGGGTAAGAAGTAGAGGACAGATTTCATATACAGGAACAAGAATAAGCAAAAGTCAATGTGATATTTATTAACGTGTAATCTATGTCTAAGGCTGAGCATACCAGTTTGTGTAATACAATATTATACTGACCATGACAAAATCCTTAACGATCAAAATAATGATTTTTTCCGTCTATGTATTGAACTTTTATTTTTGTATATACTAGCGGCCCGTCCCGCCTTCGCACGGGTGGACAAAATTCTTTAATTTTTTTCTATTATTAAATATTGTTCCGGTTAACGCGTTGCTATGGTAACGCATATACAATGGAAAACGAGCGGACAGACAAACAACAAATTTGTGATCTTAGATTCTAGAATTAATTAAGAGTTTTCGAATTTCAAGTTACATACTATAATTCGAAAAGACTTAAGGTGCACGAAGCGTATAAAAGCAACAAAATTATTCGATACAATGTTACTTACAAATCGATTACCATGATTAAGATTGCGATAGTTTTCTGGTTAGCTTAAGGTCTCCCGCTGGCTGCGTAGCCACAACGTAATGCAAATGGTGCGCACGCGTCTACGCTCCACAGAATTTATTCATAGGAAAATATTCCTTTTCTGCTGATTTAGAGGCACAATAAAGCTGCTCGGTTCTGGAGCGCGCATACCTGGGGGTATTGTATTTGGATTTGATAAAGATGTAGGCTTAGATAGAATGTTACTCATAGGTATTTAGTTGCGGGTTAAAATTATAGTTCGGACTAGCGACTTGAAAGACAACACGTAGTTTATTAATATGTGGATATGGAATGGTTATACCGTGTGTTTGAACTGTCAGAATGTTACAACCTTGAAACACAGCATACTTATATTGTAAATGCGAAAATAACTCTGTTTTTCTCTTTGACTGTTAAAGAAAGCACTGTGTAGTTTGAGTTATGGATACAAGGATAACCGATTTATAAATTATACATAAATAAGTAATATTAAAAGAAATATACACATAAATTAAAACACATCATACAGTCGTGATTCAGGATCATATCTGCCGTTCTTATGAAAAGTGCAAGAAGTAGATTTCAGCTACTTTCTAAATAATTGCGATTAAAGATTTATTTTTTGTTATTTTGTGTATCATCGTAACTATAACGATTATGACTTTAAACTTTTCCTATATGACTATAAAATGAGGCGGAATTTTATGTAGTATATTATATTTGTAAATACATTTGTACCTAAATTGTACGTAAGTCAATTTGCCCAAAAACTCGACTTATTGCACTTATCGTAAGGATATGCAGATCGGCAGATATGTTCGTCAACATCACACAAAGAAAATGAAGATCTTCCGGGACCGTTCGGCTTGGGACGTAGAGTCTCCAGCGAACAAGCCGGTTGTCAATTGTTTAAGAAAGTATCAGTTTATTATAAATCAAACTTTAACATTGAAATTGGTGCTGTAGAATTTGTTTCATGCAGTACCTGCGTATATTGAAAATCTTGTTTCATTGTTGTTGAATATCATATTTGTTTAAATAAATTGAGTAAGGTCAGAAATTGTGCAATACATATTTTTTATAATAGGTATTTTCCTTTATTTACAAATGGCTGCACCCGTTATCTGTTGAACACAGTCGGTAGGAACGGATTGATACGTCGATAATGGAAAATCGTTATATTTTAAGCTCGATCAGTTTTTATTACAAAAAAAACGAGCGAGCCTTACAGTAGTCGCAATGATGTGTAACATTTGACATCTCACCTTAGTAATAAGCAATTTTAAAATTAACGTTAGAATCAATTTCTTCTTTTTTAAATCGTAATATCATGAAAAAGATCAAATTTAATAAAAGAATTTTTTAAGCAGTGACAGAAATGAACCTGAAAATTTAAAAAAGCTAAATACTGAAATATTTTATTCGAAAGATAATAAAAAAAGACCTATTTCATAAAAGATTTTGTTTAAACAATTTAAACTAAAAACTTAAAAAAGCTTAATACTGAAATTCTTTATTTGAATAATTATTTATTATTACTTACTTAAATTTTTTCCAATGATCTGTAATTTATTGAGACTTATTATCAACAGTCAATGTTTATTTATGTAGTTGAAGTATATAAATTGATTTATATAACAGCAAACTTTATACACCGTATTTACACTTACAACACTGTAACTTAAGTGCACAGCTGATGGCTGACAGTACCGACCTCTCGGAAATTGGTTGGTACTATCTGACGGTCAACTCTAAAACCGCGAGCTCATTTGTCAAATCGAATAACGCGCGTTTGTGCGACTTTTATAACTGTCATTATTTTCAACTTTTCATCAAATTGTTAATGGTTAAACCGTAAATTTTGTTTACATTTAAGGTTACAAAGCACGCCGGGTACTGCTTGTATATAAATAAATAATAATAATAATATATCTCACATTCACACCAATTAGCCTAGCCCAAAGTAAAGCACTAAGCACTGTAAGGCTTGTGTTGTGGATACTAGGGTAACGGTTAGACATAAATATAGGATACATAGATAAGTTATATATATCAATGATTCTAGTTCTAATGGTCGTATTTATCCCACAAACATCTGTCCCTTCTAGGACTCGAACCCAGGACCGTCGGTGCAAATGGCAGGATCGCTACCGTTGTACCGAATGGCCTTCAAACCGATAAATAAAAATAATAACCGAAGTATATTTGTGAACAAGATAGAATTCAAGCGAGTAAGTCCACGCGGCGACATGAAGACGTCATGGTAATGACACGATAGCTAACTGCGTAAGTAACGGGTTGTATAACTAAAAGCAATTATAAAGTCGCAGGAACAGGTGCGCGGGTAAGGCTTGTCACACACTTGACGTTTAAAAAGGTTTTTTTAACCTTATGGTGATAAAAACTATGTTTTGAACGAAAAGAATCATTGATATCATATTAATTTAACTCACTACGTGTAGTTTGATGATCACGCCTTTTATAAAACCATATTTATACATTATACATATTACATATTTATATATATAAATATAAATTATATAACAAAAAATTTAGTAACATTGACCTATTCTGTTTTGGTTCTCTTGCTAAATTTAAAAGTAGCTTGAAGAAATGTAAAACAGTTTTGAAGAGCACTTAGACTAATTGTATTGGATATATTGTAGTATGCTATATGCTGTATGCTATATAGGTTTATAAGTGTAAATAATCATAAGTTTTTATATAAGTGTAAAACTGTTTGTTTCTTAAAGAAATAAATAAATTATACATATTAAGAAAAAAAAAAAATAAATAAATTATTCTTTGCATTGATACCAGTCATGGGTATTTATATATATATACTAGCTGACCCAGCCACGCGTTGCTGAGTTAAAATAAAACCTATCCTATCTTTTAAGTTAGATCAAATAACAGATAGTTACGAAGTTTGATCAAAATCGGTTAAGTAGTTTAGGAGTCCATCGCGGACAAACAACGTGACACGTAATTTATATACATTAAGATTTAAAATTACCTTTTTAAGTCTCATATATATATGTCTGTTCTCCTTGTACCAATAAAACAAGCAATACAGTGCTTTCTTTGGGCAAAGCTAATTGGTTTAAAAGTGGGATACATTATGTTTTGTTTTTACTACAAAAAATATGTAAACAAATAAAAAAGTGTGAATGCCAGCTCCGAAGCACGACTGAAGTTTACTCCTCCAAAACAACTTCCTGAACAGGTACAGAAAATAATCATATTTTAAAATTAAAGTGAAAGGTTAGCACGATAGGTTCCGCAAAAAAATGTAATTGCTGTAATTGCTAAATTGCTAAATTGTAAGCTGTCATTCGATTACTTAATTTTTACTCTTCACTTTTTTTATACCAGGTGCCCTTAGGCCTAAATTCTTAAGGATTACTCCAAAAACATATTTTAGAAGATTATATAGAGAAAGGTACTGATAAAAATCGCCACGAAATGAATTAAAACACACGTCTTTTAGGCACACTGGGTGACACCGAAATCACTAGGCTACTCTTAGGCTCTTTAAGCAAGAATTACCAAACTCTTATCTAATTAAAGAGGTAAGCAGCCAAAACATTGTCAAGTAATAGGTTACTATGTAGAAAGATTCGCGCTCTACAAGAAAGTATAATTTTTGTATTAAGGACATTATCGTATAAACCGCCAACAAAGATTGCAATAACCGTATACTTTATTACTTCGAAACTCCCGATTTGGGTGAACTCTAAATCACTATCGATTAATAGAAAATACTTTTCACTTAACGTCGACAGCCAATAGGGAACTATGTAGTCAACTAGCGGACTACAAGATATCAAAATTTTATTCAAAGAACATTATCAAATAACCCGGCAACAATAATTGCAATAACCGTATGCTTTGTTACTTCGAAACTCCCGACTAGCGTGAAGCCTACATCACTAACAGTCGATAGGCAAATCTGTTCACTTAATATCATCAATTAATAAGTTACTATGTAGGCAAACTCACGCTCTACAAGATAACATAAATTTTGTTTAAAATACATTATCAAATAACCCGGCAACTAGTATTGCAATAACCGTATACTTCGTGACTTTGGAACTCTCGACTTGCATGAAGCCTACATCACTATCGGTTTATAGACAATACTGTTTAATTAATGTCGACACTTAATAGGCAACTATGTAGTTAAATTGCGCTCTACAAGACAGCATTATATAACATAAATTGATAAATTATTACGCCAATAAATTGGTAAAAACCATCTTTTGTTGCTTCGAAACGCCCGATTTGCGACAGGCCTACGTCCCTATCGCTTGATAGGCAAATCTGTCCACTTAATGTGTCTATGTAAAAGGCATAAGCTTTTCGCGTGGCTAATTGTTAGTACCACTTCCGTGATACATTCTTTAGATTCAAGACCTTTCACCATTACTTAATGCTATCGTTGAGATTAATTTCCCGGGGAATATTTTATTAACGAACGCAATCGGAGGTTTATTAGAAATATCTGAGATTAATACCAATCATAATTCAAGATAAGACTGCTCTTTGAGATTTTTGTTCTAAGATGGAGATTGTATTACATTGTATCTTATAAAAATTAATAAGGTAATATTTGAAATTTAATTAAATTAAATGTAAGTACTTGTACTTTCAGTTATTAAGGTTTTTTGCTGTGCGACATGGTACTGAACTTATAATTAACGCGTTGGTTCAAGTAAGCACTGAGAGACTTGTGTTATAGATACTAGGGTAACAAAAAGTCATAAATATATACCACATAAACAATTAAATAAAAAAAAATATAAATAACATTATATTATACAAAAATTGCGCATACCTGTACTCGAACCTGGGACCATTAGGCTTTGAAGATAGTAACTCCCGAAGCTGGTTGTATAATATTGTCCGTCTTGCCTATAGGTCCGTGATGTATTATATTAATGTATTAGCATCACTCTATGCATCTGATAAGGTTGTGCAATATGTAGAGTGCAACACGTTGGACGGAACAACGGAACGCGAAGGCTTTATACATATTTTAATATCAGAATAAAACAAATCAAATTTGTTTTTTTTATTTTTTATTTTTTTTATTTAAAATAATTTAATAATTAGGAACGTGCCCGATTAAAATATTGTGAAGGTAGTAGAAAATACATGACAACCATCATCTTAGTCATCCTGTGATCACGGCTCCTGTAAAGGAGTCGAAACGTCAGGATTAAATATAAAATAAAATAAAACATGCGCAAAAATCCGTAAAAAATTGTTTTATTCTGATGTGTAATGTGCGCGGAAGTGTAAGAACTAAATATATTTTATAGGTTAATGCAAACCTAATTATTTCTTTATCTATATTTTTAACTTATTTATTTCACTAAACAGTAAACGCAGATAAAACACACGCAGATTAAAAGCATTCGATGATTCCGAATGTTAAAAAAGTTCTTATAATATCTTCTTCATATAAAAGATTTCAACGCGTTCTACTGAGCAATACAAAGGTCAGGGTGTGGCAATTCAAATGCAATGTTAAATTGGATAAAATCTAACATGGGAAAGCGATATTTTTAAGTTTTCAAGGGATTCGAATCAAAATAACATTGGGTGTACCTCAAGGCTCGCATTTGGGCCCAATATTTTGTTTACCATCTTAGTCAGTGACATATCACAATGAAACATGACAAGATTCTTCAACATTTTTATGTACGCAAATGTCTTAAGAAGTGTCAGAGTAATTAAATCTATTCTTTTCTTCATTTTATTATTTTATTTTCTGTTACTTAGTTTAATCAAATGTGAAGCTCGTTTTGTTTTGATTGTATGGTTTATTTACTTTTAAGTATTTGTTGACTTTAGTTTTTGTTTAAATTTAGTATATTATTTATAGTTACTGTACTGATGAAAATCAATGTTGGTTAATTGATACAAATAAAAATAAATTTATTTGCTGTAAACAGGGTCGTGTTCTAAAATTTCAAATATAGTATAAAAATATATACACACATACACTTATTATATATTTACGAATATTACTTAGTTACATTTCAGCATTACAAATTAAATAATAAGAAAGTGTGTTGAGTTTTTCATGATTAAAACCTTATGAACACATTTAAACTTCCGAATTAAAATATTGAATTACATTGTGCGCTTAGCATTAGTATAAGCCCTACAATCACCACCGATGAACCCTCTCATGGGTATCAAATTAGGAACCTCTAGATCTGAGATATGTTGCTGACACATAAGACTAGAGTCCTAGCAGACCCACAATCAGCTGCTTTTAAAGAATGTATTAAAAAGGTTTTTGTTTGAATGACCTAATTATTCCCGTTTATTACCTATTATAAAATGGTTTGATGAGGCTGACATACCTCATAAGAAGGTTAAAGCCTTTGAATAAAATAAAAATAAAAAACATCGGAGCTTCAAAAAAAGAAGGAATTATAATTTATATTATGTAAGTGAATGAAACACGGACGATTTTTTATTTTATTTCGTCAATGGAATTTGTCATTGAATTAAATATTAATAGTCGTGTGAGAGCCCAGAAACAACGCGACCTCAAGTCGGTTACAAAACTGGCACTAATGACAGGGCGGGCTTTTCCAATGAATAAATTTACCGCATCAGACAGACGCGTGGCGTATTTGCATACAGGTCCATCTATGCTATACCTAGCAGACCTAAAATAACGCTTAATCTTATGTACAGTGAACAACTCTTATTAGGACCAATAATTGTCAAATAACATGATGAATGTACCATACTATTATTAAACCGTTAAGTGGAGGATTTTGAATTTAAAATTACACCAGAAAACTAAACTTTTGGTGACTGATAACTATAAAAATAAAGTCCAATATTTAATTCATTTGTATATTTTTTTTGACGATCGGATGGAACATCGTTACTGTAGCAATCCTGGTTACTGCACCAACAGTACTTGGTTTGAATCCTGGTAGGGGCATATATTTGTTTAAGATACATTTGTTCCCAAGTCATATTTAGTACATAGTTATTTATGTATGATATCCGTTATTTCGTATCCGTAGTACAACCTCTTGTTACTTATTAGATAAATTATTATAATAGAAAAACTCTCTTGTTACTTTATGATTAATATTGTAATTTAATATATAGTTAATTTGTAAATCAATATATTTTGTATTTAAACTTGACATTAATAAATTTACATGTTCTACCAAGAGTAAGCCATATTGTACTATGTATTCTACATAAACAATCTTGACAAACTAAATAATAATAATATTTGTCAATCACACCAATTAGACTAGCCCAACGTAAGCACTTTAAGTATTGTGTTACGGATACTAGGATAACAGATATACAGACATATATGATACATAAATATGTTATATTCATAGAAATATTTATAAATACCCATGACGTAGTTAAAAACGCTCGTGTTCATCAAACAAACATCTGCCCCGGGAATCGAACTAAGGACCGTCGGTGCGAAAGGCAGGCTCGCTAACGTTGCACAAAACGGTATTTAATAAGCTATAATAATTATGAAATATAGTTTATAGTAGTAAATTATTTATATTCTTTGATAATGCTAAATAATTGTGCATAGAATGTAAAATTGAAAGCGGATTTGATTAAAACCTGCGTTAATTCATTTATCATCAACTAATATATAAACTATGATAAATTCCATCCGGCTTCATAAAGCAATTAATACTAAGATTTAACAGCAGCTGTATGAGATTGCATTTGATAAAAAATCTGATCGGCAAGTTATATAGCAAGAGCTTTTGAAATGCAATGTAAATTTTATTAAGTAATTAAAGTTATTAAATCTAAAGAATTTTTTACAAGAAAAAAATTCATCTCGTCTCATGAGTCAGGTGTAGGGTTTGGGAATTCTCGACAATTTCAACGTCCCGGGACACGAGACAGGCTACGATCAAAGTCCCGGGACTTCCCGGGACTTCGAGACTTTTTTTAATTATAAAATTTGAACTTTGATTTCTGGTGAAACGTATTAATAAAAAGGGATTTTTTTTTTAAATCAACATTAATTATCGGTTAAATCAACATTTATTAAACATAAAATATAATCACAATAGTTTTAACTTTAATATGTCAAATAATTGGTATGTTTATTCCTATAATCACAGATTAACTTTTAATTTAAAACAATTATTAAATATTATTATAATAAAAGAAACTTAGTAACAATCATACTATACTAACTTTAATATCATGTCATAATCATATTAATCATAATTTGGTAATTTTTATAATCACAGATTTGTTTCCTTATCTGTAAAACAGACTTTTGAATCAGTCTTTCAAATTATTAATCAGTTAAAAAAATAAAATTACTTTGATTTTATAAAATAGGCTTTTAAAAAAATCAGAGCATTAACAGCTTTGTCCGACAATCTGCTTCTGATTTTTGTAATAACGCCACCGGACAAGGAAAACACTCTCTCATTTTCAATAGAAGTCGGTTTAATTGAGTTTAAGGCTTTATAAAGTAGTTCTAAATTTTCTGTACGTTTTCCGGTTGCTTCGAACAACTGAAACTCCTTTTTCAATGTTGCTCTTGTTAGTCTTGTTGTTGTTTTTTGAACCTCGGGTACATTTTCTTTGATTTTTTTTATTGCTTGTTCCATTTGATTTACAAACGACTCATCCGGCTCGTTGTGTACTTGAGAGCTACTAGTACTAGGTTCAGCGCTTATTATTTCCATATCTGGTGTCGGGATATGAGGTATATTTTCAAAAAGCCTGCAATACAGTTCTTCCGCAAAGCCAATTAGGGCAGTTTTACTTAAATTTGAAGTAAAAAAGTCCGTGTTTTGAGACTGTGAGGTGTGATGACCAGTGTGTAAATATTTTAATAAACAGATAACTCGTTGTGGTCTTCTCTCTTCTAGACGAGCTTTTAAAGTTTCTAAGAACCGACTCGATAAATCATCATTGTGTTGTCGATTGAATTTTTTTCAGTAATACATCAATTATTGCTTCAGCTGTTAGTAACGTAGCGTTTTGTCTCCCTAAGGCTTCTACAGCTATCTTGACTGGCTGCAACAAATCAACAATCGACTGCAAAAGAAGAAGATTGTCTTCATTCCACTTGTCTAACATGTTTAAATCAATCAAAGCTTTCTTCACGCAATTTTTGAGCTTCAGAAACCGTTCTGCCATCACAATGATGGAATTCCACCTTGTTTTGACATCCAGTAGTAAACTGAGTTCTTTCCCAAATTCAGCTTTCACATAATTCTGTAATTGGCTATTTTTCAGTGGACTCTTTCTAAATAATTTCACTAAGGACCTTGTTTCGTCGAGCACTCGTTTAATTTCATCAATGGGTTGTATTCGGAAGTTTGTGTCGTAGCTGGCATTGTCGTCCGCTTCGTCATCAGAAGAGTTTTTGTTCTCCATTATTTCATCGTCACTATCATCGGTATCTTCGGAGCTCGAAACTGCGGATGTAGCCTGTCTCTTTTTATAAAATGTATCTACAACTCCTAGATGGATTGCGTGGTTCAAGCATAGGATCATCTCGCTGGGGCTTTCCCTGCCAAACTTTTTCATTACATTTGGGCCATCGCTGGTGGTGGCTACAATATGTTTTTCAAAATCCAATTGAAATCTTTTTAATGTATCTTCAACCATTTTTTTGGTCTCTTCAGCACCGCATTTACCTGGTATATAGATTAATCCCAAATTGAAAACTTCTCCGTCCTCAACATACAAACACAAATTAAAGTACCTTCGGTTTCGGACGCTGGTCCACTCGTCTACTGAAAGGCTGAAACGTGTAACAGAAGCGACCAAGTTTTTAAATTTCTGAATCATTTCTGCTTTTTTTTCTTCATAATAATTTAATATAATTTTCATAATTTCAGTTTCGTTTTTAGGCATTTTATAACCTCGCTGGGTAATACTCTCACGAATAAATTTACTCTTTGTGATTGCTCTTATAGTAAGGCCATCCTCTGCCGCCAAACGAGAAATTATTTCAGACAAAGACTTTCTAGCAACGTATCGTGTAATTTCAGACTGATTTTCACGTTTAATTTTTTTTGATTCCGGTTCGCAAGATGTCCCAGGTTGTACAACTGATTTTGATTCATCCGGCGGCGGTTGATTCACAGAAATATTGTGGACTCTTTGGAGGTGTCTGTCAAGGCCCGTAGTATTCGACCCTTTGCATGAAATTTGTTTTGGACATAACGAACACTGTGCTGTTGATTCATTTGTCTTTTTAAAATGTTTCCATACTTTTGCTGTACGCTCCATATTAAAAGATCTATTTTTGTTTAAAGTATCTGTAAAAATAATAATAATCCAAAATTAATTTCATAAGTTTATACACTGAGTGAGTACTTATCACTTTATTATATATTTTATAAAAAAACCATAACAGACATAACTTAAACATAATTAATACATGATAACAGATATGAAGATTATTTGTCAAGTCACTATCATGAAACCTATGTAAACGTCTTACCTACTTAATTTACCATTGAAGTAAACAAAATCAAGAACTTACATGAGATCGATGGCCGTCGTTGAATTTTTATAATCGCTACTGCAACAAAAGCACCACACCACACTCAATGAAATTTGCGACTGAGCTTGTGTCAGGCAGGATAAACAAAATGGCGGCGCGGCAAACTCAGTATGTAGACCAAGTAATTATTCATTACAGTAACAGATGGCGCTAGCTAGGCTCATGCCATGCTTTGAAAATAAAAATTAATACAATACATACGACTATCGTGTCTCGTCTCGAGTCTCGACCCAAAAGTCCCGGGACACGAGACAACGAAATTTACAAAAAGTCCCGGGACTTCCAGACACGAGACGTCCCGGGACCCAAACCCTAGTCAGGTGGGACTTGAACCCATGAACCTTAAAAAAAACAATTAAATTCCTTTTGAAGAAATCGGTGTAGCTTCATAACTACAACTATTTAGATATATTTTTTGTTATTTAAGCAGTTAAATACTGCAAAATTTTTACACCTAGTAATTTTGACTAGAAAAAAATCATGTTGCGAAAAATAAATAAGTTACGTTAAAATTAATGTTTATTAATTATTATTAAGTCTATACAAATTGAGGAGCTTAAAATACTTCATAGTTAGCTCAGTGGTGGTCAGTGGTGCGTTACACGCTGGTTATATCCTCTAATTGTAAATAAATTACATCTGAAAAATGTGAACATAATGAAAATCTTGCAAAATAAAAAAAACCGTTGTGTGTACTTATGTATGCGTAAGAAGTTATACTTCTTTATCGTTTCTAAACAAAGATTACATATATTATAATTTTAATTAAATTATTGTTAACTACCATATATAATTTAAAATCATACACACACACACACACACACACACACATTCATAATTAGCGGCTAACTTAATCCTGCTGGTTTATTCTATGTCGCTTTTGCGGCCATCTTCAACATGATAATTTTGTGTCATAACTTCAACATGATAATTTTGAGTCACAACTTCAACATGATAATTTTAAGTCACAACTTAAAATTTCACTCTCATCATTTTTTCATAACGTGTCTTAGAAGTATAACTTAAAAAAAAACTTTTAAAATACATTTTTATAAAATATCAAATAGCTTCATTCGTATGTTTACATATCTTGTACACACTACAATCGGTAAGAAACTCAGTAACAACTATATTTTGTAATCTATTTTGTGCCTATTTTGATTAGTTTCTTAATACCTACAAACTAATAGTGTAACAAGGTATTCCCTTGCAGGCTTAAACATCTAACTGGTATTTCGGTATTATTGTTCATTTAGTAGAATAGTTAACAATGTGACTTTCAATAGAAAAATGGGAATAGAATTTATCAATGCGATTCTATTATCCAAATATGGTAGTTAGTAGTAAGCAAACTTGTGTTTAAACGTTTAGGGATCCCGAGTATTCCATAATGTTGGGCGCAATAAGTCGCCGTGTTGCGCAACAATGGGGATAATGAAACAATTTGGCGACAATGCGGCGATCGCGTCGAGATACTGCTCAACTTACACTTCGATCGGATGTGTTGTGGTTTGGGAGCTTAAGCGATTTATTCCTAGCAACTTTAATAATTCAGTTTATTTCTCTCGTTCTTTAATAGTATTTTCAATAATATTTTTGGACCAGAGGAAAGAAAAATGTAATGTAATTAGGGTATGTATGTCTTGAATCAAAGTAATTTTATATAAATGATATTGTCTATTTTTCGGCACGATATCATGCACATTTTCTTGTAAAGCAAATGATTCTGTAATAAATTTGAAATCTTGACATTTTCAAAGGCTAAGAAAGAAATTCAGTTCTATGAAATGAAAAGTACATTTATATGCCTTAATTCTTATTTTACAGAACTTATGTTTTGCACAAGCTTTAATTAAAAAATTTTTTTAATTACCTTTTGTTATACATACGAATTAAACACACAAAATGACGTGACGTGTCAATCATTTATTTATGAGATGTTAATACGAAAAACTCAACTTTTATAGATTTAAAAAGAACTTTAAAAATGAAGGTTTACAACAAAATTAGTAAATTTGTGGATGTTCACTGCTAAGCAGATAATATAGGCTTGTTTTGTCTATTATTACAATGTATACAGTGAATCAGTTCATACACTATCACGTCTATTTATAAAATTTAATACATTAATTAAATACTTGACTCTAAATATCTTTATTATTATAAAAGAAATTTTACTAAATTCGTATAATTTTTCTTTAAAACATTAAAATAAAATATCAAATTTTTTTCCACATTAAAGAGAGGATTATAACATTTGAATTTTAATTAATTACAGCTATTGGTGTAATAAAACTACGTAAGCTTTCAAATTTAAAATGAATGTGTGCGTAGTTGGCATACCTTTTAAAGACTATAATTCAACCGCTGAATCTGAAACAAAAACAGAAAACGTTTAGTTATTCTTAACTTTCAAACACAATAATTATAATGATTTATTATTAGTTTTTTCTTCTTATAGCTTTTGGATGTACGAAAAAGGTTTCCTTTGATTAATTAAAAACAATTGAAACAAGAAAGAAAAATAATCCTTGAATCTTGTTCTGGTTTCGTAGAGTTACGAAACCATGACGTAGTGCTCATATTAAAATTATAATTCATTTATTTTTGACGACCGTTTGGTTTAAAGGTAACGATCTTGTCTTAAGCTCACATAGTTTAGTATATCTTAATTATATTATGACAATACTTTGTGTGTGTGTGTTTGTTACCATATTGTCAGTAATAAGAATAAATTTAAAAAGATTTTCCACGCTTTCGCATTTCTACGAAAACAAAACACTATCCGCAATTGATACACTCCTGATGTGAGTGGCAAATTAGCATCGGTTGATGCTCCATATCGCATTACGGAGCTCGGGGCGCGCGTGGGGCTAGTATATCATAAATGTATGTCAATTTGATACTCTAGTATCCATAACACAAGCCTTTCGTTGCTTACTTTGGGCTAGGCTAATTGGTGTGAATGTAAGAAATATTATTATTATCTCTTTATAATCCTCTGTCACTTGTGCCACCGATTAGCTCCATTATCTTTTACCATTTTAGTGGTGATGTGGCCTATTGTGCGTGCATGCGAGAACAATAGCAAACATGCGGTAAGCAGTATCAGAATTGGATTTATAATTTATATTGTATTAAAAGTACCCGGCTTCGCACGGGTGCAATGCTGATACTAAATATACTACAGAACCGCCGCATGCGCTATGTCCCTGCATTTTAAATCTGTAATATCGTCGAAAATATTTATTAAAATTACGAAGTAGATAAAAATCGTTAAAAACAAACATACCGGTGAAGTTAATAAAAGCGTATTAAAAAAAATATTCATCATTTATAAAAAAAACTGCGTTAAGAATATTATATAGGTTTAGGTAAAATATTTTGTAGGTATGTTTTTTTATCGTTACTTATAGTTCGATGATTTTCGTGGTCGAGTGATTTGCAAATCGGTTTTCAAGGGGAAGCCACTCCAAGGTTCCAGGTTCGATACAGGACGGATCAATGTAGAAAACCAATATTTATATTACTCGGATTTGAGTGTCATAGTATCGTCATTGTTTTTAATATCCACAATATTGTAAGATCGTATTGAAAAATGCATTAAATATATAAAAATTATAAAATACTTAACTTGAGTTCAGAACATTGTACGTAATCTCTAATATTTATGGTTAGTATAAAGATTGAGTCGTCAAACGAAAGCAGTACCTTTCCCACGACTCTTGGCTACCTCACCGCGGTACCTATAAGGCAAGAATCATTGTTTAATTGATTATGCCCCGACTCAGTCCTCGAGATTAGAAGCGGCCGATCGAACGAACAGACAATACCGCCTCCGATCATGTCACTTTGACAACTAAGAGTGATCTATGAGAAAAAGCAGAAGTAATAGATGTCGATTAACATACTGAATTGACCTTTATTTCTTTACGTGTGATTAATAAAGGTTGGTGAAAGAGAGACCTGGAAATGTCAACGTTATTATCTCGTTTGAATTTAGATTTTAAATTTAGACCTTAATTCTTGAGAGTTAAGGTTTATCATACGAAAATGAACTCAAATGTACTAGTAAAGTTTGGACATTTAACAATTTACACTAAGGTCTTTGTTAACGTCAAATACCTACTACATCACAGCGTTCATAGAGTAAGAAACATGCAATTTATTATTTTATACTTTATGGTAACTTATATTAGTTTTTAAATGATACTTCTTTAACAGGATTAGCTGCGTATTAATTTTGATTTTTATATTTAATTCTGACGTTTTAACTGTTATGTTATGACATGTCAGTTATCCTGTGATCACGGCTTCTGTAGAGGAGTTGAAACCCCGGGAATAAATACAAAAAGATACAATAAAATAAAATAATAAAATAAGAACGATATTTTTTACATTTACATCATTAGCCTAGTCCAACTTAAGCCAGTGATAGGGTAACGGATAGACATACTTATATGATACATAGAAATGTCATTTTTATAGAAATATATGCAAATAGCCATGACTCAAATACCAATGCTCGTATTCATCATAGAAAAATTAGTCTCTATCGGGACTTGAACGAGAAAACATTGTAATAATCCCTTTATAAAGAAAAAAATAGAATGTATAAATAACACACAACATCATTGATTAATGATAGGCACATACTTAATAAGTAAACTGTTTGTGGATATTTGTTAATAGCATTGAATAACCCTAAACTATTTGGCATAATATATGTCTGTTAATCTTCCTTCAAGCGAATAAATAAATAAACAAGCTTAAACAGAGTGAGAGACACGGTGAGAGTATTCTCTCTTTTTCTCTCCGTTGTGGTATTAAAATAAAAAATAAGAAAGTAAAAATAAGTGTGAGGCTCTTATTTTACAAGATGAATAGGAAAGAAAGAAAGAAAATAAACGAGAGGAAGAGTTCATAAAAGAAACAGTTAACAATACTTATTATATCTTATGCAAAAATTTGCATACGAAATGATAAAGATATGAAATAGCTTATTAAAACTACAGCTGATTTGTGTAGAACAATTATTAATATGCAAATTGGAAGGAAAAATTCAATCCGGTGACTATATAATCGATAAAACAAACAAAACATACCTAATTAGAATTTTAACAGCTCCAGAGACCAGATCACACTATCATAAATAAACTATAGCAACGGAATACAAAAAAGAATCAGCACCATTTTCAAGCCCCATTTATCTGGAATCCCGATTTTAAATTTTATTTTTTAATAAAACGAACAATACGCATCGTAAAGACAAACCATAATAAACACACATAAACATCTGCTCCTTTCGAGACTCGAATTCATTTGCATTCGAAGGCAGGGTGTAAAATCATTTGCTTTCACTATTTATTTGTTTTCAAATCGACAGAGGCATTTGGCTCTATAACTTTCCCTTTAATATAGTGCAATATGTTCTACATAAGGACGATGATTTAAGCCAGTGCGTAGGTACAGTCACAAGCAATAAGATGTTATAATATAAGAGAACCATGTAACATTAAATCGGCCGAAAGCAAAGAGCTACAGTATAAACCATAAATAACTGATGTTATATGACAATTTTATTGATCGTGACTGTACTTTATTCAAATGTACATAAATTATTTATAGCTTCAATTATAGTAGATACTAAATCCTAACATTAATGTATACGAACCTCACTGTGAACCCAACCTTAACGCAATCGGGAACTTAGGCCTAAATATAGGTTTTCAATGTTCGTCTATGGAAATTGCGCGTGATTGTTCCGTATTGTTTATTTTATTATGGAGCGTCGAACGCGCCGGCTGTCTCTGCCGAGGGTCCCATAAATCGATGGTTTCCAATAATCTGTTTTAATAGTACCGCTGCCGGCTAAAAATGGTACAAGTGCATCTTGCATCCATATTGTGTATATTTATATTTTGAATAATTGTGGAAAATTGGCAGCGAAATATATATATAAAATGCACCATAAAATGCTTAGTCTTATTTATATATTTCATGACCTGTTATTGTAATAATACAAAATAAAATAATTCAAAACGAAATGTTGAAAAAAGTAGTTTATCTCATCTCATCTAAAGCGATCCATGCATAAAATGATGCGAGTACCTATGAATTCTCAAAGACTTGTTTCGAAAATGGCTTAATTGAAAAAACACTTTTATATATAATTTAAAAACAAAACTCATTTTAGAAACGGCTTAAATCTAAACAAACTACAAAAAAATAACAAAAAGACAATATTTTTCTTAAATTACATAACTGATAAACCGTCATCATCAGTTATAAAACATTCATCTTTTGTTCCATCATCACAAAAAGTACCAAAACCAAAACATTCCATGGAACTCATACCAAATCGAATAGTAACTAACTCGACATGGCCAAGACCAATTTTTATGAGAAATTAATTTCCATGTATAAAAATAAGAAAAGAAAAGCTACAGTAGCTTAAGTACTAGTCTTATATATATATACGAGTATATGTACTTTAAGTATGTATGTATTCTTTGTGTCTTTAATTTTAACAAGTATGTACTGTGTTGTATGGTCTAGAATTTGCTTACACAATTCCTCTTGACTCAACACAATACAAAAGCTTATGATATACACTAAATAAAAGCTCTGAAGTGGATGTAACATTGATTCACTACCAAGGAAACGTGTGGCAAGTCCCGATATTGAAATTTAGCACTAAACTGCGCCAATCACAAATCAAAGTGTATTCACACGGAGATGTTTATAACAGGGGACGGCGCGTGTTAGAGCCCGCCTATGACAGTGCCTTCCATCATTGTTGTACGTTTTTGCCTTCCCGACAATCTCTGCGTACATGTCAAAAGGCACATTTTCAACTTTAGCTTTTAAGAAATAAAGACTTTAGTAGTTGCGTTAACGTTGGTAAATTTTGGGACATTGCATGTGGGCAGAGAGAAGGATTTACGTAGTGGGATAGGTGTTTTAGTGAATTATTCCGTTTTGTTCGTGTGAACAACATTGTGTTGATGGCACTTTAGTTACAAGGTGTTATTTTATTGTATTATCAAATATTTGGTATGTAATAGTTAAACTAAAAAATGAATCCAATAAAAAATATGTTGACAAATTCAACATTGATGGGTTTCTTAACCATCTCTAACAAAACGTGCTAAAGTTGTGGCAGCCAGCAACCCACAACCTATGATAAATAATATGAATTATGAATAGATCCATCAATTCTTCTATAAACTTCTTTGATATTGTAAAAAGTTTTTTCTTTAAGCCATTTTTACCACGTTTTTCTTATCTCACTTTTCTTATTTGTTTGTCTGTCCGGGCAAAATCTTGCAACTTAAATTTGAGGCACTTTCCGATAAGCTAGAAAGCTGAAACTTTCAGGATAGTTCAGAACCCGATGACAATGCACTCTAAAGCAACTTTCAACTTTCCAGATGCACTTTCAGGTCCACTTTCGGCAACTTTCACTTTTGTATGGGGCTTATCCGATTGTTGCGTAACACATGTTTACTTCGTTGAGTTAATAATTAAAAAGAATAAAATAATTATACTAGATTTAAAAAATCTAATCCATTGAATCCATAAATCCATTGAAAAACGTGGGATTTTTAGATTTTTTAAATCTAGTATAATTTTTGTTATTAATTACCAATGCTTGTGTCATTGAGTGGAATTTTTATATTATTACTAATCGTGTTTTGTATTATTTTAGTTATTATAGCTACCGTATTCGTATTTCAATGTATTTCGTTAGTTCTTGTTTTTTGTTACTTAGTTTCCAAATTTATATTAGCTGATGGATTGTGTCAAGAATGGGGTGTAAAAGGGAACTACTGTTTAACGAGCTACACTTAAACATCAAGGACATGGGGATAATTTAAAGTATTCTAGCGAATCCTAAATCAGATGCGGCAAAAAAATTAAATGGCTTAATTCAATGGTGAACTATGATTCTCTTTCCATACCATAAACTGTTTTTAACACCTAATAGAACTGTGCAATCTTAGAATTGTAAGAAGATACAATGGGGCTGGCGTATACCGTATGGATAAAAGCCCCAAAATAAATCTAGAGTAAAAAAACATATTGGTATTTGATCAAATGTGCTTTGTTATTAACTTGTACCAGGTCGGTAACCGCATATAATCGGAGTTTGAAAATTCAAATTTCCCTACATGCATTACATCATATGCATAGATACTACCGCCATCTACATATCCTCTTCGTTAACTTTATGATTTTGATTGACAGATGGTTTCATTATCTTGTGCCATATTGGACTAATTGGTATGTGTCTCCCATATGAGAATGGTTGTTAGAACGAGGCCAATTTGGTGAACCAAAATAGGCTGCTCATATAGGTTTGCAAATTTGGAAATATTATTACAAATAACCATTAAGTTTTTGACTCTTGATTTAGCTCTGACCGCCACCGTATATTAATTTGTAAAATTATTAAGAAGATGTCTATAAGTTTACGATAGTGAAGCAGTCAAGTTCGTAAAACAATGGGTTTTCTGTGTCAATAAACAACGCTCGAGATACTCATAAGTAATACTTTTTAGGAACTTTTCCCTGGCAACCCAGCTGGTTCGGACGCCAAATTAGTATCAGCTGTTTTAAATAATTGAAAAATTGTTGTAATTAAAGTTTAAATACAAACTTTATACAGTTAAGTCATAATACATTCATTGATAGATTAAACTACATTACGGTAATCTACCCAGTGGCGGATTTACCATAGAAGCTGAAAAAGCTGAAGCTTGGAGCGGCAAAATTAGGGGGCGGCAAAATTGGCCCCAAAAAATTAGGTACATAAAAAAGTAAGGCCGCGGACACGAGGTGGGGCTGCGGCGATGGCGTGGTGGGGCAGAAATTCTTGAGCCCTTTATCCATAGAGTCGGAATTAATGAAAAGGATTCCTTACGAACGCTAACGTCGATATTTCTGATTCCAAATTATGAAACAAAAAATAAAGTAACGTTTTTTGAAAAGATATTTCATTCAAATAGAGATATATAAAAGGCATTGACGTTATTGTGAACAGTGCATCTAATTTTAGAAGTCATTAGGGGCGGCAAAAATTTTATATCTTTGGGGCGGCAAATGTGTAAATTCAGCACTGAATCTACCCAATGGACAAAGTGTAAATTGGAGTTAAATGATAAGGAGCGTTCGATTAACGGTTACATAAGGATGTTGATATATATAATAAAAAGGAGCACTTTCTTTCGGACTTAGCTCAATACCTGGCAAACTTTTTGAATATTTGCAGAGAAGGATTTTGATTAAGGAAAAATCAATACTTAATCTGTCAATCAACTTAATGGAGTAATGAGGGCATAGTTCAGTATTGCTTTTCAAAATACAGAGTCTATTCAATGTTGGTACTTAATGAATAAAAAAGTAGTTGACTTGATCAAACTATTTCAAAGGCCAGAATTCTTAACATAGCTAATAAATAACAAAAAATTATAATCATAAATGTTTCAGATTCCGCCATATTTAGAATTAGACGCAAATACTTGTGGCAATAAAATCTAGATTTTTAAGTATTAATACACACAAATAAGTGTTATTGTAAATAAGTGTCGTTGTTGTTCTATTTATAGCTTTAATTCTACGCAACATTGATGAAACAGTAAAAGAGGAGAACAAAAGAACAAGTTTTCAGATATTATTACTAAAGCTAACATGTAAAATGATAGCAATAACAATTAGGTGCACTAATTATGCCTGATCAAATTAGTGTTAGATAACGTCCCATACACGTATTACTCTGGTTTTTATTTTTTTTAAGTGTGATGACTACAGTGTGAAATTAATACAATTTGCTATTTAAAACATTGAAATGATATGATTAATAGAAAAAAACTTTCAATCAAATGAACTAAATCAAACGATGACGGACAGACATGAATCATTCGGCCATAAAGATAAAGAGAAATATATTTTTACTCTTCAAATGAATACAAACATTCACATAGCGTACCGTTATAATATGTTTGAACATTGTATAACGCCTTGTGAGCTGTCATATGCGTTTCGTTTCATGACTTACGGTTGTCTTATTAGCATTGTTCTTTGCGAGCCACGCGCCTAGCATGATACGGAACGCCTTTTACGTTCGGCCCCAGTTAGTTCATAACAATATTGCTTTACCATCGCTCTATCTCTTTGCTGAGTGTTTTGAACTTAATCCCTTGTTGATAAGGTCTATGGTAGTATTGTTAGCGATGTGAATGTGTGGTGATGCGGAAGCATCCTTTCATGTTTCGCGTTACAGGACAAATGGTGAGAGTGTCCAATGTCCCGGGTACTTACTTGGCTTTATTGTTCTAATTGCTTTGAAATGGAGACTATTCTATACAAATATTACTTGTTGAAAATTTTACGTCATCCTGTTTACTTTTAATTCATTAGTTTGTTATGAATGACGTTCATGTAAAGGAGGAATCTTGAATTTCATTATATAACATTAAAGATAGTCCATAATTAATTACTTTTATAATTTCAGATTTTTTTAGATCTGAAAAGCAGATATGAGAATCATCTATACGCTTACGAAAATTTGTATATTTTTCTGAATAAGGTAATTTTTGTAATGGTTATATCATCAAAGCATTTCCCAACAACACTTTAAGTCAATCCAAGAGTAAATTGTAAAAGTGTCAAACGTCCACCAGTTACACTAGTACACATGGTGACCATCTGCGATATAAATCGAGGCAGTGACTGCTCTGAACCATTCCAATCAGTATGTATGAGAGTGGCGCTTAACGAATACCATCCGCGCATATCGAGCGCAGATTTGACTGATGTAGTCACGACTTTGACACGAGCTTCTATCCTTTTTCCCGAGCATACCAGAGTAATTTACATTGCCTTAAGGACATACGCTGCTCCATTAATTAAAGCCATAACGGGAGGCCTGTTGAACTGATTTTGAATGACAAAATTGCCAGGAAACATCTGACGGATGGTGTAATTGCGGTTTGAAATATTATGCCATGTGTTGACGGTAACGACAGCGGCGTAAAATGTAGTTATCGCATATTCAACAATTTACAATGCGTGTATTCAACGTCAACCTACGCAATGACTTCGTAAGTCTTACGACAAGAGAACTTGTAGCGAGAAGAAGTCGTCAGAAAGGGGTTGTTTGTTTTCTCCCTTTAATTATATGTTGCATTATAAAGTTATAAAACATTTAACATTTTTTTCTTGTACTATTACTACTCTTAGTAGTACAATACCTCTGTATAAGAATAATTTTCTGTTACAATTAACGGATTGACTGTCATTATTTCGCGTTCTTGGCTTTTAAATAATGAACGAACAAAGACTTTCTTTTTCTTTATTTGTGGCTTGCACGATTTGTGCATTAAGCCAGTGTCAAGTAAGTATAATTGCCAGTTCTTGAGTAATTTCTTTCCTTAATTTGATGATGACTGACTGAACAGTAAAATATATTTTTCCCCCTAGGTCTCAGTAAATGTGTGGGGTTTTACTGAGACTTTCCCGTGGACTTCTTGAAAGAGCAGAAAAAAATCAACTTCCGCTGCTTTGTTCCACTTGCCAACATTCTTGTATGCTCACAAACACTTAGTGGTTAATAATCCACCATTATTACGCACTAATATCCACAACAAAACAAGTTTAAAAAAAAACCACCAACGTGACGCTTCCCGCTCCCCCAAAAAAGTCCCCGAACAAAAACTATACTCGTATTAATAGTGTAGATACCAGAGACAAATTGCATTTTTATAGTAACAATTATTTCTAGTAAACTATAATTAAATGTCCAGTAACCTTATCTGCAAAAAAATGATGTTATTTTATGTTCACGATACTACTATTATAGTCAAATTATCATTAGACTGAGGTTGCAAATTTTAAAAATAAAAGGTAAGCGGTTACAAAGGTTTTAGTAATGCTAGAGTCAGGACTTTTCCTTGATTCTAAACAAACAGAACAGTCAACAACAACAACATAATTATGACCAATCATATGTCTTCTATTGAATAAGTATTAATGCTGTATTACAGTATTAATATTCTATTCGGTCCCTCCTCATTTCTATGATAATTGGCGTTTCTGATTGGTCTAACAGTTTGCGGGAAAAGAAGGGAGGTCTGCGGCGCGTGCTAATGTAACTCATGTGTTTTTACGAAACATTGATACTAAATGCAATAAAAAAGAGTTGTGATACGTATCTCTGGTAGAAGTAACAGGTAAATTGATAGTAGTTTACTTTGAATATCGAAAGGTTCCTGTGATATTTTCGAATTGTACCCATTACGAGAAAAATACTAATTGATCGGATTTTTTTTAGCGATTTAAATGCAATTAATGATAAATTGTATAAAAGATACAAAGAAGAAAATAAAGAACCCGAAACCCTATCGAATACTAAGTCTTGCCAGATTTTCTTCTGTCCTATCCACACACACGCGGCGTCGTTCGCGATAATTGTTCATAATATGCGCTCTTGAGATTGTCGCTTTTGTTAGTTTTTTTTGTTGTTTTTTGATGCGGTAGAAATCCTTGATTGCCATTCCGTGTAAAAAATGGTATCAAAAGGCGCAATTGTAATTTTTTATAAAATTATAAAATATAATTCTACTTATTAACGTCTCTCGACGCGTTGCTTATTATTCTATTGTTGAGATATCTTTGATTGAAATAAGTAGCTAAAACATTGAAGCTATGTCAATAAAAAATAATGCCTGTATCAAAACTATCCAGTCCAAACTTAAACTCCATACAACTTCAAACAAAATAATAAACCGTTTCCATACAAACTTGGGCCCAGATGTTACTGAGCTAAATATTGGCCATAAATTATCTATAATAGGTCCAAATTTCACAGTTGTCGGCAATGGCTAAATTAGTGAAACTTTGTTATCACTAACTTAAAGGTTATGTCAGTTGTTTTACATTAAGTTCTTAAAAATGACCAATAATATAATAGGGGTTAAAGTATGAAATTGCCGTTTTATTGCAATAGGTTCTTTGAATTGACATAGAATCTTCATGGTTTGAGGTTTTCGAATGAAACTTTTTTTAAATGGTTTCTATGATGTTCTTTTTTTAAAAAATGTAAAACATTTGAATATCGACTTTCAATTGTTTTTGTTATTCAATTTAGACAAGAAAGATGGATACTGCGAAAATTCGAGTTATTTTTGAATACGAGTTCCGACGCGGAACTAACGCGGCAGAAACAGCCCGCAATATCAATGCTGCGTTTGGAGAGGGGTCTACTAATGAACGCACCGTGCGATTTTGGTTTAAACGCTTTCGTGATGGAAATTTCGACTTAAAGAACGAGCCACGAGGAAGACCGCCCACACAGGTAAATAACGATGAATTAAGAGAGATAGTGGAAGCCGATCCTAGTCAAAGTACCCAGGAATTAGCGGCATGGTTTAACGTTACCTTACCCACAATATTGACTCACTTGCGTCAAATCAATAAAATAAAAAAATACGAAAAATGGGTGCCTCATGATTTGACTGATCTGCAGAAAGAAACGCGTGTTGAAACTTGTGTTGCCTTGTTGAACCGGTACAGAAATGAAGGAATATTGGATCGAATTGTAACATGTGATGAAAAGTGGATTCTTTATGATAACCGGAAAAGAAAAATGCAATGGCTGACCCCAGGTCAAATGCCACAACAGTGTCCTAAAGCAAAACTTACCAATAAAAAGGTAATGGTAACTGTTTGGTGGTCTCAGCATGGTGTTATTCACTATAGTTTTCTCCGATCTGGTCAAGCAATAACGGCAGATGTCTATTGTGCCGAACTCCGAACCATGTTGACAAAACTAGCAGTAAAACAGCCCCGACTCATGAATCGATCTTCACCATTATTGCTCCACGACAACGCGAGACCTCACACAGCACGAGAAACCATTTTGACCCTTCAGGAACTGCAGTTAGAAACCATTCGTCATCCTCCGTATTCACCAGACCTTGCTCCAACGGACTACCATTTTTTTCGTGATTTGGACAATTATCTACGTGACAAGAAGTTTTCTTCCCAGGAGGCAGTACAAAATGCTTTCACACAGTTTGTGCAGTCTAGATCGTCGGAATTCTATCGCAAAGGCATTAATGACCTTCCCATTAGATGGCAGCAATGTATAGATAATAATGGCAACTATTTTGATTAAATAAATTTGTTAAAAATTTAAAAAATAAACAATATAGATTTTCAGTACAAATCGGCAATTTCATACTTTAACCCCTAATACTTTAATACTTCAATTTTTGTATTCCATATCTATAGTACGTAAACATTACAGTTCTAATGGCATGACGGAACATTTACAAAAATAAGCATTCATACCGTATAAGCAGTCTGTTCAAGTATTGAAATAACGAAATGTAATTTAGTCATTTTGTCCAATTTGCCATTGCCAATGAAGTCAAATTTTATACAAAGCAATCTCTTAATAAATACGACTTTATTGGAATACATATCCTAAAGAAACGATTTGGCCAAATTTTGGGGTTCTCTTTTGTATAACATTCCTTTTTTGCTGTTGTTATAATGTCAATTTTAACACAATTAAATCTGAATTTTACTTGTCAAAACGGCGTGCCAAATTGATTTTTTTAAGATATTGACATTTTAAATTCATTTGGATATTAGATAATACAAAGAATGAACGTCGATGTTTCATGTCATGAAAAACAAATAGTGCATTGTAAGGTATTTCGAAGTGTAAATTAGCATAAACGAGTCAAAGTCAAACGACACAGGAAAATTCCACTTGCCGTTGCTGGATTTTGCCATAATGGTTACAGATTAAATATTTTACTGGATGTATTTTATTGTGAATCAATAAAAAAAATCTCAGTCACTTATATTTAAAACAAGTGACAAAAATGTGTACAATGAAATGATATTTAGTTCTTTTAATG
Source organism: Calamotropha paludella (assembly GCA_927399485.1). Taxonomy (NCBI): domain Eukaryota; kingdom Metazoa; phylum Arthropoda; class Insecta; order Lepidoptera; family Crambidae; genus Calamotropha; species Calamotropha paludella. Next base: position 22,672,627 of record OV656812.1, read on the forward strand.
ATCATCCAAGTATATGTCAATATACAGAGATGTGACATTTTAAAAATAACAGTAGGTACCTATTTGAAATGCAAAATACAAAATACCTATTTCCATTTTGTATTAAAATATTTTTTTTGTAAAGCATTTTATATATTTTTTGAAACACCTTATTTTGTATTTGCAAAATGAAAAATACTTTTTGCTAAGTTTTGTAAACATCAAAGAATTTACAATTAATGTAATGAAATGAAATAGAGAACGTATGTACGAACGTAACGTAATGGGGGGGGGGGGGGTCTAAGAAATAAATCTACTGAAAGTGCATGAAAAATATGAAATATGTACAAAAAGAAACAGATGGTTCATTTGATTACATACATATGTACAGCATTTATCTTCTGTTTTTCTTTTTAAATATATCCACTACTTCATTCGCATTAATTTTTATCCCATGGTGAATATTCATGAGAGCCAAGCCGTTCAGTCTGTTTTCACTCGTTGTGTTCCGCAAGTAGTTTTTAAGTTTTCGTAGGCTTGAAAAAGTCCTTTCTGGTGTAGCAGTGGAAACAGGTATGGTAGCCAATATTTGTAACAACTTGTTAATATTTCGATATAATTTTTGATCGTACCCAAATCAGATTTTGGAGTAGGGGATGTCATAGTCATAGCTGCTTTCCACACTTCAAGTTCTGCTTTGACGACAGATGTACTGTCAAGAAAGTATCGGGAAAAGATCAATAATATAAAATAAAAAATAATTGTTATTCATCCAACTTTATTTTATCACCTTCAAAGTATGCTGCTTCAGTAACGATACTCTTACGCCAACGAATAATCAAATCATCAAAACATTTTTAAACTCTGTTTCCGGAATTGAGTTCAGTTCTCACCGCGAATTCTCCTTTATGTCTTCTACCGATTGAAAACGGGTGCCACGAAGCGGTAATTTGAGTTTAGGAAAAAAAAGAAGTCAAAATCCAAGAATTTTCTTTTCACAAATCTGGCCTTTTACGTGGAATTTGCTTTCTTAAATGCCGCATAATGCTCAAATAATATTCTTTATTTACCGTTTGACCTTCCTGCAAGAATTCCGAGTGCCCAACACCGCGATAGTCAAGATATCTTTGACTTTTGATCGACTTGGGCGTGGTTTTTTCGGTTTCGGTTCAGTTGGAAGGCGCCACTCCGAAGTTTGTCGCCCTCCGAAGTTTGCATGTCAAACTCGAAAACCCACGTCTCGTCACCAGTAACAATGCGTTTCATGAATGTTGGGTTGGAATTGACTCATTCTAGCATGTCCTCAGCGACTCTCATGCGATTGAGTTTTTGGTGAAATTCAGGTCTTTGGGACTAGCCGAGCGGTAACATGTTTCATAACCAAATGCTTAGTTAAAATGGTACTGATCAACTCGTGAGATACAAAAAGTTCGGCGACTATCTCTCTTAAAGTTAAATGAGGATTTTCAGTCACTATTTCCTTCACTTTTGCGATGTTAACTTCAGTTGCAGACGCTGATGACCTACCAGAGCGAGGCAAATCTTCCATCACCGCTTTTGAACGCTTTGTGCTACTCATAAGCACGTGTTTTTGATAAAGTTGATTCACCGTAAGCCTTCTGTAACATTTTCAGTGACTTCGAATACGAAATACCATTGGCGATGCAAAATTTAAGACAAACTCTTTGTTCGATATTTTTGTCCATTATGAAATAAGCACACACAACATTCACACTAGATGTGATATAACTAAAAACAGCACTGTTTTTTATATTTATAACAGATGCAACTCAAACTCCGCGCCAAAATGGAAAACGGTTGTGCTAGATTGGCACAACAAAAAAAAAACAAAAAATTGTTTTTGGAACCATAAACAAATCATCCATTCCCGATACTTTTTGACAGAATGTACTTTTTCGGGTAGCACTGCCGAATACATAAAAATTGCGTCTTACAAAAAAATTACAGAACTGACTGCAAAATTTAAAGGTAACACAACAGATAATGTCCCAGGCCCGCGTCGGATGCCTGCGGCGTGTGCCCGCGCAAGGTTTAACCTACGCCCTAAGGCGATTCACCCACTAGATAGCGTCCCGCCTTGCGGTGCGGTGCGGTGCGCAAAGCGACAGAAAACGAGCGCTGGGACGGAGGCGCAGATTTGCCTATTTTAGCGGTGTAATCTGCTTCTCCGCGCGGAGTAGAAATGTACGACGACCCGGCGCCTTATACCCCGCGCTTCGCCGCGTCGGCACTGTGTTGTCGTAGGCGTATTTTCTATATAAATTGAGATTCTTGCATACAATGGTAAAATCTGCGGCCCCGCGCTACGCGACGCGGTGCAGTGGGTTAATCCCATAAATGACGACGTGCGGCTGCGGGTGGTAGAAGGCGAATCCTAACATTTCGGGGGGGGGGGGGGGGTTGAACCCCCAAAACCCTCCTCCTGGCTACACCCGTGCCTTGGAGAAGTTAGAAAACTTAAAAATGATCATAAAGATGTAAATGATACACCTCAATCATCACACGAGAAAGAAAAAAATGAATCCTACTACATGTTCTATGATTTTATTTTATTTTTATTTTTATTTTCATAGGAAAACATACAGTGACAATGTTACATTTTAGGTAATAAGTGTAAAAGACTATGCACCATTTACACGTTTTCGCATATAATAACTAAAGCTACGCTACACAGAAAAAAAAAGGATTCAAAGAAAACATGCATGAACACGATAAATAGAATAAATATAAACAAGTTATATAAGCAAACACCTAAATACAATTAACTATCCGAACGGACAGTTAAAGAACCGGCGAACCATTTCTGCACCACAATTTTTTGCACATTTCGGGGGTTAGAATTAAATAAGTCTAAATCTGTAAAGTCTACAGCTCTATTGTATTCTATGGCCGATCTAATGAGGAATGAGTTACTACGATATTTTGTCGCGGACCGCGGCACGGCAAGAGATGCTGGTCGTCTTAATGTAGTTCTCGCCGGCACCTGAAGCTGAATATTCGAGAGAAGCTCTGAGGAGTCTAAATTGTTTTGAGCAATATTCATGAGGGTTTTTAAATCTGCAATATTACGCCTGATTTTCAAAGGTAAGATATGGTGCCTACGACATCTATCTTCGTAGCTTGGATCAAATCTGTCGCATTTATATTGCAAAAACTTAAGGAATCTGCGCTGGATTGATTCAAGTCTATTGATTGCATAATCATACTGTGGGTTCCAGACTTGCGAACAGTACTCGAGGACGCTGCGGACAAATGAGCAGTAGAGTACCTTAATCACTTTAATGTTGCAGAACTGCGAGCTAGACCTGAGGACAAATCCTAGGGCCTTATTAGCCTTTTTGACAACACTATCAACGTGCTTCTCATAAGTAAGTTTGGAGTCATGAATAACACCTAGGTCCTGGATTTCTTCAATCTGTTTTAACTCTATACTATTGAGCTGATATTTGGTCAAAATGTTTTTCGGCTTGCGACTAAAAATTATGAAGAAGCATTTATTAATATTGAGGTCCAATTTATTAAGTTTACAATACCGCTCAAATGATAGTAAATCCTCCTGTAAAAGAAGGCCATCATGAATGTTGTTAATTTTTTTTAAAACTTTCATGTCATCGGCATATAACAAAAAATTGGAAGATTTAAAACAGGGGGAAATATCATTGATAAATATATTAAAAATCAATGGAGCGAGCAAGGACCCTTGAGGCACACCTGACGAGACGTTGTTCCAAAAAGAAGAGAAGCCATTTATGACTACGGCTTGGGATCTATTTTTGACATATGAGGTAAACCATCTGTACAAATTTCCCCTTATTCCGGCTTTAAAGAGCTTTTGTAAGAGTATTTGATGATCAATACGATCGAAGGCCTTTTTAAAGTCAGTGAAAACCGCGTCTACTTGTCCTCCTGAATCCATACCAGAGGAGACAAACTCCGTAAAAGAAAGTAGATTCGATGTTGTCGAACGCTTTCTTAAGAAACCGTGCTGCTCAGGTATAAAGAAAGCCGTTAAACTGTTATAGACCTGATCATACACAATTTTTTCGAAAATTTTGGCGAAGATGCATAGTTTGGAAATTGGTCTATAATTAGTGACATCATTTTTATCGCTATTCTTATGGATAGGGCTAATAAAGGCTGATTTCCATATCCTAGGGACTATTCCTTCAGAAATGGACCGCTTGAACAAAATGGTTAGTGGTATAGCTAGCGAATCCGAGCATTTTACTATAAATGAGGGTGGGATTTGATCGGGCCCTGCACCCTTAAAAAGGTTAACGCTTTTTAGTAAATCTGACACTGTCTCTAATTCAATCTCTATGTCGCTAATGTTATTTATAGAGCTGCAGTCAGAAGCATCTGAATAATCGTCCGCTACATCATCAGTCGTCCGGAGGAACGTTGATTGAAAATATTGGGAAAATAGGTTACATATATCTTCACCGTTATCGGCAGACATTTCTTTGTAGTACATAGTAGATGGAAGAGCATTGGAACCTTTTTTGTTTAATTGAATAAAAGACCAAAGTGCTTTAGGGTTAGCAATAATTGATTCTTCCGATCGCCTAATAAACTCAACGTAACACTCTTGCTCTATACGTTTGGCTCTTTTACGAAGACAAGAGAATGTTTGGTAATCAGAGGTGTTGCCATATAACTTATATTTACAATGAAATTTGTTTTTTTCTTTTAAAAGTTTCTTGAGCGAAGCCGAGTACCAAGATGGATAAGAGCTAGTATTGACCAAACGATGAGGAATATATTTATTTCTAATGTCATGTAAATATTTATAAAAATGATGATTCGGATTCCTCACTAGCTAGTGATAGTGCAAATGCAAACACCACTATTGACCTGGAATCATTGCAATAATTGAAGGATAATGATGTTAACCTGCAATCATTAAATAAATACCCTACAGTAAAGATGTTATTCTTGAAATATAATACCTGCTTGCCAAGTCTGATTATGAGACCACACAGGGGAAAGATGAGTGACAGTGTATTTGAGCAAATTATATTATTAAAATCTGTTAAGTAACTTTAATTTAAGTAAGTTATCAAAGTAAATTTACCAGCCTGTTAGCTGGCTGAAATAAATAAACTTCCATTTAATTACTTTTTTTAATCTATTTTGCACATCTCTGTCCATATACTGATAAAATGACACAATTCCAATGTCGATCGATTAGGATCTGTTCCGAGAGTAAGCGTACTGAATGAAGGCTTTATGGTAATTTCACTAGGAACATCGTCAATTTAGGTATTTTATCCATCCTTCTCCGCTATTTCTTCGGCAAGAAATCTAAAAGTTAGTCGCTAAGTGGCGTTGGTACCGTGAAATAATAAATTAGATAAGTAACTGCGACACGGACGCGACAGGTCGCAGGTGGCTAACGAGTGTCGCGCGACAACCGCGAACATTCGTAATTTCATCAGCCGCTCAATCTCCGCCGTGTAGTGATGCGACTTGCTGATTTGAACACATCATATCGATAAAGAAATCTGTCAATAAATGCTAAACTTACCAAAATTGCATGGCATTTATTGACTGTTTTTTTACTTTCATATCAATTGATATGCATTTATTGGTAAGGACCGATAAACAAAATAAAATAGACTAATAACAAAACAGACATATATTGCTGAGTTAACGTTTTTGAACAAGTAAACTTTTCCACTGCAATCTTTTCATGTTTTTCTTTTTGCAAGTTTGGTTTATTTTTGTAATAAAACTCTGTCCTATTAAACGGATTTATATAAATGGATGACTTTAAGACCTTATAGTATATTCCGAAATTAATTACAATAATCGTACGTATGCCTAGTTATTTTTTTTTACTTTGACAGTTTTAACTACTAGTGTTTTAAGACTAGGACTTCTAGGTGAAACAAAATCATTTTTTTTTTAAATATAAATGGTGTAATGGATAGACTATTTACGTTCAGATTCTGCCTTGTAATTCTGCACGTGCTGAATTATAAAAAAAACGAAGTTAGTCAAAGAAAATTTATTGCAAGCCACGGTAAAAAGATTCCATTTAGTAATACGCGATTCAATTTTATATCGGCTTTAAAATATTCGCCAGCAATATACCTCAAATGCAATGAACATAAAATAAATCGAGTCGATGCATGAATCAAAATGAACATGACAACTTTTGATCTCATTACTTTATATTGCATCAGGACATGCTCATGATAGACTCGTGGCCTGAGCATAACACCGATATGGACATCGCTAAGCATTGTGCCAACTTACGACTCGATGCGATCGACTAATGAATCGATCCATTATCGATATATCGGATCAATTAAGGCCAGCCGACGATAGATAAATCACGTCCCTACTAGACTTTGATGCCACTTGTCCAGGAACGCGTGGGGAGCATTTTTAGTGATGCCGCGCGTAAAGAGGCGACAAGCCGAATATTAGGGTCATCCCGAATTCTCAGTATTGAAAGATCTGCCAATTCTTACTTTAGATTGAAAACTGTTAGCGGAAGAAAAGTGGCGAAAGATAAACCTATTTTAAAATTGAGTTAAATAAAAGTAATGAGAAAATAATTCAAGTGCTTGTTTCGTACCTAAAATGAAGAAGTGTAATAGAATTGACCATAGATAAAAAAATATACAAGTCTTTGCAAAGAGGTCGCGTCTCGAAGCTAAATGTACAGCATTTATGGAATGAGTGGCATAGACATCTATATTTGAGTTTTGTCACGGCTGTTGCTATACACTCATCTTTCAGCGGACAATGTTTAGGTAACGACTTTAATTAAAAGCGACTATTTAACTAACAGACGAATAAACGACTTTAATCTAAAAGTTGATTTTTTTAAATTGTTTCCAACGATACCATTTATTGAATCAAATGTTTCTGAAAGCAATGTATCGATTTTATTTAGATATCTGAAATGATATATAATTTTCTTAAGGACTATTGTTTATCTATGTTTAACAAAAAAAATATTATGATTATCTGAATAATTGAACTCAAGCTACCTTCTAATATAACTTCTATATCAGTTCGTTCAGTCAATACAAAAAAACATAGAATTGTTCTTTTAAGAAGGAATAAATTTTAAACGAGGAATTAAGATTTGCTATTAAGGAAATTAAAACAGATTTGAAGAAAATTAATAAATGCCATAAAAAACATAACTTGTAAAAAAAGGTCTCGCAACTTAATTATTCTATCTTAAAAAGTTACGAGATCTATGTGAAACCAAGACGGTTAATTTATTCAGTCCATACTTAAGGATCCTTCTGTCTTAAGTTATTACGTAATAAGCTAACCTAACAACATGTTATAGTGACCATAACAATATCAAAAGTCTTTTGTTTTAAATAAATATATTGACTTGGCAATTGCTTTAAACAATCTAATTTAATATAATATGTATTATTTATGTAATACATGTGTTACATTACAATAATAAAAAGATACATTGTGTTTTCATGCGATACATGTTTTACAACTTATGTTTTTAATGACATCTCATTTCTTTTTGTAGGTATTCTTCCTCATTTTCTTTTCCGGTACTACATATACAGATAGACTGATTAATTCACTGCAAATGTATTAATTAATCTGGGATCCCATATTTATATGGGATTCCAAAGTTATTTATGCACTTGGTGTATCTAGAAAACGCAAAATTTTTAAGTTTTTCCTAGATTTTTATACTAAACTCTAATTGTATTCTAAATTTGAACTTCTATGTCTGCTAGAAGTGCCTTAGAGTTTTGATGATCGGTCAGTCAATGAGTGATAGAATTAAGAAATTTTGACTAGTTATAATTCTTAAACTACTGGTTAAAATTGAATGAAATTTGAAATGTATTGTGTTCATATAATTTGCTTGATTACTGAAAATTTAGGCTTCTAGTTTAATCCACAATGAATTTATAGGGACTGCCGTACCCCCGGATAAAGAATATCATTTAAAGAAGGACCGACTTTTATAAACTTCCTTCTACCACGTAAGTAGCCAGTCTGTTTAGATATCGTCAATATCTAATATAAATAAATTCTCATTGAGCTTTCCCATAAAAAGTCACCTGGGCACTTTAATGTCCAATCCGCTTACTCATCGGCAATTAAAAAAACGCACGGATTTATTTTCCCTATCTTACAATGTTGAAAAACTGCGACAGTTTCTCGATCGCAACAAATTCAACTACTCCAGACGGCAGTACCACGTATCAAGTTAGTAACGTCTGTACTCCTTCGTCGCAGCTCACAGAGTATCTTAAGTATGCTGCCCACGGTTATTCTGTGTCCGTACCAGGCTTTAAGTAAAAACTGTACAATTATACGAATGCTGTAGTAAGCAGATATCAATAAACTTACTTTTATACCCTTATACGTTTTACGCACATGACTCAGTAAACACAGCGGGGTATCGAGTTGATTGTATTTTATAAGGATTTAATGTACTCTTTCGTGAGTTAAAGAGTGGCGAATGGCTTAATATACTAATCAGACTACTTCTATTTAATTATTTAATACATGTGCTTCGACAGCGGCAATTATTGATCGTTATACGGCATCGAAAAGGTATTAAAGTTGATCGAGTGGGTAGTAAGAAAAATAACCTGCTCGTTTTATTGATCTATAAAGATGTTTAGTTTGTTTTGTTTTAAATGGACATGCATCGATGATCGATTGAGTGAATAAGAATGGGATGTATAATTATACGACGAAGAAGAGAAGTGAAAAATACTAACACTAATAGAAGTGGCAGTTTAAGGAAGATGTCATTGATAATCAGGCATTGGAAAATTCATGTTTTGCAGCTGCTATTATGACATTATAACTTTTTCTACATAAACTTCAACTAAACTATTTTTAAACGTATTGTCCATACAGTACAACAATGTAACAAATAGAGACCACAATTGTACTACTATTATTTAGATACACATATATTTTCATATATCACTACAAAAAGGCTTTTATTAAATTTGCATTGCTTATAAACTAATCATGCCAACACCAGGTGTTTTAAATTCCAACACGCTGAAGAGATCAATATGAATTACCAGTTGATAAGATTTTACTGTAAAATTTTTGACTGGATGACTGAACAAATAGAATAGTTTTTTATTACCTATAAAATTTACAATCCTTAACGTTATAATGTCAGTCTGTAAGACTATGTAACACCAGTTTGTGAAATTAAATAGGAGCCCAGACCACATTATTTACAAACAAAATCAAGTTCTTTATAATTCATTGATATTGAAGAAATATATGTATAACATGCAATAATCCCGTTCTAATTAATATTAAATTTATGAACCAGTTATTATTAAGACTGATTTTTGTATAAAATGTTATACGCGTTAATGCTCTTTACATTCTTGTAATTGCTTTTTGTATATAATATTGACGAGCTTGATAGAGAAGTGGTTAGCGCGTTCGCTCTATTCGTGGTGTCCGGTAGAGTAACCCCACCCCTTCACATTTAAGGGTGTCGTAGAATTTGAATAATGATAGTGGAGGCAAATACCAGATAGCTCACGTGGATCACAAAATAGTCTGCGGAATTTTCCGAATCATGGTCTTTTCCTGCGAAGTCCAATCTGCTTGCCAAGCTTGGAGATTATGGTTTACGAGCTCTCTTCTAATTTGAATGGTACGTAAAACTGTCGGTCCTGACCAAATCCAGAGTCCTTAGCTCAGGCTACTTTGACGTTTTTAACAAAGAAAACCTGATATATTAGTCATATTAGTGAGGGAAAACTAATAGAGTCCAGAGGGCCTACCATGATATCTTAGCGCGATGCAAGTTCGATTGTCAAAGTGAGACACTGCTGTACGTGGTCTATAGTGCTGTCTCTTTTTTACAGCTTAACTTGAATCGCTATAAGACATGATGGTAGGGCCTCAGGACTGTCGACAATGATTGTCGGTAGTATTACCCGCTAAAAACTCCTTGTATTAGCCGATAAGTTTCGGTAAGGTCTGGTAAGGATGTAGCAATCAACCTTGGACAACGATGGGTCAACCCGAAGAAATGTCCCAAGCGGGGAAAAGACATGTGTCCTTAAAACAAGGACATTATTATTGGAGCGGAGCGAACGAAGTGAGCGAAGCTCCCATGGATCAGCTTCAATGGCGAAATGTCTGTTACGCCATAACTTCCCGAGTTCTTAATCGATTTTAATATTTTTTGTGTGGAATCGAATCAACAGGTTTAGCTGAATTTTGAAATTCGCAAAAAATCCCAACGATTTTTTTTCTTTTTTTAGGTATTATGCTCCGCTCCAATAAATGGTGCTAGTGTAGCTTTATGCTTAGCGACTGCATCGCCTAGTATGATGAAGAAGACGCAAAATAAATAAAAAGAAAGATGAACTTGAGATTATTTTGCTTAGCGTCTCTAGCAAAGTATAATAACACGTTGGAAATGTTTATGTAAATAATCGTAAAGTTAGCATTCCCAGATAACTTTAGCATATCAAAGCATCGTGCCACTTTAGTATGTCGTTCCATATTAAATTATAGTGTTTACCCTGACGTAAGTGTGGTGTAGTTGCGTTGTAAATTCCATAGCATTACTTAAACTCATTATTTCGGTATATCTAATTCGTTATAAAATATTTACCTCTTCAAATGTTGACATTTTCCAGTTTATAATAAATTGTTAATATGCGTGGGAGCTAAAATAGTTTTTCTATTATTACCTTTATTTCGTGATATAAAATTGTATAGTTTATGCAACGCTATACGTTTAATTTGTGCAGACTCACCATTTTTATATATGATAAATAATGGATTGATAAACATGGAATGATTTCAGTCAGTTTATATACAATTTAGGACTTATATAGGTTATTTTATGTTATTCAAGATTTTGGTGGTGGCATGTGGTACGGGTCGTTGCGTTCCCTAAGACATGGTTGAGCGAAGCTGTATCATGTGTCATGCTCGTGAACGGGTGCTGCCTTAGGAAATGGGTCTGCTTTAACCTTCAGTATTATTGACTAATACTAAACATACATCTTATTGCTTTCTTAAATTAGTCGTTTATTCCCTGTATGTTGTACTTGTACTGTAGTACTTGTTGACTTTGTTGTAATCAACGAAATAATGATATCATAACACTATTAGTATTGTCATAACAAAATAATATTGTTTTTTTTTGTGGATTATGTATGGTGACGACGTATCATATTGTAAATGTCGTTACTTCTGTTAAAGCTGACGAGTTTCTTGCGCCCATTCTTCTTGCCAGTTAAAAGATGTCCTGAATGGGTGGTAAGTAAAAATGTTGGACGATTCAAAACAACTTATTTTAAGTGCATTTGAATAAAGTTATTTTTCATTTTCATTTTGGTGTGTGACCATTTAATTCATACAATAATTAAGAAGATATATGCTTAAGTGATTTAATGATTTTACGTAGGTTTATAGACATCGATCTTTCTTTATATGATGGACAGTCTCGTGTTGGTTAATATTCTATACTCCAAAACACAGTCTTGTCGAACAGAACAGGTTAATTTCCGCTACATGATCTCTTGTACTACAATATGAATAAATTAATATATTTTATTCTGTACAGATAACAGCACGTCAAACGACCACAAACTATTTTTTTTTATTTGATTTATTAAACACTATGTTTAAACTTACAATTAATAATCGAATGGATATAAAAGTTTTTTATAAGTTTATGTGCTATTGACTAACATACATATACATACGTACATATATAGTAATTATCAAATAGGATATACTCTCTTGAATTACATATCTGGTTTTCCTGTCTATTCTTGGTGTAACAAATGTATTGGGAACATTTGCTCTTTCCGTCGGTTTTTGAACGGACCATATAACAGTAATTTTATTTAATAATATTTAATTGTTCTTTAATATTTTTATTTTTAACATTAAAATTCCTAATACATAATACATTTTGAAGTATTTATTTTATTTTTTGCATTTACATTGCCATATTTTTAGAATATTATAAAAACCCACCTGAGGGCTCTTATTTTAAATCTTATAAAAAAATTGTTGTGAAAATTGTTCTAATCTGCAGTGTTCACAAGAAACTCGGCAAGTTCGGTTTTTTTTCCTTTCATATTGAAACAGAGAAAGTGTTACAAAATTTCTTAATTTAGGGATACTTTTCTGATGATGCACCACAAAAAATTACTTATTTTTTTTGGTGTGTAGTTACTAAAAAAAAATAGGCCATTATCTCTACGTATTTTTGGCGTACAAATAATCATCAATTTAAGAGCATATTCAATGGCTATGATGAAATAGGTAAACAAACTGAAAATGAGCGTCTGTAAATTAGGTCACAACGAATCTGAAAACTCGCATTGAAAAGGCAAAGAAAATATTGCTTGTTAAATTACTTACGCCTATTGAGAGTTACCGTAACCTAACCTACTCTTATCCTTAATGTATGGGGTAAAGGTACACGACTTGCTGGCAAAAGTGAACTGCGGAACAGTTTAACAGAGGGAACACCAGTGTGATTGTCAGTGTCTTAATTAGACACTGCAGGCTAAACAGACATCAATTTGGCATAAAATTGAGTAACATTAATGCAGCAAAACTCATTCACTCAGTATCCACTTGGAATGACATATTGCCAGCCCAAAGGAACTGAAATCACTAGAGGCTAAGAAAATTCTAGATTTCCTAAAAGCTTATATGCCAAAAGAGCTACTCTAATTAGGGTGGTGAGTCACAATAGATCTTCCAGTTGAGCTGCATAGTCCAAAAACTTATATGTATACATGACTTACTAGGCGTTCTGATTCATATATTTTCCCAACATCCTGACCTGGTTATTGGGAACGTAAATAAGTTATGGCTGATGATGATAAAATCACAGGGTCAGAATTTTGCGTGTCTTACTTAATATCGTGTACTTAAATTATTAATATGGATTTTTATGTGAGCGCCTCTAGCGGAAACTATAAGAAATTACGAATTTTTTAGCATCCTCGATACGCATTCGATGACATGTATCGTCTGAGTGAACTCGCAACTAGAGGAACTCCTCCTGTAGAGGAGATGAGGAAACCTGACATTTATGTAATTTGACCTGTCTATGAAAATAGTAATACGGGATTGCGTCAAGTCGCTTAACTCTCGGTCAGGCTTTCTGTTCACACGCCGCCTTCCAGTCTCTACTACCAATGAGTAGCATACCAATTTCATACTAACTAATCGCCTCTTCCACAGGTTACCTTTTTTACCTGTCAACGAGTATTATTTAAGGTAATAGGTAAGCAACTCGTTAACAAGACAACATTTTTATTCGCAATAACGATTGGTAAATAGATCACGTATCTACCTAGTTACTTATTAAAAGTACGGCCTAATAAGCTTGATTGGATGCTAAAGAAAAACTAAGGAAACATGAAATCCTTACTCAGATTGACATGGGAATCTTATGTGATGGAAAATGTAAGTAGTTGAATAAATTACATGTAACTAAAATGCCAACATCAAGTAAACGTTAAGTATTTATTATTAATATGCAGGCTTTTCTGGTGTGGAAAGGCTTATAAGAGCGTGCCTTTTCTTGCTTCTTAAATTACTTCGCTAATTATTAATTAATTTCCAAACCTTGAAATATTAATACATAGTTTCTGCATTTTTCTAAGTGATGATTTATAATTTTTAAATAACTTCAAAAATTTGAAATCAACTTAAATTTACAAATTAATTTATTACTGTATTCTATTTTACACTTATTTGTTGATTACTTAGGTTTTGAGCCAGACCTTTTAGTCTTTTAGTGCGAACCTTGTAATAATTTATATTTACTCTTTCATACATCCAAATTTTCGAAGTGTGATATAAAAATAGGTGGTAATGGTCGACTAATCTCGATCTTTTAGCCAAACAAAGATTTGAATCGGTGAAGTCTTATACGTATTTTCCTGTACTTCTCTTACATGATGTCCAGATCAGCGAGTGAATTCTGTAATGACGAATGTTTGACAACAATCAAATATCAATTACTGCCTCCATTAAACGCCATGACATTTTGTTGTGTATCGTCGCTAGGGATGTTTGACAAATGTCAAACATTCTTATTATAGAAACTCGACATCGAGACTTGTTTGACAGAATCGACACACAAACCAATATCTGCCATTCTTTGCTAAATGTTCCAAAGTATTCTCTGCCCTCACTCAATCATAAAGAGGATGTCACCACGGCATAATGAATATACGTTTTTTTAATAGTCGCTTAGTTTTTTCAAATAAAAAAAAAAACAATATTAGCGGTGCTCAGATTCTAGCTATTTTGTGATTGGGGTTTACTCGTTCAGTTCAAATTTGTTACTAAAACTTAATTCTACATGTCGTGGCATTTCGTGATCAGTCTCTTATGTATCAGTTAGAAAATTAATGTGTTAACGATGTTTGATTTGTTGGCCGTTCTTTGCAAGATAAATCGAATAATTTATCAAGATCTATTTTTCAATTTTCATAATATTTATAGAAGTGTTAATAATATCAGCTGATGTGACGTTCACTAGCTGTTTATAAAAGTGAGTTTTAACTGACTTTGCATATTTAATTATTCAGAGTGCTCTCAACAAATTAGTATAACTGTTAATCTTCAGGTTATTATATTATTTTTATATAATATTTCCATAGTTCTTTAATAAATCCTTTACTTCAAGATTTCCATTAAAAAAAGGCGTTGTTTGGTCTTCAGTCAATAACCCACCAGGCATTGGCAGAATAGTATCAAAATTAGGGTCCTCATCTAAAATAAATTTCAACATTAATAAAACATGTGACTGGGTATTTTTTATGTTTAAAATGATTTCAATAGAAAAAATCAGTTTGATGCTTGAAAAAGAATTTCCCTCAATTGGTGGGTATATTGACGCCACTACGGTCACTGAGAGGTATCTAGCGCTAAAGCTAGCTGAGGAGAAGTTTGTTTCTTGATCTCGTACTGGGTTTCAATTTCGAGTTCGGTACGAGTCCTGTCTTACACCTGAGTCAATTTGATTTTCTCTAATATTTCTTTTTATTCAAAAAAAATTAAACAGGTAATATATAGTTGTATTTTAATAATTTGTTCATGTTTTAAACCAATGGTAGTACCGGTGAGTTATCTAAAAACCAAACAACGCTTTTCTTAACGAAACATTGATAACATATCTGACTTCATCTAAAGGCGGTAAATCAGAAAAGTGATGATTTTACGCGTCAACGGGGAAACCATTCATCATAAGATGATGAATCTCAACCAGATACTCGGAACAAGCTCTTGGAATACATGTAATGCCAAAAAACAATAGTTTTTATCAACAATTACAAGGTAACAAAGGAGGTCCTCCTGTCCGAGTTCCTTTCGCTCGTTCTTTTTGGAAGGAGCTTCCAATTACCGAACTAGTGGTAGACACAATAGTTCACAGTAATCGTGTGTATATAAAAAGCTACATAAAATGAAAAAAAAAACAATTTTATAGATATAAATTTAACAGTTAGGAACGGGCACGATTAAAATATTGCAAGTTAGTACCACATGTATGTCGACCATTATTTAGTCATCCTGTGATCACGACTCCTGTAAAAGATTCAAAACCGTCAGAATTAAATATAAAAACAAAACTAATTGCGGAAATAATCCGATAAAAATGATGTTATTTAAAACTGTGCTGTGCGCGGAAGTGTGAGAACTAAATCTATAATCTAAGATCATAGTGGTTTGTGTGTTTGTCTGTCCGCTCTTTTTCCATTGTATATGCGTTACCATAGCAACGCGTTTACCGCAAGTAGTTCATCTACCGGACTCTAGATGACGCTAACGGAAAAATATTTAATAATAGAAAAAAAAAAAAGAATTTTGTTCACCCTTTGTGCGAAGCTGGGGCGGGCCGCTAGTCTATAATCTAAGATCACAGTGGTTTGTGTTTTTGTCTGTCCGCTCTTTTTTCAGCTCTTTTTCCATTGTATCAATAAAGTTACCATAGCAACGCGTTAACCGCAAGTAGTTCATCTACCGGACGCTAGATGGCGCTAACGGAATAAAAAAAATTAATAATAGAAAAAATTAAAGAATTTCGTCCACCCGTGCGAAGCCTGAACGGGTCTCTAGTATCTACAAACATCTTTTTATAACAAACTAATTGACTTTACTATAGGTCCTTAAGATGTTAAGCAACAGATATGGTCATTTCCCGTTAAATCAAAAGCCACTGCAAAATTAACGAGTAAGTGTTTAAAATTTATGCGACAAATAAATATTGACTGATATCATAAATCTGCGATTATCGAACCTTCATAAGATACAGACCGTTTGTTTGTTGCCGTAAAAAGGGTTTCATTAAATATCTTGACAGTTTACTGATGTATACAACTGTCATAGATTTACGACCGGTTTGTGCATGGATAGTGATATTGCCAAGTCGCTATTTCGAATTTTCTGTCGGGATATATTTGTGAGATGAGTATCAGTATTTTCTTCCCGAATAATTATTATTTATATGAGTATTTATGTACTATATATAGAATCCACAACGTCTGCCGTAAATACATTATTTCAACAAACATTATTTCCATTTTTTAAAATTTACTTGATTTTATGACTTTTGACATTAAATATCTGCACAAAAGCCCTATATGTATTTAAATATATAAAAAAAAAACATTAATCAGTGAATCTAGGAATGTCGCATGAATATTTTTCAAAACTGACAATTGAAAATAGAGCTGTAAAAAAGAGGCAGAGAGCTTGGAAATTCTGTTTTAATTAGTGATTTCGGAGTTGATTAGATGTTCAGAAGGCAGTTTTTTAACAATCGAGACTGTGCGTTAAGTCGAAGTACTGAATAACCTGAAGTAGCGAGTAAGAGATTGTATCAAAATTGCATTAGAACACTCCATTGACCGATGGGCGGGCCGATCACAACCAAATTTTGTGAAGTTGGATTCTTTTCCTTTTTTTAGCTCAAAACTATAAAGAAATTCTACCTAGATGTTAAGTTTTAAGCTCAAACTATTTCCTAAATAGTTAGTTTTGCTTTACAATAGAATATCATGCATTAAGATAACCATAGATTTTAATTTAATTAAGTTTAGATTTTATAATGCGCCTAAAAATGGAAACTCATTGAGGACGTATTGCGCAAGAATGCTGAATTTTACCAAATTCGCCAAAATACCAGAATCACCAGCGGGGATTTTAACATATTTTTTTATATACCTATAAAGGCTATTATTATTTAATGCTAGAGAAAGTAACATCACAATTATAACCATCATGTTTAATACAAGCAATAAATTTGTCAAAAATCAAATTGTATTACTTAAATTTTAACAGTTATGATCTATTTCAATTTCAAAAAGTCTCAATACAATATAGAGTTAAAAAGATGATATTGACGATTTCTTCTCGATTAAGTCCAATGACTGCTGATATTTGTATTGTATTATATTTGCATATTACAAAACAAAGCAAAACGGTTTAGTACCGTCACTGTCATTCAAAACTTACATCACGGCTTGACAGACAACACCGTTAAATTTGCGCTAAAATGACTGGCGTTCCATGCTGCAATATAATTTATTGTCATATAAATTCATAACCGCTTATGCTGTATAAGTCGCTTCTACTCGTCAGACATACTTTTGAGATAAGATGACAGATAAGCTTACAGAGTATGAAACTAAGACAGCCAATCCTGCAAAATGACATTTTTTTCTTCGACATATTGAGTTTAATTGGATGCCATGTGTCTATAATGAATTGTCCGGCAGACTAAATGATCAGATTTATTAGTCATGAAGGAGTTAAAAAAATACTTGGTGCCTTTTTTAACGCGTTTGATCTATCAAGATATTAGATCTTGGTGGAAAAAGGTTTGTGTCATAAGAGTTTTATGTCGTTGCAAAAAAAATAAATAATGAGATATCCTGAAGTTCGTCTAGTTACTTTAACAACTAACTTCATGGTGCAGCATGCATCGTTGCATGATGTGTGCGCAACTTCCGTTACATGAAAATTTTCCCCCGCAATACGCCAAAAGAAGTGTAAATTTAGTAACTTCAAAAACACAATGGGATATTATTGTGCTTTTCGGAAAGATTTACTTTTTCAAATGCAAGAAATACATTTTTAATATGCCCATTAGCTCTTCGTGGTAAGTTAAATGCTTATGTTACGAGTGGGTTCACGTCTGTAGACTCTGTGGTACATCGGTAAGGATAACTCGGTACGCTTGGTTTAAAGGATAATATTTCAAACGATGGGTTACAGTCGCCTTATTAGTTATTTAACTTTTAACACTATGAGTAACGCCTTTTTTATGGACAGCTACATTTACACATTGCAGTTAAGTTATATTTTACAAAAATCTGGCTGGCTGTAATCAAGGCTGTATCACTTAAATTGTGAGTAGGTGTGCTGTGGGACCATGACAGTTGCACTAGTGAGTTTAGCTCGATCCCAAGATGACTGCATCGTAGGGCTGTGCAGCTGCTATGGATCGGTTCAGTACACTTTGTTCACAACGTTTTTAATTGTTTTATGGTCTCTTATTTTCACTATATATAAGCTAAGGCAGCCTTTAACTAAGGCGTCACTTTGAAATGTGTCTTATAAACATGATGTATATGCCTGTTATAAGTGATGGTCTTGTTGGTTGTCCCATAAATAAATAGAAATCGGTTACTGCGGTTATTTATATATAGAATTTGATTTTACATCAGTCTAAGCTTAATACACCTAAAAATAAAATATTTCATGTACATTTATAGATGGTGTAAAATCGTTTTAGTATGTTCTTAAAAAGAAGAAATTTATAAAGATCGCTAAGCAAATACGGAGTAATTGTGCAGGCGGGCGATACGATGGAAAGGATGCGGTGGGTTGAGAAGGACGCCCGATGTGAACCAAGTATTAACGAGAAAAGTAGAACTGAAACCATAATGCGAGTTTAAGCATTTGATACTCGTTGTCGAACGCGTCAGGGATTTCTATAAAGATTGGTAGTTCCTGATGGTTACCGCTAGGGGCGCTCATACAAAAATCCATAGTAATATTTTACACAGACTGAATCGAGTGTAGACGCATTAATAGCACTAAGGCCTCTGTAACCTGTGGTAAAAACGAATTAACGACCTCATTGACAAAAGCTACTTAGCCTATTAGCTAGGTAACGCAAATGGTTCCTACACGCGAACTTAGATGTAAAAAAAATTACCTACCTATTGAGAAATTCAACTCTGTTGGGACTCGAACCCAGGCTTACCAATTCAGCCTTAGTAGCTATAGTGAGATTAATCTTTTCAAAACATATTTATATATTTTTTTTTGTATATTCGTTAACAAAATATTCACTGATTTTGTAATAACAACATGACTTTTCATTATAGTAATATAAGTTATTTACGGGATTGCTACCATGTACCTTGTTTTTGAGTTTCCGCTCCGTGATCATGGCACTTGCAACAGTGCCGAAATATTGGAAACTCACTAAAAACAAGGTACATGGTAGCAATCCCGTAAATAACTTATATTACTATAATGTTAGTGATCATGAAAGTTTAAAACAATATATGACTTTTCATTGTAATATGCACTTATTTCGTATTTTGTCGAACGTTATCAGTTAATTTAGAGAATTCTTGAGTCGTGACAAGACCCATTCGCTGTCAAAGATTTGAGAAATCCAGCCCTTAGATATGGCTTCGTGACAATCGGATGCTGCCACCTAAACAAAAGCATGGTATTTGTTCTAATGGTGACTAAGTAAGCGGCTTATGAAACGACGAACGAGTTCAGTTCCGGGAGTTTGACCGTGTATAAAAAGCCGAAATAATCATGCAATAAAGTTTGTATCACATTACATTAGCTCTTAGGTACGGTGAGTTTAAATTGTGTGAGCTGAATATGCAGCGTTGTAAAGCAAATGTATGTAGTTTTCGTTTCTATTCCATTCGTAGAGTCAATGCAGAGATCTTAGGTGTCGCATTAATCACGATTTGAGCAGAATGCGGCCGGTAGGCAGTGCGCATCGCTGCGTAAGATCAGCGTATGGCCATAGAGTAAGCTATATCTTTTTATGGCACTTGGGTCCATCTGTATTTTTGGTTCAAACTTAGCTTTACACTATTATTACTTTAGACACTAACTATGAATATTCAAATGACTAAATTTATATGTGTAATAGTGTGTGCATTCACACTAACACGTATTTCCGAGTTGGCAATTTCTGAGTCTTTATGAGTCTGAAAGTGATGATGACTATGTATTTCTATACAATTGTCGAGATTTTAGAGAAAATGGATAACAAAAATCAAAATACCTTAATTAAAAATATAATATCTGTTTTATGAATGGTAGAAAAAAGGCATTTGTTTTTGTATGTATTAAATGACGCAATCATATTATAGCAGATATATATGTGATGGGCTATGAATATTAAGCCATATTAATACGTGTGTGGTAAAATAATAAGTGTAGTGTATAAATAAGTAAAAATTATTAGACAATATCACGAACTTTTTGGCGGGAGCGGGAAGCGTCCATTGGAGGTTTTGTTTCTCTTGTTGAAATTTGTGTTGTTGTAGATATTAGTGCGTAATAATGGTGGATTATTAACCACTAAGTGTTTGTGAACATACAAGAGTAACAAAGCAGCGGAAATTGTCTGTTCCTGCTCTCTAATGAAGTCTACGGGGAGGTTTCAGTAAAACCCCACACATTTACTGAAACGTAACAAAAAATATATAAATAGATAACTGACAATTACACTTACTTTACACTGGCTAAATGCACAAATCGTGCAAGCTATAAATAAAGAGAAATATAGACAATATCACATAACTTGTTCTTAACCCGAGTTAAGAAGCTATAGCACTTGTGTTATGGAAATCAGAAACCACCACCACCATATGGTACCACCTGAACCAGACCCGAGCCAATATAGAAAAGTATCGAACCCGGGACCTCAGAATGATATTATCATCAAAATGAGTATGAGAACCACTCAACCACGAGTAAAAAAGTAATATAAAACTAAAAGCAGATTCCAGAATATTTGTTATATTATTTAGAATGAAATAATACGTAAGAGATAATAATACTAGATTTTAATTATAAAATGATAAGTGTACGATAATTATCTTTTGTGATCTACCAAGACCATAAGGAAAAATGTGGCTGGTTTTGTGGCCACACTCGCAAGTAGGAGCAAGCCCGGCAAATGGGAGTTAGCATCAATCATTAGTCGATATGTATCACACGCGACCTGAGCACGCACCAGCTATCCCTACCACTTGTCAGCTGATCTGGGCAAAGATCGATTAATTCAGTCTGCATTTGACCGAGCATAGAAGTTAGATATAAATTCAATTGATGTTACGGCATATACATATTAAACATATTTCGAACATAAGCTTACACGGTGTATTGCCATTACATGAGTTTGTGAGATAAAGTTAAAAAAAATTGAGTAAAAAAGAAAAGGTAGAATACTAAAAAAAGTATTTTAATCTCATTTAACAAATAATCATAGAATGATTTAAGCAAATAAGAAGAATGTCATGGAATAACATTTATTTAAACATTTATCAACATAATTTAGTTAAACATAAAACTATCCAAAATAACTTAATTTTACTTAAACATTTAGTAAAATAGTGTGGAGCTATCCAAAATAACCTTATTAAAACATTTTTGAATATCAAGTAACAAAGCAAGGTATACACTTTACTAATTTAATTCTGGGTTCGATAATAAGAACATATTGTACCTATATACCAACACAAGCGGTACATAGTATGTCTCCTAACATGTACTAGATAATTGTATACTTAGCTTAGGTCCGTGCGGTGCGGCTGCTGCGAAGCAAGTGGGCCGAGTACGACCGGATCACAGTCTTTTATAAGCGGTGACAAACAAGTGACGTCACATCGGACGATATTCTCTGACGTCATTCATTTGGCTCTATTTAACAATTTCTTTCAAATTGACTATGAATTAATTATATCAAAAGAGGTTTAAGGAGGTTAACTAGGATATTAATCTTTTAATTGCAAAAATAACTTAATAGGAACAAATTGTGGAGGTTATTTATACAACACACATTGATTAAATTGGAGATATTAATGGTTATGAAAACAGAGTTAAGATTACTTAAAGGTTGGTTTTTGCTTTGGTAAATTATATGATTCTTATTGAAAACAATTTGTGATTTACATACAAGAAAATCACTCAAACTATCAAGTTCATATCACATCGTTTCATTCCCTTTTCGTCGATAACGTTGTGGGTTTCACAATGACCCAAACAAAATTGTATAAAGATAATTATATAATACTATATTGTGTAAACTGTTTGTTATCTCTACTAAATAAAATATAATAATACAAACATGTGTGCAATTCACACGTGGTAGAAGTGAAACCTTAAAATAATACATATAACTCGGTTACAATATCCGTGGACCTCGCTGGAATGTCAAGCCCCCTCCCCGTTCTTTTGTCGACTCCCCGCGCTTTTGTTTTGTGCACCGTACCTAAGCGCTGACGTGACGTCATCAGGTCCACAGATATTGTAACCGGGTTGTACACGTATACAAAATACCACGGTTGTTGTGATGCCTTCTCTCAAGCTTTGTGCTACGCATGCGCACACAAAGATAATACATGTTTGTATTATCGTAACGCACGTACAACGCTTAGGCCCGAGCAAACTCCCACTATGCCTTGGTAAACACGAGTTCAAGTACGAAGCAGAGCACAAAGAGAACAACAAACATAAGAGACTGTATAATGCTTCCTATCTCATTTTCTCCTACGTTAAATGTCATTAATTTATGTGTCTATCTCTTTTTAATGTCGCTTTTTCGTTTCATCAACTTTCAAATCACAACGATGCTAAAGAAGTTTTCACTTAAAAAAACTTGCAAAATACGAATCTGTCGTTTACCTGGTACTCCACAGTAATATTCATTTTATGTTTTCATACCAATTAGCTTTGCACAGTAAGGCTTATGTTACGAATACTAGGGTTACGGAAAGATATACAAGGTTATTATATAAACACCATCCAAATTTTTTCTAGGCATAAGATATCATTCAAACACTTCATTTATGAAAAAAAATTGGGAGGTAAAATTTCCGCAAAAAAAAATTTTGTCCGAGCGAATTATTACAACAGCTGGTTACTGGCAAAATAGGTACTTACAGTTGAACGACCGACCGCCCGAAGCGCCCCACCGAGCTGCGCGCGCAAGTTGTGACGACATCGGCGCAATGAAATCAGTCAGCCGCGGACTTTCCGCGATGTACAATGTTGCGTTCACGCATTTACGTCGCATAATTATCTACCTAACGAAATGTGTTCACACTTGCAATTGAAATCGAGGGCGAAATTGAACGACGGGTTTATGTGAAGAAGGCCCAAAGCCTCGAGAACTTAAATATAAATATAATCCGTGCATTTAACGAAGTAACAAAGTGAAAAAACAAGTAATACAATAAAAGTCAATGTTTATAAACGTGCAAGACTGTTTAGAGAGAAATTACCTACACTTTAAGGTAGTGATTGTTTTCAAACTTCATGTAAGTGTATTTTGTTTGGATTTTTAATTAATTATTTTGTTGGAGTAAAGCAAAATGTGTGCAGGGCGGCTAAGACTTGTGAAATTTTTCACAAAAATATAGAACTATTAATTATACATTTCTTTATCCTATCGTGTAAAATAGACAAAAATAACTTAGGTAGGTAGGTACTAAGGTTTTGGCACTGCATTTGTTTTTGCGATTTTCGAATTGCCTTTGCGATCCCTGTGTTTTTTTAGATTCTGTGGTTAATAAACACCCTTTGCTTTACTCCAACCAATTACTCTACATAAGTTGATTAAATTTTAAAAAATGCGACGTAAGTGCCTAAGGTGTGGTTTACTTTTATGTTCATTTTTTATTTATTAAAAGTGTTATCGATTAATATTGTTATAATCAAAGAACAAATCAACTTATCTCTTCTTCAATTTGACATTCCTATTTTTTTTCGTTTAAATTTGCAACTTATGAAAATCATTGTAATGTATCAATGAAATACGGGAGGGCGGGGCGGGGGTCGTGTAATCATCTGCTACAACACCGTGCGTAGCGTGACTGTGACAGCAATCGGTAGTTTTCCTCGGATAACTTTGTGTAGGCTTAACTTAATATTTTAGTACTGAGTGATATTAAAAAAAATAATCTTGTTTCGTTATTTTCTTCAAAGAATATAATATATAAATTTGGATGGTGTTTATAAAATAACCTTGTATATGTATGATGTAAAATATTTAATATTTAAAGCAATATGTATACATGAATCAGGTACAACGACTCTTTTTCACAACAAAAACATCGCATTCGGAACTCGAACCTAGGACGAGCTCGGTGTCTGGTATTTTTTTACTACTTTCAAAATCTTTATTTCATACAAATACTTTGACATAAGAAAACTTATTTTTATACACTTAAGGAATGTTAAATATAAAAATAAAATAGATTTTTATATTACGTTTTAATTTATAGTATAATAATCTTATTCAAATTGTCTTCTACTAATTTTTAAGTGTTATTTATATTTCTTGAGTGTAAGTACTTGGGATGAAAAGTTTGTATGAAACGTTTACGCTTCATAATAAAAATAAATAATGATTGATACATTTCAGTTGGCTACTGTACTGTAGTCTATTGATGTTCCCACTGCTGGGCTTCAATTCTTTCTATGATTATCAAATGGTTCGTTTTATTTAGTTATGTTCGCGCTCGTGAACGCGATGCGATTTGCATTTAATAAGCAACGTAAATGCGGGTATCCGCAATAAGTTTTATATTCACTCACTCCCAATTTTACGCCTTACTACGCAACAACGCGCTCCGCTATATATTATTACAAAATACATTAAAAATTTGGAAATCTATTTGAAGAAGGTTCACATCAACTTCTTGCCCAAACAAGAAAATTTTTTGGCGACCGTGACAGGACTGCAATTTTGGAAAGGGTTTTCCGAACAAGTTAAGTGCCATCCTTTGTTCCATACAAAAATATCCAACTTTCATTTCACATACGTCTAAATATACAAATTGTGTCATCTGGTGTGGAATTATAACGTGTTCTAAAATATTTAATTAGATATTTCGAGAAAATCAACGCAAATTCGTAAGTACATTTCCTACCTTCATTTTACTTGATTGAGTCAAAGATCGCAATTTCTCGTAATTTTTATAATTAATTTGTAAATTCATATGTATTTCCCATTTACGTTGAATATAATGAGGTTGATATAATAAATTTCGTCACATAAATTAATAAATCAGTGAGCGCGTAGTGGCTTTTTAGTTAGCAACTCATTTTAAATATCTTAGCTTGAAATAATAATATTATTCTAAGTCTAATTCTAATAATATTATTCTAAGGTTTGAAATAAAAATCAGTTTGCATTTAAGTGCTATCCCGAAGAGGATTTAGTGATCATTATCATATTGTTTTGCATTATCTAACCCGATTTAACTGAACATTTCCAGCTACGTCACTTCGTATGCAGTGACCGTGACCTTGAGGCCGGTCTGCGAGCCGCACTGCACGGCGGCGAAGCCCTAAGTTTTTTTTACTTAAGCAGTTTTTGAAATTGGCATTAAGAAATTAAAGCAAAGAAATTATTCAAAGTCGTCATATCGTTAAACCTTGTTGACTTATAATTAAAATTAAGTTTTAGCTTCTTTAAGGAGCATATTTCATATATTTGGATTAAATTCGAATTTTAATTATGACTACACCTCTTTCGCCTAATCCATCTGTATTTAATATGACTCCGCAGTATGAAATTTCGTCTAGTTTAAAGACACTGAAAACTAAAAGAAGTTCAATAAAGGGACAAATTACAAAATTCATAAATTATTTAGAAAGGTTTAATAGTAGCATCGAAGACAAAAGTGACTTGGAATTAGCCGAATTAACTTTAAAATAAAAGGTTTATCAACCAGGTTTGAGTTTGATATGATGAAACTGATATAGAAGTTCTAAATTCTCAAAAGTTATTGTTTGAGGTCGATGAAAGGAAGTCAATTGAAAACTCATTTATTCAGTGCATTGTCGCAGCTAAAGCTATTATCAAACAAAATGACTTAGTGAATAATAAATCAGTACATGAGTGCCCTCACATTGACTTTGGTATAAAATTACCACAAATAATTATTTATAGGTTTGACGGATCATATTACTGCTGGCTTGAGTTTCGTGACACATTTACGAATTTAATTCATAACAAAACAAATATATCGGATGAACATAAGTTTCACTATTTGATCTCGTACCTCGAAGGCGATGCAGTGCGATATGCAATGATGCAATAATAAAAGAATTCTCATAAATTATCATTTATATGCATTATTCAAAATTCATCCTATATCTCGTGAATCAGAAAAATCATTACGGTTCTTAGTTGACCACGTAACTAAAAATCTGCGCGCCCTTAACTTGTCTTAACTTGTCTTGGTCTTCCTACTAACCACTGTGATGTTCTAATTATTTTCATGTTGTCAGCAAAATTAGATAGTGACACAAACAAGAAGTTTGAGGAATTTCGCAATACTTTAGATGATACTAGAGGACCCGACAGACGTTGTCCTGCCTGTTATTTTTGCAGTATAGATAAATAACCTAGATACCGTCTGCAGCGCCATCTGCCGGGCTGATTTGTGAATCTAAACCATTCTCAGATCCCCTTGAACACACACAAAAAAAATCATTCAAATCGGTCCAGCCGTTTAGGAGGAGTTCAGTGACATACACACTCACAGAAGAATTATATATATAAAGATACCCACATTAGAACAATTTAATAAATTTTTAGTTGATCGTGCTGATGTCCTCGAGTCATTAAATCGCAATAAGTTGGCAAATAAGGGCAGCGCTAGCAACAATATTAGAATCACGTCAAATTGGAATACTAAACCTCAAAAAAAACCGACTCCAAAAATTACTCTACAATTGCAAGCACCACTAAAAAGTCAAAAATAATTTAGCAAATTATCATTATAAACCTGCATTCAAAGAATTTAAGTATTAATTAACTAACAACAAATACAACAAAATTTGAGAAGAATACAATATATATATATATATATTTTTTGTATTATTGATGGCACCGACTCCAAAAAAATAACTATTAGTATTAATGTAAAAAAGCATAAAATAGACAAAAAATATTATTTTTAACTTTTTAGAGGTGCTTGCAAGTGTAAAGTCATTTTTGGAGTCGGTTTTTTTTTTGTTAATTTTGTTTGTTTCTTGCTTTTTAGTGCATTATTTTGCAACAATTTTTTTTGAAGAATTTTTTATTTATTATTGAGTTTGCTATAAACACCGAAATCGTTATATGTTACCTATGATATATGAACTAAATTTATGATATATAAATAAAATGGGACCAATCTGAAGGTATACTCTTTCAAATAAAAAAAGTTTTTTCCAAATCGGTTTATAATTGACAAAGTTATGAAGTAACAAACATTAAAAAAAATACAGCCGAATTGAGTACCTCCTCCTTTTTTGGAGCCGGTTAAAAATTACTCGCATTCTTTTCAGCACAATAAAAATAATAACTCGTTCACTACAAAACATGATGACAATAAAAACGTTAATGCATTCAGTTCTAATAAATCGTTTAAAGACAGCGAGATCGACCCCCATCTTGCATTTATTATTTACTAAAAGACCTCATTGCATCACTAGGTTTCGCATTGTGTGTTTTTTTGAATACTTATAACCAGTCCGTCTTCAGAGCCAGGGTAAACAGGTACCTTCTCCGCACCATCGTAGACCCTGTCTTGGTTCCCGGGCATGATTGCAATCAAGAGCGAACCTATTAAATATAGAAAAAGAATTATTTTATTAGATGTGGGTTGAACGCTCCAACCTTCATGTCATTGAAATCAGGATGTTCCTGATCTCTATAGCCTTGGAAAACATACTAGGAACAGCGGCTACATATTCTTTAACGCACGTTCTTGCGTGTAACTTGCAATATTTGTTGTTTAGATCAAATCATGCAGCCTGAATTAGAATCACTTCCTCTTTCTTTTATTCGTTTAGCTTGTCTTTGATTAAATTACTGAGTTTGACTGACTGACTTATACTGCCAAGAATACAATTAAACACCGTAATGTCAATTCAAGCTAATTTATAATTACTCTATTCGTGTTTGCACAGGATGGCAAATGCTCGTGATAATAATTGTTAAATCTCCGATGTCGCGATTGCATCGTGTACGCAGATGCGTATCGGGAGCACAATCGTGGAATTAGCATTATTCGATGCTTGCGCCGGGTGGTTGCACTATCGCACATATCATATTCTCCAGGGTTGTACATACAAATAATTTAGCAAAATATATAAACAAACAATATAAAAAGTAAAAGAGGAAACTGAAAAGAAGGTAAAATAAAACGGAAAATGTAGGATGGTATTTAGGAATATAGTATGGACACTATGTTGGCGAGATGTACTCATTATAATTACAATGACTTATCAATGTTTCGACGAAATTTATCGATTTTCGAGTGTTCGTCTTTTTTTGTTTGTTTTTGTCTACGATGGGGGTAATTCTTGATCGTTATTCTTGGCCATAGTTTTAAACTCTCAGGTGGGCATACATGAAGTAGTGTTGGTTGAAATTACGAGTGTGGATATGTTTGAGTAAAGTGCAATTCTTATCACAAATCAGTAACACAGTAGTATAGGACGCGGTACAGTTCCTAGGGAATATCTGCTCGCAGCGCGGATGAAAGAGAGTTTAATCATTTTAACAACAACCAGCACCTAAACTCTGTACAGCACCTGCATTGCGGAGCAAGTTATATACATAGTCGGGCATAAATTCTGTTTGGCCACGAATCTATGGATTTACGCACTGTTTCCTTGGGATATTCCGCCGCTGCTTACTTCAGAGATTTTTCAAATGACTCGATGTTGCGTGTCGTTTAGAGCAGGCCATATCCTCTAAAACTGACCATAATTTGTCCGGAACGCTGATTCAAGCCAGGCTTTGGTAGGTTCTGCCCTGTGACCAGGTGCAGAGTCCTGCTGGAAAGTCAACGGTACATTCAAAGCGTATTGCTGAGAGGTTTTACAACACGATTCAAGACTGTCTCTTGATACACTTTGGCTGAAGTTTTCACTCCTTTTTCACAAAAATGTAGTTTTGTGACGCCTTGATAAGACACGCCCCACCAAACCATCACTGACACAGGATGATGACCACGTTATACCTTTCCGACGACTTGAGCGGCTTCTTTAGAACTGTGAGCGTACACTTTATCATTTTGCTTAATGAAGTGCTCTTCAATCGTCAAACTTTTTATTAGTAAAGAGGATATTTCTGTGCCTTTCACCTACGTATCGTGACAGAAGACATTTCGATCCATTCTCTTCAATTGTAAAGATTTATTTAGTGCATGTCCTCTATATGACGATAAGCACCGAGCTTTAGGTCTTGTTCTATAAGACGCGTCAGAGTCCTAACGGGAATCTTCATTTCTCGCGATAAGATTTTTTGCTTCCTAATGGGGTTTCAACGAATTCTGGTTTTAACAGCATAAATAGCCTTTGTAGTTCTAACAGCACGCGGCCGCCCCAATCTTTTATTGTCTTCGACAGAGAAAGTATTGTTGTATCTGTTGATAGTACGATATACGAACACACGGCTGATATTGTCCCCGGCAAATAAGTTGAACATGATTTTGAAATCACGTGACATGCGCAGTAGTGAATAATGTACCTAAACTTGCTACTGCGCATGTCACTGCATGCATTCAAAATCATGTTCAACTTATTTGCCGGAGACTATACCAAGCTTTTCAAGTGTCTGGAATATGACCGACCGACGGCTACATACCCACTTTGTGCAAGGCGATTACTGCAGTCATTTTTTCTTTAACACCCCATTCCATATTGTAATTTTATAATGAACATGAAATAATATGTGAAAAGTTTTTATAATAATAAATACGTTTCAAATTCAAATTTAATTATTTAAATAGTTGAAAAAAGAAAAGGTTTTATACAACAGTATTTATGGCCAGTTTAGTTATATATTTATCCTGCTATATATATTTCCGTACGTCTCGCAAAAAGATTCATGAGTATTGCAGAGCTATCAGTCGACTGACTTTGTTGGGCTTAAGAAAACTTACTTTACCATTAAAACGATAAACAGATAAAACAACTTTTATTCAGAGAAGCAATGGTCGAATGATTATTTGCGTCAAATAGTTTATGAATTATTTTGTCGATATCATTGGTCGGGCGAGAGTTGTCATCTCCGAATTTAATGCACAAAAGCTTATTTTTTGTATCGTTCCAGGTCTGGGTGCTTGTGGTAGCGGTTTGTATAACACAAGAATTGTTATCTTATATTTATTTTTATCATCGCAGCCGACAGACACTCAATGTTGGATGAAAGCATCCCCAAAAATTTGGGGGAAATGGTATTATCTCCACGATTAACATTAGGGTTGGAGATAGAGGAAATAGAAAACACTGTTGCCCGGGATGATGACGGGACGTGTATGACGATTACTTAAAGGATTTCTGTTACTTTACTCTGCCGGACAACACATGGCAATATTTACTTTATTTAATGAACAAAAATTTGCTAGATTGACAACCCTTGCTGCAAATACCACGTATAATAGACATTAATTACTGCAAATAAGCATGCGTTAGCGAGACGGTAATGGCCAACGATTAGGCAGAATTGCTCACTCATCGTGCGTGGCTGGATATACATCATTACACCACAGATTTCTTAGTATTACCACCAACAGTTCTGCAAACAGCAATTCAGTGAAAGTTCTTTTAATTGTTTCGTGAGAAAAGTACAGTATATGCATGTTTTTTTTAATGGGATTTTCAGGAGTGTTGCCAGACAATATCTCAAAGTGCAGAAACTAAAAATGTCAAAAGAACAGAAAAGCGCCCCAGACGCTTAGAGCCTTAGTCATCTGGCCAGTTTAGCCAGAAAGATGTGGGTACAAATCACCTCAATCAACATCGCCATCTCAGCTGAAAGACCTAACGGAAACCTTCTCCCAAATAATTAGGGCACTTTAATATGATCTTCAACCTGCCTCCACGCTCGGCAGGCTGGTTGCAGATCACATAAAAGTACCATATTTCGGAAAACCCTGCTGTCTATTTTGTGGCTTAAGGGAGTTCTGTGGTGATTAGTCGTCTTTGCTTACCTATAGCGGCGAAGGGTTGGTGCATTAAAGTCTACTCTGCAGTACACCACACGGCAACAGACATTGTTCAGCAGCCGCAAACTTGGATTGAACGCCTAAACCGCTACTCCATCGAGTTCTTCGATCACTTTTACGTGAGTATTATCCAAAATGGGATTTTCATAATGTTTTTTAGGTAATTCTCAAAACTCACAGATCCATCTATACTAGCTACTGTCCATATTAATACAACGTGCAAAGTATAATGAAGGAAATTATAGTAGAGTTAAAGCGTATTTCGTTATTTCTACCCACCTTATACCATTGTAATAAATACCATTTTATTTTTACATTGTACAGTTTGATGTGCCGTCGCTAGTACATGCTTTCTACTCTCCATAGTTTTTAGGCTTCGATCTTTGTGATACCATCGCCGTATCTAAAACGACCTATCAGAGATCGCAACAATCCCAATCAGAATTATAACTCGGAGAGCCATGCTCTAAGTACGGGCAACATCACATCAACCTGCCACAAACTGTCGCATTTTCTTAATTGATAAATAACTCTATGAGTAGGCATTAAAGCTGAAAATCGATAGGAGAAATTTGACGTTGATGTATAGATTGATGTTCTGTTCTGTGTATATGAAGATGCTGTCAATATCCATTTGCAACATAGTTTCTTCTTATTTTGATTCCGCATGCGACGTTGATGAGAATCAATTAACATTCTTTTTCGTTTTTGTCCTTTGAATACAAGATGTTTGAATTCATTCCTTGTAGTGGATAGATCTACTTAGGTTCTTTAATGCTCGATC
Organism: Calamotropha paludella; assembly: GCA_927399485.1. NCBI lineage: Eukaryota > Metazoa > Arthropoda > Insecta > Lepidoptera > Crambidae > Calamotropha > Calamotropha paludella. The sequence goes on from OV656812.1 coordinate 22,704,682, forward strand.
GCTTTACATATGATATCGTTACGATGAAGTTCTAGATCATTTTCATGATTTAAAAAATGTTGGAGAGCCTAAGGTTTTTCAATAAGTTCATTGCACTTATATGCAATACTCTAGTTGCCAGTAGTTTTTGGTAATTAATACAAGATTTGTATCCTATCCAAAATATAAAGAACATTACGTGGAATTTTATTTATTTAATAGTCTCCAAGGATTTAAGCGGTCTAAATCGGTTGAGATGTCAACTTAAAGCCAAAAGGACCGAGTTCGAGAGATAAATTTGATCATGCTAATGTACTGCAGTACATTTAAAATGTGACGCCACTCAGAAAGAAGCATTTAGCTTATCACAACGGGAATATAATATTGTGTTTGGAAATGATATAGACTTCCGCCAAATGCCGTTTAATTCTATTAAATATGTTATATTATCACATTTAATAATCTTGACATAAGGTGAATCTTTTCAACACATATAAAATTCAGCAAGTTGACAAATGACGGATAATTGCTTTTTGTTGCTAACAGCAGCTTTTGACGTGACAACGTCTTATAAATTGGTTTGCCGGGTGACACTTCAAGAAACTGCGTTACGCTCCGCTCACGTTATGCGCTTACAATGAGAGCGAGTGAGAGGCACGCGTCCCTTCCACTCGGGCATGGTTAGCCCGCCTAAGAGCGAGAGAGACAGACATAAAAAGTGGAAGGGACGCGTGCCTATAAATTAATGTTTTAAATATAATTCTTTGTATAAATAAATGTTTTAAATTGTTACTATTATTTCATCCTTCTTCCTACTATACGAATGAATATTCACATTAAAATTATTTTACCACTCAAAGTCGTTATCACGTAAAACTTTCGCCCGTATACCGACTTTACAGGCAACCAACCAGTTTTTTTTTACCAATGATTATTAATTCGCATACTAGTGAAGAATACTAAATTTTTGATATAACTTCTTATTAACATTATTAAGAGTCAAGTGGGACTCGAACCTCTTTATCCGGGCGAATGTTTTTGCAATTGATATCTTCACAAATGCAGATTTTTTCAAGCGTTTCTAGGTAACTTGGTAAATTGATATCTAATAATCATTATTTATGTTATATAAGCTAGATGTTCCAATCTTAACAATTTTTTATAACAGAAGCTTCTTAAGATACAATAATATTAATTAATAACCTCATTAATGCTTTAATGACAAAAAAATAACACTTATTAAAATGTCAGCACAGTATATAAGAGACGAAGCAAAATTAAAACCATCAGACCTTCCTATAATGAAATAATTCATCAAAGAGAATCGATCATAACACATTTGATGAAGCCATAAAGCGAATATAATTATGTATCGATATTTTTAATTATCTTGCAGTGTCTATCTGACCTTAAACGCAGCGGGTATGGAATGACTTAGATTAAATTAGCACTTGTAATCAGGTATTGGAGCTCGTTATGGCACTCGTTAAATATAACGACTTGATTGTGTATCTATGGAAAAAGATGTGTAAAAGCAAGTTTTTTGGTGGCTCAATCGGAAGGGATCATTAATTTTACATTGTTGACGCTGCTATGTTTACTGCGCCTCCGTTCTGCAGTTTAAACCTTGTGTGCACTATAAATGTTTTATAGCGACTCTATGTAAAGACACGTTTCTGATTACAGTCCAATGAGAACAGGGGAAATAGACTATTTAATTGCGTGCAAAGGTTGTTTTCATTCTGTGGGTGTCGTGCAATATATTAATTGATGAGGGAATTTTTGAAGGGAGTAGATACCTAGCGTCGTTTTTTTTAGTTATGGTTTTCTTGTTAAAATTTGTGCAGTGGTGGATATTTATATTTACTAATGGTGGGAAATTAACCACCAAATGTCTATGAACATGCACGTGTGTTGACAAGTGAAACAAATCATTGAAAGTCCTCAAGAAGTCCATGTTTTTTTTATGTGTAATTGATGTTGGTCGCAGGTGACCTTAACAACGATACCGGGTTTTGGGACGGAATCCTTAAATGGACCTCAAGCCGAGAGTAGGGAGCCACCATAGTGATTTTTTAGTTGGACGGCATCTCCAATGAGGAAGTCTCCGAACCAGCATAGAGTCACTACTGTGCTCTAGCCGGAAAGGGAAGAAGTCCATGGTGAAATTTCATTAAAACCCCACACCTTTGCTAAAACCCAGGAAAAGGGATTTCATTATTTATCCTTCCTCCATTGATCATATATCATCCATAAATTAGCTACAATCATCGTCAATATCATCTAAAACACTTAAAGAACACGCGTACAAGCCTTAATATCTCAGTAATTTATAGCGCAAAGCGATATTTTAGTTGTTTTAACTTTCTTGTTGACGTTTAACTTAGCCGGGTAATAAATGTGAGTGACGAATTAATAATTATTAAGTGATCATTGTCCAGCATGAGTGTTGGCAACTGAAAATAAAACAGCTAAAATTGTATTTTGGTGATCTTTTCATAACTCTCGGGGAGTTTCAGTAAATTACCACAGTTTTTACAGAAATTTAAAGTAAATCGTAACGTGACTCTAATTTTACTATTGTTTAATTTTTAAATATAGGGAAACTCCGATATTTCACGGAAGAACTGAAGTTTTTTGCGGGTGGATGTTAATGGCAGGCGTGTCAGTTTCCCCTCCGTCTTAGTCTTTAATTACACTCGACACCGTTACCACTGTCTGTAGATTCACTATCATTATCAATATCGGAGGCTCAAAATATGGTAATGTTAGCTTTACTCACTAATAAAGTAAAACATGGTAATACTTCATAGAATTTGCTTTTATTTCTTTGAGATGGAAAAATTAACAGTCACACGGGCCGTGTCCATTCGTCCGACCCCTGTCGCTGCCTGCGCCCGACTGCCGCGCCATCTCGGAGCCATCCCTCGGGCCGATGTTATATTGAATAAATTTTAACATTTTATTCATTTGTGTTGATTAGTTTGTGAAATAATCAATAAAACAATCAAAAATCTTTTTTAATTATAACAAAAATGTCTCAATTTTGATGTAACGCTAACAGTACGTAATATGAAATTACAAGTGAGCATAACCATTTTGGAAGTTTACTTGCTTGATATCAGGGATTTGTTTTGAGGCTTCTGGTAACGAGGCTTTGACGGTCGGTTTGGGCGACTGGGAAGACCCTATCTTCTGAGCCAAATGGACTCGCCTGAACCATGGATATTTACATACACTTCTATTAACTTAACTTATTAATGTGTCATAAATGTTCTTTTCTCTAGTATCCATTACACACGCCTTTCAGAATTTTCTTTAGGCTACGATAACTGATGTATTACTATTATTATCAAGGTCAAATTTTACCACTGCCAAATGTAAGTCGCCTGTTCGTGGGACGGATATGTTCACAGTTTACATATTTATATTAGCTCTAACAAGAAAAACCATTAATTTTGTATAAAGTATAGACTTTTATTTATGTAGCAAATAAGAATCAAGAGTAACCTTTACTTAACAATAAAATTTATTATTGTAAACACACACATTAAGTTGACCGATCTTTTTACCAGTATTTTTACCCGGGACTTTTAGGTGGCCGTCGAATTAAAATTTGTTAAGCGATCATACTTTTATGTTAGCTAATACTATAGTCCGCAAACTTTACGCAAAAATTAGTTTTGCCATTATACGTAACGTGCAGCATTTTAAACCGTCCCCATAATTAATAAATTGGTAAATGATGAGATGCAATTATGAAGGAACCAAAAATGCTTTTGTTTAATTAGGGACAACTGGTTGTAGTAATTATTTCTTGCCATGTTTCTTTAATGTTTTGAGACATTAAACTGGTCAATTATAGAATAACAACTGGTTACGCTTTTAAGTTTATACATAGCCAACACTTGTTATAAATTAAACAAAACAACTTAACTTAAGGAATAAACAAAAACTATGTAACTAGTATTTAATTAGCGTATAATACTATCGCTGTTACAAGAAAAGTTTAATCATACAAAAATTACCGCTCGTTTACTTTTAGATGAACAGTTTTTGACCGCGCTTGGCATTAAATAAAACATGGACACAATGAAATTATAGTAATAACTATTTTTAATGTTTCTTTTTTGCGAATAACTTAAGTCCAATTCAAGCGATAGTGCAATATATAAAAATAGTTCGATAGTGTTTATCTTTTTATGTTATATATGTAATATATAAAATTCTCGTGTCACGGTGTGCGTAATTGAACTACTCCGAAACGGCTCGACCGACTTTCGTAGTGTGCATATCGGCTAGGGTGGAGAATCGGACAACAACTATTTTTCATCCCCCTTAATGTTAAGGGTGGTCCACACTTAATAATTTTTTTTGGACAACATTTTTTGTTTTTATTTTTTTATGATCCATCATACACCATACGAGCATTTGTACCTGAGTCATGGGTGTTTATATATATATTTCTATTAATATTATATATCTATGTATCATATATGTATGTCTATCCATTACCCTAGTATCCATAACACAAGCCTTACAGCGCTTATTTTGGCTAGAGTAATTGGTGTGAATATAAGAAATATTATTATTGTTAATTATTAAAATATTTCGTTTTAGCCACCCCTGTTACATAGATACAATTTTATACAACCGTTTACGTTTAACGATTCACTCGGTGCTCAATATTGCACTGTCTGACATCTCCTGATGCTCTGTGTGGGGCGAAACACGTGTAGAGTAGTCGGTAAAGGGGTAAGGCGTATCTCTGTCTTGGTGACTGCGGTTATATGCCTTTTTAGTGCATTTTGCTTGTTTTTGCGGAAGTAAGTTAGATATTTTATTTTTATAGATGGGTTTGGACGTCCTCTAAGTGACGCTTGATTCAATCAAATATTCCCTGTGGCAATACCATAGGGAGAATGGGCCAAAAACCACCAAATTAGGTCCTAGTGCACTAGCATTTGCGAAAAATGCTTCATCTCCGCAATAATAGGCCAAAAACGTCGGCTACAGTGCCATTGTTTTTGAAAAATCTTTTGAAATAAACCATTTAACATCAGAAAAAGCATTTCATTCTATAATACATTTAAGTAATACCACCCTGGAGTGTTATTTTTGTGCCTATATTTTATGTCGGCTACATATTCTATGTGATCATGGCATCGTAAGGAATTTGATTATATAAATAAAAATTATTTAATAATTAAAAAAAAGAAATTAAACGCGTTATTAATCCCGAAATCCGGTTGATCTGTCCCGGTAAAAGAGATTTTATTAAAATAGGAAAAGTGCTTCTTAATTTACAATATTAATATAAAGAAACCCTACAAAAATTCAAAAGTCGTCATAATTACTATTAACGCGTCATATAAACTCGTTTTCCTTTTATATCGTGCGTACCAGGGAAAGAAATTAAAACAAAAAGTCGTTTATACCATGTGTAGAATATTTCCTTTATATATTTCTAGTCCTAAGTAAAACAGTTATTTATTCTGGCACGAGCCCAATACTTCGCGTGACCTAGCCATACAATCGTTACTTTGACATAAGCTCAAGTAAATATAGATTAAAAACGGCAGGGTGCCCACAATATATCTCGCTAATACCGTCCATTCACACTCGATGAATACTTGGTTCCAATTGAGCCATTTACGGTTGCTTTACGAGTTATTGTCATAAATTAAGCGCTCGTTTGTTTAAGAAATGCGGCTGACTCGGCTAACGTTTGAATGGGCAATGCTCCAAGCATAAGTTAGCATTGTGCTTCGGTGCCGCGAGTTTTTCTGATAGCTTTACGAAGCATTATTTTATTTTTGGAGAGGGAACCCATTGCCTATTTGAAACATATTGTGGTTTATTCTGTCTACAATAAAAACAAATCTTTATTTAGATTATAAGTTACATGTGAGGTTAAATCCTCTTTCGATTCAGTGCATGGTATTGTTTTGTTTTCCATAATATTTCTTGCAATAAATAAATTTTCCGTAATGGTCCTTGGTCATAATACGTATTCCTTACCTATTTCGGACAACTTAATAATTTTGCCATAGGTATATATAATTTTTTATTTAAGCTTTTCTCTTTTCTGTTATATAAATTAGCAAGTAAATCTTGCAATCTTTTATCACAGTATTGCGTAAGGTTGCGAGTTGTTTTTTTTTTTATTTTTAAAATCAAACAAATCTATTATGGATATATCAGTCGACGATTTTTTTATTCCTAAGGTACAAGTCAGGTGTTATACATAAAACACAAATAAATAAATTTGATTAAGAAAACTGTTCCCCATGCCAACCACTCAAACAAATCCTAAACCGGATTCGAATTCGGGATTCTTGATGCATTGGCAGGATCACTATTATTGCCTGCCAGGCGCCGCCATTGCTCTTCTAATTGAAATGGCAAGACCTAGAAGGACAGTTTTTTTCCATAATATATGTTGGTTGGTCCATAATATATGTCTAGGTCTCGGTAGCCAATTGGACCACTCATCTAGATAACGAGAGGCTACTCTCGCCAATACCTTTACCTTAATATTAAACATCTTTAATCGAAGTATTAACGTTCAGAGTAAGTTTATAGTTTTAGAAAGCTAAATAGCTTAAATCTTAAATAATTATCCCAGTATTACTACATATTCAGAAGCCCCATTTCTGATTAAGAATTCGTTGTCATCTGAACCAACATCTGGAATTACACAGCAGTACATTACACGACATTATGGAAGCATAAAGCGGCAATAGGACGGCCAGCGCACGCCTCGGCGCGTCATTGTAAAGTAGAAAAGTTACGGTCGAAATGCAATCGGAGATCGTGGTTTCCGCTAGTTTTCTGACTTACACGATCGCGTTTATCTCAAATAGAAGTAAAACAAATGAAAACGAATACAGGTTTATCCAATAACTAATAGCTTATCACGTTTACATTTGTTCTGGCTTTAGAAATTAGTCAGCGAGATACCAGAATAAAAAGCCTGCCAAATTAAATACAATTCGGTAGTTAATTTTATCGCTTCTGTCCACAAAAATACGTTACAGCAGGCCTATTTCGATAATGCCTGTATGAGATGGAAAACGGCTTGTATCATTCTTCGATTCATTAGTCTACTAATTGCTATGTGAGCATTACGGTATTAGCGTATCGAAAGTATACAATGAAAGTTTGTTAGGCATCTTAATTTGAATGGAAGAATGGAGATTTGAAAACAATTACTTCAGTTTAGGGGAATACTTCCATTCAGCTCAGATGATGATCCAATGATGGATCTTTACATATGTTGCTCAGTATCCATTTTCGCAAACTGAGCGATTCTAATGTTTATAGTTCGAAAACTGAATCCTTTGTTTTAGATTTGCTCAGCAGTCATGATCCTAAAGTAGTCGAAATATTTGGGTCATCTATTGGCAGAAATATTGTGTACAATTGTGATATCACTGCCAAACGGCAGAGCTTTCGTCGTACGTCCGCAGGTTTTTACTCAATGCCTCATGAATTATTTGTATCAAACTAGGTACGTTGTATTAAGAGCCGTTAGGTACGTGTACCATCTCTGCTTTACTGTTTGGACATTGCTATAAATGTTAACAAACTAAAAAATGGATAATTTAGTAATGGTTTCTCAAGATATTCTATTGAATTTCGTTATTGATTATTGAAAGAGAAACGGTTATATTAGTTTTATTACATACATATATTGCTACTTAGTAATAACCAAAACTTTAACTAAAAAGTTAAAGTTAATATTGACATTACGATTACGATCCTACAGTGTTAATGTCCATAAAACAACGCCCATCCGCCCAACCGAGCCCTACTTAGGCTTGTAGGCAATGCTCTGAGATCGCATTGGCATTTAAAACTTTAACTGCGTTTTTTGCTAAATATAGGCTAGAAAAAGTTGTTTCTAAATTCAGGATCTATAACTATACTTACTTCTATTAAGTCTGATTTCACAAAGTAACAAAAGAAGTATTTATTCAACAAGATGCAACAAACTAACTTGTCAAACTGAAATATAAATACACAAAAAACGGCAGGAACGAAATATTTTTAATTGTTCTCGAATAATGGCGTATATAATATAATTAAGGAAAACTGTCTTTACTTTTCGAATAGTTTGAAAGACAGGCCATCATTGTAGACTTAGACATACGCTTATACGTTTCGGGTCGTGCTATTGGTATTGTAAACATGTTTATCCATGCATTAAAATGAAATATTCTGATACTGAAAACGTTTATTTTCATGAAAATTTCATCTTGACTCCTTTTCGAAATAGTGATCAAAACGACTGGATTAAAAAATACTAAAATATCAACCAACAGAGAAACTATTGCAAAAATTCACATATTCTACATGTAAGGTAGTTAAGTGATTATGTTTGCGGAAAATAATGCCTCTGAGTGTAGTAGATAATTGAATTCGTCGTCCAACACAGATCTTTACCTGGAAACGCCACATCTATCTGAAAGCAATTAGCAGACAAGCCCAAGACATCACTTAGCACATCCGCAGTAAATCACTAGTACTAGAAATGAGTAATTTAATCCCAGCAGCCGTTCCATTAGATAGTGGCGTCAAAATCGTGCAGAGTATTTTAATTAGTTCGCGCTATACCCCGGGGAGCAGACGAATAGCTAAAACGTCTACTCTTAATTGAATCCTCCATGAAATGTGCTGGACTATTCGTAATTATTCACAGGTTGTTAAGAGCGAACTGTCGAAGAAATAGTTCACTATGATTTTGATTTTATCGTATATTAATATGTTATCATTACGGATTGTTAGCCATTAAGTGTTTTTGAACATACAAGAGTTAGCTGAAAAGCAGAAGTCGTATTAGAGGATTGCCATACTTTTTAAAATAAAGGCAACGAAGCAATAATTTGTCAGCCATCATTCATAAATGAGTTGCCTTAAAAACTTTTAAATAAACCTCTTTGCCGGATAAACGACGAATTTATTTTTGTTTTTATATATTGAGTTATATAATATATTGAGTATGTTTCTTTTGAAAGGAGTAAATTAAAGTAGGTCACATATCACGCTCTCAGCGTGATCAGCTCAAATCATCAAGTTTAAATATAAACAAGAGCAATAACAAATATTTTTATGATATGATGTAACTAAAAATTTAAGATTTTCGCAATTTTTTCTTTATCTGTGCTATAAGTGTCTTGAATTTGCGGAATTTTGCGACATAAACGGCTGTATCTTTTGATTGCGTTGGCTTAGAAGTTTGATTTTTTCACAGCTCCAAGGGTCAGTAGACCTGAGTATTTGATATAAATTTCAGCTTGATACGTCCACGCGTTCCTGAGAAAAAGGGTCTTGACAGACAGACAGACGGACGGACGGACAACAAAATGATCCTATAAGGATTCCGATTTTCTTTTCGAGGAACGGAACCCTAAAAAACTAGAATAAGCACTTCGTATATGCGATACAAATGGTTTTATTTTATCGTCCTAAATTCCATCCTATAGGAGCGGAAGTGTTAGAACTACATGTGTTAATAACTCTATGTATAAAAATTTGAGGCTTGGGAAATAATACAAATGATGAGGTATTGCAATCCAAAAGAGAGGAAGATGGCAACTGACGCTTTTAAGGTTGTCGGTAGCGTTTGAAAACGGACAATTCGCTGTTGTTAAGTCGAAGTAAACTTCTCGATATTAAATTGGTTTATTATGAACTTCAAAGCGCCGACAATTCGATTGTCATTGCGACAGTTGGTCGTCGGTAGTCTCCGAAAACGGCACCTGATATCAAACGAGCCGATATCCAATTGCCGCCAAAAAAGGGTTTAAGACTACCGGTGGTTTATTTATTAGACATAAAATATAATTGATTTGATTTTACGGTCAGTGTCATTATTATATTTTTATAATCCGAATAAATTATTACGGGAAAAATTCAATTTGTTTCAGATACCTCGCGAGTATTCTTCGTCTTGAGCTATCGGGACCTCGACAAACCCGTCGAATTTTTCCAAGTATTTCTTAAGCTGCCGTCAGCGACATATTTTTTTACTACAGGTACTACTTCCTACGACATCGAATATAAATACTTTTACAAATATCGAACAATTGAACAGGAATAAACAGCTATCTCATTATAATTTGTCGTTTATTCCCTGTATGTTATTGATATGTTCAGGGATACTTAAGTAAGTACAGATACTTGTTGACTTTGTTGTAATCAACGAAATAATGATATCATAACACTGTTAGTATTGTCATAACAAAATAATTTTGTTTTTTTATTTTGTGGATTATGTATGGTGACGACGTATTATATTGTAAATGTCGTTACTTCTGTTAAAGCTGACGAGTTTCTTGCGCCCATTCTTCTTGTCAGTTAAAAGACGTCCTGAATGGGTGGTAGGTAAAAATGTTGGACGATTCAAAACAACTTATTTTAAGTGCATTTGAATAAAGTTCTTTTCATTTTCATTTAATTTTCATTTATATATTTAATTTTTAAGCATTGAATTGCTAATAGTTTATATCTAAAGAAAAATAAAAATAAATACAACTTGCCTCAGCTGTGACGCGTAGCTCGTAATTACACTCTCTGACTCTCTCTATTCGGGTTATTTTCATTCAATTATGTTTTCTTATTTAAAAAAAACTTTTATTCGCTTTAACAGCCTTTTTGTAATTAAATTTCAACATAAAAAGTACCGTATTGGATTTTAGCATTAAATACAATATCTGAATAAAGAAGGAGTGTTGATTAAATTGTGACCGAGCCAGACGTAACTTTTCTAGGCTATTGAGGCTCTTAAAACCCATTTTTTTAATAGTTGTAACGGTATTATTATTAATAAATCGATTGCTATGATGTAATATAGGGGATATATTGAGATGCATACTTTAAAAGGTAATCCTTACTAATATTATAAATGGGAAAGTGAGTTTGTTTGTTTGTTTGTTTGTTCCGCTTTCACGCCGTAACTACTGAACCGATTGCTTTGAAATTTTGCAGACGTAAAGATAAAAGTCTAAATTGTTTTTTTTACATCTACTTATCCTGAAATCACTAAAGTCAACGAATTGCTAATTGGTATAAGTAATAGTTACGTTATTTAGTTCTTGAGGTATGTGATAGATGGCGCTGGGTGTTTATTAAAACATGATAACGATATGTTTTTTAAAATACGTAAGAAGTGGAATGATAGCTTACGCTATTGCTTTATACCGCAATATAACCGAATTAAACGCGGGCGAAGCCGCGGGCGGAAAGCTAGTAGATGATAAATATAGGTTAGGTTAAGATAAATATTTTTATATCTATTATAGTCTTCGGCAAATAAGTTGAACATGATTTTGAAATCACGTGACATGTGCAGTAGCAAGTTTAGGTACAGTATTCACTACTGCGCACGTGATTTCAAAATCATGTTTAATTTATTTGCCGGGGACAATACCAGCCAGCAAGCTATATAAAATTTTGGCAAAATAAGTTACACAATAACTAGTTAACCGATTTTATAATTTTATGCATTTTTCAATGCGGTCTTATAAGATAAAATATTATAATCGGAAAATACTAGAAAAAATCGATTCGGGTCACAAGTGAATTCTCAGGCGGGAACCGAACGCGCAACCTTTGGAAATTCGGTCCAATGCTCTCCCAATTGGGCTACCGAGCCTTATCAATACTCGTCGAAATTTTCTAGTACCTTTCTGAATTTAGGCCAGCGTTGTTTCATCAATGAGAGGAACATCCTCTCGTATTCGAAAGGAAAACATTTTTAGAAATGTCTGGGCAATCGATTGATTCATTAGTTAACCGATGTTATAGTAGTGATGCAGACGTCATTAGCAGTATATAGGTTAATATGATAGAACAAAGTTCATAAAATTAGTGTTAATTTTCACTGTGTTATGCACCTTAACAAATTTTACTTGTTAAGGAACGGAAGAGCTGGCAAATTCATTATGCCCGCCAGAAAAGGTACACAGCTGGGCGGAAAACTCCTCCAAAAAATTAGGGGGTTTGTCAATATAGCAACACTGTGAAACAGATAAAAAAATTTGCGCTAGCAACTGTAAAACTGTGTAAACTACATCCCGTTTGTAATTGTATAATCAGTATCTAAGTAAAGCTAGTTTGACGTGTCGGAGTGCTAACACACATCTATTAAAGGACCGTTTTCTAACCGTGTTCAGCCATTATTTATTGTACAAAAATGGCGCGTGTTAAATCAAAAGCACCGCGATCGCACTCTTGTTGTCATGACTACCAAAATGGCGTATCAGATTTCGCGCCATGACGGAATCCAGTTTGTACATTGTTTACTACAAGCAGGCCGTATATCGACAAATTAGGCCCAGTATACATTAGAGTTTGAACGATGTTATTGCTACTAGTTGCAAAATGTGTAACGAGGCACACACTCATATATATATGTGCTTACATGTCTCCAAAAGGGTTGCCATGTACATTATTAATTCTAATCTTAATCAATAAGTTGCTTTAACAAAGTCTCAATCTGTAATAGTTTTCGTAATTTGATTTTATGATAAAATTCTTACCATCATTGTAAACAATGAAGTGATTAAAAGGTCGGGATCTTAAAATTGTTTACGAACATTTTCTTCGACGAAATTATGTTTAATAACCCAGGATCCTTAATGATAATAATTATGTTTTAACTTAAACTAGCGGTATTAAATTGAAGTTAGACCTACTCCGTTTTTATTTAAAGCTTAAAATTCATCGGGAACGCTAAAAAATAGGTATTTAAAAATAAGTTTATATTATTCGGTGAAACGAGCAATAATTAAACAATTTACTTATTAAAATTAATGTTTTATATACGAAGCAACTAAAACAGCTGAGCTGCTCAGCTCGTGATGTAGCCTCTAAGCCATAATTCTTAAGAGAACTGTACCGCCTGTTAAGTATTTTACAATAGTTTTTACAATAGTCTGTTATTAATAATATCCTAATTTCAAGTACCTAATATTAAATAATTAATTAATTATGTACGCAAATGAAAACGTCTTCTATGTATAATAATGTTGTGCTTACCTTTAAGTTAAATGCATATATGAGACATTTTCGTTAAGTGCGGTACTTTTAATGTAACTTATCTTTATGTATTTAGTTGGTAAGGCCTATGAAATAAATAAATACTTAAACCGTAACTTCGGCAGTCACTTTGAATAGAGAGCTAATTTGTATCGAAGCATTTTTCAGCCATTACCATGAAAAATTTTTGATCACCGCCAGTTACAGCTGCAGATCATGTGCACTTGTCTTAAGCATTGATGGAAATTTCATTGGTAAGTGTTGCAGCTGATATATCATTCGAAGATTTAGTTCATATTGATAATGCTTGGAACGTCGTGGGTCGTAACATTGTTTTAAAGGATATTTTAAGATAATATAGTCTGCAGGTGTTTGCTAACCCGAATAAACAAAGGAATCAAACTGGCCAAATAAAATATGACCGAGTGGGAAGTCACTTATGAAATGTAATTTATAGCTTTGTTTAGTACTAGCTTGTAAGGGAACGGGCTATGTTGGGTATATCTCTTCGGAACAGAGTTCGAAACACCTAAATAAGGATACGAACTAAACTTACCGACATAGCCGTAGAAATCGTCAAAAAAATGGAAATGGGCGGGACACATAGGGCGTAAAATGGATGGAAGATGGGGGAAGAAGGTGCTCAAATGGAGGCCAAGAACTGATCGTCAGAGTGTGGGCAGACAGCTGATGAGGTGGTCCGACGATCTGGTCAAAGTTGCCGGAAAGTTCTGGCAGAGGAAGGCCCAAAACAGGGAAGAATGGCGGGCAATGCAGGATGCCTACACTCAGCATTGGGTGGCGAAGGGCTGAAGAAGAAGTAGCTTGTACCCGCAACTTCGCTTGGTTAGGATTAAGCGTTTGGTGATCATAACATTCTGATAACACCATCATCATCATCACCGAGACTGAGAAAACAAAAGCTTTTTTTCTTTATTTGTGGCTTGCACGATTTGTGCATTTAGCCAGTGTTAAGTAAGTATAATTGCGTTTTACTGAAACCTCCTCGTGGCCTTCTTGAGAGAGCGTGAAGACACCTTACACTGATTTGTTTTACTTGCCAACAGTCATGCATATTCAGAAATACTTAGTGGTTAATAATCTACCATCATTACACACTAATATCAACCACAACACAAAATTTAACAAGAAAACCAAAACCATTAAATTGACGATTCAAACTCCCGCCAAAATCCGAAAACAAAAGTTTAAACTTTTTGCTGCACAATTGACGCACTTATGTGTACATTTTGTATGTTAACTTACATATGTTAACTCCCATTTAAAAGTGGTTTTCAAAAGATGACGGTTCATAGCATTGGCGCACTATTTTCTCTACTGATGGAATTAATTATCCCTTGAGCTCAGATTTTTTGTGGATAAATGATCCTAATCATTTATATTAATATTAAGTTTATATTTTACTTGTGTTTACTGCCTATAATGAGAGTATGTTTATAATCAGAATAATTCCTTTCGCTAGAATCTTACAAAATTTAAATGACTTACCATCTTTAGATGTTTCTCTTGACTATTCACTTTCTGAAACAAACAAATATTTTGTTGATATAAGTTGTTGACTATATAATTTTATTTTACCTAAAGGAAATAAAACAACTACCTATACAATTATAATATATAGAAATAAATCAAAAACATCAAAATTCGTCCTGAATCATTTCAGGGGTGAATTTTCAAAAAATCGTATTAATAAATACACAATTGTAATTTTAATGTAGAAAACGGCGTCATTAAAACTTTAGTGAAGAGGTAGATAATGCATCATTTGTTTCAGCGTAGTATATCTCATACTTTAATCAGTTTATAATTTAAACTATATAACAAAAGTTAACATTGGTGGGTCGATTTCTTCCCAATAACATACTATCTTAATACGCTTTCGATTGATTATTTTTGATGATTTGTTTACATTTGGATTAAATCAAACAGATAATCTCAGGACTTCATATTAAGCTAAGAATTTGAGTCACCATTAAAAAAATTGAGTGGTAAGCATATTAGGGTGACTCACGAGTCTGATGAATTAGAAAACTCGACTCTCACTATTATTGTCTTGTATCGTCAAATATCAAATCAAATATCTAATATATTTATTTCATCAACTTAGGTTTAAATTTACAGTTAATTGTGGCGTAGTATATAATATAAACATTACATAAAATCACATTGTTTTGAATCCAAGTTAAGTGGTTAAATCACTTGTGTCATGAAATTCAGAAATAATAACGGATACACAACACTCGGACACGAGTCAATATATAAAAGTTAGTTTTCTACATTGCCCCGGCCGGGAATCGAACCGGGGACTCCGGAGTAGCGTTATCATGAATAGCGGTATACGAGCCACTCGACAACGGAGGAACAGAAAAACGAAACGAAAATAAATTTAAAAAATAATTTAAAAAAAAAAATTAAATAAATAAAAAAAATAATTTAAATTAAAAATAAATAAATAAAAAAAAAATTAAGTGATTATCTGATAACTACTATTTAACACAACAATTGTAACTTATTAACACCGCTAAATTTTCCTTCAGTTTGTTGTAATTCAGTGTAAATCCAATTATTGTTCATTTAACTTTACTTGATACAGTTATAGTTGTATTATATATGTACATAATTATAATCTTAAGATACTAAAGATACCTCAGTCAAACCGACAAGTCGGTTTTGTGGGCCAAAATTGTATCCTTTTGTAATTTCTTTTTTATGAAATAAATAAAAATAAAAAAACGTAAAAGATATCTATTGAAAGTAAATGATTCACTATTTTAATATTCAATAATATTAATTGTATACAGTTAGTTTATCTTAAAGCAAAGATATCGAATTAATGCTTCATTGTGACTACAAAATGAAACTACTCATTTATTTATAATTACATAACATTCAATCTATACAATCATTGAAAAATAACGGATACCAACGGACCGTTCTTTCGCAACACGGAATTCATCTTTTTTTCTCAGAGTAAAAGCTTATCTATGGTCGAAGATCAGTGTCACATCAACCGCCTGATCTCTTGGAGAGAGGGCACGTGTCGAAGACCGACGGGCCATGATCGAGCGCTTACGATTGTCCGAATCGAGTTCGCATTGTAAGATTTAATACGATTTAATTCTTAAGCTTCGTACATACCTATTGGCGTTATTATTATTTTATGTAGTGAGAGAACAAATCAGTATTTTTTGTGAGACTTCGATGACAATTTATCTATATCAAAGCTGTAAACCATCCATATTTAGTTCTTACGCTTCCGCGCACATTACACATTTGAATAATACACTTTTTTACGGACTCCTGTAAAGGAGTCGAAACGTCAGGATTAAATATAAAATAAAATATGTGTAAAATCCGCAAAAAGTGTTTTATTCAAATGTTAAACCATCCACTTATGTACGGAAGCTTTCTCTGAAATTTGGTTTGCCGTAGTCCTTACGCTAGGTATGGTTAAAAATCGCAGTAGAAGACCATGATTCGGAAAACACTTGTGCCTATTTTGTGGTCTGCGGGAGGTGCATGGCGATTATCTCCATTATGATTATTATTATGAAGGGCTGTTGCTATTTAAGGTACTCTAGTGGACATCACACGGCTTATAATAATAAAGCTTACATTCACACCCATTAACCTAGCCCAAAGTAAGCACTGTAAGGCTTGTGTTATGGATACTAGGGTAACAGATACATACATATAAGGTACATATATATGTCATAGTTATAGAAAAATATATAAATACCCATGACTTAGGTTCAAATGCTCGTATTCATCGCATAAACATCTGCCCCTTCCGGGATTCGAAACCAGGATCATCGGTGCGAAAGGCAACAATCGTCACGGCACACTAGAAATTAGAAATTACTTCGAATAAAATCATTACTAAAATTGTAACCGAATATGAACGTTTAGATGCACATAATCTTATCTGGTAGTAGAAGTTCGTATAACCACAAAATTTTGAAATTCTTTGTTTTCGACATTTTTAAGACGCAGAGGCCAACTTTTGGTTAGTGTAGCTGAGTATTATATATTTTCGTCACCATAACACCATTACGATTCTACCTTATAATAAGCGAATCCTCTCTCTGGAGTCGGTCCCTCATGTCTGAGGATCGTGGTCAGCTTCAGAGTTGCATCTGGAGTGGATGATCTTCCTCCACCGGTTTCTGTCCCGCGCGTCTCTTACAACAGAGTAGAATTTAGAGGTCGACGAGTTTTTTACTTGATCGGTCCATCTAGTTGGTGAACGACCGCGCGATCTTTTGCCTTCGGTGTTCCCAACCACGATCAGTTTTTCTAGGTTTTCGTCGCCTCTGCGCATTGTGTGGCCGAAATACGAAAGAATGCGTTGTTGGCACGTGGTGGACAAGCGAGTTTTTATTTGGAGCTGGTTCAGGATCGATGCATTGGTGCGTTTCGCAGTCCATGGTATTCTCAGCATACGTCTCCAGCACCACATTTCGAATGCATCAATCCTTTGCCTTTCTCGGGCCAGTATTGTCCACGTTTCCACTCCATACAGGAAGATAGGGAATACTAGAGCTCGTATCAATCGGATCTTGGTTTTGATACCAATTTCTCTTTTCTTCCAGATGTTATTTAAACGGGTCATAGCATCCTTTGCCATCCCGATTCGCCTTTTTATCTCGGTGACACAGCTGCCGTCGTTGCAGATTTGGGAGCCCAGGTAGATATAGTGGTCGACGATGCTAATGCCAGGAATGTTGCAAGTGGCATTAGTTAGCTTTCCAGCTCGATCCACTATCATAACTTTGGTTTTAGCTCTGTTCACCGCGAGACCAATGTTGCCACTTTCTACCTCGAGTCTCCGGAACAGCTCGTTCATGTCTTCCATGGATGTTGCCAGAAGAATGGTGTCGTCGGCATATCGGAGATTTGATAGTCTTTTTCCACCTATTGGGAAGCCTTTCTCCCAATTTTCAATGGTCTTCCGAATAATGTACTCTCCATATATGTTAAACAGTGCAGGGGACAAAATGCAACCTTGTCTCACTCCTTTCTTAGTTTGAAACATATTGGAGTATTCAGTGCCTATTTTGATGAAAGAACGGTTCCCAGTGTAGAGACTCTCGATTAAAGCAATGAGGTGATCAGGAACTCCCATTTCAAGTAGCACGTTCCACAGTTTGTCCCATTACACGCAGTCAAAGGCTTTAGTGTAGTCTATGAAGCATAAGACCACGGGGCTATTAAATTCTCTGCTCTTTTCGATGATTTGGCGAACGTTACGTATTTGCTCCCGCGTTCCTCTGCCCTTAACGAAGCCTGCCTGCTCTTCGGGTATCTGTCGGCTTAGAAAGTAGTTAAGACGTCTATTAATTACATGGAGGAGGATCTTACTCGCATGAGATATTAATGATATAGTCCTGTAGTTGCCACAGTCTTTTGAAGAGCCTTTTTTATGTAGAGGTATAAACACCGATTCTGTCCAGTCTTTTGGCCATCTCCCAGTACTCCAGATGGTATTACAAATATCAGTCATAGCCTTTGTCCCTCTCTGACCTAAGTTTTTTAAGATTTCGGCTGTAATACCATCCTTACCCGGTGATTTCTTGCATTTAAGACTTTTGATGGCATTCTCAATTTCTGCTGGGAGGATATTAGGTTCTTCTGTCGCCCATGTAACATTAGTGTTAGTAGACTCACTAGTATTGTATAACTCCGTGCAATAGTTTTTCCAGCGCTCCAACACTTGAGCCACATCTGTGAGTAGACGCCCGTCTTTATCTTCAATGGCACAGGTTCTTGGCTTACACATTCCAGTCAGTTCTCTTACTTTTTGAAAAAGATATCTGGATTCATTTTTCAGTGAGTGCTGTTCAATTTCGAAACAGATGTTGTTTATATGGTTATCGTAATCTTTCTGACAGCGTAGTTGGACTTGGCGGCTCAGTTCTGCATACCGCTGTTGATCTTCAGTTGAACATATACCGTTCTCTTTTAGTTCACGTCTTTCAAGGATGATTTGGGCCGTTTCAGGTGTGATGAAGTCTTTCATAACTGGTTTCGCCAGTTTATGATCCCTTGCTGTTCTCTCTATCATCTTCTTGAGATGTTCCCATTTACTATCGCTCTCTGTAATATCATTTGGAAAGTCTGTCATTCTCTGCTCAAAATCGTATCTGAAGCCATCGATGTTCAATTTTTGCATCTTCGGAACTACTTCAGGTTTTTGTATTCTCTTTAGCCGCAATTGAACTGTTGCTACAAGAAGTTGGTGATCGGAGCCGCAATCAGCACCGGGGAAAGTTGTGGCGTTCGTTACTGAGCTTCTCCATCGCGTTCCTATTAGTATGTAGTCGATTTGATTCCTACATCTGTCACCAGGAGATATCCAGGTGTATAGTCTACGGATATGATGTTTGAAGCAGGTGTTAGTGATAGTGAAATTTCCTTCACAGCAGAACTGTAACAGACGCTCGCCCCTATCATTACGTTCTCCGATTCCATGTTTGCCCACAACGCGACGAAGGTGGCCATCCTCTGTGGTATCTCCAACTTTGGCATTGAAATCTCCTAAGATGACGGTAACTTCTCGTTTTGGGATCTCCTTAAGTGTCGAAACCAGCGTGTCATAAAAGCCCTCTACTTCTTCTTCGGTTGACTGTGCTGTAGGGGCATATACCTGCACGACGTTCAGCTTGCACGGTTTGGTGTTAATTTTGAGCGTCACTATACGATTGCTAACTGGTTTATATCCCACAACGTACTTGTCCAATGATCTAGGCATAATGAAAGCCACGCCTTTGCTGCTGCTGTCTTCTGGGCCTGAGAAATACACTGTACTTCCGAGGTCAGATGTGAAGTGACCCTGGCCTTTCCAGTGTGTTTCGCTTAGCCCTAGCAGGTGAACGTTCTTCCTATTCATTTCATTCTCCACAATTCGTAGTTTGCCAGGCTGGTTGAGACCGCGCACATTCCACGTCCCGATGCGATGGGGATGGCGAAACGACTTGCGGGTAATAGATTCATCAGTAACAGAATTTCCATGCGGCGCCTGATGATTCACGAGCACATGGCCGGTAGCACATTTCACACCATCTCCCCCGGAAAGATGGCGCCGGGCGTCAGCCGGATCGCCAGACATACTAGCTACTATTCTTAGACCTTCCATGCTGACTCTCTTGGGAAAATAGAAGCAGTGGTTTCCCGTTGCCTTCTGCCCCAGGCATTTTAGAAGCTATTTAGACTCCAAGGCCGCTGTTGCCTCTTCAATCGGTTGTCCGATT
This sequence comes from Calamotropha paludella, assembly GCA_927399485.1. NCBI lineage: Eukaryota > Metazoa > Arthropoda > Insecta > Lepidoptera > Crambidae > Calamotropha > Calamotropha paludella. Next base: position 22,724,976 of record OV656812.1, read on the forward strand.
GGTGGTATGGTTATCCCGCCATTGCTCGGTCGCCAGAGCCTCGTCCGTTGTCTAGCAGGGAGCACCGCGGCGCCCTGAGGTCGCCGCCATCAGCTATTCGTAACGAACCACCGACGCGTGCAGGTGAGGTTGACTGTTGGGCCGGATTAAGGTGTTATTTCCGTTCTCCCCTTACTCCCAATAAGCGAATTACTTTGCCATAAAAATGTAGCAATCCTACAATGATGCATAGCTGTAATTTATTCTATAGAAGTCTTAACTGACAACTCTTTTTAGTTGTTTAAATCAATTTAAACAATACTTGACGACTGTTTGGTGCAACGGTAGCGATCCTGCCTTTCACACCGACGGTCCTGGGTTCGAATCCCAGAAGGGGCAGATGTTTGTGTGATGAATACGAGCATTTGTACCTGAGTCATGGATGTTTATATTTATTTCTATGAATATTACATATCTATGTATCATCATGTATGTATATCCGTTACCCTAGTATACATAGCACAAGCCTTACAGTGCTTACTTTGGGCTAGGATAATTGGTGTGAATGTAAGAAATATTTTTTTATTATTTATTTACTTATGTATTCAGGTTGAATAATTTACCATTAAAGACAGTTTCTGCATTAAATTTTTTTATAAATTTCAATGTACGTAATTTGATTGCGGCTCAAAAATTCAATTGTAATAGGTTCAAATTCCCATTAGTCTGTACAATGCCTTATACTGATGATATAAAAAGAGATCATTCATTTCGCTTAACTTTTCAAAGCGCTGATCGTCTTTTGTTATTCAATTTCGATTACTGAGTTTATATTGGAGCAGCACAATGTAGTTTTTTAGATACCATTTTAAAAATACCTCCAAGTAATTAGATTGTGACAACATAGCAGCCATTATTATAGTTTAATTAAATGTTCCTGATACTTTAATTTTTGTTATAATTGTTTTTTTTGACATAAATGCGATTCACTATTCTTAGAGGAACGAAGATTTAATTAGTTGGAATCCATAAAAAAAAGTTTACAATTCAAATGCCATTTTCCCTTTTATGCCAGAGTTACGAATTTTATAAATTGCTTAACTTATATTGATTTCAATTCTTTCTATAATTTCATGTAAGTAAATATCCAATTATAATTAAATATTTCTTTGGTCATTATGATTTTTGTTCCATTCTTAGTTAAAGCAATATGTATCATATGGTCGTTGACTTAAGGTCACCCTTTGTTAAACAGATATATATTATTGACAAATTGTGTTGTGCTAATGTCTTTATTTTTTATTAACTCAAACGATCGCTTTACGACCTCCGTGGTCAAGTGTCTCGTATACTGGCTTTCATGGTAAAACCACACCGAGATCCAGAAAGCCTACCATGATCTCTTAGCGCGATGCAAGTTCGATTGTCAAAGTGAGACACCGCTATACACGGTCTATAGTGGCGTCTCTTTTCAACAGCTAAACTTGAATCGCTATAAGACTTGATGGTAGAGCCTCTGGGCTCAATGCCATGCCGAGTCAATGAAGAAAACGAACTTTTCTAAATTGGCTCGAGTCTGGGCGTTGTGGTGCCGTGGTTCTTTCTCATATTCTTTAGCTACTTAACTTGGGTTTAAAAGAAGGGAAAACAAGAAAAAAATATGTGTATGAGTTAATGAATAATTAAGTGATGAATTGACACTCAGGCCTCTGATCATTCTGTTTATATTTTTTGAATGAGTTCACTCTTCATCCCAATCAAGCCCGGGGGCCAAGACAGGATCCACGATGGAACGAGCCAACGCAGAAGGTGCCTATTCACCATAAATTATGACGAGAACTGAGACAGATTCTGACGTGTTCAGTCGGTCATAAAAAAGATCCGATTATCGTTCGTATACGGAACGACCGTCAGTTGTTTCAATCTATCGATAGGATCAACTTGTGTGGTCCGCAAAACAGCTCTCAGACTCACAACCGTCAATTTTCTCTACTTGATAAAGATCATTTAAATGTACACTCTATTCGGTGTGCTTTACGATATAAATTTAGTTCAAGATACTGTAAAGTGAATTTATTATGGGCCAACAAGCCTCGGCCGATGACGATCATCAGGGAAATGACAAGTTAAGGATCTATAAAATTCAGCTTAGTGGCGATCGCAAATTATATACTGCGGGCGGAAACTTGAGGCAGTTATCGTTCTATGGCGTTTCTAAGTATCAAACTTTATAGTATTTTAACGAAATCGTTGGTTTATCATCAAAACTAAGCTTTTAAAATACCAGAACATTGTTTTTTAGATTAAGAAAAACGTAAAGAACATATTACTCTCAGTTGTTTGTCTTTTTTTATTTTGGGAATATAAACATTTAAACAAAGAGGTTAGAAAGATAACAAATTCATCCTAATCATTAGAGTCAAAAGGAGAGAAGGCTCAATGGAAGCCTCTTCCAAAAAATAGAGTTGGAGATTTTTTACAAATGATTAGGTCCTTATAAGTATTTGTAAAATACGCTGTGATCTGCATCTGACATATCTAATTCTTTGTTACATTATAATTAGGTAAATGCGAACTCGGGACATTTGGCGAAGAAGGTAGAGTCACTTTCGATGGACCAAGCAGCCGTTAACTTTGTATTAACAATTTCAATTACAGGACCGATTAAATTCACTTTTGTGTTCATTAATTGAAATTTGTGAAAAGTGTTCTCACTTCAATCTATACTAATATTATAAAGAAGTATAGTTTGTGTGTTTGTATGTTTGTTAAATTGTAAGGGGTAATCTCGGGATCTAGTGAACCGATTTTAAAAATTCTTTCACCAATAGAAAGGCACATTATTGCTGAGTGTCATAGGCTATATTGAATGCTAGAAAAAATTTAAAGAATTTTGTCCACCCGTGCGAAGCCGGGACGGGCCGCTAGTACAGTATAAATTTATTTAGTAATAAATAAAATGGTTGCCAATTAAATTAATCGAGCGCAGGAAATGTCTTAGAGTGGTTAACCAATTTAGTCTTACATTACTACAGATTTAAAGGTAGTTATTGATCCATCCTAGGTGGCAAAAGATATAAACTTTAAGTGAAATAAATTAAGGCGATACGCACCATGTTAATTGTATTACCTTAATTGGCTTTGTTATTTCTTTTCCATTAAATACAAGGATTTAAGAGAATTTTCTTTGGTAAACGCAAGTCTTAAGTGTCGAGTTTTATCACTGAATACTCGCTTTGCGCGCCATACATCCTAGTTAACGATGGGAGGAGATAAAAACAAAAAATAAAAATAATTTTACTCTAATGAAGACGAAATAAACCACTTTTTTACAATAATAAATCGTTTATTTTATATGATCTTATATGTTTTAAGCTATAAGATAATATCAATGTCAGTCACTTTGGTAATTTTTTACTGGCAACGCTAAAATGTTGAAAAGAGTTGAAATTAAACATATACCATAAAATTTAATGTTGACAATAATCGCTTTTGCCTGAGATAAGCGTTTTGCTAAACCTTAAATGTGTTAACTTATAATTACGATAGTGAAAGGAAATCGGACTTCTTGAAAAATAATTTGCCTGTTCCTAATAAAATAATATTTGCTAATTAATAAATGTTCAATTAATTTTATATAGACTAGCTGACCCGGTAACGCGTTGCTATGGTAACGCGTTGCTATGGTAACGTTGATTGATACAATGGAAAAAGAGCTGGAAAAAGAGTGGACAGACAAACACACAAACCACTGTGATCTTAGATTATAGATTTACTCTGTCAATTAGGGCTCATGTCTTGAAGCTGGAAATAATATGTACCAATATAATGTAAACTATGAATCAAATAAATGTTTATAATAAATAAATAAATTCCGGACAAGCTGAGTTTATACTATTGGTACTAAATAACGTATAGAATATCTCGGGAATAGATGTTTATGTTTATCACACAAATATATGCCTCTACCGGGATTCGAACCCAGGACCTTTGGCGCACAAAGTAGGATCCCTACCGTTGCACCAAGCGGCCGTGACTATGACTATGATGAAATATATCTTGCGATTATTGAAATACGGATAGAGAAATGTTTCATTCTAATCAGTGAACAAGATACTGGAAAAGAATAAATATTTGAGAATGTCAACTCTTCTTGTCATCACAAAATCTGTCCAGCTTTATTTATTTAGGCATTTGTTCCACAGAAAATGTATCAACATAGTTTCTAAAATAAGATGTTAAAAATAACAAATTTACCTTTACAAGCTGTTCTGGTAACCGTAATAAGGTTAAATATAAACTTTATGATAATTTACTTTATAAAAAATCAATTCAGCAATACGATGAAAATAAACATTTCAAACTATCGTCTTTTACCCTTAAAAAATAGCTTTAAGTTTTTTGTTATGGCTTGCATGATTTGTGCATTTAGCCAGTGTCAAGTTAATTGCCAGTTCTTGAGTAATTTCCTAGGTTTCAGTAAAGAAGTGAGGATTTACTGAAACCTCCTCGTGGCTTTCTTAAGGGAGCGCGAAAAGACACCTTCCACTGTTTTGTTTCACTTGCCATCACTCATGCATATTCAGAAACACTCAGCGGTTAATAACCTACCATTACACACTAATATCAACCACAACACAAAATTTAACAAGAAAACCAAAACCATTAAAGTGACGCTTCGCGCTCCCGCCAAAAAAGCATTCCTTTAAGTTATTGTAAGACTTCAAAAGTAACAGAATTTTAAGCTTCTTTTAAATGTATTCAACACCCTCTTGATAACATCCCTTCTCATGTACCATAATAAGTTATATGACCATTATTCCTAAATAACCATACATCTTTGTTCTAGTATGAGAATGCTTTGAATTATCCTATGCAACCATAGCGCTGGTATTCAAGCATTTAAAACCCTAAGGTGATTTTCTATTATAACATATCACTGCTATAATTAAATTTAATGTTAAAGCATTCGTACCTTGCTTTATTTTATGATAGCGTGTATTTTGAAATGGTTGCACTGTGTTGCGGGTATTTTAATTTATTCCTTTAAAGAGCCGTAAAGTCTTCAGTAAGGGCGTACATAATTGATAAAGAAGATTAAGGACAATCGCTATCAATGTGTAAAATTTCCAAAATCCATCTATCAAAGCTACCATAGTGCATGAAACAGCGCCGAAATATGGGACCCTCAAAAAACAAAAAAAGTCGTGTGGTGTCGTGGGACACCGGATAGGAACGAAGTTTCCTTATTATAAAAGTATTAATTTTAAGTTCTATTCTAGGTATAAAGAAAGACTATACATTAGACACTGTATAGCCATCCCACATATTCATAAAAATTTTACTTTTTTGTTTAACGCTAAGGACGTTTTTTCCCGGCCTGGGTACCCCTCCGCAACGCCCCATAAGGAACTTCGTTCCAAAAAGGAAATAATCCTCTTTTAATTAATACTAACATTACATATTTTATCTGGGCCATAGTCAAGAAGCAAAAGTATTTGTGAAAATCAGGAATAACGATAATACCACAATACTAAGACCCGATTTAATATAAAAAAGTTATTTTTCTATATTGACCCATCTAGAATCAAACCTGGGGCACCAAAGTGGCTTCACCATAAAAACCGTTATTCCGGTTGGCTCATATACCAAGGAAGTAGTCAAAACACATATACATATATCTCACTAGAATTGCGTTACCAAGGCGAATCTAAAGTCTTAATTTAATAAAAAAAATATTTATTGACTACTAGCGGCCCGACCCGGCTTCGCACGGGTGGACAAAATTCTTTAAATTTTTTCTAGTATTAAATATAGCCTATGTTACTCAGTGTGAATGTAGCTTTCCAATGGTGTAAGAATTTTTGAAATCGGCTTAGTAGTTTTTGAGTTTATTCAATGCAAACATACAAAAATACAAATCTTTCCTCTTCATAATATTAGTGTAGATTGATATAAGCAATTTTAATGATAGGAGCTAATAATGATTATCAAAAATACTCGCAAAAGTATAACACTCATTTAAAGTCGGGTAAAAATCGATCCAAATGACTTTATCACAAGTCTCTGCAAACCCATACACACGTTGGTGTTGCCATAAATACACTAATAGTGGCAATTACTTCAAATTTATTAATAAATCGTACCCATAATATCATCTTGCTGCTACCTTGTCAGATTTACTATTGGGAACTCCTGTTAAGGTCATCGTATTCGAGCATAATATCAATTAATTGAGTATAATGCTTGACGGAGTTTATAGCTTGTCGCTGCGGGCGCGAATACGTTGCGCTGTCGTTGATACGACTGGTTTAAAGTTGTATGTATTACTGAAGTAGTGTTAGCTCATGTTGGGAATGCGCTGTAGTTGATAGAAATATATAGTGAGCGGTAACTTTGATTTAAACATAGATTCATTTACTTATTTATATATCTATGACGACCGTTTGGTGCAACGGTAGCGATCCTGCCTTTCGCACCGACGGTCCCGGGTTCAAATCCCGGAAGGGGCAGATGTTTTTATGATGAATTCGAGCATTTGTACCTGAGTCATGGGTGTTTATATATAGTTTTATGAGTATTACATATCTATGTATCATAAATGCATGTCTATCCGTTACCCTGGTATCCATAACACAAGCCTTACAGAGCTTACTTTGGGCTATAGTGCAGTCCTTGAAGCGAAAAATAGGGTCTTACCTCTGAATTTTTTTACTGTGAACCGATTTGCATCGAATTTTGGAATTATGCTCGTCTTACCCTTAACTTCAAAAGTGAAAATGATCTGAGCTCCGTCTATTACTTTTAAGGGGTCTAAACAACCCCTTAATGGAAAAATTAACATTGATCCATTTTATCGCTAGAAAACATGTCTAATAGTAAGTGGTGAAATTGTAAAGTATTTTCTAACATAATTACATTTTTCAACCCCTTGAAAATCTGACAACCCTTGCAAACAACCCCTAAATTGAAAAAATCACAAAAAAATACTTTGGTGTGACATAAAAAGATGTAAGTATAGAGTAAGTAATATTTTATATTCTCTATAATAATTATCAAATTTTTAACCCCCTTTCAACCCGTGAAAACTACCCCTTGATAAAAAATTGTAAAATTTTTATTTTTATAAAATGAAAAGGATTTAAATATTAGTCTACACCCTCGAAAATGATTATCATATTCTTAAGCTTTTCTACCCTTAAACTACCTCTAAATTAAAACAGTAAATATATATGATTACATATTTAAAAATAATTTAATTTAGAGTAAAAAATTGCCATTTATTGAATAAAATTCACACTCCGAAATTTTCAGTTACTAAGTAGAAAAAAATATGATAAGTTTTTGGACCATAACTCCTTCAATATTCATGCTATCACAATTTATAAAAAACCATTGTAAAGGTAATTAAGAGAGCTACAACATCCTTCATTGCAATATATAGTAAAAAACCTTTTTCTAAAACAGTGAAGGGTTAAAGGGCTTAAGAGAGGCTGTGATTGCGCTGCCACGCGCTCTTTAAACAATCATATCTCCGTCATTTTTTGTTTGACAGAAAAAACAAAAAAACCAAATTGTTTGTCAGAAAAATACCTAAATTTTTAATCCTAGCACTTTTATACGTATCTGTCGTCATTTTTGAGATATTATGCAAAAAAAATGGGTTTTTTTAAAATTTGAAATTTTGTTTTTTCTTTTAATCGTGACTTTTTTGAAAAATATGTATCCTGAAGCAGCCAAACTGATACTATCTATCAAACTCCTCATAATAAAGTTAATTCTAGGAGGAATACGATTAATTTAAAAGAAAAAACATTAGATGCTCCCCTTATTTGCAATACAGCTCACTTATTTTTCGTGCAAAAGACTTTAGATAGTGCTCATTTTAAAGCTTATTTCAAGCACTTCACAACCCTTTTGTATAAGAATGCATAAAAGGCATCTGCTTGCCGCTAGATGGCATTGACCACATGGATTAAATTTCAGACAAAATAAAAAACGGCTTTGATCTTTAATATCTAGCTTAATATTGTACTTAGAATACTTTGTAACCAAGTTATTCATTGTTTTACCTGCTGCAATTTTGTTCTTTATAAAATTTTCGATAAAACGTATATTTTTGGAGATATTTGCAAAAAACCGATGAAAAACGTGAAAAAAACTGCGAATTTTCAATTGCCAATAACTCGTAAACTATTGGATTTTTTGAAAAACTTTATAGATGGTTTTTTACTTAAAATTAGGCCTTTTATCGATATACGAGGTTATTTTGCAAATGCAAAAATTCACCCCCGAGAAGGGGTGGCAACCACCCCCAGGGTGGTTGCGGAGTTCAAATCATTTTCACTTTTGAAGTTAAGGGTAAAATGAACCTAATTCCAAAATTGTATGCAATTCGGTTCACAGTAAAAAAATTCGGAGCTATAATGCTTCACTGACTGCACTACTAGGGTAATTGGTGTGAATGTTAGAAATATTTATTATTTATTATTATTTATCTTAAGATATGTTGACTACTGATAGGCAAGTGTAAATAACGAAAATAATTGGAAATAATATGTTGATTAAATTTATTGGAGCGGAGCGAGCGAAGCTCCCATGGATCAGCTTAAATGGCGCCATGTCTGTTACGCCATAACTTACCGAATTCTTAACCGATTTAATATTTTTTGTGTGGAATCGAATCAACAGGTTTAGGACCAGATTGTGACGAAACCCGAATTTTGAAATTCGCAAAAATTGCCACCGAAACATTTTTTTTTTCTTTTTTAAATATTAAACTCCGCTCCAATATATGGTGCTAGCGTTGCTTTATGCTTAGCAACTGCATCGCCTAGTTACTTTCGTTGTTATTATAATTAACTTTCGATGATATGATAAAAGTTATCATAACTTTCAACCATTTTAATTTTTACCATTTATAGAGGATAAACAGAAACCAAAATCACATTCAGGCGTTGTTCATACCAGCGTCTTCTAGCAAACCGCGTAAGACTCTTTATGGCGAATGTCCTTTGATAATGAAGTACGCTCCAACTGCTAATGCGAACATCTTTACGGATATTCTAAAAAAGAGGACAATAGAAAAGTAACAAATCTTGTAATTAGTAAATAAATGCGATCAATTTCACAATAACTTTGTAAGTTTAAGCTTAAGTTCCTTAATGTTTCAGCTTTTTTTTCAACCTATTTATATAAAAGCCAATCCCGCCTGAGAATAACTTGTCGGTCGACTCGATTTTTCTAGTATTTTTTTATTAAAATTTATCATATAGAAAGCAAGGATATAAAAAGCTTTAATCCAGAGAAAAAAACTAAACTAAACTTCGAGGAAAAATTAAAATACTAAATCCGATTATAAGTAGATACATGAAACAACTCAAATGAGGTTTCATTTTCATCTATTCTTTCATTCATCATTCTGGAACGATTATTCAGAATGAAGTAAAGCCTTAGCCGTTTAAGATTTATAAATCAGAACGCTTTCTGTTTTCACAATTATAATTACTTTTTGTCAAAATATATGGTACAACAAGGTGTCAATAAATTTATTTGTCCGCATGTTTTATCATAACGTTATGTAAACTTAAAAAAAAAGAGTTAAATTCACTATAGAGATATTAAAAAGATGTCATATAAAATTATACAAAGTTGTTATAAAAATCAATTAAATAATTTTATATTTTAATCTTGCAGTTATGTTGAAATAATTTGCTGGGTAAGTCTTTTATCACATTGACAGTATTATAAATTACACTAATTTCAGTATAAAGTTCACGTTCGCATACTTTTATATACTAATATGTTAGGATTTATATAAATTTAAAAAAAAATCTTTTTTTTTTCAGCTATAACTAATTAACACACACGGAAGAGGCTGTATACCCAGTGGTTAAACAAATACTTACAAGGCTTATGGGGTGATAAGACACAGTCATTAAACATTTCTCTTGGGTTCCACATAGGCTTTTTATTTCCTGTTAGAACATTAATTTCAAAACTGAACATCATGTACGGTTTCATCTCACACAGAAACGATTTTAATTTAGTCGTATTACAGGTGCCAAACTAGTTTGTGTACTTCTCAGTTTGCTTAAGCCAGCCATATCCGGGTTATATTTTGTACTTTTGTTTTGATTATACTGTTTTTTTCACTATGTTAGGTTGCCCAAAACAAATCACGTAGTATTTTTAACTATATTAAGGAGTTAAAGTAAGGCGAGTTACAAAGTTTTTATTTGATAAAATTATTTTGCGATTATGTAAACAAATCAAGGTGAGACAACCAGTATTATAGTGGATGTCCCAAAATTGGGTCCAGAGGTAGAGAATTACTAGGGCGACCGAAATTACCCCCATTATTAGTCGATTAAACCTTGGTGTACAAAAGATGATTGGTCACACAAACACCATTTTTAAGATAAATACTTGATTTTTGTCTTAATTAAATAAATGGCATATCTTGTTAGGGGGATCACGAGTAGCCTTAGTAATGCACTACCTCAGAATTTTCGCTTGGTCTTGTTTTTCGGAAAGCCTGAAATGTGCTAATTAAGCCTTTTCATTTTATATCCAACAATTATTTAGATCCAACAATTATTTAGGTATTTATCAATACAAATACAAATACTTTATTTGCTATTAAATAGTGTTATGTTTAGAAATAAATAGAAGCTTTGGACCTATTTAGCCATATAGAATAGCATGCAAAAGAACCATAATAGGTATCATCATAGAGCTAATCGTAATTACAAGTTAAAGAAAATGAACTATAAATAGCAATTTTAATTATGCTTAAATAATTTTAATAGGGCTATTTAGATTATATAGAATAATAATATAATATTATAAAGAGGTAAAGTTTGTGTGTTTGTATATTTGTTAAATTGTAAGGGGTAATCTCGGGATCTACTGAACCGATTTTAAAAATTCTTTTACCAATAGAAAGGCAAATTATTGCTGAGTGTCATAGGCTATATTGAATGCTATAAAAAATTTAAAGAATTTTGTCCACCCGTGCGAAGCCGGGACGGGCCGCTAGTATAGAATAATTCAATAACTGTGACGTAAAATAACCTACATCAACTATAAGACATTTCTAACGATATCTTATTTGCCAAAATAAGCCTAGTAATTTTTCAGCTACGATTAAACATTTATACAACAATAGACTGTTAACCTCATTACCTTTCTTTAGATTTGCTGTAGTGCGTCAAAAAACTTATTGAATACAACAAAACAGTTCCCTGTTCGCAGAACTGAGCGATAAGTATAAAATCGAAGGCAACTAATAACCTAAGAGTATTAAATTTAAAGCGTAGCGCAGCCATCGTTTAGTTAGCTGAACATTCTAACAGTCATGTTGCATTGTATCGCTGTGACTAAGCGGAATGACGTATTGTGAGCGTCGAAGGTAGCCTCAGTCAGATTCACAATAACCGTCTCGGATAAATCCGCGAGATTGTGTACCTTCGTTGGACATTATCCTATCCCATGAATAAACTTTGTGGAGGGCTGTGAGGTCAGAGCGAATTGTACCGTAAGTATTGCACAGAGTGAATTTATAGCGTTCAATTTATTTTGTTTATGGTAATGTGTAGGAGCCCGATCGCGCCAGGGTTAACGTATTTTATTTAGCAATTATTGGCAGGGTCAGTCCGGTAAAAAAAAATCTATTTCAACCTCCTTCAAGCTTAAAAAATCGAATGTCACATTAGATGCTATTCGAAATAAATTGAATATTGACTTTTAAAACTAGTACCAGATACTTCAAAATCGCCAGGAGATTTGGTACTCTCACTCGTAAATAGATGCGAATATATGCTCTAAGAACACAGTTGTTCGTGTGTTTGTCTGTCCGCTCCTTTTCCCCGCTGTTTTTCCTTTGTATCAATTTACATTACCAAAGCAACGCGTTTCCATAGTAACGCGTTTCCATAGTAACGCGTTACCATAGCAACGTGTTACCGGGTCGGCTAGTTGTCTTTGAATAAGACGCTATGAATAATATTTAGGTTATTAATATTATTGACGACCTCCGTGGTCGAGTGGTTCGTATCTGTAGGATACGAGGTTGTAGACAGTTTTAGGATATAGTGGTTTGTTTATTTTATTTTATTTTTTAGCATTCACAATGCTATATTTTTATAAACCTTAAAATACGTCTTAAAACAACTACATCTCCGAGCCCCCAGGTAGGATTCGAAGCCACGAGCTTTCGTTATCCGGGCGAGTGCAATGACCACTAAGCTACCGACACGCTGGCAGACGCGTCGAAATTTACAAACGCATTTAAATTTCTTGTAGGTATGAGCCAGTATCGTTTCATCAATGTTGAAGATTAACTTTCAACATCGAAAATAATATTTTTACAAATGTCTAACAATCGATTAAGATAGAACCAGCTGAAATATTGTATTTATTTTATTATTTAGCAATCACAATGCCATATGTCTAAATGATTTAAAATAAGCTTATAAAAATAACCACATCTGGATCATGGATCATGGATGACTCCCAACTGATGGCTCGGCAGTTGGGAGTCATCCATTTTATTGAAGGGCGAAAAGAAAGTGAAGTTTTCAGAGTAAATTATTCTTAACAAAACAGTCTCAACTGCTCCGTTAATCATCAATATACCCCCATAAGCCTACGCCCTAAGCTTTATTATTTTTATAAACGTCATATTTATAGAAAAAGTTTGATCCATTCGCATTGCCATTGGTTAACGACCAATTATATCAGACTCTCAACTGTCCTTTTACCAAATATGCTTCTACCTGTCATAGGGAGCGAAGATGGCGTGATCTACAAGCTATTCCCGGATACGATAGATCAGTATCTCCAACGCAATTATCAGATTCTTGAGGTACTCGTTTTTAATAAAAACGTGTCAACGTTGTAGTGTTGCCTCGTGATTATTCGCGTACTCCAAGGAGGCGTCGTGTTTTTACGAGGCGATCGGAATTCATGCAATTTCCATGGCACCATATTGTTCAAACGTCTTGTTGATTAAGTGGCTGTTGGTTTTGCCGTATTTGGAACTTTGATATCACATAGTATGATGCTAATCAACTTATCTTATTTGAATTTTGTTTCCAATAAGGCAATATACATTTTTTTACATTATGAATCTTGATTTATCGACACTCAGCGAGTTTAGGACGCTGGCGATCCAATTATTGAAGTCAGAGGGCCTTATCCGCCATTTATTGATCTTCTTCTGTAGGGACGTAATATCATACAGACTAGACCATATCCATCACGAGTTCTCAGTGCGGATTGGTATCTATTGTAACGAAACTTATGAAATTGCCTTTCAGGCAGCCTAGAACGAGCCTCCTTGGAGTAACGAAGAAGGTCAGTAATGGTGTTGAATTATTATGACTCAACAAATGAATTGATAATAAACCATGTTTTCACATTAATTAAATTGTTTGAATTTGACTCTCTTCTGAGATCGGCTTACACTATCAATGCTAATAACTGATGCTATGTATCCAGCCTAGACGGCGCTAAATAAAAGCCAGCAGACTTCTCAAAGACGCATTTCTTAATGCACAGAGCGAGCACTGTAAGAGATGAGAACAGTGTTGACATAACAATAAAATTAATTTTCTCTAATATCGCAATAAATTCAACTTAATATTCCCAACATCCTGTCGATCCACAAGACAATGCTTATATTTTAACAAACATACATATATGCATCTAGTAACTGACACAATATATCTTATGTTTAAATAAATGCAAATATGTGTTTCATTTTAAATACCATTAACAAATAGTTTAATTTTGTATACAGGTTATAATAAATCGGAACCAACGTGTGCGATCGTCTATGAACGAAGACACTTTAGCTATGAGTGAAATAAATGACAGTTCTGAAGACGGTTTTTACTTTTTAACACAATCAATAGGTAAGAGACTTGGCGTATCTTTGTACAATAAATATATTACTATTCAAACAAAGATATTTTTCATTTTAAAGGTAACTGACGTTTCTTGCCTACTAACAGTTTATTTGTTTTGAAAATACGAAGCTACATACATACAGCTTCTACTCACAATTCAGGTAATAACCTACTTTGGCAACAAAATTAATAGGTTATTACAAACTGAGACAAATAAACCGAAACCTGTAGAGTACAAAATGTTAAATAAAATAAATAATTAAATGTAAAGTTAAGCTTAACTTTAGTAAAAATTGATTTGACACTTGCCGTGTTAAATAACGTGTTTGGTTAAAAATTCAGCTAAAGCGACGACTCCTAGTTAAAATGAAATCTACTACAAGTGGGCTGCTTTGTGTTGGAGGGTCGGCAAATAATATTTGAGCAGTGTGGCAGTTGCCACTGATAATCCGCAATTTTCTTTAGGTTTTAATAAGATAATTATTACGTTCATAATTATAATAATCTCAGCTAAAAATATTTCTGGACAGAAAACCTTTCTAAAAATGTGGGGTTTTACCATAACCTTGACATCTTCCTAGAGGAAGACGGGTTGGAGATCGCAGTAAAAATCCATGATTCGTAAAGGCCATTGCAAATTTTGTAGTCTTTTGAGATGTGGTGTGATGATAACCTCTGGTATCATTAGTCTTCTTTTATTCTTAAGTGTTAAGAAATAGTTCTATTTAACTCTGCCGAACACCATTCCCATCTACCTTGAGTGTATAAAAATTCATAATAAGCAGTTTCCTTATTTTAAAGTATTTAGATTTAAGGTGGCCTAACAATCAGTTGAGATGTCCGCTTTTACTCATGCAGACTGAATTCCATCCTCGCTGATGTACTATGGAGGTGGACTTCCGTGGATGTGGATCACCGTATAGATAGATTCGTAACACATGCATTTAACTTAATGCTCCTAAGAATATCATTGAAGTATCATATAAATCAATAGGAATTAACTACACAAATTATAATTAAGGAGTCGAAATAAATTTATTCTTTATTCTTCCATAGTCACTTACATTAGTATCAGTTCTCCAGTTCTTTCGTCAGGTGCATACTGAGTCGAAATATGAGAGCCTCAAAAATAAAAATAGAACCGTGGTAATTGATTGGACTAAATTTATCTTTCATCACCATCACCAACTTATTAATGACCCTAATTCTGGAGCATGGAGAATGGGTCTCCATCACTTGGGTCCAGAGCTAACGACTGCAGACATAGCTTGTAATAGGTCATCCATCCTGAGAACGGTCTTTGGGATTTTTTTTATTTACAGCATCATAATGCCGAACGCGTGATCTATTGAGTCAATGATCTCTTTTGTTTTTTTTTCTTTAAATGTCCATAAAATGCTCATCTAGGAGGTATTTAATTAAGGTTATTACAACTTAAAAAATAGTAAAATAAAAGAGTGTGTATATTGTAGAAAATTATCTAATTAATTTGACTATGTTTTATGCTGACTGTACCGGCGTGTCAGGCGAGCTTGTAAATCAGAGTCGTCTCGCGTCACTCTTGGTCGGCTTAAATTACATCTAGACGAAGCGTCATGAAAAATTTACGCAGCATTTAGGGTTGTCCCTTCTCGAATTTATTTTATAGGTATAAAGTAAATGGGTGAGTGGGCATTGAAGGTTTAGTATTCACATAGGCGCCTACATTTCCTGGATTAAAATTTCAAATATTGTGCGATTCGTTTGTTGTTATGCATTTCTAACTTTGTACCAACTTGAATTTAAGAAAAAACTTAAACGACGCGTTGCAGTTAAACTCCCTTATTCATAAAAATTGATTGTTTCTTATAAAAAAAAATCCATTTCTTTCTTTCACTCTATTTAGCCATAAACTTATATTTTTAAGTTAATTTATAAATAGATGTCACAATTACAATATTACTGTTTAGAACAGAGTTGACAACCCTGTGTTCTTGATAACAGAGGAAGTTATAATAAAATGAAGCTTTAAAGGCGAAGATCACATGAAGTCATTCATGAGGCATCCGGTGCAACTGTCAATGGCCATTAACTGGCTTGCAGTGTGTAAATAAATAATACATAAAATATTAGACTTCGTTATATTTAATCTAGTCGTATTACAGACAAAAGGAAATTGAATTCTAGGGAAAAATTACGGAAAAAATTCCTCTTCCTAAGTACGTTTTACTCATAATAAGTTGATCTTAATTGTTATCTAAAGAAATTACTGAATAAAACAACTTATTAACGGATTTTGCGCATAATTTATTTTATATTTAATCCTGACGTTTCGAATCCTTTACAGGAGCCGTGATCACAGGATTATTAAGGTAATGGTCGTCATATATTTTCTACTGTCTCCATAATATTTTAATCGGGCACGTTCCTAATTGTTAAAATATTATATATAAATCAAATTGTATAAATAAATTATGGGTTTTATATATGTAATATATAAGTTTTATTCAAATATGTAACGTGCGCTGAAGTGTAAGAATTAAATAAAGAAATTACTACTAGACTTTGTCTAATGTAGGATGATAATTTTGACAGGTGTCACTTCCTTATTGCTACGTACTAAGGTTGCGTTTGTTTCCTTATGTTTGGCTTGACATTGCAATAGCAACTTTATACCCTCTATATAGGTGTCAACTGTCAAAAGTATCATGCTACATTGGACAAAGTATAGAAACAAATTCAGCTAGTCTCAGGTGTAAGGCAGGACTCGAGCCAACATCTCCTCGCTATACAGATAAGAACTCCCCCTTATGAACTATCAAAACCTTGACGGATCGTTGAATTTTTCCAAGTGTTTTGTAAGCTGACGCCAGCGCCAAATCTTGTAGTAGGTGCTATTGCCTACATCATTGTATGTAATATTTTTACAAAGTTGGTAACTCATTCGTTTATTCTTTTTAAATACATTGTAAAGGGTATTTTATTTATTATTATTTCAATAGATTTATTAACTGTAACCTGTTCGTGTTCTAAATAATTAAATTAAAAAAAACAGTATTGAACAGCCGATAAAGAAGAACCGTGTATCTAGTTATTTTTTATTTGAGTATTTAACTCCTATATTTATATCTAAAACAAACTATTAAAAGAAAAATATCGACTTGTGTCAGGCGGAACTCGAACCCATATCCGTACGTAACGTACATAGTTTATTAAATCTACAAAGTATTTTGTATGATGATTACATGAGGTAAAATAGCAAGCAGAAATATTTCATGCCATTAGCAAATTATATGCGGGATCTTGTTTCATAATCGACGTTCTTACAATAATGGGGTATGACAGTTTTATGTTGTTGCTGTGGTGATCAGAATTATTTTATATTGCTTCTTACTACAAAGTCCGAAGTAATCCTGCAATAAATGTTATAAAGAGGTATTTGTGTGGTATGTTGGCAAAGTTTCCAGATAACGTATGCGATTTTTTTAATGTACAATTATTATGATAATGATATTTGGACTCTAAAAATTGTTGTCTATCGTGTCAATTAATCAATTGTATGTTAATGGATTAGAATGGGGTTTGTACACAGTTGTGTTTTTTGTTTTTAAACTAGCTGACCCGGTAACGCGTTGCTATGGTAACGCGTATACAATGGAAAACGAGCGGGAAAAAGAGCGGACAGACAAAAACACAATCAACAAATTTGTGTTCTTAGATCATAGACTAGCTGACACGGTAACGCGTTGTTAGGGTAACACGTATACAATGGAAAAAGAGCGGGAAAAAGAGCGGACAGACAAACACACAAACAACAAATTTGTGTTCTTAGATTATAGATTTGCATTTTTTACTCTTTTTTACTTAATAATAATTTAAAGTATTAATTTTTTTACGCTTAGATAAGAATAATGATTACCATACGCCTTCCTAAGAAAATATAGTTAAGGTGTTTCCACAAACAAAATCCCGTAATATTTAATCTATTGTCATAAATACTAAAAATATTATTATTTTGAATCGATGCTGTATTATGTTGTACCTTCTAAAATACACGTTTTCTCTTTATTTCGTTTTTCTATACTTGCTTTTACAACGAGAAATAAAACACAAAACATAACCACCACCAATTTTATTTCGTCACCAAGGATAATATTATAAAATAAAAAAATGTTTATAAAAAAAACAATGTGATCTTTATATACCAATATAGATTGGTAATTTAAATAAAACCAGATATATTATTTTATGCGATAAATTACGTGTCTAATTTTAGTTTATAATTTAATCCTTACGTTTCAACTCCTTTACAGGAGCTGTGATCGCAGATTGATTTTGTTGAGATTCTGATGAGCGAATCGTTAAAAGTGGTTTTGTTTAAATGTGTGATTGGTCATCACACGAAAGTGGAAGAATTAATATATATATATATATATATATAGTAATATCACTGGGAAACATCTTATAGTAAGTTTATATAATTTAGCAGTATATAACGAAATAAGAAACGCATTCTAGTTTCGATAAGGGCAGATGTTTGTGTAAGAAATTCGAGCATTTTTACCCGATCTATGGGTATATATGTATGAAATATTTCTATGAAGATAACTTATCTGTGTTTAATTCCATTTTCTAGTATTCGTAACATAAGCCTTAGAGTGCTAAACTTTAGGCTAGGCCAATTGGTGTAAATGTAAGTAAAATTACAAGACTTAATTATTCAATTAATTAAAATGAGTTAAGTACCCGAAGAGTACCGTGGTATGCTAAAACGGCGTATTTTTTAATCTTATTTAATCGTTTACTCTATAAAAATCAATAATAGTAAAATACATTCACTTTAAGGTTCTAGCAAGTTTCATAATATTTGTCATATGGACACCCACGTTTTGTGATTTATTGCTTCAAGTCAATTGATATATAGAGTTTCATAGGTGATAAAAAGCTCAGCATTATATTGACTGTAATATGAGGTGATCGTTCCCTTCAACTTACTGTGCGTTTAGAATAATATAAATAAAATATCGAACCATTGAAAACATGTTACAAATCGTATAATTTTAAACGTTAGCATTTTAACGGCGTATATATTGGATGGTTGAATTGTTTTTAGGCCCATTTTTTTCAATTTTACTTTATGTATCATATTCGGAATTATAAAGGTATTAAGAAACCCGAATAAATATTACTGGAATATTAATCTGTAATCTAAGAACACAAATTTGTTATTTGTGTGTTTGTCTGTCCGCTCTTTTTCCATTGTATACGCGTTTCCATAGCAACGCGTTACCGGGTCAGCTAGTCTATAATCTAAGAACACAAATTTGTTGTTTGTGTGTTTGTCTGTCCGCTCTTTCCCCCGCTCTTTTTCCATTGTATATGCGTTTCCATAGCAACGCGTTACCGGGTCAGCTAGTCTATAATCTAAGAACACAAATTTGTTGCTTGTGTGTTTGTCTGTCCGCTCTATTTCCATTGTATACGCGTTACCATAGCAACGCGTTACTGGGTCAGCTAGTGTTTATTATTTTCGCACAAAAAATTGGACGACCCAGTCAGGTTATGTAACCGGATAAATTTCTGAATTAATAAATAAATTTCATTAATTATCGATTATATTATCGACATTAATCTCATAAAAATATCAATTGTACTAAGTAAAGATGGTCTAGGTGACATATAGCTAAACTTACTTAACATTACAATTGTTATTATAATCAGGTTGTTAGTATCTTCAGAATAAAACACTTTTTTACGGATTTTTGCGCATGTTTTATTTTATTTTATATTTAATCCTGACGTTTCGACTCTTTTACAGGAGCCGTTATCACAGGATGACTAAGATGATGGTTGTCATGTATTTTCTACTACCTTCACAATATTTTAATCGGGCACGTTCCTAATTATTAAATTATTTTATATAAATCAAATTGTTTTATTTTTTATTTTTACATATTATTTAGTTATTTAATTAATTCTCACTACGATTACATTGTATATTACTGAGTCTACTACCAGTTTGGAAATTGGGAGGGCCTTCCGAGAAGAACTTATTTGCAAAAAGAGCTAACTACATCATCTGGTCTTGCAGTGTGTGTTTCTGTAGGTATTAATTTATTAATTATGGGGTCTCAAGCAGGTGGAACGCTCCAACCTTCGTCTCTATTTAAATTAGGATGTTTCCTGATAATATTGTGTGTAAGAACTAAATTTGTTAGTATCTTATTAGAATAAGTATAAGATTCTAAATTCCCTGAAAACATGGTGTGGACGCTAGGTGTTGCGTGGGAGGCACTACACAGGTTGAAGCGGAATAAAATGTCCAAATAAACTTAACTTTTGTTTGATTTAATAGATTGCTGATATATATATATATATATATATATATATATATATTGTGTTATGAATAATATATATAACACTGAGTTATGACTTGATTTCTTATTGTAAGCGAATGTTATCTTTATGATTGTTATTATAATGTTATTTATAACTGAGCGACAGCAACGCGTAGTCGGGTCAGCTAGTTATAAATAAATCAACTGTTATATAAAATACGGATGTTTTATAATAAACAAAAAAAAATCTAATTCTTAGATAAAATACTTAATTCTGGCCTCTCTTGAATTTTGGAAATAGTAATAAAAACAAGCAGGCTAGAGACTAATTAGAAGGAAGGCTCTCATTGTTATGGTTACAGATGTGATGATTATTTTTTTCCGTGATATCCATCAATTGGATAAAAAAATTGTAGGGAAAAATTGTTAGGTTAAGTTAGGTTAGGTTAGCTATATTAAATAAAATTGTATAAATTGACTTTTCCATTTAATTTTTAATGATTTTATATTTTTGCAATTTTAATGGAAATGTAAATTTGTAAATAGAGTAATACTAGAAAAAAGGATATTCCTCTCATTGATGAACCAACGCAGGCCTACAGCGTAACAAAAGTTAAAAGTACCAATAAAATTAGACGGGTGCTCACAAGGGTCGGTGGCTCAATTGGGAGAGCAGTGTACTTTACATCCAAAGGTTGCGGGTTCGAGTCCCGTCTGATAATAGCTTGTGAGCCCAATACGTTTTTTCTCGTATTCTTCTATTTTAAAAAATCATAATAATAATATTTCTTAGATTCACACCAATTAACGTAGGTAGTAGTAAGCACTGTAAGGCTTATACAAATGCTCGTATTCATCACATGAACATCTGCCCCTTCCGGGACTCGTATCCTGGACCGTCGGTGCGAGAAGTAGGACCATCACAAAAACAACCATTTACTCTTTAATCTATACATATAAATAAAATTGGAGTATCTGTTTGTAATATTGAAATAACCGTTTTTTACTACATGCATATAAATATATATACGGTACATACACCAAAATAACATTTTTTACAATTTTTGTCTGTCTGTCTGTTTGTTCCGGCTAATCTCTGAAATGGCTGGACCGATTTTGACGGGACATTTATTGGTAGGTAACTGATGTAATAAGGAGTAAGTTAGGCTACTTTTGTTTTAGAAAAATAAAGTAATGTTGCAATGTCCGAGTACTGTCTAGTACCGCGCGCAGCTCACGCGCATGCCACCACTGTGCCGTCACGTCGGGCGCCTCCCACCACTTCTCCCACTAACGAATCAATATCACAAAGGCTGCCTATCGCGCGGGCTCAGAACGCGTGAGCGGGCTATTGCTGAGTTAATAAGAAAATGAATTGCAAATTATAATAACTGAGCCACGACAACGTGTGGCCGGGTCAGCTAGTAAGTAATAAAATTGCAGCTAAAAAACAAGCATTTTACTCATGAAATACGATCCTGAGCTGCTACCCTTGCGTACTGCTGCAGTACATACATATTTTTGGTTGCATAAAAAAAACTTCCACTCTAACGTTTGGTAGGGAATCTTGGGTTTGGCAGAAGCAGAATGAATGTATGATTAGCACAGTGGAAATGAGAGCTTAAGGAAGTATAACTACAGTGACATTATGAGGGGCATGATAAGAGGGCTGTTTGGTGTGGACAAAGATGTAGTAACAAAAGATAGAAAAAGGGATGCTTAGATGGTTTGGACAAGTATATGAGGCGGGCGTGCATAGAAATATCGGTAAAGGCAGACAAAGGCGGGTTTTCAAAGACCAAGTAGGAGATGAAAAAAGACAGGTCCAAAGCAACCATAACCGACGAGATGAAATATCTGATGAGAATTGAAGAAGCGACAGATGGATGTCAGCATTGTAAGAAGTGGAAATATGTAATCCCTGCCTATCCTTAAAGGCGTGATTGTATGTAAAAGCTTATGGTATTAGGGGTTAAAGTATGAAATTGCCGTTCAGTAGTGAAAAATTCAAACAATATGTTTTAACGATTAAATATATTAGTTAAAATATTTACCATCATAGTTTATACATTTTTGCCATCTCATTGGAAGGTCATTTATACCTTTGCGATAGTACTCTGGGGATCTGGATCCAGAAAATTGTGTGAAGGCATTTTGTACGGCTTCCCGGGATTACTAAGATGCGTATAAAATCACTGTAATTTTCGAAGTATCTACTATAACGTTTAAAGTCGAATCTTAAAACAATCGAAAGTCAGTTAATTGATTGTCATATTTTTTAAATTAAGAATGTTGTCTTTATTGTCTGAAAAAAGTTTTATTTTGAATAACACACCATGCAGGTTTAATTTTAATTCAAATTGGCCAGTACGTTAAATCGGCAAATTCATATTTAAACCCCTTTTATTTTTGGTAAGAAATAAAGCTATTATCTATCTAGTCGTGTGAAATCAGCCTGTATACGCAAGGACGCGTGCCAGCGTGGGCGGGCGCAGATTACCATTGAATAAATAACCCCACCCCCCGCTTCCCTTGCCGCATTGTTCGCGGTACGAACTTCGCGTGTTTCCCCACACTTCATACCTGTTGCTATTGTTCCTTTATTTGTCTGTTGTTGATAAGGTTAGATGGTGGAAGCTAATATATTCAATTAGCACGCGAAAGCTTCAAAAGTCAAACAACAGGTTTCGGATCTCGCGATTAAGAATAAGATTTTGGAGGTGAAATTTTTATGATTATGTTTTATATTCAAATGCCTATAAATGATGAATTTAAAGTCACTTGACACCACAGATAATATTCGATTACAGATGTTTTCCTAAATTTAAGTTGCAATGTATTTTTGCAGATATCTTGGTGTTTGTGGTTTTCTATAAAAAAAAATCAGCAATAGGGTAGTTCAAGCTTTATAGTATTTTTTTCGAAGGTTTATGCATGGTCTATGTACCATCTTCAGGACTGTAGGACAAGTGATATTCTATAGTGTATTTGCTCTTCCTTACTAAACTTACACAGAGATATCGCTTGACGTCAGAATCTAAAATTCCTTCTCCCCAACTTTGAAACTAGTTAATAAGAAAAAAAATCTCAGTAGTTTGTCGATTTAGGTATTAAAGACAACAGACAGTATAAAATAACAAATCTTCAAAGATAATGTCAACATGTGTCGATACACGAACAATTTAAAGCATTGATTGGCACATATTTTAGATACTCGTATATAGTAAAGGAGGGTGTGTATCAAAGAGCTACCTCTTTGATACACACCCTCCATATATTCTTTTTGAGACAATGCGCAATTTGACATGTGACTAGCATCCCCTTCAGCAATAAAATATAAATAATATATCTGAAAGACAAAACTGGTCATGTAATTAATAGCTTAGTAACTCCTTCTATAATTGCGCTGCTGTTTTTCGCATTCCCATTACACCTAACTTAATTTTGGGTCTTTGAACTGTCAATCGAATGTGGGTGGGTCTCATTGACTACCCATGATTGTATAGAAGACAATGACACTACCTAGCAATTTATTTCTAAAGACAAGTTCCTTTTGTTCACCCTTTTCATAATTAACATCCTCTGTACAATCGAACAGCTTTAACATTACCATTTTTATGTCTTGTCAAATGTCATTTCTATCCAATATTCTTACAACGCTTATTGCTATGAAACTTTGCAATACTTTTGAAAGGACTTCTACCTTGTGTTTTCCTTCAAGTAGTATTGCAATTATTGGCACGCAGCTGATATTTCCGCGGGGCATAAAGCTCTTCTTATTGGTATCACCTATGTCAATACATACTTCCAACTGAAAAGGTTGCTGTCATAAGGTTTTTTTTTTATTACGTTTCCGGCTATTGCTATTTAAACCTCCTATGTTCGTTTCAGCAACAAAATAACCGCACTTTACAAGCATCGTACCGAACCTCATAACCTTAACGACAAATAGTATTTATCCTATTTTTTGTTTTTTAAAGGTTATAATGGTTGTAGTTGTCACCTAATTTCTCAACTAAGGCATCTAAAGGCAAACTAAAGAGTTGGTTGGTTGAGTAGTGTTTTTATTCCATCGATGAATTATGTAATAATTCAGCGACGACACGATGACACGCTCGATAATTATATAATCGATGAAATAAATTCCGTGACAGACAACGGAAATGATACATGCTGACACATATAATATGATAGGTATATATATATTTTTTCACAATGATGTTTTTGTAATTCAATGTTACAAAGTATTGTAATATAAATCAATACAATTATTTGATTGTATTTGCATGCCATTATCTACAAATAAAGAAATATTCTATTCTATCTACAGAATACAAATGCCATGATAATAGAATAATTCTTCATTGATGGATTATGGGATATCCGACGATTTAGTACGGCTACAAAAACACTATGGACTTTTAAGACAATCTACCTTACAGGCACCGAACCGAAACTAAACCTCAACCAGAAAAAGAGTTTTTAACATTGGAGACGCGTATATTTTTCCTTAGACGGAAGGACAACAGCATGTTAATCCACCACAAATTGTCAAATTTTCTCAATTGATTCCGAATCTTACGTGTTGGACTTTAAACTGAAATTTAAATGGAGAATATCGATAGTTATATATAGGTTGTTGTGGCGTTGACGTAAATGATGCTTACTGTTCTTGACCCGTTAATTTAGCTATGCTCGTAGGATTTCACGACAGGCTGTTTAAATTTCGTATGATCTCTTTAAATACTCGCCGTGAAATATACGACTTACTGTGCCTCCATAAAATATTGCATTCATCCATTGACTAAGCTAATCTACTCTCGGGCTTTAATATTAATATTAGATACAAACTTCGCTTTTGTAATAACTTTACAATACAAGCATAGGTATAA
The DNA here is from genome assembly GCA_927399485.1 of Calamotropha paludella. Taxonomy (NCBI): domain Eukaryota; kingdom Metazoa; phylum Arthropoda; class Insecta; order Lepidoptera; family Crambidae; genus Calamotropha; species Calamotropha paludella. The sequence goes on from OV656812.1 coordinate 22,750,077, forward strand.
GAACAATGAAATGAATGAAAAATACTTTTTTGTTACACACACAGATATACAAATAGCTTAAAATAAAATAAAGAACGAAAGGCTGTTACAGTAGGCGGTCTTGTCGCTTAGAGCGATCTCTACCAGACAACCTTTGGGTGGAGGGAAATAAAGCTATTAAGGACAGCGGTGTGATGCAACAAAAGAAGGAGAATCTAAATATATATATATATATATATATATATATATATATATAAGATTTTGAAAATAACGATAAAAATAACAATACCTAAAAAAATACATAAATATGTCCCTTGGCCAAACCAATTGGCCTAGCCCAAAGTAAGCACTGTAAGGCTTGTGTTATGGATACTCGGGTAACGGATAGAAATACACATAAGGTACATATATATGTAATATTTTTAGAAATATATATAAATATCCATGACTCAGGTACAAATTATTATCAGGTATTCATCACAAAACATCTGCCCCTTCCGGGACTGGAACCCAGGACCATCGGTGCCAAAGGCAGGATCTTTACCGTTGCACCAAACGGTTGTCTTTTAAAATCCAATGGTAAAGATATACTTAGTCTGGCCATAAATACTGTTACACTTAAAAATAAAAAAATATTACATTTGAATTTCGAATCTGTCATTTTTATACGGTTGTTCATTGTGTTTTCTCATTTTGGCGCCAATACATTTTATAATATTTTGCGATATTAAAATGGAGTGGGGTGATAAAGAGAACCGAATCGCTGTGATTGCATTACACAAAGTAGGTATGGAGCCAAATGCAATTTTAAAAACTCTCCATACCCTTAGTATTAGTAAAATGTTTGTGTACCGGGCTATTAGTAGGTACAATGAGACTTCCTCTGTTTGTGATAGAAAAAGATCTGGCCGTCCACGTAGTGTTCGTACGAAAAAGGTGGTCAAATCAGTAAGGGAAAGAATTCGAAGAAATCCTGTCCGAAAGCAAAAGATTTTATCTCGGGAAATGAAGATAGCACCTAGAACCATGTCACGTATTTTAAAAGATGACTTAGGACTTGCAGCCTATAAGAGACGCACTGGTCACTTCTCAACTGATAATCTAAAGAAGAATAGGGTGGTAAAATCGAAACAACTACTGAAGCGGTACGCAAAGGGAGGTCACAGAAAATTTTTGTTTACGGATGAGAAAATTTTTAACAATAGAGCAACATTTTAACAAACATAATGACCGTATTTATGCTCAAAGCTCTAAGGAAGCTTCCCAATTAGTCGACAGAGTGCAACGTGGACATTATCCGAGTTCAGTGATGGTTTGGTGGGGTGTTAGTTATGAAGGAGTGACTGAGCCATATTTTTGTGAAAAAGGTATCAAAACATCGGCACAAGTATATCAAGATACCATTCTTGAGAAGGTAGTTAAGCCCCTTAACATCACCATGTTCAATAACCAAGTATGGTCCTTCCAGCAAGACTCGGCGCCGGGTCATAAAGCTCGTTCCACGCAGTCTTGGTTAGAAGCGAACGTTTTGGACTTCATCAGAGCTGAAGACTGGCCGTCGTCTAGTCCCGATCTTAATCCACTAGACTATGATTTATGGTCAATTTTAGAGAGTACAGCTTGCTCTAAACGCCATGATAATTTGGAGTCCTTAAAACAGTCTATACGATTGGCAGTGAAGAATTTTCCCATGGAAAGAGTGCGTGCTTCTATTGATAACTGGCCACAACGTTTAAAGGACTGTATTGCAGCCAATGGAGACCACTTCGAATAAGCTTTATATATTTTTAATTGTTTTATATTTATGTACTAAACTAATATAGTGTAAAAGTAATAAATGTTTTAAGCAGTTAAAAAAAAAATGTTTTTTCTATCTTACAATATTTATGGCAAGACTAGGTATATGATTTAAATTAATACAATAGCGGTAATAATTTCAAAACACTAGCTTCTAAAATTATAACAGTTAAATAATGTGGTATTTTACATACCGAAAATGAGCTGAACTCTTTGCCTGCTTCTGTGTTTCCTGGTAAATACAATTAAGGGGTCTTCAAGTCACGAGTGAATAGGTATTTTCTAGGCAGACACGTCACATCCTAGAACGTATCGTTGCTTACCATCAGGCGAGATAGCGGTCAAGCGCTTACCTTCTCACGATAAAAAAACCTTGTATCTCAAAAATACTTATTTCTTTATGTAATTGTTTTTTCTTTGTGTATGATTGAGATTTTTTGTTATCATTATCATTCTTGTAATTAGTTTTAAACTTTAGCACGCAATTTCTATTTTCATACGAATGGGACAGCAGTAGATCGGACATCTAAACGTTGCGGTTTCGAGTTTCGCATGAGAATTACTTGTGAATTGGGTGGAATTGCTCTAGTATTTTGTCTAGTAATTATCTTTTATTGTAACTTAAATCTTTGTCAACACAAAGGCACAGTAGGGCACAGTTAGCAGGTTCATAAAAGAGAACCACGTAACATAAATTATAATTCCCGCTGCAAATCACAGTCCAATTAGACATCAGAAGCGCCGAGCGCATTATCCGGTGTCATTGTTAGCCGAGTTTTAATCACTTGCAAAGATTTATGAACAAGCGCTTAAATATGAGTAAGTGCGACGCCACGGGCAATTGTCGCCAGTGATTAAGAGCGCAGGTTCAGAACTCGGTAGAGCTATATGTGGAGAACTGCAGCTTTTGCATTTGAAATACAAATTGGTATATGTCTTATGCAGAATGCTAGTATGTTAGCTTACACATATGATTTATGAGTCAATTGATTGTATTTATAATTGACTAGCTTTTTATCGCTGCTTTATTTGCAAAAGAAAAGTTAATAGAGAAAGGTCCTTTTAACATCCTTCTCTTATATTCTATTACTAGGGATATAAGGTATCACCATGCAAAATTTCATTGAAATCGGTCCAGCCATTTCGGAGATTAACCCGTACAAACAGACAGAGAAAAAATTTTTTTTTAGTATTTTCGCTCTTTTTACATCCCCCTGGCTTGCCTTAAGCATTTTATTTTCTATGTACAGACATTCGACCTCTACAGTTTCATTATATGTAGAGATTAGTTTCTATACTCCTGACAATGTATCTGCAAATTTCATTACGATCGGATGTGTAGTTAAGGCGTGATTAAGAAAGAAATATACTTGGCATTTATAATATTTATAACAACTAGCGGCCCGTCCCGGCTTCGCACGGGTGGACAAAATTCTTTACATTTTTTCTATTATTAAATATTTTTCCGTTAGCGCCATCTAGCGTCCGGTAGACGAACTACTTGCGATTAACGCGTTGCAATGATAACGCGAATACAATGGAAAAAGAGCGGACAGACAAACAACAAATTTGTGATCTTAGATTATAGATTTGGGAACACGAAGCCTAATTATTATATTTTTGTCATTTAAGGTGAAATTTCAACCCGCAACCTCTTACTATCCGCGCAAGTACTCTTCCGATTAAGCTGCCGACACCTTCACAGACCCATCAGAGTTTTCCCACATGTTTCTTTGAACTCGATCTAGCGCTATCTCTTCATATGCTGAATAACTACTATTTACAATATAGAATGTTATACTTTTAAAAGTATTAAACATTTGATAAAGAAGAAACTGCTATTTAATTATTACATGTCATTAATGCACTTAACAGCCTAGATAAGTATATCTACACATTTTTTACTGGTAAAAATAATTCAGACATATGGGAGCCTAATATTATTTGCGGGCTCTATACAAATAATTATATAGCTTACACAATCATGCATACATCCTTAAGCATTTAAGCATAGACATCCACGTATTAACACAAAATTTTCTCCCACAATATAATATTAACGAATACCTCAACAAACTTCCCTTTTCTATACCGCGAGATTCTTTTTAAAATAACTAGCAATAATTTTCTTATATCCTTTAGTTCAGCATATTGAGGCATTGTTAAATTGTTTTCTATTGCGGTTAAATGAAAATCTCCTTTCAATGAAATTTGGGTTATATTTTAAACTTAGAAGAGCAACATACGGTTCTTTTTAACCGCACAATAGAATTTTGCTTGACTGGACGTAATGAATGCTCGTTGTAACTTCTTTATGTCATATATTTATGTATTTTCAAACCAATTTATAAAACTTAAACAGAAATAATGAATAGACGAGCAATGAAGTAGTTTTAATAATAATAATAATTTATTTTTCTTATCCATATAAACAAATAAAAGTTATTACTACCATGAAGTAATATTAACAAATATAAGATTGTGGAGAGACTGGTATCTGAATTAGGCCGCAGCCTGTATCTCAAAAAATCCAGTACTTATAAAGGTCTTTTGCCTCATTTTGAGCTTTAGAACGTTAAAAAGGATGAATTCAATCTTAAATAATCTTAGTAACAATAAAATAATAATAATATATCCAAAACTAATAAAAAACTCTTTATAATAGGCTTGTAAAACTATGGACGGTAATTATATTTTCACCGCGGGGAAACTATTATATAATTATAAAACCATCAGCAAGCTTCTCTAAGCCTGCAAATAACACCCTTCGGTAACCAAAGTACGATTGACTAATTAAATTAAAATCGTCTGACAGCCGTGTGGGCGTTTGAGATTGCGATAGGTTTAGATTATACGGTGCATTGGGTGGCTTGGGTGCTCATAATAAGTTAGTAGCGTGTCTACTATTTAGATTTTCGCGCTTCTTAATAGAAACAAACCGAATATCTAACGCGATTTTTCACATGGTAAACATTTGATTTAATTCAAATGCCAGGGTAAAAAATCTTATTCGATGTTATGTGCGTTAGTCGTGTATATTCTATACATAAATACAGTTAAAATAGTGTAGTATCTTTTTCTTCTTTGTTCTGCTGTCCGATATCCTTCAATCTGTCTAGGAATCATATTTCTATTACTTTTGGTTTTCGAAAAGTTCTAGAGAAATCATTAATTTTCAATATTTTCCGCATTTTTCGCTCATATTTAAAAATATTATTTTCTGGCTTGGGACGTTTTAGCTAACGTACGGCAGTGTTTGTTATCCGATTATTTTTTTATGTTTACTAGCTTGTTACGAGTGCAAAGCCTCTTGCAACACAATAAATGTACACACACAACTACTATATATATACACACAATATTTTTCTCCAAAGAGATTTGGAGATGCTGCATTTACATTATTCCGCGACCGATCACACTTGGGATGTTCAGGGAGGTGCTCGGAACCTTTGTCGTTTCAATTGGAGCAGCTACAGGTCGGATGGATCATGATCATTAGACATAAGTCCATTTTTTCCTTTTTGTGAATTAAATAATTAAAACTTATGATATACTCTTACTTTCATATTTTTTAAAAACTCCTGTTAACGGTCCAAACTCGTAATAAGCTGTTAAAATTTTAGTGACATAAAGGAAACAAAATGTAGCTTATAGTGCTTTCCGTAGCTTCGAATTGAATGAATTGTGGCGAAGTATCGCTCTCTCGACGACTCTAGTCTAGTTAAAAGAGCTTTATTACAGTTTATGTTTTTTGTTGTTGCTCCCACCATTTTACTGCACCCTCTTGTCAACTATGTTGATGTCTAATATTTAGATGTGATTAAATAACAAAAACATTTTGTCAAATTTCAAGGAAATTTCAAGGCTATGCCTCGATGTGAAGAGTCATTTCAATATTATCTTCCCCAATCTACTTTCCCGGTTCATGTATCTGCTCCTCTATATTTCAAAGAAGTCATCATTACCAATGTGCTGTGTCTAACCAGTACCCTTCTTGACTCTTCGGTGCGAGCTGAACAGTTCAAGAAGAAATTCCCTAGACTTTTTATCATAATAATCAAATCAAACTTAAGAGCAAGGAAATTTTTAAATGTTATTAATTAAGTCCGCGGTTATCGGTCGTTTTTTATTTTTTTTGGTGTTGACACAGTGTCCTGAAAAATACGCGTAGATCAGAGTTAACGTATCACTATTATTAACATAAGTAATCGATTTTTTTCTAACTTCACATAAGTTCATTATACCTTGCAAAAACACAACCAATTATGGCTAAGTTGGCTACCATTGAACTTTAGGAAATTCTAAATGTACAAAATTTTCGAGAGCAATATAAAAGTCATTGAAAATTTTTGTGTCAAAAGTGTTTTAGAATTCTTTTTTCCCATGGTTCACTCCGACCGATCCATTTATCTCCTAACCTTCCATTCAAATGACAATCTTCATTTACGATCCTGGGATACTGACATGGAGCTCTGTGGTTTGAAACATGATATTTCGTCGTTTTAATAAGTATACACTTCTTAAAATCGTTTTAAATCTACTGTCAAAAATTGCAAGTATATCTCCTTATTTAACTGAGAGGAGTTTGAAAGGGGTTAACCATCTGTCAGTGAAGTGGTCTGGCAATAAATTTGCTGCTATTACCCTTAAGGTCATAATGTAACACATTTCCATAATCCATCCATCGAATTTACAGAGCAGAAACCTGATAAAATATGAAAGTTTTCAAAAAGTATTGCAAGTACAGTGAGGTGCGACTATTTTCTAAATCGCTCTTGAAAATTTCTTTAGAATTTTTACGAGTTTGGGTTATAATTGTTTTTTGTTACCCAATGGTATTAAAACTTAATAATAACTGTTTTTGTTTATGCCTAATTCGCCTAGTTTGAAATTAATTAAGTTCCTACTTATTTTTATAGTCGATATCTCTGTGACAAATAACATACATGGGGTGGGGTAATTCGGGAAATCTCAGAGATACTCTTCTTCTGTATTTTACACTTGTCTCTATTTTTTGTAATAATCTGTTAATATATGTTTTTGAATTTCCAAGCTTTTATTTTGTTTACCACATAAAATATTCGGTAACGTGTTTAAGCATGATAATGTAAAGGTTATCTCCATTTATATTATGTATGCTATTTAAATGGTAAATACATTTTGCCTATCACGATATGCAAAGCCAACGAGAATTTAAATCGTAAGAATCTAAATAGATCACCATCATTTTGCTACCATACATATTAAAATTTGCCGATAACCGCCAGAGAGTTACTTAATCTAGATCTAGTGCTTGAACTAAAACCCACACAATAAATTGTGATGGTATTTATCCAAACTAGTAAATTATGGTCCTAGGGCCGTAGCAAGCACTAATTGTGAGTCCCTGAGGCATTTCAGTACTGGCCACTTACTTATACAGTGTCTTAAAGAACCTCGCTTTAAATTAACGTCCAATGATTATAACAAATGTCCTAAGAAAAAGCGGATTATTCGAAAACTCCAAAGAAATGGATGGCAATGTAATATTAATGACAACTATTAATAAAATTGATGGTCGAAAAAAGTTAAATTGCGAACATATAAACTTTAATGCTATGGTTTTCTAGGCGTTATCAAGACCCAAGAATTCACACGAACGCAAAAATTATATTCAATTACATTGAAACAATGGTTTTAGTGGAAATAAATTAACCGTACACGCAATAAAATGTACTTGAACATCTAATTTACAATAATGAATAAACATTTGATACGTTTAACAGCAAAAAGGGAACTGTCAATAAATGATAGACACATTGGTTACAATTTGAATTGCAAGCGTAACGTTTTGTGACATAAATAAAACGAAATTTTAACTACCTTTAAAAAAAATTATACAGGTATGTACGTAAGCACTATAGTTATTCATTTAATGTGTTTCAAATACGTTCTGTATTCGAATAATTCACATAAATTAGTTTTCCCCTTTTAGGAAACCATGTTTTTGCAATTGTGTAATATAATAATCAATTAAAATGCTCAGATACTAAGAAGTAGGCGAGAAAAAACTCACATTCGTTACAAAATAGGTTTAAATGTACTAAGAAAAGAAGAAAAAACAAAGCTATGCAATGTATGTTATCGATTAAATTTTTATTGGAGTGAATAGAGATAATGGTTTTCCTGTGGGTCCATTTTTGAATGTAAAGGGCAGACGATTATCCTATAATCCTCATAATTATCTGTAAACACCATGACGGACAATTGCAAGAATTTATTTACGTCGATTATGGTGTGATCAATTAATGGCCGGTCTTAACTATTCTCAAAACTTGTAGGTAAATGTACGGGATAACAGAAAGTCAATATACCACCAACTGCTTTTTCAATTGATCTCTATGTGTAGGACTTTACGTTGAGAATCGAATGGAGGATTTTGACAGCTATGTAAGGCTTTTATATCAATGGAATTGAATAACTGTCATTATAATTTAAAAGGACGCATTTCAGTGTCATAGGTTTTGAGAAATTGGACCATTTTAGGCATGTTGAAGCATCTTTTTGTACATGTATTGAATTCTGTTAATAACTATTCGTAAAATTGTAACTTAGAATTTTTCTTATTTCATATCATACTTCGATGTGTAAACTATAGACACTTTTTGTGAAATTTTGTTTCCTTTGCGATATAATATATATTAGTTTTGTTTTTAATGTCGCAATTACGATAAATTTGTAATCAAGGGGGATTTAACTCATGTATTTCAGTCCCGGTTTGAAACAATGCTCATTGAATTCTTGATTCCCTAAATGCTTACTTAAAATATTTATTGAAGTACTAATGATTATTAGCTCGCACAAGTCGATATGTAAGTCGGAATTTGTCATAGACTCTCTGACAAATTCCGACTTTGGCGTCAACATCCGAATGTTAAGACCTGAGAAAGGTACTACTAGGTATAAAATACTTTGTTACCTTCGTTCCAAATTCCAGAGGCGCGCTTCGGAATCCATTAGTACCTATGGAATAAAACACAACAATAAGAAAGTTTTTAAGGTTTACAGCTTCCAGCAAAAATATTTAGGAACTTATGACCTCGTTGATAGAGTCTTTCACTTGCATGATAACTAGTGGAGCCTCAAGCAAAAGCGTAGTATCTACTTATCAGATATTTATAATGAGTATTATATCCTGCTTCGTGCAAATATAAGGTTTAAAGTCTCATTTCCAATTAACATTATGACTGACAATTTACAAGTCACAAAGACGCTTGAAGTTACCGAAAAGATCCAAGTGCGAGATAACTGTTTCATAAATGACCGTCTATTAAAATGAGTTCTCGGAGTGTTAGATGCTATCGAATTATTGCTTAAATATGTGGTTGCTATATTCTGTAATTTGTAACTTTAGTCGTGGTTCGGTAGCCACCAGTTTAATTACTAAATTCTCTTGTATTTTTTATTTTGTACTAGCTGACCCGGTAACGCGTTGCTATGGTAACGTTAAAAGAGCGGTTAAAAGAGCGGTAAAAAGAGCAGACAGACAAACATACAAACAACAAATTTGTGTTCTTAGATGATAGACTAGCGGCCCGTCCCGGCTTCGCACGGGTGGACAAAATTCTTTAAATTGTTTCTATTATTAAATATTTTCCGTAAGCGCCATCTAGCGTCCGGTAGACGAACTACTTGCGGTAAACGCGTTGCTATGGTAACACGTATACAATGGAAAAAGAGCGGGAAAAAGAGCGGACAGACAAACACACAAGCAACTGTGATCGTAGATTATAGATTATGTTTTAACCTGTTTACCATTGTGTCTTTTTAACAATATTGTACTTTATTTTCTTATGCACTAGTCACAACTTTTGACAGAAAAAGTGAAGTCCCGCCGGTATATATGGCGTCTGGAAAAGTGGCAAAAAGTGAAACTTATTTTTGGAATCCGTAAAAAGTGTTTCCTTCTTATTGTTACACTTTGGTGATATTATTAACAATAAATTTTTCATCGCGGTGAAAAAAGGTCACTAGAATTCTATTTAATATATTGAAGGTAACGTAAGTGTACTAAATAATAAAGGCCACGTTATCCTTTTCGTAATGTTCTACGTTAACACTGAGAAAATATAATTTTAGAATAAACGGAGACATCTTTTAAACTTACTATTTGTTTTATTTTTTTTTAATATTTTCCTTTGCAAGAAAATATATTATCTTATAAAATATGCTTATATATTTTTACTCGAATACAATGATCAGCGCAAAATGGCAAGCACTCAGAACTGTGAAAACTTTAAAATAAATAATAATTACATGGTGGTTATTTTTTTATTTCAGATATTTAATCACAGTTTATTAGGCCTCCAGTAAAATACTGACTATTTGCATTCTATACAATACCAAGTTAAATAACAATATCAAGAAACCAAACTTAGAATTAAGTGTTTTAATTGTTCATTTTAGGTGGAAATTTCTTATATTATTAGAAACAACTAGCTGACCCGGCCACGCGTTGCTATGGTAACGCGTTGGTATGGTTACCATAGCAACGCGTTACCATACAATAATACATACGTTATTGATACAATGGAAAAAGAGCGGACAGACAAACACAGAAACAAAAAATCTGTGTTCATAGATTATAGATTTATGATTTGTAATTTTAAAAACAATGATAAAGTAAGATAAGCCCTATTTTAAAATAATTTAAGGCTTGCGACTCTTTTGACTTCGACATTATAAAAAAAATGCAATCGCCTCTACGCCGTACTAAAAGCGCTATAATTCAAAGACCCCCGATATACTAATTAATATGTATTCCAATCGAATTTATAACACTCCTACCACACTTGAGTATTTAAATTCCGTTTCACGCAACACATTCGCACATAAATAGCAAATAATTATTATCCAATTTAGCGGGGCTAATGGGAATAATTAAAGGCACTGCCTGAAAGTAACAGACTACTTATTTGCCGAAGTTATGTCTGCAGAGGGGAATAGAATGTGTGACCAGGACTGTAGTGTAGGGTTACTAGGTAGTGGACGTCGTGCTTGCCGGCATTTTATTGTTTGATGTGACATAAGAGGGAGTAAAGATTAGAAATGACGAGTTAAGATTCGATTTAATTTGCTGTAGAAAGAACCTAATCTATTAGGCTTTTAACTACACTATACTTTATCCAATGTAGGATGATACTTTTGACAGTTGACACCTATATAGAGGGTATAAAGTTGCTATTGCAATGTCAAGCCAAACATAAGGAAACAAATGTAACCTTAGAACGTAGCAATAAGGAAGTGACACCTGTCAAAAGTATCATCCTACATTCGACAAAGTATAATTACTACGACAAAGTAAGCGGATTGATAACTGATCGATGCAAATGGTGTGTGTGTGAATTCTGATGAAAATAAACTTCGATACTGCAGTGTCCATGTGCTTATAGATTAAAGCACATGCTTAAAGATTATAGAACATATCAGATCAAGAATTAAAAAAAGCAGCACAGTACCAGTAGCACAAGGAAAGTATATAAACATTTACAAATATAGGTACATAGCAAAGCTAACAAATGAAATTGAGAAAAATTTAACAGATGCAAATTAAATAGCTAAATAAAGACACACGGCTAAAGTAAAGAAAGAAAATGGGAGTAAGAATATAATAAACATTTTAGGAAAGCAACCAAGAAATAACAGCACAAAAGACAAATGGAGACGTTAAAATAAGTGTCAAAAACAATTTAATAAATTAAAATTGCAACAGAGAGAACAAAGCGTAAGAAATAATAAGTAATAAAAAGAACAGACATAGAATTAATGGACAAGTGGAATGTAAGACACCTTAGACATGAAATAAAATGTATTAAACCAGGATATAAATAAAATAATCAAGATAAGAATTATGTTTTTATTTAATTTTTTGCATTCACAATGCAATATTTCTATAAGATATAAAATACGTGTGTAAAAAACAACCACGCCTCCGAGCCCTCAGATGGGCTCGGAGGCCTCAGATCCCATCTGAGGGCTCGGAGGCGTGGTTGTTTTTTACACACGTATTTTATATCTTATAGAAATATTGCATTGTGAATGCAAAAAATTAAATAAAAACATAATTATAGCTGGTTCCATCTTAATTGATTGTTTAATATTTGTAAAAATATTACTTTCAATGTTGAAGGTAGTTAGCGTTCAACATTGGTGGAACGATACTAGCTCATAGTAGAAGTTGGAATACGTTTGTAAAATTCGACACGTTTGCCAGCGTCTCGGTAGCTCAGCGGTCAGAGCAGTCGCCCGGATTGCGAAAGGTCGTGGGTTCGTATCCCATCTGAGGGCTCGGAGGCGTGGTTGTTTTTTTTTTACACACGTATTTTATATCTTATAAGATAAGAATTATTAGAAAAATTGTTATTAAAAAGCTGTTTAAAGAAGTCTTAATGAACAAGAAAATATATAGATGGAAATATAAATAAACAGAGAGATATATTTAATTTAAAGAATAGAAATAAAAAAACTGTAGCACTAATTAGAAACAAAATAGAAAAAAAAAATAAAAAAGAAAAATGAAAAGTAAAATGGTCAGGGTGTATCCCTGCGATAAAAAATAAAACTGAGATAAATAAAAGAATTATAAAGTATGACAGTTCGATTCAAAGTACAATAAGAGTACTATTTTAACCAGACTACTACTATAGCTGTGGTTACGCTAGAGGAACAGGGATAAAAAAAATGCTTGTATTGAAGGTTTACAGCTACTTGGCTTTGTAGGTAGGTTTGTAGTAGGTCGGGGAAGCATGTATACTTAAAAAAGTTGCAAGAATCACGTCAAGCGCCGTCTTTACTATTTTGTAATGAAATTTATCATTATAATTAAAATACTTCTAACAGCACTATCGTTAAGTAAAAAATAGTTAAAAAGATAACAAAGGCCTTTAACTCCGTGATTTCTTAACGTAATCATCGTTCATTAATAATTTATCATTATTCTTAATTTATTTTGGGGGCGTATTTTTGACAATATGTTATGACTTCTGACAATGTTGACTCAAAGTAAGGTTCTAGGCGTAATAAGTACGTTAATGATAAAGATTATGATATCCTTTATTACACTTGTAATGATAACGCAAGTGAAGTGAAACGATTTTGTAGTAATTTGAAATCGTTTAGCAATCGTTCCGGGCACGTTCGGCCGTAACGAGCGGGTGCGATAGATCGGATCTTCTTATTTAGTTATTGCGCCAGATAGCAGCCGAGATAAACTCGCTGATCGGAACACTTGTCGCTGTTGAGTAATAGAATAAAGTGGTACAGCCATCGGTGAAGTTAAATATTTAATTTCGAATTCAGAAGCTGTTGGAATAAACTATTCAATTTGTTAGGGTACTACCACCTGTTTTTATTTTTATATTTTATATGTAAATAAAGTGAAACATTCAGTTTTATAAACACACAGACAGAACAGCCATTTCCATAAGTTTTCCTGAGAAATGTTGTACTAGTCAAAGTAACATTTCGACGGCGAAACCTCCTCTCTGAAATTCGTTGAGAAATTCACTTTTTTGTCATTTCCAATTAAAATTCATTATTTGCATGTTTTAATGAAATTTCCTTAGCGTATTTTCAATTGCAAGCAATCAAGTTAAAAAAAATAAACAAATTTTTTAACTATATTTTAACTTGTCAAGAAATGAAACGTTTTTTTTTACTTTGTGTATTATTTCAAATTTAGCAGTTAGGAGTTATTGGCACTTCGCCGTCGATTTGAGGTTTATATGACATAAGATAAAATTATAAGTGTTTGTAAGATAAACCTATAATTTTACCTAACGATATGACATTTATCATGTTCTTTTATAAAAATAATGATATCCTACGCAAGAATATAATCCAATCACAATTTCGTTTGATATTGAGAGTTTTGTCCAACCTTGCAGTATTTAAAGATTTTAAAAAATCGTACTTTATTATTTAATATTATATAAAAGTTCTTTATAGTATCTGTGGAAACTTTATTATCCCATGTATATTCAATCTGTGTTATGTATAAAGCTAAAATTATGTGTTTCCCTTGAAAATAATTAAATATAGGACTAAAATCGTCATTGAAAATGTTGTGTTATTAATTTTATTTACTACTTCTTCTAAAAAACTACTTTGGGCAATCAATTTATGTCTGTTTTGTAAAATATAAATATAAGTTAATAATTCAGTAGGATTTGAGATTACACTTTTGTCTCTCATTGTATAAAATTAGCTTCGGGTCACTAAGGAGCTATTGTCATTTTGTCGGCAATATATATTTTTATTTTGTTTATTTTAGCAATCAATAAGTAAAAACAGCTTTCATAACTGTAAATCCATAAGAGCAAATAATTTGTATTACAAAATAAAGTAGATATAAAAGTTACTAATATTTTTACGTATCTAATCTCTAATCTAAGATCATAGTGGTTTGTGTGTTTGTCTGTCCGCTCTTTTTCCATTGTATCAATACCGTTACCATAGCAACGCGTTAACCACCTAAGCCGTTAAGTAGTTCGTCTACCGGACGGTAGATGGCGCTAACGGAAAAAAATAATAATAGAAAAAAAAATAAGAATTTTGTCCACCCGCGCGAAGCCGGGACGGGCCGCTAGTAATCATTTTAAAAATTTATTCTTATTATCAAAGAAAATAAATCGAATTTAAAACTGTTATGTATTTAATTAGTAACTAAAAAGGGAGAAATAAATATGCCAACAATTTTTGAAGGTCGGCCTCTTACCCTCAATATTTGAAATACATATTGTCACATGCTACAACTACAAAATAGCAATTGACGAATTTTCTTTGTGTGATTAACAATTTAACAACAATTGAAATAACAACACAATACGTTACTTCGTACTATTATAATTCTATGGCGTCTACACAGCGTAATGCAAGCAGCACTTCTGGGCGCTCAGGGTGTTTACGCATGCCGCGGGCGCTGTCGGCTGTCGCAGCACGCATACGGCAGTCGCGGCAGCCGTACAGCTGCCGCAGGATGCGTCCGCATCCGTTCCGGGCCGAGCCGATGCGGGCCGGTAGGTCTGAATCGTACCTTAGACGTAGTAAGTATTTACTATATACTGGTGACGATGATTATCTGTGCATCAAATGTTGGGATAATTTAGATATAGCTTGGTTATTTTGTTACTTCAAATCCAATTTCTTTTGTCTCAAATGATTAATTATTTGAGTCACTTATCATTTTCTTATATTTTCTAATTCAATTTCCATTGCATATAGATTGCAAATGATAAACATTTTAACGTATCTTATCTCGTACGTAGATATTGTATCTACTTTATTTATTAGAACCTATGATAGTAATAATATAGAGCAAAATTAGTATTACGTGTCTAAGCATTATTTAAGGTGAAAATTATAAGTACTATGCTCTTAGAGTGAAAAATACGCTGGGTTTTCTCCTTTTTGCATCGCTACTGCACACATCGGTTCATCTCTTTCTTTGTCATTTACTATTTTTATTCTTGGTTACAATGTTCTAGAAACTAATTATATTTTGTTTCTATTGTCTATATATATCTTCTTTTCTTCTTCAGCCTTTCGCCACCCAATGCTGAGTGTATCCTGCATTGCCCGCCGTTCTTCTCTGTTTTGGGCCTTCCTCTGCTTTCCAGCAACTTTGACCAGATCGTCGGTCCACCTCATCGGCTGTCTGCCCACACTCCGACGACCAGTTCTTGGCCTCTATTCGAGCACCTTCTTCCCCGTCTTCCACCAGTTCTACGCGCTATGTGTCCCGCCCATTTTCATTTTCTTTTGGCGATTTTGGTTTTATATATCAAATGTTGGGATAATTTAGATATGGCTCGGTTATTTTGTTACTGAATCTAATTTCTTTTGTTTCAAATTGATAAATTATTTGTGCCACTTATCATTTTCTTATAGTTTCTAATTCAATTTCCATTGCATATAGAAAGTAAATGATAATAAATTTTAACGTATCTTATGTATGTACTGAGATATTGTATTACATACATTTTATTATATTATATTATTTTATTTTATTATATACATTTGACTAGATAGAAAGATTGGCTTTGTTAAATGAAAATTATGGAACACCAGAATTAAATCCTATTTCTGTAGAGACTTTGCATGCAACTAAATTATTTAAATATCGCATAGAGAACTTAGAATTATTTTAATTAGGCCTGTTGAACGATGGTAACTGATTGAATGAGAACAGGTAGATATTTATAATGTTGCATAGTGATTAATCTAGTGACGGTGAAATTAAGTCTTTTACCAATGAGATAATCTGTGGAAATTGTAGCGTGAAGAAATGGCCGGTGAAATTATAAGCGCTGTTGTAATCGGTATATGTTGGCTGTGTCCGTTAATCATTGATTATTTAGAATCTACAAGCTGCTAAGCAAAGGAAAATAGTCGCTGTTCTCAGTTAATTGACTTATATTTTTCTATATTAAGTGTTTTGCGTATGTGTTTAGTTGAAAAACCAAAATATTGTCACAAAGCAAAGCAGTGGAACTCCCTCCCTGTGTCTGTATTTCCGAGTACTTATAACCCGTCTGTTTTTAAAGCCAGGGTGAATAGGCACCTTCTGGGTTAGCTCGTCCTATAGCTCGTGGATTCTGTCTTTGCCTCCGGGCTTGATTGGGATCAAGAGCGAACCCATTCTGAATAGAAAAAATACACATACAATTTACAACTAGAAGAGCCTTAATTAAACTTGTATGTGACAGCTATACAAACAGGTATAAGGACGACCGTTTGGTGCAACGGTAGCGATCCTGCCTTTCGCACCGACGGTCCTGGGTTCGAATCCCGGAAGGGGCAGATGTTTTTATGATGAATACGAGCATTTGTACCTAAGTCATGGGTGTTGATATATATTTCTATGAATATTACATATCTATGTATCATATATGTAAGTCTATCCGTTAGCCTAGTATCCATAACACAAGCCTTACTGTGCTTACTTTGGGCTAGGCTAATTGGTGTGAAAAAGAAAAAAAATAACAGGTATCGACTCAGCGATAACCTAGTTATCTTTAGAATTAATTATTATCAATAATAAAAATAAATAAAACAATGGGTTGAACTTCGGGCGTGCAGGCAGAAGTGAAAACATGAACGAATGAAAATATGAATTAACGTAGTGCATTTTTGATTTTTGGAATGGTTAGGGAATAATTTCGCACGACCTGCTTTAATTATCAGTATACAAATACTATAATTTATGTGGTAAAATACAATATTAATTTATTGCGCTATTATACATAAACATGACTTACGAGTTTCGATCAGGTCACGTGTTCTGACGCGAGTTTAACATTTTTTACCTATCTCAAAAAGTGCACAACGCCGCTAAAGAAGTTTTCACTTCAAAATAATTGTATTCCATCTGAGGGCTCGGAGAACTAGTAGACGTTTCGGACATTGAGAAAAAGTGAAAATAAACCTATTATCTAATATCATTAACATTGTATAAGGACTTTGCGTGTGTATAATAGTTAAACAATGGGATGAACACATTATTAATATTCCTGTTAACCTCTCCTCATAAGCTAAATGTCTGTGTTACGAGTGGATCAACATCCATAGTATATCAGCATGGATCAAACTCTTTGGACAAGGTAAAACAAGAAAAGCAAATAGTGTTGTTTAGGTTCACCAAGGTGAGTTAAATACAGTAGTCTAGCTGTTCCGAGATGGTTAGTCAGAGAGACGGGGCGTGAGACGAGTTAATTTGTTTAAATTATACAAAATAACGAACTTTATAGTAGTTACAGATGATGTGGAAGATGTGACATTTTACTATGGTAATAAGCAACAATAAATATTATACCCAAAAAAATCGAACAGCGAGAGATTTTAAACATTGAGTTTTTTTTAAATTAAGAATATCATAACAGCGACAGAAGTTTACATCAAAATTTAATAAAGCTTAATACTAAAAATTTTATTGGAATGATTATTCATAGTTACTCGCTTGAATTTTTATTAATAATCTGCACTTTTTTCAGACACTCAGGTAAAAGCGATTGTCCTATTCATCACACAAATATCTGGTCTTTCCGCCGTTCGAAAGACCATAAGTGTGAAAGCTGCCGTTGCTCCAAACGGTATATATTAGTATATCAATTTAATTTATATAAAATAATACTTTATAAACAACACCGTAATTTAGGCGGTTGTGTGTGATGATATAGTCGCTCTCTATATCATCACTCACACGCACACACACTTGGCTGACGAATTACCAATCTTTTTGAAAATGGGTTAGTACTCTCTGACGGCTAACTCTACCACCGGCCAAGCTATACAGGATGTTTCTTTTAAGGTGTCAAGCCGGTGCTGGGTGATAGCCGAGTATCATACATATCGATTTAACTCTGTCTATGTGTATGTATGTTCCACGATTTTTTGTAGTTTTGGAGTTATAATTTTTTTTCATCATTTTTTATGATTTAACGAATAATCGGATTTAAAAATTTAACTTTTTTGAGAAAGTTTGTTTTAGTATTTTTATCTAACACGGGCTTGACACTTTAAAAGTAACACCCTGTAATGCGCGCGCTTCCCCGGCTTCCTGTTACACACTTCCGTCCCCTTTCGAGAAATAACTCCCACAGATTGCAGGAATGCAAAAGGAAATATATTAGGTGTCAAAAATATTTAAATATTTTATCTTTTTTCAAATTTTAAAATTATATTTTTAGTTATAAATTGTCGATTATTTATCCTACCCTTGTTTGGACTGTCAGTGGTCCCAGAGGGTGGCGACCTGGTGTCCTTTAATACACAGTTTTATTACCTACTACTTGCACCGACTATCCGCAACCGAATCTGGATATGTTCCTAGGCATATTTTATAACTGTGTTAAATTCTAAAATATTAATAATGAATATTTATTTGGTATGTGGTGAGAAATCAACGATTGTATTATATAACCTACAATTGGTTGACTAAACCTTCGTTTGCTTAGAATTAGGTTATATCACGCTTACTTAAATCTAAGGTGTGAGATTAAAGATGTTACACATGAAAAACTTATTTTAAGTTCATTAATTTGTGTCATTAATGACGCTTATGCGTTCAGCTATTTTGAAACAGTACGGTTTTTAAAAGAGAAAACATTTTTTATGTTATTTGATAGTTTCTACTGTGATATTTATTAATCTCTGACACGATTACTCTTAGGTTACACCACACTGAAAAGAATTATGGACCTGTTTGCACATGCAATGAAGCTATAGTGATTGGTTTAATATAACGTACTAATTATACAACGTATAACTTTAAAGGTTTACTAGTCTAGTTTTTACTGGAATATTATAAGTTGTAGGACGAATATGCTAATTGGAGACAGTTCGTTAGTGTAAGAGGAGCTTACCCTTGTAAATCAGTGAGGTTATTATTTATTCCGTTAAAATAAGGTATGTTTTACAGTAGTTAATATGCAAATGTTCGTCGTGAGTGCAGGAGATAACTGGTTATGACTAATATCACAGTTATTTTCTGTATTTTTTTTATCGTTTATGTGTAAGTATTAACTGATTTTTAAACGCTTTCTCAGTGCTTTTTATAAGAATTTTATAAGTGTATTTGATTTGATAAAAACCTTTTATATTTCGATAGAAATATAAGTAAGTAAGTCGAGTATTATAAATATGAAAGTCAGTTTGTTTGTTATACTTTTTTAATTTTAATACTGAATTATTCACTGAACTGATCCTCGTGTAATTTTGCATATACTTTGTCAGAGGTACAGAAAGGTATCTTTGCTGTTTTCGAGGGATATACATATAACTTTAAATTGGTAGTGTACATTAACGCGAGCGAAGGTAGAACGAGAATACCTGGGTATTGAGTAGTCAGTGCTGCGTGAGATAAATAGTGATGTTTTCTTCCAATTTTACTTATAAAAAGAAAGACGGGCTAATTATTGTATTTTATTGTAGAGTATTTTCATGACGGTCCAAATAAATATCATAAAAGCTAATAATGGAAGTTGTTTCCTTAGATATATTTTTTTGGAATAATTTATTATAATATAAGTTTATTTTTTACACCGCAAGGAGGTCTAAGTGCCAAAAAAAGGGGTCCAATCGAAAATCTCGTGCCAGCCCATAAACGGAATTACTCACCCATTCGGTACAGACGAGGGGCGTATTAACTACTTACAAGGAGTTTGTGAGGTAATGTTTATCTAATAGTGAATTATATTTTGTTTCTTTTTTGCCTCTTTGAGTCTTACTTTTGTTTATTCTTTATATTTTTGCTGTCCCTGTTTTTCATGATTTTTGTTGATTGATTTTATGTCCTATATCTATATGCCAAATAAAAGAATCTCTATTATTATTGTACATCTTTATATATAATACTGAAATACTTTTTTTGTATACGTTTGGGTGGCGCCCTGGATGGTTTAGATTTACAAATCAGCCCGGCAGATGGCGCTGCAGTCGGCACAGCAACGCGTGGCCGGGTCAGCCAGTTATACATAAATCCGCTAAGTAAATTAGTTTCAAAATTCACGATTCACGATTGTCATAAAAGGGTGTTTAAAATGGTAAGGTGTCGTAACAGGCGGCTAATAATATTGGGGACAATCACCATACATTCCCATAGACCAAAACGGACAGCAGCCTTTTACCTAAATTGTGGTTTTCTACTGCGATATCCAGCCCACCAAGCGGGGATATTGTGGGGAAGACTTCCAACATTCGTCATTTTTTGGCCGATGTGATATTGATTATAAATAAGTTGGTGTATGCATACCAAAAAAGGTATAAATATGCTAATATTAAGTAATATTTTTCTATAAAAGGTTTATGTTTAGTTAGCAAAAAAAGATCTTTGCCAAGCACGCCGTCGCACAGTGGTTTGTGCCCCTACTGAGCGGTCGGACATGTCCTTTTAACTTAAATCTGTACAACTCCAAGTATATCTATAAAATTTGTCTGAGAGTTACGTTATAGATAACCACACAACTGTGCTATATATTTCTTAAACTTAAAGAAATCTTTGCCACTAAAATATGTCCGACTGTTTATTCAGGAACAATCCGGGCAGAGTTTGCCTTAAATAAAGCTAGCATGTTACCTTTAGAAGCTTTCAACCGTTCACAGCATTGCAAAACAGTTTCGTGCCATCATAAGACACCTCCATCAGGTAGTTTAATTATTCAACTAATTAAGTACGGAGGCTTTCAGGCTAGTCACGAGTCGATTAACGTAAAAGTGCGTATTTAAATAACAAACACGTTTTGTAGCTTTGCGAAAATTGGAAGACGTATATATTGGAGAGAGGGAAGTTGCCATTTTTGTTTTATTTTTTAACTATATAATTTTATTTCAGAAAAGAGAAGCATTGCAACACTGAGAAAGCTCAAAACTAAAAGCAACGCAATGGAAAAAGACGAGGTTGTTTAGGAGTTTAGTGATATCATAAATGTAAAAAAAATCGAACGGTAGGGGAATGGGTGGGCTGTGTAGAATCTGACAAAGTGAAATAGCGGGCAACTTCAAACTTAATGTGTCAGGTAACAAATGCTATTGTAGGTAATGACGCCATTATGACAAATGTCTGTATGTCTTTATTTTAAGTATTTCCTAATCTCTTTAATGTAAGATTTTAGTAAGTTTGCTATTTTCTATACTAAATATAAATATGAGACAACATAATATAAATTGATTTGAGCCTATGTTAAGTAGCTAAAGAACTTGCGTTATGGAATTTAATCGTACTAGCGGCCCTTTCCGGCTTCGCACGGGTGGACAAAATTCTTTAATTTTTTTCAATTATTAAATATTTTTCCGTTGGCGCCATCTGGCGTCCGATAGACGAACTACTTGCGGTTAACGCGTTGCTATGGTAACGCATATACACTGGAAAAAGAGCGGAAAAAAAGGCGGACAGACAAACAACAAATTTGTGATCTTAGATTATAGATTTGTGTTATAGAAATAGAATAAAATTAGGCAGTGATCCAAACAAGCATTTCAAGTCATTATGTAAAAAAAAGACCGCTCCTAATGTCTTGTTAGTCTTGCAATATTTCTTGTATTAATATTATATGCTATGTGCTAATGCAATACGATATTAGAGGGAAGGATCTGTCTCCTAGAATACTGATTGACTTAACCTAGGGGGCAGAATAATATTGCTTATGGTAAGCATTGTACTTTGAATTACATTAGTAAGTTTATTGTTTTTGTGCTATTGTTGGTCAATAAATACATTATTGTTATTTTTAACACTTTTATGTGTATACTCAGGAAAATACACTTGTTTTAAAACAAAAAGCACTTTCGAAGCTAACAAAAAGAAGGAAGCAGAGCTGTTTACTTCGACGTTTATGTATTTGCTGAATATGGTTATATTTTGTTCACGTCGAGTATTTCTTGAGGAGCTTGATGACACAGTAGCAATCTACATTGTTTTCGATCTACGATTGCGAAGGTAAAGCAACTTTTGCAAAGACATAGAATTGGATAGGTGTTCATAAGGTTATTATTCCTCTAAGCTCTTTCTTGCTTCCAAAGTATAACAATTTATTATGTGTAATTTCCACATTTTCACTATAATGTTGTCATCATTGTGGAAAATCTGTGATTCTGGAGTGAGTATTTCGTCCTGATAAATAAAATAATACAGTGATCTGATTGTAATTGATTCTAATCGATACTTGAGACATAGAATAAAGAAAGATTATTTTTATAATCATGACAAATATGCAATATATATAAATACTAAATAATATATAAAACAAAAATGAAAACTCTCAACAATTTAACTTTTTTTATACTCCAAAAGCCAACTACTTATTTACCTTTCCATAAATAGCAATTTAAAATAAGTCATTTTATTCATTCAATTACGACCCAGTGAGTCATTCAGCCGATGTGATATATCACCGGTCAATGCAAATAACTCCTGAATTGCAAGCATTACTCCAATAGGCACCGCCGAGTTTGTCCGACTGGATTCCTAATGACTGCGACATAATTAACTCGACCACTCAATTTTAATCGGAGATACATTCCAGATAGGCGTTTTAGGTAAATAATTTAGAATTTGAGAGTTGTCGCGGATTTGTCTTGGATTTCTCGTGATTTGTCACTACTGGTGTTGTCAGGTGTCGAAATAATGAGTATTTCTTGCCGCTAGCGATGTTCGTAAACTTTACTAAGTAATAGATTCAGATTCAGAATGTTAGGGGTAAATTAGGAGACAAGCAGAGCAGAATAGTACCAATCTCTCATACTTAAGGGTGTAGAAGACGTAAATAGGCAGCAGCCTTTTCCGAGTTTTGGTTTTTTACTTTGCTCTTCAACTCATCTGCCAAGCGTGGAGGTGAGGGTAAAATCCGTAATTTTGCGCAGTGGCGCTCTAAAAAGGGGATCTTTGTCCAGCAGTGGACTCGTAATGGCTGATGTTGATGACTGATCTTCATGGCTTAACCTTAAAATTTGTTAGGAAAAAAATTAAGGGATGTTTATCTATGTACTCTCGAAAGTACATCTAGCTTTATACTTTAATAATACTAGGTCGGGGAAAAGTCTTTTCGCATATAGTATGTATAAACTTGTAATAAGATATCTTTGGCTGTACAATTTGTATCCGGCTGGTTTTCATGACATTAGAAAGGTGACATTTCAAAAAAAGAATCAAATTAGGTCAATTTTGTTTCCCACTGTTTTTCATTTGTTTTTCTTTCTGTCAAAATGAGCGAATCGAATGAAAAAATTAGATACATTTTAAAATTTTATTACCATAAAGGTAAAATGGAATTCAACCGCAAAAAAAAATTGTGAAAGTTAGCAACAATTAAGTGAGTGTGGCTGGGAGGTGTTAATGCATTCCCCATATAGACCTGATCTTACACCTTCAGATTTCCACCTGTTTCGGTCTCTTCAGAATTATTTAGGCAGTGTCAGGTTAATATCAAGAGAGGACTGCCAAAACTACTTGTTGCGGTTTTTTGATCAGAAGTCCCAAAATTTCTACAGCAACGGGATCATGTCTCTCCCTTCAAGATGGCAGAAAGTCTACGAACAAAATGACACACATATACTGTAATGAAATGCGAAAAAACTTTTCCCCAACCTATTAAAAAGATACTTATTATAATGGCATAAGGTCCTAGGTCCGAACTTAAAAGTGTATAGCTTTATTTTCTGTCGGCTGTAAACTGCTGATAGTCGAATCCGTAATAATCCGTTATAATTTTATTATGGGAATAATGAATCATAACCTCTCCGGTTATCAAGTAGCAATACTATTGTGATATTCAATATTCGCGAATTTTTCTTCGCTTAATTAGTTTGAAATGTATTCACGATACCGTCTCGTAAATATTTTAAGTATATTTATTATAAGTATTTTATATTGAAGGAATTTATTTCTTTTTATAAACGCGACAATACATTCCACTTAGACTCTGTATTACGACCTATATCATCAGCGATATATTATGTCCTGACTGAAGAAAGGGGTACCCGCCTCCCCTTATATGGACATAAAAGAATTATGCAAAGGGTGAAAATACCGAAAGGAGAATGGGTCTTAATCTAACGAGATTAACGTGCATTCTAAAGCACAGAGAAGCTCGAGAAATATGCTGGGCACCCATTCGAAGACTGACCCTTGCAAAAGCGTCCTTCAACGGCCAAACACGTTAACCGCTGAGCTAGGGAACTCAATTCTACTAAGTATGTATTTTACAACCCAGTTAACGTTAATTTGTGTTTAATTCTTTTAATGACTCGTTTACTTATATGGCGCACAATATTAACATTCCCAATGCAATAATTTCATTAGAAAAGAAGTTTTACTTAATACAAGTTAGTGTTTGATAAAAAGATGCGTCTCTAATATTTACGCAAGCAAGACGTAAGACTTGTTGAAATAAATGTTAGGCTTCTTATCTATTGTATTGAACAGTTCATTTTATATTTTATCGGTTTGCAATTAAACTATTATTGGTCAATTTTTGGATTAATTATTAATATACTTATTCACTATGACATGCACATACGTCATGTTAAAGGGATCACAATCATGGATTCTTTTGTTTTTATGATTACCTCGTTAACTTCGTTACAGATGAAATAAAACAAATCCGACCTTTTTATTGAATACTTTTCGTGAAATCATACCTTTGTACGGTTGTGGTTTTACAAGAATAAGTTTAATTGAATTATGGTACGTGCGTATTATCGCATTAAACGTTTCGTATTCTTTTTTTACCCATTGTCATGTGATTCTAAGAAATACAGCTGTTTTAGTGATGCATTATCGATTATTATCGATGTTGTTAATATTATTATAGTTGTTGTTAATATTATTATATTAACAACAACAGATATATACGTCTGGCAATTAATACGTAATTAAATATGACGGTGGGACGTGAAAAAATTTAAATGCGTGTAAAGGAAAGGTCTTAATCTATCTAGAATGGATTTCTCTCTTGGGATGGCGAGGGTTGTTATGTTTGGTGTAGTGTGATATTTGGTAGAGTAGAATAGCAAAAGGTCGTAAAAGCCTACTATACTTTGTCCAATGTAGGATGATAATTTTGACAGTTGACACCTATATAGAGGGTATAATGTTGCTATTGCAATGTCAAGCCAAACATAAGGAAATAAACGCAACCTTAGTACGTAGCAATAAGGAAGTGACACCTGTCAAAAGTATCATCCTACATTGGACAAAGTATAATGATACAGGAAGTAATCACCATATACCTTTCGTACACCACGAAATGAAGCAGCGTTTTCATGGTCTTTTGTTGCGATCTCCTACCCGCCTGCTAAGTGTGGAGATTATGATAAAACCCCTATCTTTTGGGGGAGGCTTCCATCCAGCAGTGAAAGTCTTATGCTAAATGGCGCTGTTTCATGTTAGGACTACGTCTCCCGACGAAGGACTTACGAAGCCAAGCCAGCCGTTCAATACACACATTGTAAATGCTCATCTCTACTACATAAAAGAAGGACTTTGTGGTTTTTTTACCATATAAAGTTACCATAAGCCTAAGAATAACAGTTTTTATAATCAATTAACGTTACCATAGCAACGCGTGGCCGGGTTATACCAGCAACGCGTGGCCGGGTCATACCAGCAACGCGTGGCCGTGTTAGCTAGTATTGAATCAAAATCAATTTATCTTTACTTCTAAGGTTAAGCAACTTTCGCAAAGGTTAATTACCAGACCAAAATGTCTTGAGCTTCTCTTTACTTCCGAATGTATGCTAAGCTAAATTCCCGGTATGTTATCGTATTCCGGTCTTTAGTATTCCCGGCCGAATTTTCAGCCATTACCATTGTCTAATCCGCACTTAGCCCACGTGTTATGGTTTCTTCTCCAAACGGTACTTTTTTATTATAAAATGTTAGCGCTTGACCGCTATCTCGCCTGATCGTTCGTAAGCGATGATGCGGTCTAGGATGATCTTGCCTAGAAGATACCTATTCACTTGTGACTTCAAGATCCCTAAATTGTATGTGTCAGAAAACACAGACTTAGGCAAGGAGTTTCAGCTGTATGTTTGATAAAAGTCGAATAACAACACTTAGTGCGTTTTTTTGGTATATCTGCCGTATAGAGGTGGCACTTTTTTGTATGTCTGGTTATCCGATAAAAAAATGGGAATGGTGGAATAAGGCTGTGCAATTTTGCTGCACACTTTCCGTAATTTATATGGAAGGCATGTACCCTTTCAGTGGAGTCATTAATAAATTATGATTGATGATGTGTTAATTGTAATGAGAGCATTCCAATACCCCTTAGTGTGAAAGGTCGAAAAGAATTTATTGTATTTTTTTAAGACATGAGATATTGTCTGGCTACAGAAATATTGAGGGGGATCCCCTATTAGGATAAACTCTTTGTCTAATTGTATCACCACCTTTGTTAATGGTTCTGTTAATTGACTAGTTAATAAAAGTTAATTGTTTGCTATCTTGATGACAATGACGTCATGGTGCCCTTTTTAAAGAGCTTTCATCAATTGAAAATAATTACCAGATAACAAGGAGCCATTGTGAAGATATGATTGGCAACTTCATCTTTCGTCTTAATAACAATTTTTACGCAGGTGTTATTGAAATCAATTGGACATATTTGACAATTTTATGTACGTTGATGTACTGTTGTGTGTAAACCGCCAACATGCCAGCAGTATACTCGCAAACTCATCAAAGCTTTTTCCGATATGACATTTTTTCCCAATTGATATGAAAGTTTATGCTGTGGAATTTGAGTTAAAATTCATATGAGTATTTTTTTGTTAAGATTAACCTCTTGTTGACTGTACCATTGCGTAGTTAATTGCGTTTTTATTGGTCAAGTTAACGATCGATTTAATAAGCGACACATCTTACTAGTAGCATTTAGTAAACTATTTATTTAGAAAACCAACAGCCATGTATACATGTATAAATATAAAAGGTACTTATCAATAGAAGCTATTACAATGAAAAATGAAAAAATAATACAAGAAAAAAAATATACTCTTATTTTGTAATTACTAGTGACCCGAGTACATATTTAACCTTTTTTATGTTAAAAACTGCGTGGTATTTTATTGATCAATGTTTCCCTCAATATACTCTTAGTACAATAAAATCAATATCAAAAACAAAGCAAAAAAACACAATGTAACAAACAAAGCAATGCTAAATAAGGCCACCTAATATCCAACTATTATCTTGACGATCTTCATAGTCGAATGGTTTGGACACCGGTTCCTGAGGCAACGCCACTCCGGGGTCGAGGGTTCCATCCCTGGCTGGGTCAATGCAGAACCCAAACTTTCCACAATGGCTTGGGTGATGTGGCATCTTGAAACTTCATCGCATGACACGATCGGATTATTGTTAAAATTATACTTATATTTAATTGGCTTTACGGGTAAATAGGATAGACTGAATCTAAGTAACGTTAACAGTAATTTTATTTTTATGTAATACCAATAAAAACTGTCCAGATCAGATTGTAAAGATACGCAGTCATGGCAGACTTTGAAGCGAAGAATTTTTTTTTTATATCCGAATACAGTAAAATGTTCGGAGTGTTTCACGTGTTGCCCAATGTAATACAGATATGCGTTGTAAAATAAAGGCCCGAGATGCGAGCCTTGAGGAACTCCCGTCGGTGTTTTCACAAAACCTGATCTAAACCCACCCAACACGACCGCCTGAAAATGATTTTCTAAATGAATCCAGCGAAGCAAATCTCCGTGGATCCCTAGTTCATAAAGCTGGTAGAGCAAAATGACGTGGTCTACACAGTCGAAAGCTTTTCCAAAGTCCGTATATACCACGTCAACCTGCCCACCACCATCCATATTCGTCAAAACGCAATTTGTAAAATATGAGAGGTTCGTTACAGAAGAACGACAACGAAGGAAACCGTGTTGATGCTCCGATATACCTTTATAAGGATATATAGCTTCGTATACGAATCTTTCAAAAACCTTGCCTACCGTATTTAATATCGAGATCCCCCTATAGTTTTCTATACGTGTTCTTGAACCTTTCTTTTGTAAGGGTATAATTTGGACATTTTTCCATGTGGTAGGAAAGGTACCTTCGGCTAAAGAGCGATTAGATCCCCCGCGTAGTGATTTAATATAAGTTATAACTTGGGACAGGTTTTCACAGAACGTTCGACACTATTTATGTTTTTTTTATAACATATATCTTGGACACGACGCTCCCTCCTACGCAACATAGAGAATTCGACGTAATCGAGTAGATTTCTATGTTTTTTCCATCGGGAGTGTGCCTTAGTTTTTTCTTCTATTATTTTGATCAAGAACTTGCTATACCAGATTGGGTATGATTGATTTGTGCTACGTTGTCGAGCAAAAGGCACGTAATTTACAACCGCATTGAAGACGACTTTGTGAAATAAATGTGTTGCGTCATCAATTGTACCGGAATCCACCAAAGACTGGCAATGAAATTCAGCAAGGTGTTTATTTAAACTGTCATAATCTTCCTGTTATTCCTTCAGTTACTCCTTAAGCTATTCGATTCGACCAGAGGCTTCACTGCCAAATCTAATATTTAAAATGAAGGATGGGCTCGATCCTTCCCGACAAATGAGGTGCATCTGTCGACCGTGAGTGGTAAATTACAAACTGCCAGATCTAAGATCTTGCCTGAATAATTAAGTAAGTTATTATACTGTGTGAAACCGAATCGTTTATTAATTGAGTCCAAAAATTGTGTGTACCAAATATGGTTTGCTTTTTAAGAAAGTTGGATTATTCATATTCCATTGAATAAATGGTAGATTGAAGTCCCCCATGATCAGGTAATTGTTCTGAGAATAATATTATTTACTGAGTTTAGTGTAGACTTAATATCTTGTGGAATACGATTGCAATCAAGTGGAACGTAAAGTGTGCTAATAAGCAGGGCCGCTGACGAACTCTAGGCTCGCGCAGGTACCAAGACCGTCGGCATTTCAACGGGCCTGCGCACGGTGGTCCCGCGGCCAAGGGAGAGCCGTCAAAACCGCCTAAAATTGTATTTAACCAATCTTTCTCATTGGGTATGAAGTAGAATATTAAAAATAGACGTTTTTGATTAAATACAAACAAATTTATTGAAATAAAAATTAAATGGAAACATATACAAGCATCAGAAAACCTTAAAAAAATGTTTAAATTGTATGCAAATTTTTTCAGCCAACTTCGTACTAAAATCCAATTAATTGTTGTAAATTTAAGAAATTATTAATCATTAAAGCTAAATGTATAATCCTAATGTATAAAAATACGATTATAACTTATAATTAAACAGAAAATTGTGCGATAACTTGACAATACCAAACAAAGTAAACAATATTAAGAGCTTACCAAATAAAGAGTTAAAAATGAACATGCAGCTTGAAACCAATAAATCTGTAACTTTCTTAGACAGAAGGCTTTTTTTCTTTCGAGGAAGTTTCCGAAGACCAGTTATTAAGGGGTCTGAACTCAGTAATAGTCGGTTAATTTTCTCCCTGTCATGCTCTTCCTCTTCCTCAGATATTGTCCTACAGTATCTGCTAGAGCAAGGGCGAGGGATTTCCCACAAAACAATATAACAAGAAGCGTGCCTACTTTAATCACTTTGTGAACACACAGGCGAGAAACGGAAAGTCGTTTTGAAAGAGCATTAGAAATACGGTTGTTACCGATCCATGTCGTGACGATGGTCTCCCTAACACTTTCAATGACGCCAATGCCATTTACTCTCATTTTCTGGATTTTCAGGGTGGAGATGATGTATCATCTCGGTTGGTCGTATCATTTGAGTCACTTCGCCATGGTAGATCGGTTTTTAGCCTAAGGCCTGTCACGGAAACTGAAGTTGCTAGGTTTATTATTTCCATTAAATCAAATGCTTTAGATTGCGATGGACTGAACAGAGATATGATACTCTTAACCCTTCCATGTACGTTGAGTAGTATTACCACTATTATCAATATGTCCCTAACATCTGGAATCTTCCCTGACAATTGGAAGCATGCTCTGGTAACGCCGCTTCCCTAAGTTACTCATCCATCTGAACTAAAGGACGTCAGACCTATTAGCATTTTACCGTTCCTTTCTAAATTTCTGTAAAGGGCTGTCTACATGCAGCTTATCGAATACTTCGAGCGTAACAACGGGTTTCCTGTCCTGCAGTCGGGCTTTCGAAAACAACATGGAACATCTACGGCTCTGCTCGATGTTGTTGACAATATTTTATCCGAACAGGGTATTGGTCATGGCACTATCCTCGCTTTGCTGGACTACTCCCGTGCCTTTGATAGCATTAACATATCTCTTCTTTTGTCCAAGCTTCAGTTTTATGGACTAGATGATTAGGCAATGAAATGGTTTGCCAGTTACCTATCAAATCGGTACCAGGCGGTGGTTGGTGGACAATGGGAGTGGCTCTGTCTATAATTTATCTGATCCCAGGAGTGTTAGGCGCGGTGTACTTCAGGGTTCTATTCTCGGACCATTACTTTTCGTTGTTTTTACTGCAGATCTCACGAAAGTGATAAAGAACTGCAGATATCACTGCTATGCGGACGACCTGCAACTTTATGTTTCTGAAAAGCCGTCATTTATTCATGATGCTGCGAAGAAATTGAATGACGATTTGAAACGTGTTGCAGACTGGTCGCGAGAGAATGGGCTTTTGCTAAATCCCTCTAAATCCAAGTTCATGCTATTGGGTACCAAAGCGCAAATTAGCAAAATGATAAGTTGTGGGCCCGCTGTGATTATTGGTGACCAGGCCGTAGAGAGGGTACAGGAGGCGCGTAATCTCGGAGTTATCTTCGACGGCTTACTGCGATTTGGGACTCATGTTTTGAATGTGGTTAGGAGCTGCATGTACCGCTTGAAAATTCTTTATCGGATTCGGAATTTTCTAACTGAGAGTGTTCGTGTCATACTATGCGAATCTCTAATACTCTCAAGACTCAATTACGGCGATGTCGTGATCGGTCCTCGCTCATTGTCTAGAACGCGGCATCTGATTCAGCGCGTGCAGAATGCCTGTTGCAGGTTCTGTTTTCGCGTGCCTCCTTGAACTCACATTACACCTTTTCTGAATTCAGCCGGCATGCTCAGAATAGAGTTGCGAAGGCGTCTGCACCTGACATGCCTTGTATTTAACGTGTTGAGGCACCGCAAGCCGGAATATTTATTTAACAAATTGAAATTCTCCGAGAGGATGGGTAGGTACGGGGCGCGTTCTGTTCGGGTTCTACTCTCATACTACCGTCACCGGACCGTAGCATTCAGGGGTAGTTTTCGCTTCCAGGCCACCAAGTGCTGGAATGATTTGCCGCCTCCGCTGAGAGATTTGTCTAGTTTGTTTACCCTGAGAAATAAACTCAAGTGTCACCTCTTACAACTCCAGCAACTTGGTGTCGCCTAATGGAGCCACGGTGTTTTCTCTTTCTTTTTTTTTTACTTAAACTACCCATTCCAATTTAAGCCGTATTATATTATATTGTTTTATTTACATTTATATTACCTCTCACTGACCTTACTAATTTTTTACTAATTTTTTATTGTTTTTTTGACATTCTGTACCTATTAATTGAATTATTGTTATTATCTAATTTTCTCTATTTTATCTCCTTTTTTTTGTAACTCCACTCTCTTTGACATTTTAATTTGCACACATATGACACTGACTCGCGTTGTTTCATATCACTTGCGCCCTCGTCAGCCAGGGTGATGGCTGAAAATCGGTGCTTCACCTATTCCCGGGTGAATTTTTTTGCATCGAGCCTTGACCCTATTCCTGCTGCTGCACACAGGTACCTGCCAAAGCTGGTTGTGTAATGAATTTATTTATTTTATTTTGTAATTTCTTTGATTATATAATGGCAATGTATTATGTGTGTACAACCGGAATAAACTATCTATCTATCTATCTGTCTATCTAATATGATTTGAAGAATTCGGTTCTGTTTTAATTGCTAATTGAAATGGAACATAAGAGGTCACAAATAAACTACTGTCATCTTGTAATGTTGAATCCAAAAAGCTTTGCTTGTACTCGCTATGACCTGTGCTACCGTCAAATCCCCATTTACCGGTCAACACTAATGTATTCGAATCGTTTGAAACACTACCTAAAACTTCACTATACATATGACTCAAGTATTCGAGAAACAGTATGAACTAATAAATTTTGTAACTCTATTTTGCAAGTACGTTTTGAGACTGATATGTTCCCTGGGTAACCCTTCTTTTTAGCAATTAAAACACTTTGGTATGACGGGAAAATATTACACGGAGTTTTAGTGTTCACAAGATATTTAATCAATAAATATTGGTGCTTGGTGAGCTTAGCTTCAACAATAAGCGATCATTTTTTGTCAGCGCTTATAGCCATATCTGAACTACTACTATTAGATTGACCCGAAGAGTTAAGATTTAAGCAGTGCGTTTACAATAGAATGAAACACATTAAACTGTCAAGACTTTTACATAAATTAACAATTCGACATGATAAAGGTTTCTATGTCTACATTTTCAACATCATTAAGAGACTTTAACAATACTATAAGACTTTTAAAATAAAATATATTCTTTACGATCTAATGGTTTTTGCGAACACCAGAGCTCAAAAAATGCCTCCTCGAAAAGGAACATTTTAGTATTGTCGACATCGTAGCAGGCACTTTAAAGGCGTGCAGGCAAATCGGGGCAAAAAAAAATTATGTTCCTTATAAAATACACATATGTACCTACGCTTTATACTAAATCTGATTCGCTGCAAATAGATGCAAAATTTTGCTGGTCTCGATAAAGTGCAGCAACGGAATAATAAACTTCAAAAAAGGGTTGTCGTAGCACCCACATAAAAAAAACAGTATAATATATAGATGAGTAAAACTTAATAATTTACAAAACACTTACCCTGTTGTTGAAATTCCATCATACACAAACAACAAAACAATTAGCGTTTTTAGAAATCACCAAAACAAATACCACTTGGATGAGTCACCAATAAACAGTGAACAACAACAATGAAATTCGTTCACTTCAGAGGTCAATTAATAAGTGATAACTGGGGTAAATGGCCCTGATATTATACCTCTAGGTAGGTAGGACCCTTCCCGTGTGCAGTTGCTGGAACTGCCATCGGGCGCGTCCCCCGGGTGGCGGATTGGGGAATGGCCTCAAGATATGGGGGCCACCGGCTGTACCGGCGCGGACCAAAACCAGCAGAGGGGGGGCTCGGCTGGCTGACCCGGGTAGCCTGGGTAACGGCAGCCGAGCAGGGGTATACCGTAACCCCGTACATGGTGCGGGGCCGGGGGCTGCCATCCTTAGGGATGGGGGTCGCGAGGAAGAAAACCTCTATAAAAAATCACGAGAGGGGGGCCTTCGGGCCCAGCTCGCTACGCGAGCAAGTCGGGGGCGTGTTCCGGTCCGAGGACTGGACGTGGTGCGGGAGCGGGGGCCGCCACTTCGGTGGGGGCTGCGTGGAGAGATACCACTGTAAAAAACTCTCAAAGTCCTGACACTGGGACTCATGGTGTTGGGGCGCCTGAAAAGGTGGCTGGGGAGTGCATCAGCCAATTAGTGGTCGCCCTGGGGTACCTCCCGACCCCCCAGGCGTAAGTAGGGTAGCCAGGGTATCGGGATCTCTGCCCTGGTGGTCCGTATAGTTCTCCCATTCTCGTGGGTCCATAATGAATGTGAACTTAAAAAAATATATGAATAAAAAAGGTGGTGAAGAAGCAAAGGACAACACACAGCGTCCGACCAAAAACTGTGTCGAATCCGATAGCCGAGTGGGCTATCAGTTTGCTGATGGCTGGGAGGATGACTCTCCCTTGGAAGCGGAAATTGGGGAACTGAGTGCCGAAGAGGAGCAGTTAGAGCTGGATGAGGAAGAGGCGCGGTTAGGCGACAGCGAGCTGAGCGCTGGAGAAATGTCGCTTGAGGAGTGTGACCGAAGTCGAAAGCGTCCAAGCGAGGCAGTGGATCGCTCAGATCCTGAAGACGTGGATCTGGTGTGTGCAAAGCCCCCACCAAAAATAAACACGGCTGGCAGAGGTAGGGCCCGTAGTCTGGGCAGGAACTCAGAATACCTGACAGCTAAGGCCCTGCTGTACAGCAAGCAGCAGCTTGAAGCTGTGGGTCTGTACGAACAGGTGGAGGGCTTGTATAAAAGCGTCTACGGGACATCGGAGGGCGTGGCTAGTGGGTCGGCACCGGGCTCGTCTCTGGATCTTGGGGAGGTGGCAGGGCCGTCGTCGTCGAAGGGGCCTTGTACAAAGACAGGGAAACCCAAGGGCCGGAAGGAGGCGAAGCCCGCAAAGAAGGGAAAGAAGAAGGATGCCGGCGTCAAGACGGCAAAAGCGTCTGTAGAGTCCCTCCCACAGAGGGAGTCAGTCTCGGGGCTCTCGTCGCAGTCCCTCCGCGACAGGGCTCTCGAGTATGTGAAGGCCATCCAGGAGGTTGCGAATGAGTCCCGCAACCTCAAAGGGTCCTACAAAAGGACCCTGATATCAGCGGTCGCAGGGCTTGAGGATGTAGCGAAAGAGTTTGCCTCTCTAAACGCCACGGAGGAGGTAGCGCGGCTCCGCGAGGAACTGAAGACGCAAAGGGAGGAAATGGCGACACTGCGCAGCCAAATCAGGGAACTGCAGGAGGCGCAGCGGAATAGTTCCAGCGCAGAATGTATTGGGGTCCAGACTAGCCCAACTAAGTCGCCGGCTGGTCAGGAGAGCGCAGGTATCCTCCTAAAGGACTTCCGTGAGCTGTTGGAGCACATAAAAGCTGAGGTGCTTAGATCCGCTGGGGCTATGATTAGCGCCAGGGTTGAGGGGCTGCTGACCCCGGTCACCAGGCCACCGCTGGCGGCTGACGCAAAGAGGGCGACGACGGCTGCAGAGAAGAGAGGGGGGGAGGGCCCACAAAAGGCAGGATCCTCTGAGACCCATGCCGAACAACGGAGTGCCCAGGAGATGGAAGGGGACGATGGTCTCTGGACGGAGGTAGGACCAGGGGGCAGAAAGAAGAAGGCGAGTCGGCCGGGTGCAGCCCCCGCAGCTTCAGCCCCTGCCCGTGGAGGTGGTACGGCGACGTCAAAGGGGAACCCCCCTCTGGCGCCAAAAAATAAAAGGAGGAAGGTGAAATTGGCAACCCCGAGGACAGCCGCGGTGGTCATCAACATTCCGTTAGAGGCGGCTCAGGCAGGTCTGACCTATGCTCGAGTCATCAAGGAGGCCAGACAAGCATTCCGGCTGAGTGACGTGGGAGTCGATGGCATCCGCACGAAGACGGCTATGAACGGCTCCCGCATCTTTGAGATAACGGGGCCGTTGGGAGCAGAAAAAGCAGATGCGTTTGCTAATAAGCTGCGGGAGGTGCTCGACGGCAAAATTGCAGTCACTAGACCCATCAAGACTGCGGACCTGCGGCTCTCCGGGTTGGACGAGTCGGTTGGAGCCGAAGAGCTAGCACAGGCGGTGGCCGAAAAAGGGGGCTGCTCCCGAGAGCAGGTTAGAGTGGGGCCCATACGGGAAGGCCCGGGCGGGCTGAGCTCCACCCTGATCAGGTGTCCCGTGGCGGCGGCGAAAGCGCTGGTGGACGCTGACCGCTTTTTGGTGGGGTGGAGTTCGGTGAGAGTTAAGGCACTGGAGCCGTTACCTCTCCGGTGCTTTAAGTGTATGGGAATCGGGCACACAAGGGTAATGTGCCCGAGCGGGGAGGAAAGGTCCGCTGTCTGCTTCCGTTGCGGCCAGGAGGGTCTCACAGGGCCGCAGACTGCGCCAGGGACCCAAAGTGCGCGGTGTGCCTAGCGGAAAAACTGCCTGCCGGACACGTAATAGGGGGCAGAAATTGCCGGCCGCCAAAAGCAAGAGGAAAGCCGATGACCGGGCGGGTCCAGGCAGTACAGGCGGCCGACGATGACGCAACGGAGGGCAGAATGTCTCCCTAAGACACAGTCTGCGTCTACGGTCCGCCGACCTGGGTGCCTCTTCGCTTGCCCCCACATTGGCCGCTCCTCCCCCCTCTCTCAGATGAGAGCGGAACGGGCAGTGGCGGCCCGTCGGGGTTCGGACGGGGGGGCGCTCGGGTCGGTGAACTGTGGACGCGGGCGAAGGGGATGGGGACGGCGCCGCGCAAGCGAGCGTAGCCTCCTACCCCGTGCGAGGCTAGCCGACGGAGGATTGGGAGTCCGACTGT
Organism: Calamotropha paludella; assembly: GCA_927399485.1. Taxonomy (NCBI): domain Eukaryota; kingdom Metazoa; phylum Arthropoda; class Insecta; order Lepidoptera; family Crambidae; genus Calamotropha; species Calamotropha paludella. Next base: position 22,786,581 of record OV656812.1, read on the forward strand.
CGGCATTGCACAGCCTTGCCAGCCTGAGGGGATCCCGGAATGTACCACGGGGTCCCCTGTTCGTGAGGAGGCCGATGGGCCAACCGGTCGCTCTCCAGGGTGGTGAGTGCCAAAATCGGTCCCACCGGAATGCGACGAAGCTGAGGGTACATCGTGTGTTTTTTAGTGGGTAGGCCTCCAATCCTCCATCGGGCACTAGGCCGGGTGGGGGAATGGTGGAGAGTCCCACATAACGTCCGCCGTGCTCCCAGCGGCGGCGTATGCGCAACGCATTTTTCACACGTAATAAAAAAAAAAAGAAAAAAAAAAAAAAAAAAAAAAAGGTAGGACCCTTGACATCACATAGGGCTACCTGTATTGGTAATATTCGACATTGAGATTTAGGAAGTTTTGGCCTATGGCGGTACCACAGTGGGGCTTGACTTATGCTCGCTGTATCGGCGTGCCCCGAGACTACTTTTAACTAGAATCATTACACCGTCACCCATCGACTTAACGCACGAACCAACATCGAGATCCCTCCGAAAAATGTCATACCCACTATCACAAACCTCTCCATCAAAGAAACTGTCTTGCAACCAAGACTCCGTTATAACAAAACAACATCATAATAATTTAATCTTAAACTATGTCTGAATTGTGAACACTTAGTTCTCAAACCACGAACGTTTTGATAGAATACAGTTAAGTTAGCAGCCATTGAGCTTTGAAAACCACCAATACTTATGATCCAATCGTTCGTGTAAACTAACTTCGAAGTAAGGCATAGTATTCTTTAATAAATAAACATGAAACGTCCTGTTCCGACACTTTGCGGGGTGTTCGTTTACTGATGAAATATAGATATGAATTCTTAAAATAATTTTAATGACTATATTGAGAAAAATACATTTAAAATATTTAAAAAACTGGGGATGTGATATGATAATTATAATAACAGATATGCGGTTAAGTTACAAAAGCGATCGTGTGATTCGTTGCGCACTGATGCATGCAATAAAAACAGGTGCGAGTTATTGATATCAGTACGAGTGCTTTCTGCAATCATTTCTAATGAATTATTTTGATTAATTTGTCTATAATGGTCAAATTAAAATCCCGTTTAGTGCGGGACAATTTCATATCATGTGCTCGAAAATATCGCCTGTCACCAGAAGATATAAATTTGAGAGGCGCCCCGAAGTCTATTTATGTAAACGAGAACTTGACCATTTGCAATAAATTATTAATACAGAAAAGTTAGCAGCTGGCCAAACTATCAAAAATTATCATCAATACGTTTGTACCAAATATGGTAAAATATACAAACGATAAAACGACACAAGCCCGGCGTTTTCGATCACTATGGAAGAAGACTTCAAGTTTTTTTTAATATCGGCTAGATGCTTTAGTTTTGTACTAGTTTGTTGCGCTTTCCACTGGTATGAATTAATTTATTTCTTTAATATTGTTGTTATTTTGTGCACCCTGTCTTTTCTGAGAGTCTACTTACATCTATGGCGGCCCGAGTAAACAATAATCATGCTGTATTATGCGCTCGCAGCAAACACGTGAGTTTAATATTATGTTGCGTTTCTAATAGACACAATGTACAATTGGTTATTAAACTAATTCTCTCCTACAACGATCTCATTAGAATAAAATTTATTTCTTTGATTATAACCCTTACTCATATAAAATACCTTGTATAAAATTTTACATGTTTTTATTAATTAGTATTCAGAATTTAAATAGTATTATATTCATAAAAAGTCATCTTTATCAAAATAATTCATTAGAAATGATTACAGAAAGCACTCGTACTGATATCAATAACTCGCACCTGTTTTTATTGCATGCATCAGTGCGCAACGAATCACACGATCGCTTTTGTAACTTAACCGCATATCTGTTATTATAATTATCATATCACATCCCCAGTTCTTTAAATATTTTAAATGTATTTTTCTCAATATAGTCATTAAAATTATTTTAAGAATTCATATCTATATTTCATCAGTAAACGAACACCCCGCAAAGTGTCGGAACAGGACGTTTTATGTTTATTTATTAAAGAATACTATGCCTTACTTCGAAGTTAGTTTACACGAACGATTGGATCATAAGTATTGGTGGTTTTCAAAGCTCAATGGCTGCTAACTTAACTGTATTCTATCAAAACGTTCGTGGTTTGAGAACTAAGTGTTCACAATTCAGATTCAGATTCAGATTATTATAGACGGCATCTTTTGGTTATAGCGGCGTCATTATAAAATCTTTACTATGACTATTAGATGACGTCTGATAATATAACTGTAATTTAACTAACTGATTATAACTGAGCCACAGCAACGCGTGGCCGAGTCAGCTAGTTATAATAAATATATAATACACCGCCTTAATTCTTGAATCCTGATAATCCTCTCAATCAATGGTGTTCTGTTAGAGATCGCTTTTTGCAAATAAGATCGCCCATTGTTATACGTTGGTTTTATGTAATTATCTGTTATTTTATATACTTTTTGTTTGTCGTGTTACGCAATACCGTAATTGCAACAATAAAGTATAAATATTTTAATGTAATTATGCCTATAAAAGCATATTATAGTTGTGTGGTTAAAGAATAGAGAAAATACATTATTCAAATGTCCATTAATAACCAAACCAACTCATTCAAGTATCAACTTCCTGTGTAAACATAAGCTTCAGATTCTTTACGGAGTTTCCCATGTCCAGGAGGGCGATAAAGTAATCTTCGAGCCAAATCGGGAATGTTTAGCTACGTGACGACAGCGGCGAGACGAGCTCAACTATTTCATTGTCAGTAGAGATTGATTCGATAGTTAAGTGCTTCTTATACTTTGTGTACAAGTTAACTGTAGTTTTATGCATAGGTACATGAAATTGGATATATCAGTTTGGTCTACTTCTATCTTTATATGATTGGAAGTGCTTAAAACATCATCATACATCATGACAGTATAATTGTCAACATTTTGCTAACCTCTTCTAGATTCATTTGAAATGTTAATAAAAAAAGTGACCATATCTGTTATTATTTATAATAATTTTGAGGCAAAATATTTTTTTGCCTTTGTCAAAAAAGTAAAAAGGTCGGTCAGATCTGTCATTATCATTTCAGTGTCGTTGAAATAACTGAAACAAAGGTATTAAAAATTGTAGTTTGGGTTAAGATGCTGCAAAAGGTTCACAGTCACTCTTTGTGGCGCCCTAAGCAGGAAGTCCTTATATGACGGTTTTGTACATTTAGTACTTTTCACATATCAAGGATATGGAAAGACGGTTAATAGTAATTTATTTCAAGCAGATATATCGATTACGATCATTTGGTGCAAAGGTAGCAACCCTCTTTTCGGACCAACGCACATCGTCAAAATTATTTAATGGTTATTTTTATAATAAAATAACGTATTGTTATATAATATAGTATTTAATTAAGATAATAAGTGCTAACATTTATAAAAAACAGATTTTGTTTGTTTTCTTAAGTTACAATTTTTTTAATTGTTCTCTTCATCTTCATCCTCCATATTTTCACAGCTATCATAATCTTCATCATCTTTTGATGTTGAAGGCAAAGATGACGGTCCAATCGCAATCATCAATTCAAGCGCCTCTGTTGAAAATGTTTTTTTCTTGATTTTAGTCTTGGGTCTAATAGAGCTTAAATAAGGATCGGAGCTTAGCAACAATCTATTAATAATATCTCTATTACAGGCTTCTCTCGAAAATTTTCTTGAAAAATCAAGCCTATGACCTATTGGTAAAATTGCATGGCTTATAACTTGGGCCCCGTGAACTAGCACTTTGTGAATTGTAGGTGACATAGGGTACCATCCATATAATTCTACATACATTTTTGCTGTTCTGTTGGCGTAGTCCACTAGAAATCACTTCAAGGATTGTTCTGAATCGCTTGATAAGTTCAATACTGACATTAGTTATTTGGGAAGATGTATCTGGGTCTGCAAAAAACCTTCGTGCTGTGTTGCCATCATTGGTATTTCCAAATCCTGCTTAAGGCACGTCTACCAGCAGGCCCATCCGTTCTCTGAAATCTTTTTGATCTCTTTGAAATCTGGCCTCCACCCTCCTAGGGGGTGGTCTCACCCGGTATACCGACCGCGCCGAGAGCCGCACAGCAACCCCTCCCTCGCGCGAGCACGAAAGTGCACAAAAACGATGATGTAATAAGAAGGTTCCGCACATAGCGGCGACAAATACAACTTTCACGCCGTATCACATACTCATCTCTTAATATAAATCTTTCATTAAAATTACTTTAGATCTACACGGCCATCATCAGGTGGCCCAAAATCACCACGAAGAAGTATCTTCGCGAGAAGAAGCCCGGGCAGGAGCCCGTACCTGCTGTGCAAGCAGATGAAGACCCGAACTTGGTGCGTGTCATTAGACATTCAACCCTTGAAGACTCAACATACCTGGAAATTTTAACGTTTAAACTACCTACTTAATCATGGCTGGATTTGGTACTTACCTGCACATTTCAGTTTTTCTATGAAAAGGGGACCTCAAGGACTACAAACGACTGCATCAAGCATTTTTGAACTGCATTATGCTTGAAATTTCGCAAGAAGATTCTAAAAAGGTATTGAATTTTGCAAGATCTCTCAATGTGACCTTAAACGTCGATGGACCGAAGCACACATGGTGCAAAAACATTATTGAAAAAGCATATGAGCTGGTTAGAAACAAGAGTTAAGTGGCCTGAATGTGAATCTGTGAATCTCTCCCAAATTTTTGAAGAGACCGAAAATTTGGATCATCATTCCACAGAACAAGAAGCAGCTGTTCTACCCTTTGCATCTACTTGGAAGGCGATTCGTGACATGGGCACTTCTACAGACATCGTATCAAGGAAGCCATTTGAAGACTTGGGAAACAAGCAGAAGAAAAGGCGATCGGGTACATAACTCGACTATCCGGAAGATGATTTGACTTTTGCTTTTATCACAAAGCTTATGTCTAGTGGGAAAGAAGTTCTTGCTCGCATCATCGATCATCTGATGAGATTGAAACCACAAACCTGAAAAGATTGAAGATGTCGAATCATTTTTATTTATGAACGAAAAGATGGAGACCATGCAGGCAGATCAAGTTTTGGCCCTTACTACTTCATTGGATCTGTCAAAGTGCAAATACTTCACTTTAAGGTCTGCATTGTGACAACAGTTGAGGCTTCCGTCTTACCACAAGTTGTTAGAGGCTAAGAAAAGGTGTTATTCAGATGCCAGAGATATTACAATATCAGAAGATGGAGCGAAGGTGAAACTACAAGCACTTTTAGATGTCACAACTCGAAGGATTCTGCAAGTCGTTGGTGATGATTTAAATATTTGCAAATGGGGATTCGATGGTTCATCAGCACAGAGCATCCACAAGCAAAGAAGTGAAATGGCAGAATTCGACGACTCCTCTGTGTTCATGACAAGCCTCGTTTCTCTGAAGTTAGAGGCCGGAAATGTTGTTATTTGGAATAATCCAAAGCCATCTTCAACATTTTATTGCAGACCTATCAAATTTCAGTTTGCGAAGGAAACGACTGACTTTGCTGTGTCTAATGACACGCTTCAGCAGGAGCTCCGTCTTTTTTCATAATCATTCAAAGTCAAGCAATAATGAATTTTAATGTTTATCATATTGAAAATATATATTATTAGGATATTAAGTAGAAATATTCCGATACTGTGACGTCACACGACAACCCCTATAAATATGGCTTCCGTCGGGCCGTACGGTCATTTGACGGTTGGCTGTCGAGCGTGGCGGTTGTCTGGTGATCGGCGCAATTTGCTGTAAGTCGTGTTATTTTAGAAGTGTTTGTGTTTTTGAGAGATCCGAATTAACAGTGAATAAAATTAAAGGTTGATTTGTTCATAAGATTAATAAATTAATTAAATAAGATTAATAAAAAGTGCCTGTACGTTTGTTATTTTTTTTAAATAATCTCGGCTTCTGATCCTAAAATCAGAAGTGGGATTGGCTCTCAGCCCACTTTATCTGCTATTCTGACTTTTCTTTAAAGAAAAAAAAATAACCTAAAAATCTTATTCAAATAGAATCTTTGATAGCCTGATCTATCTTTTAATAGGCAATAAGTTAAATCCATCTTTGAACAGCAAGCTTTGGTTTGAAACCATTCCGCGTTCACGTGATGTTCCTGACGAATCACCTCATCGTAGAACAAGACGTTCACGCAGCAGATCGCGCCAACACCGCCGTAGGTCTCGTTCACGATCTCGCTCGCGATCATATTCGCGATCTAACCGCTATAGAACTCTGAGTAGGTCATATGACCGTGAAGGTTCGGTAAAGAAAACTTTAGGCGCGATTATGTCACGCTTGAATGCGATTGAAGAAAGTGCCGCTAGTGTATCACGAACCCCGTTGTCACCGAATCGTTGCGCCTCGCCTAAACGCTATGGTGACATGCCATCAGTAGCTCGTGCGATAGCCGATGCGCTTGTGTCAATTAACTACGATAAACCACAAAATTATTTTGTGTCTAACTTTGATCCATCGGTCCATAGCTTTGAGGTGTGGTGTGACGAAGTGGAATGCGCTAAAACAGCCAACCGTTGGAGCGAATTAGAATGTTTGTCGCGAGTGGCTCACTGTTTAAAAGGAGACGCTAAGATCTGGTTAAATGAGTGGACCTCTAACGACCGCTGTTGGTCTAATTTTGTAAAGGAGTTTAAATCACTCTGCCCCCGAAGACTTGATTATGCAAATATCCTTTTCGAGGTTATGAATACTACATCTGACCAATTTGCCACATTTGCCGAATATGCTCGTCGTTCTTTGCTACGCCTACGTGTGGTGCAAGGTTTAAGCGAGGAGCTTATGGTACAAATTGTTATCCGCGGTATAAACGATGCTCAAGTCAGGGCCGCTGCCGCTAATGCTGATTTAACTACAGAAAACTAAGTATCGTTTTTGGCTATTTACATTAAACCTAGTCATAATAAAGATTACCGAGTACTATCTTCTAAAAGTATTACAAAAAGGCGAAATTTTGATCGTCCTGCTAATAAATGCTACACTTGTGGTCAAGCTGGACATTTAAGCTTCAACTGTCCCAAGAAACAGAAACCTTGTGACGCTCCGGCTCGAATAATGTGCACATTCTGTAAGAAAGTAGGCCATAAGGAAGCTGATTAGCAAAGTCTAGATCTAATAATCAAAACCAACGATGCGTAAATCTCTGCAGGGAACTCTCTAACATTTCCGAAAATAATGATATTTGTTCTGCCGTGATACAAGGCATCACGGTGCACATAGGAGTATTACACATAAAAAACCGGACAAAATTGAAAATAGTGATGTTAATCCAACCGCACCCAAAATATATGTTTCTTTACCTACGATAACCGGTTTATCAAAAGGCAGACCCCCAACCCTCAACTCCCGCGCAAGTGCCACACAACGTCAGTCGGAACCCAGTCATCGCACTGTACGCGTGTCTTTGTTCTCGGCGCTCTCTTTTGTGTTTATCAGTTTTCTGTGCTAAAATGGCTTCGTGTAGCAAACGACAGGAGACTAACTATTCGGACATGGATATAGAAGGTTAGTACTATAGATTGAAGTTTATTTTACTACGTTTCTTCCAAATTTATTACTTGTATAGCCATCAATAAACAGCGGCACTTTTTTGACTTTTTTTTAAAGAAATTTGAAATTCATTAGTGTTTTTGTTTATGTGTCGCGCCTTGTCGCCTCGCAATTTTTATGTGGGCATAAAATGTAGACTCTAAGGAAGTAGAAACATGAATAAAAAGATCCCCCAACATACCCCATAATTTTTATAGTGCTTCAAACAATATGGGGAAGATTATAATTATACTGACAAAGCTTATTTTTTTGTTTTCTTTTGTCATAGATCCTTCGGAAAGAGTATACTATTATCAAAGAGTTCAAAGGAAAGAAGATTGAAGAAAAATTTTCGTTGTTGGAAGAAAGACTTGCGCAACTAACTTCATGTCCACCCGAAGAAACAAGTGTTCTTACCCGTTCTTTGAAATATTTCAAGACCAGTTTCAAAGAAAGATGATCAGCAGCCCGTAATACTGATAAGAGATTCGTAGAAAACAATATGGAATGGCTTAATGTATCACTGGAACTACCTTCTTGGACCACAAAGCAGGCCGACCAACAAAAGAAATCGGAGAATTGTGTGATCGAAGCAAGCGTCGAAGAATAAAAGATTTACGGGACCGGGTACCTGTTGAGGAATTGACGTACGCTGCAAGCGTGAGTCAAGGTACTTCGGGAAATGTTGATGCGTCTAAGATTATGAAAGAAATAACGTCAACGCCTATCAGAGCTAAAAAGTTCCGAAAAGCAATACGGTCAGCTAAAAAAGTACCAATCGCGAGAAAATACACACCACAAGAAGCATTAGCGTTATTTGTAGAAGGTAATTTTACAAGAGGGCAGTGGGAATTAATACAAGGTGGCCGAAAAGAAATTTATCCTTGCTATTCGCTTTTACAAAAAGCGAAAAAGGAGTGTTATCCCGCCGAAGATAGCATAAAAGTTACTGAAACTAGCTTTGAAGTGGAACTTCAAGCTTTGCTGGACCATACAGCTTTGCGACTACTTCAGTATTTAAAAGAAGTGATTGAAACATTATCAGAGTTTGAGAAACAACATCTTACCTTAATATCAAAATGGGGCTGTGATGGATGTAGCCAGACACAGTTTAAGCAGACATTTGCCAACACTGACGACGATGATGCCAACATATTTTTAAGTTCTCTTGTACCTATGAGAATGGTTGTTTCTATTAGTGGAGAGACAAGAAAACTTGTATGGAAAATCCAGTGCCTTCTTCAGTGAGATTCTGTCGTCCTATCCGGGCTCGGTTCATTCACGAAACAAAGGATATCACAAAGGAAGAAATCACCTATATTGAAGAACAAGCAAGGAATCTCAAAGAAACAACGGGTATGGAAGATTCCGTTAAAATAAATCACACCATTTTGCTCACAATGGTCGATGGAAAGGTGTGCAATGCCGCGATTGATACGGCTTCAACAATGAGATGCTACATATGTGGACAGACATCTAAGGACTTCAACAAACTTGAAAGAAGTAATGTTTGTGAAGAGTCTCTGAAATTCGGACTCTCCATTCTGCACGCGAGAATTCGTTTCTTCGAACTATTGTTGCACCTGGCGTACAAAGCGCCCTTACAGAAGTGGCAAGCCCGAACGGCAGAAGACAAAAATGTTTTGAAAGAAACAAAACAGAAAATACAAAAAAGCTTCAAAGAAGTGATGGGCCTTCTTGTTGACATACCCAAAGTCGGTTACGGCAATAGACGGAAACACGTCGAGAAGATTTTTTGACAATCCTGAATGCTCATCTCGGATTACTGGAATAAATATAGATTTGATAAAAAGGTTCCAAATCATTCTTGAAGTGATATCAAGCGGATATGATATTGATCCGGCGAAATTCGATGACTTTGTTCACACAACTGCCAAACTGTACGTGGAATTGTATGGTTGGCATCCTATGTCACCTACAGTTCACAAGATTCTGATGCATGGCGCTCAAGTAATATCAAGTCACATTGTACCTATCGGACAGCTATCAGAGGAGGCTGCTGAAGCCCGGAACAAACATTTCCGTAAATATCGCGTAGACTTTGCAAGAAAATTTTCAAGAGTGGACTGCAATAGAGATATTTTAAATAGGCTGTTGCTGACATCTGATCCCTTCATCAGCTGCAACCGAATAAAAAGGAAAAAGAAAAGCAAGTCTTTTTCCCAGGAAGCTATTAGTATGCTTCTCACGAAAACACTGAATTGTGACAGTCCCGACGACGAAGATGATGAGGACCAAATCACATGTGAACTCGGAGACAGTGATTCTGATTGATTCGGTCTCCTCATGATTATCCTCTTGAAAACAAATCCTGTTTTAAGAGTAAATACTCTCTTAGATTTCTAAATTTTTTTTAATTGTTTTGTTTTTAAATAAATGCCTAATTATGATGAATTATTGACTTTTATTTCATAAAATAGTAAAATAAAATATAAAATAATTTTGTCCGGTTTTTTTTGTGAATTACTCCTATGTGCGGTGGATGTTTTGATAGACGGTGGTGCGCTTAACTTTTCGCTTATATCGTCGTCTGTAGTTAAATACTTTTCGGGCCCCCGTAAACAAAAGCACTGTGTTCTTAAGGGAATAAGTAGTAACGAGATAATTGCCAACGAATATATGGACGCTGTTAAGCATTCGTGTGTTAACCCACAGAAAATCGGGTATTGAGTTATGAATGCAGTCTTATTCTTTAGATCATAAGGTTTACGATAGTGCAATCCATTTTATTGAAAAAAAAATCGTAGAATATTCTAGAGTACAAAAATCGTTATTGCTTATTTTCTAAATAAAGATTTGTATTTAGCGTTTATATCATAAGTGCCTTACATTATTAATGCCAAAATCTAATGAGACCACAACAAAAAGCAATAATGTGTTATACTACAGTTACATAAAAATGCGTATATCAGATTGTGGGTTAGAACCTAAATGCAAAATTGGGCGAGCGCGGGTAGCTGAGGACGGTAAGGATTGCAGCGGACTTGTTGACCACACCAACACATAAGTTTTTTATTAATTTTTGACATAAAACTAATTAGATGTGTTTAGAAATTCATTAAATTCTTATTATAATGACGAAACGATGTCTACATTGTTTCGTATATAAGAATAATTTTCTACTAGGAAAGAAAAGTTTTGACCAGTTCAGCTCTTAAATTCAACGAAAAACAGTTTCGGCTAATCTCACCTCAAGACAAGTTAATTTCTAAAAGTGTTTTTTAAGTAGGCAATTTCAATTCGTAACTGCTTAGATACTTTCATTTAAAACCATTTTATCCAGCTACGGCAAAGATAAAAAGTAGGGTTATAATTTTAAAAGTGTATGTACGTTTGTAAATTTGTTTTTACTCGGAGGACTGCAAAGTCGGAAGTTATGGGTTCGACTCCCATACGACAAACATGAATTATATGAACGTCGATGTTTGTTCTAGGTATGTATTTACAAAAAAATGAGAGGGTAAAAGACCCAGTTCTCAATTCTGTCTGCACCAATATCGAACACTTCGATGACCAAGTTAAAAATATGTACTTTAGTTTAGTTTATGATATCTTAAAATTGCAGTGTATTAAAAATGTAAAAATTAATATTTTTACATGTTGTAAATCATTGGTAAAATTAATTGAATGCATTAAGTACGAAATGAACCATTGATAAAATAATACTCTTGTTTAACTTTTACAATCTTCCATCAGTTTCTTTTATTTAGCTTTTACTAATTATTGTGTAGAAAATATATATTTTTGGTAATTAATTTACTGAATTATAAGTAATTTTTCGACTCTCAGGGGCCATACAAAGTACATTGTGAGTAATAATAATATTCATAGCCGGATCCCGTTTTATTTATTATGTATGAGGTTTTTACTAAATATGTATAAACAATTTTAGTTCAGAGGAGTTAAAATCTTCAAAAATTAAAATTAAAATTTTATGGGCTGACTCTTGCGGTGGTCAAACTAACTGTACTGTTGTACAACAAAGTACGAGTATATGAAGATATACTGCTAAATCATGACAGATTGACTAAAATAACCCTCAGATTTCTTCAATCGGGTCATAGATTTCTGTAAAACGATTCTGAGTTTGGTGACGTAGTATCGCCTAAAATCGAACTTCTGGCTGTATCTGGACTACATCAAAGTCATGGTAGAGTGTCGGAGAAACAACAAATTTACGGTTAAAAGTTGTACATAAGTCAATTCAAGTCTGTAGAACCTGTGATAAGAGCTATCACATATCGGAAAATTGATTTAGATAAGAATAAAATTGCTTGGCTTTAAACTTTTCGAATTGAACTTTATAAAGATACTCCTTCCATGATGTATATACTCGTAAAATCTGCTTTAAATGAAACCTCTAGGATAGTAGACTTGTTCAAAAACAAAAAAAATGAAATGTATGCAACATTTAAAAACATTACACTGCCTTTGTTATGGCCAAATGGTAAGGAATTATCCAGCCGCAAAGTAAAAGAACTCAAAGATATTCTTAAGTTAATTCCAGAAGATTGTAAAGAGTTCTATAGCTTCTTAGAAACTGTAAGGTCTGAGCTAGGTTTAAAGATGATGTCGAAGCAATTGGGAGGACGTTAGATTATGCAATAGAAGAAAACGTAGTAGACTGATTGTTACTCGTATTGATTTCCAAAGATCTCTCATTAAGTACAAATTTTAAATATTTAAAATTTCTCCATTTCTTTTCTTCATTATACCTATATAATAAAAAACAGAAATGGAGAAGTTTTATTTTGTTGTTCTTTTTTTTTTAAGTAGAACGTAATGTTCTTTAAAGAAGTTTTAAGTTATAAAAGTAAGCAATACTAACAGTTACTAATTATAATAGATTTGTACCAAAAATATAATTATATTGATTTTAATATAATTGAAATAATAAAAATTATAAAAAATAAGTTTAAAATATTTGTTTAAATTTTTTAAATAATTGAAATAATATAAGTATTTACTTGTTGGATTTCTTATTTTAAGCAGAACTTGTAATGTAAATCAAAGCATATTATAGCATTAAAACTTTAAATAAATAAGTACATTAAAATTTTAAAATGTTAGGAGTTTATTTTATAACATTTTCTAAAAATGAATACACATATTCATCTTAAAACAACAAATCAGAATTTTGCATTAATGTGTTAAGGCACATAACACATGAATGCTAAATATAATAAACCCTTCAGCAATTTAAGCATCAACCATTTTTAAGTATTTTTTATGTAATAATGAATTGATTATAATATATACGTTTATTTTATTAATCTATGCATTTCAACAAAAAAAATGATACCGCATTACAATATTTTTTTGCTTAACATAAGCGGAAAAAGAAGATTGTTCTCAAAAAAATTTAACAGCTGATAACTCAAAACTAGCTCGGTGTGGGTTAACACACGAATGCTTAACAGCGTCTATATATCCCTCACCGTAGAATTTAGCAATATAGCATTAGAGGTCGATTTTGTTATCATCCCTTCGCCTTATATGAATACGCCTATTATCATTGGTACAGACGTGTTAAATCGTGAGGGAGTAACTTTCATTAGAACCAAACATGGGCAGTACTTAACGCATACCCCTGTTTTAAATAAGATAAATTCCATCCTGGAGGTTGATAGGGTAAATACGCCTCTTCAAGGTGCCGAATACAATTTGCTCATGTCGGTCATTAATAGTTTCACTCCGTATCTGATAGCCGGGACTGCTTCATCTACCGTGACGACGGGCAAGATGCATATTAGTTTGAGTAGCGATTCTCCAATTGCGTATCATCCTTACCGTTTATCTTATCAAGAAAAACTTAAGGTACGAGTAATAGTGAAAGACTTATTAGATAAAAACATAATAAGGGAGTCAGACTCCGAGTACGCCAGCCCAATCATCCTGGTAAAGAAGAAAGACGGTTCTGACAGGATGTGCGTGGATTTTCGTGCACTTAACCGTATCACAGTTAAGGATAGGTATCCACTCCCGTTGATAGAGGACCACATAGATAGGCTTGGAGGGTCCAAATACTTTACCAGCCTGGACATGGCGTCTGGGTTTCACCAAATCCCCATTGGTGAGGCTTCTATACATAAGACAGGCTTCGTAACGCCCGAAGGGCATTACGAATACCTTAAAATGCCATTCGGCTTGTGCAATTCACCTACTTTGTATCTGGGCCGTGTAATTTCTCATGGTCAGGTTAGACCGAGCCCCAGATAGATAGATGTATTGGTGAACGCGCCTGTTCCCTCTAATGTAAAACAGGTACGTCAATTTTTGGGTTTAGCGGGGTACTTTCGACGCTATATTAACACTACGGTACACGCGCCTCTAAAACGTTCATGAGTGCTCGCGTGGGCTTCACTTGTAGCCCATTTTAAATTGAAATATACTGAAAGATAATCGTTTAATTTTTAAATAAAACACATTTATTATTATAAATGGCATTTATTAAATAAACCGAAATAAAAAAAATATCTTCTCTTTCTTAAACTTAAAATATTAACAAAACTTCAGACTTCTAAAAAAATTAACATAATGTTTACTTATTTGAGATCAATCAACTTTTGGTTTAATTCTTACATTTTTTTCTGATTTTTTTTTTAATTTTCATTACACGAAGGACAAATTAAAATTTGTTGATCATTACATATACGCCTATAGCATTTCGGGCAAGTTTTCCTTGTGCTGCGATCGCGCATTCTGCTACAAAATGCACAGCGTGCAACCCTCCCACGAATTGGTATATTTCCTTGTTGAGGAGCTTCTGACACATTCAACAATAACTTTGCTTTTGATTTTATGTTTCTTGAAATATTATCTTGATGAATACGTTCTAAAATTAATGGTTTCACAAACTCAAATCCCAAAGACTGAAGAAAAATGCGTCTGATAATTTTTTCATTTGGATTATTCAACTGGTGAATAACTAGACCGTTTATACCGGCAATATTCAAAAAATTAAAAAATAATGTGAGTGGCCAACGCCTACTATTTCTAGACACGTCATATTGACGACACATCCTGTCCACAATATCCACCCCACACTTTGTTTGATTATAAAATGTTATAATATCGGGCTTTTTGGCATCACCGGTAGTAGCATCGATTGCTGCATTGTTGACAATAATAACACTGTTTTGTTCCTTTTTGGCACATAACTGACTAGTGTACAGTCTTTCTGAAACCCAAACAAAGAGCTATTTATTTCTCGGTCCCGACTAGTCTTATAATTTGGGGGTATTTCTGGCTTATTACTCTTCAGAGTCCCAACAACAGTAATTCTTTTTTCCAAAAGCTGCAATGCCACTGGATAACTGGTGAACCAGTTATCCATCGTAACATTACGTCCCATATGTATAAGTGGCTCTAGTAATCTATTAGTGACGTCTGCCACTTTGTTAGATACATGAAATGGGCCTTCTGGTTGTTCACCACAATATACTTCAAAGTTGTAGATATACGGACATTTTGTGTCCACTACCATAAATATCTTTATCCCAAACTTTGCCGGTTTGTTTGGTAGGTACATAATAAAACGACACCGTCCTCTAAATGCTACAAGTTGCTCATCCAATGTCAAGTTTTCACTTGGAGTGTAATATTCTAAACAATGGTGTCTCATAGCTTCAATAAAGTCCCGTATGGCAGCAAGTTTATCAATTTCTTGTCTCTGAGGGCGGTCGCGGATATCATCAAATCTTACAGATCTTAATAGGAAACGAAATCTATTTATAGACATTGTGAGATAAACCAGCTCGAAGCCCGTTCCAATAGAGTTGTCCCAAAAGTCTTTAAGATTTTGACGTCCTGATCTATTGACACCAATGACCATGAGTAGCCCAACAAACGCTCTCATTTCAGTTAGAGTCGTAGGCTTCGCATCGCGGTCTCTTTGGTATTTATTCTTTATAGTATCAATATATATATTTGTACACTTTATCAGGGTTTCAAAGATATGAGGGTCAAAAAATAACTCGAAACATTGAAGGGGTGTACTGGCATTAGAAGCTGTTCCTTTTAGTCCTAGAGGTCTATGTATAATATTATGAGAACGTACCCTTGTTGTAGGTAATGGTCGTTTCCTCCATTTCGTTCCATTTCGTGACTGATAAGTGGCTAAATCTGCGAGTGGCATACTGTCGTCCGAATCACTGTTGTTTTGTTCAGCATTCTCAGCATTTTCTTCAATCTGATCCTCTTGCTCGGTATTAGTGTCGTGCGGAGAATGAACTATATTTTCTTCTTCTCTCAAATCCTCTTCCTGTTCGCTTTCAATCAAATCATCTTGATCTAACTCCTCTTCTAGCCATCTCAACACGTTTTCTTCCATTCTGCGATCATATTTAGCAATCTGTTAATAAAATATCAACAAACAGTAAGTTTACAGTACAAAAATGTAATATATAATATAAAAATTAATAAGAAAATATAAATACTTACATCAATTTAAAAAAATATTACACTCTTAAGAAGTTCCGCCAGTGCACGCATGGGCTACATACGTAGCCCAACAACTTTAAATAATTATTTTTCGCACGTGCGCCAGCGTCGATCGCTCACGCCACACTAAATACGTCGAGCAACAACCAATCGGAGCTTAGCTAGAGACTCGAAGTTAAATCACGCGATTTTAAGAAGTTATGAACAAAAGCAATACCCTGGGCTACATATGTAGCCCGTGTACACTAGTGTTAAAGATTATGCGACGAAAACTGCAAGTATATCTCGTCTTAAAAAGAAAGATATTAAATTTGAATGGGGACCTGAGCAAGAACAAGTCCGGCAAAACCTTGTGAAATGCCTCACCAGTGAACCAATACTTGCAATTTTTGATCCGAATCTAGCCACGGAGCTCCATACTGATGCGAGCAGCATTGGATATGGCGCAGTATTGTTACAAGTGCATAGTGATGGTAACAAGCGAGTGGTCGCTTATTTTAGTAAAGTGACACAAGGCGCCGAAAGTAGATACTACTCGTATGAGCTAGAAACGCTAGCGGTTGTCAAGGCTTTGCAGCATTTTCGGCACTATTTGATAGGAATTAAATTTAAAATTATCACCGACTGTAATGCTTTGAAGGCCACTGAGCGTAAAAAGGATCTGCTTCCACGGGTTGCCCGTTGGTGGATGTACCTGCAGGACTATAACTTTTGCATAGAATATAGAAAAGGTCAGCTGATGGGCCACGCTGATTATCTAAGTAGGAACCCGCCGGTGGCGCAAGTAAATCACATAGATAGACCTTTGAATTGGGCACAAATGGCACAATCTGCTGACCTTGAAACTCAGGACCTGATTCAAAAGCTGAGGGATGGTCTCTTGGACTCGAACCGTTATACTTGCCGAAACGATCTCCTTTATTACCGCTTTTCTGCTACGGGTGAGGAGTCTCGCCTATTATGTTTCATTCCCAAAGGGCATCGTCTTAGTCTTTTGCGCATATTTCATGACGAACATGAGCATATTGGACCTGACAAAACTCTAGACCTCATCCTTAAACACTTTTGGTTTCCCGGCCTTAAACAGTTTGTCACTAAGTATACGTCACATTG
This sequence comes from Calamotropha paludella, assembly GCA_927399485.1. Taxonomy (NCBI): domain Eukaryota; kingdom Metazoa; phylum Arthropoda; class Insecta; order Lepidoptera; family Crambidae; genus Calamotropha; species Calamotropha paludella. Next base: position 22,803,768 of record OV656812.1, read on the forward strand.
TCTCATCTGTATCTCCAAGAAAAGAATCCCACGAGCGCCACTTCAACCTATTACTTCGTGGCAAAAGACCGAAATCCCATTCGACACAGTTCACGCGGATGTGTTAGGTCCCTTGCCTGAATCCAACGGTTTTAAATTTGTGTTTATATTAGAAGATGCGTTTACCAAATTTTGTCTACTTTCACCTATGTATCGTCAAGATGCTCAAGAGCTGAAACGCGTATTTAACAGTGCGATTGCAGTATTCGGTGTTCCCAAACTCCTTATATGTGACAGAGGTCGTATGTTTGAAGCCTCAAACTTCACCACGTGGATGTCGGAAATAGGTTGTGATATCCACCACATAACGCCTGAAATGCACCAGGCTAATGGGCAAGCTGAGCGTTATGTGCGCACCGTCCTTAACCTAATACGGGTTAATAGTCATCATCGCAAATCTTCATGGTCTGACGCTTTATGTAAAATACAACTCGTACTCAACATTACCAAACAAAAGAGTACTCAGCTGTCGGCTCTTAATCTACTCATTGGCACTGATGCAACCACTCCCGTAATTCGATCGCTAATACGAGATGTTGCCGTTGAGAATTCAAACCCAAACCGTGAGGCATGGCGGGAGATATGCAGAGCACGAGCTAAGGGCCTACTTGAGAAGAATCAGCAGCGACAGGACTCTTACGTGAATCGTAACCGTCGTAACCCTAGAGTTTTTAAGAAGGGCGAACATGTATTTGTTATAAAATACTCTCAGTCGACAGAAAAGCTTGACTCCGGCATGCGAGGACCTTACAGTGTCGTAAAGATTTTGCCAAGCGATCGTTACGAGCTTAAGCTACTTGGTGGTGCACGCGGCAAGACTACACAAGCTGCCGCTCAATACATGGTGCCATGGAAAGGAGAGTGCTGCCCTGAAAGTTGTGCAGCATTTTTCGAAAGTAAGTTCTAATTATGTTGCTATGTTACAGATATCTGTCCGCGCACATGTATGTATATGAGCGAGTTGAACGTGTGGTATGTCCGTTCATAGCTGGCTGGAGGGGCTCACCCATAGATGCGCGGTATTACGAGTATTGGACTCCGGTCCTGCAGACACATCGCTGTATGTGTATTGGACTCTGGTCCTGCATACACATCGCTGTATGTGTATTGGACTCCGGTCCTGCAGACACATCGCTGTATGTGTATTGGACTCCGGTCCTGCAGACACGTTGTTAACGTGTATTGGACTCCGGTCCTGCAGACACATCGCTGTATGTGTATTGGACTCCGGTCCTGCAGACACGTTGTTAACGTGTGGGGAGGATTTAGTGCGATCGTACAAAATATGAGAATGGATGGCGTACCGTATACGTTTGTCGATGTATGCTATCGCGTTGAATGATTGAGAAAGGATCAATAACTCGTGAATGCGTGTTTATTTGAAAGAGGGCCTCGGATGTGAGACGAATGAAAGAATAGGCAAAACCTGCGATTAAAATTGTTTGACTAAATTTTATTCCTTTATGTCAGATAGCGAAAACGAAGATAATGACGCTGAAGCCGGACCATCGTCTGCCCCTGACGGCCTCAGGCGTCACCACTCTGAAGACATAACAGAAGACAGTGGTGCAGAGGCAGCCTCCATCCCGACCCTGCCTGGCTGCCCGAACCTTGATGCCCAGGCCCCTGCTGAAGACGTGCCCGAGGACGGTGCACACTCAGGATAGGCCGTATTAGGATATTAAGTAGAAATATTCCGATATTGTGACGTCACACGACAACCCCTATAAATATGGCTTCCGTCGGGCCGTACGGTCATTTGACGGTTGGCTGTCGAGCGTGGCGGTTGTCTGGTGATCGGCGCAATTTGCCGTAAGTCGTGTTATTTTAGAAGTGTTTGTGTTTTTGAGAGATCCGAATTAACAGTGAATAAAATTAAAGGTTGATTTGTTCATAAGATTAATAAATTAATTAAATAAGATTAATAAAAAGTGCCTGTACGTTTGTTATTATTTTTAAATAATCTCGGCTTCTGATCCTAAAAATATTATGTGTCTATAAATTAATAAAAACCTTTAATTGTCACAAATACTTGGAGTAAAAACATTGAAAGTTCCGATGCTTATTTCAGCCAAGGCTGCAAGTGTATGCGAAAAAATTATTTGTGAAATGGTCCAATAAGTGTACGGTAATAACATACAAAAGGTTTCATTGCTAACACTTTTGAACATTTTGAGAAAAATATATATTTCAGATTTTCTCCATACATTTTTTTTCAATATTTTTTTTCGCAAAAGTAAACAATTCCTTAAAAACCACTAGAACAAATGTTGATGAGCATTAACTTATCTGTTCGCATGAATTTTTTCAGCGCGAAATATTCACCTTGGGTTCTAAGTCCACCATATTCAAAATCCGTCCCACTGTGCGACGGGCCTGGGTTGAAGATCTGGAAATGCAGCTGTTCATTTGGTGGATACCAAATATTTGTAACCTAAGTCATGGTCATTTCGATAAATATTGAATGTATATGTGACTTATTTGTATATCTTTCTGCTTGTATTATGGATACTAGGGTATCCATAATACAAGCCTTACAGTGTTTTCTTTGGACTGGGCTTATTGGCGTCGGTGTGAGAAATATACATTCAGTCAAAAAAGTATCGGGAATGGATGATTTGTTTATGGTTCCAAATTCAATTTTTTTTTGTTGTTGTTAGATTGGCACAACTGTTTTCCATTATGGCGCGAAGTTTGATTTGCATCTGTTATTTATATTAAATACAGTGCTGTTTTTAGTTATGGGTCGTTCTACTTTTTTACCGACAATGGTCTGTCCTTCGTCTTATTATGGCATCTCGTTGGAGTATTGATATTTACTGTTTTTTAATTCGGTTCGAATAAACGTCTATATTTTTCTTATCTATTAATATTATGTAATTTTTCATTTTCTCCAACCAACATATTTTTTCGTTTGTTTTCCGTAGAATGCCGTGACAGAGTGGTAAACCGAAATGTGGTCTCCACAGAAAAAGACCACTTTGTCACATATTTAAAAAAAAACCAACATTAAAAAATAATTATATTTGCCGCAAAGGAAATTTTAATTAGTCCTAATGACAACACAGATGCAATTTCTTTTAAATTCCACACAGAAACCACAATTATGGATAATTCAAAAACCAAAAAAACAGAAAAAAGTCGTTTCACTGTCGGTAAAAAAGAAGAACGACCCTTATATCATGGGTATCTAGTGTGTATTGCGAATTTCATAATGGACAAAAAATTGAACAAAGAGTTTGTCTTAAATTTTGCATCGCCAATGGAATTTCGTGTTCGGAGTCACTGAAAATGTTACAGAAGGCTTACGGTGAATAGACTATCAGAAACACGTGCTTATGAGTGGTATAAAGCGTTCAAAACCGGTCGAGATGTGATAGAAGATTTGCCTCGATCTGGTAGGCCATCAACGTCTGCAACTAAAGTTAACATCGCTAAAGTGAAGGAAATAGTTACTGAAAATCCTCATTTAACTTTGAGAGAGAGCCGCCGAACTTTCTGTATTTTACGAGTCGATCCGTACCATTTTAATTAATCATTTGGGTATGAAACATGTTACCGCTCGGCTAGTCCCAAAAGACCTGAATTTTCGCCAAAAACTCAATCGCATGAGAGTCGCTGAGGACATACTAGATCGAGTCAATTCCGACCCAACATTCATGAAACACATTGTTACAGGTGACAAGACGTGGGTTTACAAGTTTAACATGCAAACTACTCAACAAGCTTCGGAGTGGCGCCTTCCAACTGAACCGATACCGAAAAAGTAGATCAAAAGTCAAAGTCATGTTGACTGTTTTCTTTGACTTTCGCAGTGTTGTGCACGAATATTATTTGAGTGTTATGCGGCATAACAAACAT